>JAQSUU010000293.1:1349375-2698750 GCA_038087645.1 Saccharum hybrid cultivar R570
CTAAGATAGATGACATGTAAATGATAAAAACAACTGCTAGTACAGGTTATAAGAGTCTCAATTACTTATGCCTTTATGCAAAAATGTGATGTCAGCTAGCCTCTTGTGTAAGCCTTGCATAATCCTTGGTGTCATCTTATTTCTGGTTTTCGACGGGTAAGTCTAGCTGAGTACATTCCAGTACTCAGGGTTTATTCCCTCCTGTTGCAGATGATATGCTCTATCAAGGCTTCTGCAAAACTTGTCTCCACCCTGCGGGTGACGAAGACTAGATCACTAGGGCGTGATCATCTTTATGTACTTTCCTGATGCTTTTGTGGGTTGTTGATCAACAAGACTGGCAGTAGTTAAACAACTGGTGTGTGTTTGCTTCCGCTACTTTATAAACTTGGTTTGTAATATTTGTGACTCCGTATGTGTAAACTTATTTCAGAACTACTTGTGAAATGTAACGTATGATGTTGTATGTTGAATGATGCGATCTTGGTTGTAAGCAAGTTGGTTTGAAATCCTTCGTGGTTTCGATTGACTACCGGGATTATATGGGCTCAACAATACATATAACACATATATAGTATTTGCTTTGAAAAGTAGGGAGTCTTATAATGCTCTGAGGATTGCCTGGGATCCGACTCAAGTTAGTGTTGGTCAGATGAAACCCGCTTGGCGAGCATCTCCCAGTCTAGCACTTATCCGATCCTTCTATCTTCGGGATGGATCCACCAACTCCATCTTCGGGTTTGGCTCCACATCAGGTTCTTCATGTGCTTCAGCTAGCGTTCCTAAATAAGGTGCAACAATGCATATGTATGAATACATAGAAATGCAATAAACAAAGAAATCAAGCAAGCATACCAAAGTTCACATAAGCACCTAGAGCTAATTAACTTAATCCTTATTAAGGCATAACATAGGAGATGGCAAGCACATCAATCAAGACACAAGTCTCATAAGATCACAGGGTACTAACCCAAGTACCAAGTAGCAACACCAACATACTTATGTAACTCAAACTATGCTTAACAGAAAAGTTCAGATTTGCAATCAGCATGAACAGTCTAGAAATAACATCATTCCAGGAGCTACACAATTCCAAATGACATGCAAGAGGATAATCTGGAAAGCTTATGAAATTTTCTACAATTCATTAAATACCAACTAAGCCTGATTCCCAAGTTTAATAGGTCAAAAAGATAAAACTACATAATCTGGTCTGCTCCAAACAGAGAGCAACCAAATCTGGGACCTGACTTTAAACATCTACAACTCATAAACTACTTGGCCAAATGGCACCAAATTTTAACAAAAGCTAGACAAATGAATTATCTACAACTTTTATATAAACAAGTTTCACAACAAAGCACATTATCATGAAGAACTTTGCTAAGTTCCCAGATCTGTCCAGAAACCATATTTGCAAGAAATAAATACTAACTTATGTTGCAAACATATAATTGGACAAAACCAACTTTACCAACATGTCACACATGACTAATGAACACCAGAAAACATAGTGTCTATTACTAAATAAATTCTTTTAATACATTTCTTAATTTATTTAGATAATTAGGTGGAATTATGAACACATATCACAGGAGTACAATAAATTCTACCAAAATTATAGTGGCCTACATATCATCACAATAGTCTACTGTACCAATTTCAAGTCTATTGCATGAGTATAACACCCTCTATGGAAAGGACAAGTTGATTAAGCAAATTGACCCTAGAGAGCAAGATAAACCCAATCTCACTCATCCAGCATCCAATGCTTATGAAATTTTGACCACAGTTCACACATATCATAAGTAGGCTACCATAAAAATTTCACCTCAATTGGAACACCACAACTCAAGATATGAAATCGTCAAGCAAAACAATGTAGATTCACTCATTTAGCAAGATTAAATCAAAACCCTAAGAAAATAGTGAACAACTAATAGGTTTAACATTTTTATTAGTTAGTAAATGTCATCACAAGACTAACAAAACAAGAATCACTATTTTTGGACTTCTCAAACTCTAAATATGGCTCTGGTCAAGTTATAAGCATTTTAGGAGCACTTTTAAAGCTTAAATAAAGACATCAGAAAACACCCGCAAACACCTAATATTTTATGACTCTACTACATAGATCTCTTCTCAAGGTTTCCAAAAAGTCCACATTTGCCATTTTTGAACTTTCCTAGTAGGAGATATGGATTTTCAAAGATTAACATGAAATCTAAAATTCAAATTCAGAATAAAACAACCCTAGCCTAACTTGCTAGGTACACCTGGATGTTTACCCAAACCTGCCACTACTTAAACTGTCACGTGGGACCCGCTGCCCAGTTGGACCCACCTATCATATACACAGAGAGAGACAGAGAGAGGGAGATGTCGGTCTTCTTCTTCTTCCTCCCAACGGCAGAACAGGGGAGGTGGGGGCCAGTCGGTCTTCGGCGAGGGGGTCGCCGACGGCGGTGGCTAAGGGCGGCACAAGTGCCAGGGGGTCTCCGCGCCCTTGCTAGTGCCCCTGGCTTGGCCCAAGGAGGCCCGTGGTGGCGCGACCACCACAGCAAGCGACAGCGATGGCACTACCTCCGACGGCCGGGCTGCTTCGGTGGGCTTTGGCTCAACCGAGGTGCGCAAGCCATATTGGAGGATGAGGCAGAGGTGTCGGTGCATGTGATTGAGCATAGGGATGGCTAAAGTGATGGGACAGCGGTGGCCACGGAGCTTGGCTGACGGTCATGGCGGTGGCGCGCTCTGCGCGACCAAGGCAACCGACGAAGGGACGCAAGAGGTGCAGCGCGACGTGGAGAATGCGATGCTGCGCATGGTTGATGACGAGGAGGTGCGGAGGCGAGGAAACGTGGGTGGCGAAGCTCGGTTGGCGCCGTCCATGGTGGCTCCACGCTTGTGAGCAAGGAGAGCGAGGTGCAGGGAGCGCAGAGAGGCGAGTGAGGGAGTGGAGGAGGACGAGGAGGGCGCGCTGACGCTTCTCCATCACGGTTGCAGGACGCAAGGCGCGTGGAGGTGAGGCGGGCGCTTCGCTCACGCATGGAGGACACGCTCGGGACATGTGGCTCCTGTTGAGGACTTCCACCGAGCAGCTGGCAGGTGCCAGAGTGGGCCAGTTGGAACGTGTTTTTGGGCTACATCCGGGCCGAATAGGATGATGGGCCCAAAATAAAAGTCAAAGCTCATACAAAGGTATACAATTTATATATAAGGTGTAAAGTCATTAGAGCCATGGATTACTGAATAATTTATCTCCAAATAGGCACTGTTAGCGATCTAACAGAAATGAGCAACTATTTAAATTGATGGTCGAGACTAAGTCAAATTGATGCCATACTTTTACATGCTCTTCTCCAGAATGTCTACTGCAACTTTCATTAAGGGGTCAAACCAAGTTGCTTAACAAAATCTCGAGAACGTGAAATGTCAATCAAGTTGACTAAACTCGGCCTTAATTCTTTTCTAAGTCTAAAAACAGTTGTAGATTCAAACTTTGGTCCACTGTTCGACTTATTTCCATGTTGAATCAGGGTATGATCCAAAAACAAAGTTTGTTGTACACAACTCAATCTACAACTTTTATTGAAGGAGATTAAACTGGTTTAGCCTAGTTAGGAAGATATAGAGCTCCAAACTAGGGTACCCAAAACTGAAACTCCATTATGACTTAGCCAAATTTCTGAGATCCAAAATAGCACTTTATTGAATCTTGGGAGCTCTATTTGACTAGGTTAGAAGCCAAACTAGCTCTTGACCATTAAACAAAGTTTGTTCCACACAAGATGAACTACAACTTTTGTTTAAGGTCAAACCTCATAAATAGTACATAAGTCAAACTTTCACTTTGGTCAAAGTAGCAACTTGACAAAGCCTAAACTAGGGTTTTAGGCCAATCGGGGCATTTTCTTGACATTTGCTCAACATGAACCCTTCATGACTTTGTTGTAGAGTTCATATAGAGTCATTTGGGCAAAGTTGCAAGGTTTGGTTGATGGTCTATAATTCCATTCACTTAATGGTGCAAATTCCAATAGGAATGGAACTTATCATTTCATGTGACTTTTTGATTCCAAACTTCATTAAACTTTTCCAGGGGTCACTATAGATAGAGAGTGATGTGAGACACATGAAAGAAGTGACATCAACACTCACTTGCATTACCAAGCATGAGCACCTAACATACACACTTGAAACACAATTAACAAAAGTGTGTTGCATATGTTTCAAGGAGGTGTTGCAAGCACATTCCATATACACATGTCTCATATGTTTCAAGGAGGCTCATGCAATGCAAGTGTCCAAAAAGCAAGCCTAACAACTGGGGTGTTACAAGGGCCATCCATCTCAGTAGTTGGCATGGCTGTTCTCTCGAAACCTAGGGGCACCGAGCTTGTGATAGAACCATCCAATTTATAAGGGCATAAGGACGATAACAATCACCCAAATGATCAAACCGTCATACTTGAGAACATATAAACCCGGTAGCCCAATGAAATCATGAAGGATTTCAATCCAACCAACATACAAGCCAAGATCGTAGTGACTCAACATAAACGAGTCACATGTTACAACACATTTCACAAGTAGTTCACAAGTAGCTCACATACATTGGAGTTCACTTAATTATTACAAACTAAGTTCAAAAGTAGCTGAAGCAAAGTAGATTAACAACAACACCACACTTAGTTCAAACACATGCCAGTTCTAGAGTCACATCCCAACAAAAGCATCATGATAAGATAGTATAGGAGGATCACACCCCATGATCTAGTCCTCATCACTAGCGGGATGAAGGCAGTACTTATTATAGCCATGATACATCATATCATCTGCAACAAGAGAGAATAAACCCTGAGTACAAGAATGCACTTAGCTAGACTTACCCATCGTAAACTAGAAATAAAGTGACACCAATGAGTATGCAAGGCTATATCAGTGGGGCTAGCTTGATTACATTTGCATAAAAGAGCTTAAGTAACATAAAGTAACCATTGTCATCTCTAGCATCAAGTTAAACTTATTTAATTAAACCTCTCTAGGTTAGCACCTGTACTAGAGCAATCACTTGATAAGTAGCAAAGCATTAGTAACCATATCTGGTGTAGCATTGTGAATCATCATCATCATCATAACCATTAAGTTCATTTAGGTGTTTCTACGTAGTCACTGCTCAGTCAAGTTATCACCATCCGGGAGAGATGGTGACTCAAATCGATTCCTACCCAACTGGGGAATTATTCTTAACTCAAACCTGGTATACCCGTGCCAGGCAGCCATAGGTCACCTTTGGTACAACTCAGGAACCAAATTCGTGGGTCTGATCAGCGCTGCACCCTTAGAGAATCCAATCTACCAGGAAGTTTAGGAGTTTAACCTGCCCTAGGACTCACACCATTTGTTCCTTACTACCAATCAAGGTGCACACTCTAACAAAACAGCTTCCAGCCTGAGTTGAGCTACTCGGCTTCATGGTCAGAATGAGTTATCCAGCCAACTAAATGTTAAGCAAGCATTCAACATGACATGAGGACATACCGTGAATTGATCCTTAACTGACATGAACGAGGATAAAATAGGTGCCGAAGACCTCCATGCCCTATCGCTTCTCTATCGCAATCCTACCTGGTCACCTTTTATTTATTAACACATGGTTATTCCCACAATAGCAAGTATAGCCAACCGTGACCAGTCACTTTCCTAAACTCCATAGGTGACAGGAAATCGCCCGCCTTCTACCGGTCTAAGCATGGCTAAGCATTTTATCCGCTTCCAAACCAAAATAGGATTCAATGTATATGTAGTGGACAAGGAGTAAATATATGCAACAAGTGTTTCCAACACAACTTCTATAGCTTAATGCATCAAACAATATACTTCAATTCAAGGTTTTATAAAACATGGGAGGCTGATAATGCTCTGGGGCTTGCTTTTTAGAAACAATGAGGGCTGATGATCTGTACACTCAAGAAGCTCTTCTTGATTGGTTCCTCCTTCACCTCCGATCTCCTGTGGCTACAACTTCAGCTCCTGAACTTGCTGCTGCTCATCTAGAAGTCCTTGTTCGAACTCCAACAGTGTCATGCCCTTAGGAACACCTATTGCAATGCACATGCATAACATGAGTATCATGAATGCACAAGAGATGAACAACATGATGAGATGCATAAGCATGGATATGGTTAACAGCAAGATAGCATGATCAAGACAAGTTTAATATTCACTAACAAGTGGATACAATCCCCTTCCTAACTTAATTTTTACCGAGCAGGTGCATATCTTCTCTCTAGTATAAGAACATACACTCACCAAGTTCTAGTAACCTAATGTAAAGTAGTTCATCATCAATAAGAGGCCTAGAACCTGTAGCAAGCAACTTAATTAAATTAGCCTAAGCACTTAAACAATAACATCAAGCTCATATGAATCAATCAATTCATCCACTCAAGTAAACAATTTCTGGACTGCAGATAGTAGTTACATGTGTTTGATCATAAATGGAGTTGTACAATTCCAACAAACATGCAACTAGACTTTTTGGCAAGCTTATGAAATTGTCTACAATTCATCTTTAATCCTCATAGCATGATTAACAATTTAAAAGGGTCAAACAAGTACATTTATCAAATCTGATCTAGAAATTCCAAAGAACAACTAGGTCTGAAGACCAACTTTGCACAGCGATAACTCACAAACCATTTGAGCAAATACCATAAAAATTTAACACAAGCTATATAAGTGAGTTATCTAAAACTTTGTTATGGACAAGATTCAGAGCAAACATCAGCATCACCATGTTATTTGCTTAACTCTAGAATCTATCCAGAAAAGTCACTACAAGTGAATATTAGGAAAAATAATATTTCACTACATACAAGAAATATAATTTGAGCACAACCAATGTTAAAAACAATTTATATACATTAAAAGAGCACTAGAAAACATAAAGGTCATCCTCAAATAAATTCTTTTCATGCCTTTATTAATTTATTTAGATAATTAGGTGAAATAATAAATATATAGCAAAATTGCATAGTAAATTCTACAAAAATTACAGTGGCTCATACATGTCCCCAATAGGATACTGTCCAAATTTCATAGTATTTAAACATGTAGAACATCCTTCACAAAAATAACAAACCAATAGAGTTTGTAAAGGCATTTACTTAGAATAAACCACATAGTCCAATTCCCTTCATGTTCACTGCAGCTCTAGCATTTTTCCTAGCTACAGCATGTCAGGACAAGACCAACCAAACTAGAATCACATTTTTAGCACATACTAAACTCAAGTTATGAATTTCCCAAAATTATTAAGGAATAAATAAGATAAATAGCAAACAATTAATCTACTACAAAACATGGCATGTTTCATATTTTTAATAAAAACTAGGCATCAAGTTGAGCATAATAAAATTTGGCTTACTCAATTTGGACATTTCTACATGGAGTTATGATTTTTCAAATTTTTAACCAATTGTTGTAGCCAAAGAGGCCTAGGTTTCACTGAAGAAGGGTTGCTGGCAGCGATGGTGGCACGGCGGTGCTACTCAGTGGTGCACCGGCCATCACCGGGCATGGCTAGGCTAGGCGAGGGGTGCACAAGCTTCGTGGTTCATAGGTAGACCTGCTGAGGTGGGTTTAGGGTTTAGAGATGCCGTCGGCGAGCTTGGCCGCGGGCATGGTGCCACGACGGTGAGTTCACGGTTGTGCGTGGCCGCGTTCTACCCTGACAGGACCACCACTGGCGGTAAGGTCAAGCCTCTGGCTAGACCTATCCCTAGGCTACCCCAAACACTAGAGAGAGGAAGATGAGAAGGTCTCAGCAAGCACAGCCTCGGTGTGCGCATGCTCGGAGGAACTCCGGCAAGATCTACCATGACGTTGAGCCTCGAGCGGGTCGACGGCGTGGAGCAAGGCTTGGTGAAGCTATGGGCTAAGTGGAGGCAGGAATGGCGTGGTGGCTACTATCATGAAACCATCCAAATTATAAGAGCACAAGTGCAAAAACAATCACCGAAGTGATCAAATTCTCACACTTGAGCCATATAACTCCAATAGTCCAATGAAATCATGAGGGATTTCAAACCAACCAATATACAAGCCAAGATCATAGTGATTCAATATAACAAGTCACATGTTACATCCATTTCACAAGTAGTTCAACATACATTGGAGTTCAACATAGTTATTACAACTTAAGTTGAAAAGTAGCGGAAGCAAAGTAATTTGAAACTAATATTACTCTTATTTCAAATACATGCTAGAACCAAGGTCAACTTCCAACAAAAGAAGTAGAGACAAGATAACTCAGAAGGATTATGCCCATGATCACACTCTGCCACTACGGCAGGAGCCATCCAATTCTTGCAGTAGCCATGATACATCACAACCTGCAATAAGTGAGAATAAACCCTGAGTACGAGAATGTACTCAGCTAGACTTACCCGTCAAAAACCAAAAATAAAGTGACACCAAGGATCATGCAAGGCTGATGTCAAGTGGGGCTAGCTTGACACATTTTGCGTAAAAGCTTGCATAGATTAAGTACCAATCTAATACTTAGCATCAAGTTAATAATTATTAACCTATCATCTATATTAGCACCTATACTAGAGCACTCACTTTATTAGGAGCAAACAATATTAACCATAGCAGGTATAATAAGGCCATCATTTACCTATCAAAAACCAAAAATAAAGTGACACCAAGGATCATGCAAGGCCGATATCAAGTGGGGCTAGCTTGACACATTTTCCATAAAAGCTTGCATAGATTAAGTACTTAAAAGAAAAGGTCCAAAAGTCACTATTCATATGAGTCACAGAGTTCGCAGTTAGGCCCCTGTGTTTCTTCAAATGGTTGCATGAAGTCCTTGACCCGAATTTAAACAGGGAGGTTGCCGGAGGCTCGCGGTGCCGGCCGGAGGGGCTCGTCGGTGACAGCTGAGGGGCAAGGGAGGACCAAGGGCCTCGTGCGCGTCTGTAGAAGGGAGTAGCTTGGCTTTGTAAGGTCCAAATAGGCTAGAGGGGGGGTGAATAGCCTAATTAAAACTTCTACAAGAATTACTTAACCACAAGTTAGTATGAAAGATGGTGAAGCAAAAGCACTAGCTCGAACTAATTAAGCAATCCACCTACACAAGTCTAGTACAAGGCTATTGACTAAACACAACAACAACTACAAGCTAGAAACAAGAAGTAAAATGAGAGAAGAGCTTCGAGTGATTATACCGTCGTGTAGAGATGAGAAGTACCAATAAATCAATCACACAAGAGAAATCCTCAGGAAGAGAATGACACAAGAATTTATCCTGAGGTTCACTTGCTTCCCGGCAAGCTACTCCCTGTTGTGGCGATACACCCACTTGTCGGTTCGCGAGCTAATCGACTATCAAGAGTCAAGCCCTCGGTGGGCGCCACACAACCGCACACAAGATAGGGATCCTCCAAGCCACGAGCTCCACTAGAGTATCCAATTCGCGAACTCCCGCAGGGAAGGATCAAGAACCCCTTACAACACTTGGTGATGACTCCAACAATCTCCAATTGTGAGCTCAATCACCTCCGCTACTCCAAGCCATCTACCATGTCGAGAAACACAGAAGAGTAACAAGAAATCCACAACAACTCGAAGATCAAGTGCCTCTAGAATGCAACTCTCAAGCAATGCACTTGAATCTCACTCAATCTCACTCAAGATGTGCAACTATGCAAAGCGATGAGTGGAGGGGTTGTTCTCTAGCTCAAAGGATGTCTCTAGGTCTCAAAATGTGCAAGAGTTGCCCTCAAACCCCAGCCAACGTCTATTTATAACGAAGGGTTATGCAGCTAGCCGTTACGGACGATGCAGTTCAAAACGGGATGACCAGACGCATCGGTCAGGGTGACCGGACACGTCCAGTCACTACAGGACAAGCGTGAACAGTGTGCGTTAGAAGTTACCGTTGCTATGGCTGGACGCGCTCTAGCGTATGACCGGACGCGCCCTAGCGTATGACCGGACGCGCCTCACCTAGCGTCCGGTCAGAGTCTCGTAAGCTCCCATCACGACCGGACGCGTCCGATCGCACGTGACCGGACGCGCCGCGCGTTCGATCATCACTTCGCTGCTCTCTGCCCCTCTGGACGCCTGACCGGACGCGCTGGTTCCATGAAGAACCGGACGTGCCGGTCGCTCACTCTACTTTTTGCGCATAGGTGAACTGACCGGACGCGCTGGTCAGGCCAGACTAGCGTCTGGTCATTAACCCTAGGCGCGCAGATCGGATTGAACTGACTGGACGCGTCTGGTCATATCGTGACCGCGTCCGGTGCAGCGTCCGGTCACCTCTGTGACCTCCGTTCGCCTCTGTTTCTTTTCCGACTTCCGGCGCAGTGGAAAATAGGCATTTCACTTCCCCAAAAAGCACATATGCTCTTTTACTAGATTCCCAATGCATATGCTCAAGATAATGATCTAGTGGCACTTGATTCCCGAGCTAACCGTGATTGCCCCTCTTTATAGTCGGCTATGTATCCTAAACCTGGTCAATCACTTCTCTACTCATCTTAGACCGGCAAAAGGAAAACCCTATGGTTATACCTTTGCCTTGCGCTCTTAGATCCTTCTCTTTCACTTGATCATCATGTCCATCATATTATGTGCATCTCCACCATGATCATCCTTTCATGTCCATGCACCATCTCTTTGTGATCTTGTGGCCACCACTCCTTGCCACATACACCTTCATCACATGTGTTGCTTATGCCTAACTCAAAATACTTAACACATGACATTAGCAACTTGGTGTCATTAATTACCAAAACCAAACTTGGGCTTTCAATCTCCCCCTTTTTGGTAATTGATGACAACCATCACAAAGATATGTAATGAAATCAATTTTCAATTTCGATAGTATTAGCTCCCCCTACATATGTGCTTCCATGAGTTTGGTTCAATTATGCACATATGTATGGATTTGAATTTTGGGAGAGTTACTACTATCAAATTGATGCTAAGGTATATAGAATGGACCTTTGAAGCGTGATACCAATCGGAGTTGCCTTTATATACCATCCTTAGCATCGATGTAGCTAGACACCACTTGTAATACATCACTTGTAAAGATCACAAACACTAAAATATCCCGTGAGATCAACATTATAAGCAAAGGTGTCTAGATACCGCTTGCAAAGCTACTCTCAACAAATCATCATTCAAGTTCTATTTCTAGCAAACACCATTCAATCATGAATATCAAAATTAAATTTGCAATGCAACACATCATCATGTTAGTGCACATACAAATGCAGCAAATAATTCATGAGCTTGCTCCCCCTACTTGTGTGCTCAATTTTAATTGATCCCTTTCTCCCCCTTTGTAACTTAACTTTTTATCTTTGTGACTTTTCTCTCTCCCTTATTATAACTTATTCTATCTTTGCAATATCTTTGTGACTTTTCTCTCCCCCTTTGTCAACAATCACCAAAAAGGTGTCAATTTTAGTGAGAGATAAGTCAATCAATATGAGGGAGTCTAAATTATGGTTCAATCTAGATCACTTGCCTATAATATGTAATTCGGTTTGATCCAAGGACAAGCTTTTTCACACCTCATAAAGTATAAGGGTTATCTTGACCATGTTGAATTACACATCATGAGCTCATTTTCTAGATTCAACACTAGGTTTGCAAGCCCACAAACATGTCATATGCTACCACTAGATCAATCAAACATAGAAGCAATAGTGGTACCATATATACATCAAAATCATTTGATTTTCATGAATGAGCCTATTTGTCATGCAAATATGTCTATATGTTCTAACCATGTCCTTATCAAAGTATGAATGATATGCCAAACAACTTTACCTTGCTACGTTGGAGGAGAGGCATGTCATATAAGAATGTGGGGGTGCACTCATCTCAAGTTGGAGAAGTCAAGTATGTTCAACTCATTCTTCAACTTGTAAAATCTTTTCTCATCAAGTGCCTTCGTGAATATGTCGGCTAATTGATCTTCGGTGCCAATGCTCTCAATGCTAATATCACCCTTTTGTTGATGGTCTCTTATGAAGTGATGCCTTATGTCAATGTGCTTGGTTCTTGAATGTTGAACCGGATTTTGAGTCATCTTGATAGAACTTTCATTGTCACAAAACAATGGCACATTCTTGAACTTGATTCCAAAGTCACTCAAAGTTGCCTTCATCCAAAGCAATTGTGCACAACAACTACCGGCACTAACATATTCGGCCTCGGCGGTAGATAGTGCAACACTATTTTGTTTCTTTGATGACCATGAAACAAGAGACCTTCCAAGCAATTGACAAGTGCCACTTGTGCTCATTCTATCAATCTTGCATCCACCATAGTCGGAGTCCAAATATCCAATCAACTCAAAATTAGACCCCTTTGGAAACCATAATCCAACATCATGAGTGCCCTTAAGATATCTCAATATCCTCTTGGTTGCTTTCAAGTGACTTTCTCTAGGTGAAGCTTGAAATCTTGCACACTTGCACACACTAAACATCACATCTGGCCTAGAAGCGGTGACATATAGCAAACTTCCAATCATAGACCGGTATTGCTTTTGATCTACCATGTTTCCACTAGCATCAATACCCAATTGATCATTAGTGCCCATTGGTG
Source organism: Saccharum hybrid cultivar R570 (assembly GCA_038087645.1). Classification (NCBI taxonomy): domain Eukaryota; kingdom Viridiplantae; phylum Streptophyta; class Magnoliopsida; order Poales; family Poaceae; genus Saccharum; species Saccharum hybrid cultivar. The sequence goes on from JAQSUU010000293.1 coordinate 1,362,015, forward strand.
TACTCATTGGCTTAGCATCTTGCAATCTAAACTTCTTGATCATGTCCTTGATGTACTTGCCTTGACTTACAAAAGTGCCATTCTTCATTTGCTTGATTTGAAGTCCAAGGAAGTAACTAAGCTCTCCAATCATAGACATCTCAAACTCATTAGCCATCATATTTCCAAACTCTTCATAAAAGTCTTGGTTAGTCGATCCAAAGATAATATCATCAACATAGATTTGCAACACAAACAAGTCATTTCCAAGCTTCTTGGTGAAGAGAGTGGTGTCAACCTTTCCCATCTTGAACCCCTTAGAGAGAAGAAAGTCCCTCAATCTCTCATACCATGCCCTAGGTGCTTGCTTCAAACCATACAATGCCTTCTTTAGCTTGTAAACATGGTCAGGCTTCTTGTCATCTTCAAAACTGGGAGGTTGCTCAACATAAACTTCTTCATTGATGTAGCCATTGAGAAATGCACTCTTGACATCCATTTGATAGAGCTTGATGTTGTGTGCACAAGCATATGCTAATAAGATTCTAATTGCTTCCAATCTTGCAACCGGTGCATATGTCTCTCCAAAGTCAAGACCCTCAACCTGAGTGTATCCTTGTGCTACTAATCTTGCTTTATTCCTCACAACCATGCCATCTTGATTTTGCTTGTTTCTAAAGACCCACTTAGTACCAATCACATTGTAGTTCTTCGGTCTTTCAACAAGTTTCCAAACTTGATTTCTAGTGAAGTTGTTTAGCTCTTCATGCATGGCATTTACCCAATCGGAATCTTTCAAAGCATCTTCTATTTTCTTAGGTTCTTCAAGTGACACAAATGAGTAATGCTTGCAAAAGGATGCTAATCTTGATCTAGTTTGAACACCACTTTGAATTCCACCAATGATTTGGTCCAACGGATGATCTCTTGTAATGCTAGTAGGTTGGAGTATTGGGAGTTGATTGCTTTCACTTGTTCGACCTTGAACTTGAGCTTCATCATGAGTACCACTAAAGCTTGCTTGATTTGTATCAATTTGCACACTTTGGTTGATCACATGAATATCATCATCATTATCAACTTGCATCGGCCTTATATCACCAATGTCCATGTTCTTCATTGCATTTGTCAATTGATCCCCTCTCACATCATCAAGGTTTTGAGCTTCATTTTGAGATCCTTGGGTTTCATCAAACTCAACATCATGAACTTCTTCCAAGGTGCCATTTGTGAGATTCCAAACTCTATATGCCTTGCTTGTGGTAGAATAACCAAGTAAGAACCCTTCATCACATTTCTTTTCAAACTTGCTCAATCTAGTGCCTTTCTTGAGAATATAGCATTTGCAACCAAACACTCTAAAGTATGCAATGTTGGGCTTTCTTCCATTCAATAGCTCATATGGTGTCTTCCCAAGCTTTCCATGGCAATAAAGATGGTTGCTACAATAGCAAGCCGTGTTGATAGCTTCACTCCAAAATGAATGACTCACATTGTATTCACTAAGCATTGATCTAGCCATATCAATCAAGGTTCTATTTTTCCTTTCAACTACACCATTGGATTGAGGAGTGTATGTCGGTGAGAATTGATGTCCAATGCCAAGATCATCACACAAATCTTCAATTCTTGTGTTCTTGAACTCAATACCGTTGTCACTTCTAATCTTCTTGATGGTAGTCTCAAACTCATTTTGCACCCTCTTGACAAAAGACTTGAATAGATCATAAACATCACTCTTGTCATAGAGAAAGAACACCCAAGTGTATCTAGTGTAGTCATCAACAATCACAAAGCCATACTTGTTGCCACCAATGCTAGTGTATGTTGTTGGCCCAAACAAATCCATGTGCAATAGCTCAAATGCCTTTGATGTGCTCATTTCACTCTTACTAGGATGTGTATTTCCAACTTGTTTGCCGGCTTGACAAGCACTACATAGTTTATCCTTTTCAAAAGTGACATCTTTCAAGCCTCTAACTAAGTCATGCCTCAAAAGTTTGTTCAATTGTTTCATTCCAACATGACCAAGCCTTCTATGCCACAACCAACACATACTAGATTTACTAAGCAAGCATGATGTCAATTGTGCCTCACTATCATTGAAGTCAACCAAGTATAAGCTACCATGTCTAAATCCTTTGAATATCAAATTTGATCCATCAACACTTATGACTTCAACATCATCACTACCAAATATGCACTTGAAGCCAAGATCACAAAGTTGTGCCACCGATAAAAGATTGAAATCCAAGCTCTCAACTAGCAACACATTAGAAATGCTCATATCATTTGAGATAGCAATTTTACCAAGCCCCTTGACCTTGCCTTTCTTATTGTTGCCGAAAGTGATAGCATCAAAACCACCATTTTGACTTGTATCAATTGAATTGAACATACAAGAGTCTCTAGTCATATGTTGAGTGCACCCACTATCAAGCACTCAATGCCTTCCTCCGGCTTTGTAATTGACCTACAAGACAAGATCAATTCCTTTTAGGTACCCAAACTTGTTTGGGTCCTCCAAGGTTAGTGACCAAGTTCTTTGGTACCCAAATGGCTTTCTTCTTTGAGCCCATCCATGGTGTACCAATGAACTTAGCATGAACACCATTTATACCCTTGGTAAGAATATAGAAAGAATCAAACTTAATTGAGGATACATTTGCATTGGATTTCTTGTTCATGCAATGTTGCTCTATGTGACCAACTTGCTTGCAACTTTTGCAATAGCTACCATTGTTCTTCACAAAATGAGTCTTGTGAGGAGCAAAAGTGGCCTTGCCTTTCTTGGGGTTATAGCCCAATCACTCTTTGTAGAGAGAAGCTCTTTGGCTACCCAAGCACATGAGCAAGCGGTCCTCACCACCATAAGCCTTAGCTAAGGTGTGATTGAGCTCTTTTACCTTCTTCTTGAGATTTTCATTCTCAGCTATAAGTGTGTTGTCACAAGTGAAACCATCACTACTAGATGAGGATGATGTAGATGAGCTACATGAAGGGTTAGTGGGAGTAACAACAATAGGCTTATGAAAGAATTCAATTATATCACATGATATGCCTATGTTGCAAGTTTTAGCTTTCTCAACATTAGTTGGCATGTTTTCATATTTTTCAACTAGAGAGGAATGAGCTTCTTCAAGCTTGGTGTAAGACTTTTGAAGCTTCTTATGGTCTACCTTTAGACTCTCATAAGATGCCCTAAGCTCATCAAGTTCTTGCATAAGGTTTTTCTTTTCCTTAAGCAAGCCCTTGCACTCCTTTCTAGATTCTTTAAAATGTTGAGTGCAATCTTCTAGCATAGTGATTAGTTCATCTTTAGTAAATTCTTCTTCATCACTATCACTATCACTATCACTATCACTAGTATTATCATGATCACTCTCATTATCGGATGATACCTTAGCGGCCTTAGCCATGAAGCACGATGGAGTGTCGAAGAGGGAGACCTTCTCTTGGATGGCAATGCTAGCATGTCCCTTCTTCTTGCTCTTGTTGTCATCCTCATCATCACTTGAGGAATCATCACTATCCCAAGTAGCAACATGAGAATCATTCTTCTTCTTATGAGAGCTCTTCTTCTTTTCTTGCTTCTTCTTCTCCTTCTTGATAGCATCTTCATCATCACTATCATAAGGACACTTTGCAATGAGATGGTCCTTGCTATGGCATCTAAAGCATCTCATGGTATGCTCACTCTTCTTGAATGAGATCTTCCTCCTTCTTGCATGATAGCCTTTCTTCTTCATGAATTTGCCAAATTGCTTGACAAAGAGAGCCATCTTCTCATCAATGTCATCACTATCACAAGAGCTTGAGTCTTCATCACTTGATAATTCAATCTTGAATTTGCCCTTGGATGTGGTGGCTTTGAATGCCACACTCTTCTTCTTTTCATCATCTTTCTTCTCATTTTCCTTCTTCTTCTTCTTGACCAACTCATCCTTCTCATCATCTTCTCTATATGAATCATCGGTCATCACTTCTTGGAATATTTGTTGAGGAGTTGAATCCTTCAATGTAGTCCTCACTAGCATGGTGATCAATGTATCAAATCTCTTGGGTAGACTTCTCAAGAACTTCATAGAGAATTGATTGTCCTTGACCTCCTCACCAAGTGCCTTGAGCTCATTGACAATGACTTGCAACCTATGAAACATCTCCGGTACACTCTCATCATCTTGCATCTTGAAGCTTGAAAATTTTTCTTGCAAGATATATGCTTTAGCGGTCTTTGTGCCTTCGGTGCCCTCAAATGTTTCTTCTAGCTTGGCCCAAGCATCATGAGCAATCTCTATGTTCTTTACTTCCTCAAATGTCTTGTCATCTAATGCCTCATGAAGAGCACTAATGTCAATGTCATTGCATTGGAGCTTCTTCTCTTCCACCGGTGTAGGTGCTTCCGGATTAGCAACCTCAAATTTTGTTTCGGTGACCTTCCACACTTCTCTATTGATTGACTTTAGGTGTGCGGTCCTCTTAATCTTCCAATATGCACAATTTGTGCCATCAAAGTGAGGTGTCTTCTTGGTGTTGTTGATGTGCATGCTTAATTGAGCCATTTCTTTTTCACCGTAGGTTGTTAAGCCTCAAATAAACGGTGCCTCGGCTCCGATACCACTTGTAAGGTCCAAATAGGCTAGAGGGGGGGTGAATAGCCTAATTAAAACTTCTACAAGAATTACTTAACCACAAGTTAGTATGAAAGATGGCGAAGCAAAAGCACTAGCTCTAACTAATTAAGCAAGCCACCTACACAAGTCTAGTACAAGGCTATTGACTAAACACAACAACAACTACAAGCTAGAAACAAGAAGTAAAACAAGAGAAGAGCTTCGAGTGATTATACCGCCGTGTAGAGATGAGAAGTACCAATAAATCAATCACACAAGAGAAATCCTCGGGAATAGAATGACACAAGAATTTATCTCGAGGTTCACTTGCTTCCCGGCAAGCTACTCCCCGTTGTGGCGATACACCCACTTATCGGTTCGCGAGCTAATCGACTATCAAGAGTCAAGCCCTCGGCGGGCGCCACACAACCGCACACAAGATAGGGATCCTCCAAGCCACGAGCTCCACTAGAGTATCCAATTCGCGAACTCCCACGGGGAAGGATCAAGAACCCCTTACAACACTTGGTGATGACTCCAACAATCTCCAATTGTGAGCTCAATCACCTCCGCTGCTCCAAGCCGTCTACCGTGTCGAGAAACACAGAAGAGTAACAAGAAATCTGCAACAACTCGAAGATCAAGTGCCTCTAGAATGCAACTCTCAAGCAATGCACTTGAATCTCACTCAATCTCACTCAAGATGTGCAACTATGCAAAGCGATGAGTGGAGGGGTTGTTCTCTAGCTCAAAGGAAGTCTCTAGGTCTCAAAATGTGCAAGAGTTGCCCTCAAACCCCGGCCAACGTCTATTTATAACGAAGGGGTACGTAGCTAGCTGTTACGGACAACACAGTTCAAAACGGGATGACCGAACGCACCAGTCAGGGTGACCGGACGCGTCTGGTCACTACAGGACAAGCGTGAACAATGTGCGTTAGAAGTTACCGTTGCTATGACCGGACACGCTCTAGCGTATGACCGGACGCGCCTCACCTAGCGTCCGGTCAGAGTATAGTAAGCTCCCATCATGACCGGACGCGTCCGATCGCACATGACCGGACGCGCCGTGCGTCTGATCATCACTTCGCTGCTCTCTGCCCCTCTGGACGCCTGACTGGACGCGCTGGTTCCATGAAGAACCGGACGCGCCGGTCGCTCACTCTACTTTTTGCGCATAGGTGAACTGACCAGACGCGCTGGTTAGGCCAGACTAGCGTCTGGTCATTAACCCTAGGCGCGCAGACCGGATTGAAATGACCGGACGCGTCCGGTCATACCGTGACCGCGTCCGGTGCAGCGTCCGGTCACCTCTGTGACCTCCGTTCGCCTCTGTTTCTTTTCCGACTTCCGGCGCTATTTGAGAGAAGAACCCAAACCCTTCTCTACCGCTCAAACTCCACCGCCTTCACAAAGGTGCTAACACCACCATGTGTACACCACCATGTGCATGTGTGTTAGCATTTCACAATCATTTCTCAAGGCGTTATGTTAGCTCTTTTACTAGATCCTAATGCATATGCTCAAGATAATGATCTAGTGGCACTTGATTCCCGAGCTAACCGTGATTGCCCCTCTTTATAGTCGGCTATGTATCCTAAACCCGGTCAATCACTTCTCTACTCATCTTAGACCGGCAAAAGGAAAACCCTATGGTTATACCTTTGCCTTGCGCTCTTAGATCCTTCTCTTTCACTTGATCATCATGTCCATCATATTATGTGCATCTCCACCATGATCATCCTTTCATGTCCATGCACCATCTCTTTGTGATCTTGTGGCCACCACTCCTTGCCACATACACCTTCATCACATGTGTTGCTTATGCCTAACTCAAAATACTTAACACATGACATTAGCAACTTGGTGTCATTAATTACCAAAACCAAACTTGGGCTTTCAGTCTTGTGGCGGCCCGAGGCGGCCTGGCCACATAGGCCAGCAGTGGTAGTGTCAGCTGCTCCGTCGACGAGGAGCAATGGCGGTGAGCGGCGCCAGAAAGAGAGCTCTAGAGGAGCGGCGTGGGTTGAGGAAGACCAAGGAGAAGCTAGCTAGGGCGGAGGAGGTGCGAAGCAGTGAAGACGGCGTGGCAGCGAGCTCGGCCCGGTCATCCATGGCAGGCGTGCTCGGCACGTGTGGCAAAGCGAGGAGAGGGGGCGAAGGAGAGGCCGAGGGAGTGGAGAGAGTGAGGAGCGATTGCTCGAGCACCTCCCCATCGGCACAGAGACATGGGATGCACATCTAGCGAGATGTTGCACGAGCTCGTGCATGGCCGCCACACTCTGGCCACATGTTGCTCTCTCAGCCATTTCCACGAGCACGTGGCGGGCAGCAGTATGGCTGGCGTGGAGTGCATTTTTGGGCCAGCTACGGGCCGATTTGGGTCTTGAGCCAAAAAAACAAAGTTGAAGCCCACAAATAGCTCTACACTTTTCATTTAGAGGTCAAGGTCATTAGGGTTCTAGATTAGGAGATAATTAATACCAAACTTGATAGTGTCAGCGATTTGATAGCAACAAGCAAATATCCAAAATTGAGGGTCAAAATGAAATGCAACTGGTGCCATCTTCTCGTATGTTCTTCCCCATCATGTAAGCTCCAACTTTTACATTTGGATCAACTTGAGTTGATTAGTAAAATTTAGAGAACGCAAAATGCCAACGTCGATGACTGAATTCTAGACTTAGAATATTTTCAAGTCTGAAAACCGCAGTAAGTTCAAATTTGGGTTCCTTATTTGACTAAGTTAGGAGCTGGACTAGGCCTTGAGGATTGAACAAAGTTTGTAGTATACAACCAGAACTACAACTTATCTTCAATGATCAAGGTCTAGATTAGCTTGTATTGCAAGATACAAAGCTCCAAAGTGGGGTACCCGAAACTGAAACTCCATTATGACTTAGCCAAATTCCTGAGATCCAAAACAGCACTGCACGGAATCTTACGAGCTCTATTTCACTAGGTTAGAGGCCATACCAGCTCTTGACCATTAAACAAAGTTTGTTATACACAAGATGAACTACAACTTTTGTTTAAGGTCAAACCTCAAAACTGGTACAGAAGTCAAACTTTCACTTTAGTCAAAGCAGCAACATAATAAAGCCTAAACTAGGGTTTTAGGCCAATTAAGGCATTTTCTTGGCATTTGCCCAACTAGAACCCTTCATGACTTTTGTGGTAGAATTCATCTAGAGTCATTTGGGCAAAGTTGAAAGGTTTGGTTGATGAACTATAATTCCATTCACTTAATGGTGCAAATTCTAATAGGAATAGAACTTATCATTTCATGTGACTTTGATTCCAAACTTCATGAAACTTTTCTAGGGGTCACTATAGATAGAGAGTGATGTGAGACAAATGATAGAAGTGATATCAACACTCACTTGCATTACCAGGCTTGAGCATCAAACATACACACATTGGAACACAAAATGACAAGGTATGTTGTGTAGGTTTCAAGGAGATGTTGCAAGCACATTCCATATATACATGTTTCACATGTTGCACTAGCATGTCTCATATGTTTCACTAATATGTTCCATATGTTTCACTAGTGCGTTACATGTGTTTCATGCTCACATATGAATGAATGATGCCAAAACTCATGCAATGCAAGTGCCAAGATGCAAGCCTAACACCTGGGGTGTTACAGCTACGGCAAGCGAGGCCGGCGGAGCACGGCTGCGTCGGCAATGGTGCTTGTGTTACCGCAACGAGAGCGAGTGGGAGCTGAGCAATGCGAGAGAGTGAGAGAGAGCTCGTGGTCATGACACGGTAGCCTTGCAGCCTGCCCTAGCCTAACCAGTAGGCCCATCACTGACATACGGTCTACACGTGGCATGCATGGCTTGTGCCGTGTCGGCTAGCTTGCCCATCCAAATCGGCAATCAGGCCTGATTTAGGCCAACTGACGGCACCACATTGGCTCCCTATAGCTCCCAAACTAGCGCGAACTAGCGAAAGCTCCAGTAACAAAAATTATAGAGCTAGGTGAGTACTCCTTGCTTATAAGAATTTGGTCTAGTTCGGCCTAGATTTCAAACTACAAAGCCCTAAACATGGATACAGTGAAACTAGAAGTCATTTTAGGACTTAGGAAATTTCAAAGAATCAAAATAGCCTCTACTTTCATCTTGTGACCCTTTTTTTGAGCATGTTGTACACATTTCTAGTTCAAGGTCATAAAATAAAGTTTGTTACTTATAAAATTTACTACAACTTTCCTTAAGGGTGTACAACCATGCAAACACTCTATGGCACTATTCCTTCTCGGTCAAACAAAAGCACTGAAGAGGAGCTCCTAGTCAAACTAAACCCTAGAAGCATAATTAGGCAAAGTCATTAACATGAACATTGTTCCATTAGGCATCCTAAGTGTAGCTAAGGTGTTTTAGTGACTAAACATCAACCACTTGCATTAACCACACATGATCATAAGTATACACCCATTGAAACATAGAATGGTCATGTTATGTTTCATATATTTCAAAGCAATGTTTCATAGGTTCACTTGTATGTTTCACATGTATTGTTGCATATGTAATTCTCATGTATGAATGAATGATGGTTATGCTCTTGCAATGCAAGTGCAAAATGCAAGCCTAACACCTAGGGTGTTACAACCTTCTCCTTATAGAAATCTCATCCCGAGATTTGAATGACGTACCATTTTTCATAAAAAGAGGAATAGACTTCTCGCAAATATTCTTTTGTTTCCCAAGTTGCATCCCGCTCACTATGATTACTCCACATTACTTTGTAGAACTCGATCACTCGACTTCGAGTTACTCTCTCTTTACTATTGAAAATCTATACTAGCTTCTCTTCATGGGCTAGATCGTATTTTAGCTAGATATCTCTAGTCTCTACTCTTTCTTCAGGAACATGTAGACATTTCTTGAGTTGATAGACATGGAAAACATTGAATATGGAACTCATCTTAGGAGGTAATTGAATCAGGTAGGCTACTAATCTGCTCTTCTCAATGATTGGATATGGACCTACATATCTAGGAGTGAACTTTCTTTTTACTCCAAAACGTTGCACTCCTTTCATTGATAATACCTTCAGATAAACATAATCACCAACTTCAAACTAAATGGGTTTCCTTCTCTTATCAGCATAGCTTTTTTGTCTAGCCTGTGCAGCTTCCATATTTTTCTAAATGATATGGACTTGCTATTTGGCCTCTTCGATGAAATTAATGCCATAATATCTTCTTTCTCTAGGTTCAACCCAGTTCAAAGGAGTCTTACACTTATGGCCACACAAAGCTTCAAATAGGACCATCTTGATGCTTTTTTGATAACTATTGTTGTAGGAAAACTCAGCCAAAGGTGGCCAATTTTTCCACGACCACTTGGAAGTTATGACACATGCTCTCAACATGTCTTCTAAGATTTGATTCAGACGCTCAATTTGTCCGGCGGTCTGAGGTGATAGGCAGAACTTCTGACTAACTTGGTGCCTAAGATATGGTGCAAATATTCCAAAAAATGAGCAGTGAACTGAGGTCCTCTATTAGACACAATGGTCTTGTGAACACCATGTAGATGTACTATTTGAGAGAAATATAATTCAGCATAAACACTTGGTCAGCAGTCGGTTTTAACTGGAATAAAATATGCAGACTTGGTTAAGCGATCCACTACCATCCATATGGAATCAAAATTCTTATGAGTAGGGGGAAGTCCAACAATGAAATCCATGCTAACTTCTTTCCACTTCCAGCCTAGTACAAACAAAGGTTAGAGCAGTCCAGCAGGTTTTAGATGAACTGCTTTGACTCTACAACAATTGTTGCATCTTGCAACATAAGATGCAATCTCTTTCTTCATTTTGATCCACCAAAATAGGGTCTTCAAGTCTTGATACATTTTACTACTACCCAGATGAATAGACAACTTGGATGAATGAGCTTCGTCTAAGATTTGATTTCAAAGTTCTCTATCCTTCGGCACGACAAGTCTATCATTAAACCATAGAACACCTTTGTCATCTATCTAGAAATGCTTGGTTTCTTGTTCTTTAATCTTTCTCTTGATGTGATACACACCCGGATCGGTCTTTTATAGTTCAGTGATCTTGCTTTCTAGCGAATAACTAACCATAATGTTGGGTAATACAACAGGATGTAACAAATTCAAACCATCTCCTAGCAGAGTATTGCAATGAGACTTCTGGCTTAAGGCGTCCGTAACCACATTCGCCTTACCCAGATGATAATGCACTTCTACGTTGTAATCCTTGATCAACTATAGCCATCTTCTCTGTCTCATAGTTAACTCTAGTTGAGTGAAGGTATATTTGAGGCTCTTATGATCAGTATAGATATGACACACGTTTTCAAGCAAATAGTGTCTCCAAATCTTCAAAGCATGAACAACAGTGGCTAACTCTGAGTCATTAGTTGGATAATTGACTTCATGCCTCCTCAGCTACCATGAGGTATAAGTGATGACTCAGCCTTCCTGCATAAGGACACACCCTAAACTGGTACCTGATGCATCATAAAACACATCAAAATGTTTCTCGATATCAGGTTGTGCCAAAATAGGGGCTGAAGTTAGCAAGGTCCGCAGAGTATGAAAAGCAGTTTCACACTCTAGAGTCCATACAAATTTCACATGTTTCTGAAGAAGCCTCATCATCGGCTTAGCTATTTTGGAGAAATCTAGAATGAAGCGAAGATAAAAGCCTGCTAAACGCAGAAAACTCCAAACCTCAAAAACTAATGTTGGTGCTTTCCAATCCATGACTTCTTGCACCTTGGTTGGATCAACTAAAATTCCCTCCTTAGATAACACATATCCTAGGAAAGGTACCTTCTTTAACCAGAACTCACATTTGCTAAACTTGGCAAAAAGTTGATGCTCTCTCAATCTAGATAAGACAATCCTCAGATGCTCCTCATGAGCTTTAACATTCTCAGAGTAGATTAAGATGTCATCAATGAAGACAACCATGAACTTATCAAGCTCAGACATGAATACCGAATTTATTAGATACATAAAGTATGCAGGAGCGTTTGTCAAACCAAAGGACATGACAAGGTACTCATACAACCGTATCTGGTAGAGAAAGCGGTCTTAGGTATATCCTTTGGTTTAACCTTGATTTGATGACAGCTAGATCTTAGATCAACCTTGGAGAATACCTTTGCCTTTGATAACTAATCAAACAAGATATCAATGCAAGGCAACGTGTACTTATTCTTGATTGTCATGGCATTGAGTGGCCTATAATCCACGCACATGCACAATGACTTGTCCTCCTTCTTCATTAATATCGCTGGACAACCCCATGGAGATGTACTCGGTCGAATGAAACCCTTCTCAAGGAGTTCTTGTAATTGAACCTTAAGTTCCGCTAACTCATTGTGTGGCATTCTATAAGGTCTTTTAGAGATAGGTGCAGTACCTGGCACTAACTCAATTTTGAATTCCACATCTTGATCTGGTAGTAGACTAGGTAATTCATCAGGAAAGACATTCGGAAACTCATGCACCACTAGGATATTAGCAATAGTCGAGGTCCGGATAGCATTAGCTACGTTGTGGAGATCAAGATCTCTGGGAAGTGGTACTAGAAAAAGCATCATTCCCATCGGGTTCCCTCAACACAACAACTCTAGTGGAAGTGTTAATAAGAACTCCATGGCCACTCATCCGGACCTAGGATAACATCTATCCCCAACCCTAGCAGTACTACAAGATTCACGGTATACTCTCTTTCACTTATTGAGATGTTCACATACCTAACTATTTGATTGGTAGAGATATTACTTGATGGGGACATGATTCCTAATCTTCTGTCAGGTTCAAGATAACTATCAATTTAGTCAGAAGAGACACACCGATCCGGCTCCAGATCACAAAGACCCGAACCCTGCAACCTTAGCACCACGTCTCCTCTGGTTATCAACCGTGTCACAATCCAGTTAACCTCGCCATGAAGGCTAATCCCTGCTGCAAATCGAAGAACACAAGCAAGAACAAGATAAAATGCAACTCAATTGAAGTGACAATTGCAGATGAATGATTAAGCACTCGAAGTTGGGGTCTCACAAACTGAAAGACGGTGACTGTCAATGGACAGAATAATCTAAGCAAAACCCAAACCCTAACGTAGGCGGCGGCTACTGATTATAAAGCCTAAGCGGTGTCCAAGGACCCCCACTTATGTCCCTAAGGAGTCTCGACACATTACATGGCCCAAACGGCCCAAAAGACGACGATGCAGCGTCCTAATAGATTCTGGATGTCAAATTGTTTTGATGATTCCCATTGACTCCGTTGGAATTTGGGCCTAAAACCAAAGCCATTGGTTAGCTTATGAAATTATTTTTCCATCCATATATGGATCATTAAAAATGAAGTCCGTATATGTCTTGGGCGTCCATTTTATTGCAGACTGGTCCAAAAGACCGAGACAGACTCAAACTTGAATTGGACTGGGCCTCCGGCTTGGCTTGGACGTCCTTGCTGGCCTTCTAAAGTGGTGGCCAAGGAGGATGACGTCCTTGGGCCTCTCTTAGGTGTTCTCCATCTTCTTGGGGCATGGTCCAACTTGGGCCTGGGTCCCAAGTGTGAATAACAAGCCTGCGACAACACCGTAGCACCCGACAGAAATAATGACAAAATGTCTCGATGATTTGGAGGCCTTGCCTATGTGATATTGAGTTAGGACCAGATCTATTAGAAAGCTTATCAAATAATATTTCCATCAAGTGCTCATTGACCTCATTCGCACTCTCGATGGATGAGTTATGACCTTCACAATGAAGCACTGCTAGACTGCCGACGAACCAAAAGTTCAACTTTAATGGACTTGCACTTTGAGACATATTTGTACCTACATTCAAATAGCGACACATACATGTGGAACCAAGTGAATTGTGTAACATCCCAGGTGTTTGTCACTCATTAAGTAGTGGGTTTGAGCTCAAACATGACAGATTAAGTGGAGATGACAATGTCAAGGTCAACCTATGGAGATGAGCCTAACCTAAACTTGGATATTGGACACTTGCTTACATATAGGCTCAATTAAAAGATATATGCTTGGGTGTTGCTATCAAAGTATCTTCACATGTCTCACCTCAGTAACTATCTATATTAAGCCCTGGAAAAGTTTCATGGAGTTTGGAATCAAAAAGTCACATGAAATGATAAGTTATATGCTTGTTTGGATTATAACTAAAATATGCCTTACCTCCCATGGGAACTAGTGCTTATGCAACATACAAGTGCAACAAACCTTTGCAACATGTGGAACAACCTAGGGAAACATGGGTAGCATGTATCTTGAAACAACTATAGCATTTCACTGAATTCTATGTTTCAAGGCATGTGAGGCCTACACTTTTGTGCAACCCATACATGGTGTGTATGTTTGGACTCTACAACACCTTAACTACACTCAGGACACTTAATGGAACAATGTTCATGTTGATCATTTTGCCTAAATATGCTTCTAAGTGATGGTTGACCATGTATGGACCCTAGAACCCTTTTGTTTGACCGTTCCAAAAGTCTGACCTAGAAGCTTTGCATGACTGTGCGCTCTTTTACAAAGTTCTAGAGAATTTTATAAGGAACAAACTTTGTTTAAGAGTCAAGTCATGAAAATGTGTGGAACATGCTCAAAAAGGGCCCACAAGTCAGAAATAGGGCTGATTTCAGCACTTAGAAATTTAAAGCCCTGATTTCAGTGTCTTCGACATTGGCATTCCGCGTTCTCCGAAATTCGTTAAGCAACTTGAGTTGGTCCAAAAATAAAAGTTGAAGGTTATATTATGGGGAAGAGCATGCAAAAAGTTGCACTGAGTTTGACCAAGTTTGGCATTGCAAAATCCCAAAAAGCCGAGCAAAGCTTAAACCTTGTTAAGCTACTGACATTGTCATTTTGGAAAATAATTACCCACTGGTTTAAAGCACTAATGACCATGACCTCTTTACGAAAGTTGTAGAGCAGTATGTGGACAACAATTTTCATTCAAGGCCCATAGCCCAGTTCAGCCCATAGCTGGCCCAAATATGGCCTCCAAGTCGGACTGATGCACGCACACCACGTGCTCGATGAATTGCCTCAACCGCCGACACGTGGTCTAGTGCGTGTCCTCCATGCGCGTGAGCGCGCCCCACCGTGGCTGCCGCATGCCCCTGCCTTCTACTCGTGATGGGGAGAATCCGAGCTGCCACAGACGCCCCCTCACTCGACATTCTCGCTGCCCTGCTCGTCCTCCTCGCCTATGCCAAGCACGGCCGCCGCACACCACCATTGCCGGCAGTCACACTGCGTGCCTTGGACGAGCCACCGCACCCTTCCCTGGCCCCAGTAGAGCCCTGCCGCATATGCTCCATGGTCGACCGGTGCCCTGTGACCCGCCTACGCCGGCCGCTACACCCCGCAACGCCGCAGCCGTAGACCACCGCCATTGCAGGTGGAGCAGAGCTCGCTGCCGCCGTCGCTCTTGCTCCTCCACACACCCTCCTGCATCCTCAAAAGCAGAGCACCGAGCCACCATCGCCCACGCATGCGGGCGTAGCCGCTGCTGCCCCTGCGCATCACCCTCACCGGTAGAGCCGAGTAGCGCCACCGTGTGTCGCCTTCCCTGCTACGGCCGCACATGGCCAGGGCATCATGGGCCACCTTCGGCAAGCCCGAGTGCTCCCATGGGTGTGGGCGGACATGTTGGTGCTCGAGCTGCCTTTCTCCGTCGTCGTTCGCCTCCGGCTCACCGCCACCGCCGGCGCGGCCACCACTAGGCCGCCCATGCACGTGGCCAGGAGGCCACGGGCCACCTCAGTCAGCGATACGAGTGCCTACGGATGTGTCCCATCACCACGAAGCTTTCCCACCACTTCCCTGCGGCCGCCGACGACCTCACCAGCCGGAGAATGGCCGGCCGGCAAGCCACCGGCCGCCTCCCCTGTTTCCGGTGCCGTGGGAGGGGAATGAAGACCGGCGCCCCTCCTCTCTGTCTCTCTCTCTGTGTGGTTGACTGACGAGCGGGTCCGGATGAGCAGCGGGTCCCACTTGTCGGTTTAAGAAAGTGGTTGTCTGGGTATGTATTCGGGTGGAGCTAGCAAATTAGTAGGGTTGTTCTAAATCCTGTTTTTGAAATTCAGATTTTATGTAAATCTTCTAAAATGCATATCTCAGGCTAGGTAATTCCAAAAATAGCAAAAGTGGACTTTTTGGAAACCTTGAGAAGAGATCTATGCAGTCGAGTCACAATATGCTAGATGTTTGTAGATGTTTTCTGATGTTTTTATTTAAGCTTTAAAAATGCTCTAAAATACATATAAAACTTGACCAGAGCCATATCTTGAGTTTTAGAACTCCAAAAATAGTGATTCTTGTTTTGTTAATTTTGTGATGACATGTACTTGCTAGGAACAATATTAAACACACTATTGTTCACTGTTTTCTTAGGGTTTTGATTGGACCTTGATAAATAAGGAATTTACATTATATTGCTTGTTATTTTTATATCTTGAGTTGTGCTACTCCAATTGATGTGAAATGTTTATGGTAGGCTTGTCATGCTATGGATGTACTGTGGTATAAATTTCATGGCCATTGCTTACTGTATGCTCAAGTTATTGATTTAACTTGTTTATAGCTTGATAACTAGCTTATAAATAATATATAAATGATAAAATGGAAAATGTTGTTCCATTACCTTAGTATGATGTTTCTCTATCATGTTGATTTATACTATGGCCCTGTGTTCATAGAAAATATTGAGTGTTAAGTTTAATTTGCTCTCACATGATTTATTGAAATAGCTATTTGTCTTTTTCTTAGAGGTTGATATACATGTCCAAATGGCTTGAAATTTGGACAGTAGACTTTTGCGAGCATTTGTAGACCTCTGTAATTTTGGTAGAATTTATTGTGCACTTTTGATGTGTGTTCATAATTCCACCTAATGATTTAAAAAAATTAAGAAAAGGCATTAAAAGAATTTATTTAGAAATGGACACTATGTTTTCTGGTGTTCATTGGTCATGTGTGAAATATTGGTAAAGTTGGTTTTATCCAATTATATGTTTGCAACATAAGTTAATAATTATTTCTTGCAAATGAGGTTTCTGGACAGATCTGGGAACTTAGCAAAGTTCTTCATGATAATGTTCTTTGTTGTGAAACTTATTTATACAAAAGTTGTAGATAATTTATGTATCTAGCTTCTGTTAAAATTTGGTGGCATTTAACAATATGATTTAGAAACTACAGCTGTTCTAAGTTGGGTTCAGATCTATGTTGCTCTCTGTCCTTCCAGGACAGATTCTGTACCTTCTGTATTTCGACCTGGTAAATGTTAGAATCAGTTTTAGATGTTTATAAATGAAATGTGGACAATTTCATAAACTTTCTAGGATGTCTTCTTGCAAGTCATTTGGATTTGTAGAACTTCAGATATGATTGATTTACTCAGCTACTGCATGTATGTCCAGAATTGTTGAAAATACATGATTGCTTGGTTACTTTGCTTGCGTATTGCTAAGTGTGATTCATGTCTTTGGTGATTAAGCTAGTACACCTGAGACTTTGTAAATCTTATGTCATGCTTGGTATTGCTTTCTTTGCTATTTTAGCATGTTTGTTTGTGTAAGGTTACTTAAGTAATGTGATGTGCTTACGTGTCTTTACTATAACCTTATACTTGCCTTGATTAACGTGCGATGCATCATCTATTGCATTTCCTTGTATTCATGCACTTGCATCTTGCATTTCATTTAGGTACGCTAGCTAAAACACGTGAAGGACCTGATGTGGAGCTAACCAGAAGATGGTGTGGTGGATCCATCCCGAAGGTAGAAAGTTCGGACGAGTGCTTGATTGGAGAATGCTCACCAAGCGGGTTTCATCTGACATACTCTAACTTGAGTCGGATCCCAGGCAAGCCTCGGAGCATTATAAGCCTCCTACCTTCAAAGCAATTAATTCTATACATGTTATAAGTATTGTTGCATTAAGTGGTAGGAGTTGGTTGAAAACCTTGCTGCATTATATCACTCCTTGTCCAGATATATGAATCCCTGAATCCTACATAGACCAGGATCGAGTAGATGCTTAGCCCTGCTTTAAGCGGTAGAAGTCAGGTGATTTCCTGTCACCTGCGAGATATAGGGATATTCATATATGGCACGGTTGGCTATATTTGCTATCGTGGAATGGAACCATGTGTTAATAAAATGAAATGAGACCGGGCGGGATGACGATAGTGAAGCAACAAGGCATGGAGGTCTTGGGTGTAAATCTATCCCCGTCTGAGTCGTTTAAGGACCGATTCGCTGTACGTCCTTGAGTCATGTTGAACGCAGTCTAACACTTAGTTGGCCGGATAAGTCGTTCCGACCGCGAAGCCGAGTAATGTGGTTCAGGCCAGGAATCGAATGGTAGGTTGCTTCTTGGAGGAGAGAAAGGATGTGTTTGGGGACATTGGCGTGAGACCAAGGGGGGGTTAGAGTCCCTATCACCTGGTAGAGTGTCGCCCTTGGGGTCGCGACATCATTCGGACCCACGATTCCTGAATCATATGAAAAGGTGGCTTGTGCGACCCTGGCAGGGGCCTGCGTGGTGAGTGTTAGAAATACCCCTCCAGCTGGATAGGAATTCGATTCGAATCGCCGTCGCTCCCGGTTAGTGAGCACTTGACTTGAGCAGCGGCAACGTAGATTCCATTAAATTGAACGGATGGTTAATTGGATCACGATAGAAAGGTTGCCTCAATTTATACCTGCTATGGTTAATATTGTTTGCTCCTAATAAAGTGAGTGCTCTAGTACAGGTTCTAATATAGATGATAGGTTAACGATAATTAACTTGATGCTTAAGCATTAATGATTGATCATCTATATTAAGCTTTTTATGCAAAATGTTGTCAAGCTAGCCCCACTTTATATCAGCCTTGCATGATCCTTGGTGTCACCTTATTTCTATTTCTGACGGGTAAGTCTAGCTGAGTACTTTGTCGTACTCAGGGTTTTATCCCCACTTGTTGCAGGTTGTGATGTATCACGGCGACTGCAAGAGTTGGTTGGCTCCTGCCTTAGTGGCGGAGTGTGATCATAGGCATGATCCTTCTGAGCTACCTTATCTCTAATGCTTTTGTTGGAAGTCGACCGTGGCACTGGCATGTATTTGAAATAAGAATAATATTAGTTTCAAATTACTTTGCTTCCGCTACTTTTGAACTTAAGTTGTAATAACTATGTTGAACTCCGATGTAAATTGATTTACCATCTAAAGTTGTATGTTGTAACATGTGACTTGTTATGTTGAATCACTACGATCTTGGCTTGTATGTTGGTTGGTTTGAAATCCCTCGTGATTTTATTAGACTACCAGAGTTATATGGGCTCAAGTGCGAGAATTTGATCACTCCAGTGATTGTTTTTGTACTTGTGCTCTTATAATTTGGACGGTTCTGTTATAGCTAGTATCAGAGCAAGATTCAACATTAAACTTGTCGTATGTGTATTTAAAACAAAGGTTTTGTTTTATAAAATCAGTTTTATCAACTTATAGCTATATATAGGTTTGTGAAATCTGAATTCTAAACCTAAGTATGCCAGTGGTCAATTTCCTTATGCCCATATAAGGATTATTAGGTGGCTTATATAAGTACTAACTTGGGGGTTTTTCATTTATGCATCTACGCCCAGGCCAAGGTATGTATGTGTGATAACTCTCCCACACTATGCTACTCGGTGTGTTAGATTAGAGGTAGCCTTCATATATGAAATAGACATATATGTTGCTAGTTTACTTTTATGCAACATCGCACCTACGCTCAGGCAAGCGTGAGTTGTGAGAGCATGACCGTACAACTGGCGGTCTAGGGGAGAGCTAGTTTTGGTTACTGGATTATTTACATGTTACACACATGTATATATGAAGGTACTTAATTGTGGGTGATTAATGATTCGGGTAGTTTTGGTGCTACATGTATATATACAGGGGTATATGTATATGGAAGTACTTAGAATTTTACTTTCTGCTTTCATTGTGTGCTTTATTGGGGAATTGTTGGGCTGCAATGAAACTTTTCTGCAGGTACGCTAACCATGAATGCGTAAGTCGAATGTAGCTGACGACTAGCTATATATCGAGAGAGTGCGTGTTATGCCACCGACATAGAACATGATTGCCACCTTAGGTTGACAATCTTGTGAGGACGAATAGGACGAAGCATGCATCTTCATGATTGTTGCTTTATGCATAGCTATGCTCCTCTCACCCTTGTTGTAGTGATGTTTTGTGGTCATAAGGGTGTTTTCTTTAGTTATAGAGAATGCCAAAGTTGTAGCTAACTTACTTATCTATCTTGTCCAAAAAATTCATGACCCTAGGTCTTAAGTTTGAGAGTTATGAAATTTAGAAGTTTACTGCCAGGTTTTGTGTATGCCCTGAATAGATCTAAATGTTTGGTTAGTTTGACCTGTGTGCATATGGAATCATGTCTTAGAGATGATAGAAGAAGTGTAGTATTTTTTTCTAAGCTTTCTAAAATGTCCTATAGCACAAATTGTGGTGGTATAAATCTCTAGTTATGAGCTTGCAAAATGGAATGACAGAATCTGTCCACATCTGGGCAGAGATGTCTTCTTTGTCTTGTTTGGCCTTGTTAGCTGTAGAATCATCTTAATCTGATAATAAGAAAGTTATAGACAACTTAATAAGCTTTACATAAAGTTAAGGCTCAGCCTTGTTGTGTCCCTAGAACTCCAGTTATGCATTTTTGAAGTTCTTGTCAGTTTTCTGTCCATATTGGTACAGATCTGAAACATTAGCATTTTTGGTCATGTTAATCTATGAAATTGCTTTTGGTATGATTAACTAAAGTGTAGTAATCTTCCTAAGCTTTCTAGAAAGTCTAGGATCACCTTTATAGAAGGTCTACAACCTCAGTTATGATTGAAACAAGTAGTTAATATGTTGCTGTCTAGATTCTGTGCACATGTTAAGTTAGTCACCTTAGCTAGCGTTTGTTTTGAGCTAAACTTGTAGTTAGTTCGTGCTTGAGATGAATGCTTATTTTAGGTGAGTCTTGTGCTTAGGATTGGTGCTTAAGCCTATTCGTTTGAATTTTCTCAAATGTCTGCTTGACTATGATGTTGTATGTATGATTGTTATCTAGGTAGTGCCATAGTTGTCACCTTGTTTGTCCTCGGTGAGCATACGAGGGTCGCATAGCTTTATCCTAGAACAACATTCACGTTACGTAATTGTATGGTTGTTGTCTTCAATTAGGTTTCTCTCTTAGGAGCCTGAGCCTGTAGACTTGGTGGTTAGCCCTTGAATGTTTGTATCCATGCCGTTGCTTGACCAAAAGCCCAAAGTTGAGTTCTCCTATAGTTTGTATGAGTCGTGGATGTTTTGCAACCCTTTTTGTGAATACCTTTATCGACTGACCAACCAAGTTAACTTTCATCAACGCTAGCCTTTGACCATGGTTCGTACGTTTCCAATTGTGGAGATTGTACCCAAATCCATGTTGGACCTTCCGGTTACCTCTCCCAAAGGTTAGCTAGTGTGACGCAACGTCTCTTTGCGATGGCCTCTAAATCGTGTGCTTACAAATTCGTACATCTACCTTATCAACTCAATCTATGACCACATACCGGTTCTCACCTTGAAAATTGCTTAATTCGTCTCCAACACTTCCCAGTCTCGGGATGTTTATCAATTTTGATCTCATGTTGTTGCTCAACATGATCGAATCTCTGTTAATTAATTATCTAGTAGTTTCCTTAGTCGACGCCAGGTGTGCGTGGAATTACGTATAAATCACACGCTCAGTCGCCTTCGGCAATGGAGCTATGTTCTCTTGTGAGGTGTTTTAATCTGCGAATAGCTTCCCTATTGATTCTAAACCTTGTGAATACCGTTGCTTGCTATCCTTCCTTGTATGGCGCTTGTTCTTACAACCCATTGGTGCCATTTGAAATTTGACTTTCGTGGTGCGTTTAGTAATGGTGTTATGAGTAGCCGCTGATGGTGCCGCGACGAAACCAAGGGCCTCCTGTGGCTGCAGACACATGGCTGGCTGCCTGGCACGCGTTGGTATCACGGTTTCTAGTCATGATCCATTATGAAACGACAGTCGATGTGTTATTTTCTCATGTTCCTTCCTTGGTTATCTCTCCATATTGTATCGTAAGTTCCATATCTTAGACCAAA
Organism: Saccharum hybrid cultivar R570; assembly: GCA_038087645.1. Taxonomy (NCBI): domain Eukaryota; kingdom Viridiplantae; phylum Streptophyta; class Magnoliopsida; order Poales; family Poaceae; genus Saccharum; species Saccharum hybrid cultivar. The sequence continues at coordinate 1,383,805 of JAQSUU010000293.1, forward strand.
AGTAGTGGAGTTTCCTTCTGAAGTTGCTAAGAGGATAACCTTTGAAGAACAGGTCACCGACATAAACATTAACAGACTGCAATAGGTGGTAGACAAGTGACTCTACTTAGTTGTCCTAGTATTGACGAGCGTCATCTAGTGAGCAACGTATCTCATTCCTGTTGGATAAAAAGGACATACAACACTTACTACTGGACAAGTCCTCCGTTGGATAAGACTCGATCATCACATTAAGCAAGTTTTAACCTTGGTACGCATAATGACCATACCATTGAGATCAACCATCTCTGGTGAGACTCCGTATCTGCTGACTTCGATGGCAACCATCTGCTTTGTCTCAACCACAATTAGTGTGATCAAGAATGAAGATTTGGAACTTTTTAGTGTTGAGAGACAACTAATTAGTTACCAATAGGAAGGTTAATCTCTAGCTGGGTAATGACTCTTTGGTAGCTATGAAGGCTATGTCTTACAAAGCAATAACCAACAAGAAGTTAATCAATTAGTCAACAACTTGAGTGATACTCTATTGTCCAGAGTCATTGCGACCAAGTCAATTCCATCTTGGACAATCACACATATAGTGTAAGGTGTTCTATCAGCTAAGGTGAAGAAGTAGAGAAAGTATGTGTTTTGCCTTGCAAAAGTAACCCACAAGTTCAAAGCGTGTGCGTCCTCGAATTGATATGTAAATTAATAGTCGAGATCTGCTGTTGGATGGCCCTTTTGAGGTCTCACAGATACTAGTTTACACTCTTTCATTTGCTTTTGCTTTCTCATATCCCTAATGTACGAGCAGCCTTGGTTTTTGCAGATCAATTTATACCATCGTGAATCAAAAGCAATTTGAAAAGTGTCAAACAACAAATCTCCATCTTAGAGCTGCTGTTTGATCCTAAAAAGGAAGCCTCAACATGAAAGTTGGCCTGACAAAGTTGTTATGCTGCAAGTCAACTCAACTTATAGTACAACTATGTCACCAAGGAAAATTTTACTCAATCGCTTGGTGGTAGACTACTTTCCGCGGTTTAGTAAATATTACAACTTTTGTTGTCCTTAAGGCCTCACTACATTTTGCTTTGGTACTAAGTTTCCAATGATAACATACTTTAGTACCTTATAAATGTTTTTACCCAAGAGTTGCATCTGCGTCAACCCAGATAATTGTTGTCTTGGATAAAAGAATCTTTTAGATAGCTGTTGGCAGAAATAGGAAGCCGATAGAGTCAGCTATCACATTCACTAACCCATCGATAGACTCAGATAATACAGTATTGTCATCAGAGAAAGAGAACTGCACGCATGGAATATGAATGTTTGATATATGAATGTTTGAACATTTACGACCAACATAGACCCTGTCTATTGGTTAGTCAGTATTCTATAGCCTCAGAGTATATTTGTCGTCTATGATCTTACCCTTTGGGAAGGTTGTGCTCAAGCCATTTTGGTAGAGGACTGCTTTTCAAACTTTGGGAACATAGGGTCATATCCACAAGTATACTTCTAAAGGTTTCGGTCTAGTGTCAAGTTCATACGGACTATGTTGTGTTCACTAAAGAATCAGATACTTGTTAGTGGTTAGCTCATGGACCCAAGGATCTATGTACATTGAGAACGAAGTATTGCGTTGTCTTGGATTCCTCCCAAAGTAACAATGCTTCATGGAAGTCAATGAAGGAAATTCTTCAGACAAATTTTACCATGAAGAGCAAGTATCAGAAAATGCCTTGACCAAATTAGTTCCACCAATGTCAAAGCTTTGTAGCCGAATGCTATAGCGGATGATGGGAACTAGATAACATGCCTCTCTTCCTTAAAAAGGTCTTCCATTCCGAATCTCGGGACGCGATTCTTTTAAGGGGGGAGGGCTGTAACACCCTAGGTGTTTGTCACTCATTAAGTAGTGGGTTTGAGCTCAAACATGATAGATTAAGTGGAGATGACATTATCAAGGTCAACCTATGGAGATGAGCCTAACCTAAACTTGGATATTGCACACTTGCTTACATATAGACTCAATTAAAAGATATATGCTTGGGTGTTGCCATCAAAGTATCTTCACATGTCTCACCTCAGTAACTATCTATATTAAGCCCTAGAAAAGTTTCATGGAGATTGGAATCAAAAAGTCACATGAAATGATAAGTTATATGCTTGTTTGGATTATAACTGAAATATGCCTTACCTCCCATGGGAACTAGTGCTTATGCAACATACAAGTGCAACATGTGCAACAAACCTTTGCAACATGTGGAACAACCTAGGGAAACATGGGTAGCATGTATCTTGAAACAACTATAGCATTTCACTGAATTCTATGTTTCAAGGCATGTGAGGCCTACACTTTTGTGCAACCCATACATGGTGTGTATGTTTGGACTCTACAACACCTTAACTACACTCAGGACACTTAATGGAACAATGTTCATGTTGATCATTTTGCCTAAATATGCTTCTAAGTGATGGTTGACCATGTATGGACCCTAGAACCCTTTTGTTTGACCGTTTCAAAAGTCTGAACTAGAAGCTTTGCATGACTGTGCACTCTTTTACAAAGTTCTAGAGAATTTTATAAGGAACAAACTTTGTTTAAGAGTCAAATCATGAAAATGTGTGGAACATGCTCAAAAAGGGCCCACAAGTCAGAAATAGGGCTGATTTCAGCACTTAGAAATTTAAAGCCCTGATTTGAGTGTCTTCGACATTGGCATTCCGCGTTCTCCGAAATTCGTTAAGCAACTTGAGTTGGTCCAAAAATAAAAGTTGAAGGTTATATTATGGGGAAGAGCATGCAAAAAGTTGCACTGAGTTTGACCAAGTTTGGCATTGGAAAATCCCAAAAAGCCGAGGAAATCTTAAACCTTGTTAAGCTACTGACATTGTCATTTTGGAAAATAATTACCCACTGGTTTAAAGCACTAATGACCATGACCTCTTAACGAAAGTTGTAGAGCAGTATGTGGACAACAATTTTCATTCAAGGCCCATAGCCCAGTTCGGCCCATAGCTGGCCAAATATGGCCTCCAAGTCAGACTGATGCACACACACCACGTGCTCGATGAATTGCCTCAACCGCCGACACGTGGTCTAGTGCGTGTCCTCCATGTGCGTGAGCACGCCCCACCGCGGCTATCGCGTGCCCTTGCCTTCTGCTCGTGATGGGGAGAATCCGAGCTGCCACAGATGCCCCCTCACTCGACATTCTCGCTGCCTTGCTCGTCCTCCTCGCCTGTGCCAAGCACGGCCGCCGCGCACCGCCATTGCCGGCAGTCACACTACGTGCCTTGGACGAGCCACCGCACCCTTCCCTGGCCCCAGTAGAGCCTTGCCGCGTATGCTCCATGGTCGACCGGTGCCCTGTGACCCGCCTGCACTGGCCGCTACACCCCGCAACGCCGCAGCCGTAGACCGCCGCCATTACAGGCGGAGCAGAGGTCGCTGCCACCGTCGCTCTTGATCCTCCACGCACCCTCCTGCATCCTCGAAAGCAGAGCACCGAGCCGCCATCGCCCACGCATGCGGGCGTAGCCGCTGCTGCCCCTGCGCATCACCCTCGCTGGTAGAGCCAAGCAGCGCCACCGCGTGTCGCCTTCCCTGCTGCGGCCGCACATGGCCATGGCATCATGGGCCACCTTCGGCAAGCCCGAGTGCTCCCACGGGTGCGGGCGGACATGTTGGTGCTCGAGCTGCCTTTTTCCGCAGTCGTTCGCCTCCGGCTCACCGCCACCGCCGGCGCGGCCACCACTAGGTCGCCCGTGCACGTGGCCAGGAGGCCACGGGCCACCTCAGTCAGCGATACGAGTGCCTATGGATGTGTCCCATCACCATGAAGCTTTCCCACCACTTCCCCGCGGCCGCCGACGACCTCACCGGCCGGAGAATGGCCGGTCGGCAAGCTACCGGCCGCCTCCCCTATTTCCGGTGCCGTGGGAGGGGAATGAAGACCGGCGCCCCTCCTCTCTGTCTCTCTCTCTGTGTGGTTGACTGACGAGCGGGTCCGGATGAGCAGCGGGTCCCACTTGTCGGTTTAAGAAAGCGGTTGTCTGGGTATGTATTCGGGTGGAGCTAGCAAATTAGTAGGGTTGTTCTAAATCTTGTTTTTGAAATTCAGATTTTATGTAAATCTTCTAAAATGCATATCTCAGGCTAGGTAATTCCAAAAATAGCAAAAGTGGACTTTTTGGAAACCTTGAGAAGAGATCTATGCAGTGGAGTCCCAATATGCTAGATGTTTGTAGATGTTTTCTGATGTTTTTATTTAAGCTTTAAAAATGCTCTAAAATACATATAAAACTTGACCAGAGCCATATCTTGAGTTTTAGAACTCCAAAAATAGTGATTCTTGTTTTGTTAATTTTGTGATGACATGTACTTGCTAGGAAAAATATTAAACACACTATTGTTCACTGTTTTCTTAGGGTTTTGATTGGACCTTGATAAATAAGGAATTTACATTATATTGCTTGTTATTTTTATATCTTGAGTTGTGCTGCTCCAATTGATGTGAAATTTTTATGGTAGGCTTGTCGTGCTATGGATGTACTGTGGTATAAATTTCATGGCCATTGCTTACTGTATGCTCAAGTTATTGATTTAACTTGTTTATAGCTTGATAACTAGCTTATAAATAATATATAAATGATAAAATGGAAAATGTTGTTCCATTACCTTAGTATGATGTTTCTCTATCATGTTGATTTATACTATGGCCCTGTGTTCATAGAAAATATTGAGTGTTAAGTTTAATTTGCTCTCACATGATTTATTGCAATAGCTATTTGTCTTTTTCTTAGAGGTTGATATACATGTCCAAATGGCTTGAAATTTGGACAGTAGACTTTTGAGAGCATTTGTAGACCTCTGTAATTTTGGTAGAATTTATTGTGCACTTTTGATATGTGTTCATAATTCCACCTAATGATTTAAATAAATTAAGAAAAGGCATTAAAAGAATTTATTTAGAAATGGACACTAAGTTTTCTGGTGTTCATTGGTCATGTGTGAAATGTTGGTAAAGTTGGTTTTATCCAATTATATGTTTGCAACATAAGTTAATAATTATTTCTTGCAAATGAGGTTTCTGGACAGATCTGGGAACTTAGCAAAGTTCTTCATGATAATGTTCTTTGTTGTGAAACTTATTTATACAAAAGTTGTAGATAATTTATGTATCTAGCTTCTGTTAAAATTTGGTGGCATTTAACAATATGGTTTAGAAACTACAGCTGTTCTAAGTTGGGTTCAGATCTATGTTGCTCTCTGTCCTTCCAGGACAGATTCTGTACCTTCTGTATTTCGACCTGGTAAATTTTAGAATCAGGTTTAGATGTTTATAAATGAAATGTGGACAATTTCATAAGCTTTCTAGGATGTCTTCTTGCAAGTCATTTGGATTTGTAGAACTTCAGATATGATTGATTTACTCAGCTACTGCATGTATGTCCAGAATTGTTGAAAATACATGATTGCTTGGTTACTTTGCTTGCGTATTGCTAAGTGTGATTCATGTCTTTGGTGATTAAGCTAGTACACCTGAGACTTTGTAAATCTTATGTCATGCTTGGTATTGCTTTCTTTGCTATTTTAGCATATTTGTTTGTGTAAGGTTACTTAAGTAATGTGATGTGCTTACGTGTCTTTACTATAACCTTATACTTGCCTTGATTAACGTGCGATGCATCATCTATTGCATTTCCTTGTATTCATGCACTTGCATCTTGCATTTCATTTAGGTACGCTAGCTGAAACACGTGAAGGACCTGATGTGGAGCTAACCAGAAGATGGTGTGGTGGATCCATCCTGAAGGTAGAAAGTTCGGACGAGTGCTTGATTGGAGAATGCTCACCAAGCGGGTTTCATCTGACATACTCTAACTTGAGTCGGATCCCAGGCAAGCCCCGGAGCATTATAAGCCTCCTACCTTCAAAGCAATTAATTCTATACATGTTATAAGTATTGTTGCATTAAGTGGTAGGAGTTGGTTGAAAACCTTGCTACATTATATCACTCCTTGTCCAGATATATGAATCCCTGAATCCTACATAGACCAGGATCGAGTAGATGCTTAGCCCTGCTTTAAGCGGTAGAAGTCAGGTGATTTCCTGTCACCTGCGAGATATAGGGATATTCATATATGGCACGGTTGGCTATATTTGCTATCGTGGAATGGAACCATGTGTTAATAAAATGAAATGAGACCGGGCGGGATGACGATAGTGAAGCAACAAGGCATGGAGGTCTTGGGTGTAAATCTATCCCCGTCTGAGTCGTTTAAGGACCGATTCGTTGTACGTCCTTGAGTCATGTTGAACGCAGTCTAACACTTAGTTGGCCGGATAAGTCGTTCCGACCGCGAAGCCGAGTAATGTGGTTCAGGCCAGGAATCGAATGGTAGGTTGCTTCTTGGAGGAGAGAAAGGATGTGCTTGCGGACATTGGCGTGAGACCAAGGGGGGGTTAGAGTCCCTATCACCTGGTAGAGTGTCGCCCTTGGGGTCGCGACATCATTCGGACCCGCGGTTCCTGAATCATATGAAAAGGTGGCTTGTGCGACCCTGGTAGGGGCCTGCGCGGTGAGTGTTAGAAATACCCCTCCAGCTGGATAGGAATTCGATTCGAATCGCCGTCGCTCCCGGTTAGTGAGCACTTGACTTGAGCAGCAGCAACGTAGATTCCATTAAATTGAACGGATGGTTAATTGGATCACGATGGAAAGGTTGCCTCAATTTATACCTGCTATGGTTAATATTGTTTGCTCCTAATAAAGTGAGTGCTCTAGTACAGGTTCTAATATAGATGATAGGTTAATGATAATTAACTTGATGCTTAAGCATTAATGATTGATCATCTATATTAAGCTTTTTATGCAAAATGTTGTCAAGCTAGCCCCACTTTATATCAGCCTTGCATGATCCTTGGTGTCACCTTATTTCTGTTTCTGACGGGTAAGTCTAGCTGAGTACTTTATCGTACTCAGGGTTTTATCCCCACTTGTTGCAGGTTGTGATGTATCACGGCGACTGCAAGAGTTGGTTGGCTCCTGCCTTAGTGGCGGAGTGTGATCATGGGCATGATCCTTCTGAGCTACCTTATCTCTAATGTTTTTGTTGGAAGTCGACCGTGGCACTGGCATGTATTTGAAATAAGAATAATGTTAGTTTCAAATTACTTTGCTTCCGCTACTTTTGAACTTAAGTTGTAATAACTATGTTGAACTCTGATGTAAATTGATTTACCATCTGAAGTTGGATGTTGTAACATGTGACTTGTTATGTTGAATCACTACGATCTTGGCTTGTATGTTGGTTGGTTTGAAATCCCTCATGATTTTATTGGACTACCGGAGTTATATGGGCTCAAGTGCGAGAATTTGATCACTTCGGTGATTGTTTTTGTACTTGTGCTCTTATAATTTGGACGGTTCTGTTACAAATTGTACCCAAAATCACTATGCAAATATAGGAATGAGCACACCTTATAATCAATGGTCGTATCCGATGGTGTCATGTCCTCATCATCCTCCCCTTCTTGACAACAAACCGTCCTCGGTTTGAGCTTAGTTGGAGGACAGATTGTAGGTAGTAGCCAATATTGCTCCCCTTCTTGAAATTTAACATGTTGCTTTATAATAAAACTTGGGGATCTTGACATGACATGATTATATCTATTGTAAGCCTCGAAATTATCATATTGTTGCACAACAAAAGGAGATTTCAGATTTGAACAAATATAAACTCTATGTACCATATACTCACTATACCACACACCAAAATTAACGTCAGACATCAGTCCCTAAAACTAGCTTTTTAGCTATGGAGCATTGGTCGCTAAAGAATTCCAACGAATCGTCGCTCGGTAAAGGTGCTTTCACCGGCAATACATCGGTCGCTATAGATAGCGTCAAACTATCGGTCGATACATCTTAGTAATTGAATCAGATGATCGGTCGGTATATAGTAGAGCGAAAATCTAGCGCGCTGCCCCTGTCTATTCGCGCCCAAAATTTGGTCGCTGAGTCTCCAGAACCCAAGTACGCGGGATAAAAAAACGCGGGTGTCATTTTTTTCTTGCTGGTTCGCGCTCACGTTTATTTCCTTATTATCCGCTTGGGGAAAAAAGGTCGGCACCCCATCCATCCCAAATCGCCCCCACACACTCCTGGTCCTCTCCTGTCGCCACCGCTAGATCCAGAGGTACCACCGCAGGGGATCCAGCAAGGGCCGCGCCCAGGGCGCCGCTGCTGCAGGGGCTCGTGTGTTGCCACTGCTTAGGGTTCCGCGGCGCCGCCGCTCCCAGGTTCTGCGTCGAGCAGGGGGGGCCACACTGCCACGAGCAGGGGCTCGTGTGCAGCCGCAGAGGAGGAGGCGAGGACCAAGGAGAGGAGCTCCTGCGGACAGCAGACGCCATCCCGCTAGGAGCCAGAAGCCGGAAACTGAACTCCATCGCCCCCCAGTCTCCACGCCCCGCTCAAACATCTGCGCCCGCCAACGAGCAGGCCTCCGCACTCAGACCGTGAGCCATCTGCCGACTCTGCCTAGCAGGTACAGTGTGTGCTCTTAGTTTTCTCTTTTTCAATTTTTGTACCAGTGGCGGAGCGTCGATTTAGGGTTGGGATTAGTCCTCATTGCTTTCCAGATTAATACTCGCTCGATTAGCAGATCTTGTTCAGAAACATGGGTATAGAGTTGTATTTAACATGTAGGATAATTTCTATTTTCGATGTTCTTTACATGCTCTAATTGGCACTGCAAATTCAGTGAAATTGTATTACAAGGTATGGATCGCTCTTCACTTTCCATATAGTAACAAGATAACTAATTAGTTTCATTCAATTTTTGTAATATATTTTCTGCCAATGGGTATAAATTGTCCATATAGATTCCTTCCTACTCTCCCTCCAAAAGAATTATATCACGAGTTCCTGATGAGTTCTCCAATCAAGGATTATATTCCGAATTCAATCAAATATCATGTCTGCGCCTTCCTTCTCTTAGGTATACATTTCTGTAAACTCTCACATGTCCTACACCTGTGTGTCTGTTTGTCGATTGAAGTACCTACTACAGATTCTTACATAGCAAGTGAAACCGCAAAGCTACTAATTAGAGTTTGCATCTTCTCTTCTTAGTAACCAATGATATTTTCAGACATATAAGAAATAAAATGATAATCTATCAACAATAGCTTGTTTTGCATAAGTAATGACTACTTCCTCCATCCAGTGTTCTGGATTAAAGTAGACATACCAAGTTAATCTGTGATTTGATGGTTAATAACTTAAATGGGTTGGCAACGCTTTGATCAGTACAACAGAGTTGTGGATTTTTTTTTTCTCGAACATGCAGAGCTGTTGATCTTTTTCAATTGGAGATGAAAGTATAACATAAATTTGGTTCTAGATTTTGGAAAAAATTTAGTACAATACATGGGTTAACCTCATTTGTTTTTCATTCATCACTATTCAATAACCATATGTGACTGAACAAAGAGAGCAATAGACAGCAATGTTAATGTCATGGCTGTTCTACTCTATTAACTGAACAAGGAACAAAAAAATATCCATCCTTGTGTCTTCTCTGTTTGCATGAGAAACAAAACAATATATACATCCTCTTTTAAAAAAAACAATATTGCATCTGGGATGCATTTCATTTCCACTCTTTTGCATCTGAAATATATGTTTCCTTGCATACCCAGTTGGCCCATGTATGATTCATTTTAAGCGTGGTGGTGCCTTGTATAATCTCTTTTGTCAAAATAGTATCAGATTTGCAATAGTCATAAGGTTTAACCATACTTCAACCAAGTCTACCTTATCATAGTCCTATGGTCAAGCAAGAATTAATCAATCTACACTGCCATTGAAAGACACATCTGTCTAATATGTTCAGTATTTTAATTGATGTTCCATACAGTCCAGACGAAAAACTTTAAATCATTAAGCTTGCTTCAGCATTACTATTTGCAACTCATTTAACTAATTTACCTTAAGTGCATATGCCACCACGGCCATGCTCACAACTGCGCCTTCCCAGGCTCTAGAGGTGCACTGCTATGCTGCCGAGGCTACAGCGCTCAAATGGAAACACCTGCAGTTCTGAAACCTATTGGACAAATACGTTGAGAAGACAGAAAAGAGCTATCTAGGCTAGAAATATTAGCATTAGTGTATAGAATAGAACTACAGCTCATAATAGCCTTGTATATGTATTTCACCATTCAACTATTGAAATTTGCTTGCATAGTCTGACTATAGGTGAAGTAATTTTCAGATGAAAAATAACATAGCTGGTTTCTAAGAGATTTATTTCTAAGCAAATGTGGTGCACATAAGCTGATACTTCTAAAGAAAGGATATAGAGAGAGTTGCCCCATGTATCAGTAGGTCCTCTTGAATGTTTTTTCTAGTCTAAATACTATTATAAGTGATTGAACATGTAACATTTTCAGATTAGCATAGTTTCATATGAACACTGGTCATCTCAGGATGGCGCGGCAACGCCACGCCCTGTGTTTTCTAGTACTTTACTATAATAACAATTCTCAGTTCCTGTGTTCTGTGATTTCTCAGTTCCTATGTTATGTGATTTTAACTTGTTCAGCAACTCTCATTGTGTGGGTGCAGGTGTTGATCGTGGTGTTGTTGCTGCTGGACATCAGCTCTCCTTGTTTGCATCGGTAGGATTCCCTTTCGCTAGCTATTCATCTGTTTTTTTTCAATATTGTCAAAGTATGCAAGTATTTCAATGCTTGTGATATGTTCTTTTTATTTAGTACTGTAAGCTGCTGGATCTGTTGCATAAAGGTTGAGCGTGGTGTTGCTGCTGCTGGACATCTGGTAGTTCTACTTGCACACCTCGAGAAGACGTTCGAACGATATTGTGGCAGCAGCTCTCCTTGTTTCCATCGGTAGGACTATTCCCTTTCGCTAGTTGTTCATCTTTTTTTTCAATATTGTCAAAGTATGCAACTATTTCAGTGCTTGTGATATGGTTTTTTATTTAATACTGTAAGCTGCTGGATCTCTTGCATAAAGGTTGACGATGGATAAAACATGGATTGATGATAATGCTAGGTAAATGATAATAACTTCACAACTACTGAGAGTGCTATTTTTAAAGAAAATGGAATTTAACCTGAAACGTTAATATAGGCACACCAAGACGTATTTGCAAGGGGTGAACAGTTTCTTAGCTTTTGCATTTAGGAATTCAGCGGTAGGCAGCAAGATATTATGTCCTTCTAGAAAGTGTGTTAACTCATTTTGGAAAGATGCAAGTGAAGTCCGTGAGCACTTGATATGTGATGGGTTTCTAAAAGGGTATAGAATATGGACCTTACATGGAGAAGGTAGCTCTTCAACAAATCATGGGAATCATGATGATGGGAATTATGATGATGCTGAGTTTATAGAGGATTCTAGTGAGGATGATGATATATCTGATTTTCTTAGAGACTTAGCTGCTGGTTTGGATGATAGAGGAGATTTTGAGGACAACGGTTCTACTCTAGAACCTTGTCCTGAACTAGTTGTCCTTGAGAAGTTGGTAGCAGAAAATAACAAGGAGTTGTACCCAAATTGCAAGAAATATACACAACTAAGGTTCCTAATTAGATTGCTCCATATCAAACTCCTTGGAGGATGGTCTGATAGATCTATTAATCTGCTTCTAGATCTACTTAATGATGCACTTCTTGAGGGTTCAACACTACCTAGAACATTTCATGAAGCTAAGAAATTGGTGAAATCATTTGGAATTGGTTACAATAGTATTGATGCATGTGAAAATGATTGCATTCTCTACTGGAAGGAGAATGTAGATCTGAATTCGTGCCCAAAATGTAAGGTTTCACGATGGAAATCAGAAAGGAAGAGTTTAGATGGAAAACATATTCATAAGGTTCCTAGGAAGGTTCTTCGTTACTTTCCTATAAAGAAACAACTCCAAAGGTTATACTTCTATAACAATACATGAGCTAGTTCTTTGGCATCTTAATACCTTGTGTAGATTTTTCTCATTGTCTCTTCCATTTTATTTGTAGAGCCCCAGATCTATAGAACATGCTCATGAGGCATATCATGATGCTCATTTTCAAGAAGATGAAGCTTATGAAGATAATGAGAACAATGATGCCATTTATCCGGGTGAATACTTGCTTGTGGATAGGCCTACTGCAGCCCCAACTATGCAAAGCCCTTCCAATGCCGCCCTTGTAATGCAGCCTCGTGCAGCCCTACCAATGCATCCCCAGCAGTGCAGCCCAATGTAGCATCACAAGTCCAGTCTCGTCAGTGTAGCCTCATCAATGCAGCTCCCACAACGTAGCCCCATGCATCCCAACCATCACAGCTCCAAGCAGCCAAACCAGCACAACCTCGGGTTGCAAAACCATCACAGACTAAGGTAGCCAAATCGGCACAAGCGATGAATGTCAATGCCCCTCGCTCTCATTCACATGATGAACATGTAATGCTCTTGTCCATGCTACAAAGTTTGTTATCATAATTGCATTATTTGCTTTGTCATTAGTTCAATTCTCATAGATGTATTACTTGCTTCAGATTGGAAGGGATGTGATTTTATATGAAGTGGTCAGATCTGATGCAGCTGTGGCTAAGGGAACAATCATTTTAGTAAATCCTAAAACCACTCTTGGAGGTGTAGCTCTTGGAAAGCATTATTGTGAAGTTGTGGTGAATGTTGTGATCAAAAGGGATGCAATTTTGCCTCGCCCTTATCCTGGGGTGGAGAGGATGGGCGACGCTCTTAAGTTGCCAATTGCATGGCCATACAATAGAGTAATAAACTACCTTAATCATTGTTTCCTATTTTATCATATGTGGTTAGTGACCAGACTTCTAACTAGTGATATTTGTGATAGATGAAGGTTAGCAAGGCATCAACATCAAATCATGGTACTTCAGGTATGCTATTCTCATCTCACTTGTCACTTTGCAATTAGGAATCCATAGTGCTGTTGTTTCTTAGCAGCTGAACAGTCCACTGAATCAAGTCTACTGCGACTGGCCAACTGCTGGTCATGGCTTCTTTGTTTTCTATAGACCTCAAACTACAAAACACTTCCGGGCACTGTTACATTCATTGTTGCACTAGCAGTTTTAGTTTCACTATGCAGAAATCATAGTTTAATCATGCGAAAATGCATACAGTAAACTTTAAAACTCTAATTGATAACACCTAATTTGACATAGGTTCACCTAGATATGCTTTTCACAGCTATGTATTGTATAATGCGCTGATGGGTGGAGCGGCTAATTGACCATTGCTGTAGTTGCACACAATGCTGTCTTAATGCATATTGTGGCTGTACTTCTAGCTGTCTCTCTATAAGTTTGTTTGCAGAAGAGTCTCAAAATAGTTAAGGGACTATATGTTTCACAAATCTTGCATACACCAGTATCTTTCACAGTTTTTATGCCTTGACAATGAAAATGAGGGCTTTTTTGATGCAGTATTTTCTGTTTTTGTGTCTTCACAATGAAAATGAGCATGCTGTCTTTATGTCATATTTGGTTACAGATATATGGTGTGGTTAGTACCTTGCTCAGAAAGAAGTCCAAAACAAACTTATCTCATCCTGGAGTAAATTGGTTCAATTAATGGCGTGTCTCTGTATAACTTTGTGGCTTTCATACTTTTACTCATGATGGTTGATTGGAATATGCATTTTTGCTTATTCTAAATTTGAGAAATATTCTTAATCATTAGGACATAGTATCAATGTGACTCCTGAAAGCCTAGTCTGTATCATTTGAGAAATACTCTATCACCAGAGCAGTAGTTAGTAACCAATAGCCAATTATCGAGTTCTGGACATGAATATTACCATAAGTCTGTAATACATGAACAATGATACTATTGACATAAAGTTGAGCTGAAATATATAATTCTTATGTGTCAGCAATCAATTTTATTAACAAATTACACTTTAAATTTGTTCAGGTGGGAGGCCCTAAAGATTATGTGATGCTGGCTCAACACCAAGCAGATTTGTCTAGTAATCAGTGATGTTATTTTGTATTTGAGTAAGATGGGGCATTCTATAGATTGTAAGGCCAACATATGTATGGCTTCTGGATGTCATTTGATCTTGCTACTAAGGGCTATGTATGTTGTTCCTTTTGTAAACTTGGCACAACTACAAATGTTGGCTTCAATGAAAACTTAGACATGTTTAAACATGTTATCCAGCTATGCTTTTGTCTTTTGATGTGGATGTTGAGTAAGCTTGAGATTATATGGTTACTGTGAAATTAATTAATTATAATAATATCAGGTTGATGTTAAATTAATTATGTAATCATGTCAGTTCATAGCATTGAAGTGTTGGTCGGTGTAACTTTGTATACCATCAAATTGTTGGTCGGTATAACTGGTAACAGAACATTAGTCGCTATAAATATTGGCAACTAACTATTGGTCGGTATAGATGCGTCGGTCGCTATAACTTTATAGCGACGCCACTTACAGCGTCTAATGACGTTGGTCGATATAGAGTTATAGCGACCAATGTTCGGTCCCTATAATGACTTATAGCGACTCTTTTGTACTTGCTGTAAAAAGTGTGTGGTATAGTGACTCTCCTTTATTATTATATTTGCCAATAAAGTGAAATGTACATCTAGATGACCGTGACAATTCAGCAAACCAAAATTTCTCTTCCAAAGTAGAAAGAGCACACAGGGTATCTGTAACACCCAAAAATTCTAAATTTTAGAATTAATGAGTTTCAAATAATTAAGATAACAATTAATGGGAAATTGAAATCTTCAAAACTATTTGGTGTTGCATTCATGCTGCTGCATTTATTTTCTTTTGTGAAGTGGATTTATTTTATTTTGAATTGGTTTGAAGAATTCTATTTGGAATAGTTTGAAAACAAGTAAATAAAGAAAAGTAGAAAAGAAAAAAAAAAAGAAAAGGAAACACTTACCTTTTTACTTGGCAGCCGCCGTCCTGCTTTCCTCCCCGCGCTGGGCCGCAAAGACGGGCCACTGCCGCGCTCTCCATGGCATCGGTGGGCCGGCCCAGGAGGCTAGAGCCACGCGCCTCACCCTCTTCAGCCGCTGACGGGCGAGGCCCAGGTGATAGTCGCATCCCCTACCTCCGTCGTGACTGGGACGGATACGAACACCGGTTCCAACCGAATCAAATCTTCTAGTTTGGATTTCCTAACCGAAATCGATGAAGTGAACCTATAAAAGGGTAGCCGGGGTTCTCTTCTTTCCGTTTTCCATCTAAAAACTCTAGTCCAACCACGTGAAACCGAGCGCTAGGGATTGGGGGGAGTTGGAGGTTTTGGTTGCTCGTAGGAGGAGCTCGTGGGTGGATTTGAGGCCGTGTTCTTCGCGTTGGTGAGTCCGCACTCTCCTTCTCTACCTTCCCATGTTTTTTTCTTTTGGGTGGAGATGCTTCGAATTGTGTTTTTGAAGGTCACCGATGGGTCGGCAATGGCGCCACCGCCCTCCTCTCGTCGCGTGCCGATTTCAATCCACTGTAGCTAGCTTGTACCGCATAGATGGATTCGCATTGAGCTCCTCGTTCGGTTGGAGTTGGTTACGGGGAAAATGGTGGCCGGAAACGGGAAAACCGTTTGATTCCGGCGAGCTCGGGTGGCCGGCCATGGAGGTCGCCGGCTGGATTTGGAGGAGAAGGCCGAGTTTCTCTCTGAGAAGCCAAGGGTGATCTCAGCCGTCCGATTTTGAATAGATGGTCGAGATTATAAGATACCTCTTCGCGGGGTAATCTTTCTAAAGAGTCCCTGGACTTTTTCTTAATAGAACCCGTCGTCCTTTAGCGTAAACCTTGAAAACGTGTCTTCGTGTTTCGAAAGCGTATTTCGTCGCGGTAAAGCAAAAATACGTTTTCAGATATTTACAGTTTTGCCACTAGAATTGTTTTGGTCATAAAATCTTTATTTTAACTCCGATTTGACCCGTTCAAGTTGCGTTAGGTTCGTATTTGCGAGCTCTACATGTTAGTGTAGTTGTACAGTTGGTTTTGATAATTTATTTTTCGAGTTTATAATTGAGTATTTATTTATCTATAGGAAATCTTAGAAAATTCATAATTTTCACGTTTTAAATCCGAATTTCGTGATCTTTGCGTCTGTGTGATCGTAGAAACATGTAGAAGAGTTTTATAAACTTTTATTACTGTTTTGTTATTGTTGGTGTACTGTTCTAATTGTATCTCTTTGTTTGCTTCGTGTTTGTTTGATTGGATGCATGTGTGTTGTTGATTGATGATCGAGTATAGAAGGTGAGCAGTATCTGGACGATTCGGAGTATTACTTTGAGCCAAGTCAGCAGTATCACTTGGAAAGCTTTGATCAAGGCAAGTATAACACAGGACTATCCTTGTTACCTATACATTGAATTGTCATACATATGCATGTGCTTACCTTGACAACCTTAGAGATTATAACTTAGTGATTGTTATCTTGATTCCTTGTCAACCTTGGGAATGCATATGGGTAGCTATTGCTAGTGCTTAAACTAAGAACAATGATCTTGTAATTTGATTAATGGATTAAGCAATCAACTATTAAGATGATTTTATTACTGTTAAAAGGGGGCTAGAGCATGTGTATTATTTTGATGCTCTGGTTTCTCTCCATAAGGACTTATCCGTAAGTGATAACCAGGATATACAGTACAGCTGTGAGGGCTATATGGCTCTGGCTTTAGTTGTTCAAGAGACCTTTTCTAGCTTGTTAGAGGTTACCTTAAATGGCGTAAGAATGGCTTGCCACGTTGGGTGTAGTGCGAGCCCCTGGCCTAGTGTGTATAGGCTGCGGTTGTTGTGCCACAGGGAAGGGGGGTTCTACATCTGCCTGCCGAGTGAATCTAATGGCCCTAACTTGTTAGACGAACTTTTGAGTGGCTTTATATGGTTCTCGGGTGTTTGGGCTTGATCTCCCCACTCATTTGGAAATCATGACTCACAGTGAAAGTGTACACCTCTGCGCAGAGTTAAAAACTGGTATACTAGCCGTGCTCACGGATACGAGCGGCCTTGGGGATTCTTATGGAATAGTTAATCATAACTGTTATATCATGCTTAATTATTGTTGATTATTATTTGCTCATGTTAATGCTATTCATTATCCTTATTACAATTGATCATTGGTTCTTTAATGGGAAGTGGTTTATCTTGATGCTACTCAATTGCTAATATATGATTAAAAGCTAAACGCAGTTAAACAATGTCTAGCCTTTTTGAGCCACATGAACCCTGTGTTATATTTGTTGAGTTCGACATGGACTCACCCTTGCTATTTCCACCATAACAGATGAAGATATAGAGGAAGATTATCGGAATGAGTACTAGTCTTGGTGTCAACCAGTCAACCGTGTCCCTGTGTGGAGTTTCCGCTGAAGAATTACTATTAGTTATTATTACCTATCGTTCAAGACTATGTCTTAAATACTTATTCGTTATGTAATAAGCACTGTGATGATACTTTGTAATTTGTCAACTTATGTGTGCGACTGTTTCCTAGGGCGCACATGAGTCTTTTATGCATCCTATTTTTGTCCTTAAAAATGGGTGTGACAGATTGGTATCAGAGCTGTGTTGACTGTAGGACGCGAGCCTAGTTAGAATGGTCGTTAATAGCATCCATACTTCACTTAATTCATGTTTCCTCTTTTCACCTTGTTAATTACTAAAGTTTTATGCTTCCTCTACTTTATTCTATTGCGAAAATACATTGATTCTATCTAATCTATGTCTAAATCTTGTAGATGTCTCCTTATCCCCGTCTGTCAGCTGCACAGTACGTTGCCCGTTTCAAACCTCAGGAGCCGTATGAAGATGGTGATCAAGAGCTATCTGATGCTGAATCAAGAGTTGGTGATACACCAATGGAGAATGTAGTTATGGGGTGGACTACGAAGTTTCATATCATGGTTCCTAAAGCTGATGCTTTCTTCCATGACATGTTGACAAGAACCTTGGACGACTACTACTGCGACTGGGAAGCTACGTTGGAGTATCGCAGTGCAGAGTATAGTCATCCATGGATGGATTCCTAATTGGGAAACAGAGTTATGGGTTAAGAAAAAGGGATCCTACCACTAAGGAACCTAAGGTGGAGTCAAAGTTCATTATCAAAGTGAGCCGGGCAACCGTGGAGATAAGCATGGAGGATGTCGCTTTCAATGCATTTGTTTACTACCATGGTCTACGCTCGGACAAGACGTTAAAGGGTGCACTCCGGTATTTTCCTTGTTTCTTACATGACAAGGGTATTTGGACCGTGCCGCTTGCAGATGATTCCTCCTTGACTTTACAAGCTACGGTGGGATTAGCTCGTGAATTGGCTCTCCATGAGGTGGATTTGAAGGATGAGTTGCTGAAGGAAAAAGAACTTAAGGAGCAAGCTTATAAGGAGATTGACCAATTAAGGGCGGAGTTAGGTCATCCCAAGATTTATGAGAAGCTTAATTAGGAAATAGAAAAAATCCCTATGTAATAGGAACGATAGTAGTTGCGAGTTAATTTTAATTTTGGATTGTTTTAAGAGTCAGTTTGTGGTGTGAACAATTGTGTGATTGATGGATTGTTATTATGATAATGTGTGATTTGGATCTTTGTAATGTGTGCTGGAGTTTTGTAGACATGCCTACAAGTTCCATGGTTAAAAATATTAAGTTTGATCAAAATATATTAGTTGAATATGAGGTTAACTTAGTTCTGTCCTTTGCTGATTTCTGGATCAGTCTGGGATGTTTTAGAAATAACTTAAAATCCGTTCATGAGAAATTTAAGAAACTTTACTGGGAATAATTAGACTTCTATATCTTTCCAACCCCAGAAGAATCACTTTAATATCTATTATGAGCTAAGAGATATACCTGTTCCAAGTTGGAGGTACTGCACAGTCTGGAATTCTGAAACAGTTTCGGTTAAGTTCAGTTTTAGGCCAATTTATTGACAGAATCAGAAAAAGTGTTGTGAATAAAAGTTGTAGATAATTTTGTAAGCTTTCCAACCATGTAAAGATCATCTGAATTGGACGTCTGTAGCTCGAGATATGACAGTTTTACTGAGTTGCTGAAATTGGAGTTCGCCCAAAAAAATCAGATTTTGCTTATCTATTGAATATATCATCTCGGATCGTACTGAATTTCATCTTCTGTGTTTTTGGAAACAAATTAAAGAATTACAAGATAAAGGTTTTATTCGACCTAGTTCATCACCTTGGGGAGCACCAGTTATTTTTGTTGATAAGAAAGATGGCGGTCAGAGGATGTGTGTTGATTACCGGTCACTAAATGAGGTAACTATCAAGAATAAGTACCCTTTGCCCAGGATTGATGACTTGTTTGATCAGTTGAGAGGTGCTTGTGTGTTCTCTAAGATTGATTTACGTTCTGGTTATCATCAGTTGAAGATTCGTGTTTCTGATATTCCAAAGACAGCTTTTACTACAAGGTATGGATTGTATGAGTATACTGTTATGTCATTTGGATTGACCAATGCACCTGCATACTTTATGTACATGATGAATAAGGTGTTTATGGAATATTTGGATAAGTTTGTGGTAGTGTTTATTGATGATATACTGGTATTTTCCAAGACGGAGGAAGAGCATGCTGAACATTTGAGGTTGGTATTGCAGAAACTTAGAGAGCATAAACTGTATGCGAAGCGAAGTAAATGTGAGTTTTGGTTGAAGGAAGTTTCTTTCCTTGGTCATATTGTTTCTAATGGAGGGATATCAGTGGATCCAGGTAAAGTAAAGGATGTATTAAATTGGAAACCACCTATTGATGTTAGCGAGATTCGTAGTTTCTTGGGATTAGCTGGATATTACAGACGGTTCATTGAAGGGTTTTCTAAACTTGCTAAACCTATGACATCTCTGTTAGAGAAGAATGCCAAGTTTGTGTGGTCAGATAAATGTCAAGCTAGTTTTGAGGAATTGAAGAAGAGGTTGACTACAGCGCCTGTTTTGGTTTTGCCAGATTTGAGTAAGAAGTTTTCTATTTATTGTGATGCTTCTCGTCAAGGTTTGGGATGTGTTCTTATGCAAGAAGGCAGAGTTGTGGCTTATGCATCTAGGCAGTTGAGAAAGCATGAGTTGAATTATCCTACACATGATTTGGAGTTAGCAGCTGTAGTTCATGCTTTAAAGATTTGGAGACATTATTTGATTGGACATAAGAGTGATATATACACTGATCATAAGAGTTTGAAGTATATTTTCACTCAGTCAGATCTAAATTTGAGGCAACGCAGATGGTTAGAGTTGATTAAGGATTATGATATTGAGATACACTATCATCCTGGTAAGGCTAATGTAGTAGCTGATGCTCTTAGTAGGAAAAGTTATGCCAATAAGATACGGATGTTGTCTATGACTAGTGAGTTATGTGCTGAATTTGAATATTTGAATTTGGGCATTGTTACTAATACAATGGAATTAGTGATAGAGCCTACCTTAGAGCAAGAAATCTACAAGGGTCAGTTGAAGGATGAGAAACTAAAGAGGATAGCGGAAGATATAGTGATTGGTAAGTCACCAGGCTTTCGAATGGATGATAATAGAATTTTGTGGTTTGGAAAGAGGCTGTGTGTACCTGAGGATCAAACTATTAGACAGGCAATTCTTCGCGAAGCTCATGAGTCAGCTTATTCTATTCATCCTGGTAGTACTAAGATGTATTTGGATCTTAAACAGAAATATTGGTGGGTTGGATTAAAGCGAGATGTGGCTGAGTATGTGGCATTGTGTGACACTTGTCAGAGGGTGAAAGCAGAGCATCAGAGACCTGCTGGATTGTTGCAACCAATGAAGATTCCTGAATGGAAGTGGGAGGAAGTTGGTATGGATTTTATAGTAGGGTTACCGCGTACTCAGAAAGGTTATGACTCTATTCGGGTGATAGTAGATCGGTTAACTAAAGTTGCTCATTTTATACCAGTTAAGACTACTTACCATGGACCAAAATTGGCAGAGTTGTATATGGAGAGAATAGTCTATTTGCATGGAGTACCAAAGAAGATTGTATCTGATCGAGGATCGCAGTTTACGTCGCATTTTTGGAAAGCTGTGCATGAATCATTGGGAACAAAATTGAATTTTAGTACAGCATATCATCCACAGACAGATGGACAGACTGAAAGGACCAACCAGGTATTAGAGGATATGTTGAGAGCTTGTGCATTGCAATATGGAACTAGCTGGGATAAGAGTTTGCCTTATGCAGAATTATCTTACAATAACAGTTATCAACAGAGTCTTAAGATGGCACCGTTTGAAGTTTTGTATGGACGTAAGTGTAGAACTCCATTGTTTTGGGATCAGACAGGTGAATCTCAAGTGTTTGGTACAGATGTTCTTAGAAACGCAGAAGATCAAGTGTGAGTGATTCGTGAGAATTTGAGAGTAGCACAGTCTCGTCAGAAGAGTTATGCTGACAATAGAAGAAGGGATTTAGTTTTTGAGGTAGGTGATTATGTCTATTTGAAGGTGTCACCTATGAGAAGTGTGAAGAGGTTTAACATGAAAGGTAAACTAGCACCAAGGTATATTGGACCATTTAAAGTTATTATTAGATGTGGGGAAGTTGCTTATCAATTAGAGTTGCCTGAAAATTTATCTGGAGTGCATGATGTGTTCCATGTTTCACAACTTAAGAAGTGTTTACGGGTGCCTGAGGAGCAGATACCTTTAGAAGAGTTGACTGTTAAAGAGGATCTTACATATGAAGAGTTTCCGATTAAGATTTTAGAGACTCCTGAGAGAGTTACTCAAAGTCGGATTATTAAGATGTGCAAGGTTCAGTGGAATCGATATTCAGAGGCAGAGGCAACTTGGGAAAGAGAGGATGAATTGAGGAAATCATATCCGCAGTTGTTTGAGTAAGCAGTCCAATCTCGAGGACGAGATTCTTTTAAGGGGGTAGAATTTGTAACACCCAAAAATTCTAAATTTTAGAATTAATGAGTTTCAAATAATTTAGATAACAATTAATGGGAAATTGAAATTTTGAAAACTATTTGGTGTTGCATTCATGCTGCTGCATTTATTTTCTTTTGTGAAGTAGATTTATTTTATTTTGAATTGGTTTGAAGAATTCTATTTGGAATAGTTTGAAAACAAGTAAATAAAGAAAAGTAGAAAAGAAAAAAAAAGAAAAGGAAACACTTACCTTTTTACCTGGCAGCCGCCGGCCTGCTTTCCTCCCCGCGCTGGGCCGCAAAGACGGGCCACTACCGCGCTCTCCATGGCGTCGGTGGGCCGGCCTAGGAGGCTAGAGCCGCGCGCCTCACCCTCTTCAGCCGCTGACGGGCGAGGCCCAGGTGACAGTCGCATCCCCTACCTCCGTCGTGACCGGGACGGATACGAACACCGGTTCCAACCGAATCAAATCTTCTAGTTTGGATTTCCTAACCGAAATCGATGAAGTGAACCTATAAAAGGGTAGCCGGGGTTCTCTTCTTTCCGTTTTCCATCTAAAAACTCTAGTCCAACCACGTGAAACCGAGCGCTAGGGATTGGGGGGAGTTGGAGGTTTCGGTTGCTCGTAGGAGGAGCTCGCGGGTGGATTTGAGGCCGTGTTCTTTGCGTTGGTGAGTCCGCACTCTCCTTCTCTACCTTCCCATGTTTTTTTCTTTTGGGTGGAGATGCTTCGAATTGTGTTTTTGAAGGTCACCGATGGGTCGGCAATGGCGCCACCGCCCTCCTCTCGTCACGTGCCGATTTCAATCCACTGTAGCTAGCTTGTACCGCATAGATGGATTCGCATTGAGCTCCTCGTTCGGTTGGAGTTGGTTACGGGGAAAACGGTGGCTGGAAACGGGAAAACCGTTTGATTCCGGCGAGCTCGGGTGGCCGGCCATGGAGGTCGCCGGCTGGATTTGGAGGAGAAGGCCGAGTTTCTCTCTGAGAAGCCAAGGGTGATCTCAGCCGTCCGATTTTGAATAGATGGCCGAGATTATAAGATACCTCTTCGCGGGGTAATCTTTCTAAAGAGTCCCTGGACTTTTTCTTAATAGAACCCGCCATCCTTTAGCGTAAACCTTGAAAACGTGTCTTCGTGTTTTGAAAGCGTATTTCATCGCGGTAAAGCAAAAATACGTTTTCAGATATTTATAGTTTTGCCACTAGAATTGTTTTGGTCATAAAATCTTTATTTTAACTCCGATTTGACCCGTTCAAGTTGCGTTAGGTTCGTATTTGCGAGCTCTACATGTTAGTGTAGTTGTACAGTTGGTTTTGATAATTTATTTTTCGAGTTTATAATTGAGTATTTATTTATCTATAGGAAATCTTAGAAAATTCATAATTTTCACGTTTTAAATCCGAATTTTGTGATCTTTGCGTCTGTGTGATCGTAGAAACGTGTAGAAGAGTTTTATAAACTTTTATTACTGTTTTGTTATTGTTGGTGTACTGTTCTAATTGTATCTCTTTGTTTGCTTCGTGTTTGTTTGATTGGATGCATGTGTGTTGTTGATTGATGATCGAGTATAGAAGGTGAGCAGTATCTGGACGATTCGGAGTATTACTTTGAGCCAAGTCAGCAGTATCACTTGGAAAGCTTTGATCAAGGCAAGTATAACACATGACTATCCTTGTTACCTATACATTGAATTGTCATACATATGCATGTGCTTACCTTGACAACCTTAGAGATTATAACTTAGTGATTGTTATCTTGATTCCTTGTCAACCTTGGGAATGCATATGGGTAGCTACTGCTAGTGCTTAAACTAAGAACAATGATCTTGTAATTTGATTAATGGATTAAGCAATCAACTATTAAGATGATTTTATTACCGTTAAAAGGGGGCTAGAGCATGTGTATTATTTTGATGCTCTGGTTTCTCTCCATAAGGACTTATCTGTAAGTGATAACCGGGATATACAGTACAGCTGTGAGGGCTATATGGCTCTGGCTTTAGTTGTTCAAGAGACCTTTTCTAGCTTGTTAGAGGTTACCTTAAATGGCGTAAGAATGGCTTGCCACGTTGGGTGTAGTGCGAGCCCCTGGCCTAGTGTGTATAGGCTGCGGTTGTTGTGCCACAGGGAAGGGGGGTTCTACATCTGCCTGCCGAGTGAATCTAATGGCCCTAACTTGTTAGACGAACTTTTGAGTGGCTTTATATGGTTCTCGGGTGTTTGGGCTTGATCTCCCCACTCATTTGGAAATCATGACTCACAGTGAAAGTGTACACCTCTGCGCAGAGTTAAAAACTGGTATACTAGCCGTGCTCACGGATACGAGCGGCCTTGGGGATTCTTATGGAATAGTTAATCATAACTGTTATATCATGCTTAATTATTGTTGATTATTATTTGCTCATGTTAATGCTATTCATTATCCTTATTACAATTGATCATTGGTTCTTTAATGGGAAGTGGTTTATCTTGATGCTACTCAATTGCTAATATATGATTAAAAGCTAAACGCAGTTAAACAATGTCTAGCCTTTTTGAGCCACATGAACCCTGTGTTATATTTGTTGAGTTCGACATGGACTCACCCTTGCTATTTCCACCATAACAGATGAAGATATAGAGGAAGATTATCGGAATGAGTACTAGTCTTGGTGTCAACCAGTCAACCGTGTCCCTGTGTGGAGTTTCCGCTGAAGAATTACTATTAGTTATTATTACCTATCGTTCAAGACTATGTCTTAAATACTTATTCGTTATGTAATAAGCACTGTGATGATACTTTGTAATTTGTCAACTTATGTGTGCGACTGTTTCCTGGGGCGCACATGAGTCTTTTATGCATCCTATTTTTGTCCTTAAAAATGGGTGTGATAGTATCAAACTCAATATATCCCAAAGTATTTAAAGAAGACAACAACTTCAGTTCATCTTGTTCAGTAGCAATGGGCTGAAAATTTGTTCTTTGAGCATAAATATGTGGTGCTAAAACAAAAGAATCAATCTCATTCAATAGTTCACAAAGAATCATGCCCTTTCAAAGCTCTACAAAATATTCTGGAACAGACATATCTCCCTGCTCTAAGCGTTGTAATTTCTTACGCAAATCTCGTTTATATGAAATAGGAACAAATCTATCACGCATTGCTTCTTTAAGTCTATCCCATGATTGAGGTTGTTGATGCAAATTAGCTAATTGTCGCCACTAGATTTGAGCAAAATCCTTGAATCCACTAGTAGCAAGTTTAACCTTTTGTATCTCATGAACTAGGCGAGAATTAAATTCTTGTTCTACAGTCATCTCCCAATCTAAAAATGCTTCTCCATCATAAGATCCAACAAAAGATGGTATGGTAAATTTACCTCTTATACCTTGATGATTATAGTCAATATGTGATGATGGATTGTTCGTCATGCGGTCCATCCTTGCAATATGTGATGAAACAGATCTAAAAATTTTTGTCGTTCTTCGTAGATATAAAATTTTTCCTGTTTTGAGTTCGGATGCAAAAGTTATGACTGTTTTATGAAAACTGCTCGAATCAGGGTTTTATATGAACACAAGATGCAAACTGATGATGAGACGGGATGATGGCGGATGGAGAGGTCAACATAAACTAGAAAAGAACACAATCTAAACCAGTAACAAGACCTTGACCTAGGACACAAACTCAACATGGCGGACTCTGAAACTGAAATATGCAAAGGCTGTGGCGCGAATGGTTGTTGGATAGAAAACAAATATGGTGGTGGACTATGGGATGAAGGCAAAAATCAACTAAACTAGGATAAATATGAACTTGATGGTATACCTTAGCTCTGAATACCACTTGATGGGGACGTGATTCCCGATCTTCCGTCAGGTTCAAGATAATTATCAATTTGGTCAGAAGCGACACACCGATCCGGCTCTAGATCACAAAGACCTGAGCCCTGCAACCTTAGCACCACATCTCCTCTGGTTATCAACCATGTCACAATCCGGTTGACCTCACCATGAAGGCTAATCCCTGCTACGAATCGAAGAACACAAGCAAGAACAAGATAAAATGCAACTCAATTGAAGTGACAATTGCAGATGAATGATTAAGCACTCGAAGTTGGGGTCTCGTAAACCGAAAGGCGGCGACTGTCAATGGACAGAATAATGTAAGCAAAACCCAAAGCCTAACTTAGGTGGCGGCTACTAATTATAAGGCATAAGGGGCATCCAAGGACCCCCACTTATGTCCCTAAGGAGTCTCGACACATTACATGGCCCAAACGGCCCAAAAGACGACGATGCAGCGTCCTGATAGATTCTGGATGTCAACTTGTTTTGATGATTCCCATTGACTCCTATAGAATTTAGGCCTCAAACTAAATCCATTGGTTAGCTTATGAAATTATCTTTCCATCCATATGTGGATCATCAAAAACGGAGTCCGTATGTGTTTTGGGCGTCCGTTTTATTGCAGACTGGTCTAGAAGACCGAGGCAGACTCGAACTCAAATTGGACTAGGCCTCCGGCTTGGCTTGGACGTCCTCGCTGGCCTCCTATGGTGGTGTCCAAGAAGGAGGACGTCCTTGGGCATCTCTTAGATGTTCTCCATATTCTTGGGGCATGCTCCAACTTGGGCCTGGGTCCCAAGTGTGAATAACAAGCCTGCGACGACGCCGTAGCACCCGACAGAAATAGTGGCAGAATATCTCGATGATTTGGAGGCCTTGCCAATGTGATATTGAGGTAGGACCAGATCTATTAGAAAGCTTATCAAATAATCTTTCCATCAAGTGCTCATTGACCTCAATCGCACTCCGGATGGATGAGTTATGACCTTCACAATGAAGCACTACCAGACTGCTGATGAACCAAAAGTTCAACTTTAATGGACTTGCACTTTGAGACATATTTGTACCTACATTAAAATAGCGACACGTACAGGTGGAACCAAGTAAATTGTATCTAAAATCACTATGCAAATATAGGAATGAGCACACCTTATAATCAATGGTCGTATCCGATGGTGTCATGTCCTCATCATCCTCCCCTTCTTGACAAAAAACCGTCCTCGGTTTGAGCTTAGTTGGAGGACAGATTGTAGGTAGTAGCCAATATTGCTCCCCTTCTTGAAATTTAACCTGTTGATTTATAACAAAACTTGGGGATCTTGACATGACATGATTATATCTATTGTAAGCCTCGAAATTATCATATTGTTGCACAAGAAAAGGAGATTTCAGATTTGAACAAATATAAACTCTGTGTACCATATACTCTCCTTTATTATTATATTTGCCAATAAAGTGAAATGTACATCTAGATGACCGTGACAATTCAAAAAACCAAAATTTCTCTTCCAAAGTAGTAAGAGCACACAGGGTATCAAACTCAATATATCCCAAAGTATTTAAAGAAGACAACAACTTCAGTTCATCTTGTTCAGTAGCAATGGGCTGGAAATTTGTTCTTTTAGCATAAATATGTGGTGCTAAAACAAAAGAATCAATCTCATTCAATAGTTCACAAAGAATCATGCCCTTTCAAGGCTCTGCAAAATATTCTAGAACAGACATATCTCCTTGCTCTAAGCACTGTAATTTCTTACGCAAATCTTGTTTATACGAAATAGGAACAAATATATCACGCATTGCTTCTTTAAGTCTATCCCATGATTGAGGTTGTTGATGCAAATTAGCTAATTGTCGCCACCAGATTTGAGCAAAATCCTTGAATCCACTACTAGCAAGTTTAACCATATGTATCTCATGAACTAGGCGAGAATTAAATTCTTGTTCTACAGTCATCTCCCAATCTAAAAATGCTTCTCCATCATAAGATCCAACAAAAGATGGTATGGTAAATTTACCTCTTATACCTTGATGATTATAGTCAATATGTGATGATGGATTGTTCATCATGCAGTCCATCCTTGCTATATGTGATGAAACAGATCTAAAAATTTTTGTCATTCTCCGTAGATATAAAATTTGTCATGTTTTGAGTTCGGATGCAAAAGTTATGATTGTTTTATGAAAACTGCTCGAATCAGGGTTTTATATGAACACAAGATGCAAACTGATGATGAGACAGGATAATGGCAGATGTAGGGATCAACATAAACTAGAAAAGAACACAATCTAAACCATCAACAAGACCTTGACCTAGGACACAAACTCAACATGGCGGACTCTAAAACTGAAATATGCAAAGGTTGTGGCGTGGATGGTTGTAGGACTGGTAACAAATATGGCGGTGGACTATGGCACGAAGGCAAAAATCAACTAAACTAGGATATATATGAACTTGATGGTATACCTTAGCTCTGAATACCACTTGATGGGGACGTGATTCCAGATCTTCCGTCAGGTTCAAGATAATTATCGATTTGGTCGGAAGCGACACACCGATCCGGCTCCAGATCACAAAGACCCAAACCCTGCAACCTTAGCATCATGTCTCCTCTGGTTATCAATAGTGTCACAATCTGGTTGACCTCGCCATGAAGGCTAATCCCTGCTGCGAATCGAAGAACACAAGCGAAAACAAGATAAAATGCAACTCAATTGAAGTGACAATTGCAGATGAATGATTAAGCACTCGAAGTTGGGGTCTCATAAACCAAAAGACGGCAACTGTCAATGGACAGAATAATCTAAGCAAATCCCAAAGCCTAAAATAGGTGGCGGCTACTAATTATAAGGCATAAGGGGCATCCAAGGACCCCCACTTATGTCCCTAAGGATTCTCGACACATTACATGGCCCAAACGGCCCAAAAGACGATGACGCAGCGTCCTGACAGATTCTGAACGTCAAATTTTTTTGATGATTCCCATTGGCTCCGATGGAATTTGGACCTCAAACTAAATCCATTGGTTAGATTATGAAATTATCTTTCCATCCATATGTGGATCATCAAAAACGGAGTCCGTATGTGTTCTGGGCGTCCGTTTTATTGCAAACTGGTCCAGAAGACCGAGGCAGACTCGAACTCGAATTGGACTGGGCCTCCGGCTTGACTTGGACGTCCTCGCTGGCCTCCTAAGATGGTGGCCAAGAAGGAGGACATCCTTTGGCATCTCTTAGATGGTCTCCATATTCTTGGGGCATGCTCCAACTTGGGCCTGGGTCCCAAGTGTGAAAAACAAGCCTGCGACGACGCCGTAGCACCCGACAGAAATAGCGGTAGAATGTCTCGATGATTTGGAGGCCTTGCCAATGTGATATTGAGGTAGGACCAGATCTATTAGGCCATGAACTGCTCATTGACCTCAATCGCACTCCGGATGGATGAGTTATGACCTTCACAATGAAGCACTGCCAGACTGCCGACGAACCAAAAGTTCAACTTTAATGGACTTGCACTTTGAGACATATTTGTACCTACATTCAAATAGCGACATATACATGTGGAACCAAGTGAATTGTACCCAAAATCACTATGCAAATATAGGAACGAGCACACCTTATAATCAATGGTCGTATCCGATGGTGTCATGTCCTCATCATTACTGCGGACTGCACTTATGCAATAACCACCCTTGTCTACAGTCTCTAAATTCTAACTATATTTGGATGCAAAGGCTAGACTCATGAATGAATGTGATGCTCCAGTGTTAAACAAACAACTACAGGACGTTGGTTCACAAGAAACTTACCCGCAGTCACAACTTCACCTCATGGAATCTCTACTATGTTGGTTTAGTTGGCATAACCCTAATGTGCATTTGGATTTCCCTGCCTCTGATTGTTATTCTTCTATGGATAAGGGCAATTTCTGGACCAATGGCTAGGCTTGTAGTAGTTCCAGTAGGGCATGTTGCTCAGTGGAACACTTGAGCTTCCCTGTATAGTAGTGCCTTTGGGCAAGGCAACAGAAAATGCCTTGCAAAACTTGGTCTTGGCTTGTCCGGCCTTCTTCTGAGGTAGTTTGAACCTTGTGACTGAAGCAGGTGGACGATATTGAGGTCTTACTGCAACTAGAGCTTTAGTCTGAGATGCACCAACTTCATAGGCCCTTTTGCGACTCTTAGAAGCTGAATAGATGTTATTCTGATTCTCTTGAGTCAGAGCATCACTGATAAACTTATTGAAAGTATCACTCTTGTTGTTAGCTAGAGTCTTCATCAACTTTAGGCTAAGCCCCCTCTTGAAACTAGCAATCTTCTTTGCATCAGTATCCACAAACTCAGTAGCATACCTAGACAAATTGTTGAGGGCATGCAAGTACTCAGTTAAGCTCTTTGTACCCTGTGTTAACCTCATGAACTCGGTGTGCTTCATGCTCATCAAGCTAGGAGGAAT
The DNA here is from genome assembly GCA_038087645.1 of Saccharum hybrid cultivar R570. Lineage (NCBI taxonomy): Eukaryota > Viridiplantae > Streptophyta > Magnoliopsida > Poales > Poaceae > Saccharum > Saccharum hybrid cultivar. The sequence goes on from JAQSUU010000293.1 coordinate 1,414,032, forward strand.
ATAATGCCCCTTGAAAGCATCCTGGAATTTGTTCCACGTGATTTGAGCATTGGCAGGCAAGGTGGACCTATGATGATGCCACCATATGCCTATAGGTCCCTACAGCTAATGCGAAGCATACTCAGCCTTCATTTGTTCTGTGAGCCTTAGCAAGCGAAACTTCTGTTCAAGTGTGTTCAACCATTCCTCTGCTTCTAATGGCATTCACAAACTGATTCATGTGAGCCCCCAATGTTGTCATAGCATTATCTATGTGACTTTGGGCATCTCTAGCTGCCCTCTAGTGCTTGCACACATGCCCTTGCAACCTGCACTGCATGGCCTGTGCCCGCTGAAACACTACCATGGCACTGACATAGGTCTCCTGATGTGAATAGTACACCTTCAAAATAGCCACCATGGCGCTCATGGCTAGGCCTGTACTCTGTGCCTGCTTATGTTGCCTATCACTAATCCAAAATGCCTCTACCGGATCCACTCGAGGAATGGTCCCGGCTGGTCCATTGATAAGTTCATCGCCAAACTCTTGACAAAGTACTAGCAACACCTCCATGGCTACCACTTGGGCACCTTCCCAAGGGGTTAGCCCATCAGACTCGATGATCCATCCCAACCATTGAGGGTGGTCTTCACAGAGTGGCACGATCACTTGAACATCAAACCATGGCTGCTGCCCCTAGGTTTCCACCTCCTTCCAGCATAACCAACTGAATGCAACACCCTCCGCAGTAAAGTAGAGTGCCAAAAGCATTCAGAAAGGTGCCGCTCACAACGGGGGCATCAGGTGCGGCCATCTATAGCAAAAAGTTATAATTTTTGTGAGAGGATTTATATACGGAATAAGAAATATATAACGGGATAAGTAAGTATAAGGGGAGGAATAATGCAAAAGTATAGATGCATGAGTCAACATGATGCATGCTCGTCCCGTACATCCGAACCTTAGGAAAAATTTAAAATTCTAGCAGCATACACGGTGGCATACATATGTTCTCTCAATATACGCAACTAATCGATCTACACGTTGCATTGTTAGTGCACCTGCAAAAGATTAATTTTAGCCCATCTCGACAAGATATATATACAGAATATAAAATTTGATCTCTAGGTCGAGCATCCCGAAACAATCAACACATATACTTAGGTATCCAAGCTACCCCATGGCTAAAATTGCTACCCACAATTAAATACTTTCATATATACATGTGTGTAACATGTAAATATTCTAGTAACCATAGCTAGCTCTCCCCTAGACCGATGGTTGGATGGCCATGCTCTCCCAACTCACAATTACCTGAGCGTAGAGGTATTTGATCCATACATTACCACCCAAGCGGATGGCACCCATACAATTGCACGTTGTATGGACAACGAAATAAAAATGCAAGCAATACCTTAGCGTTGAGGCATAGTGATCCATACATTACCATCCAAGTGGATGGCACTCATACAATTGCACGCCATATGGACAACGAAATAAGAATGCAAGCAATCAACCCCCAAAGTTAGCATTACATTAAGCCACCTAAAGTCCTTAACTGGACATAAAGGATACGACCACTCGCAACTCTAAGTTGAAATTTCATATTTCAACACACCTATATATATATATAAGTTGTAAAAAGTAACTTTGTAAAACAAAAACTTTGTTTTAAATACACATATGACAAGTTTTAGTGTTGAATCTTGCTCCGATGCTAGCTGTGACAGAACCGTCCAATTTATAAGAGCACAAGTACAATAGCAATTACCAAAATGATCAAACTATCATACTTGAGCACATACAAACCCGGTAGTCCGATGAAATTATGAAGGATTTTAAACCAACCAACATACAAGCCAAAATCATAGTGATTCAACATAAATGAGTCACATGTTACAACGTAGTTCACAAGTAGCTCACATACATCGAAGTGCACTTAATTATTACAAACAAAGTTCAAAAGTAGTGAAAGCAAAGTAATTTAACAACACCACACTTAGTTCAAATACATGCTAGTTCCATAGTCACATCCCCAAAAAAGAAACATGATAAGATAGTATAGGAGGATCATGCCCCATGATCTAGTCCTCATCACCAACAGGATGAAGGCAATACTTATAGTAGCCATCATACATCATATCATCTACAACAAGAGGGAATAAACCCTGAGTACGAGAATGCACTCTGCTAGACTTACCCATCGTAAACTAGAAATAAAGTGACACCAAGGAGTATGCAAGGCTATATTAGTGGGACTAGCTTGACAACATTTGCATGAAAGAGCTTAAGTAACATAAAGTAACCATTGTCATCTCTTACATCAAGTTAAACTTATTTAATTAAACCTCTCTAGGTTAGCACATGTACTAGAGCAATCACTTGATTAAGTAGAAAGCATTAGTAACCATATCCGCTGTAGCATTGTGAATCATCATCATCATTAATCATCATCATAACCATTAAATTCAATTAGGTGTATCTACGTTGCCGCTGCTCAGTCAAGTTCTCACTATCTAGGAGAGACAGCGACTCGAATCGATTCCTACCCAGCTAGGGAAATATTCTTAACACAAATCCCAGCATATCCATGCTAGGCAGCCATAGGTCACCTTTGGTACAACTTAGGAACCAAATTTGTGGGTCCGATCAACGCCGCACTGTTAGGGAATCCATTCTACCAGGAAGTTCGGGACTTTAACCCGCCCTTGGACTCACGTCATTAGTTCCCTGCACATCCTTACTACCAACCAGGGTATGCACTCCAACAAAATGGCTTTCGCCCTGAGTTGAGCTACTTGGCTTTGTGGTCGGAATGAGTGCGCCGACCAACTAAGTGTTAAGCATGTGTTCAACATGACATGAGGACATATAGCGAAGCGGTCCTTAATCGACACAGATGGGGATAAATAGGCACCCAAGACCTCCATGCCCTATCTCTTCTCTATCGCAATCCCGCCCAATCTCCTTTTATTTATTAACTCATGTTATTCCCACGATAGCAAATATAGCCAACCGTGACCAGTCACTTTCCTAAACTCCGCAGGTGAGAAGAAATCACTCACATTCTACCGGTCTAAGCATGGCTAATCATTTTATCCGCTCCTGAACCTAAATAGGATTCAAGATATATGTAGTGGACCAGGGGTAAATATATGCAACAAGTGTTTCCAACACAACTCCTATAACTTAATGCATCAAACACTATACTTCAATTTAAGATTTATAATGCTCTGGAGCTTGCCTTTCAGAAATGATGAGGGCTAATGATCCGTACACTCAAGAAGCTCTTCTTGTTTGGTTCCTCCTTCCCCTTTGGTCTCCTGTGGCTGCTCCTCTGGCTCTTGAACTTGCTGCTGCTCCTCCAAAAGCCTTGTTCGAACTCCAACAGCATCACACCCTCAGGAACACCTATTGCAATGCACATGCATAACGTGAGTATCATGAATGCACAACAGATGAATGACAAGATGAGATGCATAAGAATGGATATGGTTAATAGAAAGATAGCATGATCAAGACAAGTTTAATATTCACTAACAAGTGGATACAATCCCCTTCCTAACTTAATTTTTACCGTGTAGGTGCATATCTGCTCTCTAGTATAAGAACATACACTCACCAAGTTCTAACAACCTAATGTAAAGTAGTTCATCATTAGCAAGAGGCCTAGAACCTGTAGCTAGAAACTTAATTCAATTAGCCTAAGCACATAAACAACAACATCAAGCTCATATAAAGCAATCAAGTCATCCACTCAAGTTAAGCAATTTCTGGACTGTAGATAGTAGCTACATATTTTGATCATAACTGAAGTTATACAATTCCAACAAACATGCAACAAGACTTTGTGGAAAGCTTATGAAATTGTCTACAATTCATCTTTAATCATCTCAGCATGATTCACAATTTAATAGGGTCAAACAAGTACATTTATCAAATCTGATCCAGAAATTCCAGAGATCAACTAGTTCTGAAGACCAATTTTGCACAGCCATAAATCACAAACCATTTGGCCAAATACCATAAATATTCAACATAATCTGGATAAGTGAGTTATCTACAACTTTGTTATAGTGAAGATTCACAGCAAACATCATCATCACCATGTAATTTGCTTAACTCTAGAATCAGTCCAGGAAAGTCACTACAAGTGATTATTAGGGAAAATAATATTTCACTACATACAAGAATTATAATTTGAGCACAACCAATGTTACAAACAGTTTATATACATCAAAAGAACACTAGAAACATAAAGGTCATCCTCAAATAAATTCTTTTCATGCCTTTATTCATTTATTTAGATAATTAGGTGAAATAATAAATATATAGCAAAATTGTATAGTAAATTCTAAAAAATTACAGTAGATCATACATGTCCCCAATAGGCTACTGTCCAAATTTCATAGTATTTAAACATGTAGAACAACCTGTACAAAAATAACAAGCCAACAGAGTTTGTAAAGGCATTTACTTAGAATAAACCACATAGTCCTATTTCCTTCATGTTCACTGCAGCTTTAGCATTTTTTCTAGCTACAGCATGTCAAGGCAAGACCAACCAAGCTAGAATCACATTTTTAGCACATACTAAACTCAAGTTATGAATTTCCCAAGTTTATTAAGGAATAAACAAGATAAATAGCAAACAATTAATCTACTACAAAACATGGCATGTTTCATATTTTTAATAAAAACTAGACATCAAGATGAGCACAACAAAATTTGGCTCACTCAATTTGGACATTCCTACAGGGAGTTATGATTTTTGAAAATTTGAACCAATTTCTAGAAAGAATAAAATCAAAACCTAAACTACAGGCGCTGACGTGTGGGGCCCGGCGGTCAGCTGACCCCACCGGTCAGTTAAACAGAGATAGGGGAGGAAGATGTCCAGCGATTTCTCGCCGTCGACAAGGAATCCAGCGAAGAGGGTGGCACCATTGTGCTCCTCTCGTCAATCTACATCGAGTGGTATAGCTAAAGAGGCCTAGGGTTCACCGGAGAAGGGTCGCCAACAGTGATGGCGGCACGACGACGCTACTCGGTGGTGCGTCGGCCATCACCAAGCACAGCTGTGCCAGGCGAGGGGTGCACAGGCTTCGTGGTTCACAGGTGGACCTATCGAGGTGGCTCTAGGGTTTAGAGATGCCACCGGTGAGCTTGGTCGTGGGCATGACACCATGGCGGCGAGTTCATGGCAATGCGTGGCCATGTTCTACCCCCGCGAGACCACCACTGGTGGTAGGGTCATGCCTCTGGCTAGACCTATCCCTAGGCTACCCCAAACACTAGATAGAGGAAGACGAGAAGGTCTCGGCGAGCACGGCCATGGTGTGCCCATGCTCGGAGGAACTCTGGCGAGATTCGCTGTAACAGAACCGTCCAATTTATAAGAGCACAATTATGATAGCAATCCCCGAAATGATCAAATTGTCATACTTGAGCACATATAAACCCGATAGTCCGATGAAATCATGAATGATTTCAAACCAACCAACATACAAGCCAAGATCATAGTGATTCAACATAATTGAGTCACATGTTACAATACATTTCACCAGTAGCTCACAAGTAGCATATATACATCGGAGTTCACTAAATTATTGCAAACCAAATTTGAAAGTGGCGGATGCAAAGTAGTTTAACAGTAACACCATACTTAGTTCAAATACATGCTAGTTCTAGAGTCATATCCCAACAAAGGCATCATGATAAGATAACATAGAAGGATCACGCCCCATGATCTAGTCCTCGTCACTAGCGGGATTTAGGTAGTACTTATAGTAGCCATGATACATCATGTCACCTATAATAAGAGGGAATAAACCCTGAGTACGAGAATGTACTCAACTAGATTACCCATCATAAACCATAAATAAAGTGACACTAAGGGAGTATGCAAGGCTATATCTGTGGGGCTTAGCTTGACAACATTTGCATAAAAAGAGACTAAGTAGCATAAAGTAACCATTGTCATCTCTAGCATCAAGTTGAACTTATTCAGTTAAACCTCTCTGTGTTAGCACCTGCACTAGCGCAATTACTTGATTAAGTAGCAAGCATTAGTAACCATATCCGGTGTAGCAATGTGAATCATCATCATCATTATAACCATTAAGTTTAATTAGGTGTATCTATGTTGCCGCTACTCAGTCAAGTTCCCACTATCCCGAGAGACGGTGACTCAAATCGATTCCTACCCAGCTAGGAAATTATTCTTAACACAAACCCCAGCATACCCATGCTAGGCAGCCATAGGTCACCTTTGGGACAACTCAGGAACCAAATTCACAGGTCCGATCAGCGCCGCACCCTCAGGGATGCCAATCTAACAGGATGTTCAGGACTTTAACCCACCCTTGGGCTCATGCCATTGACTCCCCACATGCCTCACTTCCTCTAGGGTGCACACTCTAATAGAATGACTTTTGACCTGAGTTGAGCTACTTGGCTTCGCAGTCAGAATGAGTTATCCAGCCAACTAAGTGTTAAGCATGCGTTCAGCATGACATGAGGACGTACAGCGAATCGGTCCATAACCCACATAGATGGGGATACATAGGCACCCTGGACCTCCATGCCCTGTTGCTTCCCTATCGCAGTCCCATCCAATCTCCTTTCATTTATTAACACTTGGTTGTCACGACGATAGCAAATATAGCCAACCATGACCAGCCACTCTCCTAATTCTGTAGGTGACAGGAAATCACCCGGCTTCTATCGGTCTAAACATGGCTAAGCATTTTATCTGTTCCTGCACCTAAATAGGGTTCAAGGTATATGTAGTGGACAAGGAGTAGATATATGCAACAAGTGTTTCCAACACAACTCCTATAACTTAATGCATCAGACACTATCCTCCAATTTAAGGTTTTGTAAAACATTAGAGACTTATAATGATTCGGGGCTTGCCTTTTAGAAATGACAAGGCTGATGATCCAAATACTCAAGAAGCTCTTCTTGATTGGTTCCTCCTTACCCTCCGGTCTCCTGTGACTGCCCCTCCGGCTTCTAAACTTGCTGCTGCTCCTCCAAAAGTCCTTGTTCAACCTCCAACAGCGTCACGCCCTCGGGAACACCTATTGCAATGCACATACATAACATGAGAGTCATGAATGCATAAGATATGGAATGTTATAATGAAATGCATAGCCATGTATAGAGGAGCACATGAATGACATGACGATACAAGATTAACATTTATTTTACTAACTGCATATCTCTTCATGAAAACAAAAACTACACACTGACCAAGCTCTAACAACCTAAAATAAAGTTGTTCATCTTCAGTAAGGGGCGTAGGACATGCAACTAACAACTTATCTTAATTAGCCTAAGCACCTAAACAACAACATTAAGCTCATACAAAGCAAACAAGTCATCCACTCAAGTTAAGCAATTTCTGGACTGTGGACAGTAGCTATATGTTTTGATCATAACTGGAGTTATACAATTCCAACAAACATGCAACAAGACTTTCTAAAAAGCTTATGAAATTTTCTACAAATCATGTTTAATCATCTCAACACATGATTCCTAAGTTAACAAGGTCAAACAGGCACATTTATTAAATCTAGTCCAGAAATTCCAGAGAACAACTAGTTCTGAATACCAACTTTGAACAGCCATAACTCAAAACTCATCTGGCCAAATACCATGAAAATTTAACACAAGCTAGATAAATGAGTTATCTACAACTTTGTTATAGACAAGATTCACAGCAAACATCATCTTCACCATGTAATTTGCTTAACTCTAAAATCTGTCCAGAAAAGTCACTCTAAGTGAAAATTAGGAAAAATAATATTTTAGTACATAGAAGAATGGTAATTTGAGCACCACCAATATTACCAACAGTTAGCACACATCAAATGAACACTAGAAAACATATTGGCCTTGCCTAAATAAATTCTTTTTATGCCTTCATTAATTTATTTAGATAATTAGGTGAAATAATAAACATAAAGCAAAAGTGCATAGTAAATTCTATAAAAATTACAATAGCTTATACATGTCTCCAATAGGCTACTGTATAAATTTCAAAGCATTTGAACAAGTAGAACATCCTATGCAAAAATGACAAGCTAACATAGCTTATAATAGCATAAATAGGAAATCATAGTGAATTGTGTCAAACAATAGATTTCATATTTTTTTAGTTTCATCATGATACAAGGATATTGTCCACTTAATTTCATGGTCACTAGCTATATATTTTTACCACGAAAAATAGCACAAGAAACTAACATTTCTTCAAAGGAAATCAATAACTCAAACACATAGCACCCAAAAATCACGCGATTTTTACTGCAGCACTCATAAATCCTAGCTAGCCTTCCATAAAATTTTCATGTCAAGTGGAGCACTACAACTTGGGTTATGAATTTCCCTTTGAAAAACCCTAAATAAAAGAGATAAATAAAAACAGTGAAAACTTTCCACTTGACACTATCATATTATCACACTATCAGGTAGATCTACTCACAAGGATTCCAAAACTTCCTATTTGCATTTTTTGATTTTTCTATGATTTAATATGAATTTTCAAAGTTCACAAGCATTTTCTTGAAAAGAATAAAAAGAAAACCTAGCTAAAAGAGACTGACAACTGGGGCCTAGGGTCAACGGGCCCCTATGACAGACACACAAAGGCAGGGGTGGGGTTTGACCGATGTTTGCTCACCGCCGGTGAGGTCACCGGCGGTAGCGTCTTTGCCGTTGGAGTCCCCTAGCCGAGCCGCGTAGATTGGTGGAGCTAGTTAGGTCAGTGGAGCACCGGAGCAGGCTCGCCGGTGGGAATGGAGGCACGGCAGCATTGTGCGGTGATGCACCAACTATTCCCGGCCATGGCTGGGCCAGGCGAGGGTGGCCACAGCCTCATGGTGCTCAGGCGAAACTAGCAAGGGTGATCTAGGGTTAGTGGGGGCCCTAGGGAAGCATGGCCGCGTGCATGTCCGCGTGGTGGCAAAAGCATGCCGACGGGGCTCACGTTTCGGCGAGGTCAGAGGTGTAGAGGTCCAATGAGTTAGAGTTAGAGCATCAATGGAATACATGGAAAATAAGGCGAGGGAGAGGAAGAGCAGAGATGCACTAGGTTGCTCTAGCCACGACAAGCTCGGAGCTTGGCGAAAACTCAGGTGAGCTCGTGGTGGCAGAAATGGCCAATGTGGCCTTACCTTGGCTCGGTTGGCGATGCAAGTTGGTCGACGGGGTAGAGCAGAGCAGGGCAAGTCTACATGCGTGAGCAATTTGGGAATGGCGGGATGGTGGAGGAGCTATGTGGCGGCGGAGCTTTAGGCAGCAATGGTGAACTCGGCTTCACCTTCTACCGAGCGAGGGCGAGGAAAAGGAAAAGAGTGAGCACGAGAGTGTTGAGGGGCACATCGTGGCGGTCTTTGGGCATGCCTCGGCCTGATCGGTGGGACCGCCACCAGCGTATGGCCGCTAGATGGCAAGCTCGGCCTACACTCGGTCGGCCACCATGGCCATGTAGAAGCCGGCCATCAGGCCCTGATGACAGTCTGACAGCCCAAATTTGACTCCTTATTACTCCTAATCTATGCGTTCATTGAAAAAGCTCAAATAAGTAAACTTGTAGAGATATGTGAGTTCTCCATTTTTACTTACATGAGTTTGGTCTAGATCGGCTTAGTTTTCAAACTACAGGCTACCAAAGTAGGACCAAAACTGAAACGCAGTCAACACTTAGTAAAATTTCTAAGTCTCAAAACAGCCCCTAAATTCACCTTGTGGGCCATTTTTGACTAGGTTAGGCACTGATCTAGGTCAAGGTCATTAAACAAAGTTTGTTCCTTATAAACTTTACTACAACTTTGCTTAAGAGTGCATATCCATGCAAATAATCTAAGCTATACTTTTTAATTGGTCAACAAAAGTCACTCTATAAGGGTTTCTAGTCAAACTAAACCCTAGAAGCTTAATTAGGCAAAGTCATTAATATGAACATTATTCCATTAGACATCCTAAGTGTATCTAAGGTGTTTTAGTGACCAAACATCAACCACTTGCATTAATCAACACATGCTCATAAGCATACGCACATTGAAACATGGAATAACAAAGTATGTTTCAAAGCAATGTTTCATATGTTTCACATGTATGTTTCATATGTAAATGCTCATGTATGACTAAATGATGCTTATGCTCATGCAATGCAACTGCAAAAGTGCAAGCCTGACACCTAGGGTGTTATAGCCCTCCCCCTTATAGAAATCTCGTCCTAAGATTTGAACGACGTACCACTTTTTATAAAAAGTGGGATAGACTTCTCGCAAATAATCTTCTGTTTCTCAAGTTGCATCCTGCTCACTATGATTACTCCACATTACTTTATAGAACTTGATCACTTGACTTCGAGTTACTCTCTCTTTACTATCTAACATCTGTACTAGCTTCTCTTCATTGGCTAGATCAGATTTTAGCTTGATATCTCTAGTCTCTACTCTTTCTTCAGGAATACGTAGACATTTCTTGAGTTGAGAGAAATGAAAAACATTGAATATAGCACTCATCTCACGAGGTAACTGAATCTTGTAGGCTACTAATCCACTCTTCTCAATGATTGGATATGGACCCACATATCTAGGAGCGAGCTTTCTTTTTACTCCAAACTATTGCACTCCTGTCACTGGTGATACCTTCAGATAAAAATAATCACCAACTTCAAACTCAATGGGTTTCCTTCTCTTATCAGGATAGCTTTTCTATCAAGGCTGTGTAGCTTCCATATTTTTCTAAATGATACAAACTTGCTATTCGGCCTCTTCGACGAAATCTATGCCATAATATCTCCTTTCTCCAAGTTCAACCCATGTCAAATGAGCCCTACACTTACGGCCATACAAAGCTTCAAATGGAGCCATCTTGATACTTTCTTGATAACTATTGTTGTAGGAAAACTCAGCCAAAGGTAGCCACTTTTCCCATGAACCCTTGGAAGGTATGACACAAGCTCTCAACATGTCTTCTAAGATTTGATTCACTCGCTCAGCTTGCCCGGTAGTCTGGGGGTGATAGGCAGAACTTCTGACTAACTTGGTACCTAACAATTGGTGCAAATGTTCCCAAAAACAAGCAGTGAACTGAGGTCCTCTGTCAGACACAATGGTTCCCGGAACCCCATGTAGACGTTTGGGAGAAATATAATTCAGCATAGTCACTTGGTCGGTAGTCAATTCTAACTGGAATAAAATTTGTAGACTTGGTTAAATGATCTACTATTTCCCATATGGAATCAAAATTCTTATGTGTAGGTGGAAGTCCAACAATGAAATCCGTACTAACTTCTTCCCACTTCTAGCCTAGAACAAACAAAGGTTGGAGCAGTCCTGCAGGTTTCAAATGAATTGCATTGACTCTACAACAATTGTCGCATCTTGCAACATAAACTGCAATCTCTTTCTTTATTTTGGTCCACCAAAATCGGGTCTTCAAATCTTGATACATCTTACTACTGTCCGGATGGATAGATAACTTGGATGAAGGGGCTTCATCTAAGATTTGATTTCTAAGTTCTTGATGCTTTGGTACTACAAGTCTATCATTGAACCATAGAACACCTTTCTCATCTATCCGAAAATGCTTGGTTTCTTGTTCTTTCATCTTTCTCTTGATGTGAAACACACCCGGATCTATCTTTCGTAATTCAATGATCTTGCTTTCTAGTGAACAACTGACCATAATGTTATGTAATACAACAGGATGTGACAAATTCAAACCATCTCCCAAGAGAGTATTGCAATGTGACTTCTGGCTTAAGGCGTCCGCAACAACATTCGCCTTACCCGAATGACAATGCACTTCTAAGTTGTAATCCTTGATCAACACTAGCCATCTTCTCTGTCTCATATTTAACTCCAGTTGAGTGAAGATGTATTTGAGACTCTTGTGATCCGTATAGATATGACACACATTGCCAAGCAAATAGTGTCTCCAAATCTTCAAAGGATGAACAACAGCTGCTAACTCTAAGTTATGTGTGGGATAATTAACTTCGTGCTTCCTTAGCTGCCGTGAGGCATAAGCGATGACTCGGCCTTCCTGCATAAGAACACATCCCAAACTAGTACCTGATGCATCACAAAACACATCAAAAAGTTTCTTGATATCAGGTTATGCCAAAACAGGAGCTGAAGTTAGGAAAGTTCGCATAGTGCGAAAAGAATCTTCACACTCTAGAGTCCATACAATTTTCTCATCTTTCTAAACCAGCCTCGTCATCGGCTTAGCTATCTTAGAGAAATCCAGAATGAAGTGATGATAGTAGCCTGCTAAACCTAGGAAACTCCAAACTTTAAAGATTGACGTTAGTGCTTTCAAATCCATGACTTCTTAGACCTTGGTTGGATCGACTGAAATTCCCTCTCAGATAACACATGACCTAGGAAAGGTACCTTCTTTAACCAAAACTCACATTTGTTGAATTTGACACATAGCTTATGTTCTTGTAATCTAGATAAAACAATTCTCAGATGCTCCTCATGATCTTCAGCATTCTCAGAATAGATTAAGATGTTATCAATGAAAACAACCACAAATTTATCAAGTTCAGGCATGAAAACCGAAATCATCAAATACATGAAGTATGAAAGAGCGTTTGTCAGACCAAAGGACATGACAAGATACTCATATAAACTATATTTGGTGGACAAAGCGGTCTTAGGTATATCCTTTGGTTTAACCTTGATTTGATGATAGCCAGATCTTAGGTCAATCTTGGAGAATACCTTTGCCTTTAACAACTAATCAAACAAGATATCAATGTGAGGCAACGGGTACTTGTTCTTGATTGTCACGGCATTGAGTGGCTATAATCCACAAACATGTGCAATGACTTGTCCTTCTTCTTCACAAATATAGCTGGACAACCCCATGGAGATGCACTCAGTCGAATGGAACCCTTCTCAAGGAGTTCTTGTAATTGAACCTTAAGTTCTGCTAACTCATTGGGTGGCAATCTATAAGGTCTTCTAGAGATAAGTGCAGTACCTGGCACTAACTCAATTTTGAACTCAACATTGTGATCCGGTGGTAGACTAGGTAATTCATCAAGAAAAACATCTGAAAACTCACACACCACTAGGATATCAGCAATAGTCGTGGTCCAGATAGCACTAGCTACATTGTGGAGGTCAAGATCTTAGGGAAGTGGTACTAGAAAGGCATCATTCCCATCAGGTTCCCTAAACATAACAACTCTAGTGAAAGTGTCAATAAGAACTCCATGGCCACTCATCCAGTTCATACCTAGGATTACATCTATCCCCAACCCTGGTAGTACTATAAGATTCGCGGTATACTCTCTTTCACTTATTGAGATGTTCACATACCTAACTATTTGATTGGTAGAGATATTACTGCCGGCTGCACTTATGCAATAACCACCCTTGTCTATAGTTTCTACATTCTGACTATATTTAGATGCAAAGGCTGGACTCATGAATGAATGCGATGCTCCAAAGTCAAACAAAACAATTGCAGGATGTTAGTTCACAAGAAACTTACCCGTGGTCACAACTTCACCTGAAGGAATCTCTGTTATATTGGTGTAGTTGGCATAACCCTGATGTGCATTTAGATTTCCCTGCCTCTAATTGTTATTCTTCTTTGGATAAGGGCAATTTTTGGACTAATGGCCACGCTTGTTACAATTCTAGCAGGGCATGTTGCTTGGCAGAACACTTGAGCTTCCCTGTCCTACGGTGCCCTTTGGAAGAGGAACAGTAAAGGCCTTGTGAAACCCAGTCTTGTCTTGTTTGGCCTTCTTCTAAGGCGGTTTGTATAGGTGAAATTGAGTTCTTGTTGCAACTGGAGCTTTAGCCTAGGATGCACTGGCTTCATAGGCCCTTTGCGACTCTTAGATGCTGAATAGATGTTGTTCTGATTCTCTTGAGTTAGAGCATCGCTGATAAACTCATTGAAAGTAGCACTCTTATTGTTAGCTAGAGTTTTCATCAGCTTAGGGCTAAGCCCCCTCTTGAAACTAGCAATTTTCTTAGCATCAGTATCAATGAACTCTATAGCATACTGTTGGTATAAATTAATGCATACTCTACTTTATCCACAAGCGCACAGATAATGTCTACCGATGTAGCACTTCACCAGGATGACCCAGTTTTAATATCAAACCCAAAGGAATGGAGTATGGTCTTTTTAAGTCTTAAGCTTTAATCCTTGAGTAGCTATCAAGGACTGAGAATTTGGAAGGCAGAGGGGATCACTAAGGCTGTCTAATTCTACTTCAAGTATGAAATGCTAATAGTGTTCTTGATAGGGAAATTGTCATAGGAGGTCATAAGCAGAGTATGAATTCTCCTACCAATAAATTATCCTGCTAGTCCTACAAATAGGATAGTGGGCTATAGAAGAATCAATAAGGCTATAAGAGTCACCCTTGCGAACTACCACTAAAATCTGGTATATAGGGTACATTCATAAGCTATCAAGTCTAAGCACCGCACTTACACCCTCTAACTCCTCTAATCCTAGCGCTACTAGAATTAAAGTACTCAAATAAGTCACAAACCTCAAGAACAATATGAACAATAAGAACAACTTGAAAATAGACATTGATTACCAGAGAGATCTAGATGTAAGATCTTGAAGAACTTGAATCCACAGGTACAAGATGTTGAAGAAGATCCGACAGGCCGGAGCTCCTTCAAAATCTCCTCTTCTTCTCTCTCTCTCTTCTAGTTCTAATTCAAGACTAGATTCTATTCCTAAACTAGAGGGAGAACTAGTCTTCTTCTTGATCGCTGGCTCTTCAATCCTTCTCCTATGATTTCTAATTCTGTTGGAGGTTCTGATCTGGAGAGATTGAATGAGGCCTAGGGGTCTAGAGGCTGCTTTATATAGCCCTGGGGGATCAATCGTGGCCCTTGGATGAAATCGAACTTCACGTAGGGTTGAGATGCATCATAGGAGGCGGTAGAGGCAGCTTGCAAAGGAAGGAGCCGTGACGGCGTGGGCGGAGAACGGCTAGCCTAGGGTTAGGGCCGGTCGGCCCCACCTGGCAGCAGGTCGAGGTGGGCTGCCATGTGGAGTCCTCTGGTGTCTTCTAGAATGTCCTTGCGTGGCCATGACGTGGAGATAAGTTCGATGGGCGTGGGTTCCTTCTCATGGAAGATATCCTTTTCCTGCATTTTCCTATTTAATCCTTGGAAAATCACAATTCACCAAAACTCATGGAAATTGTTAGTAGAACCCGTATTCTAAGGTGGAAATCATATTTTTACCTTTTTTATATGTTTAGTTGACAGTTTATAATGATAGTTAATTACCGTCATCACATACCTTGCCAAATTATTGAAAGTATGAAGGTACTCAGTGAGACTCTTGGTGCCTTGTGTTAACCTCATGAACTCGGTGTGCTTCATGCTCATCAAGCTAGGAGGAATATAATGCCCCTTGAAAGCATCCTAGAATTGGTTCCACATGATCTGAGCATTGGCAGGCAAGGTGGACTTATGATGATGCCACCATATTCCTACAAGCTCCTGCAATTGATGTGAAGCATACTCAGCCTTCATTTGTTCCATCAGCCTTAGCAAGCAAAACTTCTGATCAAGCATGTTTAGCCATTCCTCTGCCTGGAGTGGCTTCTCAACTTCCTTAAATATGGGTGGCTTGGTGTCTTGGAAATTTTTGAAATCCCTGTATTGGTTGGGTTTTGCAACCTAATATGCATGTTGGCCACCACAGGTGTTATTCTCAGCCATTGTGTGCTTTGCCCAGAGCACGTTGACCTTCAGCAAGCATGACTAAGAGCTCTGCTGGTGTGATCTATGGTGGTGGTGGAAGATTCTCAATGTCATTTCCATGCTAGCCATGGCCACTAGCCCCACTAGATGAACGAAGATTGCAAGGCATCTATAGAATTCAAAATAGTGAGTAATTATTGATGATGTTGAAAATACGGTAAATGAATTACAAAATTTATGCCATACTGACTTCACTAGAGAGAATAAATTCATACAATAAACAGAGGCATAATAATTCATTTCCACATCATAACATCATCAATATATTACTTCGCATAACCATGCGCAGCACACACATACATGCCAAATTTTGCCAAAAACAAAGCTGGACTTTTATTAAGTTCAACATCCACATGATGCCACATGCAAGGTTCCAAAGATAACATCAAAGTCACAGGTCACTAGCTGAAATCAATGTACATGTTTGACATGAAGATAGCAAAAGACATAGAACTAGGGCATCTAGCTTAGCACTACAGCTAACTATGCATCTGGGTCACTCTCAACCTCAGACACACCACCGCCTTGGTCATCCTCAAAGGGCTCGACCTCTTCATCCTCTTCTTCTTCTTTAGGTGCAGCCGTGGCTTCCACTTCCATAAAATCATCCTCAGCAACTATCACCTGAGGTCCTTCTCCTATCATTGCTGGATAAGCTGGAGTAGGGTGAGGAATAGGATCAATCCTATTGTTGAGATGATGTACATCAATCTACAACTCCTCAATCTGGCGTAGGAGCTCCTATTCCCTAAGTTTAGACTAAAATAGTGTCCTGATCCTAGCAGCCTCTCTATTTTCTACCAAATGGATTGCCTCATCCCTCTCAGTATGGATAGCCCATACATCTGCCCAAGCTGCATTCCTCTAGGCCTGAGCTTCATCCCTCTCTCTGACGGCATTCACAAACTGATTCCTGCGAGCCTCCAATGCTATCATAGCATTAGCTATGTGAGTTTGGGCATCTCTAGCTACCCTTCGGTGCCTACACACACGCCCTTGCAACCTGTGCTACGTGGCCTATGCCCGTTGAAGCGCTGCCATGGCACTAACATAGGTCTCCTGGCACAAATAGTACACCTTCAAAACAACCATCATAGCGGTCACGCCCGGGCTTGTACTCTATGCCTACTCAGTGTTGCTCATCACCAAGGGATTGTCCCCAAGCTGCATCCAAAATGCCTCTGCCGGATCCACTTGATGCTACCACTTGGGCACCTTCCCAAGGGGTCTATCCATCAGACTCGATGATCCATCCCAGCCACTAAGGGTCGTCTTCACAGGGTGGCACGGTCACTTGAACATCAAACCATGGTTGTTGCCCTTGGGTTTCCACCTCCTTCCAAATGTAGCGAGTTGGCTCCACGTAACCAACTGAATGCAACACCCTCCACAGTAAAGTAGGAGTTCAAAAAGCATTTAGAAAGGTGTCACTCACAATGGGGGCATCAAGTGCGGCCATCTGTAGCAAAAGGTGGTAATTTTTGCGAGAGGATTTATATACAGAATAAGAAATATATAACGGGATAAGTAAGTATAAGGGAAGGAACAATGCAAAAATATAGATGCATGAGTGAACATGATGCATACACGTCCCATACGTCCTCACAAACTTAGGAAGAACCTTAAAATTCTAGCGACATACATGGTGGCATACATACATTCTCTCAATATATGCAACTAATCAATCTACATGTTGCGCTGTTAGGGTACCTACAGAAGATTCATTTCAGCCTAACCCAACAAGATATAGGAACAAAACATAAAGTCTAGTCTCTAGGTTCAATTGTAAAGAGCATCAATATATATGAAAGCAATAAACTAAATACTCTCCATATATATGTCCCCATATATAATTCGGTATCAATCTACCTGACATTTATACCCACAATTAAATACACACCGTATACACATGCAAGCATGCACATATAGTCGTATCAAAGCTAGCTCTCCCCAACAACGTGCACACACTTGCGGTCATACCACTCACCAACTTACCTTTCTTACCTAGTCGTAGGTGCGACGCTGCAAAGCACACATATAAAAGTAAACCCCCAAAGTTAGCATTACATTAAGCCACCTAATAGTCCTTAATTGGGCATAAAGGGAATGACCACTGTCACACTCTGGATTTAAATTTTAGATTTCAACACACCTTATATAACTATAAGTTGTAAAAACTGATTTTGTAAAACAAAAAAATTTTGTTTTAAATACACATACGACAAGTTTAGTGTTGAATCTTGCTTCGATGCCAGCTGTAATAGAACCGTCCAATTTATAAGAGCAATTTATAAGAGCATAAATATGATAGCAATCACCAAAATGATCAAACCATCACACTAGAGCACATATAAAGTCGGTAGTCCGATGAAATCACGAAGGATTTCAAACCAACCAACATACAAGCCAAGATCGTAGTGATTCAACACAAATGAGTCACATGTTACAATACATTTCACTAGTAGCTCACAAGTAGATTACATATATTATAGTTCACTTAATTATTACAAACCAAATTCGAAAGTAGCAGAAGCAAAGTAGTTTAACAACAACACAACACTTAGTTCAAATACATGCCAGGTCTAGAGTCATATCCCAACAAAAGCATCATGATAAGATAACGTAGAAGGATCATGCCCCATGATCTAGTCCTCATCACCAGCAGGATGAAGGCAGTACTTATAGTAGCCATGATACATCATGTCATCTGCAACAAGAGGGAACAAACCTTGAGTATGAGAATGTACTCAGCGAGAATTACCCATCATAAACCAGAAATAAAGTGACACCAAGGAGTATGCAAGGCTATATCAATGGGGCTAGCTTGACAACATTTGCATAAAAGAGCTTAAGTAACATAAAGTAACCCTTGTCATCTCTAGCAACAAGTTGAACTTATTCAATTAAACCTCTCTATGTTATTACCTGCACTAGAGCAATCACTTGATTAAGTAGCAAGCATTATAACCATATTTGGTGTAGCATTATGAATCATCATCATCATAACCATTAAGTTCAATTAGGTGTATCTACGTTGCCACTACTCAGTCAAGTTATCACTATCTGGGAGAGACAGTGACTCGAATCGATTCCTACCTAGCTAGGGAACTATTCTTAACACAAACCCTAGCATACCTGCGCCAAGTAGCATAGGTCACCTTTAGGACAACTCAGGAACCAAATTCGCAGGTCCAATCAGTGCCGCACCCTCAGGGATGCCAATCTGCCAGGATGTTGTCACACCCATTTTTAAGGACAAAAATAGGATGCGTAAGAGACTCATGTGCGTCCTAGGAAACGATCGCACACATAAGTTGACAAATTACATAGTATCATCAAAGTGCTTATTAGATAGCGAATAAGTATTTATCACATAGTCTTATATAATAATTATAGCAACTAATAGTAGTTCTCCAGTGGAAGCTCCAAACACAGGGACACAGTCGACTGGTTGACTTCAAGCCTAATACTCATTTCTATAATCATCATCGTAATCTTCATCTGTGGTGGTGGGAAATAGCAAGAGTGAGTCCATGTCGAGCTCAACAAGTATAACACAGGGTTCATGAGGCTCCAAAGGCTAGACACTGTTTGACTACATTTAGCTTTTTATTCAATATATAATTTGCATTTGAGTAGCATCAAGATGAACCAATTCTCATTAATGAACCAATGAACAATTGTAATAGGAATAATGAAGTGGCATTATCATGGCATAATAATATCAATAGTAATTAAAACATGACATAACAATGGTGATCATCTATCTGTAAATGTTCCAAGGCCGCCCGTATCCATGGGCACGGCTAGTATACCAGTTTTTAACTCTGTGCAGAAGTGTACATTTTGACTATGAGTCATGATTTCCGAATGCATGGGGAGATCAAACCCAAACATCATAAAACCATATAAAGCTGTTCAAAAGTTTGTCTAACAAGTTAGGGCCATTAGATTCACTCGGCAAATAGATATAGGAACCCCCTTTTCAGATGGCACATTCCTTCCTGGCTATACACATGTGACTAGAAGCTCTCCTATACCCAAATCATCAAGCCATTGTTATGCCAAATCAAGGTAACCACTAACAAGCTAGAAAAGGTCTTTTAAACAACTAAAGCCAGAGCCATATAGCCCTCACAGCTGTATTGTATGTCCCGGATAAATCACGTATAGATAAGTCCTTATGGAGAGAAACCAGAGCATCAAAATAACCCACATGCTCGAGCCCCCTTTTCAACAATAATAAAATCAACTTAATGGTTGGTTGCACAATTCATTAGCCATATTACAAGATCATTGTTCATAGATAATGCACTAGCCAAACTACCCAAATGCACATCCCATAGGTGACAAGGAAATAGGATATCAATCACTAAGTTATAATCTCTATTGTTGTCAAGGAGGACACATGCATATGTATAGTAATTTTAGTGAATAGGATAATAATAATGGTCCCATGTTATACTTGCCTTGATCAAAGCTTTCTTATTGGTACTGCTAGTCTGGCTCAAAGTAATACTCCTGATCGTCAAGAAACTGCTCGCCGCCTAATACCGATCACCAAACATCAACACGCAATCATCCAAGCAATCATAGACAAAGCAAACAAAGAGATATAACTAGAATGGTACACCAACAGCAGCAAAACAGTATAAAAAGTTTATAGAACTATTCTACACATTACCACGATCACACAGACCTAAAGATCATGAAAAACGGAGTTAAAATGTGAAAGATATGAATTTTCTAAGATTTCCTATAGATAAAAAATGCACTAATATAAGCTCGATATTTAAATGTTGCAAACCTACTGAACAGTAGCACTAATGCGTCGAGCTCGCGAATACGAACCTAACGCAACTTGAACGGGTCAAATCGGAGTTAAAACGAGCATTTTATAGGCGAAATAAGATTGATGGCAAATCTGTAAATATTAGAAAACGTATTTTGAATCTATATAAAAGAATCTACGCTTTCTGAAAAGGAAAATGTATTTTGAAAATATGCCATGGACTGCAGGTTCTATTAAAGAAAAGCTCAGGGGCTCTTTAACAAGTTTGCCCACGAAGGGGTATGTTCTAATCAGAGCCTTTGATTCGGATTTGGACAGCCCTGATCAAGTTGGGGAGGGGGAAGGAGATCAAACCGGCTGGAATAGTGGCCGGTGCGGTGGTTGGCCATGGCTGGCGGTGAAGTAGCTCATCGGCGCACACGGTTAGGGCCCTAGAGGCTATGGTTTGGCTCAGGAACTGCATAGGAGCAAAGAGAGGATGGATGCGGACTCACCAATGGACTATGTGGATGATGAAGGCTCGGCGGCGTCGTGGGGCTCAAAGGGGTGGATGGTGTCTCCTATGAAGGTTCAGCGGTGACACCTATGAAATAAAGAGCAAAAGAGAAAGAGATAGGGGTGTAGACAGCTTCGTAACCTCAACGCGGAGCTCGGCAGCGGTTCACGACCGACGGTGAGGAGGTAGACAGCGAGCACGGTTGCGGCGGCTTGACTTCAAGATTGGCAAGAATCAAATGGCAGTAGCTAGGGAAAAATGGTGGCTCATAGTTGTGAAACGGACGCAGCTGGATATCCTCGGGGCTTTATAGGGCGCCAGGCGTGCGGATCACGTAGAAAATCCCATGAAAATCGGGTTTGGCGATAGAATTTTTTCCTCGGATAGAGTCTGGCTCATAGACGGTGGAGGTAGGAGACAACACTGACACATGGGGTCACCTCGTTAGGAGGAGAATCAGAGGAAGAGAGGGAGATGACACTCACTGACACTCATCTGCCCCATCCTAAGGTTCCTGAATTCCTCTTGCTTCAACTCAATTACACCCTCAAGAATATGGCGAGCCTTGAAATCTCTAACAAATTCATTCTAAGTGACAAGAGGAGCTTGGTCAGGATGTGCAGCCAGGTATGACTCCCACCAAGTCTGAGCTGCCCCCTGTAACTGGCCAGACTCATATAACACCTTTTCCAAATCATTGCACTAAGCAATGTTCAATTGTTTCTCCACCGCTCGCACCCAATCATCCGTCTCCAATGGATTAGCAGCATGAGAGAACATAGGAGGGCATCCTTTCAGAAATTCTCCATGTTTGTCCCTCACATGAACAGCTGGCGGTCCTCCTGTAGGGGGTTGTTCTGTATGTGCTGCATGAACATTTGCATCATCTGGTTTTGTGTGTTCATGAGTTCCTCAATAGTGATGGGTGGGTTAGGACCTTCACGGCCTCTGCCCCTACCATGGCCTCCACCTCCTCCGGCTGCCATCTGTTTCCCAAAATGCAGAAAACAAATCTCAGTACAATTCATGATGATATATACAAGAGATAAGTCAATCTGAATTTTTCCGGGCGAGTTCCAATTTCAGCAGTTCAGTAAAACTGTCATATCTTGAACTACAGATGTCCAACAGAGATGATATTTCCATGGATGGAAATCTTATGAAATTATCTACAACTTTCATTAATAACACTTTCCCAGATTCTATCATTAAATTAATCAAAAACAGAACTTAACCAAAACTGTTACAGAACTCGAGACTGCATAGTAGCCTCAACTTGAAACAGGTATATCTCTTAGCTCATAATAGATAAAAAGGTGATTCTTGTGGGATTGCCAAGATACGAATGTCTAGTTATTCCCAGTAAAATTTCATAAATTTCTCACAAACAGATTTTGAATTATTCCAGAAACTTCTCAGACTGCTCTAGAAATCAGCAAAAGATAGAAACGAAGTAAACCCAAAACCCAACCAAATATTCACGATCAAACTTAATATCCTTAACTATCGAACTCGTAGACAAGCCCACAAAGCTCCAGCACACAATACAAAGATCTAAATCACACATTATCATAATAAGAATTCATCAAGCACACCATTGTTCACACCACATGCTTAAGATTCAACACTACTAAACTCAACATGACTCGTAAACTAATATCATTTTTTTACATAGGGACTTCCTAATTTTAATAGAGCTTCTCATAAATCTTGTGGCGGCCTAGCTCAGCCCTTAGGTCATTGATCTCCTTATATGCTTGTTCCTTAAGTTCCTTTTCCTTCAGTAGCTCATCCTTCAAATCCACCTCATGAAGAGCCAACTCACGAACTAGTTACACAGTGGCTTGAAGAGTCAAGGATGAATCATCAGCAAGTGGTATAGTCCAAATGCCCTTATCATGTAGGAAACAGGGAACATGCCTGAGCACACCCTTCAATGTCTTGTCAGAGCGAAGACCATGGTAAAGACAAACGCATTGTAGGCGACATCTTCCATGCTTGTTTCTATAGTTGCCCGGCTCACCTGAGTGATGAACTTTGACTCCACCTTAGGCACCCTGGTAGTAGGATCTACTGTCTTGACCCATAACTCGGTCTCCTAGTAAGAGTTCATCATCGGATGACTGTACTCCTTGCAGTGGTACTCTAGCGTAGCTTTCCATTCGCGGTAGTAGGTATCCAACGTTCTTGTCAGCACATCATGGAAGAAAGCATCTGCTTTCGGAACCATGATGTCAAGCTTTGTGGTGCATCCCATGGCTAGATTATCCACTGGAGTGTCTCCCACTCTTGATTTAGCATCTGATAATTCTTGGTCACCATCTTCATGGGCTCGTTGGGATTGAAGTGGGCAATGTACTGTGTAGCGGTCATGCAGGGATGAGGAGACATCTACAAGATTTAGACATAGATTAGATGGAATCAATATATTTTTGCAATAGAATAAGACAAAAGAAGCATAAAAATTTAACAATTAACAAGGTGGAAGTGGTAAGCATGAAACAAGTGAAGCAAGAATGCTAAAAATGGCCATTCTAACTAGGCTTGCGTCCTACAGTCAACACGGCTCTGATATCAATCTGTCACACCCATTTTTAAGGATAAAAATAGGATGCATAAGAGACTCATGTGCGCCCTAGGAAACGATCGCACACATAAGTTGACAAATTACATAGTATCATCATAGTACTTATTACACAGTGAATAAGTATTTATCACATAGTCTTATACAATAATTGTAGCACCTAATAGTAGTTCTCTAGCGGAAGCTCCAAACACAGGGACACAATCGACTGGTTGGCTTCAAGCCTAATACTCATTTCGATAATCATCATCATAATCTTCATTTGTGGTGGTGGGAAATAGCAAGAGTGAGTCCATGTCAAACTCAACAAGTATAACACAGGGTTCATGAGGCTCCAAAGGCTAGACACTGTTTGACTGCATTTAGCTTTTATTCAATATATAATTTGCAATTGAGTAGCATCAAGATGAACCAATTCCCATTAATGAACCAATGAACAATTGTAATAGAAATAATGAAGTAGCATTATCATGGCATCATAATATCAATAGTAATTAAAACATGATATAACAATGGTGATCATCCATCTATAAATGTTCTAAGGCCGCCCGTATCCGTGGGCATGGCTAGTATACTAGTTTTTAACTCTGCGTAGAGGTGTACACTTTCACTGTAAGTCATGATTTCCAAATGCATGGGGAGATCAAACCCAAACATCAGAAAACCATATAAAGCTGTTTAAAAGTTCGTCTAACAAGTTAGGGCCATTAGATTCACTTGGCAAGTAGATATAGGAACCCCCCTTTTTAGATGACACATTCCTTCCCGGCTATACACATGTGACTACAAGCTGTCCTATACACAAATCGTCAAGCCATTCTTACGCCAATTAAGGTAACCACTAACAAGCTAGAGAAGGTCTTTTAAACAACTAAAGCCAGAGCCATATAGCCCTCATAGCTATACTGTATGTCTCAGAAAAATCACATACAAATAAGTCCTTATGGAGAGAAACCAGAGCATCAAAATAACCCACATGCTCTAGCCTCCTTTTCAACAGTAATAAAATCATCTTAATGGTTGGTTGCACAATTCATTAGCCATATTACAAGATCATTGTTCGTATATAATGCACTAGCCAAACTACCCAAATGCACATCCCATAGGTGACAAGGAAACAGGATATCAATCACTAAGTTATAATCTCTGTGGTTGTCAAGGAGGACACATACATATGTATAGTAATTTTAGTGAATAGGATAACAATGATGGTCCCATGTCATACTTGCCTTGATCAAAGCTTTCTTGTTGGTACTGCTGGTCCGGCTCAAAGTAATACTCCTGATCATCAAGAAACTGCTTGCCGCCTAATCTCGATCACCAAACATCAACACGCAATCATCCAAGCAATCATACACGAAGCAAACAAAGAGATATAATTAGAACAGTACACCAACATAGCCAAATAGTATAAAAAGTTTTTAGA
Organism: Saccharum hybrid cultivar R570; assembly: GCA_038087645.1. Taxonomy (NCBI): domain Eukaryota; kingdom Viridiplantae; phylum Streptophyta; class Magnoliopsida; order Poales; family Poaceae; genus Saccharum; species Saccharum hybrid cultivar. The sequence goes on from JAQSUU010000293.1 coordinate 1,439,098, forward strand.
ACTCTTCTACACGTTACCATGATCACACAAACGTAAAGATCATGAAAAACGAAGTTAAAACGTGAAAGATATAAATTTTCTAAGATTTCCTATAGATAAATAAATGCACTAATATAAGCTCGATATTTAAATATTGCAAACCTACTGAACAGTAGCACTAATGCGTAGAGCTCATGAATATGAACCTAACGGAACTTGAACGGGTCAAATCGGAGTTAAAATGAGCATTTTACAGGCGAAATAATATTGATGGCAAATCTATAAATATCAGAAAATGTATTTTGAATCTACATAAAAGAATCTATGCTTTCTGAAAAGGAAAACGTATTTCAAAAATGCGCCATGGATTGCCGGTTCTATTAAAGAAAAGCTTAGGGGCTCTTTAACAAGTTTGCCTCGTGAAGGGGTATCTTCTAATCAAAGCCGTTGATTCAGATTTGGACGGCCCTGATCAAGTTCGGGAGGGGGAAGGAGATCAAACCGGCCGGAACAGTGGCTGGTGCGGTGGTTGGCCATGGCCGGTAGTGAAGTAGCTCACTGGCGCACACGGTTAGGGCCCTAGGTGCCATGGTTTGGCTTGGGAACTGCATAGGAGCAAAGAGAGGATGGATGCGGATTCACCAAGGGACTCTATGGATGATGAAGGCTCGACGGCGGCGTGGGGCTCAACGGGGCTGACGGTGTCTCCTGTGAAGGTTTGATAGTGACGCGTGTGAAATAAAGAGCAAAAGAGAAAGAGATAGGGGCGTAGACAGCTTTGTAACCTCAATGCGGAGCTCGGCAGCAGTTCATAACCGATAGCGAGGTGACAGATGGCGAGCACGGTTGCGGCGGCTTGACTTCAAGATCGGCAAGAACAAAATGGCGGCAGCTAGGGCAAAACGGTGGCTCGTGGTTGTGAAACGAATGCGGCTGGAGATCCTCGGGGCTTTATAGGGCGCCAGGCATGCGGATCACGTAGAAAATCCCGTGAAAATCAGGTTTAGCACCAGAATTTTTTCCTCAGACAGAGTTCAGCTCGCAGACGATGGAGGTAGGAGATGACACTGACACGTGGGGTCACCTCATCAGTAGGAGAATCAAAGGGAGAGAGGGAGATGCCATGCAGGCCTTGGCTCATTGCTAGGCTTCGGCCTTTGTCAAGCTGAGGTGGGCTGCGGGATTAGGAATGTATAGCTAGGCTTTGCAGAGGGCACTAGTCCTATGGTTTAGGAGGGAAAAAGGAGAGAGAGCAGGCCAACGGAGGAGAGTAGGCCTTCGGCTAAAAGAGAGAAGAGAGGGTTTTCTATTCTCTTTTATTTCAAAGCTATTTCAAACTTGTTTTCAAAGCAATTCAAATCTTTTTGAAGTTTTGACCAAAACTATAACAGAACTGACCAAATTATAAGAACGTAAGTACAAAAACAATCACCAAAGTGATCAAATTCCTATACTTAAACCCCCATAATCCCAATAGTCCAGAAATCTTGAAGGATTTCAAACAACTTTTGACATACAAACTAAGATCATAGTGATTCAACACAACACACCATTTATTACAACATTTCACAAGTGGCATGTGGATTACATCCATCGGAGTTCAAATAAAAATATTACAAACCAAGTTCATTTTGCGGAAGTAACATAGTTTAGTACATAACTTCATAGTTTCAAATACTTTGCCAGAGGTCATGTCCCACAAAAGCATCTTCAGGTACGAAAACTAGTAGAGACCGCGCCCAACGGTCTAGTCTTCATCCCCGGCCGGGAGAAGGCAATACTTGCAGCAACCAAAATAGAACTGTTCATCTGCAACAGGTGGGAAATAAACCCTGAGTATAAGAAGGTACTCAGCTAGACTTACCTGTAAAAAACTAGAAATAAAGGACACCAAGGATCATGCAAAGCTTGTAAGGTGGGCTAGCTTGAAACAGTTGCATAAAAGAGCTTATGAATATAAGTACCAATTAAACTTAGCATCAAGTTCATCATTAATAACCTGTCAACTATATTAGCACATGTACTAGAGCACTCACTTATTAGGAGCAAACAAAATTAACCATAGAAGGTATAATAAGGCTGTCGTCATCATATCATCATTCTTGAACCATCATATTATTTAATGTATCTACTGTGGAGATACTCCCGTCAAGTTCTCACTAACCGGTGAGAGACGGCGACTCGAATCGAATTACAACTCAGCTGAGGGGGTATTGCTAACTCTCACCCTGGCATACTTTGCAAGGGTAGCCGTGGGTCACCTTTGGTACAACTCAGGAACCAACTTCGCGGGTTCGGTCTGCGCCAGCACTCTCAGGGATTACCCTTCTTCCAGGACGATCAGGACTTTTAAATCACCTGCCCTTGAACTCACTCCTATGGCTCCCTTTCGAGGCGCACTTTATACTTGCCGACTCCCGGCTTGAGTTGAGCTACTCGGATTCGCGGTCAAGCACTTGGGCCCAGCCAGCTAAGAGAGAGGCATGCGTTCAACATGACAAAGAAAGGCTCCAAGAATCGGTCCTTAATCGACACAGACAGAGTCACTGCAAATCGGCAAGCCTCCATTCGGTCTTTAGGTCGAATTAAGACAAGTTCTTTTCCATGATAGCAAATATCACCTGACTTCTATCGCATTAAAGCAGGGCTAAGCATCTACACGAGCCTGAGCTACTTAGGATTCAGGGTATCAATATCTGAACAAGGAATGGATAACCAATGCAACAAGTGTTTTCATGTAACACCTAAACTTAATGCAACAATATATATAACCATAAGACTTTAATTGCATTTCAGAAATTAGGAGGCTTATAATGCTCTAGGGCTTGCCTTTCACAAAGTTGCATGGACAATGGTTCGGGCACTCAACAGTGACCTCCTCGTCTGGCACTTCTCCTGAAGGCTGCACCTCCTGAACCTCCGATGTTGGCTGCTGCTGCTCCTCGCTCGGCTCCTCGAATTCTAGCAGTGTTACTCCCTCTGGTACACCTATTGCATGCATATGCACAAGATAAATATCATGGATGCATAAGGAATGACATGATGCTCATGATGAATGGATAATAGCATGTAAGTATTTAACCAAAAACATTATTGGACACTCGTTTATTGAGTACTAATAGCTCTATTCAAATCACTTTAAAAGCAAGCATGTTAATTCCTTCTAAAGAGCAAGGTTGCACATACCTAATTTGCATAACCTAAGATACAAGTGTTCATCTTCAGTTAAAGGCCTAACACCTGCACCTACAATTTAAGTGTCTAATAAAATCACAACATGCTTGTATAAAGTAAACTATACTTAACAGAAAAGCTTAGGTTTCCAATCAGCATGGATAGCTCATTCCTCCACGTCGCGCGCGCGTGCTCACTGATGAAAACCAGACCGACACCTTGCTCACTCCCTCTCTCTCACTATTCCCTTCCTCTGTTTTCTCCTCCACGCGTGAGCCATGACCGGAGAAGGTAGCGGCCGCCTCCGAGCGATTCATCCAAACCATAGCGCCATTGTTCGATTTAGCTAAGCCATAATACCGGGCATGGATGCCACACGTGGAGGAATGGGCAGGCATGGATGCCACACGTGGCCGGTTTCTGAACCGGTCAGCCACACGTTCACTGAACTTGACTGAATCGAGCTCCGATGATCGACTGACAGTGCCATTTTGAAATCCTATTGCTCCTAATCTAGCTCGAGTTAGCGGTAGGTAATATTAGCAAACTTGTAGAGCTACATGCGTACTACAAAATTGTTAACTACAGCTTGGACTAGTTCAGCTCAGTTAGTGAGTAATGCCTCTCCAAAGTGGGTCACATGGAAACTAAAACTGAGTTTCAGTTAACTGACTGAAACCTGGTTTTTCGATGCTCTCTACCTCCTTAACCAGTGAGAACTAGGTGATGGTGCTATTGACAAAATCATAGAGACATGTGAGCACTACACTTATGTCAATATGGGTTAGGGCTAATTGGGTCAAGTTTGCAAGTTACAAGGTCCCAACATAGGGCACTTCAAACTGTTAACCAGTGAGGACTTAGCCAAATCTTTCTAAGTGTCAAACAACACTTCTACTGACTTGTGGGCCCTATTTGAGCATGTTCTAGCCATTTTCATGAGATGGTCATATTGAGACTTTTGTTCCTTGATCAATTGGCTACTACTTTGGTAAAGGGTGCACATCCATCAAAGGTCTCTAGGTTGGACTTTTTAATCAGTCAAACAGAGTCACTCTATAGATCATCCTAAAGTCATACCTCACCTAGAGGGCAAATTAGCCATTTTGGTCCACATGAACAGTGTCCATCAATCACCCAAAGTGTAGCTAAGATGTATTAGGACATAATTAACCACTCTACCCACTGGTTACACCAAACTCTAAGTGTCACATGTGATGAAACAACAAAACATTCAAATTGCCCAAATGTTGCAAGCCCATGTTTCACATGTTTCATGACTATATTGCAAAACTCAAACTTGTCATGTTACACTACATAGTTGCCATGCTTCAAGATATGAGAAAATCATGTGGCATTCACATGTTGCACTAACTATATTTCATAAACATAAATTATGAAACAAGCAAAATTGAGTATGTTGCATACTTATGTTTCATAGGTTTCAAAGGAATGTTTCAACCATTTTGACTCATCAAACATGATGCTATGCTCATGATATGGGATTAGGATGCTATGATCATGCATTATGAATGCATTATGAGGCTAACTAACACCAGGGGTGTTACAAAAACCACTCACTTTAATAAATGAAGTGCACCAGCATGTATGACAAATTTTAATTTAATGAAAAAATTTATTTCCCTATGTTTTCATGAGCACAAAAATATGAAATTAAATCATTTTAGATCTATTTCCAATAAACAAATTTTAGAGTGTTACAGATGTTCAGGACTTTAACTCGCCCTTAGGCTCATGCCATTGACTCCCCACACGCCTCACTTCCTCTTGGGTGTGCACTCTAACATAATGGCTTCGGCCTGAGTTTAGCTACTCGGCTTCGCGGTCGGAACGAGTTATCTGGCCAACTAAGTGATAAGCATGTGTTTAATATGACTTGAGGACATACAGCGAATTGGTCCTTAACTGACATAGACGAGGATAGATAGGCACCTAGGACCTTTATGCCCTATTGCTTCTCTATCGCAATCCCGTCTAGTCTCCTTTCATTTTTTAGCACATGATTATCACCATGATAGCAAATATAGCCAACTGTGACCAGCCACTCTCCTAATTCCGTATGTGACAGTAAATCACCCAGCTTCTACCGGTCAAAGATGGCTAAGCATTTTATTCATTCCTACACCTAAATAGGGTTTAAGGTATATGTAGTGGACAAGTAGTAGATATATGCAGCAAGTGTTTCCAACACAACTCTTATAACTTAATGCATCAGACACTATACTCCAATTTAAGGTTTTGTAAAACATGGGAGTCTTATAATTCTTCGGGGCTTGCCTTTTAGAAACGATGAGGGCTGATGATCCGAACACTCAAGAAGCTCTTCTTGATTGGTTCCTCCTTCCCCTCCAGCCTCCTATGGCTGCCCCTCTGACTCCTGAACTTGTTGCTGCTCCTCTAGAAGTCCTTATTCGAACTCCAACAGCGTCACGCCCTCGGGAACACCTATTGCAACGCACATGCATAACATGAGAGTCATGAATGCATAAGATATGGAATGTTATGATGAAATGTTTAGTCATGTATAGATGAACACATGAATGACATGATGATACAAGATTAACATTAATTTTACTAAGTGCATATCTCTTCTTGAAAAAAAACTACACACTCATCAAGCTCTAACAACCTAAGATAAAGTTGTTCATATTTAGTAAGGGGCCTAGGAACTACAACTAACAACTTATCTTAATTAGCCTAAGCACCTAAATAATAACATGAAGCTCATACAAAGCAAACAAGTCATCCACTCAAGTTAAGCAATTTCTAGACTATAGACAATAGCCACATGTTTTGATCATAACTAGAGTTATACAATTCCAGCAAACATGCAACAAGATTTTTTGGAAAGCTTATGAAATTTTCTACAAATCATCTTTAATCATTTGAGATTGATTCCCAAGTTAACAAGGTAAAAAAGGCACATTTAACAAATCTGGTCCAGAAATTCTAGAGAACAACTAGTTCCGAAGACCAATTTTGAACAGCCATAACTCACAAACCATTTGGCCAAATGCCATGAAAATTTAGCACAAACTAGATAAGTGAGTTATCTACAACTTTGTTATAGACAAAATTCACAGCAAACATCATCTTCACCATGTAATTTGCTTAACTCTAAAATCTGTCCAGAAAAGTCACTCTAAGTGAAAATTAGGATAAATAATATTTCAGTACATAGAAGAATGGTAATTTGAGCACCACTAATATTACCAACAGTTAGCATACATCAAATGAACACTAGAAAACATATTGTCCTTGCCTAAAAAAATTCTTTTCATGCCTTTATTAATTTATTTAGATAATTAGGTGAAATAATAAACATATAGCAAAAGTGCATAGTAAATTCTACAAAACTTGCAATAGCTTATACATGTCTCCAATAGGTTACTGTATAAATTTCATAGCATTTGAACAAGTAGAACATCCTATGCAAAAATGACAAGCTAACATAACTTATAATAGCATAAATAGTAAATCATAGTGAAAAGTGTCAAACAACAAATTTCATATTTTTTTAGTTTCATCATGATACAAGAACATTGTCCACTTAATTTCATGGTCACTAGGTATATATTTTTACCATGAAAAATAGCACAAGAAACTAATATTTCTTTAAAGGAAATCAATAACTCAAACATACAACACCCAAAAATCATGAGATTTTTACTGCAGCACTCATAAATCCTAGCTAGCCTTCCACAAAATTTTCACATCAAGTGGAGCACTACAACTCAGGTTATGAATTTCCCTTTGAAAAACCCTAAATAAAAGAGATAAATAAAAACAGTAAAAACTTTCCACTTGACACTATCATATTATCATACTATCAGGTAGATCTACTTACCAGGATTCTAAAAACTCCTCATTTGTATTTTTCTGACTTTTCTATGATTTAATATGAATTTCCAAACTTCACAAGCATTTTCTTGAAAAGAATAAAAAGAAAACCTAGCTAACAGAGACTAACAGCTGGGACTAGGGTCAATAGGCCCCACGCGATAGACACACAGAGGTAGCGGAGGGGTTTGACCGGCGTTTGCTCACCGTCGGGGAGGTCACCGGCGGTAGCGTCTTCGTTGTTGGAGTCCTCTCGCTGAGCCACATCAATTGGTGGAGGTGGTTGGGTCAGTGGAGCACCGAAGCAAGCTCACTAGTGGCAATGGCGCATGGTGATGCTGTGCGGTGATGCACCGGCCATTCCTAGCCACGGCTGGGCTAGGCGAGGGCGGCCACGGCCTCATGGTGCTCAAGTGAAACTACCAAGGGTGATCTAGGGTTAGTGGGGGCGCTAGGGAAGCATGGTCACGTGCATGTCCGCGCAGCGATGGAAACACGCTAGCGGGCTCACATTTTTGTGAGGTCAGAGGGGTTGAGGTCCAACGAGTTGGAGTTAGAGCATCTACGAAATGTGGGGAAGATGAGGTGAGGGAGAGGAAGAGCAGAGATGCACTGGGTTGCTCCAACCACGGCAAGCTCAAAGCTCGGCGGAAACTCCTATGAGGTCACGGTGGCAGAAACGGCCAATGTGGCCTCACCTTGGTTCGGTTGGCGATGCAAGTTGGTCGAAGGAGTAGAGCAGAGCAGGGTGAGTCTATGTGCGTGAGCAATTTAGGAATGGCAGGATGGCGGAGGAGCTATGTGGCGGCGGAGCTCTTGGCAGCAATGGTGAGCTCAACTTCACCTTCTGCCGAGCGAGAGCGAGGAAAAGGAAAATAGTGAGTACGAGAGCGTCAAGGGGCACGTCATGGCAGTCTTTGGGCATGCCCCCGCCTGACCAGTGGGACCGACACTGGTGTATGACCATTAGATGGCAAGCTCGGCCTGCACTCGATCGGCCACCATGGCCACACTGAAGCCGGCCATTAGGCCCTGGTGATAGTCTGACAGCCCAACTTTGCCTCCTTATTACTCTTAATCCGTTCGTTCATTGCAAAAGCTCAAATAAGTAAACTTGTAGAGTTATGTGAGTTGTCCATTTTTGCTTATATGAGTTTGGTCTAGATCGGCATAGTTTTCTAACTACAGGCTGTAATATAGGGTACCAAAACTGAAACACAGTCAACACTTAGTAATTTCTAAGCTCAAAACAGCCCCTAAATTCACATTGTGGGCCATTTCTGAGTAGGTTAGGCACTGATCTAGGTCAAGGTCATTAAACAAAGTTTGTTCCTTATAAAATTTACTACAACTTTGCTTAAGTGTGCACAGCCATGTAAACACTCTAAGCCATAGTTTTTAATTGGTAAACAAAAGTCACTCTAGAAGGGTTTCTAGTCAAACTAAAGCTAGAAGCTTAATTAGGCAATGTCATTTACATGAACATTGTTCCATTAGAAATCCTAAGTGTAGTTAAGGTGTTTTAGTGACCGAACATCAACCACTTGCATTAATCAACACATGATCATAAGCATACACACATTGAAACATAGAATAAAAATGTATGTTTCATATGTTTCAAAGCAATGTTTCATATGTTTCACATATATGTTTCATATGTAAATGCTCATGTATGAATGATGCTTATGCTCATGCAATGCAAGTGCAAAAGTGCAAGCCTAACACCTAGGGTGTTACATCCGCCACGGTGGTGAGCTTGGAGCGAGCCCTCACCTGAACTCGGATGAAGCCTCTAGCAAGTCGACACCGTGGAGCAAGGCTTGGCAAAGCTATGGGCTAAGTGGAGGCAGGAATGGCATGGTGGCTACAACGAGCAAGGCCAGTGGATCACGGCTGCATCGGCAATTGCGCTTGTGTTACAATGATGAGAGTGAGCGAGAGCTGAGCGATGCGAGAGAGTGAGAGAGAGCCCGCGATCATGACGCGGCGACATTGCAACCCGCCCTAGCCTAACCAGCGAGCCCATCATCGGTGTACGGCCTGCATGTAGCATGCATGGTCTACGCCGTGTCGGCCAGCTGGCACGTCCAAATCGGCCATCAGGCCTGATTCAGGCCGACTGACGGTGCCACATTTTTCATGGAACCGTCCAAATTATAAGAGCATAAGTACAAAAACAATCATCGAAGTGATCAAATTCTCACACTTGAGCCCATATAACTCCGATAGTCCAATAAAATAACGAGGGATTTCAAATCGACCAACATACAAGCCACATGCTACATCCATTTCACAAGTAATTCAATATACATCGGAGTTCAACATAGTTATTACAACTTAAGTTCAAAAGTAGTAGAAGCAAAGTAGTTTAAAACTAACATCACCCTTATTTCAAATACATGCCAGTACTGTTAACGGTCACTAATGCTCATTTTTATCCATCAACTATTGCTTGATATGACATGATATGAACCACAAAGCATAGTTGTAGGGTTTGAAACTAACGAGTTCCATGAGTTTTGGTGAATCTATGTTTTATAGGGGTTAAACTGGAAAAGGACCAGAATCACCAAATAGAAGTATCTCAAGTGATGAATTGGAGTACACCATTGTGAAGAGCTCATCAAGACACATGAAATAGAGTTTTGGTTCACCCAAATTGGAGTCCAGACGATAAAGTTACGTCTTCCTGAAGATTGCAAATGTGCTTCCAGAGCAGTTCGGAGTAATTTGGGCATATCTCCCTCATCCGGATTCCTTTTTCAGTGATCCAGGACTCTATGGAAAGCTAATGAAGAGATCTATCGGCCCACCAAAAGAGTGGCCACCTAGCATTAATCTAGGCTAGCCAGCCCCACATGTAAAGCCGACCAGCCTGCTCCGGGCCCACCTGTCGGTGCCTCTTCAACAACTTGTACTTTAGCGGGATCAGGCTCTATGTGGGCTTACTCCTGAGATGGCTTAGGCTTTGGCAATTAACTTATGATTCAAGTAAGATTCATGTTTATATTATTCTTATGGTTTGCAAGTCTCTTTTGAGTGCTTTAATTTAGTTGACTAGGTTAGAGTATAATTCGTAGTGTAAGCATGGTGCTTAGACTAGGATTACTCATAGATGCACACTATATTCCGGATCGGTGGTAGATCACGAAGGTGACAGCTTCATTGAGTCCTCTATAGTTCACCTCCCATCTATAGGCCTAGCAGGATATATAATTACGTGGTAGATTCATACTCTGTTTGCGGTCTTCCATAGTAATTCCTCAGTTGAATAGTAGAAGATGTGGACTGGCCAAGTTAGAAGTAGAAACCCTAATCGAGTTATCTTCTCTATACTCCTACTATCGACCCCATACTAGATTGATCCTCTTCTACGTTTTAATCTTGTTTTCACTTTAGTTGTTCCCACCTTATTTATATTTCCAACTCATTCACCTATTCTGGTTAAGTTAGAACATGTAGTTGACTCGCATGTTTCCCTATGGATACGATATTTAAAACCCTCTAGGTGAAAGCTACAACGGTATCTGTGCGCTTGCGGATCTTTTATGTTCGTGTTAATAAATACCAACAAGCTTTCTGGCGCCATTGTCGAGGAAACGGTTGCTGAATTGACTACGAACCTAGCCTAACCTTTTTCTTATATTTTCAAAAAATACATATATATATACATAAAATAAAAAAAAAATCTTTTTTGTTCTTGTCTTTATCCTTTTCTCTTATATTTTCTAAAAAGAAAAAATCTTTTCTTATACCTTCTTTCTTTTTATCCTTCACCTCGTCTCTTTTATTCTTTTTCCTTTCATCTTTTGTTAGCATGGATAATAACACTCCTATCTATCAATATGCTAACCCTACAGGCACATGCCTTAGACCACCAGAACATTCAGAGCGTATCACAACATCTAGTTTTGAGATAAGCTTAGATTTCATAGAATTTGTTCAGAAAGAACCCTTCTTGGGGAAAGCGAGGAAAACCCATATTCACACCTACGAGAGTTTAAGTGGATCTGTGACCTCGTTCGCATAAAGGGCATGTCCGATGAGACCATCCAATGGAAGCTATTTCCATTCTCTTTAACGGGAAAAGCTAAACATTGGTATAAACTCAATGCAGAACATGCGCAAGGAGATTGGAAGACACTATGCAATGAATTTCTATCAAAATTCTTTTCCATCTCCAAAGTGAATGACCTACAGAAAGAAGTTCTAACTTTTAGACAACTAGAAGAAGAATCTCTTGCCGAATCATGGGATCGCTTTATTGACCTTACCCTCATTGGCCCGGACCTTGCTATTCCAGACCCAATACTTTTTCAACATTTTTACGAAGGTCTTAGCAAGGATTCTAGGGAATTTCTTGATTTATTCTCTGGAGGAGCTTTTCTTCATTTGTTTACAAGTGAAGCAAGGGTCATGCTTGAAAAAATACTAGTCAAGCCACTCGCTGGACTAAAATTCATTTTAAGCCCCCTAAGAAAAAGTTCTCTCCTGAACAAAAAGAGGAAGTTTTGATAGCTAAGTTACAACCACTTCAATCCCGAGGTTCAGCTGTCAATCCTAAGCCATCAATACCCCAATGTAATGATAGCTTAGACTTCCAGTTTTGTGAGATGCTAGTAGATCAATATAAAAATAGAATGGCATCTAGAAAAAAGTGTTCTCAACTACCTTTCCCCCGTAGAGCACATTGGAATAATTGCAAGGATGGCATGTCTAGCGATGCCATAGAAGGAGAGCCAAGCAATTTTGGAAATTATTCTATCTTCTCCCCTTATATGCCCGCATTAGATGACTTACCTCAACCCATTTTTCAATCCATCCTTCACCCCGATGATCCCTCATATGCTCTTCCTCCTAAGTCTCATGATGATCCTAGAAATCCATTAAGACAACCAAACCATAGGACTCATAATGACCACATGGATGACGAAGAGATGCTACGACATTAGTAGGAATATGTAGAATTCATGGACAAGAAAGAATCCTTAATGGAATATAATCTTGGCTCAAACTCAAATGGTGAGTTTTTAACTCCCTTTGACTTTGAGGACAATACTTATCCATTTATGGAGGAAGCCCTAGACGAGGCCAATTCAAGAGTCACCAATCCAAGTGAAATTCTAAACATTTAGATTGGAGACAAAGATGACATCAATGAGCATGGAATCTATTTCATAACCACCTCATTAAATCCATGTTGATATGAGAATCTCCCAATTCAATTGGTCTCTCCAACCTCCCCACATTCGAGATCTCCAACCCCCCCACTCTTTCTGTTTATAAAATTTCAAAAGGGTGGTTGTAGATGCATATGTTCATCATAAATATTGCAGATCTCGTTGTGCTTTTAAGGTTGGTGTTGGAGGGGAACCCACTTCACCAAAACACATTTTGAAGGTTTCCCAAGGACAAGCTTAGTGTCCTAAAACAAACACTTTTCATATCCTAACATGAGTATTCACCTTTCTGCTACGTTGTTGTTGTGAAACGAGCATAGAGATATAATTGTAAAAATATTCCTTCGGGTACTCTTGTCACTAAACTTTCTAGGTCTAGAGCAAAAAGATCAAAGGAATAACAAACACAAGGTATGTCCAACCAATCATCATGCAACATTGAATTAAATTCATCCAATCTTGATTTTTGCAAAAAAATTCAAGCTTAGGGGAAAACTTTTTAAGAACATCCCCTGACATGTTGCTATCCTGGTTGTCCCTACTTTGAAGGCATGCTCAATTTGCTAAAACATCAATCATGTTCTCTTCCATCACCACTTGAGTAAATCTCTATAATGCTTGCATACTACCTTTGTCCATCATAAGTAAGTATTGGTTTGGAAGTACTCGAAATACTTTCATTGGCTTTTAGCATAAGCATGGTGCTTAGGTTAAATAGCCTTCCTTAATCCAACTAGACATGGAGTCCGGTTTGGTTATTGAACTAAAAACTGCCTATGTACACATTGTATATTTTGTTGGACTAACCCCTGCAGAGAAAAAAACTTTCAAAAGTCAAACTGGGATGTCCTAAGATAAACTCATATGGAGAGAAAAGAGATACATTAACTTCAACAACTTTGCACTAGGGAAACACAGCTCACGCATCATGAAGAGAGCCATGGAACAAGACGATGAGTGCCACGAAACAAGATCTATAATCAAAGCACTCACTCCATGGAAGAAGGTGAATAAATCTCCACCAAGCCCCTTCAAGACAAAGACTATCATGGAGAAATTCTTAAGATAATGAGGGGAGCACAAGGACCGACAATAATGTCAAGATCAAGAGAACAAAAAGATGGTGAAGACAAACCATTCATGAGCAGAACCAGCTAGGCAAGAGAAGCTTCCACGTGGTGGTTCAGTACCATCACTCTTCAATGACAAAGGTAACATCTTGAGGTACATAATCACTATTCAAAAAGCTTTTCTCAATCCTAGTATGTACATAAATGAAGAACCAAACATGTTTAAGTTACAACTTCACTTGATCCAACCTGATCAACTTAACATGTTCAGTTCTTTAATCTTTGTTCTTAGCTTCACTCTCTTGTTCTCATTGTCTTAACCAAATGAGCTAAAAATATTGCATATTCACACTCATGCTCATCTTCTGATCTTATCACCCATAACTTCAACTTTATCTTGTTCACCATGCCTAAGGTTAGAGAAGAACGAACAAAACTTTTAGTTCTGTTGGTGTTTTTCCACCAATAGAGCCCATGCACTTGATCTCTACCTTGTCTTTATGAGTAGAACACACTTTGAACAAAACATGGACGAGTTTGTCAACTCTCCCAAATTCTACAAAGTGAAGGTCCTGGATCTATAAGAACATGCACACTGAGCAAGATGCTACCAGCTTCCACAATTAATGCTTCATTTCAAACGGCTGCTGGACGAACGAAGAACATGGGTAACACCATATCAAGTGGTGCAGTTATCAAGGTCTCCACCTCAGGGGCCAGATGATTCACCTAAGGAATGAACATGGTGAGAAGTCCTGTTCAGAGGACTTAAAACAATGAACCCTCACCGGGAGGTAAAATCGGATTTGAAGGACCAAAAAGAGCTGACAAGCAAGTGGATGCTCTATCCATTGTTGGAGCACTGTCTCATCAGTCATCAACATCAATCAATGTTCTGACAGAAGACGTACATCTCCACTGCCAGTTTGCTACATTGCAAGATCGAATGACTATGTCAACATTTAGCTTCGGGGAAGGCACCCCTGTGTATTCTAGGTAAGTATCCTTACCCCCTTAAAGTTTTCTTTTTATAAACAAACTCAAAAAGAAAGAAAAAAGTAGTGAGCACATGAAGGTTCACACTTATATAATTATGGTCAGGAGACATACTTTTTAATATTTATGGATTTTTATTGTGTCTACTTTATCTACTCGAGTATTTGTTTTATATTGTGCTATTTTGTAATAATATGTGTTAGATAGAGTGTGTCAAGTTTGCTTGAATCAGTTTGTGAATAGAGAGCACTTAGAATAATCTCTGTTATGGAAATGATAAATGGTTGCTCTACTGTAATTCCTTTCAAGTGCCTAGTTTTCAACCTCAAACTCTCCCAAGTTTTGGAAATGATTGTTTTGACCTAGGATTTACTCTGAACCTAAAACTTGTGGGTAGCGAATGCTTGATCTAAGTCTAGGTAGTTGACGGATATGATATGAGAAGGTTTGAGCTGCTGTTTATCTTATTCCTTGTGACACCTGAGTTATGGAGATTTATCTTTTGAAAGACTTAAAAATTGCCACATGATGAGTTCCTATATGACGAGAGCTTTAATTCCTACCACAACCATATATACATGCTTGCTAGAATAGGAAAACCAGCTCATAGGCTGCTTGCTTTGTGTTTAGTTTGGTCAACCCATGTGAGACCCTTGTCGAGAGGATGGTCATGCTCCCAAGATCAAGATCACTTACAACCACATATATCCTGCTGCTCCTACCCTGGGAGTACGCAAAAACATGCCTTTTCACCCAAAAATCTATCTCCTACACTGGGAGAAGATCCAAAAAGATTGTTAGGTTTCTAAATAAATGCTCCAAGATTATGATTTATCTCTTCTCCAAGTTCATTGTATCCTAAGTAAGAGGCAGGAGATCCTTTGTAAAAAAAGAAAAGAAAAAGAAAGGAGAAAGGACAGAAGTCAATGATCTCTATGCCTAGAAGTTCATCATTGTCATCAAAGAAAGGAGAAAGAAAATATCCTAAGACCTCCACAACAAAGTTCTTCATAAATTCTTCAGTTGAAGGCAGTCTCTCCAGGAGCAAAGTAGAATTAGGTTAGCCACCAAATATTTCCATACACATACACATCTTGATCTAAGGGTATGGTCTCCCCTCTGAGCATCCCAGTTTTGACTAGGCAATACATGCAAGGTAAGTATGCTACATCCTTGAACCACCCTCAGCTCCATATAAGCTTATTAGTTATAGGGTGAGAGAGAGGAGGCATGATGCTAATCTGCCTTATTCCAAAAATACCACATATTCTGAGTGAAAGAGAGAAGGCAAAACACCATCATTGCCTAGGAAAGGATCCAAAAAACCAAATATGAGAGACCAGAAAGGATCATATAAAAGGAATCTCTGAGTTTTATTTTGAAAATATACAAAAACTCCAGAATAAAGGTTGATCAAAGGACTCGAGACGCAGTGCTTGACTTGATTGTTCTATCTTTTAACTACTCAAGACCCAAGTGAAGGCCAAAATCTCCATAGTTGAAGGTAATGGGTAAGTTTGAAGTTAAAATGGTTTGCTCTAATCCGGAAGAGAATTTTTGTTTGAATCCATGTGTAATTTTGAGGCGTGAAAGCATTGAAGCAACTCCTAATCCATTGTTGAGATCAGCTTTGCTTAGGGACTAGCAAAGGGTAAGCTTGGGGGAACTTGTTGATAGTCACTAATGCTCATTTTTATCCATCAACTATTTCTTGATATGACATGCTATGAACCACAAAGCATAGTTGTAGGGTTTGAAACTAACGAGTTCCACGAGTTTTGGTGAATCTATGTTTTATAGGGGTTAAACTGGAAAAGGACCAGAATCACTAAATAGAAGTATCTCAAGTGATGAATTGGAGTACACCATTGCAAAGAGCTCATCGAGACACATGAAATAGAGTTTTGGTTCACCCAAATTGGAGTCTAGACGATAATGTTACGCCTTCCAGAAGATTGCAAATGGGCTTCCAGAGCAGTCTGAAGTAATTTGGGCATATCTCCCTCATCCGGACTCCTTTTCAGTCATCTAGGACTCTATGGAAAGCTAACGAAGAGATCTATCAGCCCACCAAAAGAGTAGCCCACCTAGCGTTAAGCTAGGCTAGCCGGCCCCACATGTAAGGCCGACCGGCCTGCTTCAGGCCCACCTGTCAGCATGCTTCGTCCGACGGCCTCCAACCAACCTCTACGACACATCTCAACCATTGTTTCAAGTTAGTTTGATCCGAGGGCTGTGGTTCACCCCACCGGGCTATATAAGCAGGGGCAGACCCCCCTCAGGCATCTCCATCATCATAATCACCTTCAAGAGAAAAGCTAGGGTTTGGGGAAGAGAGGTGTCCCTTGAATGGATGTCCTCTCAACTCCCAATTTAGAATAGATCTAGGCTTCTAGATAGTAGAGAGATGGAGAGCGAGGGAGGAGTTCAGAGGAGGTGCTGGCCTGTCAGTGCCTCTTCAACAACTTGTACTTCGGTGGGATCAGGCTCTATGTGGGCTTACTCCTGAGATGGCTCAGGCTCTAGCAATCAACTTCTGATTCAACTAAGATTCATGTTTATATTATTCTTATGGTTTGCAAGTCTCTTTTGAGTGCTTTAATTTAGTTGACTAGGTTAGAGTATAATTCATAGTGTAAGCGTGGCGCTTAGACTAGGGTTACTCATAGATGCACCCTATATTCTGGATCGGTGGTAGATCGCGAAGGTGACAGCTTCGTTGAGTCCTCTATAGTCCACCTCCCATCTATAGGCCTAGCAGGATATATAATTACGTGGTAGATTCATACTCTGTTTGCGATCTTCCATAGTAATTCCTCAGTTGAATAGTAGAAGATGTGGACTGCCCAAGTTAGAAGTAGAAACCCTGATCGAGTTATCCTCTCTATACTCCTACTATCGACCCCATACTAGATTGATCCTCTCTTACGTTTTAGTCTTGTTTTCACTTTAGTTGTTCCTAACTTATTTATATTTCCAACTCATTCACCTTTTCTGGTTAAGATAGAACATGTAGTGGACTCACACGTTTCCCTATGGATAAGATATTGAAAACCCTCCGGGTGAAAGTTACAATGGTATCCGTGCGCTTGCGGATCTTTTTTGTTAGCGTTAATAAATACCAACAAGTACTAAGGTCAACTTTCAACAAAAGCATTAGAGATAAGATAACTCAGAAGGATCATGCCCATGATCACACTCTGCCACTACAACAGGAGCCATCCAATTCTTGTAATATCCATGATACATCACAACCTACAACAAGTGGAAATAAACCCTGAGTATGAGAAGGTACTCAGCTAGACTTACTCGTCATAAACTAGAAATAAAGTGACACCAAGGATCAAGCAAGGCTGGTATAAGGGGGCAAGCTAGACAACATTTTGCATAAAAGCTTAGTACAGATAAGTAATCATTA
This sequence comes from Saccharum hybrid cultivar R570, assembly GCA_038087645.1. Classification (NCBI taxonomy): domain Eukaryota; kingdom Viridiplantae; phylum Streptophyta; class Magnoliopsida; order Poales; family Poaceae; genus Saccharum; species Saccharum hybrid cultivar. The sequence goes on from JAQSUU010000293.1 coordinate 1,456,776, forward strand.
ATGCTTAAGCATGAAGTTAATAATCATTAACCAGTCATCTATATTAGTACCTGTACTAGAGCACTGACTTGATTAGGAGCAAATAATATTAACCATAGCAGGTATAATAAGGCCATCATCATATCATCATTCCTAAACCATCTTATTATTTAGTGTATCTACTTTGGAGATACTTCCGTCAAGTTCTCACTAGCCGGTGAGAGACAGCGACTCAAATCGAATTACAACTCAGCTAAGGGGGTATTCCTAACTCTCACCCATGACTTCGCCCATCGGGGAACATTAGGTCACCTTTGGGACAACTCAAGAACCAACTTCGTAGGTTCGGTCAGCGCTAGCACTCTTAGGGATTACCCTTCTACCAGGACGATCAGGACTTTTATATCACCTGCCCTTGGACTCACGCCTACGGCTCCCTTCCAAAGCATACTTTATACTTGCTGACTCCCGGCCTGAGTTGAGCTACTCGGATTCACGGTCAAGCACTTGGGCCCAGCCAACTAAGAGAGAGGCATGCGTTCAACATGACAAAGAAAGGCTTCAAGAATTGGTCCTTAAGCAACACAGACGGAGTCACTGTAAGCCTACCACTCTACAAGCCTCCACCTAGTCATCATTCATATTATACGAGGTTCTTTTCCACGATAGCAAATATAGCCAACCATGCCATATGTAAGTCCCTATAGCTCACAGGTGACAGGAAATCACCCAACTTCTACCACTTAAAGCAGGGCTAAGCATCTACTCGAGCCTGAGCTACATAGGATTCATGGTATATTCTCTGGACAAGGATTGGATATCAATGCAACAAGTGTTTTCATCCAACACCTATAACTTAATGCAACAATATATAACATAGTACTTAATTGCATTTTAGAAATTAGGAGGCTTATAATACTCCATGGCTTGCCTGTGATCCGACACGAGTCAGTCAAGTTAGCTTGCACCGTATTGATGATGTCTCCACTTTAGGCATGCACTCTAGGGTCCTTCCATCCTCGGGATGGATCCACCAACACCATCTTCGGGTTCAGCTCCACATCATGTCCTTCACGTGGTGCATCTAGGGTACCTAGATGAGATGCAAGATGCAAGTGTATGAATACATGGAAATGCAATAGATGACGCATCACACACTAATCAAGGCAAGTACAAAGGTTATAATAAAGACACTTAAGCACATCACTTTGCTTAATTAACATCACACAAACCAACATGCTAAGATAGCAAAGAGGGCACACTTAGCATGGCACACAAGTTCCACATGATCTCAGATGTATTTAACTTGATTACCAAGGACGTGAACCACACTTAGCAACATGCAAAGCAAGTCAAGGTGAAGCAACAACTATAACTAGGATATGCCAATTTCTGGACTTGCAAACAATAGCTTCATAAATCAATCATAACTGGAGTTTTATAAATCCAAATGATATGAAACAAGACATTATGGAAAGCTTAGGAAATTTTATACATTTCATATGTAATCATATCAGCATGATTCCCAAGTTATCATGACCAAACATGTCAATCTTTAAGAATGCAAATCCTAAACTATCAGACCTAGGATCATGAAAATTTAACACAAGCAAGATAAGATAATTATCTATATCTTTTGTATTTACCAAAACCACAGTAAACATCATTTACACCATTAAACTAGTTCCACGAGTAAAACTGCACATGCAGCCCAAACAACAGAGGCACAACTATGGACAGAAAACTTATAGGAAATTCAGAGAAGCATAACTGGAGTTGTAGACCTCCAACAAACATGATTTTTAACTTTTTGGAAAGCTTATAAAGTTACCTACAACTTTATTACTATCATCTTAAGATGATTTCATAGTTAACAAGGTCAATTAAACCAAGGAAGACATCTCTGTCCAAAACATGAACAGAAACTGATATGCTACTTTAAACAGCTATAAGTTGAGTTCCACATGTCCAATAAATATAGTTCTAGAATTTTTCAAAAACTTAACAAATTGTGAACAACTTTGCTATAAACATCTAGAACTAATTCTGCTACTAACAAGGTCACACATGGCACACAAAGCAACCCTGTCTGGGTTTGGGCAGAAACTGCCACAGTACTTTAAAGAACTATAGTTAAACACATACTTAACCAAAAATTGTGATCTTTAGCTTTTTGAAAAGCTTATGAAAATTACTACAACTCATTTATTATGAACAAGGCATGATTCATAACTTAACTGAGCCAAATAGCATACATGGAGAACTGTCCAGAATAGAAGCAAAGCAGCATATGGCATTTGTTATTTTTCATATCTCTAAATATATCAAGCATAAAACTTCATTTGGAGCCCTACGTCTGCAGTTATGAAAAAGACAAATATGACTAGCATTGAAAACCTAGATGCATAAATCTATTTTTACAGGTAAAACTTTAAACTAAACCATGACATATTATAGATCCACTGCCTAGACAATTTCACATGGATTCCAAAAATTCCTCATTTGCCTTTTTTTTATTTTTCTACGATTTAATATGGATTTTCAAAGTTCATCACCCAAATCTACAAGAATACAACAGGAAAAAGGAAAAACATTTTTGCTTCGGGGCCTGCAAGAAACTTTAATCAACTCAAGCAAACAAGTCCTATCAGCACTATTTACATGAGTCTTGGCTTTGCATCTGGACTCGAGAAAAAGCTTCTAATTCATTTTCACCCTCCTTCAACCTTACGAGCACATAAATAGGGGACAAACGGCTTCGGTAGGGAAGGGCATGATGGTGGTGAAGCGACGACCGGCTCCTAGGGTGGGATCCACACAGCCCCGAGGCAGGCCATGGCATGGCTGTAGGTGTGCCGAGATTGCCTGGCATGAGCACTGGTGACCAACTGGGGAGCATCGGTGACCAACTGGGGAGCATCGGCGACGATGGCTACAGCAGTGGCGCTGTGGGGCGCGGCGGCCGGCGAAGAAGGACCGCGTGGCATAGGGTGGGGTGCAAGAGGTGGAGCAGGAGGCCACAGCACCACACAGGGGAGGAGAAGAGCAGTGCTAGTAGTAGCAATGGTGGAGCTCCTACTTGACTCTGAGCGAATAGAGAGGGACTGAGAGGGAGCGAGTACGGGAGACCGAAGGAGGGGGCTCAAGTTCTTTCCCTTTTGTCAAGCACGGGGGCTGGGTGGTGAGCATGCAAGCGTGCGAGGGTGAGCGAGGGCGCCACGTGGCCTGCAACGCTAGCACACGGTCGGCCATGATGAGCTCCAGTTTAAAATCAACTCAGGAGCTAACAATACCACCATAAAAATACACTGAAACACCGAACTTCCTCCCTTTGTAACTCTGAATTTGTTCCATTTTGGCACAAGCGGTAGTAACCAAAGTTGTAGAGCTACACGAGGTCTCCAACTTTGCTTATAGTGCCAAAGTTTGATTTGGCCTAGTTCAAGAGATACGAGGCTCCAAAGTGGGGTATGCGAAACTTGAAAACTGAATTCAGTTTCAAGCTGACTGAAACTGCAATCTTCTTCCATCTCCATCTCCCAAACCGAGCAAGCAAAAGCTAAACCAATTCCACAACATTGTAGAGCTATATGAGGACTACAACTTTGCTTAAAGGATCTAGGTTTGGCTTGACTTGGTTTGAGATATATACTGTCCTAAAGGAGGGTACATCAAAACTGAAATTAGCTCCAACACTTAGCCAAATTTGCGAAGTCCAAAAATAGCAGCAGATTGCAACTTTGAGCCTCTGTTTGACTCATTTCCAAGATGAACAGGGATGCTCCAAAAACAAAGTTTGTTGTACATAACATCGACTACAACTTTTATTCAAGGTCCAACATCAAAACTTCTATAGAACCTGTAGTTCTATTTTGTCCAAAGTAGCATCACAATAAAAGCTTAAATTATCACTTTTGATGCATTGCAGCATTTTCTTGACATTTGCTCAACATGAACCTTTCATGACTTTTGTTATAGAGTTCATCTAGAGTCATTTGGGCAAGGTTTCAAGGTTTGGTTGATGATCTATAATTCCATCCACTTAATGGTGCAATTCAAACACTTAGTAAAGCCATCGAAATAAAGACATGACTTATCATTTCATGTGACTTTTTGATTCCAAACTTGATGAAACTTTTCCAAGGATCACTATAGATAGAGAGTGATGTGAGACACATGAAAGAACATGTTTAGCATTACTCAAGTATGCCCTTTACAAGGGCCGCATACTAAGTACAATTGTTGTACTTTAATTACAATATTGCCAACTCGAGCTCATGATCATCACTTAACCTACCCGTGTTCGTCCACTTGCCTAGCTGGTGACTAACACCTGGGGTGTTACAACATTGGCTCTTTGTAGCTCCCAAACCATCATGAACTAGCAAAAGCTCCAGTAACAAAAATTGTAGAGCTAGGTGAGTACTCCATCTTTTCTTATAAGAATTTGGTCTAGTTCGGCCTAGATTTCAAACTACACCACCCTAAGCATGGATACAGTGAAACTAGAAGTTAGTTTAGGACTTAGGAAATTTCTAAGTCTCAAAACAGCCCCTACTTTCACCTTGTGACCCCTTTTTTGAGCATGTTGTGCACACTACTAGTTCAAGGTCATAAAATAAAGTTGGGTCCTCATAAAATTTACTACAACTTTGCTTAAGGGTGCACAACCATGCAACATTGCTCTTCTTCCTAGCTGGCACCTCAAAGAGCGGTTGTTTGCCACTCCACAGGTTGTGCTGACCAGGGCTCAGGGTGGCCTCCCACCCTGAAGACAAGTCTGACGGTTCGCTGGCACCACCCATTGCTCCAGCTATCTCCATGGCTCCTTGCAAATGCTTGTTGCTTTCCTGACTGGATAGCTAGTCGTGGGTCGACGGCTCCGAGACATAGGCATCTTGATCCTAAAAAATAATGAGCTACAGAGGATGAGTTTGAATCAAAGCTTAAAGAAAGTGCTAGCTAAGCTAGCCCAGAGTACTTACATCTGGGCATGGATGAGTCACGCTGTAAGGCCTCTGCTGGTGTCTGTTCCCCTACTTAGTGTTAGCAGTGAAGAACTTTGAAGCCCGTTCTCCAATCTGCTCCTCCGTTAGTCTTTCTAGCATTTCCCGTGCAAAATCTGCATCCTGATATTCATACACGAGGTGCACACTCTCCTTGCATGGCTGGAGACACCACCTAATGAAGTTCAGAGTCACTCTGACACCATCAATGTTAGTCCTGATAAGAATGTCCAATAGTTCCTCCACTTGATGCATCTCATCGCTGTTTGGCCTCATCGACCAGTTGGGGATGGGCTGTGTCGGGCTGTCAATGTCCGCAGAAAGACTATCTTCTATATTCACCGTGTAAAACTGTAACACCCCTGGGTGTTAAGCATGCATTAGCATCCAAAGCATTAGTCATAATCATCTCATACATGGTTATCATTGCATGCAATATAGACCCTTTTAAATTTAAAGTTGAAAAACAAATACTCAAAACCCAAATTCAGCATTTAAGTGCTAAAGAGTGGTGAAATTTTGTGTAGCTACAATTTTAGATAATCTAGAATAAATAAACATGATTTTTGGAGCAACTCTTGAATTCAAATTCCTTCAAATTTTTGCTTTTAAAAATATTCTAGAAAAATGAATTTTTACTTAAAAATTTAGCTTTAAATCCCAAATTCAAAATCTATTTAGAATTTTGAAAAGTGCCCTACATGAAAGTTGTAGAGAATTAAATTTTGAACAACTTTTATTTTGGGCAAAAGTTCTGAAAACCTCTTTTTCATCTTCAAATTTAAATTTGAAACAAATAGAGAAATCTAAAAATTTTATTTATAAAAGAAAAACAGTTTCTCGTTTTAGTGGACCGCGGCCTCCCTTTCGGCCCGTGAGCAGACGCCGGCCTGGCCCGCTCGCCCCCGCTCCACTCCCCGCGCGCGCGCGCGCCCGCGCCAGCGCGACGCCCGCGTCAGGGCTCGCTCGCCGCGTGGCCGCCGCTCGCCGTCTCCGGCGTACGGGTGGCGAGCCGTGGGCTCCACCGGCCGCGCTACGCGCCCTGAAGCTGCACCCGCTCCTCCCTTAGTCTCACTCCCCATCACTTCGCCCTTCTCGGCCTCGCGCGAGCCGCAGCAGCTGCTGCTCCTGCCTCCTCGTGCTCACCACCGCGCCCGCGCCATTCCTTGCCGCGTTCCGCCGCCGGCCGGCTGCCTCCGAGCAATTGCTCGCGCGACCATCTCCGCTCCGTCCTCCTCTCCTCCGAATGCTCCCCCACGCTCCACCTCTGCCCTGCGGTAAGGCACTACTTCGCGCGCCCCGCCGCGATGCCATTCCGGCCACCGCGTGCTCACCCCGCCGTTCCGGCGCCTTCTCCCCGCCTAGTCACTCGCGCGCCGCCTCTCGGTGTTCGCCACCTTTACCGGATCTCTGTGCGTCCAGTCATCGGTTCCCGCATGGCCGAAGCCTCCCGCTAGCCGCCAGCGGGTATCACCGCCGCCGCGACGTCGTAGCCGCGCGGCCGCACCCCGCGCTTCGCCCCTCCCCTCTGCTCTCTGGGCCAAACGGCCTTGGGCCGAACCACTGAGCCGGGCCGCCTCTCTTTTTCCCGCGCGGCGCTCCGGCTGAAAACGGCCGTGGGCCGGTGGTTTCAACTGGGCTGGCCCGTTAAGCGATTCCAGAAATAGTTTTTGATTTTTTTTATTATGTTTTGGGAAAAGAAAAGGCTTTAGAAAATGGTGGTGTACCCTTTTTAGCTCCAAAAATTATGAAACAAATTTTGTAATGTTTCTCTTGAGTAGATATACAGTTTAAAAATATTTCATGATAAATTTGTGACACTTTTCTATGTAGCTTTATTTAATTGCTATAAATGCTAATATCTTAGAAAATGTGTAGTAAATAAAATATTAATGGAAAAAATGTGATTCTTGTTGCATTAATCTTTCTTAGTGATGAACTTTCTAGGAAAAATACTGGTGAAGTATGTTATGTGAAAGATTATTGAGGTGTAGTTCAAATGTCTTTAATTAATAATCTTTGTTATTTTTAGTAGGGAGCTAAAGTTGTATAAAACCTACATGTGATAATTTTTGTAATATGTTAGTTTACTGTAAGTAACATAGGAAAAATGTGAAATCTGTTGTTTGATACTTTTTCTAGTACAAAATAATTTCATGCTCATTATTATGCTATAACTTGTTTATTTTGTATAGATAGTTTTACTTATTAAATTCTCATGAAAATTTGGTGGTAGGTTAGTTAGGGTAAGGGTAAGCTACTGTAATTTTTATAGATTTTTATCTACAACAGAAATAGGTGTTGCTGTGTAACCCTAGTTAGATAGGAAATAAACGGTTGTTTTTTATGAAGAATTAAGAGTAATAAAAATATGTTTGGTGTATCTTTGAAGCATCAACATGTCTTGCTGATGTTGTTTGATGGGTTAGGTTGGTAAGATTTGGTAACATAGGATCACTTGTATGTGTAGATTATGTGCTAACTAGTAGAATAATAAGGTGCATGTTTTAGGGTACATGTTCTTGGATGACGTGGACTACCTTGTAGAAGATGTGGTTATAATCCAAACTGTCCATTCTATGTGCTCATCTGCATTTCATGTCATCAAAGCATTCCACCGAAATCCGATGCATCATTCGCATGTTTGCTTATGCACTTGCATCATACAGAATCGCAGGAGGAGTCGCAGGTAGCAGTACCGGAGGAGCAAGTTTGGACCGATCAGCAGGAGCCCCAGGCACAGGAGGTGCCCGAGGAGGAAGAGTCAGGCGAGGAGCTGCTAGAGTGCGTCGACCACCATCCTAGCTCGTTCGAAAGAGGCAAGCCCCGGAGCATTTTAAGTCTCCTATTTTATAAAAGTTGTTCCTTACTACATGAACTATAGTTATATGTATAGTTGCATTAAGTTATAGGAGTTGAGTGAAACCGTTGTTGCATTATTACCTTGGCCACCGGATTATCTTTCACCCTGTTAGGTCAGGATCGAGTAAATTGCTTAGCCATGCTTAGACCGGTAGAAGTCGGGTGATTTCCTATCACCTGCGAGTTATAGGTGGATACCGGGTTATGGTTAGATGTAATGGTGATCATAAAAAGTAACCAAGTGTTGATGGATAAACAAAGACCGGGCGGAGTCTTATAGGGTTTTGGACTATAGTGATTCCGTCTGTGTCGATTAAGGACCGATCGTTGGTCGTCCCTCTTGTCATGTTGAACGCATGCCTCACATTTAGCTGGCTGAATAAAGTACCTTTCGACCACGAAGCTAGTGACACTTTTTGAGCCGGGATAAACTCGGGTTGGCAGACTAGTGTTGAAGGGGGTGTAATGGGGACGCGAAGAGTGAGCCCAAGGTGCGTCCTGGCAGTCGGGCGGTCCCTGGGTAGTGTGATCCATGATTGTTATCCCGCGGCTTCTTGGAAAGTGTCATTGGTGATCTACGCGACCCTAACGGGGAAACAGGGTTTGTGTGAGGAATAAATCTCTAGCTGGATAGGAATTCGATTCGAATCTCCGTCGCTCCCGGTTAGTGAGCACTTGACTCGAGCTATGGCATCGTAGTAACATTAATGGAACGCTGATGGTTAAGTGAATGATGTTGGAAATGCTAAACCTGATATAGTAATCTAGATTGTTAATGATGAATCAAGTGATTGTTTTAGCAATAGGTGTTTACCTAGCTTGAATAGGTTATACTAAAAGTGATGCAAAAAGTACTGGTATAGTTTTTCATAACAACTTATGCTTTTCGCAAATGAGTCAAGCCAGTCCAATCTATAAAGCCTTGCATGAGCCTTGGTGTCCTTTTATTTCTGGTTTTTGACGGGTAAGTCTAGCTGAGTACATTCTCGTACTTAGGGCATTGTTCCCATTGTTGTTGCAGATGGTCAGATGTACTATGGGTACTGCTCCAACTGTTTGTATCCGGCGATGGGCGACAACTAGGACCTTGGGCAAGGGTCACTCTGTTCGTCTTATCTACTGCTTTTGTGGACCATGACAATCTACTGGCACTGTAATTGAACTAAGTGTGTGTGTAAAACTACTTGCTTCCGCTATGTTATTTTGAACTATGTTGTAATAACTTTTATTCTGAACTCCGATGTACTCCACTTTTATTATGAACTCTATGTATCATGTGAACTGTGGCTGCTAAATCAGTATGATCTTGGTTGTATGTTGGTTGGTTTGGAAATCCCTCGTGATTTCACAGAATCTCGGGTTATACGGGTTTAAGTTTGATAAATTAACCGCCTCGGTGGAAGATTTTCTTACTTAATCTCGTATAATTACGTTGATCCGTTACAGCTGGCATCGGAGCATGGTTTAGCATGTTACTGTTCACATGGGTATTTAAAAACAAAACTGTGTTTTCAACTAAGCTTTTAAATTTAAGAGTGTGCCAGTGGTCATATCCTTTATGCCCAATAAGGACTCTAGGTGGCTTAATTAAGTACTAACTTGGGGGTTTGCATCATATTTGAAATTTCGTCGCTCATACGGCGTGCTATTGTATGAGTGTCATTCAATTGAGTGGTAATGTATGGATCAATTTCCTCTATGCCCTGGTAAGTGAGAGTTGTGAGAGCATGGTCGGATACACTGCCGATCTAGGGGAGTGCTTATGTGATACCAAAATACTTACGTGCCATGCGCATGTTCGTATGAGGGTATTCAAATGGTGGGGACTTCCGTCATGCGGTGACGATGCCATCAATAGGACAATGATTCGGGTAGTTGTTACCGTTATACTCGTATCTGGGGATGCGTGTAGAGCGAGTAACTTACTTTACTGCTTTCTTGCATATTTTCATACTGTGAGGTTTGGGCTGAAGTGACTTTCTGCAGGTACATAACAACGCTTTCGAGTAGTATGTATTAGTTACGTTACAAGAGATCGTTGTATGCCACTGTTTATTCCGTTAGTAGTTATTAGTTTTCTAAGTTTGTGAGGACGTACGGAACGTGCATGTATCATGTTGTGCATTTCATTCATGGCATTGTTCCTCCCCTTATAAGTTGATTATCTCATTTCGAAAAAAAATGTCAACTTAAACCTCTGTTCTCACCGCGGTAATAAAATTTTGCTACAGATGGCACGTACCAAGCAGACAGCCCGCAAGTCCACCGGCAGAGCTCCCCGTCATCAGCTTGCTCCACGCACTCGTCAGCGCCACACTTTTCTTGGAGAGTTTGGGATGCCTACGCTCTTGTGGAGAGTACTCAGCTATGTAGGCTATCCTGATGGGATGGAGCCCCGCTACTTTTGGTCGAATGAGCGGTTAGGGGAAGGACTTTTGGTGACTGTGGAAGCAGTAGTTTGTCCCCGAGGTGATGGTTCTAAGTGGACCGGTTGGCATTTTGAGTCAACTGGCAGGACCCCTGAAGAAGCCGCTGAGAGGGCAGCCTTTGGGGTACTGAGGGATATCATGGATCGCTTTTCTCAGGAGTTGGCAGCAGCTATAGTTGGAGTCTTTCCGAGGGGCAACCCCTCCACTGACTCGTGGCAGCAGGCAAGAGGAAGATCTCTGAAGATTAGCGCCGCAGAAGCACAGAACAGTGACAACCCCGCTATGAGTGCTATGTTCACAGTGATGAGGGATTTTGATGGAGTGGAAGGTAGCCTGAGACGTGTGTCTAGTGCTCTTGGTTAGGCTTGTGATGACCGCCGTCAGCTTTAGAGAGATCACGACTCCGAGATTGAGAGGCTTAACACAGAGATGGCTCAGTTGACTCGCCAGAGAGATCAGGCTACCCAGAGGACTGTGGCTTTCGAAGGAGATGTACATGCCCTGAGAGAGTAGGTTGGGCGACTGACCACCGCCAATAGGAACGCTGAGCGCATGTTGACTCATGTGCTCCATCAGAGGAATGAAGCCTGGTCCGCAGAGAATGTGTTGAGGGCTAGACAGTTTGAGCTAGAGCATCAGCTGGCATATGCGGAGGAATATAATGACAATCTGCATGAGGAGGTTCATCGGCTGAACAATCAACTCAACCCCTATGTTCCTCCTGGTGTGGCAGAGATGGATTTGGATGAAGATGAAGATTCTGAAGAGCCCGAAGCACCAGTTGGGGAGCACCACGACGCTGCTAATGGCGACGACGCCAACGTCTCGGACTTAGACAGCGACCACGATGAGTAGGCTAGTAGTTGTTGCGCTAGCTACTAGGTTCCATCTACATGGTCTTTTGTTTTGTTGGCACGTTGGGCATGTATTAATGAGTAGAAAGACTAAGGCTTTGATGTAATGTTGGAAAGCTTGGATGTGTTTGTGGCGGTATCCGAATGTCAAAAAGTCCAGTGTATGTATGCTGGCAACTTGGTTGCAATGGACGCGATGTGTGCGCTTTAAGTAATCTAATTAGTGATGTTGTGTTAATTGGAATGACTTATTGTGCCCCTATTTTATTGTATGAATTTATTCTCTCCAGTAAATTCAGTTCAGCTTGATTTTTCATTCGGTCGCAATTCATACAACATCACCTAATAATTACTATTGCTGAAACATGCAGATGCCGAACACTCGTCGTACCATGTATGGTGCCGCTGAGGCTGGTGGCAGTGCAGCTGCTAGTGATGACCGTGATCCACCACCGCCTCCTCCACCCTACACTGCGGAACAGTTTTCACACAATTTCTTGGAAGCCAACGTAATATGGAGAGTATGCAACAGAATATGGAAGCTACATTGCGCAGTATTGTAGATAACACCCGTCGGGGGATAAACCCGGGTGGGCACGAAGCAAATCAGTACAGCAGTTTCAAGGACTTCATGGATACTCGTCCACCGATCTTCAAGGAAGCCATAGAACCCTTGGATGCAGAAGAGTGGATTAATACTATGGAAGACAAGTTTCGTGTCTTAAGAATGACTGAAGTGTTGAAGACTGAGTATGCAGCTCATTAGCTTCAAGGTCCAGCAGGAATGTGGTGGAAACATCACCGCACCACTTTTCCTCCCCACGCTCACATCACTTGGAGGGAGTTCACCAAAGCCTTCTGTGGAACGTACATTCCACCTGGTCTGACCGAGATGAAGCTTGGGGAATTCCTGGCACTGAATCAAGGCACGAAGACTGTAACTCAATATCTACATGCATTCAATAACCTGAGCCATTATGCCCCTAATATGGTGAATACTGAGGCCAAGAAGATCGCTAGCTTCAAGAGAGGCCTGAATCCCAAGATGATGAAACATGTGGGTACAAATATGAGGACTAGTTTCAACGATCTTGTTAGTGACTGTCTGAAGCAAGAAAAGAACAACAATGTTTATGCTGCTTCCAAGATCCGTAAGAGAGCTTTCGAGTCGGGTCCATCCCAGTCCAGAGCCCTAGTGGCCAACCGTCCAGCTTATCGGTCGCCCGCCCTAGGTGCAAGGTTTAGGCCACCACAAAGGAAGAATCAGAATGCTCAGCAACCCTAGAGGAACCAGAAACCATTCAAGATGGCATTGCCTCAGGCAAAGACAGGGCAAGGCAGTTCATCTGGAACTGTGGCTCAAGTGAAGGGACCGTGCTTCAACTGCAACCAACCCGGACACTTTGCAAAGTTTTGTCCCTACCCTAAGAAACAGCAGACGCAGTATCAAGCTCGTGTGCATCACACCACCGTGGATGACATCCCAGAAGGAGAACCGGTAACAGCTGGTATGTTTTCTATCAATAATCATCCTACAGTAGTCTTGTTTGATTCTGGATCATCTCATTCCTTTGTAAGTCAAGCATTTGTTAAGAGGCATGAGCAAAGGATAGTCGATTTGGAATGTGCATATAAAATCAGTTCAGTTGGGGCTGATCTGTTGACTAATCAGATAGTTCAGGGAGTAACCCTAAACATATCAAACCAGCAATATAAGCTTAATCTGATAGTCATGCCAGGGTTAGTTTTGGATGTGATCATGGGTATGAACTGGATGAATAAGATGGAGGTAGTAATCAATATTGGAGGAAGGAGTATCTCTCTTAAGGAACCAAGTGGAGAAGGACCTTTCGAGTGGTCCTACCTCGGAAAGTAGACCTAGCTAGCACGACTTGTGCGGTCCAAACTACTCTGCTAGCCTAGATTCCAGTGGTTTGTGAGTTTCCAGATGTGTTTCCGGATGAGTTACCTGGACTTCCACCAGACCGAGATGTTGAGTTTGCCATTGAGTTAATTCCAGGAACAGCACCGATCTCGAGAAGGCCCTATCGGATGCTTCCCAATGAGTTAGCCGAATTGAAGAAGCAACTCTAGGACTTACTAAAGAAAGGTTTGATTTGTCCCAGCTCGTCTGAATGGGGATGCACCGCTCTATTTGTGAAAAAGAAGAAGGATAACTCCTTACGCATGTGCGTGGATTATCGACCACTGAATGCAGTGAAAATTAAAAACAAGTATCCTCTTCCTCGGATTGATATCTTGTTTGACCAATTGTCTAAAGCGAAAGTGTTCTCTAAGATAGATTTGAGATCAGGATACCATCAGATAAAGATTAGGCCGCAAGATGTGCCTAAGACTGCGTTCTCTACTAGATATGGCTTGTACGAGTATCTTGTCTTGTCCTTCGGATTGACAAACGCTCCTGCATACTTTATGTATCTGATGAATTCTGTTTTCATGCCCGAGTTGGACAAGTTTGTGATTGTGTTCATTGATGACATTCTAATATATTTAGAGAATGAAGAAGATCACGCAGAGCACCTCAGGATTGTCTTGACTAGACTCAGAGAACATCGACTGTATGCGAAGTTCAGCAAGTGTGAGTTCTGGCTTAAGACAGTTCCTTTTCTCGGCCACGTGTTGTCTGAAAATGGCATTTCCGTAGACCCTAGTAAGGTGCAAGAGGTTATGGACTAGAAGTCACCAACCTCAGTGCATGAAGTTCGCAGTTTTCTTGGTTTAGCCGGTTACTATCGTCGCTTCATACCGGATTTCTCGAAGATTGCCAAACCAATGACAAGCCTGTTACAAAAGGACCATAAGTTTGTATGGATAGAGGAGTGCGAGGCAGCTTTCTGCACCTTGTGAAAGTTATTGACCACTGCTCCTGTTCTGGCCCAACCGGATATAGAAAAGTCATTTGATGTGTTCTGTGATGCATCTAAGAATGGGTTAGGATGTGTACTAATGCAAAATGGAAGGGTCATTGCCTATGCCTCACGTCAATTGAGGAAGCATGAAGTTAACTATCCTACACATGATTTGCAGCTTGCAGCAGTAGTGTATGCTCTAAAGATTTGGAGACACTACCTGCTGGGTAATGTATGTAATCTCTTTACAGATCATAAGAGTCTCAAATACATTTTTACCCAATCTGAGTTGAACATGCGACAGAGAAGATGGTTAGAGCTGATAAAGGACTATAATCTAAACGTGCATTGTCATCCCGGGAAGGCTAATGTAGTAGCAGATGCACTGAGCAGAAAATCACATGCTATTGATGTGCAACCGTTGTTTGAAGAAGGGTTCAAATTGTTACATCCTGCTGTGTTGCATAATATTCAGATCAGTTGTACTCTTGAAAACCAGATCATTGAAGGTCAGAAGATAGATAAGGGAATCTTTCAGATCAAGGAGAAGATGAAGAGGGAACCCACCAAACACTTTCGATTGGATGACCAAGGAGTGTTATGGTTTAAGGATCGCCTGGTGGTACCTAAGGATAGAGAGCTTAAGAACAAGTTGATGAATGAGACCCATCATTCCAAGCTATCTATTCACCCCGGAAGTAGTAAGATGTACCAAGATTTGTGACCCTGTTATTGGTGGACTAAGATGAAAAAAGAAATTGCAGCATACGTTGCTCGTTGCGACATGTGTTGTAGAGTTAAAGCTCTTCACATGAGACCTGCATGACTTCTGCAACCCTTGTCTGTACCCGATTGGAAATGGGATGATATAAGTATGGATTTCATCACTAGTCTTCCCACCACATAGAAGGGACATGATTTCATTTGGGTAATAGTAGATCATCTCACCAAGACAGCTCAGTTTCTGCCAGTTAAGACAACATTCTGACCACCTCAATATGCAGAAAAGTATATTGCTGAGATTGTCCGATTACATGGTATACCAAAAACGATCATATCTGATCGTGGTTCACAGTTTACCTCTCATTTTTGGGAACATCTTCATAAAGGTTTGGGTACTAGTTTGATTCATAGTACGACTTACCATCCACAGACAGACGGGCAGACAGAACGAGTTAATGCTATACTTGAAGATATGCTTAGAGCTTGTGTACTATCATCCAGAGGCTCATGGGAATCCTGGTTACCATTGGCAGAATTCGCTTACAACAACAGTTACCAAGAGAGTATCAAGATGGCACCTTTTGAAGCTTTATATGGCAGGAAGTGCAGGACACCGTTAAATTGGGTAGAGCCTGGAGAAAGAAGGTTTTATGTAATTGATTTTGTAGATGAGGCAAAGAAGAAGGTCCGTATTATCCAACAAAACATGCAAGCTGCACAGTCTCGTCAGAAGAGTTATGCAGATAAGAGAAGGAGACCATTGGATTTCCAAGTGGGTGACTATGTCTATTTGAAGGTTACCCCAATGAAAAAGAAACGGTTTGGAATCAAGCAGAAACTGTCTGCAACATATATAGTACCATACCAGATCATAGAGAAAAAGGGTCCCGTGGCGTACAAGTTGCGATTGCTAGAAGGGATGAGTTCGATCTTTCCCGTCTTTCACGTATCCCAGATGAAGAAATGTCTGCGTGTTCCGGAAGAGAGAATAGAACCACAGGGTATTCGGATCAAGGCGGACTTGGAATATCGTGAACAACCAGTTCGAGTTTTGGATACAAAGGACCGAGTCACTCGGAATAGAGTGGTAACAACCTACAAGATTCAGTGGAGCCATCATGATGAGAGTGATGCTTCATGGGAAACAGGAGAATATCTGCAAACCGTGTATAAAGATTTTTACGATAAATGGTTTGTAACTCAAAATCTCGGGACGAGATTCTTATAAGGGGGGAGGGCTGTAACACCCCTGGGTGTTAAGCATGCATTAGCATCCAAAGCATTAGTCATAATCATCTCATACATGGTTATCATTGCATGCAATATAGACCCTTTTAAATTTAAAGTTGAAAAACAATTACTCAAAACCCAAATTCTGCATTTAAGTGCTAAAGAGTGGTGAAATTTTGTGTAGCTACAATTTTAGATAATCTAGAATAAATAAACATGATTTTTGGAGCAACTCTTGAATTCAAATTCCTTCAAATTTTTGCTTTTAAAAATATTCTAGAAAAATGAATTTTTACTTAAAAATTTAGCTTTAAATCCCAAATTCAAAATCTATTTAGAATTTTGAAAAGTGCCCTACATGAAAGTTGTAGAGAATTAAATTTTGAACAACTTTTATTTTGGGCAAAAGTTCTGAAATCCTCTTTTTCATCTTCAAATTCAAATTTGAAACAAATAGAGAAATCTGAAAATTTTATTTATAAAAGAAAAACGGTTTCTCGTTTTAGTGGGCCGCGGCCTCTCTTTCGGCCCGTGAGCTGACGCCGGCCTGGCCCGCTCGCCCCCGCTCCGCTCCCCGCGCGCGCGCGTGCCCGCGCCAGCGCGACGCCCGCGCCAGCGCGACGCCCGCGTCAGGGCTCGCTCGCCGTGTGGCCGCCGCTCGCTGTCTCCGACGTACGGGTGGCGAGCCGTGGGCTCCACCGCGCCCTTCTCGGCCTCGCGCGAGCCGCAGCAGCCGCCGCTCCCGCCACCTCGCGCTCGCCACCGCGGCCGCGCCATCCCTTGCCGCGTTCCACCGCCGGCCGGCCGCCTCCGAGCAATTGCTCGCGCGACCATCTCCGCTCCGTCCTCCTCTCCTCCAAACGCTCCCCCACGCTCCACCTCTGCCCCGTGGTAAGGCACTACTTCGCACGCCCCGCCGCGACGCCATTTCGGCCACCGCGCGCTCACCCCGCCATTCCGGCGCCTTCTCCCCGCCTAGTCAATCGCGCCCCGCCTCTCGGTGTTCGCCACCTTTACCGGATCTCTGTGTGTCCAGTCGTCGGTTCCCGCACGGCCGAAGCCTCCCGCTAGCCGCCGGCGGGTATCACCGCCGCCGCGACGTCGTAGCCGCGCGGCCGCGCCCCGCGCTTCGCCCCTCCCCTCTGCTCTTTGGGCCAAACGGCCTTGGGCCGAACCACTGAGCCGGGCCGCCTCTCTTTTTCCCGCGCGACGCTCCGGCTGAAAACGGCTGTGGGCCGGTGGTTTCAAGTGGGCTGGCCCATTAAGCGATTCCAAAAATAGTTTTTGATTTTTTTTATTATGTTTTGGGAAAAGAAAAGGCTTTAGAAAATGGTGGTGTACCCTTTTTAGCTCCAAAAATTATGAAACAAATTTTGTAATGTTTCTCTTGAGTAGATCTACAGTTTAAAAATACTTCATGATAAATTTGTGACACTTTTCTGTGTAGCTTTATTTAATTGCTATAAATGCTGATATCTTAGAAAATGTGTAGTAAATAAAATATTAATGGAAAAAATGTGATTCTTGTTGCATTAATCTTTCTTAGTGATGAACTTTCTAGGAAAAATACTGGTGAAGTATGTTCTGTGAAAGATTATTGAGGTGTAGTTCAAATGTCTTTAATTAATAATCTTTGTTATTTTAAGTAGGGAGCTAAAGTTGTATAAAACCTACATGTGATAATTTTTGTAATATTTTAGTTTACTGTAAGTAACATAGGAAAAATGTGAAATCTGTTGTTTGATACTTTTTCTAGTACAAAATAATTTCATGCTCATTATTATGCTATAACTTGTTTATTTTGTATAGATAGTTTTACTTATTCAATTCTCATGAAAATTTGGTGGTAGGTTAGTTAGGGTAAGGGTAAGCTACTGTGATTTTTGTAGATTTTTATCTACAACAGAAATAGGTGTTGCTGTGTAACCCTAGTTAGATAGGAAATAAAAGGTTATTTTTTTATGAAGAATTAAGAGTAATAAAAATATGTTTGGTGTATCTTTGAAGCATCAACATGTCTTGCTGATGTTGTTTGATGGGTTAGGTTGGTAAGATTTGGTAACATAGGATCACTTGTATGTGTAGATTATGTGCTAACTAGTAGAATAATAAGGTGCATGTTTTAGGGTACATGTTCTTGGATGACGTGGACTACCTTGTAGAAGATGTGGTTATAATCCAAACTGTCCATTCTATGTGCTCATCTGCATATCATGTAATCAAAGCATTCCACCGTAATCCGATGCATCATTCGCATGTTTGCTTATGCACTTGCATCATACAGGATCGCAGGAGGAGTCGCAGGTAGCAGTACCGGAGGAGAAAGTTTGGACCGATCAGCAGGAGCCCCAGGCACAGGAGGTGCCCGAGGAGGAAGAGTCAGGCGAGGAGCTGCCAGAGTGCGTCGACCACCATCCTAGCTCGTTCGAAAGAGGCAAGCCCCGGAGCATTTTAAGTCTCGTATTTTATAAAAGTTGTTCCTTACTACATGAACTATAGTTATATGTATAGTTGCATTAAGTTATAGGAGTTGAGTGAAACCGTTGTTGCATTATTACCTTGGCCACCGGATTATCTTTCACCCTGTTAGGTCAGGATCGAGTAAATTGCTTAGCCTTGCTTAGACCGGTAGAAGTCAGGTGATTTCCTGTCACCTGCGAGTTATAGGTGGATACCGGGTTATGGTTAGCTGTAATGGTGATCATAAAAAGTAACCAAGTGTTGATGGATAAACGAAGACCGGGCGGAGTCTTATAGGGTTTTGGACTATAGTGATTCCGTCTGTGTCGATTAAGGACCGATCGTTGCTCGTCCCTCTTGTCATGTTGAACGCATGCCTCACATTTAGCTGGCCGAATAAAGTATCTTTCGACCGCGAAGCTAGTGACACTTTTTGAGCCAGGATAAACTCGGGTTGGCAGACTGGTGTTGAAGGGGGTGTAACGGGGACGCGAAGAGTGAGCCCAAGGTGCGTCCTGGTAGTCGGGCGGTCCCTGGGTAGTGCGATCCATGATTGTTATCCCGCGGCTTCTTGGAAAGTGTCATTGGTGATCTACGCAACCCTGATGGGGGAAACAGGGTTTGTGTGAGGATTAAATCTCCAGCTGGATAGGAATTCGATTCGCATCACCGTCGCTCCCGGTTAGTGAGCACTTGACTCGAGCTATGGCATCGTAGTAACATTAATGGAATGCTGATGGTTAAGTGAATGATGTTGGAAACGCTAAACCTGATATGGTAATCTAGATTGTTAATGATGAATCAAGTGATTGTTTTAGCAATAGGTGTTTACCTAGCTTGAATAGGTTATACTAAAAGTGATGCAAAAAGTACTGGTATAGTTTTTCATAACAACTTATGCTTTTCGCAAATGAGTCAAGCCAGTCCAATCTATAAAGCCTTGCATGAGCCTTGGTGTCCTTTTATTTTTAGTTTTTGACGGGTAAGTCTAGCTGAGTACATTCTCGTACTCAGGGCGTTGTTCTTATTGTTGTTGCAGATGGTCAGATGTACTATGGGTACTGCTCCAACTGTCTGTATCCGGTGATGGGTGACAACTAGGACCTTGGGCAAGGGTCACTCTGTTCGTCTTATCTACTGCTTTTGTGGACCATGACTATCTACTGGCACTGTAATTGAACTAAGTGTGTGTGTAAAACTACTTGCTTCCGCTATGTTATTTTGAACTATGTTGTAATAACTTTTATTCCGAACTCCGATGTACTCCACTTTTATTATGAACTCTATGTATCATGTGAACTGTGGCTGCTAAATCAGTATGATCTTGGTTGTATGTTGGTTGGTTTGGAAATCCCTTGTGATTTCATGGAATCTCGGGTTATACGGGTTTAAGTTTGATAAATTAACCGCCTCGGTGGAAGATTTTCTTACTTAATCTCGTATAATTATGTTGATCCGTTACAAAAACCACTTCGATTTCCACCCCTTCATCGATGTGGTCAACAGGACTGATTTGTATGCTGATGCCATGCCGTCCCGCAACACGATATATGCCCCTCCAACAATGTTTGAACCCAAAAATGATATGAGATGAAAAAAAGTGCCAAAACATATTGAAATGCAGATCTATGCCGAGATAGGCCTCCCATAGATTGATGAAAATAGAAAGATGAAGATACTATTGGGATTGAGGTGAACAAGGGCAACCCTGTAGTAATCAAGAAGTTTGTGCAGGAATGGATGTGCCGGCAGCCCAAATCCCCAGCGGTAAAATCCTTAAAAACAACTATTTCTCCATCATGAGGATTCAGAAAGTGTTCACCTATCATGGGGCGCCATCCAGCAGTTGCCTCATCGGAGAGGATCCCGTCCATTACCATCTCTTGTAGGTTTCCCCAGGTGCTGCTCGATGGCACCCACTCCTTGCTCTAGGGGTTCACCTTGTGGGTGTTCCTTCATGGTGCCATTATAGCAGATCTAGATCTGGGGACTCATAGCGCTTGATTCGCTCTCAAAGAGGGCTTGGGCGCAACTACTGGGTGATGCACAGGAAGTTTAGAAATGGTGGTGATGGAGCAAACGCTGCTACTCGAGGAAGAAGAAAGATGGTGGAGAAAGAGCAACTATTGGTGTGAAGTGGAGGAATGAGACGCGGGTGGGGCCGCTTTATAATAGTTCGCCCCTGGCCCTTCATCTTTAGGGTTTTTGGGAAACACGCCATGTTGTGCATGCCTGCTCCCACAATCGCCGCGCTAGGTGCACACGTTCACCTACAATTAATGCTATTCACCTCGGCTATAGCATGGGTCCTCATTTAATGGGTCACCTAAATGGGCCTCCATTTTGCTTCCCGCAAAAGGTAACAACGGGTGGCCTAGTTACTCCTATTGATCTATTAATCAACGTGATGATTGTTCCTTGAGGAATTGCTGGCCATTGTAGGCTATATGCTTAGCGCAAGATTTTCTACTATCTGGTGGTACAATTTCAAGGCTTTTCTTTGACCCTGCTACAAAATTCATTCTTTATCTTCTAGCAGGCTCGGGGACTAAGTGTGTACACTTCACCTTGCGGTGAATGTACTGTTATGCTTTCTCAGCTACTTTGGGGACTGATTGCATTCTTAGCTATGCTGGGGACTGCTTAATTTTTTCTTCAAGACCCTGACACTAGGTGTATTCTACACCTAATCTCAGGCTTAGGGACTACATTGTGTACAATGCACCTTGCGGTGCATGTATCGATTCTTCTTCCTGATGCTTTGACTATGTCAAATCTATCTCTTAATGCCTTTGCTCTGCTCTAATGACTATGTCACTGGTGCCATCGCAATTGGCACTTAAGTGTCATAGACCAAGAATTTTCAATTTTTTATCTTGAGCTCCTTACATCATATTAGTGAGCCTCACTTGGCTTAGTTCAAGGTCTGCAGGCCGGTTAACTGGTCAACAACTATCCCCATAGGTTGGCAGGCCAGTTAAGCTGATCAACACGCATTTTCACCACCTAGGTCATCAGTTAAACTAGTCTGCCATCATTTTCACCACTTAGATCATTAGTTAAGCTGATCGGCTTCATGTCAAACTGCTTGGATTTGATCATGACGGCATCACCAAGCAGAGACAAGGCGCTCGGGGACTAGCTGTGGGGCTCTGACCCTTGGTACCCACGATGATGGACATGGGCCACCCCAACAGGGATGGTCTAGCCTATAAGATGAAGGTTTGCGGTGCATGGCACTGCTTGGCGCACGTCACAAGGCACCTTAGTGACGTCCTGAAGATAACATAGGATCTATTAGGATATGCCAAATGTAAGATTCCATGTAAAGATTATCTATTACCTGATTAGACCTAAACCTGGTCGGTATGTAACCCTACCCCTCAGGCTATATAAGGTGGGTAGAGGACCCCTCAAAACACATCCAATCTCATAAGATAGCCAATACAAATTGGTAGGGCACATGATTAGGGTATTACATCGAGCTAATGGCCTGAACCAGTCGAATCTTATGTCTCTGTCACCATATAGTTCCTATTCACGCGCACCTCTCCGATCAATCTACCATCATGGGTATCCCCCTCGGTGGAGTACTGAGCATATTTAGTCGATAGTTCTATCACCCAACTAGTGGAGAGTCCGTCAAAGTTGTCAGAGCGTCCATCAATCCTTTAACCCATCACCAAGACATTAAATCCTTTAGGTATGATTTAGTAGAGTGTCCATGGTATGTGCCGAAGTGTCCGCTGAATTATATAACCTAGCACCCGAAGAACCTAAGAGCACCTAGTTTGTACCGAAGCGTCTGTGACATCTCACGGAGTGTCCGATGATTTATGAGCCCAAACAACTAGTGAACCTGAGAGCTCCTAGTCCCTATCGGAGCATTCATCAAACTGCACTGAATATCTATCGAACCAGACTAGAACTAGAACAGAGATTGTCAACCCCATAGCTAACCCAGTGGAGTGTCTGCCATGTATGTCATAGTGTTCAATGGTTTACAGAGATAGTGTAAAGTCTGTAACCCTACTTCCAAGTATTAGTTAACCCAAGCCACACTAGATGACAACTAGTAGGATAATAGAGCACCATTAGATGTCTCTTTCCAAGCTCCAAATCAAACTCTCAAATCTTTATCTCTTCATCGAATCACATGGCTATCTCCAATCCTGAAATTTCTTCTTTCAGGTTATCGTGTGACGAATCATGCATGAATCATCATCGTTATCTTTGATCTTCGGGAATGGCAAAACCAGGTAGGCACTCCACTATTATAAACTCTATTTTGGATACTTATCACATTCCATTATGAGTCATGCATTTCATGTAGATTTGGTTAATCAACTTAATGATGCTTCACTAAGTTAGAACTACACATCCATTGATTAGAGCCGCCACTTAACCAATGGGATTGGTAACGCTTATTGATATTTGCTTAGATAATGGTAGAAGACGAGTATGAGATAGGGAACTCATACTTGTGCATGTAGGTTGTAACACCCCAGGTGTTTGCCTTGCATTTTAGCATCATTTGAGCATGGTCATGGCATGGCATTACCATAAGCATCATCATTTCATGTGCATCCTTGCTTGAAACATGACCTTGCAACATTGCAACATATGTATTTTATGGGTGCTAGTGATAATATCATGTATCTAGACCATGCTAGTACATGTGCTAGGTTTGTTATGCTTCAAAACATGTGAAACATGCTCCTAAAACATATGCAACATTAGGTTTCAATAATTATGTTAGTGATGTTTCATTAGTTATAGTAATAGTGTTTCAATGCCTACTTGTGAAACTTTCATACATAGGTGATGCTAGATTGTGTTTAAGGTCTTGATGATATTTGCAACATGTTAGTTCAACAATTTGACCTAGGATTTATGTTTATGTCATGCCCTAATTCCATCTCGACTCATGTGTTGACCATGGGTGACCCTAGAACATTCCTTGTTTGACCTAACAAAAAGTATAACCTAGAGCCCTTGCATGGCTGTGCCACCTTAACAAAGTTTGTAGCAATTTGTGTGTACAACAAAAGTTCTTCTTGTGCCAAGTCAGGAAAATGGCTATAGCATACTCTAACATGGCCCACAAGTCAGCTTGGAGTGCTAATTTCAGCACTCAACCAATTTGGCTAAATGTTGACTAGCTGTCAGTTTGAAGTACCCTTCTTTTGTGCCTTGTATCTTGCTAACCTTTGAGTTTTAGCTCAGGTGTGTATAGACTTGTTTGATGACCTCGTTTAGCTCTAGCTAAAAGTCTATTAGGTCATCTTCTAACATTAGACGGTTTGGAAGTTAAGCCTGTCTCAAAACTTGCTGTCAGTTATCACTTGACTACGTAGTTTTCAGGTAGCCCTCTTTGGAGCACTGTAACTTGCAAACCGTGTGGATTTAGGTCAAGTGCAAGTAGAATCGATGAAAGATCTCATGTAGATTGACTCCAAACTCTACTACAGCCGCTGCTAGTTCGAGCTAGATCGTGAGTTGTGAGCTGCTCAAGTCAGGCTGTCAATCGCGTTTCGACCGAAACGTTGGTGTTTCAGCTTCAGAGTTTGAAACTCCAAACTCGATGGTGGCCGACCACTCGCAGGTGTTCAACGATGCGTGGATAGCTACGTGTTGAGTGGTGCTCGTGCTCGAGTGCGAGAGGTCGACACAATGCCTTGAAAGCCTCTCTCTCTCCCTCTTCTGCCCCTCCTCACCCTCACCTCACTCCGCTCTATAGGAAGCGACGCCGAGCACCTCACCGCACGCTACACCGCCACCGCCTCACATTTTCGGCTCTGCTTCGCCCATAGCTTCAACCGTGCCTAGCGCACCATGCCGATGCGTTGGCCTTGCCTCTGGGGCCGCACGCTAACCGGGAGTCGTTCTTCCACCGCCGCCGCCATCGACGTCGCCCCACCAAGCTCGAACCGCGCCATAGGCATCACGGTGTGGTGTCCCACAGCGCCTCTCCGTGGATGTTCCCGCGCCGCCGTGTCGAGTGGAGTGTGGAGCGCCCATCCGTTCGACCGCTACCGCGGTGAGTGCACTGGAATGCCTTCGCCGTGGAACTCGCTCCGCCATGCCCGCCATGGCATCAGGCTCAAGTATTTCACACTCGTGCTCACTTCTCTTCATCTCTCTATTGTTCAAGGGGCCTTAGGTCTAGCTTTTCTTGTTTGCTTGATGTCATCACCGGCCGGGCACTTGTTGCGCTGGAACACCGCCATGACCATCGCCATGTATCAGCCACCGCGTCAGCTGGAACATGGCCGTGCTCACCAAGCCTTTAACTCACCCCTAATCCCACCTTGAAGGCTTCACCGTGTCCCTAGGAGTCCGTAGCTACCTTCACCGCGAGTCGCCGTGCGCCCTATTGGCTGCCACACTGCCGTCAGGCTGCCGCCGCCGCCATGGCTGGCGATGCACCTCGTCGGTCTGACCCTAGTGCCGCTATAGCACATCAATGGGTGCGGTTCGTCGAGTGGAACATGGTGGTGGGATCAGCCTCGCCGGAGACCTCGCCGGCGGTGAGGAAACGCCGGTCGGAGCCGCTCCCCTGCCCCTCTCTCCCGGGCTCGGGGGCCCACCTGTCAGCGCGGGATTTTCCTTCCCCTCCCCTCTGTTTGGGCGCTAGGCCGATTCGGCAGTGGGCCAAGTTGGCCTGCTGGGCTGGCCCGAGCTGAAGATTAGGTATACGTTTTGTTTTATTTTAGTTTTATTCATTTAGTTGGATTGTGCTCAAACTTCAGAAATTCATATCTTGAGTTTTAGGTGTCCAATTAATGTGGTTCAAAGTGTGGTGTGCTCTGTATAGTATCTAGTTTATTTAGAAATTATAATACATATTATGTTAGTTGATAAATTCTGGAGTTTGTATTTATCTTTGTTAAGTGCCTTATTTAATTATGTGATTTTAGTAATGTTGTATCTCTCTGTGTATTAATCCAATTGCCATGAAATTTTTGTGGGATGTTAAGTATGGTATGAAGATGCTCTAGTTGAATTTTCAGCTATATTGGGTGTCATATGCTTCGGCAATGAAATTTGTTGGTTATAGGCTTTATGGTGCTTATCTTTTTGTTATTTTGATATCTCTTAAACTACTTGTCAAATTGAGCTGAAACTTCTATGGTAACCTCCTGGTAGTATGTGTGTGCTACTGTAATTTTATTAGAATTTATGGGCACATTTGTATATTTATTGCCATTTATGCCCAAGCAATTAAATAAATAGAAAAGGTCAATTAAATAAATGTTTATGCAAGTAACATGATATGATCTGATGTTACTTTAACACGCTCTAGCTGGTAGTAAAGTTGGTTTGGTCCAATTGTGCTTTTGCATCATCATTAATTAATTAATTTAGAAAATCTGCCATTCTGGACAGATTTGCTAGTTAAAAGAATAAACCTATGATAATGATGCTTTCATGATTGGTGAACTATAACAAAGTTGTTAAGAACCTCATGAACTAGTTGCTGGTAAAATTTGGTAACATTTGGACTCACGGTTTAGGAATTACAGCTGTTCAAAGTTCGAGTCAGAATTTTTTTGCTCTCTGTTTTTTTAGAACAGTTTCTGTGTATGTGCTATTTCGACCTGGTAAAAGATAAAATCATGCTTAGATGTTTATAAATGAATTGTAGACAATTTCATAATCTTTCCAGAATGTCCTCATGCATATCCATTGGAGTTATAGAACTCTAGTTATGAACTTTATAAATTGCTGCGGTCAACATGTAAATACGCTAAATTTCTGGAACTTGTTATATGTGTGCTAAGTATGAACTTTGTGGTACTTAGTGGTTACTTAGGGATGTTTAAACATGTTAATACCAGAGAGGAAATTTGCACCTACTCTTAAAGTAATTTGAATAGAGCACCATGTAGCTTGACTTTTATTGCTTAGATTGTTGCATTATTCACCACATTCATCATGCATACATGCTCATAAGCTCATCATGTCACATCTGTGCATACATGAGATTCATTGGTGCATATACATGCAATAGGTGTACCGAGGAATGTGACAACGGTAAAGTTCCATAAGGGGTACTCGGTGGAGTTGGAGCCAGTTCGGGGGCAGGAGGCCCAGTCCAACGGAACCAGAGGAGACGAAGGAACCGTGGTTGAGTGCTGAACCCCGAAGCATCCTCGTACGGTTAAGGCAAGCCCCAGAGCATTATAAGCCTCCTACTTTCAAAGCAATTAATTATATATGTTATATGTATTGTTGCATTAAGTGGTAGGAGTTGTTTGGAACCCTTGCTGCATTATATCATTCCTTATTTAGATATATGAATCCATGAATCCTATGTAGACAGGATCGTCTATATGCTTAGCCCTGCTTAATTAGAACAGTAATGTCAGGTGATCTCCTATCACCTGCAAGATAGGGAGTATTCGGTCATGGTTGGCTATATTTGCTATCGTGGAAAAGAATTAAGTGTTAATAATGAACTTAGACTGGGCGGGATGTCGATAGCGAAGCAACAAGGCATGGAGGTCTTAGGTGTGGAACTATCCCCGTCTGTGTCGGTTCAAGACCGATCCGCTGTACTTCCTTTGTCATTTTGAACACAGCCTAACACTTAGTTGGTTGGCCTGAGGTTGACAACCGCGAAGCCGAGTAGCTCAACTCAGGCTACGAAGCCAAAAAGTGTAAGTCGCCTCGGAGGGGAGCCAGGTGGGACCAAGGGCAGGTGAGTTAAAAGTCCTGAGCTTCCTGGCCACTGAAATCCCTGAGAGCATGGCGCTACCAAAGGTGACTGTTGATGACTCTTGCAAAGTATGCCTGGTTGGTGTTAGGAATACCCCCTCAGCTGAGTTGGAATCGATTCGAATCGCCGTCTCTCCCGGATGGTGAGAAACTTGACACAGCAGAGGCAACGTAGATTTCACTAAATCTACTGATGGTTCTGAAGATGATGATAATATAATGATGGCCTTATAAACCTGATATGGTTACTATTGTTTGCTTAGCTGAATCAAGTGATTGCTATAGTACAGGTACTAATCTAGAGGATAGGTTAATAATGATTAACTTGATGCTTAAAGCAATAATGATTACTTATCTGTACTTAAGCTTTTTATGCAAATGTGTCAAGCTAGCCCACTTATACAAAGCCTTACATACTCCTTGGTGTCATCTTATTCCTGGTTTTTGATGGGTAAGTCTAGCTGAGTACATTCTCATACTCAGGGTTTATTCCCACCTTGTTGCAGGTAGCAGATTCTCACTGGTTACCTGAAGTACTGTCTTCGTTGTTGGGTGTGAAGACTAGATCATTGGGCATGGTCTCTGTAGTATTCTCTTCTATTATGCTTCTGCAGGGTGTGACTACGCACTGGCAGTAGTTGAACTAAATATGGTTTTAAAACTATGTTGCTTCCGCTATTCCTAATTTGGTTTGTAATAACTTATTCGTATTCCGAGGTATGAGAACTACTTATGCACTATTGTAACAGATGGTGTGTTATGTTGAATCACTACGATGTTGGTTTGTTCTCGGTTTGGTTTGAAATCCCTCGTGATTTCGTGGACTATCGGAGTTATATGGGCTCAAGTTTGAGAATTCGATCGCTTCAGTGATTGTTTTTGGACTTGTGCTCTTATAATTTGGACGGTTCCGTGACATAGGTTGCTACACCGAGATAAATAACTATTGAAATGAATCAGGGTTACAACTTATCTACTTCATTAATTTTGACTAAGGACCCAACTTAACCTTGAGATATGAACATGATGATCAATTTTGTTAATTCTTGCTCATGCAAGGGGTAGGTCACTATGAGTATGGGTCTCAAGTGACATAGCTCATGGAATAGTTAAGGACCGTGCATTGGGATATGTGAGTCTAAGTAACCACCCGTAAAGAGCACCACTACTACACTCGCACCTTTCACAACCACGTCGTAACCCCCATTGCAGTTCAATTTCAACCTCAATAATAAGCTATTGGCAGTGATAGTCATAGTCATCACCGTATCTATTTGAGACCATCTATAGTGTACACTCACACCACCAAATTGGCTTATGATCCATCTGTGGTAAGGTCCTTACTTTCGTTGCATTGGAGCATGACCTGGCTGTGTTGGTATACACTAATAGCGCCATGTTGGCTTATGATCCGTCCATGATCAAGTCATTGTTTTCGTCGCATTGGAGCATGCCTGTGTTGGTGTACACTAACACCGTCATGTTGGCTTATGATCCATCTGTGATTAGGTCGTTATTTCTGTCGCATTGTACCATGACCCGCCTATGTTGGTGTAGACTAACACCACCATTTTCACCAATGATCAGGATCATAGTCGCCTTGCACAATGACCCGATTGTGTGTAGTGCATGTTCACCATCGCTTTGGCGCTCGACGCATCTGTGTCGAGGTGGACATCACTGTCACTTCAGTGTATGAACCGTCTGGTCATCGGTAGTGGTCACCGTTGCATTGCAGTAAGATTCGGCGGTGATACACTATTGACCCCTACCGTATGAGACGAATAGAAGTGGTGCTGGCCATCTGCTTCACCAATGGCGAGTGTTACAATGGTCATGACAAAATAGACAACGGCCCTTACATCCGATGGCGACAGAATTACATCCGATTTTCATAATTTATTTACTAATTTAGATGGGCCTTAATAACTTACTGAATACACACCATATAGATATAATCATTATACACCATTCATCATGTCCACAACGAAGAGTACTTCTAATAGTAAGAAGCGACACTAACATAACAACTATGTCAACTCAAGAATTAACACAAGCGGTACATAGATAGGAGAATAAAGGTTCTGCTCCCTATAGACTTACATAATGAAAATGGTAGATGTGCTCCGGTCCTTCAGATTGGCACTCCTGCTTGCAAGGCAAAGCTTCCTTTAGCTTGGTAGCTTGTGCACCATGGAATCCTTCTTCTCCCTCCCTTAGCCATTACAGGAAAATCATTCAAAAGCACTCAGACTCCACAACCTGCACAAAGCAGTAGCACTAATAATATTCAACATACAATTGATTTAGTTACTAAGGCAAAATTAGATTGTATATAGAACAAAACAACTCCCTACCTGAAGAAAGAACAGCATATGCAACTTTACTACTCTCCTACTAACTCCATGAACAAGGGAACATAAGGAAGATAGTGCAGTCCCTCTGGACATATCCTCTAGGTAGGTCTACAATACCGCATGACCTGGGCAGGGAGGACAAGAATTTTTCTGAGGTTCATGTCATATGCGATTATTTTTTTGTCCTCGCCAACAAGGAAAATCAAAATCCATTCCAAGTAAACTGCAATCACTCTATAGTTTGCATCGCAAACATCATAACTAAATTGAATATTGTCCCATCCAAATATCTCCAGCATCATCACCGTATGCTTCAGTGTCCAGTTATCAGTACCATAGTCTTCTAGGATCTAGAATGAAAGCTGATACTTCCTAAACATACTAGCAGTATATAAACATAACTGACCCTAAGCTTCATGGATGGAGACTGCTTCACTAAGTGGCCTATGAATTTTCCTCCATGTCTTTTCCTGCATATCTATAGCAACTATCTAGGACAACTCCAACCAATGCATACAACCATTAAGGAACACACTTGTCGAATATGTGCATACAACACCATCGCCCCATTCAGATTCCTTAAACATCCATGCTGCACTCTTAGATGAGTAGATGTTCACACCTATGGACTCACCCGCCCTCTTCTTCACATATTCAATCACATGGAAGTGTGAGGAGACTGTCAGATCGAACCCCAAGTGAGCTGAACAATTGTTATCCAGCAGTAACCACCATTTGTTAGTCACCGGATTGTAGACAACATAGCAAAACCCAACGCACTAGCATAGGATGAGCCCGTGATAGCAATCTAAGATCACAACATCCTCAATGGGAAAGGGTAAGAAGGTCTAGGAGGGGTATTCACCATTGATGTTGATGAACTTGCATTTTCCTTTCCAGCTGTGATAGAAGAATCCAGTGACAATCTAGGGCAGCTCCTTACAGTACTCGGATTCGGAGATGAAGCGGTTCTAGGAGCGGCAGACACTCTTGTAGCTGCACAAGGTGCGAGTAGTGAGGCATTGGAGGATGAGGACGAAGACATGGTCTATGAGGACAACCACTTTGTTCCTCTTGTTGGGGGCCTCCTCCATCTTCAGTTATTGACTAGGATCTGGTGGAGCAGGGCTAGCAATGGAAGCAATTGCGCTGTCGCCTGAATTAGAGAAGGAGCGCCTGTGGAGATTGGATCGTGAACTCTTTAGTAAATAGATGGAAGCTTGTTTCATACTCAAATGAGTAAAGAGGGGAATAAAAATTCAAGAAAGATGGAGGGAAGTGCAAAAGAATCACCATTACCTTTGGATCTTACGGGATTGGCGGCCACAACAGTGAAGAGTAGCAACCTGGTCACCAGTGGATCTATGCGGGCCCTATCGGTGAGGCATACCGCCATGGGTTACTAGCTTGTTGGTGGTGGGTGGCGGCTTGCACCCCGCTGAGTAGGGGCAGTCACATAATTTCGCACTGGGGAGCAAGGAGTGGTGATGAGGAACAAAAGCTATGGGCAAGGAGAAAGACACAGTGTGTGGAGCATGCTTTGTAAGCAACCCTTTCAGATGCGGGAATGGAAATTATGCACAACTTTGTAAAAAGCGTGCGGGCTTTGAAATTGATGAAAGTATTACCAACTAGACCATATGCTGGTGGTGGTGAAGGCTACCGACGATGGTGAATGGGTCCTACGGAGATGTTCTAGGAGCCACCGCACCACTGTCGCTACGGACAACGGCGATTACTGCTTGGTTGAGGGTGTCACTCATCCTACCCGATTGTAAACCATCACTCGTTCTATCCTACTGTAACTAGAAAAATGTTAGATTAAGGGCCTGTTTAGTTCCCTCATGCTAAAGTTTAGAATGAAACTCTCCATTGAGAAGGGGTGTTTCATCCATATTTCATTTTATTCTACATGGCGTGGCCATTGTTGACATTTCTTAGCATCACTTGAGTTAAGTTGTCATCCCTAACATGATACTAGAAATGTGGTTGTACTTATAATCATGACACTTACACAAAATATAGAATAAAGGTTATCCACAAGCGCACAGATAAAATACACCTATTGTAGCATTTCACCTAGGAATGTTCCAAGTATCATTATTTATACTTTACCACTAGGAGCTTAATAGGGTTTAAAATGAAAGAATGATATGGCTAGAAAGAATATCAAATATACATACTCATGATAAAGATCAAATAGCCACTCTTATATTTATAGGGGTAAGACAATAGATAAATGATAGATATAAAATGAGATAACAATGGGTATTCTAGAATGAGAGAGAGAGACTCATAAATCAAGTAGAGCTAATCAAGAGATAAGTTAAGAGGTAAGAATCCTAAGTTATTTCATATTTACCAAGTCTTTTGTTCACTCTAGTATATACATTATCATTTATAGCATAATCAATCCCTCATCTATGCATAAGGAACATTACTAAGGAATATCAAGAACTGAGCAATCCTTTCCTTGTAACTAGGTTCTACTTGACCTATATTCGGGGAGTGGGCTACATAGGACTCTAGGAATATCACACCCACGAGCTACCACTTGATGTCCTAGAATATAGGGTGCATTTGCAGGTAAATTTAATATAAGCACCACACCTACATCATATCTATCACCTAATCCAATTCAGAATTGAAATAAGTACTTTGCGAACATATGCATAAAATCATTAATAATCATGACTATGTCAAATATACAACTAGAATAAACTAAGAATGAAATAAATAGAAACATAATGATATTATTCAAGTAGCACAAAGTCAAATAACGAGATTACAATATAATTACCAAATCTCCCGATGGCGATCCGGAATCCTGACCAACGCCCAACTCTTCTTATATCTAGCTAGATCTAAACCCTAAACTTGAAGTAGAGCTCTAATCTCTCTCTAGAAACCCTAATTCTAATCTTGTCTTGACCTTATGATGATGGATGCCTCAGGGGGGTTTGGGTCTGGTTATATAGTTCGGTAGGATGAACTGCAGCCCTCAGATCAAACTGACTTGAAACAAGGGTCAAGATACAATGTAGAGGTCAGTTGGATTGCGTCACATGAAGGGGAAAGTGGTTGGCTTCTGGGCCAGGCCAGCTGGCCTGAGGGGGGGTTGGGCGGCCTCCTCTGGTGGCCTCTCGGTCTCCGCCTCGGTCCCGTGCCTTCTAGAGTCTTCTGGTGTGTCCTTTTGTCGCGATAAAGTTTTGTGGTGTTTCGTCAATTTAATCCTTATTTTTGTTCTCTCTGAATAATCCCTGCAAAAAATAGTAATTCACCAAAACTAATGTAAATTGTCAATAATAACCTCCTATGTTTCTATTGGAGATCATTTTCTTGTACAAAGTTGACGATTTTTGATAGGTGATGACTACCATCAACAAGTTCCCCCAAGCTAAGTCTTTGCTAGTCCCTTAGCAAAGTAACTTAAACTTATTACAATTCAATAATTATAAGGTTTTATGAATTTGTACACCTCCTCAAAAGTACATCTATGTTCAAACAAAAATTCTTCTTCGAATTGCAATTCATTGACCCATCTTTCAAACTTACTCATATTTCTTTCAACCATGGAGCTTTTGAACTTTTCACTTAATCTTGAGCAATTGAAAGACAGAACACTCAAGTGAATAGTACATCTCATATTCCTCATTCAACCTTCATTCTGGAGTTTTTAATAAGTTTTCAAAATAAAACTCAGAGATTTATCTACATGACACACTCAAGTCTCTCATATATGTGGTATTTTTGGATCTCACCAAGGAAATAAATGTAATGCCTTTGTTCATGCACTAAAGCTTATGTGGATTTCATAGGAATGGCATTCTCATGAGGAAACATACTTGCAAACATATATTGTAAAGTCAAACGATGGATCCAAAGAGAGTTGAGTCATACAATCAAATCAAGACATATAAATGTGTAAAATAGGATGTTTGTGGTGGCTAAACCTAATTCTACTATGCTCCCTAAAAATTTCTCTCTCTTTTGAACTTGAGAATAATTGCAAGAAAACATGGGCTATCTTTTCTTCTCTTTTTTTTCTTTTTCTTTTTTTACTTTACTTTGGACACTTGTCTATTTTTTATTTTTGCATAGCCACATGATTCTTTTACATACAAAATATTTGAGAGAGATTATACAAAGGAATTTTGAGCATTTATTTCTTGGCTGTCCTATGGGTTTAGAATATTTTTGGTGTTTCCTCCCAGTGTAGGAGAATAACATTTTTGGTGGAAGAAGTGTGAAATGGATGAAATATATATATATGGTGGAATCTTGATTTAAAAAGTATGACAAACCTCTCATAAAGCATACAACAAAGTTTGACTGAACTCAATGAAATACAAGTAGTAATAATGTGGAAGTTTTTCTAATCTAGATATATTCATTTTGGCTCTGGTAGGAATTTAAACTTTGCCATGCAGAATCTCATCATATCAATTTTCGTATTTTCAAAGATAATTTTTTGGAATTCAAGTTTCATTTAGAATAAGATAAATAGCAGCTCAAACTCTCTTATCTCATATCCATCAATTACCTAGATTTTGGTTCGAGCTTATGCTTCCCACGGGTTTTAAGTTTCAGAGCAAATTCTCAAGTTAAATCAACTTCATACAACTCATAGGAGAATTCAAATCTAAAAACTAGGTACATGAAAGGAATCATAACTTAAGCATTTTTCTTTTCATCTAAGAGAGTCTCACTTCAATTTTTATTTATTCAACTCTAAAAATAAGAAAGCACACTAATTCAAAATTAAACAAATTTAAAGAAAACTTATTTTACACACTCTATTTTTGGATTTTCATTTTTTAACATGCCAAACTTAAAACTATTAGCAAAAATATATATAATAAAGGCAAAATTTTTATTTGGTTTTCTGATTATGCTTTTTTTAAAAAATTGATACTTTAAGCTAAGGAAGATAATAATAATACTAATAGCAGAAAATTTACAAGAGGGAAAGCAGAAGTGCCTCACCTTGTACTACGGGGGTCCTCCCCCAAGCTAGATCACTGAGGTGGTGGTGGTGGTGTGTAATCAATAAATCTCATCTTACTGAATAAATACTCGAAGTTGGTTTGTTGTTGCTGCTCGTACTGGTGTAATTCTTTAATCCTCTAGGTTGTCTATTGCTGCCACTCCACTTGTTGGTGTAGAGTGCTATGGATCTCCTGCTGACCCATCTCAAGAGATGTGAGACGGTCATCCACCTCCTAAAAAAAGTCAGGCTCATCATAGCCCATCGGTGGTAGATGACGATGGTATGGCGACGGCTGATAATGATGCTGAGGCAGCTACAGGTATTGGTCCTGTGGTGCGTGGAAAGGGAATGGTCCATGATAAATATTGTGGAAGCCCCGTGTAGAGAAAGACATGCGTCCTCTCTGGATGCCACTTGAAGTTTCTCCATGTTCCTGCGGATGATAATTAGCATAGTTACCAGGCCTCCAGTGGTCACCTAGCCCCTATTGGGCACCTGTAGAAGTGTCAGTATCAAATAGAATTTGGTCCTCCCAAGGCTGATGGTGTGCATGTGATGGTCCCGGACTGTTGAAATCAAAGTAGCTGGTGAAGGCTAGCTCTAGCGGAGTAGCATCTTCTCCTTGAAACCTCAGATTTGGATTCCTTGTGATCCAAGCAGAGGGACTCCTTCCCACTGCTTGTCCTAGTTTCTACAAATCAAACGCAAAATTCTCCATGGAATATAGACCGAGGGTTTGGTCTTGCAATTCTATCTCCTTTGCATACCCTTTGTACATCATGATTATTTTTCTATTTCTCTTTCTAAGAATATGAGCTTGATTGTCTTTTGTAGGAGATCGGCATCTATGAGTGGAGTCAATATAAATTCCTTGTCCTTCAATAACTTGAAAACTTTCTTCTCACGATCATCTTGAAATTTAATTTGGTTTTCTTGGAGAAGGGTGTAGCTCTTAGATTGGCGACGTGAGGATGATCTCCAAATAGCAGGGGATGGTGGATCAACCTCCATCTCAGAGTTGGCTCGGGAAGAGCCTGCCTGAGATGAAGTATGACTTCTTGTAGAACGAAATGAAACTGAGCGAAGAGCGCTCTTGGCCTTGCTCATGAACTTGCTCATGGTACTATGGAAGAAATCACAACCAACAAAACTCGTGGAAAATATGAGGGTTAGAAAATAAATATCAGAAAGTTAGCTGTCCAAAAGTCAGTCATTCGGGAGTTAGTCATTCAAATCAGAATTAATTAATACGAACTCTCCCACTAATTGGACAGCACCTACTTCTCTCACACTTAATTTTCTAGCAACTTTTTAATAGTGCTTCCACTACTTTCTTAACAAGAACTTGCACTACTAATTACTCAACACTTCTCTCTATCACTTTTTCAAAATTTCACTCAATTGATGGATTCTCGAAACTCGAGTTTTCTGAATGACTCACGAACTCACTCTATGCTCTCTGTGTTCCTGGATGAGTGAAATGCAAAGGGAGGAAGGGAATTTAAAGAAGAGGAGGGGTAAGCTAGGTGGCCTGGTGGTGGGGCTAGCTAGCCCCACCTCATCACCATCTGCCTCCTTCATGTCCTAGTGTGTCCTCTGCCTCAAACATGATTCAATGAATGCCTCCTTGGATGCTCTTTTCAGTGAGAAAGTTGGCAGGTGTGTTGGATGATAGTGTATGCATGAATAATAGAGGATGGATGGTAGTCGAGAGTGAGATGTGAAAGTGATGTGAGGTGATGTGTGGGTCCCACATGTCTCCTGTATTTATACCGTATAAACACACAAGTATGCAAAACAAAAATACTTTTATGAATCTATGAGAAATAAGAATTCTAATGATGGTATTTTTATATTTTTTCTGCCACCATGGTAAATATCACTTACAGAGGTTTTACTTTTTGTAATTATTATTTACATGGATCATGGATTTTTTTTATATTATGCAAGAATATGAAATTTAAAATGCATATGAAAACATTAATAAAGTAAATATGGATAACTACTGAGTTACCTCCCGGCGAAGGATCGGGATTTTTAAGTCCAGTGAACCGGACCCTTCCGAATGCTGTTTATTTTGAGGGGGTGTCAAACGGTCCTAAGGATGGTGATCCTAGTGACTATTTGTCTCCCTCTTCACTTATCATATTTGCAGTGGTACTTAACTTAGGCTTTGGATTGAATGGAAAACGCTCTTCTCGTCCGTTGATATTGAATTTGACTTCTCCAATTCTGACGTCAATGTGGGCATTTGCTGTCCTCGAAAAGGGTCTCCCAAGGATGAGTGATACTTTTGAGTCTGGTTGCATGTCCAATACCACAAAGTCAACTGATATGAAGAATTCTCTGATCTTTACTAGTATATCCTTAGCAATTCCTATAGGATAGCGGATTGATTGATTGGTAAGTTGTAGGCACATTGATGTTGGGACAAGTTTTGAATGATGAACCTTGTCGAAGACTGTCTTGGGCATTACACTGACACTTGCTCCAAGGTCACAAAGTGCATTATTGAAATGTTGATCTCCAATTGAACAATCAATAGTGGGGCATCCTTGATCATTCTTCTTGGCTGGTGAAATATTGAGGATGGCCGCACTACACTCTTTCGTTAGCTTGATCACCGCAGTGGAGGATAGTGGTCGTTTGTTGTTGAGGATATCTCTTAGATACTTAGCATAGGTGGGTACATGTATAGCATCTAACAACGCAATATTGATATATAATTTTTGAATCACTTCAACAAACTTACTGAACTACTCATCCATTTTAGCTTTTTGATTTCTGCGTGGAAACAGTAAGAGGTTGGTGTCATGGAAATCTTGTTGTAATTCTGGTATTGGTGGGTCAAGTTCTTCAACTCCATCATCCTTCTTTTTTCTAATACTGTTGGTAACACTGGTGTTGTCTATCTCCTCTCCGTACCTTTTGGATATGGGGGATCTCGAGTGGATTTGCCACCTCTAGTAGTAATAGCTTGGACCTACTCAGGGTTAGTTGCAAAAGGCAAAGTAGCAACCAATTGTGCTAATTTGGTTTCTACCTTTTTATTATGATCAAGTTGATCTTTCATAGCAAAAGAAAAGTCATCCAATTTTGCATTTATGTCCTCTAAAATGTTATCATTAGAAACAAGCTTCTTAACAATATTATCATTAATCCTAGTTTGTTCTAAGATTAAATCTCTTAAAGGTGGTTGTTTAGAATCAAAATTGGAAGATTTGCTTGAGTATTTACCTTGATAAGTGGATTGTTTCTGTTGATTCCATCCTTGCTTTCATTGAGTGGAAGAGTTGTTGATGATGTTTGCATTTTTTGGATCATCTGAGAATTCTATCCCTAGATACTCTCCACATCTATTTTGAGCATTGAATGCATCTTGAATAGCCTGACGATCTTTCTTGTACTTAGTTCATTGATCAAGCCAATCCAATAGTACATCCATCTTTGATGATAATACACACATTCTTCTGAAGCTTCCTCAATCTAGCGAGAATGTTGCATATTGTCTTGTTTCTAGCTCTGATTCTCAGCTATCTTGTCCATGAGAGTTTCAGCTCTTGAAAGAATGAGTGACATGAATGATCCTCCAGCAGTGGCATCTAATTGCTCATGATTCCTCTGAGTTAATCCATGATAGAATCCTTGCATGAGTAACCAATCCTCCATTCCATGGTGTCGGCATCCTAAGATGTATTCCTGAAAATGGTTCCATGCCTCTAGAATGGTTTCTCCTTTTTGTTGCTGGAAGTTACAGATCTTTCTTCTTAAGGCATTGGTTTTGCCTACAGGGAAAAATCTTAGTAAAAAGGCCTTCAAACAGTCATCCCAAGTGTCCATGTTGTTTTTGTTGGCGTAGAACCACTGCTTCGCTCTTCCCTCTAATGAGAATGGAAATAGACAAAGGAGTATGATATCTTGGTCAACGTTTTTGATGATGATGGTGCTTCCAATCTCTAGGAAATCCTATAGATGAGCATTAGCATCTTCTTGTGCCTTTCCACTGAATGTAGTGGCTTGAACCATGTTGATAAGGATTGGCTTGAGCTCAAACTCGAGATTGTCCATCAGAAGTTTTGGTCCAGTGTGAATGTTCCTAGTACTTGGAGCAGAGAACTCAAGTAAAGTCTTTTTAGCCATAGCTTCACTACTGGTATTGATCCTCCTTGGTTGGGTTGATTTGTGATTAAAAATTGATGAGTCACAACTGAACCTATATTACCCTGTATAAGATATGAACAAAAACAAAACAAGGGTAAACCTACCAAGATAGAGGTACTGGTTATGATTTTTATCTATAAGTATCTATTTGATTAATCTTTTTTATAGCCATTAAAAGTTTCCTGAAGCTCCCCGGCAACGGCGCCAGAAATGCTTGTTGACGTTTCTTAGCATCACATGAGTTAAGTTGTCATCCCTAACATGATACTAGAAATATGGTTATAATTATAATCATGATAATTACACAAAATATAGAATAAAGGTTATCTGCAAGCGCACAGATAAAATACACCCGTTGTAGCATTTCATCTAGGAATGTTCCAGGTATTGTTATTTATACTTTACCACTGGGAGCTTAACAGGGTTTCAAATGAAAGAATGATATGGCTAGAAAAAATATCAAATATACATACTCATGATAAAGATCAAATAACCACTCTTATCTTTACAGGGTAAGACAATAGATAAATGATAGATATAAAATAAGATAACAATAGGTATTCTAGAATGAGAGAGAGACTCATAAATCAAGTAGAGCTAATCAGGAGATAAGTTAAGAGGTAATAATCCTAAGTTATTTCATATTTACCAAGTCTTTTGTTCACTCTAATACATACACTATCATTTATAGCATAATCAATCCTCCATCTATGCATAAGGAACATTACTAAGGAATATAAAGAACAGAGCAATCCTTTCCTTGTAACCAAGTTCTACTTGGCCTATATTTGGGGAGTGGGCTATATAGGACTCAATAGGAATATCACACCCGTGATCTACCACTTGATATCC
The DNA here is from genome assembly GCA_038087645.1 of Saccharum hybrid cultivar R570. Classification (NCBI taxonomy): domain Eukaryota; kingdom Viridiplantae; phylum Streptophyta; class Magnoliopsida; order Poales; family Poaceae; genus Saccharum; species Saccharum hybrid cultivar. Next base: position 1,496,270 of record JAQSUU010000293.1, read on the forward strand.
CGGAATATAGGGTGCATTCATAGGGAATTGAACTAAGTGCTTTGCGAACATATGCATAAAATCATTACTAATCATGACTAAATCAAATATACAGCTAGAATAAACTAAGAACAAAATAAATAGAAACATAATGATTTTATTGAAGTAGCACAAAGATGATTCATGAGATTACAATATAATTACCAAATCTCCCAACGGCGATCCGGAAGCGTAAGTAACGGCCAACTCTTCTTATATCTAGCTAGATCTAAACCCTAAACTTGAAGTAGAGCTCTAATCTCTCTTTGGAAAGCCTAATTCTAATCTTGTCTTGACCTTATGATGATGGATGCCTCAGGGGGGGTCTGAGTCTAGTTATATAGTTCGGTAGGATAAACCGTAGCCCTTGGATCAAACCGACTTAAATCAATGGTCAAAATATGACGTAGAGGTCAGTTGAATTGTGTCACGCAAAGGTGAAGGCGGTTGGCCTCTAGGCTAGGCTAGTTGGCCTGAGGGAGGGGCTAGGTGGCCACCTCTGGTGGCCTTTCAGTCTCTGCCTCAGTCCTATACCTTTCTCGTGCCTTCTAGAGTCTTCTGTTGTGTCCTTTCATCATGATCAAGTTTCGTGGCGTTTCGTCAACTTAATCCTTATTTTCTTTCTCTCTGAATAATCCCTGCAGAAAATAGTAATACACCAAAACTCATGGAAATTGGTAGTAATAACCTCCTATGTTTCTATTGGTGATCATTTTCTTGCACAAAGTTGACAGTTTGTGATAGGTGATAACTACCGTCAACACCAGGTGAAAGCCCAAGTTTGGTTTTGGTAATTAATGACACCAAGTTGCTAATGCTATTGTATCAAGTGAAATGAGCTAGGCCTAAGCAACATATGTTGAAGGTGTATGTGGCAAAGAGTGGTGGCCACAAGATCACAAAGAAATGGTGCATGGACATGAAATGACGATCATGGTGGAGATGCACATAAAATGATGGACATGATGATCAAGTGGAGGAGAAGGATCTAAGAGCGCAAGTCAAAGGTATAACCATAGGGTTTTCATTTTGCCGGTCTAAGATGAGTAGAGAAGTGATTGACCGGGTTTAGGATACATAGCCGACTATCAAGAGGGCAATCACGGTTAGCTCGGGAATCAAGTGCCACTAGATCAATGTCTTGAGCATATGCATTAGGATCTAGTAGAGAGCTAACATATTGCCTTGAAAATGTTTATGAAATGCTAACACACTTGCACATGGTGGTGTACACTTGGTGGTGTTAGCACTTTTGCGAAGTTGGAGAAGAAACGGAGACGAACGGAGGTCACCAGGCTGATCGGACGCTACACCGGATGCGGTCATGGTTTGACCAGACGTGTCTGATCAGTTCTTCGCTGTAGTTAGGCGTGCGAGTGTTAGGGTTTGCAACCGGCGCGTCCGGTCCCTCATGGAATCGGAGCGTCCGGTCCCTCATGGAACCGGAGCGTCCGGCCAAGCACCGAGAGGGGCAGAGTTGGACGTAGAGCCGATCGGACACGTGGCGCGTTCGGTCACATGCGATCGGACGCGTCCGGTCGTGGTGGGAGCTCTCTGGACTTCGATCGGACGCCGGGTGCAGCGCGTCCAGTCAAACGCTAGAGCACGTCCGGTCACGGCAACGGCTACTTCTGATGCGCACTATTCATGCTTGTCCTGTAGTGACTAGACACGTCCGGTCACCCTGACCGGTGCGTCCGGTCAGCTCATTTTTCACTGTGTCATCCGGTAACGGCTAGCTACGTACCCCTTTGCTGTAAATAGAAGTTGGCCAGGGTTTGGGGGCAACTCTTGCACATTTTGAGACCTAGAGACACCCTTTGAGCTAGAGAACAATCCCTCCACTCATCTCTTTGCTTGGTTGCACATCTTGAGTGAGATTGAGTGAGATTCAAGTGCATTACTTGAGAGTTGCATTCTAGAGGCACTTGATCTTCGAGTTGCTGCGGATTTCTTGTTAATCTTCCATGTTTCCTGACATGGTAGATGGCTTGGAGTAGCGAAGGTGATTGAGCTCACAATTGAAGATTGTTGGAGCCCTCACCAAGTGTTGTAAGGGGTTCTTGATCCTTCCCCGTGGGAGTTCATAAATTGGATACTCTAGTAGAGCTCGTGGCTTGGAGGATCCCCATCTTGTGTGTGGTTGTACGGCGCCCGCCAAGGGCTTGACTCTTGATAGTCGATTAGCTCGTGAACCGACAAGTGGGTGCATCGCCACAACAAAGAGTAGCTTGCCGGGAAGCAAGTGAACCTTGGTAAAAATCTTGTGTCATCTCTTTGCCAAGGATTTCTCTTGTGGTTGATCATTGTGATTGATTCTTCGAGTGCATTACTTCTCTACATCATTGGTATAAGAATCAAGTCACTTGCTCTTTACTTTCTTGTACTAGTCTTGTTGGTGTGTATTAGAGATCATAGCCTTGCTTCACTAGAATTGTATAGGTGGCTTGCATAGTGTAGTTGAGCTAGTGCTAGAATTAGCTTAGCCATCTTTTATACTAACATGATTGTTTAGTGAAGCTTGTAGATTTTTAAATAGACTATTCACCCCCCCCTCTCTAGCCATTTGGACCTTACAAGTGGTATTAGAGCCGAGGCACCATTTATTGGAGGCTGAACAACCTACGGTGAAAAAGAATTGGCTCAATTAAGCTTGCACATCAATAACACTAAGAAGGCACCTCACTTTGATGGCACAAATTATGCATATTGGAAGGTTAAGATGACCGCACACCTCAAGTCAATCAATAGAGAAGTGTGGAAGGTCACCGAAACAAAATTTGAGGTTGCTAATCTAGAAGCACCTACACCGGTGGAAGAGAAGAAGCTCCAATGCAATGACATTGCCATTAGTGCTCTTCATAAGGCATTAGATGACAAGACATTTGAGCAAGTGAAGAACATAGAAGTTGCACATGATGCTTGGGCCAAGCTAGAAGAAACATTTGAGGGCACCGAAGGCACAAAGACCGCTAAAGCATATATCTTGAAAGAAAAGTTTTCTAGCTTCAAGATGCAAGAAGATGAGAGTGTACCGGAAATGTTTCATCGGTTGCAAGTCATTGTCAATGAGCTCAAGGCACTTGTTGAGGAGTTCAAGGACAATCGATTCTCTATGAAGTTCTCGAGAAGCTTGCCCAAGAGGTTTGATACATTGATCACCGTGCTAGTGAGGACTACATTGAAGGATTCAACTCCTCAACAAGTATTCCAAGAAGTGATGACTGATGATTCATATAGAGAAGATGATGAGAAAGAGGAGTTGGTCAAAAAGAAGAAGAAGGAAAGTGAGAAGAAGGATGATGAGAAAAAGAAGAGTGTGGCATTCAAAGCCACCACATCCAAGGGCAAATCTAAGATTGAATCATCAAGTGATGAAGACTCAAGCTCTTATAATAGTGATGACATTGATGAGAAGATGGCTCTCTTTGTCAAGCAATTTGGCAAATTTATGAAGAAGAAAGGCTTTCATGCAAGAAGGAGGAAGAACTCATCCAAGAAGAATGAGAATACCATGAGATGCTTTAGATGCCATAGCAAGGACCACCTCATTGCAAAGTGTCCTTATGATAGTGATGATGAAGATGCTATCAAGAAGGAGAGGAAGAAGCAAAAGAAGAAGCAAGAAAAGAAGGAGAACTCTCATAAGAAGAAGAATGATTCTCATGTTGCTACATGGGATAGTGATGATTCCTCAAGTGATTATGAGGATGACAACAAGAGCAAGAAGAAGGGACATGCTAGCATTGCCATTCAAGAGAAGGTCTCCCTCTTAGACACTCCATCGTGCTTCATGGCTAAGGCCACTAAGGTATCATCCGACGATGAGAGTGATCATGATAATGCTAGTGATAGTGATAGTGATGAAGAAGAATTCACTAAAGATGAACTAATCAATATGCTAGAAGATTGCACTCAGCATTTTAAAGAATCTAGAAAGAAGTGCAAGGGCTTGCTTAAGGAAAAGAAACACCTTATGCAAGAACTTGATGAGCTTAGGGCATCTTATGAGAGTCTAAAGGTAGACCATAAGAAGCTTCAAAAGTCTCACACTAAGCTTGAAGAAGCTCATTCCTCTATAGTTGAAAAATGTGAAAACATGCCAACTAATGTTGAGAAAGCTAAAACTTGCAACATAGGCATATCATGTGATATAATTGATGAATCTTTTCATAAGCCTATTGTTGTTGCTCCCACTAACCCTTCATGTAGCACATCTACATCATCCTCATCTAGTAGTGATGGTTTCACTTGTGACTCCACACTTATAGTTGAGAATGAAAATCTCAAGAAGGAGGTAAAAGAGCTCAATGACACATTAGCTAAGGCTTATGGTGGAGAGGACCGCTTGCTTATGTGCTTGGGTAGCCAAAGGGCTTCTCTCTATAAAGAGGGATTGGGCTATAACCCCAAGAAAGGCAAGGCCGCTTTTACTCCTCACAAGACTCATTTTGTGAAGAACAATAGTAGTTATTGCAAAATTTGCAAGTAAGTTGGTCACATAGAGCAACATTGCATGAACAAGAAATCCAATGCTAATGTATCCTCAATTAAGTTTAATTCTTTCTATATGCTTACCAAGGGTACTAATGGTGTTCATGCTAAGTTCATTGGTACACCATGGATGGGCTTAAAGAAGAAAGCCATTTGGGTACCAAAGAGCTTGGTCACTAACCTTGGAGGACCCAAACAAATTTGGGTACCTAATGATGAGGACATCGCCACGCTGGACACACCAACGTTATGGTCTTTCCCAAGTTGCAATTCGTCCCCAACTCAGCTGCCACGTCACCCTCGGATTCAGCAGACATGTCATCACTATTTTGGTCATAACTCTCTCATACGACATCAAAACAGGGCATTCTTGGATGAGTTGGAAAGGGGACGATGACGCCATCGTTTTGGATCTGGTCCCAGCTCCAGAAGGTCCGTGGATCATTCTGTGTGACCACGTCAAGGTGTTGCGTCACCTATTTGGGCTAACTTTGCCATGTATCGTGTCGGGCCTTAAGCCCAAGTTGTGGGCGCCCAACCCCTGGCCGTTCCCAACCCTAGGTCGAGTCTTAGACTTTAAACACAGCCGCCACCACTGTTAGACAATTGGGTTTTGTTTAGAGTTTAGTTTTCCATCGAGAAACTGAATTGTTCATTGTAACTGTGGTGATAAATCCTTTTACAGTGATCCAGGGCCCCTGTTCTTGATCTCCTCCACTATGTCGATTAGTCCTTTGGAACCGAGTTCTTGAACGCTCTATTGATATTCGCATCATTCATATTTGCAATTTTAGATTACGTGTTTTTACCTTCTTGCTTGTGCTCTTCGATTCGCTTGTAGGAAAAGCCTTCTTGGCAAGGTCAATCAAGTTGTGCTTGGTTGATAACCAATGGAGCAGTGGTGTAACGGTTGCAGGGTTCGAATCGTGTCTGATTTGAAGCCAGATCGCCAACGTCGAGATCTCCACAAATCGAACTTACCGGTTACCTCTCGTAAGATCGGGCCAGTACTCATCAATTGGTATCAGATATTTCAGGTTTACCGCGAGGTATAATCTCGTTTGCCTTAGCTTCATATTTGTTCATTACCTAGAGTCCACAAAAAACCCAATACTATTTTCAATTTCCGCTGTCCTATCACCTTTGCGCCTTTGTAATTTCGTTTTAAATTCGCGTTGTTGAGTTTGTGTCCGTGGTCGAGTCTTGTTGCTGGTTTAGGATTGTGTTCGTAGTCGTAGTTCAATCGCCCGTTGCTATGATTTTTGTTTTCCGCCGCTATCCCATCCATCATTTCCAAACAACAAGTCGAAGCCACCACATTACTCGACTTGCCCCGCTAGCCGCCTTGTGTAACTTCTCGCCACCGTGCAAACCCTACATAGGTTGCCAGCCGCTCTTATTTTGCCTGCATCATAGCCCTCCTTCCATCATTAGGCGAATCCCTACTGCTGTTAGTCACAGGAACAATTTTGTGATTGGTGTTTGAGTTTAGGGATGTTTCATCAAAATTGCAAAAAAAGATCAGGAAAATAAAGAAAAAAAAATTATCAAAGTTTTTGCACGCTTTTCAGAGAACGTGCTGTATTTCTGTAGACCACATCCCAGTTCAGTTGTAGGTGCCAATTTTTGTGGTTGCATCTTTTCTGATCCTTGTTCAGAGAAAAATATAAAAAAATAGCAAAAAAATAAAAAAAGTTTGATTCCTACTAGTATCTTTTGGAAAATTCCGGGAAAAAATCAGGAAAAAGGAAAAATTCGGGTTATTTGCTAGTTCTGTGAGTTCTTTCCATCGTCCTTTGCTTTCACCTTGTTGCGCTACGTCTCGACACGTCTTAGCCAGCAGCTGTGATTTGTACTTTGGATCCGGATTGAACAATTGCTAATCTGCATTCGTTAATTGCTAATCCTTGCTGTCATATAGTGTGCCTACCCATAGCTCCACATATTCTTCTGTCAGCACAGGTTCATCTTGCAACTGTTACCCACGCTCCACAACAGATTACTTTGCCATTTTGGTTTGGCTCTTGTTTGGCGTTGGTAAGAATACAGGCAAGACGGTGATAAGCCGCTTGTGATTTTGCATTCCACTTTCACCACCACCACCACTTGTTTCTTTTTAGTTGATAGGGATAATACTTTGGTGTTGTCTTTTTCTATCTTCTAACCATGGCATGATCTCCGACGGACTTCAATGAGTGCGTGTCTAAGGGTGAGCTTACAACGTTCATGACTGAACAATGCAATCTTATGACCGAGCTGACGCGCAATGTGAACAATCTGGTCACCCGCATTGAACAACTCGAGCAACGCCCTCCACCTCATCGTGCTGCTGATGAAGATGCAGATGATTTTGGTGATGACGATGCGGATGCTGATGGTTATGCCCGTCGCCGCCTCAACTTCAACCGTCGCGGTATGGGAGGTAATATTCAAGGTAATAAGGATCCTTTTGCTAAAATTAAATTTAGCCTTCCTCCTTTTGCTGGTAATGTTGATCCAGAGGCTTATTTAGATTGGGAGCTTGCTGTTCAACAAAAATTTGATTCTCATAATGTTCCTGCTGAGCATAGAGTTAGACTTACTACTAGTGAGTTTACTAATTTTGCTTTGTTCTGGTGGAGTGATCTTTGCAATGCTAATAATGCTGCTGTTGTGCCTCAAACTTGGAATGCTTTAAAGCAACGTATGAAATCTCGTTTTGTTCCTCCTTATTACCAACGTGATTTATGTTTGAAACTACAAACTTTAAAACAAGGTGATAAAGGAGTCGAAGCATACTATCAAGAATTGCTTATTGGTTTAGCCATTGTGGTATAAATGAAGATGATAATGATTCTAGTGCTAGATTTTTTGGTGGTTTAAACCATGATATATAGAACATCCTAGATTACAAAGAATGGCGTAATTTTTCCCAATTGTATCATCTTGCTATTAAGGCAGAACGTGCAGTACAGGGACGCAAACAACACTAGCCTTTCAGGTCTAACAATGGGAGGAATTTTCAGCACCGTTCAGAGTCAGAGACGCCCAAGATTCCTATTGCATCACAGCCATCTACACCTCCATTTTCTTCTGGGGTAAGTAAATTGTCTAATGTGCAGAAGAAAGGTGCCCCTCCGGGTGCTTCTCCTAGCTCCTCCTCGTCCAGCTCTAAAATCATTTGCCACCGATGTAAAGGCATGGGACATGTCATGAAGGATTGCCCCAGTCGTTGTGCTTTCATTGCTACCGAGGATGGCTATGTAAGTGCCAGTGATGTTGAAGATGATTTAGCCCTTGTTGCTAACATTGATGCAGATTCCACTGAGGGCGATCAAGACAAGGAGGCCATCATCATTGACTCCGTGGCTGCTGCCGCAGACTACCCTAGCCTTCTTGTGCAGCGTGTGTTGAGTACACGTGTGGGACATGAAGAAGAGATGACGATCCAATGACACAATTTGTTCCACATGTATTTCATTGTGCAGGGTTGTCGTGTTCTCACTATCATTGATAGCGGGAGTTGCAATAACTTGGTGAGTTCAGATTTGGTTGACAAGCTTGGTTTGACCACACGACAACATTTGTATCCATATAAACTTCAATGGTTCAATAATAGTGGTCAGACTAAGGTAACTAAATCAGCACGCATTAGCTTTTTTACAGGCTCTTATCATGATACTGCTGATTTTGATGTTGTTCCTATGCAAGCTTGTTCCATTTTATTAGGTCACCCATGGGAATTTGATAATGATGCTTTACACCATGGTAGAACTAATACATACACTATCATACATAAGGACAAGAAAATTACATTGCTACCTTTGTCTCCTACGGATATTATTAAACATGCTAATGAGATTAAAAATAAACCTCCAACTCACATTGCTAAAAATAATGGGATTAAGTTAAAAGGAGGTACTTTTCTTGCTACAACTTCTGCTACTGCTGAGTTATGTGATAGTCCTGATGCGCCATGTTATACTATGTTTTGTCAACCTATTCTGTCTGGTGCATTGCCTGCTGTCACTAACCTTTTGCAGGAGTTTGCTGATGATGGGATGAAGTCGAGGACAACTCCAATTCTAGAAGGAGAGGATGAGGAGGACATCGCCAAGATGGAGTCGAGGACGACTCCAATTCAAGAAGGGGAGGATGATGAGGACATCGCCACGCTGGACACACCGACGTTATGGTCTTTCCCAAGTTACAATTCATCCCCAACTCAGCTGCCACATCACATAGATTGAGTGTTTGGTTGCAAATACTATATTCTCAAGAGAGGCACTAGATTGAGCAAGTTTGAAAACAAATGTGATAAAGGGTTCTTACTTGGTTATTCTACCACAAGCAAGGCATATAGAGTGTGGAATCTCACTAATGGCGCCTTGGAAAAAGTTCATGATGTTGAGTTTGATGAAACACAAGGATCTCAAAATGAAGCTCAAAACCTTAATGATGTGAAAGGAGACCAATTGGCAAAAGCAATGAAGAACATGGATATTGGTGATGTTAGGCCAAGGCAAGTTGATGATGATGATGACATTCAAATGATCAACCAAAGTGTGCAAATTGATACAAATCAAGCAAGCTCTAGTGGTTCTCATGATGAAGCTCAAGATCAAGGTCAAGCAAGTGGAAGCAATCAACTCCCAATACTCCAACCTACTAGCATTGCAAGAGATCATCCATTGGACCAAATTATTGGTGGAATTTAAAGTGGTGTTCAAACTAGATCAAGGCTAGCATCATTTTATGAGCATTACTCATTTGTCTCATTAGAAGAACCAAAGAAGATAGAAAATGCATTGAAGGATTCTGATTGGGTAAATGCCATGCATGAAGAGCTAAACAACTTCACTAGAAATCAAGTTTAGTAACTTATTGAAAGGCCAAAGAACTACAATGTGATTGGTATTAAGTGGGTCTTTAGAAACAAGCAAGATCAAGATGGTGTAGTTGTGAGAAACAAAGCAAGATTGATAGCACAAGGTTACACAAAAGTTGAAGGTCTTGACTTTGGTGAGACATATGCACCGGTTGCAAGATTGGAGGCAATTAGAATCTTATTAGCATATGCTTGTGCACACAACATCAAGATCTATCAAATGGATGTCAAAAGTGCATTTCTCAATGGCTACATCAATGAAGAAGTTTATGTTGAGCAACCTCCCAGTTTTGGAGATGATAAGAAGCCCGACCATGTTTTCAAGCTAAAGAAGGCATTGTATGGTTTAAAGCAAGCACCTAGAGCTTGGTATGAGAGATTGAGGGACTTTCTTCTCTCTAAAGGGTTCAAGATGGGAAAGGTTGACACCACTCTCTTCACCAAGAAGCTTGGAAATGACTTGTTTGTGTTACAAATCTATGTTGATATTATTTTGGATCAACAAATCAAGACTTTTATGAAGAGTTTGGAAAAATGATGGCTAAAGAGTTTGAGATGTCTATGATTGGATAGCTTAGTTACTTTCTTGGACTTCAAATCAAGCAAATGAAGAATGGCACTTTTGTAAGTCAAGGGAAGTACATCAAGGACATGATCAAGAAGTTTGGATTGCAAGATGCTAAGCCAATGAGTACACCAATGGGCACTAATGATCAATTGGGTATTAATGCTAGTGGAAACATGGTAGATTAAAAGCAATACCGGTCCATGATTGGAAGTTTGCTATATGTCACCGCTTCTAGACCGGATGTGATGTTTAGTGTGTGCAAGTGTGCAAGATATCAAGCTTCACCTAGAGAAAGTCATTTGAAGGCAACTAAGAGGATATTGAGATATCTTAAGGGCACTCATGATGTTAGATTATGGTTTCCAAAAGGGTCTAATTTTGAGTTGATTGGATATTCAGACTCCGACTATGGTGGATGCAAGATTGATAGAATGAGCACAAGTGGCACTTGTTAATTGCTTGGAAGGTCTCTTGTTTCATGGTCATCAAAGAAACAAAATAGTGTTGCACTATCTACCACCGAGACCGAATACATTAGTACTGGTAGTTGTTGTGCACAATTGCTTTGTATGAAAGCCACCTTGAATGACTTTGGAATCAAATTCAAGAATGTGCCATTGTTTTGTGATAATGAAAGTTCTATCAAGATGACTCAAAATCCAGTTCAACATTCAAGAATGAAGCACATTGACATAAGGCATCACTTCATAAGAGTCCATCAACAAAAGGGTGATATTTGTATACAAGGCTGATGTGAACTAGGGTTCCTGATCTTCCGATAGGTTCTGATAACTCTCGATTTGGTGGGGTCATGACACAATTCGATCCGGCTTCCGAACAACTCGGCTCTGAACCCCGCAATCGCAGCACCACGACCCCTCTGGTTATCGACCGGCGTTGCACGGTCGACCTCGCCAAGAAGGCTAAATCCTTGCCTGCGAATCAAGAACACACGCAAGAACACAAAGGAATGCAACCAAATTGCAGATGAATGATTAATCTCACAAAGTTAGGGTCTGACAAACCGACGGCGGCGGTGAAACTGTTGTCAACAGAATAATCTAAGCAAAACTCAACCCTAATGTAGGTGACGACTACTGATTATATAGCCTAAGGGACATCCAAGGACCCCTATTCACGTCCCTGGGGAGCGCCGACACGTTACAAGGCCCAAACGGCCCAAAAGACGGCGACACAGCGCCCTGACAGATTCTGGATGGTGACTTGTTTCGACGATTCCTGTTGATTCCGAATAGCTTTTGATGTAGGACCACTTGGGTTGGCTTCCTTATCAAATAAGCTTTCCATCCATATATGGATCATCAAAAACAGAGTCTGGACGCATCCTGGGTGACCAGTTCAAGGCATACTAGTCCTGGATTCCGAGGTGGACTCGAACTTGATTTGGGCCTCCACCTTGGTGACTCGAACTGGATAAGTTTTGGGCCTCCTTCTCGATTTGGATGCCCTTGCTGATCTCCTTAGCCTCCATGTAATTCTCCAAGCATGGTCATGACCTCATCATCCTCCCCTTCTTGATGAAAAGCCATCCTCGGCGTCGATGTTGCTTGAAGTCTATTATGCACAACATGAAGACAAACGAGGTTGCCAAAATATTGGGAATTGACAATGTTGGGAGAAAGAATATGACTACATGTTTTGGTTTGCAGCATGCCTTCTCCTACAAACATGTAGTCTTCTTGATTAAAATGCACACGATCTTTGTCAATATTATCCTGCAAAAGATTAGTACTAACAAGAAACATATGCTCCCCTTCTTTGGATTCCACTTGGAATTATAAAGAAAAACGAGAGGAATATGGCATGACAACATTGTTGATTTTATAGTCCTCTAATTGATCATTATTTTGCACAACAAAAGAAGAATTCACAGTTGTACAAATGTAAACTCGTTGTACCATATATTGTCCTTGGTTGCTATATTTGCCAAAAACATGATATGTATGTCTAGACAACCATGGAAAATCAGCATATGCATAAAGTTTTTCCTCTAAATAATTAAGATTGCAAAGAACATTAAAATCAATGTATCCCAATGTATTTAAAGAAGACATCAACTTTAGCTCATCAACATCGCTAGCATTATGAATAACATGTCTATTTTTAGTAGTAGTGTTTGATTCCAACATACATATAGCATGATCATTCATTATTGGAATAATATAAATATCATCATTCAAGTCATCTTTATCACAAGGAACATCAAGCAAATCATCTTGTGACAAAGGTAAATCAAGCGAAGGTTCCACTAATATTTGCTCTATCATAACATGATTGGTGGAAAATTTAGCACATCAAGAGAACTCTCATCTTCTATGAGATTAGCATCATTGGCATTACCTTTGCTCTCACTGTCAGCGGAAGTATCACGTGTTGACTTTTTACATGAGACTGAGAGCGCCTCATTTTCTGTCATGTCATCCCCGCTCTTTTGTGCATTGTCCTGCAAAAGGTTAGGCACAGCAGGAGGAATAATAGGAGATTGGTCTAGTTGATGTTCCTCATCATATGAATTAATTACAAGAGATGGATTAACAAAAGTTTCTCTCATAAGAATTTTCATATCGTTCCATGTATGAGGTTTATCTGAAGAACTTAAAGACTCCCACCAAATTGATGCTAAATGTCTCAAAACACTAGATGCATTCTTAATCTTCCTCCGCTCACACATATGACAGTGTGCAAAAATATTATCTATTTTACTTTCCCACTCAATGTACTCATCAGCACCAATACCATCATAAGTAGGTGGAGAAGAAAGAATAGAACGACCTGCGGAAGGAGGTGTAGCAGCAATAGTGCATGGCTCATGCATCATTGTTGTCTCGTATCGATGAGTGTTGTAACCTGTCATTGTAGACACAAAATAGGAACAAACAGTGAAAGTTATCCCTAATAATCTTCTAAGTAGGTGGAGTAGTGCCTCTCAAGATCGCAGCAAAAGGAGACCCCTTCTCAAGCTCTTACAAGGTTCTTACTAGCAAGGTCAAGGATACCTGGAAGGCGTAGCACTGCGATTACAGGGGTCAAAACTTATATTGTCCAGAAGAAGTATGTGGAGTTAAGGCAAACAGGCCAAATATGTGAGTGGAACACAATTCAAAAATAGAAAGTAATGCTAAATTATAGTCCCAAATACTTGCTCTTGTTGCTGGTCTAACGTGTTCCAAGTACCAGATGTGTGATAATAAAATGGAGAAATAAGTATGATGGATAGCAAGAGTAATAGGAAATAAACACAAGATAGTACACGGCCACAATTATAACAAACTATCTCCTCTATGTGCTCCTCTAAATATTGTTCCTCTTTTACCCCTCTCAATTTTTTCTGTTTTTTGGGGCGTCGTTGTTTTTTTAGGAACTTTTGACTTTTTAAAAAAAAAAATTATATTTTTTCTTGACTTAGGAGCACACAAGAAGTAACCACAAAATATTTGAGCTTAAACCAGCAAAAGGTGTGGCCTATGGAAATTTCAGAAGATGGGTCCAAAATTGAGGAAAAGCTTGTGACCAGGAAAAGAGGATCTTGTGACCAGTTTTTGGCCAAAATAAAATTTTTGAACCCCGATGAAGCTAGGGATGGACGGATCTAAAATTTTGTTCTGATCGATTTTGATATCTGGAACGTCAAAATCCGAGTTCGTACGCGAAAATTGGACCAGTTTTAAGTTTGGACTCTGAATTAGAGGACAAAACAGGAACAATGCGCACAAAAGTGGTCATGGTGGCTAGAGTTTGATGGAAACGATGGGGACAACACACGAACTGGACTCTAACACAACCTAACCAGCAACAAGACCTTGATCAGGACACAAACTCAACATGACGAAATCTGAAAAGAATTATGCAAAAGGCTAAATGTGGTTTCTAGGATAGGGGAAAAAACACTATTTTTTTTGGCTTTTCTGTGGACTCTAGGACGAAGGCAAAATCAAACTAAACTAGGGTAAAATTGAACCTGATGGTATACCTGAAGCTCTGATTACCAATTGATGTGAACTAGGGTTCCCGATCTTTCGATAGGTTCTGATAACTCTCGATTTGGTGGGGTCATGACACAATTCGGTCCGGCTTCCAAACAATTCGGCTCTGAACCCCGCAATCGCAGCACCACGACCCATCTAGTTATCGACTAGCGTTGCACGGTTGACCTCACTAAGAAGGCTAAATCCTTGCCTGCGAATCGAGAACACACGCAAGAACACAAAGGAATGCAACCAAATTACAAATGAATAATTAATCTCACAAAGTTGGGGTCTCACAAACCGACGACGGCAGCGAAACTGTTGTCAACAGAATAATCTAAGCAAAACCCAACCCTAATGTAGGCAGCGACTACTGATTATATAGCTTAAGGGATGTCCATGGACCCCTATTCGCGTCCCTAGGGAGCACCGACACGTTACAAGGCCCAAACGGCTCAAAAGACGGCGACACAGCGCCTTGACAGATTCTGGATGGTGACTTGTTTCAACGATTTCCATTGATTCCGAATAGCTTTTGATGTAGGACCACTTGGGTTGGCTTTCTTATCAAATAAGCTTTCCATCCATATATGGATCATTGAAAACGGAGTCCGGACGCGTCCTGGGTGACCAGTTCAAGGCATACTGGTCCTGGATTCCGAGGTGGACTCGAACTTGATTTGGGCCTCCACCTTGGTGACTCGAACCGGATAAGTTTTGGGCCTCCTTCTCGATTTGGATTCCCTTGCTGATCTCCTTGGCCTCCATGTAATTCTCCAAGCATGGTCATGACCTCATCAAAGGCATTAGCACCGAAGATCAACTAGCCGATATCTTTACAAAGCCAGTTGATGAGAAAAGGTTTTATAAGTTGAAGAATGAATTGAACATACTTGACTTCTCCAACTTGAAATGAGTGCACCCCCATATTCTTATATGACATGCCTCCCCTTCGACAATGCAAGGTAAAGTTATTTGACATATCATCCATACTTTGCTAAGGACATGTTTAGAACATATAGACATATTTGCATGACAAATAGGCTCATTCATGAAAATCAAATGATTTTGATGTATATATGGTACCACTATTGCTTCTATGTTTGATTGATCTATTGGTAGCATATGACATGTTTGTGGGCTTGCAAACCTAGTGTTGAATCTAGAAAACAAGCTCATGATGTGTAATTCAACATGGTCAAGATAACCCTTATACTTTATGAGGTGTGAAGAAGCTTGTCCTTGGATCAAACCGAATTACATATTCTAGGCAAGAGATCTAGATTGAACCATATTTTGGACTCCCTCATATTGATTGACTTGACTCTCACTAAAATTGGCACCTTTTTGGTGATTGTTGACAAAGGGGGAGAAAAAAGTCACAAAGATAAAAAGTTAAGTTGCAAAGGGGGAGAAGTAAGTCACAAAGGTATAGTAAGGGGGAGAGAAATCAAAGTTATGACATTGGAAAGGGATCAATTAAAATTGAGCACACAAGTACGGGGAGCAAGCTCATGAATTATTTGTTGCATTTGTATGTGCATTAACATGATGAATTTGTTGCATTGCAAAGCTTAAATTCATATTTATGATTGTATGGTGTTTGCTAGAAATAGAACTTGAATGATGATTTGTTGAGAGTAGCTTTACAAGTAGTATCTAGACACCTTTGCTTATAATGTTGATCTCATGGGGTACTTTAGTGTTTGTGATCTTTACAAGTGATGTATTACAAGTGGTGTCTAGCAACATCGATGCTAAGGATGGTATATAAAGGCAACTCTGATTGGTATCACGCTTCAAAGGTCCATTCTATATACCTTAGCATCAATTTGATAGTAGTAACTCTCCCAAAATTCAAATCCATACATATGTGCACAATTGAACCAAACTCATGGAAGCACATATGTAGGGGGAGCTAATACTATCGAAATTGGAAATTGTTTTCATTTCATATCTTTGTGATGGTTGTCATCAATTACCAAAAAGGGGGAGATTGAAAGCCCAAGTTTGGTTTTGGTAATTAATGACACCAAGTTGCTAATGCTATTGTATCAAGTGAAATGAGCTAGGCATAAGCAACATATGTTGAAGGTGTATGTGGCAAGGAGTGGCGGCCACAAGATCACAAAGAAATGGTGCATGGATATGAAATGACGATCATGGTGGAGATGCACATAAAATGATGGACATGATGATCAAGTGGAGGAGAAGGATCTAAGAGCGCAAGACAAAGGTATAACCATAGGGTTTTCATTTTGCCAGTCTAAGATGAGTAGAGAAGTGATTGACTGGGTTTAGGATACATAGCCGACTATCAAGAGGGCCAATCACGGTTAGCTCGGGAATCAAGTGCCACCAGATCAATGTCTTGAGCATATGCATTAGGATCTAGTAGAGAGCTAACATATCGCCTTGAAAATGTTTGTGAAATGCAAACACACTTGCACATGGTGGTGTACACTTGGTGGTGTTAGCACTTTTGTGAAGTCGGAGAAGAAACGAAGATGAACGGAGGTCACCAGACTGATCAGACAATGCACCGGACGCGGTCATGGTTTGACCAGACACGTCCGGTCAGTTCTTAGCTGCAGTCAGGCGCGCGAGTGTTAGGGTTTGCAACCGGCGCGTCTGGTCCCTCATGGAACCGGAGCGTCCGGTCAGGCACCTAGAGGGACAGAGCTAGACGTAGAGCCGACCGGACGTGCGGCGCGTCCGGTCACGTGCGATCGGACGCGTCCGGTCGCGGTGGGAGCTCTCTGGACTCCGACCGGACGTCGGGTGCAGCGCGTCCGGTCAAACGCTGGAGCGCGTCTAGTCATGGCAACAGCTACTTCTGATGCGCACTGTTCATGCTTGTCCTGTAGTGACCGGACGCGTCCGGTCACCCTGACCGGTGTGTTTGGTCAACTCGTTTTTCACTGTGTCGTCCGGTAACGGCTAGCTGCGTACCCCTTCGCTATAAATAGAAGTTGGCCGGGGTTTTGGGGCAACTCTTGCACATTTTGAGACCTAGAGACACCCTTTGAGCTAGAGAACAACCCCTCCACTCATATCTTTACTTGGTTGCACATCTTGAGTGAGATTGAGTGAGATTCAAGTGCATTACTTGAGAGTTGCATTCTAGAGGCACTTGATCTTCGAGTTGCTGCGGATTTCTTGTTACTCTTCCGTGTTTCCCGACACGGTAGACGGCTTGGAGCAGCGAAGTTGATTGAGCTCAGAATTGAAGATTGTTGGAGCCCTCACCAAGTGTTGTAAGGGGTTCTTGATCCTTCCCCGTGGGAGTTTGCAAATTGGATACTCTAGTGGAGCTCATGGCTTAGAGGATCCCCATCTTGTGTGCGGTTGTGCGGCGCCCGCTGAGGGCTCGACTCTTGATAGTCGATTAGCTCATGAACTGACAAGTGGGTGCATCGCCACAACGAGGAGTAGCTTGCTGAGAAGCAAGTGAACCTTGGTAAAAATCTTGTGTCAGCTCTTTGCCAAGGATTTCTCTTGTGGTTGATCATTGTGATTGATTCTTCGAGTGCATTACTTCTCTACATCGTTGGTATAAGAATCAAGTCACTTGCTCTTTACTTTCTTGTACTTGTCCTAGTGTAGTTTTCTTAGTGTAACTTTTTATCACATAGGAGTAAGTAGCTTAGTGACTTAGTCTTGTTGGTGTGTATTAGAGATCATAGCCTTGCTTCACTAGAATTGTATAGGTGGCTTGCATAGTGTAGTTGAGCTAGTGCTAGAATTAACTTAGCTATCTTTTATACTAACGTGATTGTTTAGTGAAGCTTGTAGATTTTTTAATAGGCTATTCATCCCCCTCTAGCCATTTGGACCTTACACCAGGTCATAAACATAGTGTGATGATTGGTTCTTATCTGACTCATAACTTATCCAACCTTAAGTGTTGTGTGCCCTTTTAATCCAATAGTGGTGACATTGGTTGCTCACTAGATGACTGACATCAATACAGGGGTAGTTGAGTGGAGTCACCTATCTACCACATCTTGTAGTCTACTATGTTTATGTCTGTGACCTGTTCTTCAAAGGTTATCCCCTTCACAACTTTAGAAAGAAATTCTCCTACTCTTGGTTAGATATATGGATCTTCTGATAAGATGTGGGGAGATAACCAAGGAAAAAGGGTCACAAGAAGATAACACATCGGTTGTTGTTTTATAATGGATCATAACTAGCAACCTTGATACCAGCGCATGCCAAGCAGCACTACCTTGTGTGCGCATCCATGGGAAGCTCTTGGTTTCATCGCCGCACCGTAGAATGCTAATCGTAACACCATTACTGAACATACACCCAATGAAAATTTTTCAAGTGTCACAGATTGGGTTGTAAGAACAAGCACTATGCAAGGGAGGGATAGCAAGCAAAGGTAATCATAAAGTTAGGAGTCAACAAGGAGGCGATCCAAAGATCAAAACACAGCATAAGAGAACATAGTTTAATTGCCGAAGACAACTGAGCAGGGGACTCTTTCTTTTATTCCACGCACGCCTTGTGTCCACCAAGGGAACTACAGATAACTAATTCATGAGAGTTGGTTATGTTGGGCAGGAACATGAGATCAAGGCTAATAAACATCTCGAGACTTGGAAAGGTTGAAGATGAATTAAGAAAGCTTCAAGGGCAAAAACCAATATACTGATCAGAGATTGAGTTAATAAGGCATCTACACGATTTGCAAGCAGAAGATTTCGAGGCCACGACAAAGAGATATTACGTTACACTAGCTAACCTTTGGGAGAGGCAACCAAGAGGTCCAACACAGATTTGGGTATGGTTTCCACAATTGGTAAAGAACAACCATGGCCAAAAGGCCAACATTGGTAAGAACTTAACTTGGTTGGTCGATCAAACAAAGGTATTCACAAAAGGGTGCAGAAAATCCATGGCATAAGCAAACATTTGAAGGGACTAAGCTTGGGCTTACGTGTCAAGCAAGGCATGGTACAGGTCTTTGCAGCACAACATTCAAGGGCTAGCAACCATGCATATGGGCTCAGACTTCTAAGAGAGAGAACCTAATCAGAGACGACAACCATGAGATTAACATAACTTGGATGTTGTTCCAAGATAGCGCTCTTGAACATTCATATGCTTACCAATGACAAAAGGGATGACAACTATGGCACTACCTAGATCACAAGCATTCACGCATACATCACAGTTTTAAGCAAGCACTTGAGAAAACTCAAACAAATGAGCTTAGGCAACTATTACTAAGCACAAGGCTCACACATAACAAGCAATTATCGACAGCAACACAACACATGGATTCTAAGTACAAGGAACATGATGCAGGATGTGCCACTAAGCATGTCTATAAGGTCAAGTCTTTAGGGATGATGATTCTTAAGTTAGGCAACAAGGGGTCCAAAGGGTCTTGGGCATGGCTTCACCAACAGGAACAGGGACATACCATAGGCAAGAGTTAGCATTTAAGACAACTCAGCAGTGTGAGGTTGGCAAACGCATGAGTAGGCTCATGTCTTTTCAGTAAGGAGGTCTACTTAAAGGCAACTACGAGATGAGCAAAATGATAAGGCTTGATAACAACTCATGGTAATACCTAGAAAGCAAGCAACCATGCATATACATCTAACGAACTAATGTGAAGATAACTTGAACTAAAGGACCTCACAATATATTTAAAAGAAAGCATGTGCAGGTTTCTCACAAAGCATCACTACAAGTTTTAGTTTCCAAGAGGTTAAAATTTCTGCTAACTACTAACTTGTCATTTAATTCCTTTGGAAGCAAACATACAAGGCAAAGCTAATCATACATTATCTTCAAACACAACTATACAAGCAGCATGGAACAAAACATTTTGCCTAGCTTCACTCAGGGAAGATAGTAACATCACATCGATCACAAGTTACTTATTATTAGAACAAAGGTGAGGGAAGCATAGTTATGCATAGATGCATGCCTCGTCCTATTCGTCCTCACAACATTGCTAGCCTAAGGTGGCAATCACATTCTATATCAGTGGCATAACACGTACTCTCTCGATATATAGCTAGTTGTCAGCTACTTTCAATCAACGCATTCATGATTAGCATACTTGCAAAAGAATTTCATTACAGCCCAACCCCACATGATATATGAGTAGAAATAAAGGTCTAGTCTCTAGGTTGAATGATCAAGAGCAACAATATATATGAAAGCAACAAACTAAATACTTCCATATATATCCCAATATATATACTTATGTATCAATCTACCCGATCATCAATTACGCTAACCCACAATTAAATACGCACCATACACACATGCAAGCATGCATATACAGTCATATCAAAACTAGCTTTTCCTGACCACACGCTCGCACTTGCAGTCATGCCACTCATCAACTCACTTTCTTACCTGGGCGTAGGGGTACATTGATTCATACATTACCACTCAAGTGAATGGCATCCGTACAATAGCATGTCATATGGACGACGAAATCAAAATTGCAATAAAGTAAATCCCCCATAGTATCAGTTTACTTAGCCACCTAGTAGTCCTTAATTGGGCTTAACTAGAGGTTGTCGCTAGCATAGTTTTACAAATTTGTTTTGACAAATTTGCCTATGCATAAAGTTTTAGTCAAAATAGGCTTTCTGAAACCAAAACTTTGTTTTTAAACTATGTACATGACAGTATTATGCTTAATCTTGCTCCGATGCCAGCTGTGGCAGAACCACCCAATTTATACAAGTTCAAGTATGACCATCCCCGTTTAACACGTTGACACGCACATACTTGCACTCATATAAACTCAGTAGTCCGTCGAGTATCACGCAGGACCTTGGTAAATCAACTTCACAACCAAAACCATAATAGATTAAACAAATACACATCACATAAATAGAGTTTCAGCAGAAATAATATTACAAATGAGTTCACAAATAAGAGTACAAGTTGGGTTTCAAAACCAATAGAGAAAACAACTTAGCTTTTAAATGATTACAATACATAAGTTCTAAATACACCGCTAGCATAAGTTACATCCTCCAACAATAGCATATAAACAAGAAAAAATTATAGAGTCACCGAGCCCACCGGCGGTTAGCCACCATCTTCAGCAGGCCGAGAACTGCACCTGCAACATGGTGGGATAAACCCTGAGTATGAGGGTATTTAGCTAGACTTACCCATCATAAACTAAAAATAAATGACATCAAGGAGTATGCAAGCCTTTATAGGTGGAGCCAGCTTGATAACATTTTACATAAAAGCTTATGTACATAACTTGCATATTATAGCTTTAGCATCAAGTTAAAACCTATTCATTTAGGCATCCCTAGATTAGCACCTATACTAGAGCAATCATTTGATTAAGCTAAACAAGCATTAATAACCATATCTGGTGTAGTCATTAGAGAACATCATCATCATCATAACCATTAAGTTCCATTAAGTGTCTCTACGTTGCCACTGCTCAGTCAAGTTCTCACTATCCAGGAGAGACGGCGACTCGAATCGATTCCTACCCAGCTGAGAAATTATTCCTAACACAAACCTAGGCATATCCGTACCAAGGCAGCCTTAGGTCACCTTTGGTACAACTCAGGAACCAACTTTGTGGGCCCGATCAATGCCGCACTCTTAGGGAATCCAATCTACCAGGATGTTCGGGACTGGTTACCCGCCCTTGGACTCACGCCATTAGTTCCTCACACATCCTTACTACCTCTAGGGTGCGCACTTCCACTTAACGGGGTCCCGACCTGAGTTGAGCTACTCGGCTTCGCGGTCGGAACGACTTATCCGACCAGCTAAATGTTAGGCTTGTGTTCAACATGACATGAGGACTACAACGAATCGGTCCTTAACCGACACAAATGGGGATAGATAGGTTCCCAGGACCTCCATGCCCTGTCACTTCTCTATATCAATCCCGCCTAGTCTCCTTTCATTTATTAACACATGGTTATTTTTACAATAGCAAATATAGCCAACTGTGACCAGATATCTCCCTATATCTCGCTGGTGATAGGAAATCACCCGACTTCTATCGACTAAGTATAGCTAAGCATATAATTCAATCCTAAACCTACATAGGGTTCAAGGTATATATATATCTCTAGACAAGGAAGATATATGCATCAAGTGTTTTCATCCAACTCCTGCAACCTAATGCATCAAACATATATAACTCAATTTGAAGTTTATAAAAACATAGGAGGCTTAGAATGCTTCAGGGCTTGCCTGGGATCCGACACAGGTCAAGTAAGTTAGCTTGCACCATCTTGGTGACATCTCCGGTCCTAGCACTTGCTTAGTCCTTCCACCTTCTAGATAAGTCCACCAAACACCGTCTTTGGGTTTAGCTCTAACATCACATTCTTCACATGGTTCATCTACCATACCTAAATAAGATGCAGGTGCATGAATATGATGAATAGCAATATGAGATGCATCACATAAGAGCATTCAATACAAGCACAAGATTATGCAAGATATAGCCACTTATAGTTATTTAACTAAACATCACACAACTTATTATAAATAGATAGCAAGTATATTAGGCATGGCACACAAGTTTCACAAGGTCTCAGGTGTATTAACTCAATCACCATCCAAGGCATGAGCCACACTTAGCAACACACAAAGCAAACAGCTATAACTAGAATCTGTCACTTTCTAGACTGCAAACAACAGCTACATGCTTTGGTCATAACTAGAGTTATACACATCCAACAAACATGAAACAAGACTTTCTGGAAAGCTTATGAAATTTTATACAACTTTCTTATAAATCTACTACTACTAATAATCTACTACTACTAATAATGCACGAGTTTAATCATTCCTAAAACCACACACTAATCTGTCCACCACGGTCATTAGCAATGCTAAGTGCACCAAGAAAAATGCACCCAGCCACAGTCAAAACTTTCAAATGAATGGACACGATTTACTATACCATCTTCTTTCTCTTGCTCACTCGTATCCAACGGCTGACAACACTTGGATCAGTCCTAATCACTCAACCCTCAGCGCCTCCCGTGCCAACCTCACGCGCCAATCGCGGCAATCTCCCCCATGCTCGTGACTGTTGCGATCCCCGACGCTCTCACGTGCGTGCCCCTCTAGCCCCCGCACAGACCAGGAGCACCAACAGGTCCCGCCACGAGCCGCGCTACTCTTCCAGGAGGTCCACCATGGAATGCGCGTAGACGTCGTCCAACGGGCGCCGCCAAGGACAGCGCTGACAGGAACGGGAGCCGCCGGGGCCCGGAGCCGCCAGGGCCGGGAGCTGCCAGTGCCGGTCACCACCAGGTCCGGGAGCCACCAGGAACGTCGCTAGGGCCAGACACCCGCCAGGGCCAGGCAACGGCGGCGAACGCCGCGTGGACTGCGCCTACCTATCTTCTTTGACACCATTGGCAGGTCAGTGCTTCCATCCAGTCCAAACATGAATCCCACCTGGCCGCCAGTATTATTATTAGTTGAAAATATGTTAGAACTTCCATCCCTTTTGTCCACCGTTGATGTCCTTGTCCTTGCAAACAATGATGAAGCAGCGATTAGTTGTGCAAACGAACTCCTCACAAAGTTTGGACGCCGAGTAGAGCCAAAGCCGTACGTGATCGCCTCCAATCGCCGGCGGCCGAGCACGTCCTCGCCGGTGCCCACGCGCGCCGCCAGGAGCCCCACTCCAGTCTGCCCCGACCGCCGTTGTGAACCACGCACACCGGCAGGACAGGACGCCGCAAGCCAGGACAGTAAGTATTCTTATTGCTTTGCTTATCATTTGCAGATGAACATGATGCCATCGTCGAATTTACTATACTACTACAGGTTAGCTGGTCTACCATGGGGGATAAGCGACAAAACCGCCCTTCATTTAGTGACATAACAAACATCATCGGACGGGGTATGTTTGGTTCCATCGTTCCTGACCAGTTTATCAAATTTTTTAGTCCAAACTGTGACACACACTATATATCACAGCAACAGATACACCACCTGCAGATGAACCGAATGATGAAGAGAGGATAAAGAGGGAAGAGAGGAATAGAAAACAACGGGAATACCACGCACGGAAAAGGGCCAAGGAAACCAACGAACATAGAGAAGAGCGGAATAGAAAGCAACGTGAATACCGTGCAAGGAAAAAAACACCGGCAGTATCAATGAATCCTGATCATGGTAACCTAATCTGATCATCTATACTATTCTTTGTTTATGTGAGTGCATCCAGTCAGTAACACCCAATAATATTTATACAACTAGAACCTCCGTCCGGTTGCACAAACATTAAAATGACAGATGCAGTAGACATCACCGGCCCACCATCTCTTATAAGTACGTTTTGTCTCTATCAGTGCAGTTGATTAAAATTCTATATTACTTAAATGTTTAATTGAAAACTAAAAGTCGCAGGAGGAAAATCACCACAAGAATGTGGTGTTTCAGCCATTTGCCAAGCATCAACATGTCGTGACAAGGAAAATGATGATCCAAATGAAACCAGAGAATGGCTACGTAGGAATGATGAGTATGTCAGGAAACCTCGACCAACCTTGATGCCTTTGCAGACCGAGAGTTAGGTTACAAGTAATAGTTGAGTAACCCATACATACCTTGCTGTTCGGGGTATTAGATTTGTCTTGGGTGAATTTAAGTTCTGATCAGAGTTCATAAGTAGCAGAGGCTATTTTGGTTATTTAAGGCATTACATGTACCATTGCCGATAGCTTCTGAAGAAGAAATACCTTGGATGTGTACTACGTTTAATGCAGTGAACTTTTTAGCACACAGACTTATCACATTGTTAACTTTCTAGAATATTTATGTATCCTGCATTGGTTCTGATTGGATGTGTAGTAGAATAAAAAGGGATGATGTGCTCATACTTGTACCAAAGGAGCTTTTTCTCCATGAAGCTGATCAGAATGAAATTCTTCATGGTCAATGCTCAGTACAGCCATATAAGGTTTGGGAATCAGTTACTAGATGAGATGCGACATGTCGTCATATGTTTCTTTGTTCATAAATTGCTATTCGGGGTATCTAACTGACGGTTGTTGCTCTATGCAGGCAGAGGCTTTGGTTTTGTTCTCTCAATTTTCATCATTTCCCGAACCTGAACCTGATATGGTGGTGTGATTTCCCTGAACCTGAACCTGATATGGTGGCTGTCTCTTGCAGGTGTGTGACTCCCAATTTTTACACATACAACTGCTATGTAAGTTTACTTGCATGAATTGGCAATATCCTACTGTCATTATATGTTTTTCTGGCCTTGTCCAAAATCTATCTAAAACTGAAGGCAGGGACAGTAGCATACAGAGAAGGGGCATGATATGGTACCTGTTACTTTTGGGGATGGGCACATTCACACACGTCGTCTTCTCGCACTTCTGAAATGTGAACCATATACAAAAGAAAGTTGGCAGCAATAGGTTGTTGTAAGGGTAGGACAATAAGAAAAAAAATTGATACCCTGGGAAAAATTGATACCCTGGGAAGCTGGGCCTTTGAAGATCATCAGCCTATATTCCCAAGTTACATTCATCAGAGGTCATATTCATCACAAGCTATATCGTACAAAATTTTTATCAGTTGCACTGAGCATAAGGGGGAAAAACAGTAGTTTGGGCATGCACTGAGCACTCAAATCTGCAAAGGGGATCTGAAGTATAAAGTAGCCTATAGAAATGAAATTTCTATGATAGTAGTATATGACCTGTGTTTCAAATTAGAATATCTAAGTCTTCTCAGAGATTCAATAGAGGTATTGTTGGAGTTGTTCTAAATTCACTGCAAGATATAGGCCGGGCTTCTGACGGAGCGAAGTGGAGGCCCGTAAAAGCCGAAGGCTGTGACGGAGCGAAGCGGAGTCTGAAGCCGGCCGGAGCGTACTCATGATAATCCTGCTGATATGATGACAAAGCCTGTTCCTGTTGCTAAGTTTGAGTTATGCTCAAGCTTAGTTGGTTTAATTGAATAGTCCAAGAGACTATTGTTGGCACCAGTGGTTTTCTATCTTTGTTGTTCAGGATGATGGGTTGATTTATGATACAAGATGAATTTGTCTCAAGGTGGAGTTTGTTGGAGTTGTTCTAAATTCACTGCAAGATATAGGCCGGGCTTCTGACGGAGCGAAACGGAGGCCCGTAAAATCCGAAGGCTGGGCCAGAGCGTATATACCCTTGCTAGGGTTTCTTGGAGACTTGATTCTCTTGTAAGCCACCATAGGCGTGTAACCAAAAACTCTTGAGATAGTGAGATTGTTGTTGGCTGGTGCCCGTGGTTTTTCCCCTTCACATTGGAGGGGTTTTCCACGTTAAATCGTGTGTCTCCGCTGTGATTGATTTCGTTTTACTTCATATTCCATACGTCGTTCATAACAAGTGGTACCGGAGCTTCGGTTACTATAGGGTTCATGATGACGTCGATGAAGTTCGATCTTCCGCTGCTGAACTACGACACGCGGTTCTCGCTATGGCAAGTCAAGATGCGGGGAATTCTGGCGCAGACTCATGACTACGATGAGGCGTTGGATAAATTCGGCAAGAGTAAGCCGATTGGACTCCTGAGGAGATCCGCAAGGATCAGAAGGCTCTCGCCCTAATTCAGTTACATCTTCATAATGATATTTTGCAGGAGTGTCTGAAAGAGAAAACTGCTGCAGAACTATGGCTGAAACTAGAATCGATCTGTATGTCCAAGGATCTAACCAGTAAGATGCAGATGAAGATGAAGCTATTCACTCTGAAGATGAAGGAGGAGGATTCGGTGATGACCCACATCGCTGAATTCAAGAAGATCATGGCCGACCTAGTGTTGATGGAGGTGAAGTATGATGATGAGGACTTAGGTCTTCTACTGTTATGTTCTTTGCCAAATTCATATGCAAATTTTCATGACACCATACTTTTGAGCCGTGATGAACTAACCGTAAAGGAAGTTTATGAGGCTCTCCAGTCTAAGGAGAAGATGAAAGTTATGGTGCAGCATGACGGAACGTCATCCTCAAAGGGCGAAGCTTTGCATGTGAGAGGTAGAACTGATAACAGATCCTCAAATGATAGCAATGATGGTAGAAAGAACTACGAGAGGAGAGGCCATTCAAAGTCCAAGCCGCATGGTAATAAAAAGTTCTGTGTTTATTGCAAGCTGACAAATCATAATGTTGAGGATTGCAGAAAAGTACTGAATAAGGAGAAGAGAAAAAACAAGTCGGCTAGTAAGGTCTTTGTTGCTGCTGCTGCGTCTGATGATGATTCTGCAGATTGTCTGGTAGTGCTTGCTGGTTGTGTTGCTGGTCATGATGAATGGATTCTAGATTCCGCATGTTCGTTTCATATTTGCACTAATAGAAATTGGTTTAGTTCATATAAGTCTGTGCAGAAAGGGGATGTTGTGCGGATGGGAGATGATAACCCATGTGACGTCGTGGGGATTGGATCAGTTCAGATCAAGACTAATGATGGCATGATACGCACGCTGAAAAACGTCAGGTATATACCAGGGATGTCTAGGAATCTTATCTCATTGAGCACGCTTGATGCAGAAGGTTACAAATATTCTGGTTCATATGGCATTATGAAGGTATCAAATGGTTCTCTTGTCTGTTTGAAAGGTGATCTTAATTCTGCAAAGTTATATGTCCTTATAGGGTGTACTTTACATGGTTCTGATTCCGCTGCTGCTGCTGTTACTAATGATGAACCTAGTAAAACAAACCTTTGGCACATGCGTTTGGGACATATGAGTCACCATGGTATGGTAGATTTGATGAAGAGAAACCTGCTAAAAGGTTGCACTTTGAGTAAGATCAAGTTTTGTGAGCATTGCATTTTCAGCAAGCATAAGAGGGTACAGTTCAACACTTCTATTCACACCACCAAAGATACTATTGATTATGTTCATGCTGATTTATGGGGTCCTTCTAAGAAGCCCTCACTTGGTGGTGCTCATTACATGTTTACAATTATTGATGATTACTCTAGAAGGGTTTGGCCTTATTTTCTAAAACAAAAAGATGATACTTTTGCTGCTTTTAAGAACTGGAGAGTAATGATAGAAATACAAACTGAAAGAAAGGTAAAATTGCTTCGTACTGATAATAGTGGAGAATTTTGTTCGCATGCCTTTAATGATTATTGCAAACAGGAAGGCATTGTTAGACATCACACCATACCCCATACTCCACAACAGAACAGTGTGGCTGAACGGATGAACAGAACCATTATCTCCAGGGCCCGTTGCATGCTGTCTCATGCAAGGATTAGCAAGCGTTTTTGGGCTGAAGCTGCTAATACTGCATGTTACTTGATAAACAGGTCACCTTCTATTCCACTAAATAAGAAAACTCCTATTGAGGTATGGTCTGGTACGCCTGCTGATTATTCACAGTTAAAAGTTGTTGGATGCACTGCTTATGCTCATGTTGACAATGGAAAATTAGAGCCTAGAGCTGTTAAGTGTCTTTTCCTTGGTTATGGTTCGGGAATCAAAGGCTATAAATTGTGGAATCCTGAAACAGGAAATACTTTTATGAGCAGGAGTGTTGTATTCAATGAATCTGTGATATTTACTAACAGTTTGCCCTCAGAACATGTTCCAGAAAAAGAGTTGCAGCGTATGCGCATGCAGGTGGAGCATGTTGATGATGATATAGGTGTGCAGGTGGAGCCTGTTGATGAGCAGGATGACCATAATAATGATGTTGCTGATGATGATACTCATGATGATGTTCAACAAACTCCTTCTATTTTGCAGCTAGAGGAGGAATTACCTATTGCTCAACGCAAGTTAAAAAGGACAGTTGTACCTCCTGAACGTCTTATCGAAGAATGTAACTTGTCTTACTATGCTTTGAGTTGTGCTGAACAGGTGGAGAATGTTCATGAGCCAGCAACCTATAAAGAAGCTGTTTGTTGTGCTGATAGTGAGAATTGGATTTTTGCTATACATGAGGAGATGCAGTCTCTTGAGAAGAACAGTACATGGGAGGTTGTTCCTTTGCCTAAGAAAAAGAAGACCATAAACTACAAGTGGATCTTCAAGAGAAAGGAAGGTTTATCTCTAAGCGAGCCTCCAAAGTATAAGGCAAGGTTAGTTGCAAAAGGCTACAGTCAAATTCCGGGTGTTGACTATAATGATGTGTTCTCTCTAGTGGTAAAACACAGTTCAATTCATACTTTCTTGAGTATTGTTGCTTCACATGATCTTGAGCTTGAGCAGTTAGATGTGAAGACTGTGTTTTTGCATGGAGAGCTAGAGGAGGACATATACATGGACCAACCGGAAGGGTTCATAGTGCCTGACAAGCAAAAATATGTGTGCAAGTTGAAGCGCTCCTTGTATGGTTTGAAACAGTCCCCTCGTTAGTGGAACAAGAGGTTTGATTCATTTATGTTGTCACACAGTTTTAAAAGATCTAGATGTGATAGCTGTGTTTACATCAAGCATGTTAATGGATCACTTATATATTTGTTGTTATATGTTGATGATATGCTGATTGCTGCCAAGAGCAAGAATGAAATCACTAAGTTAAAGAAGTTTTTAAGTAGTGAGTTTGATATGAAAGATCTTGGCAGTGCTAAGAAAATTCTTGGTATGGAAATTAGTAGAGACAGAAAATCTGGTTTGCTATTTCTTAGTCAACAAAATTATATCAAGAAAGTTCTTCAGCGTTTCAACATGCAAAATGCTAAGGCTGTTAGTACCCCTATTGCACCTCACTTTAAGTTGTCAGCTGTTCAGTGTCCTAGTACAGATGCAGAGATTGAGTAGATGTCAAGGGTTCCTTATTCTAGTGCTGTTGGGTCTTTGATGTATGTCATGGTTTGCTCTCGTCCAGATTTGTCATATGCTATGAGTCTTGTGAGTAGATATATGTCTAATGCTGGCAAAGAACATTGGAGGGCAGTTCAGTGAATTTTTAGATACCTCAGAGGCACAGCAGATTCATGTTTGAAGTTTGGAAGAACTGATAAGGGTCTCATTGGTTATGTGGATTCTGATTATGCTGCTGACCTAGACAGGTGAAGATCAATTATTGGTTATGTGTTTACTATTGGCAGTTGTGCTGTGAGTTGGAAGGCTACGTTACAGTTTGTTGTTGCTTTGTCTACTACTGAAGCAGAATATATGGCTATTTGTGAAGCGTGCAAAGAATTAATATGGTTGAAAGGTTTGTACGCTGAACTCAGTGGAATTGAATCTTGCATAAGTTTGCACTGTGACAGTCAAAGTGCAATTTACCTCACTAAAGATCAGATGTTCCATGAGAGAACTAAGCACATAGATATCAAGTATCATTTTGTGCGTGATGTGATTGAAGAAGGTAAGCTGAAGGTATGCAAGATTAGTACTCATGATAATCCTGCTGATACGATGACAAAGCCTATTCCTATTGCTACGTTTGAGTTATGCTCAAGCTTAGTTGGTTTAATTGAATAGTCCAAGAGACTATTGTTGGCACCAGTGGTTTTCTATCTTTGTTGTTCAGGATGATGGGTTGATTTATGATACAAGATGAATTTGTCTCAAGGTGGAGTTTGTTGGAGTTGTTCCAAATTCACTGCAAGATATAGGCCGGGCTTTTGACAGAGCGAAGCGAAGGCCCGTAAAAGCCGAAGGCTGGGCCGGAGCGTATATACCCTTGCTAGGGTTTCTTAGAGACTTGATTCTCTTGTAAGCCGACATAGGCGTGTAACCCAAAACTCTTGAGATAGTGAGATTGTTGCTGGCTAGTGCCCGTGGTTTTTCCCCTTCGCATTGGAGGGGTTTTCCACGTTAAATCGTGTGTCTCCGCTGTGATTGATTTCGTTTTACTTCATATTCCATACGTCGTTCATAACAGGTATATCAGGGGAAAACAATCATCTGATCAGTATGAGAATGCCCTAAAAAAATTCCCAAATAGTATATGCCACTGAGAAGTCAAGGGCTCATGTGCACGTTGAGGTATCACAAATGATCACCGGATAACAATTTTCTTGAAATCGAACATTGTGCTTTCCCCTTCAGAAATGCATCTTGCAAGGTGATGTTTATGATTTCCCATCAATTGTTTGTAGGGTGATTTTGTTAAGGTTGATGAGCAGCGACCATGTTCAGTAGGTGGGTGCAATAGGAAACCTGTATCTATTGAGAGTTTGATGCGGAAGAGGGTAGCAGCTCTTGGATATATGATTTTATTATGTCTTGTTATGAATGAATGTATTTCGGATTATTTTTATGGGCATATACAATTGCGAGACAAAAACTATGGATTAAATCTTGTTGTCTGATTGTTTTTAAGTGCATCTCTTGAATGAAACTGTGGCAACGCATGGGCACTATACTAGTATCTTAAGCTAATTTAACAATTATCAAAGTCAAACACAACAATTCCTCAGATCTGTTCTAGATTTCCAAAGAGCAAGCACTATTGACTACAAATTTCAAACAATCATAACTCACAAACCATTTGTCCAAATACCATGAAAATTTAACACAAGCTAGATGAGTGAGTTATCTACAACTTTGTTATAAACAAGATTCATAGTAAACATCATCTTCATGGAGTAATTAGCATGCCAACGTAAATTGTACCAAAAGTCATTCCCAGAAGATAGAGAGCAAAATACATTTCACTAATGTTGCAAACTTGAACTTGGGCAAAACCAAGGTTACCAACAGTTTATATACATCAAGAGAACACTAGAAAACATAGTGGCCAACTCCAAATAAATTCTTTTCATGTCTTTATTAATTTATTTAGATAATTAGGTGGAATTATAAACATACATCAAAAGTGCACAGTAAATTCTACAAAAATTACAGAAGCTCATACATGTCCCCAATAGTCTACAGTAAAATTTCATGCCACTTGAATAATGCAATAAATCATGTGAGAGCAAGATAAATCTAAAGATAAATCATGTGAGAGCAAGATAAATCTAAAGATCATCATTTTCTATAAACACATGGCCATATTAGGGTTTTTTAGGCCACAACATCATCATGCGAAGGCAAAGGAACCACATTTCATATTTTTGCATATATACATTATTTATAATTCATTTAAAACTATTTATCAAGATCCAAGCAAGTTAAATCCATAACTCAACCATACCGTACCCAGTGACCATAAATTTTTACCACAACACACACATAGCATCAATAGCCTATCATAAAAATTTCATAGCAATTGGAGCACCATAACTTTAGTTATGAAAATAAAAAGCAAAAGAAGCTAAAATTTCCTATTTAAAAAGATTAAACCAAAATGTTATAAAAATATTACACAACTAGCATGTTTCATATTTTTTTTAGCTAGAGCATGCCATCACAAGATTAACACAACTAGAATTACAATTTTTGGACTTCTATAACTCAAGATATGTATCTATCCAACTTAAAAGCATTTCTTGGTGCACTTTTCAAGATTAATCTACACACCACATAAATACGCATGAACCAACATATTTTTATAGATCTAGCATGTAGAGCATTTCACAAGGAAACTAACAAAACTTGTTTCACCATTTTTGGACTTCCCTAGCTTAAGATATGGATTTTCAAGGATCAACACCTAATCTGTAATTCAAAGACAGAATTTAACCAAACCCTAACTTAAATGCTAGATCCACCTGATTGTGCACTTAGATCGGTCACAGATGAAACTAACACGTGGGACCCGCTGCTCAGTTGGGCCCATTTGCCATACACACAGAGAGAGAAAGAGAGAGGGGAAGTTGTCTCCTTCCTTAGGACGCCGGGGAGATAGAGGCAGCGTCGGGGCCGGCTCCGGACTGTGGCGGCCGCGCAGGGCCGTGCGGTGGTGAAAGAGGACCGCTTGGCCCTGGCAGCTGGCCAGCCATAGTGCGCTAGAGCCCGTGGCCACCCAGTAACATGTAGCGATCGACGGCAGCGACCGTGCGCCTGTCCATGGCGACTGCTTGCCAGCGATGGAGGCATCTGGGAAGGTGGCACAGGAGGGGCAACATGCGTCGAGGAAGGGGCTGGATGGTTTAGCTGACTACGAGGTGGCACTAAGGTAAGTGACGATGCCATGGAGCTTGGCTCTAGCCATCCATGGCAGCTACACAATCAGGAGCTGCGAGAGCGAGCATGGGGTCGACCAGAGGAGCGAGGAGAGCAAAGAGGGGCGAGGAGGAGAGAGTGGAGCTTAGGTGCATCCACATCAGGGCCTAAGGTGAGGGAAAGGTAGAAGGCACATGACCACTACACCCAGCAATGGTGGGGTGCTCTAGTGCATGGTCGCCATGGAGGCAAATCATCAAGCACGTGGCGTGTAATGAGGTGGCCAAGGTGGCACGCCGGTTGGGCCGCTTTCGGGCCAAATTAATCCATGGGCCCAAAACAAAGTTTGTTGTCCTCTTGATGCTCTACAAATTTCATTAAGGGAACATGGCCATTAGAGCTATGGATTAGTGAGTAATTATTGATGATGTCGAAAAGACGGTAAATGAATTACAAAATTTATGCCATACTGACTTCACTAGAGAGAATAAATTCATACAATAAACAGAGGCATAATAATTCATTTCCACATCGTAACATCATCAATATATTACTTCGCATAACCATGCGCAGCACACACATACATGCCAAATTTTGCCAAAAACAAAGCTAGACTTTTATTAAGTTCAACATCCACATGATGCCACATGCAAGGTTCCAAAGATAACATCAAAGTCACAGGTCACTAGCTGAAATCAATGTACATGTTTGACATGAAGATAGCAAAAGACATAGAACTAGGGCATCTAGCTTAGCACTACAGCTAACTATGCATCTGGGTCACTCTTAACCTCAGACACACCACCGCCTTGGCCATCCTCAAAGGGCTCGACCTCATCATCCTCTTCTTCTTCTTTAGGTGCAGCCGTGGCTTCCACTTCCATAACATCATCCTCAGCAACTATCACCTGAGGTCCTTCTCCTATCATTGCTGGATAAGCTGGAGTAGGGTGAGGAATAGGATCAATCCTATTGTTGAGATGATGTACATCAATCTACAACTCCTCAATCTGGCGTAGGAGCTCCTATTCCCTAAGTTTAGACTGAAATAGTGTCCTGATCCTAGCAGCCTCTCTATTTTCTACCAAATGGATTGCCTCATCCCTCTCAGTATGGATAGCCCATACATCTGCCCAAGCTGCATTCCTCTAGGCCTAAGCTTCATCCCTCTATCTGACGGCATTCACACACTGATTCCTGCGAGCCTCCAATGCTATCATAGCATTAGCTATGTGAGTTTGGGCATCTCTAGCTACCCTTCAGTGCCTACACACACACCCTTGCAACCTACGCTACATGGCCTATGCCCGTTGAAGCGCTGCCATGGCACTAACATAGGTCTCTTGGCACAAATAGTACACCTTCAAAACAACCATCATAGCGGTCACGGCCGGGCTTGTACTCTGTGCCTACTCAGTGTTGCTCATCACCAAGGGATTGTCCCCAAGCTGCATCCAAAATGCCTCTGCCGGATCCACTTGATGCTACCACTTGGGCACCTTCCCAAGGGGTCTATCCATCAGACTCGATGATCCATCCCAGCCACTAAGGGTCATCTTCACAGGGTGGCACGGTCACTTGAACATCAAACCATGGTTGTTGCCCTTGGGTTTCCACCTCCTTCCAAATGTAGCGAGTTGGCTCCACATAACCAACTGAATGCAACACCCTCCACAGTAAAGTAGGAGTTCAAAAAGCATTTAGAAAGGTGTCACTCACAATGGGGCATCAAGTGCGGCCATCTGTAGCAAAAGGTGGTAATTTTTGCGAGAGGATTTATATACGGAATAAGAAATATATAATGGGATAAGTAAGTATAAGGGAAGGAACAATGCAAAAATATAGATGCATGAGTGAACATGATGCATACACGTCCCATACATCCTCACAAACTTAGGAAGAACCTTAAAATTCTAGCGACATACATGGTGGCATACATACATTCTCTCAATATATGCAACTAATCAATCTACATGTTGCGCTGTTAGGGTACCTATAGAAGATTCATTTTAGCCTAACCCAACAAGATTAGGAACAAAACATAAAGTCTAGTCTCTAGGTTGAATTGTAAAGAGCATCAATATATATGAAAGCAATAAACTAAATACTCTCCATATATATGTCCCCATATATAATTCGGTATCAATCTACCTGACATTTATACCCACAATTAAATACACACCGTATACACATGCAAGCATGCACATATAGTCGTATCAAAGCTAGCTCTCCCCAACCACGTGCACACACTTGCGGTCATACCACTCACCAACTTACCTTTCTTACCTAGTCGTAGGTGCGACGCTGCAAAGCACACATATAAAAGTAAACCCCCAAAGTTAGCATTACATTAAGCCACCTAATAGTCCTTAATTGGGCATAAAGGGAATGACCACTGTCACACTCTAGATTTAAATTTCAGATTTCAACACACCTTATATAACTATAAGTTGTAAAAACTGATTTTGTAAAACAAAAAAAATTTGTTTTAAATACACATACAACAAGTTTAGTGTTGAATCTTGCTTCGATGCCAGCTGTAATAGAACCGTCCAATTTATTAGAGCAATTTATAAGAGCATAAATATGATAGCAATCACCAAAATGATCAAACCATCACACTAGAGCACATATAAAGTCGGTAGTCCGATGAAATCACGAAGGATTTCAAACCAACCAACATACAAGCCAAGATCGTAGTGATTCAACACAAATGAGTCACATGTTACAATACATTTCACTAGTAGCTCACAAGTAGATTACATATATTAGAGTTCACTTAATTATTACAAACCAAATTCGAAAGTAGTAGAAGCAAAGTAGTTTAACAACAACACAACACTTAGTTCAAATACATGCCAGGTCTAGAGTCATATCCCAACAAAAGCATCATGATAAGATAACGTAGAAGGATCATGCCCCATGATCTAGTCCTCATCACCAGCGGGATGAAGGCAGTACTTATAGTAGCCATGATACATCATGTCATCTGCAACAAGAGGGAATAAACCTTGAGTATGAGAATGTACTCAGTGAGAATTACCCATCATAAACCAGAAATAAAGTGACACCAAGGAGTATGCAAGGCTATATCAGTGGGGCTAGCTTGACAACATTTGCATAAAAAAGCTTAAGTAACATAAAGTAACCCTTGTCATCTCTAGCAACAAGTTGAACTTATTCAATTAAACCTCTCTATGTTAGTACCTGCACTAGAGCAATCACTTGATTAAGTAGCAAGCATTAGTAACCATATTTGGTGTAGCATTATGAATCATCATCATCATAACCATTAAGTTCAATTAGGTGTATCTACGTTGCCACTACTCAGTCAAGTTCTCACTATCTGGGAGAGACAGTGACTCGAATCGATTCCTACCTAGCTAGGGAACTATTCTTAACACAAACCCTGGCATACCTGCGCCAAGTAGCATAGATCACCTTTAGGACAACTCAGGAACCAAATTCGCAGGTCCAATCAGTGCCGCACCCTCAGGGATGCCAATCTGCCAGGATGTTGTCACACCCATTTTTAAGGACAAAAATAGGATGCGTAAGAGACTCATGTGCGTCCTAGGAAACGATCGCACACATAAGTTGACAAATTACATAGTATCATCAAAGTGCTTATTAGATAGCGAATAAGTATTTATCACATAGTCTTATATAATAATTATAGCAACTAATAGTAGTTCTCCAGTGGAAGCTCCAAACATAGGGACACAGTCGACTGGTTGACTTCAAGCCTAATACTCATTTCTATAATCATCATCGTAATCTTCATCTGTGGTGGTGGGAAATAGCAAGAATGAGTCCATGTCGAGCTCAACAAGTATAACACAGGGTTCATGAGGCTCCAAAGGCTAGACACTGTTTGACTACATTTAGCTTTTATTCAATATATAATTTGCATTTGAGTAGCATCAAGATGAACCAATTCTCATTAATGAACCAATGAACAATTGTAATAGGAATAATGAAGTGGCATTATCATGGCATAATAATATCAATAGTAATTAAAACATGACATAACAATGGTGATCATCTATCTATAAATGTTCCAAGGCCACCCGTATCTATGGGCACGGCTAGTATACCAGTTTTTAACTCTGCGCAGAAGTGTACATTTTGACTATGAGTCACGATTTCCGAATGCGTGGGGAGATCAAACCCAAACATCATAAAACCATATAAAGCTGTTCAAAAGTTTGTCTAACAAGTTAGGGCCATTAGATTCACTCGGCAACTAGATATAGGAACCCCCTTTTCAGATGGCACATTCCTTCCTG
Organism: Saccharum hybrid cultivar R570; assembly: GCA_038087645.1. Lineage (NCBI taxonomy): Eukaryota > Viridiplantae > Streptophyta > Magnoliopsida > Poales > Poaceae > Saccharum > Saccharum hybrid cultivar. The sequence goes on from JAQSUU010000293.1 coordinate 1,533,494, forward strand.
GCTATACACATGTGACCAGAAGCTGTCCTATACCCAAATCATCAAGCCATTCTTATGCCAAATCAAGGTAACCACTAACAAGCTAGAAAAGGTCTTTTAAACAACTAAAGCTAGAGCCATATAGCCCTCACATCTATACTGTATGTCCCGGATAAATCACGTATAGATAAGTCCTTATGGAGAGAAACCAGAGCATCAAAATAACCCACATGCTCGAGCCCCCTTTTCAATAATAATAAAATCAACTTAATGGTTGGTTGCACAATTCATTAGCCATATTACAAGATCATTGTTCATAGATAATGCACTAGCCAAACTACCCAAATGCACATCCCATAGGTGACAAGGAAATAGGATATCAATCACTAAGTTATAATCTCTATTGTTGTCAAGGAGGACACATGCATATGTATAGTAATTTTAGTGAATAGGATAATAATAATAATGGTCCCATGTTATACTTGCCTTGATCAAAGCTTTCTTATTGGTACTGCTAGTCTGGCTCAAAGTAATACTCCTGATCGTCAAGAAACTGCTCGCCGCCTAATCCCGATCACCAAACATCAACACGCAATCATCCAAGCAAAAATAGACAAAGCAAACAAAGAGATATAACTAGAATGGTACACCAATAGCAGCAAAACAGTATAAAAAGTTTATAGAACTATTCTACACATTACCACGATCACACAGACCTAAAGATCATGAAAAACGGAGTTAAAATGTGAAAGATATGAATTTTCTAAGATTTCCTATAGATAAAAAATGCACTAATATAAGCTCGATATTTAAATGTTGCAAACCTACTGAACAGTAGCACTAATGCGTCGAGCTCGCGAATACGAACCTAACGCAACTTGAACGGGTCAAATCGGAGTTAAAACGAGCATTTTATAGGCGAAATAAGATTGATGGCAAATCTGTAAATATTAGAAAACGTATTTTGAATCTATATAAAAGAATCTATGCTTTCTGAAAAGGAAAATGTATTTTGAAAATATGCCATGGATTGCGGGTTCTATTAAAGAAAAGCTCAGGGGCTCTTTAACAAGTTTGCCCGCGAAGGGGTATCTTCTAATCAGAGCCTTTGATTTGGATTTGGACAGCCCTGATCAAGTTGGGGAGGGGGAAGGAGATCAAACCGGCTGGAATAGTGGCCGGTGCGGTGGTTGGCCATGGCCGGCAATGAAGTAGCTCATCGGCGCACACGGTTAGGGCCCTAGAGGCTATGGTTTGGCTTGGGAACTGCATAGGAGCAAAGAGAGGATGGATGCGAACTCACCAATGGACTGTGTGGATGATGAAGGCTCGGCGGCGTCGTGGGGCTCAAAGGGGTGGATGGTGTCTCCTATGAAGGTTCAGCGGTGACACCTATGAAATAAAGATCAAAAGAGAAAGAGATAGGGGTGTAGACAGCTTTGTAACCTCAACGCGGAGCTCGGCAGCGGTTCACGACCGACGGTGAGGAGGTAGACAGCGAGCACGGTTGCGGCGGCTTGACTTCAAGATTGGCAAGAACCAAATGGCAGTAGCTAGGGCAAAATGGTGGCTCATAGTTGCGAAATGGACGCAGCTGGATATCCTCGGGGCTTTATAGGGCGCCAGGCGTGCGGATCACGTAGAAAATCCCATGAAAATCGGGTTTGGCGATAGAATTTTTTCCTCGGATAGAGTCTGGCTCATAGACGGCGGAGGTAGGAGACAACACTGACACATGGGGTCACCTCGTTAGGAGGAGAATCAGAGGAAGAGAGGGAGATGACACTCACTGACACTCATCTGCCCCATCCTAAGGTTCCTGAATTCCTCTTGCTTCAACTCAATTACACCCTCAAGAATATGGCGAGCCTTGAAATCTCTAACAAATTCATTCTAAGTGACAAGAGGAGCATGGTCAGGACGTGCAGCCAGGTATGACTCCCACCAAGTCTGAGCTGCCCCCTGTAACTGGCCAGACACATATAGCACCTTTTCCAAATCATTGCACTAAGCAATGTTTAATTATTTCTCCACCGCTCGCACCCAATCATCCGTCTCCAATGGATTAGCAGCATGAGAGAACATAGGAGGGCATCCTTTCAGAAATTCTCCATGTTTGTCCCTCACATGAACAGCTGGCGGTCCTCCTGTAGGGGGGGTTGTTCTGTATGTGCTGCATGAACATTTGCATCATCTGGTTTTGTGTGTTCATGAGTTCCTCAATAGTGATGGGTGCGTTAGGACCTTCACGGCCTCTGCCCCTACCATGGCCTCCACCTCCTCTGGCTGCCATCTGTTTCCCAAAATGCAGAAAACAAATCTCATTACAATTCAAGATGATATATACAAGAGATAAGTCAATCTGAATTTTTCCGGGCGAGTTCCAATTTCAGCAGTTCAGTAAAACTGTCATATCTTGAACTACAGATGTCCAACAAAGATGATATTTCCATGGATGGAAATCTTATGAAATTATCTACAACTTTCGTTAATAACACTTTCCCAGATTCTATCATTAAATTAATCAAAAACAGAACTTAACCAAAACTGTTACAGAACTCTAGACTGCATAGTAGCCTCAACTTGAAACAGGTATATCTCTTAGCTCATAATAGATAAAAAGGTGATTCTTGTGGGATTGCCAAGATACGAATGTCTAGTTATTCCCAGTAAAATTTCATAAATTTCTCACAAACAGATTTTGAATTATTCCAGAAACTTCTCAGACTGCTCCAGAAATCAGCAAAAGATAGAAACGAAGTAAACCCAAAACCCAACCAAATATTCACGATCAAACTTAATATCCTTAACTATCGAACTCGTGGACAAGCCCACAAAGCTCCAGCACACAATACAAAGATCTAAATCACACATTATCATAATAAGAATTCATCAAGCACACCATTGTTCACACCACATGCTTAAGATTCAACACTACTAAACTCAACATGACTCGTAAACTAATATCATTTTTTACATAGGGACTTCCTAATTTTAATAGAGCTTCTCATAAATCTTGTGGTGGCCTAGCTCAGCCCTTAGGTCGTTGATCTCCTTATATGCTTGTTCCTTAAGTTCCTTTTCCTTCAGCAGCTCATCCTTCAAATCCACCTCATGAAGAGCCAACTCACGAACTAGTTCCACAGTGGCTTGAAGAGTCAAGGATGAATCATCAGCAAGTGGTATAGTCCAAATGCCCTTATCATGCAGGAAACAGGGAACATGCCTGAGCACACCCTTCAATGTCTTGTCAGAGCGAAGACCATGGTAGAAGACAAACGCATTGTAGGCGACATCTTCCATGCTTGTTTCTATAGTTGCCCGGCTCACCTGAGTGATGAACTTTGACTCCACCTTAGGCACCCTGGTAGTAGGATCTACTGTCTTGACCCATAACTCGGTCTCCTAGTAAGAGTTCATCATCGGATAATTGTACTCCTTGCACTGGTACTCTAGCGTAGCTTTCCATTCGCGGTAGTAGGTATCCAACGTTCTTGTCAGCACGTCATGGAAGAAAGCATCTGCTTTTGGAACCATGATGTCAAGCTTTGTGGTGCATCCCATGGCTAGATTATCCACTGGAGTGTCTCCCACTCTTGATTTAGCATCTGATAATTCTTGGTCACCATCTTCATGGGCTCGTTGGGATTGAAGTGGGCAATGTACTGTGTAGCGGTCATGCGGGGATGAGGAGACATCTACAAGATTTAGACATAGATTAGATGGAATCAATATATTTTTGCAATAGAATAAGACAAAAGAAGCATAAAAATTTAACAATTAACAAGGTGGAAGTGGTAAGCATGAAACAAGTGAAGCAAGAATGCTAAAAATGGCCATTCTAACTAGGCTTGCGTCCTACAGTCAACACGGCTCTGATACCAATTTGTCACACCCATTTTTAAGGATAAAAATAGGATGCATAAGAGACTCATGTGCGCCCTAGGAAACGATCGCACACATAAGTTGACAAATTACATAGTATCATCATAGTACTTATTACACAGTGAATAAGTATTTATCACATAGTCTTATACAATAATTGTAGCAACTAATAGTAGTTCTCTAGCGGAAGCTCCAAACATAGGGACACAGTCGACTGGTTGACTTCAAGCCTAATACTCATTTCGATAATCATCATCATAATCTTCATCTGTGGTGGTGGGAAATAGCAAGAGTGAGTCCATGTCGAACTCAACAAGTATAACACAGGGTTCATGAGGCTCCAAAGGCTAGACACTGTTTGACTGCATTTAGCTTTTATTCAATATATAATTTGCAATTGAGTAGCATCAAGATGAACCAATTCCCATTAATGAACCAATGAACAATTGTAATAGAAATAATGAAGTAGCATTATCATGGCATAATAATATCAATAGTAATTAAAACATGATATAACAATGGTGATCATCCATCTATAAATGTTCTAAGGCCACCCATATCCGTGGGCATGGCTAGTATACTAGTTTTTAACTCTGCGTAGAGGTGTACACTTTCACTGTAAGTCATGATTTCCAAATGCGTGGGGAGATCAAACCCAAACATCATAAAACCATATAAAGCTATTTAAAAGTTCGTCTAACAAGTTAGAGCCATTAGATTCACTTGGCAAGTAGATATAGGAACCCCCCTTTTTAGATGACACATTCCTTCCCGGCTATACACATGTGACTAGAAGTTGTCCTATACACAAATCATCAAGCCATTCTTACGCCAATCAAGGTAACCACTAACAAGCTAGAGAAGGTCTTTTAAACAACTAAAGCTAGAGCCATATAGCCCTCATAGCTGTACTGTATGTCTTAGAAAAATCACATACAACTAAGTCCTTATGGAGAGAAACCAGAGCATCAAAATAACCCACATGCTCTAGCCTCCTTTTCAACAGTAATAAAATCATCTTAATGGTTGGTTGCACAATTCATTAGCCATATTACAAGATCATTGTTCATATATAATGCACTAGCCAAACTACCCAAATGCACATCTCATAGGTGACAAGGAAACAGGATATCAATCACTAAGTTATAATCTCTGTGGTTGTCAAGGAGGACACATACATATGTATAGTAGTGAATAGGATAACAATGATGGTCCCATGTCATACTTGCCTTGATCAAAGCTTTCGTGTTGGTACTGCTGGTCCGGCTCAAAGTAATACTCCTGATCATCAAGAAACTGCTTGCCGCCTAATCTCGATCACCAAACATCAACACACAATCATCTAAGCAATCATACACGAAGCAAACAAAGAGGTATAATTAGAACAGTACACCAACATAGCCAAATAGTATAAAAAGTTTTTAGAACTCTTCTACACGTTACAATGATCACACAAACGTAAAGATCATGAAAAACGAAGTTAAAACGTGAAAGATATAAATTTTCTAAGATTTCCTATAGATAAATAAATGCACTAATATAAGCTTGATATTTAAATATTGCAAACCTACTGAACAGTAGCACTAATGCGTAGAGCTCATGAATATGAACCTAACGGAACTTGAACGGGTCAAATCGGAGTTAAAATGAGCATTTTACAGGCGAAATAATATTGATGGCAAATCTATAAATATCAGAAAATGTATTTTGAATCTACATAAAAGAATATATGCTTTCTGAAAAGGAAAATGTATTTCAAAAATGCGCCATGGATTGCCGGTTCTATTAAAGAAAAGCTCAGGGGCTCTTTAACAAGTTTGCCTCGTGAAGGGGTATCTTCTAATCAAAGCTGTTGATTCAGATTTGGACGGCCCTGATCAAGTTCGGGAGGGGGAAGGAGATCAAATCGGCCGGAACAGTGGCTGGTGCGGTGGTTGGCCATGGCCGGTAGTGAAGTACCTCACTGGCGCACACGGTTAGGGCCCTAGGTGCCATGGTTTGGCTTAGGAACTGCATAGGAGCAAAGAGAGGATGGATGCGGACTCACCAAGGGACTCTATGGATGATGAAGGCTCGACGACGGCGTGGGGCTCAACGGGGCTGATGGTGTCTCCTATGAAGGTTTGATAGTGACGCGTGTGAAATAAAGAGCAAAAGAGAAAGAGATAGGGGCGTAGACAGCTTTGTAACCTCAATGCGGAGCTCGGCAGCAGTTCACAACCGACAGCGAGGTGACAGATGGCGAGCACGGTTGCGGCGGCTTGACTTCAAGATCGGCAAGAACAAAACGGTGGCAGCTAGGGCAAAACGGTGGCTCGTGGTTGTGAAACGAATGCGGCTGGAGATCCTCGGGGCTTTATAGGGTGCCAGGCATGCGGATCACGTAGAAAATCCCGTGAAAATCAGGTTTAGCACCAGAATTTTTTCCTCAGGCAGAGTTCAGCTCGCAGACGATGGAGGTAGGAGATGACACTGACACGTGGGGTCACCTCATCAGTAGGAGAATCAAAGGGAGAGAGGGAGATGCCGTGCGGGCCTCGGCTCATTGCTAGGCTTCGGCCTTTGTCAAGCCGAGGTGGGCTGCGGGATTAGGAATGGATAGCTAGGCTTTGCAGAGGGCACTAGTCCTGTGGTTTAGGAGGGAAAAAGGAGAGAGAGCAGGCCAACGGAGGAGAGTAGGCCTTCGGCTAAAAGAGAGAAGAGAGGGTTTTCTATTCTCTTTTATTTCAAAGCTATTTCAAACTTGTTTTCAAAGCAATTCAAATCTTTTTGAAGTTTTGACCAAAACTATAACAGAACTGACCAAATTATAAGAACGTAAGTACAAAAACAATCACCAAAGTGATCAAATTCCTGTACTTAAACCCCCATAATCCCAGTAGTCCAGAAATCTTGAAGGATTTCAAACAACTTTTGACATACAAACTAAGATCATAGTGATTCAACACAACACACCATTCGTTACAACATTTCACAAGTGGCATGTGGATTACATCCATCGGAGTTCAAATAAAAATATTACAAACCAAGTTCATTTTGCGAAAGTAACATAGTTTAGTACATAACTTCATAGTTTCAAATACTTTGCTAGAGGTCATGTCCCACAAAAGCATCTTCAGGTACGAAAACTAGTAGAGACCGCGCCCAATGGTCTAGTCTTCATCCCCGGCTGGGAGAAGGCAATACTTGCAACAACCAAAATAGAATTGATCATCTGCAACAGGTGGGAAATAAACCCTGAGTATAAGAAGGTACTCAGCTAGACTTACCTGTAAAAAACCAGAAATAAAGGACACCAAGGATCATGCAAAGCTTGTAAGGTGGGCTAGCTTGAAACAGTTGCATAAAAGAGCTTATGAATATAAGTACCAATTAAACTTAGCATCAAGTTCATCATTAATAACCTGTCAACTATATTAGCACATGTACTAGAGCACTCACTTATTAGGAGCAAACAAAATTAACCATAGAAGGTATAATAAGGCTGTTGTCATCATATCATCATTCTTGAACCATCATATTATTTAATGTATCTACTTTGGAGATACTCCCGTCAAGTTCTCACTAACCGGTGAGAGACGGCGACTCGAATCGAATTACAACTCAGCTGAGGGGGTATTACTAACTCTCACCCTGGCATACTTTGCAAGGGTAGCCGTGGGTCACCTTTGGTACAACTCAGGAACCAACTTTGCGGGTTCGGTCAGCGCCAGCACTCTCAGGGATTACCCTTCTTCCAGGACGATCAGGACTTTTAAATCACCTGCCCTTGAACTCACTCCTATGGCTCAATGGTCTAGGCACTCAACAGTGACCTCCTCGTCTGGCGCTTCTCCTGAAGGCTGCACCTCCTGAACCTCCGACGTTGGCTGCTGCTGCTCCTCGCTCGGCTCCTCGAATTCTAGCAGTGTTACTCCCTCCGGTACACCTATTGCATGCATATGCACAAGATAAATATCATGGATGCATAAGGAATGACATGATGCTCATGATGAATGGATAACAGCATGTAAGTATTTAACCCAAAACATTATTGGACACTTGTTTATTGAGTACTAATAGCTCTATTCAAATCACTTTAAAAGCAAGCATGTTAATTCCTTCTAAAGAGCAAGGTTGCACATACCTAATTTGCATAACCTAAGATACAAGTGTTCATCTTCAGTTAAAGGCCTAACACCTGCACCTACAATTTAAGTGTCTAATAAAATCACAACATGCTTGTATAAAGTAAACTATACTTAACAGAAAAGCTTAGGTTTCCAATCAGCATGGACAGCTCATTCCTCCACATCGCGCGCACGTGCTCACTGATGAAAACCAGACCGACACCTCACTCACTCCCTCTCTCTCACTATTCCCTTCCTCTGTTTTCTCCTCCACACGTGAGCCATGACCGGAGAAGGTAGCGGCCGCCTCCGAGCGATTCATCCAAACCATAGCGCCATTGTTCGATTTAGCTAAGCCACAATACAGGGCATGGATGCCACACGTGGAGGAATGGGCAGGCATGGATGCCACACGTGGCCGGTTTCTGAACCGGTCGGCCACATGTTCACTGAACTTGACTGAATCGAGCTCCGATGACTGACTGACAGTGCCATTTTGAAATCCTATTGCTCCTAATCTAGCTCGAGTTAGTGGTAGGTAATATTAGCAAACTTGTAGAGCTACAGGCGTACTACAAAATTGTTAACTACAGCTTGGACTAGTTCAGCTCAGTTAGTGAGTAATGCCTCTCCAAAGTGGGTCACATGGAAACTAAAACTGAGTTTCAGTTAACTGACTGAAACCTGGTTTTTCGACGCTCTCTACCTCCTTAACCAGTGAGAACTAGGTGATGGTGCTATTGACAAAATCATAGAGCCATGTGAGCACTACACTTATGTCAATATGGGTTAGGGCTAATTGGGTCAAGTTTGCAAGTTACAAGGTCCCAACATAGGGCACTTCAAACTGTTAACCAGTGAGGACTTAGCCAAATCTTTCTAAGTGTCAAACAACACTTCTACTGACTTGTGGGCCCTATTTGAGCATGTTCTAGCCATTTTCATGAGATGGTCATATTGAGACTTTTGTTCCTTGATAAATTGGCTACTACTTTGGTAAAGGGTGCACATCCATCAAAGGTCTCTAGGTTGGACTTTTTAATCAGTCAAACAGAGTCACTCTATAGATCATCCTAAAGTCATACCTCACCTAGAGGGCAAATTAGCCATTTTGGTCCACATGAACAGTGTTCCATCAATCACCCAAAGTGTAGCTAAGATGTATTAGGACATAATTAACCACTCTACCCACTGGTTACACCAAACTCTAAGTGTCACATGTGATGAAACAACAAAACATTCAAATTGCCCAAATGTTGCAAGCCCATGTTTCACATGTTTCATGACTATATTGCAAAACTCAAACTTGTCATGTTACACTACACAGTTGCCATGCCTCAAGATATGAGAAAATCATGTGGCATTCACATGTTGCACTAACTATATTTCATAAACATAAATTATGAAACAAGCAAAATTGAGTATGTTGCATACTTATGTTTCATAGGTTTCAAAGGAATGTTTCAACCATTTTGACTCATCAAACATGATGCTATGCTCATGATATGGGATTAGGATGCTATGATCATGCATTATGAATGCATTATGAGGCTAACTAACACCAGGGGTGTTACAAAAACCACTCACTTTAATAAATGAAGTGCACCAACATGTATGAAAAATTTTAATTTAATGAAAAAATTTATTTCCCTATGTTTTCATGAGCACAAAAATATGAAATTAAATCATTTTAGATCTATTTCCAATAAACAAATTTTAGAGTGTTACAGATGTTCAGGACTTTAACTCGCCCTTAGGCTCATGCCATTGACTCCCCACACGCCTCACTTCCTCTTGGGTGTGCACTCTAACATAATGGCTTCGGCCTGAGTTTAGCTACTCGGCTTCGCGGTCGGAACGAGTTATCTGGCCAACTAAGTGATAAGCATGTGTTTAATATGACTTGAGGACATACAGCGAATTGGTCCTTAACTGACATAGACGAGGATAGATAGGCACCTAGGACCTTTATGCCCTATTGCTTCTCTATCGCAGTCCCGTCTAGTCTCCTTTCATTTTTTAGCACATGATTATCACCATGATAGCAAATATAGCCAACTGTGACCAGCCACTCTCCTAATTCCGTATGTGACAGTAAATCACCCGGCTTCTACCGGTCAAAGATGGCTAAGCATTTTATTCATTCCTACACCTAAATAGGGTTTAAGGTATATGTAGTGGACAAGTAGTAGATATATGCAGCAAGTGTTTCCAACACAACTCTTATAACTTAATGCATCAGACACTATACTCCAATTTAAGGTTTTGTAAAACATGGGAGTCTTATAATTCTTCGGGGCTTGCCTTTTAGAAACGATGAGGGCTGATGATCCGAACACTCAAGAAGCTCTTCTTGATTGGTTCCTCCTTCCCCTCCAGCCTCCTATGGCTGCCCCTCTGACTCCTGAACTTGTTGCTGCTCCTCTAGAAGTCCTTGTTCGAACTCCAACAGCGTCACGCCCTCGGGAACACCTATTGCAACGCACATGCATAACATGAGAGTCATGAATGCATAAGATATGGAATGTTATGATGAAATGTATAGTCATGTATAGATGAACACATGAATGACATGATGATACAAGATTAACATTAATTTTACTAAGTGCATATCTCTTCTTGAAAAAAAACTACACACTCATCAAGCTCTAACAACCTAAGATAAAGTTGTTCATATTTAGTAAGGGGCCTAGGAACTGCAACTAACAACTTATCTTAATTAGCCTAAGCACCTAAATAATAACATGAAGCTCATACAAAGCAAACAAGTCATCCACTCAAGTTAAGCAATTTCTAGACTATAGACAATAGCCACATGTTTTGATCATAACTAGAGTTATACAATTCCAGCAAACATGCAACAAGATTTTTTGGAAAGCTTATGAAATTTTCTACAAATCATCTTCAATCATTTGAGATTGATTCCCAAGTTAACAAGGTAAAAAGGCACATTTAACAAATCTGGTCCAGAAATTCTAGAGAACAACTAGTTCCGAAGACCAATTTTGAACAGCCATAACTCACAAACCATTTGGCCAAATGCCATGAAAATTTAGCACAAACTAGATAAGTGAGTTATCTACAACTTTGTTATAGACAAAATTCACAGCAAACATCATCTTCACCATGTAATTTGCTTAACTCTAAAATCTGTCCAGAAAAGTCACTCTAAGTGAAAATTAGGATAAATAATATTTCAGTACATAGAAGAATGGTAATTTGAGCACCACTAATATTACCAACAGTTAGCATACATCAAATGAACACTAGAAAACATATTGTCCTTGCCTAAAAAAATCTTTTCATGCCTTTATTAATTTATTTAGATAATTAGGTGAAATAATAAACATATAGCAAAAGTGCATAGTAAATTTTACAAAACTTGCAATAACTTATACATGTCTCCAATAGGTTACTGTATAAATTTCATAGCATTTGAACAAGTAGAACATCCTATGCAAAAATGACAAGCTAACATAACTTATAATAGCATAAATAGGAAATCATAGTGAAAAGTGTCAAACAACAAATTTCATATTTTTTAGTTTCATCATGATACAAGAACATTGTCCACTTAATTTCATGGTCACTAGGTATATATTTTTACCATGAAAAATAGCACAAGAAACTAATATTTCTTTAAAGGAAATCAATAACTAAAGCATACAGCACCCAAAAATCATGAGATTTTTACTGCAGCACTCATAAATCCTAGCTAGCCTTCCACAAAATTTTCACATCAAGTGGAGCACTACAACTCAGGTTATGAATTTCCCTTTGAAAAACCCTAAATAAAAGAGATAAATAAAAACAGTAAAAACTTTCCACTTGACACTATCATATTATCACACTATCAGGTAGATCTACTTACCAGGATTCTAAAAACTCCTCGTTTGTATTTTTTTGACTTTTCTATGATTTAATATGAATTTCCAAAGTTCACAAGCATTTTCTTGAAAAGAATAAAAAGAAAACCTAGCTAACAGAGACTAACAGCTGGGACTAGGGTCAATAGGCCCCACGCGATAGACACACAGAGGTAGCGGAGGGGTTTGACCGGCGTTTGCTCACCGTCGGGGAGGTCACCGGCGGTAGCGTCTTCGTTGTTGGAGTCCTCTCGCCGAGCCACATCAATTGGTGGAGGTGGTTGGCTCAGTGGAGCACCGAAGCAAGCTCACTAGTGGCAATGGCGCATGGTGACGCTGTGCGGTGATGCACCGGCCATTCCTAGCCACGGCTGGGCTAGGCGAGGGCGGCCACGGCCTCACGGTGCTCAAGTGAAACTACCAAGGGTGATCTAGGGTTAGTGGGGGCGCTAGGGAAGCATGGTCACGTGCATGTCCGCGCAGCGGTGGAAACACGCTAGCGGGCTCACATTTTTGTGAGGTCAGAGGGGTTGAGGTCCAACGAGTTGGAGTTAGAGCATCTACGAAATGTGGGGAAGATGAGGTGAGGGAGAGGAAGAGCAGAGATGCACTGGGTTGCTCCAACCACGGCAAGCTCAAAGCTCGGCGGAAACTCCTATGAGGTCACGGTGGCAGAAACGGCCAATGTGGCCTCACCTTGGTTCGGTTGGCGATGTAAGTTGGTCGAAGGGGTAGAGCAGAGCAGGGTGAGTCTATGTGCGTGAGCAATTTAGGAATGGCAGGATGGCGGAGGAGCTATGTGGCGGCGGAGCTCTTGGCAGCAATGGTGAGCTCAACTTCACCTTCTGCCGAGCGAGAGCGAGGAAAAGGAAAATAGTGAGTACGAGAGCGTCATGGGGCACGTCATGGCAGTCTTTGGGCATGCCCCCGCCTGACCAGTGGGACCGACACTGGTGTACGACCACTAGATGGCAAGCTCGGCCTGCACTCGATCGGCCACCATGGCCACACTGAAGCCGGCCATTAGGCCCTGGTGATAGTCTGATATCCCAACTTTGCCTCCTTATTACTCTTAATCCGTTCGTTCATTGCAAAAGCTCAAATAAGTAAACTTGTAGAGTTATGTGAGTTGTCCATTTTTGCTAATATGAGTTTGGTCTAGATCGGCATAGTTTTCTAACTACAGGCTGTAATATAGGGTACCAAAACTGAAACACAGTCAACACTTAGTAATTTCTAAGCTCAAAACAGCCCCTAAATTCACCTTGTGGGCCATTTCTGAGTAGGTTAGGCACTGATCTAGGTCAAGGTCATTAAACAAAGTTTGTTCCTTATAAAATTTACTACAACTTTGCTTAAGGGTGCACAGCCATGTAAACACTCTAAACCATAGTTTTTAATTGGTAAACAAAAGTCACTCTAGAAGGGTTTCTAGTCAAACTAAAGCAAGAAGCTTAATTAGGCAATGTCATTTACATGAACATTGTTCCATTAGAAATCCTAAGTGTAGTTAAGGTGTTTTAGTGACCGAACATCAACCACTTGCATTAATCAACACATGATCATAAGCATACACACATTGAAACATAGAATAACAATGTATGTTTCATATGTTTCAAAGCAATGTTTCATATGTTTCACATATATGTTTCATATGTAAATGCTCATGTATGAATGATGCTTATGCTCATGCAATGCAAGTGCAAAAGTGCAAGCCTAACACCTAGGGTGTTACATCCGCCGCGGTGGTGAGCTTGGAGCGAGCCCTCACCTAAACTCGGATGAAGCCTCTAGCAAGTCGACGCCGTGGAGCAAGGCTTGGCAAAGCTATGGGCTAAGTGGAGGCAGGAATGGCATGGTGGCTACAACGAGCAAGGCCAGTGGATCACGGCTGCATCAGCAATTGCGCTTGTGTTACAATGATGAGAGTGAGCGAGAGCTGAGCGATGCGAGAGAGTGAGAGAGAGCCTGCGATCATGACGCGGCGACATTGCAACCCGCCCTAGCCTAACCAGCGAGCCCATCATCGGTGTACGGCCTGCACGTAGCATGCATGGTCTACGCCGTGTCGGCCAGCTGGCACGTCCAAATCGGCCATCAGGCCTGATTCAGGGCGACTGACGGTGCCACATTTTTCATGGAACCATCCAAATTATAAGAGCATAAGTACAAAAACAATCATCGAAGTGATCAAATTCTCACACTTGAGCCCATATAACTCCGATAGTCCAATAAAATAACGAGGGATTTCAAACCGACCAACATACAATCCACATGCTATATCCATTTCACAAGTAATTCAATATACATCGGAGTTCAACATAGTTATTACAACTTAAGTTCAAAAGTAGTAGAAGCAAAGTAGTTTGAAACTAACATCACCCTTATTTAAAATACATGCCAGTACTGTTGACGGTCACTAATGCTCATTTTTATCCATCAACTACTGCTTGATATGACATGATATGAACCACAAAGCATAGTTGTAGGGTTTGAAACTAACGAGTTCCACGAGTTTTGGTGAATCTATGTTTTATAGGGGTTAAACTGGAAAAGGACCAGAATCACCAAATAGAAGTATCTCAAGTGATGAATTGGAGTACACCATTGCGAAGAGCTCATCAAGAACTCATAGATGCACCCTATATTCTGGATCGGTGGTAGATCGCGAAGGTGACAACTTCGTTGAGTCCTCTATAGTCCACCTCCCATCTATAGGCCTAGCAGGATATATAATTACGTGGTAGATTCATACTCTGTTTGCGATCTTCCATAGTAATTCCTCAGTTGAATAGTAGAAGATGTGGACTGCCCAAGTTAGAAGTAGAAACCCTGATCGAGTTATCCTCTCTATACTCCTACTATCGACCCCATACTAGATTGATCCTCTCTTACGTTTTAGTCTTGTTTTCACTTTAGTTGTTCCTACCTTATTTATATTTCCAACTCATTCACCTTTTCTGGTTAAGATAGAACATGTAGTGGACTCACACGTTTCCCTATGGATAAGATATTGAAAACCCTCCGGGTGAAAGTTACAATGGTATCCGTGCGCTTGCGGATCTTTTTTGTTAGCGTTAATAAATACCAACAAGTACTAAGGTCAACTTCCAACAAAAGCATTAGAGATAAGATAACTCAGGAGGATCATGCCCATGATCACACTCTGCCACTACAATAGGAGCCATCCAATTCTTGCAATATCCATGATACATCACAACCTACAACAAGTGGAAATAAACCCTGAGTACGAGAAGGTTCTCAGCTAGACTTACTCGTCATAAACTAGAAATAAAGTGACACCAAGGATCAAGCAAGGCTGGTATAAGGGGGGCAAGCTAGACAACATTTTGCATAAAAGCTTAGTACAGATAAGTAATCATTAATGCTTAAGCATGAAGTTAATAATCATTAACCAGTCATCTATATTAGTACCTATACTAGAGCACTGACTTAATTAGGAGCAAACAATATTAACCATAGCAGGTATAATAAGGCCATCATCATATCATCATTCCTAAACCATCTTATTATTTAGTGTATCTACTTTGGAGATACTTCCGTCAAGTTCTCACTAGCCGGTGAGAGACAGCGACTCAAATCGAATTACAACTCAGCTAAGGGGGTATTCCTAACTCTCACCCATGACTTCGCCCATCGGGGAGCATTAGGTCACCTTTGGGACAACTCAAGAACCAACTTCGTAGGTTCGGTCAGCGCTAGCACTCTTAGGGATTACCCTTCTACCAGGACGATCAGGACTTTTATATCACCTGACCTTGGACTCACGCCTACGGCTCCCTTCCAAAGCATACTTTATACTTGCTGACTCCCGGCCTGAGTTGAGCTACTCTGATTCACGGTCAAGCACTCGGGCCCAGCCAACTAAGAGAGAGGCATGCGTTCAACATGACAAAGAAAGGCTTTAAGAATTGGTCCTTAAGCAACGCAGACGGAGTCACTGTAAGCCTACCACTCTACAAGCCTCCACCTAGTCTTCATTCATATTATACGAGGTTCTTTTCCACGATAGCAAATATAGCCAACCGTGCCATATGTAAGTCCCTATAGCTCACAGGTGACAGGAAATCACCCAACTTCTACCACTTAAAGCAGTGCTAAGCATCTACTCGAGCCTGAGCTACATAGGATTCATGGTATATTCTCTGGACAAGGATTGGATATCAATGCAACAAGTGTTTTCATCCAACACCTATAACTTAATGCAACAATATATAACATAGTACTTAATTGCATTTTAGAAATTAGGAGGCTTATAATACTCCATGGCTTGCCTGTGATCCGACACGAGTCAGTCAAGTTAGCTTGCACCGTATTGATGATGTCTCCACTTTAGGCATGCACTCCAGGGTCCTTCCATCCTCGGGATGGATCCACCAACACCATCTTCGGGTTCAGCTCCACATCATGTCCTTCACGTGGTGCATCTAGTGTACCTAGATGAGATGCAAGATGCAAGTGTATGAATACATGGAAATGCAATAGATGACGCATCACACACTAATCAAGGCAAGTACAAGGTTATAATAAAAACACTTAAGCACATCACTTTGCTTAATTAACATCACACAAACCAACATGCTAAGATAGCAAAGAGGGCACACTTAGCATGGCACACAAGTTCCACATGATCTCATATGTATTTAACTTGATTACCAAGGACGTGAACCACACTTAGCAACATGCAAAGCAAGTCAAGGTGAAGCAACAACTATAACTAGAATATGCCAATTTCTGGACTTGCAAACAATAGCTTCATAAATCAATCATAACTGGAGTTTTATAAATCCAAATGATATGAAACAAGACATTATGGAAAGCTTAGGAAATTTTATACATTTCATATGTAATCATATCAGCATGATTCCCAAGTTATCATGACCAAACATGTCAATCTTTCAAGTCTACATAGAATGTAATCAAAATCTGACAGTAGAATCATTAAGCATGCAAATCCTAAACTATCGGACCTAGGATCATGAAAATTTAACACAAGCAAGATAAGATAATTATCTATATCTTTTGTATTTACCAAAACCACAGTAAACATCATTTACACCATTAAACTAGTTCCACGAGTAAAACTGCACATGCAGCCCAAACAACAGAGGCACAACTATGGACAGAAAACTTATAGGAAATTCAGAGAAGCATAACTGGAGTTGTAGACCTCCAACAAACATGATTTTTAACTTTTTGGAAAGCTTATAAAGTTACCTACAACTTTATTACTATCATCTTAAGATGATTTCATAGTTCACAACGTCAATTAAACCAAGGAAGACATCTCTGTCCAAAACATGAACAGAAACTGATATGCTACTTTAAACAGCTATAAGTTGAGTTCCACATGTCCAATAAATATAGTTCTAGAATTTTTCAAAAACTTAACAAATTGTGAACAACTTTGCTATAAACATCTAGAACTAATTCTGCTACTAACAAGGTCACACATGGCACACAAAGCAACCCTGTCTGGGTTTGGGCAGAAACTGCCACAGTACTTTAAAGAACTATAGTTAAACACATACTTAACCAAAAATTGTGATCTTTAGCTTTTTGAAAAGCTTATGAAAATTACTAAAACTCATTTATTATCAACAAGGCATGATTCATAACTTAACTGAGCCAAATAGCATACATGGAGAACTGTCCAGAATAGAAGCAAAGCAGCATATGGCATTTGTTATTTTTCATATCTCTAAATATATCAAGCATAAAACTTCATTTGGAGCCCTACGTCTACAGTTATGAAAAAGACAAATATGACTAGCATTGAAAACCTAGATGCATAAATCTATTTTTACAGGTAAAACTTTAAACTAAACCATGACATATTATAGATCCACTGCCTAGACAATTTCACATGGATTCCAAAAATTCCTCATTTGCCTTTTTTTATTTTTCTACAATTTAATATGGATTTTCAAAGTTCATCACCCAAATCTACAAGAATACAACAGGAAAAAAGGAAAAACGTTTTTGCTTCAGGGCCTGCAAGAAACTTTAATCAACTCAAGCAAACAAGTCCTATCAGCACTATTTACATGAGTCTTGGCTTTGCATCTGGACTCGAGAAAAAGCTTCTAATTCATTTTCACCCTCCTTCAACCTTACGAGCACATAAATAGGGGACGGACGGCTTCGGTAGGGAAGGGCATGACGGTGGTGAAGCGACGGCCGGCTCCCAGGGTGGGATCCCCACGGCCTCGAGGCAGGCCATGGCACGGCTGTAGGTGAGCCGAGATTGCCTGGCATGAGCACCGGTGACCAACTGGGGAGTATCAGTGACCAACTGGGGAGCATCGGCGACGATGGCTACGGCAGTGGCGCTGTGGGGCACGGCGGCCGGCGAAGAAGGACCGCGTGGCATAGGGTGGGGTGCAAGAGGTGGAGCAGGAGGCCACAGCACCACACAGGGGAGGAGAAGAGCAGTGCTAGTAGTAGCAATGGTGGAGCTCCTACTTGACTCCGAGCGAACAGAGAGGGACAGAGAGGGAGCGAGTACGGGAGACCGAAGGAGGGGGCTCAAGTTCTTTCCCTTTTGTCAAGCACGGGGGCTGGGTGGTGAGCTTGCAAGCGTGCGAGGGTGAGCGAGGGCGCCACGTGGCCTGCAACGCTAGCACACGGTCGGCCATGATGAGCTCTAGTTCGAAATCAACTCAGGAGCTAACAATACCACCATAAAAATACACTGAAACACCGAACTTCCTCCTTTTGTAACTCTAAATTTGTTCCGTTTTGGCACAAGCGGTAGTAACCAAAGTTGTAGAGCTACACGAGGTCTCCAACTTTGCTTATAGTGCCAAAGTTTGATTTGGCCTAGTTCAAGAGATACGAGGCTCCAAAGTGGGGTACGCGAAACTTGAAAACTGAATTCAGTTTCAAGCCGACTGAAACTGCAATCTTCTTCCATCTCCATCTCCCAAACCGAGCAAGCAAAAGCTAAACCAATTCCACAACATTGTAGAGCTATATGAGGACTACAACTTTGCTTAAAGGATCTAGGTTTGGCTTGACTTGGTTTGAGATATATACTGTCCTAAAGGAGGGTACATCTAAACTGAAATTAGCTCCAACACTTAGCCAAATTTGCGAAGTCCAAAAATAGCAGCAGATTGCAACTTTGAGCCTCTGTTTGACTCATTTCCAAGATGAACAGGGATGCTCCAAAAACAAAGTTTGTTGTACATAACATGGACTACAACTTTTATTTAAGGTCCAACATCAAAACTTCTATAGAACCTGTAGTTCTATTTTGTCCAAAGTAGCATCACAATAAAAGCTTAAATTATCACTTTTGATGCATTGCAGCATTTTCTTGACATTTGCTCAACATGAACCTTTCATGACTTTTGTTATAGAGTTCATCTAGAGTCATTTGGGCAAGTTTTTAAGGTTTGGTTGATGATCTATAATTCCATCCACTTAATGGTGCAATTCAAACACTTAGTAAAGCCATCGAAATAAAGACATGACTTATCATTTCATGTGACTTTTTGATTCCAATTGATGAAACTTTTCCAAGGATCACTATAGATAGAGAGTGATGTGAGACACATGAAAGAACATGTTTAGCATTACTCAAGTATGCCCTTTACAAGGGCCGCATACTAAGCACAATTGTTGTACTTTAATTACAATATTGCCAACTCGAGCTCATGATCATCACTTAACCTGCCCGTGTTAGTCCACTTGCCTAGCTGGTGACTAACACCTGGGGTGTTACAACATTGGCTCTTTGTAGCTCCCAAACCATCATGAACTAGCAAAAGCTCCAGTAACAAAAATTGTAGAGCTAGGTGAGTACTCCATCTTTCTTATAAGAATTTGGTCTAGTTCGGCCTAGATTTCAAACTACACCACCCTAAGCATGCATACAGTGAAACTAGAAGTTAGTTTAGGACTTAGGAAATTTCTAAGTCTCAAAACAGCCCCTACTTTCACCTTGTGACCCCTTTTTTGAGCATGTTGTGCACATTACTAGTTCAAGGTCATAATATAAAGTTGGGTCCTTATAAAATTTACTACAACTTTGCTTAAGGGTGCACAACCATGCAACATTGCTCTTCTTCCTAGCTGGCACCTCAAAGAGCGGTTGTTTGCCACTCCACAGGTTGTGCTGACCAGGGCTCAGGGTGGCCTCCCGCCCTGAAGACAAGTCTGACGGTTCGCTGGCACCACCCATTGCTCCAGCTATCTCCATGGCTCCTTGCAAATGCTTGTTGCTTTCCTGACTGGATAGCTAGTCGTGGGTCGACGGCTCCGAGACATAGGCATCTTGATCCTAAAAAATAATGAGCTACAGAGGATGAGTTTGAATCAAAGCTTAAAGAAAGTGCTAGCTAAGCCAGCCCAGAGTATTTACATCTGGGCATGGATGAGTCACGCTGTAAGGCCTCTGCTGGTGTCTGTTCCCCTACTTAGTGTTAGCAGTGAAGAACTTTGAAGCCCGTTCTCCAATCTGCTCCTCCGTTAGTCTTTCTAGCATTTCCCGTGCAAAATCTGCATCCTGATATTCATACACGAGGTGCACACTCTCCTTGCATGGCTGGAGACACCACCTAATGAAGTTCAGAGTCACTCTGACACCATCAATGTTAGTCCTGATAAGAATGTCCAATAGTTCCTCCACTTGATGCATCTCATCGCTGTTTGGCCTCATCGACCAGTTGGGGATGGGCTGTGTCGGGCTGTCAATGTCCGCAGAAAGACTATCTTCTATATTCACCGTGTAAAACTGTAACACCCCTGGGTGTTAAGCATGCATTAGCATCCAAAGCATTAGTCATAATCATCTCATACATGGTTATCATTGCATGCAATATAGACCCTTTTAAATTTAAAGTTGAAAAACAAATACTCAAAACCCAAATTCTGCATTTAAGTGCTAAAGAGTGGTGAAATTTTGTGTAGCTACAATTTTAGATAATCTAGAATAAATAAACATGATTTTTGGAGCAACTCTTGAATTCAAATTCCTTCAAATTTTTGCTTTTAAAAATATTCTAGAAAAATGATTTTTTACTTAAAAATTTAGCTTTAAATCCTAAATTCAAAATCTATTTAGAATTTTGAAAAGTGCCTTACATGAAAGTTGTAGAGAATTAAATTTTGAACAACTTTTATACTGGGCAAAAGTTCTGAAAACCTCTTTTTCATCTTCAAATTCAAATTTGAAACAAATAGAGAAATCTGAAAATTTTATTTATAAAAGAAAAACGGTTTCTCGTTTTAGTGGGCTGCGGCCTCCCTTTCGGCCCGTGAGCAGACGCCGGCCTGGCCCGCTCGCCCCCGCTCCACTCCCCGCGCGCGCGCGTGCCCGCGCCAGCGCGACGCCCGCGTCAGGGCTCGCTCGCCGCGTGGCCGCCGCTCGCCGTCTCCGGCATACGGGTGACGAGCCGTGGGCTCCACCGGCCGCGCCACGCGCCCTGAAGCTGCACCCGCTCCTCCCTCAGTCTCACTCCCCATCACTTCGCCCTTCTTGGCCTCGCGCGAGTTGCAGCAGCCGCTGCTCCCGCCTCCTCGCGCTCGCCACCGCGGCCGCGCCATTCCTTGCCGCGTTCAGCCGCCGGCCGGCCGCCTCCGAGCAATTGCTCGCGTGACCATCTCCGCTCCGTCCTCCTCTCCTCCGAACGCTCCCCCACGCTCCACCTCTGCCCCGCGGTAAGGCACTACTTCGCGCGCCCCGCCGCGACGCCATTCCGGCCACCGCGTGCTCACCCCGCTGTTCCGGCGCCTTCTCCCCGCCAAGTCACTCGCGCGCCGCCTCTCGGTGTTCGCCACCTTTACCGGATCTCCGTGCGTCCAGTCGTCGGTTCTCGCACGGCCGAAGCCTCCCGCTAGCCGCCGGCGGGTATCACCGCCGCCGCGACGTCGTAGCCGCGCGGCCGCGCCCCGCGCTTCGCCCCTCCCCTCTGCTCTCTAGGCCAAACGGCCTTGGGCCGAACCACTGAGCCGGGCCGCCTCTCTTTTTCCCGCGCGGCGCTCCGGCTGAAAACGGCCGTGGGCCGGTGGTTTCAACTGGGCTGGCCCGTTAAGCGATTCCAGAAATAGTTTTTGATTTTTTTATTATGTTTTGGGAAAAGAAAAGGCTTTAGAAAATGGTGGTGTACCCTTTTTAGCTCCAAAAATTATGAAACAAATTTTGTAATGTTTCTCTTGAGTAGATCTACAGTTTAAAAATATTTCATGATAAATTTGTGACACTTTTCTGTGTAGCTTTATTTAATTGCTATAAATGCTGATATCTTAGAAAATGTGTAGTAAATAAAATATTAATGAAAAAAATGTGATTCTTGTTGCATTAATCTTTCTTAGTGATGAACTTTCTAGGAAAAATACTGGTGAAGTATGTTCTATGAAAGATTATTGAGGTGTAGTTCAAATGTCTTTAATTAATAATCTTTGTTATTTTTAGTAGGGAGCTAAAGTTGTATAAAACCTACATGTGATAATTTTTGTAATATGTTAGTTTACTGTAAGTAACATAGGAAAAATGTGAAATCTGTTGTTTGATACTTTTTCTAGTACAAAATAATTTCATGCTCATTATTATGCTATAACTTGTTTATTTTGTATAGATAGTTTTACTTATTAAATTCTCATGAAAATTTGGTGGTAGGTTAGTTAGGGTAAGGGTAAGCTACTGTAATTTTTGTAGATTTTTATCTATAACATAAATAGGTCTTGCTGTGTAACCCTAGTTAGATAGGAAATAAAAGGTTATTTTTTTTATGAAGAATTAAGAGTAATAAAAATATGTTTGGTGTATCTTTGAAGCATTAACATGTCTTGCTGATGTTGTTTGATGGGTTAGGTTGGTAAGATTTCATAACATAGGATCACTTGTTTGTGTAGATTATGTGCTAACTAGTAGAATAATAAGGTGCATGTTTTAGGGTACATGTTCTTGATGACGTGGACTACCTTGTAGAAGATGTGGTTATAATCCAAACTGTCCATTCTATGTGCTCATCTGTATATCATGTCATCAAAGCATTCCACCGTAATCCGATGCATCATTCGCATGTTTGCTTATGCACTTGCATCATACAGGATCGCAGGAGGAGTCGCAGGTAGCAGTACCGGAGGAGCAAGTTTGGACCGATCAGCAGGAGCCCCAGGCACAGGAGGTGCCCGAGGAGGAAGAGTCAGGCGAGGAGCTGCCAGAGTGCGTCGACCACCATCCTAGCTCGTTCGAAAGAGGCAAGCTCCGGAGCATTTTAAGTCTCCTATTTTATAAAAGTTGTTCCTTACTACATGAACTATAGTTATATGTATAGTTGCATTAAGTTATAGGAGTTGAGTGAAACCGTTGTTGCATTATTACCTTGGCCACCAGATTATCTTTCACCCTGTTAGGTCAGGATCGAGTAAATTGCTTAGCCATGCTTAGACCGGTAGAAGTCGGGTGATTTCCTGTCACCTACGAGTTATA
The DNA here is from genome assembly GCA_038087645.1 of Saccharum hybrid cultivar R570. Taxonomy (NCBI): domain Eukaryota; kingdom Viridiplantae; phylum Streptophyta; class Magnoliopsida; order Poales; family Poaceae; genus Saccharum; species Saccharum hybrid cultivar. The sequence continues at coordinate 1,556,794 of JAQSUU010000293.1, forward strand.
GGTGGATACCGGGTTATGGTTAGCTGTAATGGTGATCATAAAAAGTAACCAAGTGTTGATGGATAAACGAAGACCGGGCGGAGTCTTATAGGGTTTTGGACTATAGTGATTCCGTCTGTGTCGATTAAGGACCGATCGTTGCTCGTCCCTCTTGTTATGTTGAACGCATGCCTCACATTTAGCTGGCCGAATAAAGTACCTTTCGACCGCGAAGCTAGTGACACTTTTTGAGTCGGGATAAACTCGGGTTGGTAGACTGGTGTTGAAGGGGGTGTAACGGGGACGCGAAGAGTGAGCCCAAGGTGCGTCCTGGCAGTCGGGCGGTCCTTGGGTAGTGCGATCCATGATTGTTATCCCGCGGCTTCTTGGAAAGTGTCATTGGTGATCTACGTGACCCTGACGGGGGAAACAGGGTTTGTGTGAGGAATAAATCTCCAGCTGGATAGGAATTCGATTCGAATCGCTGTCGCTCCCGGTTAGTGAGCACTTGACTCGAGCTATGGCATCGTAGTAACATTAATGGAACGCTGATGGTTAAGTGAATGATGTTGGAAACGCTAAACCTGATATGGTAATCTAGATTGTTAATGATGAATCAAGTGATTGTTTTAGCAATAGGTGTTTACCTAGCTTGAATAGGTTATATTAAAAGTGATGCAAAAAGTACTGGTATAGTTTTTCATAACAACTTATGCTTTTCGCAAATGAGTCAAGCCAGTCCAATCTATAAAGCCTTGCATGAGCCTTGGTGTCCTTTTATTTCTGGTTTTTGACGGGTAAGTCTAGCTGAGTACATTCTCGTACTTAGGGCGTTGTTCCCATTGTTATTGCAGATGGTCAGATGTACTATGGGTACTGCTCCAACTGTTTGTATCCGGCGATGGGCGACAACTAGGACCTTGGGCAAGGGTCACTCTGTTCATCTTATCTACTGCTTTTGTGGACCATGACTATCTACTGGCACTATAATTGAACTAAGTGTGTGTGTAAAACTACTTGCTTCCGCTATGTTATTTTGAACTATGTTGTAATAACTTTTATTCCGAACTCCGATGTACTCCACTTTTATTATGAACTCTATGTATCATGTGAACTGTGGCTGCTAAATCAGTATGATCTTGGTTGTATGTTGGTTGGTTTGGAAATCCCTTGTGACTTCACGGAATCTCGGGTTATACGGGTTTAAGTTTGATAAATTAACCGTCTCGGTGGAAGATTTTCTTACTTAATCTCGTATAATTATGTTGATCCGTTACAGCTGGCATCGGAGCATGGTTTAGCATGTACTGTTCACATGGGTATTTAAAAACAAAACTGTGTTTTCAACTAAGCTTTTAAATTTAAGAGTGTGCCAGTGGTCATATCCTTTATGCCCAATAAGGACTCTAGGTGGCTTAATTAAGTACTAACTTGGGGGTTTGCATCATATTTGAAATTTCGTCGCTCATACGGCGTGCTATTGTATGAGTGCCATTCAATTGAGTGGTAATGTATGGATCAATTTCCTCTATGCCCTAGTAAGTGAGAGTTGTGAGAGCATGGTCAGATACACTACCGATCTAGGGGAGTGCTTATGTGATACCGAAATACTTACGTGCCATGCGCATGTTCATATGAGGGTATTCAAATGGTGGGGACTTCCGTCATGCGGTGACGATGCCGTCAATAGGACGATGATTCGGGTAGTTGTTACCGTTATACTCGTATCTAGGGATGCGTGTAGAGCGAGTAACTTACTTTACTGCTTTCTTGCATATTTTCATACTGTGAGGTTTGGGCTGAAGTGACTTTATGCAGGTACATAACAACGCTTTCGAGTAGTACGTATTAGTTACATTACAAGAGATCGTTGTATGCCACTTTTATTCCGTTAGTAGTTATTAGTTTTCTAAGTTTGTGAGGACGTACGGAACATGCATGTATCATGTTGTGCATTCCATTCATGGCATTGTTCCTCCCCTTATAAGTTGATTATCTCATTTCGCAAAAAAAATGTCAACTTAAACCTCTGTTCTCACCGCGGTAATAAAATTTTGCTACAGATGGCACGTACCAAGCAGACAGCCCGCAAGTCCACCGGCAGAGCTCCCCGTCATCAGCTTGCTCCACGCACTCGTCAGCGCCACACTTTTCTTGGAGAGTTTGGGATGCCTACGCTCTTGTGGAGAGTACTCAGCTATGTAGGCTATCCTTATGGGATGGAACCCCGCTACTTTTGGTCGAATGAGCGGTTTGGGGAAGGACTTTTGGTGACTGTGGAAGCAGTAGTTCGTCCCCGAGGTGATGGTTCTGAGTGGACCGGTTGGCATTTTGAGTCAACTGGCAGGACCCCTGAAGAAGCCGCTGAGAGGGCAGCCTTTGGGGTACTGAGGGATATCATGGATCGCTTTCCTCAGGAGTTGGCAGCAGCTATAGTTGGAGTCTTTCCGAGGGGCAACCCCTCCACTGACTCGTGGCAGTAGGCAAGAGGAAGATCTCTGGAGATTAGCGCCGTAGAAGCACAGAACAGTGACAACCCCGCTATGAGTGCTATATTCGCAGTGATGAGGGCTTTTGATGGAGTGGAAGGTAGCCTGAGACGTGTGTCTAGTGCTCTTGGTCAGGCTCGTGATGACCGCCGTCAGCTTCAGAGAGATCATGACTCCGAGATTGAGAGGCTTAACACAGAGATGGCTTAGTTGACTCGCTAGAGAGATCAGGCTACCTAGAGGACTGTGGCTTTCGAAGGAGATGTACGTGCCCTGAGAGAGCAGGTTGGGCGACTGACCACCGCCAACAGGAATGCTGAGCGCATGTTGACTCATGTGCTCCATCAGAGGAATGAAGCCTGGTCCGCAGAGAATGTGTTGGGGGCTAGACAGTTTGAGCTAGAGCAACAGCTGGCATATGCGGAGGAATATAATGACAATCTGCATGAGGAGGTTCATCGGCTGAACAATCAACTCAACCCCTATGTTCCTCCTGGTGCGGCAGAGATGGATTTGGATGGAGACGAAGATTCTGAAGAGCCCGAAGCACCAGTTGGGGAGCACCACGATGCTGCTAATGGCGACGACGCCAACGTCTCGGACTTAGACAGCGACCACGATGAGTAGGATAGTAGTTGTTACGCTAGCTACTAGGTTCCATCTACATGGTCTTTTGTTTTGTTGGCACGTTGGGCATGTATTAATGAGTAGAAAGACTAAGGCTTTGATGTAATGTTGGAAAGCTTGGATGTGTTTGTGGCGGTATCCGAACATCAAAAAGTCTAGTGTATGTATGCTGGCAACTTGGTTGTAATGGACGCGATGTGTGCGCTTTAAGTAATCTAATTAGTGATGTTGTGTTAATTGGAATGACTTATTGTGCCCCTGTTTTATTGTATGAATTTATTCTCTCCAGTAAATTCAGTTCAGCTTGATTTTTCATTCGGTCGCAATTCATACAACATCACCTAATAATTACTATTGCTGAAACATGCAGATGCTGAACACTCGTCGTACCGTGTATGGTGCCGCTGAGGCTGGTGGCAGTGTAGCTGCTAGTGATGACCGTGATCCTCCACCGCCTCCTCCACCCTACACTGCGGAATAGTTTTCGCACAATTTCTTGGAAGCCAATGTAATATGGAGAGTATGCAATAGAATATGGAAGCTGCATTGCGCAGTATTGCAGATAACACCCGTCGAGGGATAAACCCGGGTGGGCACGAAGCAAATCAATACAGCAGTTTCAAGGACTTCATGGATACTCGTCCACCGATCTTCAAGGAAGCCGCAGAACCCTTGGATGCAGAAGAGTGGATTAATACTATGGAAGACAAGTTTCGTGTCTTAAGAATGACTGAAGTGTTGAAGACTGAGTATGTAGCTCATCAGCTTCAAGGTCCGGCAGGAATGTGGTGGAAACATCACCGCACCACTTTTCCTCCCCACACTCACATCACTTGGAGGGAGTTCACCGAAGCCTTCCGTGGAACGTACATTCCACCTGGTCTGACCGAGATGAAGCTTGGGGAATTCCTGGCACTAAATCAAGGCACGAAGACTGTAACTCAATATCTACATGCATTCAATAACCTGAGCCGTTATGCCCCTAATATGGTGAATACTGAGGCCAATAAGATCGCTAGCTTCAAGAGAGGCCTGAATCCCAAGATGATGAAACATGTGGGTACAAATATGAGGACTAGTTTCAACGATCTCGTTAGTGACTGTCTAAAGCAAGAAAAGAACAACAATGTTTATGCTGCTTCCAAGATCCGTAAGAGAGCTTTCGAGTCGGGTCCATCCCAGTCCAGAGCCCCAGTGGCCAACCGTCCAGCTTATCGGTCGCCTGCCCCAGGTGCAAGGTTTAGGCCACCGCAAAGGAAGAATCAGAATGCTCAGCAACCCCAGAGGAACCAGAAACCATTCAAGATGGCATTGCCTCAGGTGAAGACAGGGCAAGGCAGTTCATCTGGAACTGTGGCTCAAGTGAAGGGACCGTGCTTCAACTGCAACCAACCCAGACACTTTGCAAAGTTTTGTCCCTACCCTAAGAAACAGCAGACACAGTATCAAGCTCGTGTGCATCACACCACCGTGGATGACATCCCAGAAGGAGAACCGGTAACAGCTAGTATGTTTTCTATCAACAATCATCCTGTAGTAGTCTTGTTTGACTCCGGATCATCTCATTCCTTTGTAAGTCAAGCATTTGTTAAGAGGCATGAGCAAAGGATAGTCGATTTGGAATGTGCATATAAAATCAGTTTAGTTGGGGCTAATCTGTTGACTAATCAGATAGTTCAGGGAGTAACCCTAAACATATCAAACCGGCAATATAAGCTTAATCTGATAGTCATGCCAGGGTTAGTTTTGGATGTGATCATGGGTATGAACTGGATGAATAAGATGGGGGTAGTAATCGATATTGGAGGAAGGAGCATCTTTCTTAAGGAACCAAGTGGAGAAGGCACCTTTCGAGTGGTCCTGCCTCGGAAAGTAGACCTAGCTAGCACGACTTGTGCGGTCCAAACTACTCTGCTAGCCCAGATTCCAGTGGTTTGTGAGTTTCCAGATGTGTTTCCGAATGAGTTACCTGGACTTCCACCAGACCGAGATGTTGAGTTTGCCATTGAGTTAATTCTGGGAACAACACCGATCTCGAGAAGGCCCTATCGGATGCCTCCCAATGAGTTAGCCGAATTGAAGAAGCAACTCCAGGACTTACTAAAGAAAGGTTTGATTCATCCCAGCTCGTCTGAATGGGGATGCCCCGCTCTATTTGTGAAAAAGAAGAAGGATAACTCCTTACGCATGTGCGTGGATTATCGACCACTGAATGCAGTGACAATTAAAAACAAGTATCCTCTTCCTCGGATTGATATCTTGTTTGACCAATTGTCTAAAGCCAAAGTGTTCTCTAAGATAGATTTGAGATCAGGATACCATCAGATAAAGATTAGGCCGCAAGATGTGCCTAAGACTGCGTTCTCTACCAGATATGGCTTGTACGAGTATCTTGTCATGTCCTTCGGATTGACAAACGCTCCAGCATACTTTATGTATCTGATGAATTATGTTTTCATGCCCGAGTTGGACAAGTTTGTGATTGTGTTCATTGATGACATTCTAATATATTCAGAGAATGAAAAAGATCACGCAGAGCACCTCAGGATTGTCTTGACTAGACTCAGAGAACATCGACTGTATGCGAAGTTCAGCAAGTGTGAGTTCTGGCTTAAGACAGTTCCTTTTCTCGGCCACGTGTTGTCTGAAAATGGCATTTCCGTAGACCCTAGTAAGGTGCAAGAGGTTATGGACTGGAAGTCACCAACCTCAGTGCATGAAGTTCGCAGTTTTCTTGGTTTAGTCGGTTACTATCGTCGCTTCATACTGGATTTCTCAAAGATTGCCAAACGAATGACAAGCCTATTACAGAAGGACCATAAGTTTGTATGGACAGAGGAGTGCGAGGCAGCTTTCTGCACTTTGTGAAAGTTGTTGACCACTGCTCCTGTTCTGGCCCAACCGGATATAGAAAAGTCATTTGATGTGTTCTGTGACGCATCTAAGAATGGGTTAGGATGTGTACTAATGCAAAATGGAAGGGTCATTGCCTATGCCTCACGTCAATTAAGGAAGCATGAAGTTAACTATCCTACACATGATTTGGAGCTTGCAGCAGTAGTGTATGCTCTAAAGATTTGAAGACACTACCTGCTGGGTAATGTATGTAATCTCTTTACAGATCATAAGAGTCTCAAATACATTTTTTCCCAATCTGAGTTGAACATGCGACAGAGAAGATGGTTAGAGCTGATAAAGGACTATAATCTAAACGTGCATTATCATCCCAGGAAGGCTAATGTAGTAGCAGATGCACTGAGCAGAAAATCACATGCTATTGATGTGCAACCGTTGTTTGAAGAAGGGTTCAAATTGTTACATCCTGCTGTGTTGCATAATATTCAGATCAGTTGTACTCTGGAAAACTAGATCATTGAAGGTCAGAAGACAGATAAGGGAATCTTTCATATCAAGGAGAAGATGAAGAGGGACCCACCAAACACTTTCGATTGGATGACCAAGGAGTGTTATGGTTTAAGGATCGCCTAGTGGTACCTAAGGATAGAGAGCTTAAGAACAAGTTGATGAATGAGACCCATCATTCCAAGCTATCTATTCACCCCGGAAGTAGTAAGATGTACCAAGATTTGCGACCCCGTTATTGGTTGACTAAGATGAAAAAAGAAATTGCAGCATACGTTGCTCGTTGCGACATGTGTTGTAGAGTTAAAGCTCTTCACATGAGACCTGCAGGACTTATGCAACCCTTGTCTGTACCCGATTGGAAATGGGATGATATAAGTATGGATTTCATCACTAGTCTTCCCACCACATAGAAGGGACATGATTCCATTTGGGTAATAGTAGATCGTCTCACCAAGACAGCTCACTTTCTGCCAGTTAAGACAACATTCCGACCACCTCAATATGCAGAAAAGTATATTGCTGAGATTGTCCGATTACATGGTATACCAAAAACGATCGTGTCTGATCGTGGTTCACAGTTTACCTCTCATTTTTGGGAATATCTTCATAAAGGTTTGGGTACTAGTTTGATTCGTAGTACGGCTTACCATCCACAGACAGACGGGCAGACAGAACGAGTTAATGCTGTACTTGAAGATATGCTTAGAGCTTGTGTACTATCATCCAGAGGCTCATGGGAATCCTGGTTACCATTGGCAGAATTTGCTTACAACAACAGTTACCAAGAGAGTATCAAGATGGCACCTTTTGAAGCTTTATAGGCAGGAAGTGCAGGACACCGTTAAATTAGGTAGAGCCTGGAGAAAGAAGGTTTTATGGAATTGATTTTGTAGATGAGGCAGAGAAGAAGGTCTGTATTATCCAACAAAACATGCAAGTTGCACAGTCTCGTCAGAAGAGTTAAGCAGATAAGAGAAGGAGACCATTGGATTTCCAAGTGGGTGACTATGTCTATTTGAAGGTTACCCCAATGAAAAAGAAACGGTTTAGAATCAAGCAGAAACTGTCTGCAAGATATATAGGACCATACCAGATCATAGAGAAAAAGGGTCCCGTGGCGTACAAGTTGTGATTGCCAGAAGGGATGAGTTCGATCTTTCCCGTCTTTCACGTATCCCAGTTGAAGAAATGTCTGCGTGTTCCGGAAGAGAGAATAGAACCACAGGGTATTCGGATCAAGGCGGACTTGGAATATCGTGAACAACCAGTTTGAGTTCTAGATACAAAGGACCGAGTCACTCGGAATAGAGTGGTAACAACCTACAAGATTCAGTGGAGCCATCATGATGAGAGTGATGCTTCATGGGAAACGGGAGAATATCTGCAAACCGCGTATAAAGATTTTTACGATAAATGGTTCGTAACTCAAAATCTTGGGACGAGATTCTTATAAGGGGGGAGGGCTGTAACACCCCTGGGTGTTAAGCATGCATTAGCATCCAAAGCATTAGTCATAATCATCTCATACATGGTTATCATTGCATGCAATATAGACCCTTTTAAATTTAAAGTTGAAAAACAATTACTCAAAACCCAAATTCTGCATTTAAGTGCTAAAGAGTGGTGAAATTTTGTGTAGCTACAATTTTAGATAATCTAGAATAAATAAACATGAGTTTTGGAGCAACTCTTGAATTCAAATTCCTTCAAATTTTTGCTTTTAAAAATATTCTAGAAAAATGAATTTTTACTTAAAAATTTAGCTTTAAATCCCAAATTCAAAATCTATTTAGAATTTTGAAAAGTGCCCTACATGAAAGTTGTAGACAATTAAATTTTGAACAACTTTTATTTTGGGCAAAAGTTTTGAAAACCTCTTTTTCATCTTCAAATTCAAATTTGAAACAAATAGAGAAATCTGAAAATTTTATTTATAAAAGAAAAACGATTTCTCGTTTTAGTGGGCCGCGGCCTCCCTTTCGGCCCGTGAGCAGACGCCGGCCTGGCCCGCTCGCCCCCGCTCCCCTCCCCGCGCGCGCGCGTGCCCGCGCCAGCGCGACGCCCGCGTCAGGGCTCGCTCGCCGCGTGGCCGCCGCTCACTGTCTCCGGCATACGGGTGGCGAGCCGTGGGCTCCACCGGCCGCGCCACGTGCCCTGAAGCTGCACCCACTCCTCCCTCAGTCTCACTCCCCATCACTTCGCCCTTCTCGGCCTCGCGCGAGCCGCAGCAGCCGCCGCTCCCGCCTCCTCGTGCTCGCCACCGCGGCCGCGCCATCCCTTTCCACGTTCGGCCGCCGGCCGGCCGCCTCCGAGCAATTGCTCGCGCGACCATCTCCGCTCCGTCCTCCTCTCCTCTGAACGCTCCCCCACGCTCCACCTCTGCCCCGCGGTAAGGCACTACTTCGCGCGCCCCACCGCGACGCCATTCCGGCCACCGCGCGCTCACCCCGTCGTTCCGGCGCCTTCTCCCCGCCTAGTCACTCGCGCGCCGCCTCTCGGTGTTCGCCACCTTTACTGGATCTCCGTGTGTCTAGTCGTCGGTTCCCACATGGCCGAAGCCTCCCGCTAGCCGCTGGCGGGTATCACCGCCGCCGCGACGTCGTAGCCGCGCGGCCGCGCCCCGCGCTTCGCCCCTCCCCTCTGCTCTCTAGGCCAAACGGCCTTGGGCTGAACCACTGAGCCGGGCCGCCTCTCTTTTTCCTGCGCGGCGCTCCGGCTGAAAACGGCCGTGGGCCGGTGGTTTCAAGTGGGCTGGCCCGTTAAGCGATTCCAGAAATAGTTTTTGATTTTTTTTATTATGTTTTGGGAAAAGAAAAGGCTTTAGAAAATGGTGGTGTACCCTTTTTAGCTCCAAAAATTATGAAACAAATTTTGTAATGTTTCTCTTGAGTAGATCTACAGTTTAAAAATATTTCATGATAAATTTGTGACACTTTTCTGTGTAGCTTTATTTAATTGCTATAAATGTTGATATCTTAGAAATTGTGTAGTAAATAAAATATTAATGGAAAAAATGTGATTCTTGTTGCATTAATCTTTCTTAGTGATGAACTTTCTAGGAAAAATACTGGTGAAGTATGTTCTGTGAAAGATTATTGAGGTGTAGTTCAAATGTCTTTAATTAATAATCTTTGTTATTTTTAGTAGGGGGCTAAAGTTGTATAAAAACTACATGTGATAATTTTTGTAATATGTTAGTTTACTGTAAGTAACATAGGAAAAATGTGAAATCTGTTGTTTGATACTTTTTCTAGTACAAAATAATTTCATGCTCATTATTATGCTATAAATTGTTTATTTTGTATAGATAGTTTTACTTATTCAATTCTCATGAAAATTTGGTGGTAGGTTAGTTAGGGTAAGGGTAAGCTACTGTAATTTTTGTAGATTTTTATCTACAACAGAAATAGGTGTTGCTGTGTAACCCTAGTTAGATAGGAAATAAAAGGTTATTTTTTATGAAGAATTAAGAGTAATAAAAATATGTTTGGTGTATCTTTGAAGCATCAACATGTCTTGCTGATGTTGTTTGATGGGTTAGGTTGGTAAGATTTGGTAACATAGGATCACTTGTATGTGTAGATTATGTGCTAACTAGTAGAATAATAAGGTGCATGTTTTAGGGTACATGTTCTTGGATGACGTGGACTTCCTTGTAGAAGATGTGGTTATAATCCAAACTGTCCATTCTATGTGCTCATCTGCATATCATGTCATCAAAGCATTCCACCGTAATCTGATGCATCATTCGCATGTTTGCTTATGCACTTGCATCATACAGGATCGCAGGAGGAGTCGCAGGTAGCAGTACCGGAGGAGCATGTTTGGACCGATCAGCAGGAGCCCCAGGCACAGGAGGTGCCCAAGGAGGAAGAGTCAGGCGAGGAGCTGCCAGAGTGCGTCGACCACCATCCTAGCTCGTTCAAAAGAGGCAAGCCCCGGAGCATTTTAAGTCTCCTATTTTATAAAAGTTGTTCCTTACTACATGAACTATAGTTATATGTATAGTTGCATTAAGTTATAGGAGTTGAGTGAAACCGTTGTTGCATTATTACCTTGGCCACTGAATTATCTTTCACCCTGTTAGGTCAGGATCGAGTAAATTGCTTAGCCATGCTTAGACTGGTAGAAGTCGGGTGATTTCCTGTCACCTGCGAGTTATAGGTGGATACCGGGTTATGGTTAGCTGTAATGGTGATCATAAAAAGTAACCAAGTGTTGATGGATAAACGAAGACCGGGCGGAGTCTTATAGGGTTTTGGACTATAGTGATTCCGTCTGTGTCGATTAAGGACCGATCGTTGCTCGTCCCTCTTGTCATGTTGAACGCATGCCTCACATTTAGCTGGCCGAATAAAGTACCTTTTGACCGCGAAGCTAGTGACACTTTTTGAGCCAGGATAAACTCGGGTTGGCTGACTGGTGTTGAAGGGGGTGTAACGAGGACGCGAAGAGTGAGCCCAAGGTGCGTCCTGGCAGTCGGGCAGTCCCTGGGTAGTGCGATCCATGATTGTTATCCCACGGCTTCTTGGAAAGTGTCATTGGTGATCTACGCGACCCTGACGGGGGAAACAGGGTTTGTGTGAGGAATAAATCTCCAGCTGGATAGGAATTCGATTCGAATCACCGTCGCTCCCGGTTAGTGAGCACTTGACTCGAGCTATGGCATCGTAGTAACATTAATGGAACGCTGATGGTTAAGTGAATGATGTTGGAAACGCTAAACCTGATATGGTAATCTAGATTGTTAATGATGAATCAAGTGATTGTTTTAGCAATAGGTGTTTACCTAGCTTGAATAGGTTATACTAAAAGTGATGCAAAAAGTACTAGTATAGTTTTTCATAACAACTTATGCTTTTCGCAAATGAGTCAAGCCAGTCCAATCTATAAAGCCTTGCATGAGCCTTGGTGTCCTTTTATTTCTGGTTTTTGACGGGTAAGTCTAGCTGAGTACATTCTCGTACTCAGGGCGTTGTTCCCATTGTTGTTGCAGATGGTCAGATGTACTATGGGTACTGCTCCAACTGTCTGTATCCGGCGATGGGCGACAACTAGGACCTTGGGCAAGGGTCACTCTGTTCGTCTTATCTACTGCTTTTGTGGACCATGACTATCTACTGGCATTGTAATTGAACTAAGTGTGTGTGTGTAAAACTACTTGCTTCCGCTATGTTATTTTGAACTATGTTGTAATAACTTTTATTTTGAACTCTGATGTACTCCACTTTTATTATGAACTCTATGTATCATGTGAACTGTGGCTGCTAAATCAGTATGATCTTGGTTGTATGTTGGTTGGTTTGGAAATCCCTCGTGATTTCATGGAATCTCGGGTTATACGAGTTTAAGTTTGATAAATTAACTGCCTCGGTGGAAGATTTTCTTACTTAATCTCGTATAATTACATTGATCCGTTACAAAAACCACTTCGATTTCCACCCCTTCATCGATGTGGTCAATAGGACTGATTTGTATGCTGATGCCATGCCGTCCCGCAACACGATATATGCCCCTCCAATAATGTTGGAACCCAAAAATGATATGAGATGAAAAAAGTGCCAAAACAGATTAAAATGCAGATCTATGCCGAGATAGGCCTCCCATAGATTGATGAAAATAGAAAGATGAAGATACTATTGGGATTGAGGTGAACAAGGGCAACCCTGTAGTAATCAAGAAGTTTGTGCAGGAATGGATGTGCTGGCAGCCCAAATCCCTAGCGGTAAAATCCTTAAAAACAACTATTTCTCCATCATGAGGATTCAGAAAGTGTTCACCTATCATGGGGCGCCATCCAGCAGTTGCCTCATCAGAGAGGATCCCGTCCATTACCATCTCTTGTAGGTTTCCCCAGGTGCTGCTCGATGGCACCCACTCCTTGCTCTAGGGGTTCACCTTGTGGGTGTTCCTTCATGGTGCCATTGTACCAGATCTAGATCTAGGGACTCATAGCGCTTGATTCGCTCTCAAAGAGGGCTTGGGCGCAACTACTGGGTGATGCACACGAAGTTTAGAAATGGTGGTGATGGAGCAAATGCTGCTACTCGAGGAAGAAGAAAGATGGTGGAGAAAGAGCAACTATTGGTGTGAAGTGGAGGAGTGCGACGCGGGTGGGGCCGCTTTATAACGGTTCGCCCCTGGCCCTTCATCTTTAGGGTTTTTGGGAAACACGCCATGTTGTGCGTGCCTGCTCCCACAATCGCCGCGCTAGGTGCACACGTTCACCTGTAATTAATGCTATTCACCTCGGCTACTCCATGGGTCCATTTAATGGGTCACCTAAATGGGCCTCCATTTTGCTTCCCGCAAAAGGTAACAACGGGTGGCCTAGTTACTCCTATTGATCTATTAATCACCGTGATGATTGTTCCTTGAGGAATTGCTGGCCATTGTAGGCTATATGCTTAGCGCAAGATTTTCTACTGCCTGGTGGTACAATTTCAAGGCTTTTCTTTGACCCTGCTACAAAATTCATTCTTTATCTTCTAGCAGGCTTGGGGACTAAGTGTGTACACTTCACCTTGCGGTGAATGTACTGTTATGCTTTCTCAGCTACTTTGGGGACTGATTGCATTCTTAGCTATGCTGGGGACTGCTTAATTTTTTCTTCAAGACCCTGACACTAGGTGTATTCTACACCTAATCTCAGGCTTAGGGACTACATTGTGTACAATGCACCTTGCGGTGCATGTATCGATTCTTCTTCCTAATGCTTTGACTATGTCAAATCTATCTCTTAATGCCTTTGCTCTGCTCTAATGACTATGTCACTGGTGCCATCGCAATTGGCACTTAAGTGTCATCGACCAAGAATTTTCAATTTTTTATCTTGAGCTCCTTACATCATATTAGTGAGCCTCACTTGGCTTAGTTCGAGGTCTGCAGGCCGGTTAACTGGTCAACAGCTGTCCCCATAGGTCGGCAGGCCAGTTAAGCTGATCAACACACATTTTGACCACCTAGGTCATCAGTTAAACTAGTCTGCCATCATTTTCACCGCTTAAATCGTTAGTTAAGCTGATCGGCTTCATGTCAAACTGCTTGGATTTGATCATGACGGCATCACCAAGCAGAGACAAGGCGCTCGGGGACTAGCTGTGGGGCTCTGACCCTTGGTACCCACGATGATGGACATGGGCCACCCCAACAGGGACGGTCTAGCCTATAAGATGAAGGTTTGCGGTGCATGGCACTGCTTGGCGCACGTCACAAGGCACCTTAGTGATGTCCTGAAGATAACATAGGATCTATTAGGATATGCCAAATGTAAGATTCCATGTAAAGATTATCTATTACCTGATTAGACCTAAACCTGGTCGGTATGTAACCCTACCCCTCAGGCTATATAAGGTGGGTAGAGGACCCCTCAAAACACATCCAATCTCATAAGATAGCCAATATAAACTGGTAGGGCACATGATTAGGGTATTACATCGAGCTAATGGCCTGAACCAGTCGAATCTTATGTCTCTGTCACCATCTAGTTCCTATTCACGCGCACCTCTCCGATCAATCTACCATCATGGGTATCCCCCTCGGTGGAGTACTGAGCATATTTAGTCGATAGTTCTATCACCCAACTAGTGGAGAGTCTGTCAAAGTTGTCAGAGCGTCCATCAATCCTTTAACCCATCACCAAGACATTAAATCCTTTTGGTATGATTTAGTAGAGTGTCCATGGTATGTGCCGAAGTGTCCGCTGAATTATATAACCTAGCACCCGAAGAACCTAAGAACACCTAGTTTGTACCGAAGCGTCTGTGACATCTCACGGAGTGTCCGATGGTTTATGAGCTCGAACAACTAGTGAACCTGAGAGCTCCTAGTCCCTATCGGAGCATTCATCAAACTGCACTGAATATCTATCGAACCAGACTAGAACTAGAATAGAGATTGTCAACCCCATAGCTAACCCAGTGGAGTGTCTGCCATGTATGTCGTAGTGTTCAATGGTTTACAGAGACAGTGTAAAGTCTGTAACCCTACTTCCAAGTATTAGTTAACCCAAGCCACACTAGATGACAACTAGTAGGATAATAGAGCACCATTAGATGTCTCTTTCCAAGCTCCAAATCAAACTCTCAAATCTTTATCTCTTCATCGAATCACATGGCTATCTCCAATCCTCAAATTTCTTCTTTCAGGTTATCGTGTGACGAATCATGCATGAATCATCATCGTTATCTTTGATCTTCGGGAATGGCAAAACCAGGTAGGCACTCCACTATTATAAACTCTATTTTGGATACTTATCACATTCCATTATGAGTCATGCATTTCATGTAGATTTGGTTAATCAACTTAATGATGCTTCACTAAGTTAGAACTACACATCCATTGATTAGAGCCACCACTTAACCAATGGGATTGGTAACGCTTATTGATATTTGCTTAGATAATGGTAGAAGACGAGTATGAGACAGGGAACTCATACTTATGCATGTAGGTTGTAACACCCCAGGTGTTTGCCTTGCATTTTAGCATCATTTGAGCATGGTCATGGCATGGCATTACCATAAGCATCATCATTTCATGTGCATCCTTGCTTGAAACATGACCTTGCAACATTGCAACATATGTATTTTATGGGTGCTAGTGATAATATCATGTATCTAGACCATGCTAGTACATGTGCTAGGTTTGTTATGCTTCAAAACATGTGAAACATGCTCCTAAAACATATGCAACATTAGGTTTCAATAATTATGTTAGTGATGTTTCATTAGTTATAGTAATAGTGTTTCAATGCCTACTTGTGAAACTTTCATGCATAGGTGATGCTAGATTGTGTTTAAGGTCTTGATGATATTTGCAACATGTTAGTTCAGAAATTTGACCTAGGATTTATGTTTATGTCATGCCCTAATTCCATCTCGACTCATGTGTTGACCATGGGTGACCCTAGAACCTTCCTTGTTTGACCTAACAAAAAGTATAACCTAGAGCCCTTGCATGGCTGTGCCACCTTAACAAAGTTTGTAGCAATTTTTGTGTACAACAAAAGTTCTTCTTGTGCCAAGTCATGAAAATGGCTATAGAATACTCTAACATGGCCCACAAGTCAGCTTGGAGTGCTAATTTCAGCACTCAACCAATTTGGCTAAATGTTGACTAACTGTCAGTTTGAAGTACCCTTCTTTTGTGCCTTGTATCTTGCTAACCTTTGAGTTTTAGCTCAGGTGTGTATAGACTTGTTTGATGACCTCGTTTAGCTCTAGCTAAAAGTCTATTAGGTCATCTTCTAACATTAGCCGGTTTGGAAGTTAAGCCTGTCTCAAAACTTGCTGTCAGTTATCACTTGACTACGTAGTTTTCAGGTAGCCCTCTTTGGAGCACTGTAACTTGAAAACCGTGTGGATTTAGGTCAAGTGCCAGTAGAATCGATGAAAGATCTCATGTAGATTGACTCCAAACTCTACTACAGCCGCTGCTAGTTCGAGCTAGATCGTGAGTTGTGAGCTGCTCAAGTCGGGCTGTCAATCGCGTTTCGACCGAAACGTTGGTGTTTCAGCTTCAGAGTTTGAAACTCCAAACTCGATGGTGGTCGACCACTCGCAGGTGTTCAACGATGCGTGGATAGCTACGTGTTGAGTGGTGCTCGTGCTCGAGTGCGAGAGGTCGACACGATGCCTTGAAAGCCTCTCTCTCTCCCTCTTCTGCCCCTCCTCACCCTCACCTCGCTCTGCTCTATAGGAAGTGACGCCGAGCACCTCACCGCGCGCTACACCGCCACCGCCTCACATTTTCGGCTCTGCTTCGCCCATAGCTTCAACCGTGCCTAGCGCACCGTGCCAATGCGTTGGCCTTGCCTCTGGGGCCGCACGCTAACCGGGAGTCGTTCTTCCACCGCCGCTGCCATCGACGTCGCCACACCAAGCTCGAACCGCGCCGCAGGCATCACGGTGTGGTGTCCCGCAGCGCCTCTCCGTGGATGTTCCTGCGCCGCCGTGTCGAGTGGAGTGTGGAGCGCCCATCCGTTCCACCGCTACCGCGGTGAGTGCACCGGAATGCCTTCGCCGTGGAACTCGCTCCGCCATGCCCGCCATGGCATCAGGCTCAAGTATTTCACACTCGTGCTCACTTCTCTTCATCTCTCTGTTGTTCAAGGGGCCTTAGGTCTAGCTTTTCTTGTTTGCTTGATGTCATCACCGGCCGGGCACTTGTTGCGCTGGAACACCGCCATGACCATCGCCATGTATCTGCCACCGCGTCAGCTGGAACATGGCCGTGCTCACCAAGCCTTTCACTCACCCCTAATCCCACCTTGAAGGCTTCACCGTGTCCCTAGGAGTCCGTAGCTACATTCACCGCGAGTCGCCGTGCGCCCTGTTGGCTGCCACACTGTCGTCAGGCTGCCGCCGCCGCCATGGCTGGCGATGCACCTCATCGGTCTGACCCTAGTGCCGCTATAGCACATCAATGGGTGCGGTTCATCGAGTGGAACATGGTGGTGGGATCAGCCTCGCCGGAGACCTCGCCGGCGGTGAGGAAACGCCGGTCGGAGACGCTCCCCTGCCCCGCTCTCCCGGGCTCGGGGGCCCACCTGTCAGCGCGGGATTTTCCTTCCCCTCCCCTCTGTTTGGGCGCTAGGCCGATTCGGCAGTGGGCCAAGTTGGCCTGCTGGGCTGGCCCGAGCTGAAGATTAGGTATACATTTTGTTTTATTTTAGTTTTATTCATTTAGTTGGATTGTGCTCAAACTTCAGAAATTCATATCTTGAGTTTTAGGTGTCCAATTAATGTGGTTCAAAGTGTGGTGTGCTCTGTATAGTATCTAGTTTATTTAGAAATTATAATACATATTATGTTAGTTGATAAATTCTGGAGTTTGTATTTATCTTTGTTAAGTACCTTATTTAATTATGTGATTTTAGTAATGTTGTATCTCTCTATGTATTAATCCAATTGTCATGAAATTTTTGTGGGATGTTAAGTATGGTATGAAGATGCTCTAGTTAAATTTTCAGCTATATTGGGTGTCATATGCTTCGGCAATGAAATTTGTTGGTTATAGGCTTTATGGTGCTTATCTTTTTGTTATTTTGATATCTCTTAAACTACTTTTCAAATTGAGCTGAAACTTCTATGGTAACCTCCTGGTAGTATGTGTGTGCTACTGTAATTTTATTAGAATTTATGGGCACATTTGTATATTTATTGCCATTTATGCCCAAGCAATTAAATAAATAGAAAAGGTCAATTAAATAAATGTTTATGCAAGTAAGATGATATGATCTGATGTTACTTTAACATGCTCTAGCTGGTAGTAAAGTTGGTTTGGTCCAATTGTGCTTTTGCATCATCATTAATTAATTAATTTAGAAAATCTGTCATTCTGGACAGATTTGCTAGTTAAGAGAATAAACCTATGATAATGATGCTTTCATGATTGGTGAACTATAACAAAGTTGTTAAGAACCTCATGAACTAGTTGCTGGTAAAATTTGGTAACATTTGGACTCACGGTTTAGGAATTACAGCTGCTCAAAGTTCGAGTCAGAATTTTTTTGCTCTCTGTTTTTTTAGAACAGTTTCTGTGTATGTGCAATTTCTACCTGGTAAAAATAAATTCATGCTTAGATGTTTATAAATGAATTGTAGACAATTTCATAATCTTTCCAGAATGTCCTCATGCATATCCATTGGAGTTATAGAACTCTAGTTATGAACTTTATAAATTGCTGCGGTCAACATGTAAATACGCTAAATTTCTGGAACTTGTTATATGTGTGCTAAGTATGAACTTTGTGGTACTTAGTGGTTACTTAGGGATGTTTAAACATGTTAATACCAGAGAGGAAATTTGCACCTACTCTTAAAGTAATTTGAATAGAGCACCATGTAGCTTGACTTTTATTGCTTAGATTGTTGCATTATTCACCACATTCATCATGCATACATGCTCATAAGCTCATCATGTCACATCTGTGCATACATGAGATTCATTGGTGCATATACATGCAATAGGTGTACCGAGGAATGTGACGACGGTAAAGTTCCATAAGGGGTACTCGGTGGAGTTGGAGCCAGTTCGGGGGCAGGAGGCCCAGTCCGACGGAACCAGAGGAGACGAAGGAACCGTGGTTGAGTGCTGAACCCCGAAGCATCCTCGTACGGTTAAGGCAAGCCCCGGAGCATTATAAGCCTCCTACTTTCAAAGCAATTAATTATATATGTTATATGTATTGTTGCATTAAGTGGTAGGAGTTGTTTGGAACCCTTGCTGCATTATATCATTCCTTATTTAGATATATGAATCCATGAATCCTATGTAGACAGGATCGTCTATATGCTTAGCCCTGCTTAATTAGAACAGTAATGTCAGGTGATCTCCTATCACCTGCAAGATAGGGAGTATTCGGTCATGGTTGGCTATATTTGCTATCGTGGAAAAGAATTAAGTGTTAATAATGAACTTAGACCGGGCGGGATGTCGATAGCAAAGCAACAAGGCATGGAGGTCTTGGGTGTGGAACTATCCCCGTCTGTGTCGGTTCAAGACCGATCCGCTGTACTTCCTTTGTCATTTTGAACACAGCCTAACACTTAGTTGGTCGGCCTGAGGTTGCCAACCGCGAAGCCGAGTAGCTCAACTCAGGCTACGAAGCCAAAAAGTGTAAGTCACCTCGGAGGGGAGCCAGGTGGGACCAAGGGCAGGTGAGTTAAAAGTCCTGAGCTTCCTGACCACTGGAATCCCTGAGAGCATGGCGCTACCAAAGGTGACTGTTGATGACTCTTGCAAAGTATGCCTGGTTGGTGTTAGGAATACCCCCTCAGCTGAGTTGGAATCGATTCGAATCGCCGTCTCTCCCGGATGGTGAGAAACTTGACAGAGCAGAGGCAACGTAGATTTCACTAAATCTACTGATGGTTCTGAAGATGATGATGATATAATGATGGCCTTATAAACCTGATATGGTTACTATTGTTTGCTTAGCTGAATCAAGTGATTGCTATAGTACAGGTACTAATCTAGAGGATAGGTTAATAATGATTAACTTGATGTTTAAAGCAATAATGATTACTTATCTGTACTTAAGCTTCTTACGCAAATGTGTCAAGCTAGCCCACTTATACAAAGCCTTACATACTCCTTGGTGTCATCTTATTCCTGGTTTTTGATGGTAGCAGATTCTCATTGGTTACCTGAAGTACTGTCTTCGTTGTTGGGTGTGAAGACTAGATCATTGGGCATGGTCTCTGTAGTATTCTCTTCTATTATGCTTCTGCAGGGTGTGACTACGCACTGGCAGTAGTTGAACTAAATATGGTTTTAAAACTATGTTGCTTCCGCTATTCCTAATTTGGTTTGTAATAACTTAT
Source organism: Saccharum hybrid cultivar R570 (assembly GCA_038087645.1). NCBI lineage: Eukaryota > Viridiplantae > Streptophyta > Magnoliopsida > Poales > Poaceae > Saccharum > Saccharum hybrid cultivar. Next base: position 1,576,580 of record JAQSUU010000293.1, read on the forward strand.
TTGTATTCCGAGGTATGAGAACTACTTATGCACTGTTGTAACAGATGGTGTGTTATGTTGAATCACTGCGATGTTGGTTTGTTCTCGGTTTGGTTTGAAATCCCTCGTGATTTCATGGACTATCGGAGTTATATGGGCTCAAGTTTGAGAATTCGATCGCTTCGGTGATTGTTTTTGGACTTGTGCTCTTATAATTTGGACGGTTCCGTGACATAGGTTGCTACACCGAGATAAATAACTATTGAAATGAATCAGGGTTACAACTTATCTACTTCATTAATTTTGACTAAGGACCCAACTTAACCTTGAGATATGAACATGATGATCAATTTTGTTAATTCTTGCTCATGCAAGGGGTAGGTCACTATGAGTATGGGTCTCAAGTGACATAGCTCATGGAATAGTTAAGGACAGTGCATTGGGATATGTGAGTCTAAGTAACCACCCGTAAAGAGCACCACTACTACACTCGCACCTTTCACAACCACGTCGTAACCCCCATTGCAGTTCAATTTCTACCTCAGCAATAAGCTATTGGCAGTGATAATCATAGTCATCACCGTATCTATTTGAGACCGTCTATAGTGTACACTCACACCACCAAATTGGCTTATGATCCATCCATGGTAAGGTCCTTACTTTCGTTGCATTGGAGCATGACCTGGCTGTGTTGGTATACACTAATAGCACCATGTTGGCTTATGATCCGTCCATGATCAAGTCATTGTTTTCGTTGCATTGGAGCATGTCTGTGTTGGTGTACACTAACACCGTCATGTTGGCTTATGATCCATCTGTGATTAGGTCATTATTTCTGTCGCATTGTACCATGACCCGCCTATGTTGGTGTACACTAACACCACCATTTTCACCAATGATCAGGATCATAGTCGCCTTGCACAATGACCCGATTGTGTGTAGTGCATGTTCACCATCGCTTTGGCGCTCGACGCATCTATGTCGAGGTGGACATCACTGTCACTTCAGTGTATGAACCGTCTGGTCATCGGTAGTGGTCACCGTTGCATTGCAGTAAGATTCGGCGGTGATACACTATTGACCCCTACCGTATGAGACGAATAGAAGTGGTGCTGGCCATCTGCTTCACCAATGGCGAGTGTTACAACGGTCATGACAAAATAGACAACGGCCCTTACATCCGATGGCGACAGAATTACATCTGGTTTTCATAATTTATTTACTAATTTAGATGGGCCTTAATAACTTACTGAATACACACCATATAGATATAATCATTATACACCATTCATCATGTCCACAACGAAGAGTACTTCTAATAGTAAGAAGCGACACTAACATAACAACTATGTCAACTCAAGAATTAACACAAACGGTACATAGATAGGAGAATAAAGGTTCTGCTCCCTATAGACTTACATAATGAAAATGGTAGATGTGCTCCGGTCCTTCAAATTGGCACTCCTGCTTGCAAGGCAAAGCTTCCTTTAGCTTGGTAGCTTGTGCACCATGGAATCCTTCTTCTCCCTCCCTTAGCCATTACAGGAAAATCATTCAAAAGCACTCAGACTCCACAACCTGCACAAAGCAGCAGCACTAATAATATTCAACATACAATTGATTTAGTTACTAAGGCAAAATTAGATTGTATATAGAATCAAAACAACTCCCTACCTGAAGAAAGAACAGCATATGCAACTTTACTACTCTCCTACTAACTCCATGAACAAGGGAACATAAGGAAGATAGTGCGGTCCCTCTGGACATATCCTCTAGGTAGGTCTACAATACCGCATGACCTGGGCAGGGAGGACAAGAATTTTTCTGAGGTTCATGTCATATGCGATTATTTTTTTTGTCCTCGCCAACAAGGAAAATAAAAATCCATTCCAAGTAAACTGCAATCACTCTATAGTTTGCATCGCAAACATCATAACTAAATTGAATATTGTCCCATCCAAATATCTCCAGCATCATCACCCGTATGCTTCAGTGTCCAGTTATCAGTACCATAGTCTTCTAGGATCTAGAATGAAAGCTGATACTTCCTAAACATACTAGCAGTACATAAACATAACTGACCCTAAGCTTCATGGATGGAGACTGCTTCACTAAGTGGCCTATGAATTTTCCTCCATGTCTTTTCCTGCATATCAATAGCAACTATCTAGGACAACTCCAACCAATGCATACAACCATTAAGGAACACACTTGTCGAATATGTGCATACAACACCATCGCCCCATTCAGATTCCTTAAACATCCATGCTGCACTCTTAGATGAGTAGATGCTCACACCTATGGACTCACCCGCCCTCTTCTTCACATATTCAATCACATGGAAGTGTGAGGAGACTGTCAGATCGAACCCCAAGTGAGCTGAACAATTGTTATCCAGCAGTAACCACCATTTGTTAGTCACCGGATTATAGACAACATAGCAAAACCCAACGCACTAGCATAGGATGAGCCCGTGATAGCAATCTAAGATCACAACATCCTCAATGGGAAAGGGTAAGAAGGTCCAGGAGGGGTATTCACCATTGATGTTGATGAACTTGCATTTTCCTTTCCAACTGCGATAGAAGAATCCAGTGACAATCTAGGGTAGCTCCTTACAGTACTCGGATTTGGAGATGAAGCGGTTCTAGGAGCGGCAGACACTCTTGTAGCTGCACAAGGTGCGAGCAGTGAGGCATTGGAGGATGAGGACGAAGACATGGTCTATGAGGACAACCACTTTGTTCCTCTTGTTGGGGGCCTCCTCCATCTTTAGTTATTGACTAGGATCTGGTGGAGCAGGGCTGGCAATGGAAGCAATTGCGCTGTTGCCTGAATTAGAGAAGGAGCGCCTATGGAGATTGGATCGTGAACTCTTTAGTAAATAGATGGAAGCTTGTTTCATACTCAAATGAGTAAAGAGGGGAATAAAAATTCAAGAAAGATGGAGGGAAGTGCAAAAGAATCACCATTACCTTTGGATCTTACGGGATTGGTGGCCACAGCAGTGAAGAGTAGCAACCTGGTCACTAGTGGATCTATGCGGGCCCTATCGATGAGGCATACCGCCATGGGTTACTAGCTTGTTGGTGGTGGGTGGCGGCTTGCACCCTGCTGAGTAGGGGCAGTCACATAATTTCGCACAGGGGAGCAAGGAGTGGTGATGAGGAACAAAAGCTATGGGCAAGGAGAAAGACACAGTGTGTGGAGCATGCTTTGTAAGCAACCCTTTCAGATGCGGGAATGGAAATTATGCACAACTTTGTAAAAAGCGCGCGGGCTTGAAATTGATGAAAGTATTACCAACCAGACCATATGCTGGTGGTGGTGAAGGCCACCGCACCACTGTCGCTACGGACAACGGCGATTACTGCTTGGTTGAGGGTGTCACTCATCCTACCCGATTGCAAACCATCACTCGTTCTACCCTACTATAACTAGAAAAATGTTAGATTAAGGGCCTATTTAGTTCCCTCATGCTAAAGTTTAGAATGAAACTCTCCATTGAGAAGGGGTGTTTCATCCATATTTCATTTTATTCTACATGGCATGGCCGTTGTTGACATTTCTTAGCATCACTTGAGTTAAGTTGTCGTCCCTAACATGATACTAGAAATGTGGTTGTACTTATAATCATGACACTTACACAAAATATAGAATAAAGGTTATCCACAAGCGCACAGATAAAATACACCTATTGTAGCATTTCACCTAGGAATGTTCCAAGTATCATTATTTATACTTTACCACTAGGAGCTTAATAGGGTTTAAAATGAAAGAATGATATGGCTAGAAAGAATATCAAATATACATACTCATGATAAAGATCAAATAGCCACTCTTATATTTATAGGGGTAAGACAATAGATAAATGATAGATATAAAATGAGATAACAATGGGTATTCTAGAATGAGAGAGAGAGACTCATAAATCAAGTAGAGCTAATCAAGAGATAAGTTAAGAGGTAAGAATCCTAAGTTATTTCATATTTACCAAGTCTTTTGTTCACTCTAGTATATACATTATCATTTATAGCATAATCAATCCCTCATCTATGCATAAGGAACATTACTAAGGAATATCAAGAACAGAGCAATCCTTTCCTTGTAACTAGGTTCTACTTGACCTATATTCGGGGAGTGGGCTACATAGGACTCAATAGGAATATCACACCCACGAGCTACCACTTGATGTCCTAGAATATAGGGTGCATTTGCAGGTAAATTTAATATAAGCACCACACCTACATCATATCTATCACCTAATCCAATTCAGAATTGAAATAAGTACTTTGCGAACATATGCATAAAATCATTAATAATCATGACTATATCAAATATACAACTAGAATAAACTAAGAATGAAATAAATAGAAACATAATGATATTATTCAAGTAGCACACAGTCAAATAACGAGATTACAATATAATTACCAAATCTCCTGATGGCGATCCGGAATCCTGACCAACGCCCAACTCTTCTTATATCTAGCTAGATCTAAACACTAAACTTGAAGTAGAGCTCTAATCTCTCTCTAGAAACCCTAATTCTAATCTTGTATTGACCTTATGATGATGGATGCCTCAGGGGGGGTCTGGGTCTGGTTATATAGCTCGGTAGGATGAACCGCAGCCCTCAGATCAAACCGACTTGAAACAAGGGTCAAGATACAATGTAGAGGTCAGTTGGATTGCGTCACATGAAGGGGAAAGTGGTTGGCTTCTGGGCCAGGCCAGCTGGCCTAAGGGGGGGTTGGGCGGCCTCCTCTGGTGGCCTCTCGGTCTCTGCCTCGGTCCCGTGCCTTCTAGAGTCTTCTGGTGTGTCCTTTTGTCGCGATAAAGTTTTGTGGCGTTTCGTCAATTTAATCCTTATTTTTGTTCTCTCTGAATAATCCCTGCAAAAAATAGTAATTCACCAAAACTAATGTAAATTGTCAGTAATAACCTCCTATGTTTCTATTGGTGATCATTTTCTTGTACAAAGTTGACGGTTTTTGATAGGTGATGTAACACCCGAAAAAATTGCTTATTTAGAAATAGAGCTAAAATGATTTAATTGTGTATTTTTGTGCTCATGAAAACATAGGAAAATAAAAATTTTCGTTAAATTAAAATTCATCTTAGGATGTAGCAACATTGCTGTGCATACATGCTAATGCATTGTGTTTTTGTATTGTTTGGTTTTGACCAAGGTACAAAAATCAATTCAAACTGTTTTTATTAAAATGCGTTTAGTAGGTAATTATCCTTCTCTGCTATACCTTTATCCTTTTTCTGCAATCAAATTTCTTGTCTCTCAGCTCAAGTTTCATTGAGAGCTTCCCAAAATTTTTTCTTTGTAACCCAAATCACTCCTTTCAGTTTCTCGTCCATCAATCAATCTCTACAAACTTCTCGGGAATTTTTCTGACTTTTTCTGTAGCTTATTTTCACTTGTCTGTGAGCATAATCTAATTTTTAGATGCTCCAAAATTACCTTTTAGTGAGCTCCAAATACTTTATTTGGGTTCCTCATGTTCCATAATGTCTCTGGAAAATTTCCCTGAATTTTCAGAGCTTTCGGAGTATTTTTCGCGGCTTAAATAATAATTCTGGACTTTTCTAGAATTATTTTATCCATGAAAATAATTAATTCCGAAAATAATAAATCTCTCATTTGTTTTCCAACTCTCAAAGCCCATGTGCAATAATCCTAATAAATCTCAAAGGCCCATACATTTATTTACTAATGGGCTTAAATGATTACTTAGGCCTATTAGTGGAGGTGGATGGTGCAACGTTAATTAGCACCATATCGCTAGTTGACATGGAGGTGGAGAGTTTTCCTCCCTATATATACGTACCTACCCCATGGGCAAAGCACACCAAAACTACCGTAAAGGGAGCCCCTAGTTTGGGAAATCCCTCGTGTAGTAAATTATATTTTTCTCCTCTTTCTCTCGCCGTCGCCGTTGTCGCCGCCGTCACCGATCTCAGCTTTGCGTTTCTGCCCAGCCATCAGAGCTTCGCCGCATGCCACCATCGCCTTGTCACTTCTCGAACGTCCCAGCCACGCCGTGAGGAGCGATCTGCCGCAGCGTTGCCTCACGCCAGAGAAGGCCATCGTGCTTGTGAGCAACGGATCGAGAGCAAGCCTTCCTGCATGCGAGGAAGATCACCAAGTTGTCGCCGTTTTGCACATGCACGTACAAGTCAGCGATTAAGCGTGTTCAATCCATCCTACACGTCGATCTCCTATATCCCTTCGATCTATTTATTTTTATGCTTAATCGTGTTCCTTCCTTTTGTCAATCAACTTCACTCCATCTCATGCAGCTGCAAATTGATCGCCCTGTCTTTGCTACTAGCAAGCTACATCGTGCAGCATGCAAACGAGCACCCTGATGAATAGTTGAAGGTCAGCCGCTCCATATATTGATTCTTTTGCCCATGATGATAATCATCTTTATCTTTAATCTATCGTTTGAACGTGAAGTACCAAAAATATCATTCTTGCCAAATAATCCTTTCTAAACCTTAAACTCTTGATATCTTTATCGTTTAGCTCCGATTTAGTTTGTTCTTGTTGCGTTCAGGTTGTGTCGATGTAATCGATAATTTAGCAGCGAAGTTGATCTGCCACCTGTTTCACTGTTTATAGATAAATATTAATTAATTTGATTAATGTACAGGCAACGAGTTTTCTAATTTAAAAACAATATAGGTGTCACACTTCATATGCAAATATTTATATGGTTTAATTAATTACAATCACCAATGTGTTTTTTATATTGTAATAGTTTGTTTAGCTCGAATCCATGCCACATGCAATTCGAGTAGGTGCTCTCTTTTATTTTGGCAAAGATAAAATATAACTTGAATTATACGATAATATATGTTAGTAAAATATGGCTAGTTTAACTCAGCTTTCAAAATAAAATATGATTTGTTTTACTTTAGTTTTATAATTTGAATCTAAATTTGGCTTAATTTCTATTATCTATAAAATATCTTATATATGTTTTTATATAATTAAAACACATAGATTTATGAATAGATCTGTCGGTAGATGTATCTTTTCCACCGTAGCTCCGATTAGCTTGCCTCTCGCGACTGTGTTCGTAGCGATGCGTAGAATCGTGTTTCAAACTCTTTGACTTATTTTCCTATGATTGATGTACTGTTCTAATTTAGATGTATTGTTGCTTCGTGTATGATTGCTCGATGTGTGTGTGGTGATTTATTGACCAAGTCCAGTCGGTGAGCTATACGTGAAGATTCAAGAAGCTATTAATTGAAGATTTGGATCAGAGAAAGATCTTGATTTAAGGCAAGTATAGCATGGGATTATCCTTGTTTCCTATTCACCTTTAATATACTTAATTCATGTGCATGTGTCTACCTTGTTACCACTAAGGATATCCTAGCTTTTGTATCTTGTACCTTGACACCGGTGGAACATTGCATTGGGTAGTATTTATGCTAGTGCTCAAGATAAATAACCATGATCTGTAACTTGACTAATGGTATAAGCAATAAACGTTTAAAAGATGCTTTAAAGCAATATGGCTCAAGAGGGCTAGAGCATATTTTGTTGTTTTTATGGTGCTCTAGTTTCTCTCCATAAGGACTTATCTGTAAGCGAACATCCGGGACTTACAGTACAACTGTGAGGGCTATATGGCTCTGGCTTTAGCTCAGTATGAGGACTTTTTCTAGCTTGTTAGAGGTTACCCTTGTGGCGCAAATGGGGTGAAGCAGACTGTGGATCCCTGCGTGGTGTATCACACGGACTGACTTCGGAAACCTAGCGGCCCTAACTTGTTAGACGAACCTTTGAAAGGCTTCATAGTGAACCCTGCCGACCTTCCTTGGAAGTGGGTCAAGAGATTAGCTACCTCGGGCGAAAGGGTAAATCACGACTCACAGTGAAAGTGTACAACCTCTGCAGAGTGTAAAACTGTTATAACAGCCGTGCTCACGGTCACGAGTGGCCTTGGACCCTTACAGAATAAATGATGGACACTGATGGTAATGATAATACTGATGATATTAAAGCTCACTAATGATTATTGTTTCTTGCTATACATTATTCTCGTTTACATGATCATGAGGTTATTTGGGTTTTTGGTAAACTTGTTGCTACTCAATTGCTAAAAGATGACTCACTAAAAGCTATTGCAGTAAACCCGTGTCAAACTTTTTGAGCTTCATGAACCCCATGTTATATTTGTTGAGTTCGACATGGACTCACTCTTGCTATTTCCCCACATCTCAGGAAGGGTACCAGACTGTTAGATTCTGGAATTGTTAGGCTTGTGATCAACCAGTTAGTTTGATCCTGGAGTGAAGGTTGCACCCGGTGTTCGGAGTTGTCTTTCCGCTGTGATGCTCTTTAAGGTATATTTTATACTATTGTGTTATGTATATTAAGCATTTGTCTCTTGATATTACACTTATCTGTGGCTATATGTGAGATTTGTCTTCTTTATTTCACATATGGTGTATGTCTGGTTTTGTCCTTAAAACCGGGTGTGACAGAGTGGTATCAGAGCAATGCTGACTGTAGGACGCAAGCCTAATTAGAAATCGGTCATCTTAAGGTTTTAAAATTGCTATAACTTCCTTGTCTATAAACCTTGATATTTCTTCTCCATTATATCCCCATCCTTGATATTCATCTTCTCCATGATGCTTATTTTAAGCCTTTGATCTCATCTACACTCCTTGATTTGATATGCTTTTTAGAACCATTCCTCACCCCCTTCTTGCGAAATTGAAAGAGGAGCTTTAGGATCTTTACCCTTGGTATGAAGAGAACGATAGTATCGCAAATTGAGTCAATGATTGTTTTGTGCACCTTTATTGCTTGTTGAATTATAATTATGCTTTTGCTTGATTTGGAGCTTTGTAATGATTGCAATGAATTTGTGGATCCCACAATTTCATTTAGTTTATAGGCCTAAGGTATAAGGATTAATGAAATAAATAGTCGGGTTGGTTTTGTTGTTTCTGCCTTATCCTGTCTTTTCGGAGCAGTCTGTCTTCTTCAGCTTATGCCACTGTTCTTGGATGACCACAAATCATGGAAATTTTCTGGACAATAGTAGACTTCAACATGTTTTCTCTGACCGTAAGAATCACCCTCATAGCTATTCTGGTTTGGGAGTTATGAAAATCACAAAATGATGAATCTGTGTTGTCTGAAACCTGGAACAGAATCTGTTATGTGTTGTTTTCGGTCAAGTTAGATACAGAATCTGGAAAAGTGTTCTATAATTAAGTTGTAGAGAATTTGATAAGCTTTCCAACGGTGTAAGGTGCAACTTAATTGGATTAACAGAACTGGAGATATGGATGTTTTACTGTGCTACTGTTTTTCTGCTCGCGAGGAAACTTCAGGCTATTTGCTTCTACTTCTATACACAAGCCTCTAAAGAATTAGGACATGATGGTAGTTAACTTATACTAAAGATGATGCAAGTTACCCTTGGCATCCCCTGACTGATCTTTTCTTAAGGGGGTAGCCAAGTTAATGAAGATGCGAGACCAATGTTTCATATGTTCGAGTGCTTCACTTGGAAGTATCAGTTAACCCAATTGTTGCGAGATCCTCATCAAGCGTGTGTACCCTTTGCTTACAATTGGTGACTTGTTGGATCATCTATAAGGAGCTCGTATTTTGGTTAAGATGGATCTTCGATTCGAGCTATCATCAGTAGGGAATTCAACCTTCAACATACCCAAGGCAAGTTGGCGTTGACGACATAGGACGGAGATATTGTACATCTATAGTTGATTCTACGGAGACTTAGAAGACCTCAATGTTGTACCAAGCATGGTAGATAAATTCTGAATAAAGGATGTTCTTTTCTTGTTTAAATTATCTCTAATGCTGCAATTGTTGCAGAAGAACCCAAGGAAGTTAAATGATGTGTTGAGTTGAAACCCACCCAAGGATGTAAGTGTAACACAGAGTTTCCTTGGAATAATAAGATTCTATCAGAGGTTCATCGGAGGTAATATAATCTTGGACATAAGAGTGACATCTACAAGGATCGTGTAAAAATATGGACATCTTCACAAAGTTGGTTTTGAGCTTGTGACTCATCATTGGATTAATTATTTTTTTGATGCAAATCATTGGATTAATATTGGTCAAGGGTTACGACTTGGAAGTGTGTAGTCTAGAAAACAAAAGTCGTTGCCGATGCCCTTAGCAAAGGAGAGCTATGCTAATAAAGATTCGGACTACACCTAGGTTTGAGAAGTGGCATGTGGAACTTGAGTGATGTCACTAATACTACAAAGGCGGTAATTAATGGAGCTCACCTTTGAACAAGAGGAATAATTGCGAAGGTTAATTGGAAGTAACGGCAGAAAGGACTAAGGGATAATGTTTAAGAGTTGAGCAAGCTATTCGGATCAAGGTTGTAACAACGTGCAAAGTAAAGCAGAATCCCTACCAAGAGGAGGTAACTACTCGAGGAAGAGAAGAAGATTCTACGGTGAAGTATCCCTATCTCTTTGACCACCATCTTCCGAATCTCAAGGACGAGATTCATCTTAAGGGGGTAGAATTGTAACACCCGAAAAAATTCCTTATTTGGAAATAGAGCTAAAATGATTTAATTGTGTATTTTTGTGCTCATGAAAACATAGGAAAATAAAAATTTTCGTTAAATTAAAATTCATCTTAGGATGTAGCAACATTGCTGTGCATACATGCTAATGCATTGTGTTTTTGTATTGTTTGGTTTTGACCAAGGTACAAAAATCAATTCAAACTGTTTTTATTAAAATGCGTTTAGTAGGTAATTATCCTTCTCTGCTATACCTTTATCCTTTTTCTGCAATCAAATTTCTTGTCTCTCAGCTCAAGTTTCATTGAGAGCTTCCCAAAATTTTTTCTTTGTAACCCAAATCACTCCTTTCAGTTTCTCGTCCATCAATCAATCTCTACAAACTTCTCGGGAATTTTTCTGACTTTTTCTGTAGCTTATTTTCACTTGTCTGTGAGCATAATCTAATTTTTAGATGCTCCAAAATTACCTTTTAGTGAGCTCCAAATACTTTATTTGGGTTCCTCATGTTCCATAATGTCTCTGGAAAATTTCCCTGAATTTTCAGAGCTTTCGGAGTATTTTTCACGGCTTAAATAATAATTCTAGACTTTTCTAGAATTATTTTATCCATGAAAATAATTAATTCCGAAAATAATAAATCTCTCATTTGTTTTCCAACTCCCAAAGCCCATGTGCAATAATCCTAATAAATCTCAAAGACCCATATATTTATTTACTAATGGGCTTAAATGATTACTTAGGCCTATTAGTGGAGGTGGATGGTGCAACGTTAATTAGCACCATATCGCTAGTTGACATGGAGGTGGAGAGTTTTCCTCCCTATATATACGTACCTACCCCATGGGCAAAGCACACCAAAACTACCGTAAAGGGAGCCCCTAGTTTGGGAAATCCCTCGTGTAGTAAATTATATTTTTCTCCTCTTTCTCTCGCCGTCGCCGTTGTCGCCGCCGTCACCGATCTCAGCTTTGCGTTTCTGCCAAGCCATCAGAGCTCCGCCGCATGCCACCATCGCCTTGTCACTTCTCGAACGTCCCAGCCACGCCGTGAGGAGCGATCTGCCACAGCGTTGCCTCACGCCAGAGAAGGCCATCGTGCTTGTGAGCAACGGATCGAGAGCAAGTCTTCCTGCATGCGAGGAAGATCACCAAGTTGTCGCCGTTTTGCACATGCACGTACAAGTCAGCGATTAAGCGCTACAAAGCCAGCAGAGTAGGTGCACAATCCATCCTACACGTCGATCTCCTATATCCCTTCGATCTATTTATTTTTATGCTTAATCGTGTTCCTTCCTTTTATCAATCAACTTCACTCCATCTCATGCAGCTGCAAATTGATCGCCCTGTCTTTGCTACTAGCAAGCTACATCGTGCAGCATGCAAACGAGCACCCTGATGAATAGTTGAAGGTAACTAGAAAAATGTTAGATTAAGGGCCTATTTAGTTCCCTCATGCTAAAGTTTAGAATGAAACTCTCCATTGAGAAGGGGTGTTTCATCCATATTTCATTTTATTCTACATGGCATGGCCGTTGTTGACATTTCTTAGCATCACTTGAGTTAAGTTGTCTTCCCTAACATGATACTAGAAATGTGGTTGTACTTATAATCATGACACTTACACAAAATATAGAATAAAGGTTATCCACAAGCGCACAGATAAAATACACCTATTGTAGCATTTCACCTAGGAATGTTCCAAGTATCATTATTTATACTTTACCACTAGGAGCTTAATAGGGTTTAAAATGAAAGAATGATATGGCTAGAAAGAATATCAAATATACATACTCATGATAAAGATCAAATAGCCACTCTTATATTTATAGGGGTAAGACAATAGATAAATGATAGATATAAAATGAGATAACAATGGGTATTCTAGAATGAGAGAGAGAGACTCATAAATCAAGTAGAGCTAATCAAGAGATAAGTTAAGAGGTAAGAATCCTAAGTTATTTCATATTTACCAAGTCTTTTGTTCACTCTAGTATATACATTATCATTTATAGCATAATCAATCCCTCATCTATGCATAAGGAACATTACTAAGGAATATCAAGAACAGAGCAATCCTTTCCTTGTAACTAGGTTCTACTTGACCTATATTCGGGGAGTGGGCTACATAGGACTCAATAGGAATATCACACCCACGAGCTACCACTTGATGTCCTAGAATATAGGGTGCATTTGCAGGTAAATTTAATATAAGCACCACACCTACATCATATCTATCACCTAATCCAATTCAGAATTGAAATAAGTACTTTGCGAACATATGCATAAAATCATTAATAATCATGACTATATCAAATATACAACTAGAATAAACTAAGAATGAAATAAATAGAAACATAATGATATTATTCAAGTAGCACACAGTCAAATAACGAGATTACAATATAATTACCAAATCTCCTGATGGCGATCCGGAATCCTGACCAACGCCCAACTCTTCTTATATCTAGCTAGATCTAAACACTAAACTTGAAGTAGAGCTCTAATCTCTCTCTAGAAACCCTAATTCTAATCTTGTATTGACCTTATGATGATGGATGCCTCAGGGGGGGGGTCTGGGTCTGGTTATATAGCTCGGTAGGATGAACCGCAGCCCTCAGATCAAACCGACTTGAAACAAGGGTCAAGATACAATGTAGAGGTCAGTTGGATTGCGTCACATGAAGGGGAAAGTGGTTGGCTTCTGGGCCAGGCCAGCTGGCCTAAGGGGGGGTTGGGCGGCCTCCTCTGGTGGCCTCTCGGTCTCTGCCTCGGTCCCGTGCCTTCTAGAGTCTTCTGGTGTGTCCTTTTGTCGCGATAAAGTTTTGTGGCGTTTCGTCAATTTAATCCTTATTTTTGTTCTCTCTGAATAATCCCTGCAAAAAATAGTAATTCACCAAAACTAATGTAAATTGTCAGTAATAACCTCCTATGTTTCTATTGGTGATCATTTTCTTGTACAAAGTTGACGGTTTTTGATAGGTGATGTAACACCCGAAAAAATTGCTTATTTAGAAATAGAGCTAAAATGATTTAATTGTGTATTTTTGTGCTCATGAAAACATAGGAAAATAAAAATTTTCGTTAAATTAAAATTCATCTTAGGATGTAGCAACATTGCTGTGCATACATGCTAATGCATTGTGTTTTTGTATTGTTTGGTTTTGACCAAGGTACAAAAATCAATTCAAACTGTTTTTATTAAAATGCATTTAGTAGGTAATTATCCTTCTCTGCTATACCTTTATCCTTTTTCTGCAATCAAATTTCTTGTCTCTCAGCTCAAGTTTCATTGAGAGCTTCCCAAAATTTTTTCTTTGTAACCCAAATCACTCCTTTCAGTTTCTCGTCCATCAATCAATCTCTACAAACTTCTCGGGAATTTTTCTGACTTTTTCTGTAGCTTATTTTCACTTGTCTGTGAGCATAATCTAATTTTTAGATGCTCCAAAATTACCTTTTAGTGAGCTCCAAATACTTTATTTGGGTTCCTCATGTTCCATAATGTCTCTGGAAAATTTCCCTGAATTTTCAGAGCTTTCGGAGTATTTTTCGCGGCTTAAATAATAATTCTGGACTTTTCTAGAATTATTTTATCCATGAAAATAATTAATTCCGAAAATAATAAATCTCTCATTTGTTTTCCAACTCTCAAAGCCCATGTGCAATAATCCTAATAAATCTCAAAGGCCCATACATTTATTTACTAATGGGCTTAAATGATTACTTAGGCCTATTAGTGGAGGTGGATGGTGCAACGTTAATTAGCACCATATCGCTAGTTGACATGGAGGTGGAGAGTTTTCCTCCCTATATATACGTACCTACCCCATGGGCAAAGCACACCAAAACTACCGTAAAGGGAGCCCCTAGTTTGGGAAATCCCTCGTGTAGTAAATTATATTTTTCTCCTCTTTCTCTCGCCGTCGCCGTTGTCGCCGCCGTCACCGATCTCAGCTTTGCGTTTCTGCCCAGCCATCAGAGCTCCGCCGCATGCCACCATCGCCTTGTCACTTCTCGAACGTCCCAGCCACGCCGTGAGGAGCGATCTGCCGCAGCGTTGCCTCACGCCAGAGAAGGCCATCGTGCTTGTGAGCAACGGATCGAGAGCAAGCCTTCCTGCATGCGAGGAAGATCACCAAGTTGTCGCCGTTTTGCACATGCACGTACAAGTCAGCGATTAAGCGTGTTCAATCCATCCTACACGTCGATCTCCTATATCCCTTCGATCTATTTATTTTTATGCTTAATCGTGTTCCTTCCTTTTGTCAATCAACTTCACTCCATCTCATGCAGCTGCAAATTGATCGCCCTGTCTTTGCTACTAGCAAGCTACATCGTGCAGCATGCAAACGAGCACCCTGATGAATAGTTGAAGGTCAGCCGCTCCATATATTGATTCTTTTGCCCATGATGATAATCATCTTTATCTTTAATCTATCGTTTGAACGTGAAGTACCAAAAATATCATTCTTGCCAAATAATCCTTTCTAAACCTTAAACTCTTGATATCTTTATCGTTTAGCTCCGATTTAGTTTGTTCTTGTTGCGTTCAGGTTGTGTCGATGTAATCGATAATTTAGCAGCGAAGTTGATCTGCCACCTGTTTCACTGTTTATAGATAAATATTAATTAATTTGATTAATGTACAGGCAACGAGTTTTCTAATTTAAAAACAATATAGGTGTCACACTTCATATGCAAATATTTATATGGTTTAATTAATTACAATCACCAATGTGTTTTTTATATTGTAATAGTTTGTTTAGCTCGAATCCATGCCACATGCAATTCGAGTAGGTGCTCTCTTTTATTTTGGCAAAGATAAAATATAACTTGAATTATACGATAATATATGTTAGTAAAATATGGCTAGTTTAACTCAGCTTTCAAAATAAAATATGATTTGTTTTACTTTAGTTTTATAATTCGAATCTAAATTTGGCTTAATTTCTATTATCTATAAAATATCTTATATATGTTTTTATATAATTAAAACACATAGATTTATGAATAGATCTGTCGGTAGATGTATCTTTTCCACCGTAGCTCCGATTAGCTTGCCTCTCGCGACTGTGTTCGTAGCGATGCGTAGAATCGTGTTTCAAACTCTTTGACTTATTTTCCTATGATTGATGTACTGTTCTAATTTAGATGTATTGTTGCTTCGTGTATGATTGCTCGATGTGTGTGTGGTGATTTATTGACCAAGTCCAGTCGGTGAGCTATACGTGAAGATTCAAGAAGCTATTAATTGAAGATTTGGATCAGAGAAAGATCTTGATTTAAGGCAAGTATAGCATGGGATTATCCTTGTTTCCTATTCACCTTTAATATACTTAATTCATGTGCATGTGTCTACCTTGTTACCACTAAGGATATCCTAGCTTTTGTATCTTGTACCTTGACACCGGTGGAACATTGCATTGGGTAGTATTTATGCTAGTGCTCAAGATAAATAACCATGATCTGTAACTTGACTAATGGTATAAGCAATAAACGTTTAAAAGATGCTTTAAAGCAATATGGCTCAAGAGGGCTAGAGCATATTTTGTTGTTTTTATGGTGCTCTAGTTTCTCTCCATAAGGACTTATCTGTAAGCGAACATCCGGGACTTACAGTACAACTGTGAGGGCTATATGGCTCTGGCTTTAGCTCAGTATGAGGACTTTTTCTAGCTTGTTAGAGGTTACCCTTGTGGCGCAAATGGGGTGAAGCAGACTGTGGATCCCTGCGTGGTGTATCACACGGACTGACTTCGGAAACCTAGCGGCCCTAACTTGTTAGACGAACCTTTGAAAGGCTTCATAGTGAACCCTGCCGACCTTCCTTGGAAGTGGGTCAAGAGATTAGCTACCTCGGGCGAAAGGGTAAATCACGACTCACAGTGAAAGTGTACAACCTCTGCAGAGTGTAAAACTGTTATAACAGCCGTGCTCACGGTCACGAGTGGCCTTGGACCCTTACAGAATAAATGATGGACACTGATGGTAATGATAATACTGATGATATTAAAGCTCACTAATGATTATTGTTTCTTGCTATACATTATTCTCGTTTACATGATCATGAGGTTATTTGGGTTTTTGGTAAACTTGTTGCTACTCAATTGCTAAAAGATGACTCACTAAAAGCTATTGCAGTAAACCCGTGTCAAACTTTTTGAGCTTCATGAACCCCATGTTATATTTGTTGAGTTCGACATGGACTCACTCTTGCTATTTCCCCACATCTCAGGAAGGGTACCAGACTGTTAGATTCTGGAATTGTTAGGCTTGTGATCAACCAGTTAGTTTGATCCTGGAGTGAAGGTTGCACCCGGTGTTCGGAGTTGTCTTTCCGCTGTGATGCTCTTTAAGGTATATTTTATGCTATTGTGTTATGTATATTAAGCATTTGTCTCTTGATATTACACTTATCTGTGGCTATATGTGAGATTTGTCTTCTTTATTTCACATATGGTGTATGTCTGGTTTTGTCCTTAAAACCGGGTGTGACAGAGTGGTATCAGAGCAATGCTGACTGTAGGACGCAAGCCTAATTAGAAATCGGTCGTCTTAAGGTTTTAAAATTGCTATAACTTCCTTGTCTATAAACCTTGATATTTCTTCTCCATTATATCCCCATCCTTGATATTCATCTTCTCCATGATGCTTATTTTAAGCCTTTGATCTCATCTACACTCCTTGATTTGATATGCTTTTTAGAACCATTCCTCACCCCCTTCTTGCGAAATTGAAAGAGGAGCTTTAGGATCTTTACCCTTGGTATGAAGAGAACGATAGTATCGCAAATTGAGTCAATGATTGTTTTGTGCACCTTTATTGCTTGTTGAATTATAATTATGCTTTTGCTTGATTTGGAGCTTTGTAATGATTGCAATGAATTTGTGGATCCCACAATTTCATTTAGTTTATAGGCCTAAGGTATAAGGATTAATGAAATAAATAGTCGGGTTGGTTTTGTTGTTTCTGCCTTATCCTGTCTTTTCGGAGCAGTCTGTCTTCTTCAGCTTATGCCACTGTTCTTGGATGACCACAAATCATGGAAATTTTCTGGACAATAGTAGACTTCAACATGTTTTCTCTGACCGTAAGAATCACCCTCATAGCTATTCTGGTTTGGGAGTTATGAAAATCACAAAATGATGAATCTGTGTTGTCTGAAACCTGGAACAGAATCTGTTATGTGTTGTTTTCGGTCAAGTTAGATACAGAATCTGGAAAAGTGTTCTATAATTAAGTTGTAGAGAATTTGATAAGCTTTCCAACGGTGTAAGGTGCAACTTAATTGGATTAACAGAACTGGAGATATGGATGTTTTACTGTGCTACTGTTTTTCTGCTCGCGAGGAAACTTCAGGCTATTTGCTTCTACTTCTATACACAAGCCTCTAAAGAATTAGGACATGATGGTAGTTAACTTATACTAAAGATGATGCAAGTTACCCTTGGCATCCCCTGACTGATCTTTTCTTAAGGGGGTAGCCAAGTTAATGAAGATGCGAGACCAATGTTTCATATGTTCGAGTGCTTCACTTGGAAGTATCAGTTAACCCAATTGTTGCGAGATCCTCATCAAGCGTGTGTACCCTTTGCTTACAATTGGTGACTTGTTGGATCATCTATAAGGAGCTCGTATTTTGGTTAAGATGGATCTTCGATTCGAGCTATCATCAGTAGGGAATTCAACCTTCAACATACCCAAGGCAAGTTGGCGTTGACGACATAGGACGGAGATATTGTACATCTATAGTTGATTCTACGGAGACTTAGAAGACCTCAATGTTGTACCAAGCATGGTAGATAAATTCTGAATAAAGGATGTTCTTTTCTTGTTTAAATTATCTCTAATGCTGCAATTGTTGCAGAAGAACCCAAGGAAGTTAAATGATGTGTTGAGTTGAAACCCACCCAAGGATGTAAGTGTAACACAGAGTTTCCTTGGAATAATAAGATTCTATCAGAGGTTCATCGGAGGTAATATAATCTTGGACATAAGAGTGACATATACAAGGATCGTGTAAAAATATGGACATCTTCACAAAGTTGGTTTTGAGCTTGTGACTCATCATTGGATTAATTATTTTTTTGATGCAAATCATTGGATTAATATTGGTCAAGGGTTACGACTTGGAAGTGTGTAGTCTAGAAAACAAAAGTCGTTGCCGATGCCCTTAGCAAAGGAGAGCTATGCTAATAAAGATTCGGACTACACCTAGGTTTGAGAAGTGGCATGTGGAACTTGAGTGATGTCACTAATACTACAAAGGCGGTAATTAATGGAGCTCACCTTTGAACAAGAGGAATAATTGCGAAGGTTAATTGGAAGTAACGGCAGAAAGGACTAAGGGATAATGTTTAAGAGTTGAGCAAGCTATTCGGATCAAGGTTGTAACAACGTGCAAAGTAAAGCAGAATCCCTACCAAGAGGAGGTAACTACTCGAGGAAGAGAAGAAGATTCTACGGTGAAGTATCCCTATCTCTTTGACCACCATCTTCCGAATCTCGAGGACGAGATTCATCTTAAGGGGGTAGAATTGTAACACCCGAAAAAATTCCTTATTTGGAAATAGAGCTAAAATGATTTAATTGTGTATTTTTGTGCTCATGAAAACATAGGAAAATAAAAATTTTCGTTAAATTAAAATTCATCTTAGGATGTAGCAACATTGCTGTGCATACATGCTAATGCATTGTGTTTTTGTATTGTTTGGTTTTGACCAAGGTACAAAAATCAATTCAAACTGTTTTTATTAAAATGCGTTTAGTAGGTAATTATCCTTCTCTGCTATACCTTTATCCTTTTTCTGCAATCAAATTTCTTGTCTCTCAGCTCAAGTTTCATTGAGAGCTTCCCAAAATTTTTTCTTTGTAACCCAAATCACTCCTTTCAGTTTCTCGTCCATCAATCAATCTCTACAAACTTCTCGGGAATTTTTCTGACTTTTTCTGTAGCTTATTTTCACTTGTCTGTGAGCATAATCTAATTTTTAGATGCTCCAAAATTACCTTTTAGTGAGCTCCAAATACTTTATTTGGGTTCCTCATGTTCCATAATGTCTCTGAAAAATTTCCCTGAATTTTCAGAGCTTTCGGAGTATTTTTCACGGCTTAAATAATAATTCTGGACTTTTCTAGAATTATTTTATCCATGAAAATAATTAATTCCGAAAATAATAAATCTCTCATTTGTTTTCCAACTCCCAAAGCCCATGTGCAATAATCCTAATAAATCTCAAAGGCCCATATATTTATTTACTAATGGGCTTAAATGATTACTTAGGCCTATTAGTGGAGGTGGATGGTGCAACGTTAATTAGCACCATATCGCTAGTTGACATGGAGGTGGAGAGTTTTCCTCCCTATATATACGTACCTACCCCATGGGCAAAGCACACCAAAACTACCGTAAAGGGAGCCCCTAGTTTGGGAAATCCCTCGTGTAGTAAATTATATTTTTCTCCTCTTTCTCTCGCCGTCGCCGTTGTCGCCGCCGTCACCGATCTCAGCTTTGCGTTTCTGCCAAGCCATCAGAGCTCCGCCGCATGCCACCATCGCCTTGTCACTTCTCGAACGTCCCAGCCACGCCGTGAGGAGCGATCTGCCACAGCGTTGCCTCACGCCAGAGAAGGCCATCGTGCTTGTGAGCAACGGATCGAGAGCAAGTCTTCCTGCATGCGAGGAAGATCACCAAGTTGTCGCCGTTTTGCACATGCACGTACAAGTCAGCGATTAAGCGCTACAAAGCCAGCAGAGTAGGTGCACAATCCATCCTACACGTCGATCTCCTATATCCCTTCGATCTATTTATTTTTATGCTTAATCGTGTTCCTTCCTTTTGTCAATCAACTTCACTCCATCTCATGCAGCTGCAAATTGATCGCCCTGTCTTTGCTACTAGCAAGCTACATCGTGCAGCATGCAAACGAGCACCCTGATGAATAGTTGAAGGTCAGCCGCTCCATGCATTGATTCTTTTGCCCATGATGATAATCATCTTTATCTTTAATCTATCGTTTGAACGTGAAGTACCAAAAATATCATTCTTGCCAAATAATCCTTTCTAAACCTTAAACTCTTGATATCTTTATCGTTTAGCTCCGATTTAGTTTGTTCTTGTTGCGTTCAGGTTGTGTCGATGTAATCGATAATTTAGCAGCGAAGTTGATCTGCCACCTGTTTCACTGTTTATAGATAAATATTAATTAATTTGATTAATGTACAGGCAACGAGTTTTCTAATTTAAAAACAATATAGGTGTCACACTTCATATGCAAATATTTATATGGTTTAATTAATTACAATCACCAATGTGTTTTTTATATTGTAATAGTTTGTTTAGCTCGAATCCATGCCACATGCAATTCGAGTAGGTGCTCTCTTTTATTTTGGCAAAGATAAAATATAACTTGAATTATACGATAATATATGTTAGTAAAATATGGCTAGTTTAACTCAGCTTTCAAAATAAAATATGATTTGTTTTACTTTAGTTTTATAATTCGAATCTAAATTTGGCTTAATTTCTATTATCTATAAAATATCTTATATATGTTTTTATATAATTAAAACACATAGATTTATGAATAGATCTGTCGGTAGATGTATCTTTTCCACCGTAGCTCCGATTAGCTTGCCTCTCGCGACTGTGTTCGTAGCGATGCGTAGAATCGTGTTTCAAACTCTTTGACTTATTTTCCTATGATTGATGTACTGTTCTAATTTAGATGTATTGTTGCTTCGTGTATGATTGCTCGATGTGTGTGTGGTGATTTATTGACCAAGTCCAGTCGATGAGCTATACGTGAAGATTCAAGAAGCTATTAATTGAAGATTTGGATCAGAGAAAGATCTTGATTTAAGGCAAGTATAGCATGGGATTATCCTTGTTTCCTATTCACCTTTAATATACTTAATTCATGTGCATGTGTCTACCTTGTTACCACTAAGGATATCCTAGCTTTTGTATCTTGTACCTTGACACCGGTGGAACATTGCATTGGGTAGTATTTATGCTAGTGCTCAAGATAAATAACCATGATCTGTAACTTGACTAATGGTATAAGCAATAAACGTTTAAAAGATGCTTTAAAGCAATATGGCTCAAGAGGGCTAGAGCATATTTTGTTGTTTTTATGGTGCTCTAGTTTCTCTCCATAAGGACTTATCTGTAAGCGAACATCCGGGACTTACAGTACAACTGTGAGGGCTATATGGCTCTGGCTTTAGCTCAGTATGAGGACTTTTTCTAGCTTGTTAGAGGTTACCCTTGTGGCGCAAATGGGGTGAAGCAGACTGTGGATCCCTGCGTGGTGTATCACACGGACTGACTTCGGAAACCTAGCGGCCCTAACTTGTTAGACGAACCTTTGAAAGGCTTCATAGTGAACCCTGCCGACCTTCCTTGGAAGTGGGTCAAGAGATTAGCTACCTCGGGCGAAAGGGTAAATCACGACTCATAGTGAAAGTGTACAACCTCTGCAGAGTGTAAAACTGTTATAACAGCCGTGCTCACGGTCACGAGTGGCCTTGGACCCTTACAGAATAAATGATGGACACTGATGGTAATGATAATACTGATGATATTAAAGCTCACTAATGATTATTGTTTCTTGCTATACATTATTCTTGTTTACATGATCATGAGGTTATTTGGGTTTTTGGTAAACTTGTTGCTACTCAATTGCTAAAAGATGACTCACTAAAAGCTATTGCAGTAAACCCGTGTCAAACTTTTTGAGCTTCATGAACCCCATGTTATATTTGTTGAGTTCGACATGGACTCACTCTTGCTATTTCCCCACATCTCAGGAAGGGTACCAGACTGTTAGATTCTGGAATTGTTAGGCTTGTGATCAACCAGTTAGTTTGATCCTGGAGTGAAGGTTGCACCCGGTGTTCGGAGTTGTCTTTCCGTTGTGATGCTCTTTAAGGTATATTTTATACTATTGTGTTATGTATATTAAGCATTTGTCTCTTGATATTACACTTATCTGTGGCTATATGTGAGATTTGTCTTCTTTATTTCACATATGGTGTATGTCTGGTTTTGTCCTTAAAACCGGGTGTGACAGGTGATGACTACCGTCAACAAGTTCCCCCAAGCTAAGTCTTTGCTAGTCCCTTAGCAAAGTAACTGAAACTTATTACAATTCAATAATTATAAGGTTTTATGAATTTTGTACACCTCCTCAAAAGTACATCTATGTTCAAACAAAAATTCTTCTTCGAATTGCAATTCATTGACCCATCTTTCAAACTTACTCATATTTCTTTCAACCATGGAGCTTTTGAACTTTTCACCTAATCTTGAGCAATTGAAAGACAGAACAATCAAGTGAATAGTACATCTCATATTCCTCATTCAACCTTCATTCTGGAGTTTTTAATAAGTTTTCAAAATAAAACTCAGAGATTTATCTACATGACACACTCAAGTCTCTCATATATGTGGTATTTTTGGATCTCACCAAGGAAATAAATGTAATGCCTTTGTTCATGCACTAAAGCTTATGTGGATTTCATAGGAATGGCATTCTCATGAGGAAACATACTTGCAAACATATATTGTAAAGTCAAACGATGGATCCAAAGAGAGTTGAGTCATACAATCAAATCAAGACATATAAATGTGTGAAATAGGATGTTTGTGGTGGCTAAACCTAATTCTACTATGCTCCCTAAAAATTTCTCTCTCTTTTGAACTTGAGAATAATTGCAAGAAAACATGGGCTATCTTTTCTTCTCTTTTTTTTCTTTTTCTTTTTTTACTTTACTTTGGACACTTGTCTATTTTTTATTTTTGCATAGCCACATGATTCTTTTACATATAAAATATTTGAGAGAGATTATACAAAGGAATTTTGAGCATTTATTTCTTGGCTGTCCTATGGGTTTAGAATATTTTTGGTGTTTCCTCCCAGTGTAGGAGAATAACATTTTTGGTGGAAGAAGTGTGAAATGGATGAAATATATATATATGGTGGAATCTTGATTTAAAAAGTATGACAAACCTCTCATAAAGCATACAACAAAGTTTGACTGAACTCAATGAAATACAAGTAGTAATAATGTGGAAGTTTTTCTAATCTAGATATATTCATTTTGGCTCTGGTAGGAATTTAAACTTTGCCATGCAGAATCTCATCATATCAATTTTCATATTTTCAAAGATAATTTTTTGGAATTCAAGTTTCATTTAGAATAAGATAAATAGAAGCTCAAACTCTCTTATCTCATATCCATCAATTACCTAGATTTTGGTTCGAGCTTATGCTTCCCACGGGTTTTAAGTTTCAGAGCAAATTCTCAAGTTAAATCAACTTCATACAACTCGTAGGAGAATTCAAATCTAAAAACTAGGTACATGAAAGGAATCATAACTTAAGCATTTTTCTTTTCATCTAAGAGAGTCTCACTTCAATTTTTATTTATTCAACTCTAAAATAAGAAAGCACACTAATTCAAAATTAAATAAATTTAAAGAAAACTTATTTTACACACTCTATTTTTGGATTTTCATTTTTTAACATGCCAAACTTAAAACTATTAGCAGAAATATATATAATAAAGGCAAAATTTTTATTTGGTTTTCTGATTATGCTTTTTTTAAAAAAATTGATACTTTAAGCTAAGGAAGATAATAATAATACTAATAGCAGAAAATTTACAAGAGGGAAAGCAGAAGTGCCTCACCTTGTACTACGGGGGTCCTCCCCCAAGCTAGATCACTGAGGTGGTGGTGGTGGTGTGTAATCAATAAATCTCATCTTACTGAATAAATACTCGAAGTTGGTTTGTTGTTGCTGCTCGTACTGGCGTAATTCTTTAATCCTCTAGGTCGTCTATTGCTGCCACTCCACTTGTTGGTGTAGAGTGCTATGGATCTCCTGCTGACCCATCTCAAGAGATGTGAGACGGTCATCCACCTCCTGAAAGAAGTTGGGCTCATCATAGCCCATCGGTGGTAGATGACGATGGTATGGCGACGGCTGATAATGATGCTGAGGCAGCTACAGGTATTGGTCCTATGGTGCGTGGAAAGGGAATGGTCCATGATAAATATCGTGGAAGCCCCGTGTAGAGAAAGACATGCGTCCTCTCTGGATGCCACTTGAAGTTTCTCCATGTTCCTGCGAATGATAATTAGCATAGTTACCAGGCCTCCAGTGGTCACCTAGCCCCTATTGAGCACCTGTAGAAGTGTCAGTATCAAATAGAATTTGGTCCTCCCAAGGCTGATGGTGTGCATGTGATGGTCCCGGACTGTTGAAATCAAAGTAGCTGGTGAAGGCTAGCTCTAGCGGAGTAGCATCTTCTCCTTGAAACCTCAGATTTGGATTCCTTGTGATCCGAGCAGAGGGACTCCTTCCCACTGCTTGTCCTAGTTTCTACAAATCAAACGCAAAATTCTCCATGGAATATAGACCGAGGGTATGGTCTTGCAATTCTATCTCCTTTGCATACCCTTTGTACATCATGATTATTTTTCTATTTCTCTTTCTAAGAATATGAGCTTGACTGTCTTTTGTAGGAGATTGGCATCTATGAGTGGAGTCAATATAAATTCCTTGTCCTTCAATAACTTGAAAACTTTCTTCTCACGATCATCTTGAAATTTAATTTGGTTTTCTCGGAGAAGGGTGTAGCTCTTAGATTGGCGACGTGAGGATGATCTCCAAATAGCAGGGGATGGTGGATCAACCTCCATCTCAGAGTTGGCTCGGGAAGAGCCTGCCTGAGATGAAGTATGACTTCTTGTAGAACGGAATGAAACTGAGCGAAGAGCGCTCTTGGCCTTGCTCATGAACTTGCTCATGGTACTATGGAAGAAATCACAACCAACAAAACTCATGGAAAATATGAGGGTTAGAAAATAAATATCAGAAAGTTAGATGTCCAAAAGTCAGTCGTTCGGGAGTTAGTCATTCAAATCAGAATTAATTAATACAAACTCTCCCACTAATTGGACAGCACCTACTTCTCTCACACTTAATTTTCTAGCAACTTTTTAATAGTGCTTCCACTACTTTCTTAACAAGAACTTGCACTTCTAATTACTCAACACTTCTCTCTATCACTCTTTCAAAATTTCACTCAATTGATGGATTCTCGAAACTCGAGTTTTCTAAATGACTCACGAGCTCACTCTATGCTCTCTGTGTTCTTGGATGAGTGAAATGCAAAGGGAGGAAGGGAATTTAAAGAAGAGGAGGGGTAAGCTAGGTGGCCTGGTGGTGGGGCTAGCGAGCCCCACCTCATCACCATCTGCCTCCTTCATGTCCTAGTGTGTCCTCTGCCTCAAACATGATTCAATGAATGCCTCCTTGGATGCTCTTTTCGGTGAGAAAGTTGGCAGGTGTGTTGGATGATAGTGTATACATGAATAATAGAGGATGGATGGTAGTCGAGAGTGAGATGTGAAAGTGATGTGAGGTGATGTGTGGGTCCCACATGTCTCCTGTATTTATACCGTATAAACACACAAGTATGCAAAACAAAAATACTTTTATGAATCTATGAGAAATAAGAATTCTAATGATGGTATTTTTATATTTTTTCTGCCGCCATGGTAAATATCACTTACAAAGGTTTTACTTTTCATAATTATTATTTACATGGATCATGGATTTTTTTATATTATGCAAGAATATGAAATTTAAAATGCATATGAAAACATTAATAAAGTAAATATGGATAACTACTGAGTTACCTCCCGGCGAAGGATCGGGATTTTTAAGTCCACTGAACCGGACCCTTCCGAATGCTGTTTATTTTGAGGGGGTGTTAAACGGTCCTAAGGATGGTGGTCCTAGTGACTATTTGTCTCCCTCTTCACTTATCATATTTGCAGTGGTACTTAACTTAGGCTTTGGATTGAATGGAAAACACTCTTCTCGTCCGTTGATATTGAATTTGACTTCTCCAATTCTGACGTCAATGTGGGCATTTGCTGTCCTCGAAAAGGGTCTCCCAAGGATGAGTGATACTTTTGAGTCTGGTTGCATGTCCAATACCACAAAGTCAACTGATATGAAGAATTCTCTGATCTTTACTAGTATATCCTTAGCAATTCCTATAGGATAGCGGATTGATTGATTGGTAAGTTGTAGGCACATTGATGTTGGGACAAGTTTTGAATGATGAACCTTGTCGAAGACTGTCTTGGGCATTACACTAACACTTGCTCCAAGGTCACAAAGTGCATTATTGAAATGTTGATCTCCAATTGAACAATCAATAGTGGGGCATCCTTGATCATTCTTCTTGGCTGGTGAAATATTGAGGATGGCCACACTACACTCTTTCGTTAGCTTGATCACCTCAGTGGAGGACAATGGTCGTTTGTTGTTGAGGATATCTCTTAGATACTTAGCATAGGTGGGTACATGTATAGCATCTAACAACGCAATATTGATATATAATTTTTGAATCACTTCAACAAACTTACTAAACTACTCATCCATTTTAGCTTTTTGATTTCTGCGTGGAAACAGTAAGAGGTTGGTGTCATGGAAATCTTGTTGTAATTCTGGTATTGGTGGGTCAAGTTCTTCAACTCCATCATCCTTCTTTTTTCTAATACTGTTGGTAACACTGGTGTTGTCTGTCTCCTCTCCGTACCTTTTGGATATGGGGGATCTCGAGTGGATTTGCCACCTCTAGTAGTAATAGCTTGGACCTACTCAGGGTTAGTGGCAAAAGGCAAAGTAGCAACCAATTGTGCTAATTTGGTTTCTACCTTTTTATTATGATCAAGTTGATCTTTCATAGCAAAAGAAAAGTCATCCAATTTTGCATTTATGTCCTCTAAAATGTTATCATTAGAAACAAGCTTCTTAACAATATTATCATTAATCCTAGTTTGTTCTAAGATTAAATCTCTTAAAGGTGGTTGTTTAGAATCAAAATTGGAAGATTTGCTTGAGTATTTACCTTGATAAGTGGATTGTTTCTGTTGATTCCATCCTTGCTTTCATTGAGTGGAAGAGTTGTTGATGATGTTTGCATTTTTTGGATCATCTGAGAATTCTATCCCTAGATACTCTCCACATCTGTTTTGAGCATTGAATGCATCTTGAATAGCCTGACGATCTTTCTTGTACTTAGTTCGTTGATCAAACCAATCCAATAGTACATCCTTCTTTGATGATAATACACACATTCTTCTGAAGCTTCCTCAATCTAGCGAGAATGTTGCATATTGTCTTGTTTCTAGCTCTGATTCTCAGCTATCTTGTCCATGAGAGTTTCAGCTCTTGAAAGAATGAGTGACATGAATGATCCTCCAGCAGTGGCATCTAATTGCTCATGATTCCTCTGAGTTAATCCATGATAGAATCCTTGCATGAGTAACCAATCCTCCATTCCATGGTGTCGGCATCCTAAGATGTATTCCTGAAAATGGTTCCATGCCTCTAGAATGGTTTCTCCTTTTTGTTGCTGGAAGTTACAGATCTTTCTTCTTAAGGCATTGGTTTTGCCTACAGGGAAAAATCTTAGTAAAAAGGCCTTCAAACAGTCATCCCAAGTGTCCATGTTGTTTTTGTTGGCGTAGAACCACTGCTTCGCTCTTCCCTCTAATGAGAATGGAAATAGACAAAGGAGTATGATATCTTGGTCAACGTTTTTGATGATGATGGTGCTTCCAATCTCTAGGAAATCCTGTAGATGAGCATTAGCATCTTCTTGTGCCTTTCCACTGAATGTTGTGGCTTGAACCATGTTGATAAGGATTGGCTTGAGCTCAAACTCGAGATTGTCCATCAGAAGTTTTGGTCCAGTGTGAATGTTCCTAGTACTTGGAGCAGAGAACTCAAGTAAAGTCTTTTTAGCCATAGCTTCACACTGGTATTGATCCTCCTTGGTTGGGTTGATTTGTGATTAAAAATTGATGAGTCACAACTGAACCTATATTACCCTGTATAAGATATGAACAAAAACAAAACAAGGGTAAACCTACCAAGATAGAGGTTCTGGTTATGATTTTTATCTATAAGTATCTATTTGATTAATCTTTTTTATAGCCATTAAAAGTTTCCTGAAGCTCCCCGGCAACGGCGCCAGAAATGCTTGTTGACATTTCTTAGCATCACATGAGTTAAGTTGTCATCCCTAACATGATACTAGAAATATGGTTATAATTATAATCATGATAATTACACAAAATATAGAATAAAGGTTATCTGCAAGCGCACAGATAAAATACACCCGTTGTAGCATTTCATCTAGGAATGTTCCAGGTATCGTTATTTATACTTTACCACTGGGAGCTTAACAGGGTTTAAAATGAAAGAATGATATGGCTAGAAAGAATATCAAATATACATACTCATGATAAAGATCAAATAACCACTCTTATCTTTACAGGGGTAAGACAATAGATAAATGATAGATATAAAATAAGATAACAATAGGTATTCTAGAATGAGAGAGAGACTCATAAATCAAGTAGAGCTAATCAGGAGATAAGTTAAGAGGTAATAATCCTAAGTTATTTCATATTTACCAAGTCTTTTGTTCACTCTAATACATACACTATCATTTATAGCATAATCAATCCTCCATCTATGCATAAGGAACATTACTAAGGAATATCAAGAACAGAGCAATCCTTTCCTTGTAACCAAGTTCTACTTGGCCTATATTTGGGGAGTGGGCTATATAGGACTCAATAGGAATATCACACCCATGATCTACCACTTGATATCCCAGAATATAGGGTGCATTCACAGGGAATTGAACTAAGTGCTTTGCGAACATATGCATAAAATCATTACTAATCATGACTAAATCAAATATACAGCTAGAATAAACTAAGAACAAAATAAATAGAAACATAATGATTTTATTGAAGTAGCACAAAGATGATTCATGAGATTACAATATAATTACCAAATCTCCCAACGGTGATCCGGAAGCGTAAGTAACGGCCAACTCTTCTTATATCTAGCTAGATCTAAACCCTAAACTTGAAGTAGAGCTCTAATCTCTCTTTGGAAAGCCTAATTCTAATCCTATCTTGACCTTATGATGATGGATGCCTCAGGGGGGGTCTGAGTCTAGTTATATAGTTCGGTAGGATGAACCGTAGCCCTTGGATCAAACCGACTTGAATCAATGGTCAAAATATGACGTAGAGGTCAGTTGAATTGTGTCACGCAAAGGCGAAGGCGGTTGGCCTCTAGGCCAAGCTAGTTGGCCTGAGGGAGGGGCTAGGTGGCCACCTCTAGTGGCCTCTCAGTCTCTGCCTCAGTCCTATACCTTTCTCGTGCCTTCTAGAGTCTTCTGTTGTGTCCTTTCATCATGATCAAGTTTCGTGGCGTTTCGTCAACTTAATCCTTATTTTCTTTCTCTCTGAATAATCCCTGCAGAAAATAGTAATACACCAAAACTCATGGAAATTGTTAGTAATAACCTCCTATGTTTCTATTGGTGATCATTTTCTTGCACAAAGTTGACAGTTTGTGATAGGTGATAACTACCGTCAACACCAGGTGAAAGCCCAAGTTTGGTTTTGGTAATTAATGACACCAAGTTGCTAATGCTATTGTATCAAGTGAAATGAGCTAGGCCTAAGCAACATATGTTGAAGGTGTATGTGGCAAGGAGTGGTGGCCACAAGATCACAAAGAAATGGTGCATGGACATGAAATGACGATCATGGTGGAGATGCACATAAAATGATGGACATGATGATCAAGTGGAGGAGAAGGATCTAAGAGCGCAAGTCAAAGGTAT
The DNA here is from genome assembly GCA_038087645.1 of Saccharum hybrid cultivar R570. Classification (NCBI taxonomy): domain Eukaryota; kingdom Viridiplantae; phylum Streptophyta; class Magnoliopsida; order Poales; family Poaceae; genus Saccharum; species Saccharum hybrid cultivar. Next base: position 1,606,863 of record JAQSUU010000293.1, read on the forward strand.
AACCATAGGGTTTTCATTTTGCCGGTCTAAGATGAGTAGAGAAGTGATTGACCGGGTTTAGGATACATAGCCGACTATCAAGAGGGGCAATCACGGTTAGCTCGGGAATCAAGTGCCACTAGATCAATGTCTTGAGCATATGCATTAGGATCTAGTAGAGAGCTAACATATTTCCTTGAAAATGTTTATGAAATGCTAACACACTTGCACATGGTGGTGTACACTTGGTGGTGTTAGCACTTTTGTGAACTTGGAGAAGAAACGGAGACGAACGGAGGTCACCAGGCTGATCGGACGCTACACCGGATGCGGTCATGGTTTGACCTGACGCGTCTGATCAGTTCTTCGCTGCAGTTAGGCGTGCGAGTGTTAGGGTTTGCAACCGGCGCGTCCGGTCCCTCATGGAACCGGAGCGTCCGGTCAAGCACCGAGAGGGGCAGAGTTGGACGTAGAGCCGATCGGACACGCGGCGCGTCCGGTCACATGCGATCGGACGCGTCCGGTCGCGGTGGGAGCTCTCTGGACTTCGATTGGACGCTGGGTGCAGCGCGTCCAGTCAAACGCTGGAGCACGTCCGGTCACGGCAACGGCTACTTCTGATGCACACTATTCATGCTTGTCCTGTAGTGACCAGACACGTCCGGTTAGCTCATTTTTCACTGTGTCATCCGGTAACGGCTAGCTGCGTACCCCTTTGCTGTAAATAGAAGTTGGCCAGGGTTTGGGGGCAACTCTTGCACATTTTGAGACCTAGAGACACCCTTTGAGCTAGAGAACAATTCCTCCACTCATCTCTTTGCTTGGTTGCACATCTTGAGTGAGATTGAGTGAGATTCAAGTGCATTACTTGAGAGTTGCATTCTAGAGGCACTTGATCTTCGAGTTGCTGCGGATTTCTTGTTAATCTTCCGTGTTTCCTGACATGGTAGACGGCTTGGAGTAGCGAAGGTGATTGAGCTCACAATTGAAGATTGTTGGAGCCCTCACCAAGTGTTGTAAGGGGTTCTTGATCCTTCCCCGCGGGAGTTCATAAATTGGATACTCTAGTGGAGCTCGTGGCTTGGAGGATCCCCATCTTATGTGTGGTTGTACGGCGCCCGCCAAGGGCTTGACTCTTGATAGTCGATTAGCTCGTGAACTGACAAGTGGGTGCATCGCCACAACGAAGAGTAGCTTGCCGGGAAGCAAGTGAACCTTGGTAAAAATCTTGTGTCATCTCTTTGCCAAGGATTTCTCTTGTGGTTGATCATTGTGATTGATTCTTCGAGTGCATTACTTCTCTACATCATTGGTATAAGAATCAAGTCACTTGCTCTTTACTTTCTTGTACTAGTCTTGTTGGTGTGTATTAGAGATCATAGCCTTGCTTCACTAGAATTGTATAGGTGGCTTGCATAGTGTAGTTGAGCTAGTGCTAGAATTAGCTTAGCCATCTTTTATACTAACATGATTGTTTAGTGAAGCTTGTAGATTTTTAAATAGACTATTCACCCCCCCCTCTCTAGCCATTTGGACCTTACAAGTGGTATCAGAGCCGAGGCACCATTTATTTGAGGCTTAACAACCTACGGTGAAAAAGAATTGGCTCAATTAAGCTTGCACATCAATAACACTAAGAAGGCACCTCACTTTGATGGCACAAATTATGCATATTGGAAGGTTAAGATGACCGCACACCTCAAGTCAATCAATAGAGAAGTGTGGAAGGTCACCGAAACAAAATTTGAGGTTGCTAATCTAGAAGCACCTACACCGGTGGAAGAGAAGAAGCACCAATGCAATGACATTGCCATTAGTGCTCTTCATAAGGCATTAGATGACAAGACATTTGAGCAAGTGAAGAACATAGAAGTTGCACATGATGCTTGGGCCAAGCTAGAAGAAACATTTGAGGGCACCGAAGGCACAAAGACCGCTAAAGCATATATCTTGCAAGAAAAGTTTTCTAGCTTCAAGATGCAAGAAGATGAGAGTGTACCGGAAATGTTTCATCGGTTGCAAGTCATTGTCAATGAGCTCAAGGCACTTGTTGAGGAGTTCAAGGACAACCGATTCTCTATGAAGTTCTCAAGAAGCTTGCCCAAGAGGTTTGATACATTGATCACCGTGCTAGTGAGGACTACATTGAAGGATTCAACTCCTCAACAAGTATTCCAAGAAGTGATGACTGATGATTCATATAGAGAAGATGATGAGAAAGAGGAGTTGGTCAAAAAGAAGAAGAAGGAAAGTGAGAAGAAGGATGATGAGAAAAAGAAGAGTGTGGCATTCAAAGCCACCACATCCAAGGGCAAATCTAAGATTGAATCATCAAGTGATGAAGACTCAAGCTCTTATAATAGTGATGACATTGATGAGAAGATGGCTCTCTTTGTCAAGCAATTTGACAAATTCATGAAGAAGAAAGGCTTTCATGCAAGAAGGAGGAAGAACTCATCCAAGAAGAATGAGAATACCATGAGATGCTTTAGATGCCATAGCAAGGACCACCTCATTGCAAAGTGTCCTTATTATAGTGATGATGAAGATGCTATCAAGAAGGAGAGGAAGAAGCAAAAGAAGAAGCAAGAAAAGAAGGAGAACTCTCATAAGAAGAAGAATGATTCTCATGTTGCTACATGGGATAGTGATGATTCCTCAAGTGATTATGAGGATGACAACAAGAGCAAGAAGAAGGGACATGCTAGCATTGCCATTCAAGAGAAGGTCTCCCTCTTAGACACTCCATCGTGCTTCATGGCTAAGGCCACTAAGGTATCATCCGACGATGAGAGTGATCATGATAATGCTAGTGATAGTGATAGTGATGAAGAAGAATTCACTAAAGATGAACTAATCACTATGCTAGAAGATTGCACTCAGCATTTTAAAGAATCTAGAAAGAAGTGCAAGGGCTTGCTTAAGGAAAAGAAAAACCTTATGCAAGAACTTGATGAGCTTAGGGCATCTTATGAGAGTCTAAAGGTAGACCATAAGAAGCTTCAAAAGTCTCACACTAAGCTTGAAGAAGCTCATTCCTCTATAGTTGAAAAATGTGAAAACATGCCAACTAATGTTGAGAAAGCTAAAACTTGCAACATAGGCATATCATGTGATATAATTGATGAATCTTTTCATAAGCCTATTGTTGTTGCTCCCACTAACCCTTCATGTAGCACATCTACATCATCCTCATCTAGTAGTGATGGTTTCACTTGTGACTCCACACTTATAGTTGAGAATGAAAATCTCAAGAAGGAGGTAAAAGAGCTCAATCACACATTAGCTAAGGCTTATGGTGGAGAGGACCGCTTGCTTATGTGCTTGGGTAGCCAAAGGGCTTCTCTCTATAAAGAGGGATTGGGCTATAACCCCAAGAAAGGCAAGGCCGCTTTTGCTCCTCACAAGACTCATTTTGTGAAGAACAATAGTAGCTATTGCAAAATTTGCAAGCAAGTTGGTCACATAGAGCAACATTGCATGAACAAGAAATCCAATGCTAATGTATCCTCAATTAAGTTTAATTCTTTCTATATGCTTACCAAGGGTACTAATGGTGTTCATCCTAAGTTCATTGGTACACCATGGATGGGCTTAAAGAAGAAAGCCATTTGGGTACCAAAGAGCTTGGTCACTAACCTTGGAGGACCCAAACAAACTTGGGTACCTAATGATGAGGACATCGCCACGCTGGACACACCAACGTTATGGTCTTTCCCAAGTTGCAATTCGTCCCCAACTCAGCTACCACGTCACCCTCGGATTCAGCAGACATGTCGTCACTATTTTGGTCATAATTCTCTCATACGACATCAAAACAGGGCATTCTTGGATGATTTGGAAAGGGGACAACGACGCCGTCGTTTTGGATCTGGTCCCAGCTCCAGAAAGGTCCGTGGATCATTCTGTGTGACCACGTCAAGGTGTTGTGTCACCTATTTGGGCCAACTTCGCCATGTATCGTGTCGGGCCTTAAGCCCAAGTTGTGGGTGCCCAACCCCTGGCCGTTCCCAACCCTAGGTCGAGTCTTAGACTTTAAACACAGCTGCCACCACTATTAGACAATTGGGTTTTGTTTAGAGTTTAGTTTTCCATCGAGAAACTAAATCGTTTATTGTAACTGTGGTGACAAATCCTTTTACAGTGATCCAGGGCCCCTGTTCTTGATCTCCTCCACTGTGTCGATTAGTCCTTTGGAACCGAGTTCTTGAACCCTCTATTGATATTCGCATCATTCATATTTGCAATTTCAGATTACGTGTTTTTACCTTCTTGCTTGTGCTCTTCGATTCGCTTGCAGGAAAAGCCTTCTTGGCAAGGTCAATCAAGTTGTGCTTGGTTGATAACCAATGGAGCAGTGGTGTAATGGTTGCAGGGTTTGAATCATGTCTGATTTGAAGCCAGATCGCCAACGTCGAGATCTCCACAAATCGAACTTACCGGTTATCTCTCGTAAGATCGGGCCAGTACTCATCAATTGGTATCAGATATTTCAGGTTTACCACGAGGTATAATCTCGTTTGCCTTAGCTTCATATTTGTTCATTACCTAGAGTCCACAAAAAACCCAATACTATTTTCAATTTCCGCTGTCCTATCACCTTTGTGCCTTTGCAATTTCGTTTCAGATTCGCGTTGTTGAGTTTGTGTCCGTGGTCGAGTCTTTTTGCTGGTTTAGGATTGTGTTCGTAGTCGTAGTTCAATCGCCCGTTGCTGTGATTTTTGTTTTCCGCTGCTATCCCATCCATCGTTTCCAAACAACAAGTCGAAGCCACCACATTACTCGACTTGCCCCGCTAGCCGCCTTGTGTAACTTCTCGCCACCGCGCAAACCCTACATAGGTTGCCAGCCGCTCTTATTTTGCCTGCATCATAGCCCTCCTTCCATCATCAGGCGAATCCCTACTACTGTTAGTCACAGGAACAATTTTGTGATTGGTGTTTGAGTTTAGGGATGTTTCATCAAAATTGCAAAAAAAGATCAGGAAAATAAAGAAAAAAAATTACCAAAGTTTTTGCACGCTTTTCAAAGAACGTGCTGTATTTCTGTAGACCACATCCCACCTCAGTTGTAGGTGCCAATTTTTGTGGTTGCATCTTTTTTGATCCTTGTTCAGAGAAAAATATAAAAAAAAATAGCAAAAAAATAAAAAAAGTTTGATTCCTACTAGTACCTTTTGGAAAATTCCGGAAAAAATTCAGGAAAAAGGAAAAATTCGGGTTATTTGCTAGTTCTGTGAGTTCTTTCCATCGTCCTTTGCTTTCACCTTGTTGCGCTACGTCTCGACACGTCTTAGCCAGTAGCTGTGATTTGTACTTTGGATCCGAATTGAACAATTGCTAATCTGCATTCGTTAATTGCTAATCCTTGCTGTCATATTGTGTGCCTACCCATAGCTCCACATATTCTTCTGTCAGCACAGGTTCATCTTGCAACTGTTACCCACGCTCCACAATAGATTACTTCGCCATTTTGGTTTGGCTCTTGTTTGGCATTGGTAAGAATACAGGCAAGACGGTGATAAGCCGCTTGTGATTTTTGCATTCCACTTTCACCACCACCACCACTTGTTTCTTTTTAGTTGATAGGGATAATACTTTGGTGTTGTCTTTTTCTATCTTCTAACCATGGCATGATCTCCCACGGACTTCAATGAGTGCGTGTCTAAGGGTAAGCTTACAACGTTCATGACTGAACAATGCAATCTTATGACCGAGCTGACGCGCAATGTGAACAATCTGGTCACCCGCATTGAACAACTCGAGCAACGCCCTCCACCTCATCGTGCTACTAATGAAGATGCAGATGATTTTGGTGATGAAGATGCGGATGCTGACGGTTATGCACGTCGCCGCCTCAACTTCAACCATCGCGGTATGGGAGGTAATATTCAAGGTAATAAGGATCCTTTTGCTAAAATTAAATTTAGCCTTCCTCCTTTAGCTGGTAATGTTGATCCAGAGGCTTATTTAGATTAGGAGCTTGCTGTTCAACAAAAATTTGATTCTCATAATGTTCCTGCTGAGCATAGAGTTAGACTTGCTACTAGTGAGTTTACTAATTTTGCTTTGTTCTGGTGGAGTGATCTTTGCAATGCTAATAATGCTGTTGTTGTGCCTCAAACTTGGAATGCTTTAAAGCAACGTATGAAATCTCGTTTTGTTCCTCCTTATTACCAACGTGATTTATGTTTGAAACTACAAACTTTAAAACAAGGTGATAAAGGAGTCGAAGCATACTATCAAGAATTGCTTATTGGTTTAGCCCATTGTGGTATAAATGAAGATGATAATGATTCTAGTGCTAGATTTTTTGGTGGTTTAAACCATGATATACAGAACATCCTAGATTATAAAGAATGGCATAATTTTTCCCAATTGTATCATCTTGCTATTAAGGCAGAACGTGCAGTACAGGGACACAAACAACACTAGCCTTTCAAGTCTAACAATGGGAGGAATTTTCAGCACCGTTCAGAGTCAGAGACGCCCAAGATTCCTATTGCATCACAGCCATCTACACCTCCATTTTCTTCCGGGGTAAGTAAATTGTCTAATGTGCAGAAGAAAGGTGCCCCTCCGGGTGCTTCTCCTAGCTCCTCCTTGTCTAGCTCTAAAATCATTTGCCACCAATGCAAAGGCATGGGACATGTCATGAAGGATTGCCCCAGTCGTCGTGCTTTCATTGCTACCGAGGATGGCTATGTAAGTGCTAGTGATGTTGAAGATGATTTAGCCCTTGTTGCTAACATTGATGCAGATTCCACTGAGGGCGATCAAGATAAGGAGGCCATCATCATTGACTCCGTGGCTGCTGCCGCAGACTACCCTAGCCTTCTTGTGCAGCGTGTGTTGAGTACACGTGTGAGACATGAAGAAGAGATGACGATCCAACGCCACAATTTGTTCCACATGTATTTCATTGTGCAGGGTTGTCGTGTTCTCACTATCATTGATAGCGGGAGTTGCAATAACTTGGTGAGTTCAGATTTGGTTGACAAGCTTGGTTTGACCACACGACAACATTCGTATCCATATAAACTTCAATGGTTCAATAATAGTGGTAAGACTAAGGTAACTAAATCAGCACGCATTAGCTTTTTTACAGGCTCTTATCATGATACTGCTGATTTTGATGTTGTTCCTATACAAGCTTGTTCCATTTTATTAGGTCACCCATGGGAATTTGATAATGATGCTTTACACCATGGTAGAACTAATACATACACTATCATACATAAGGACAAGAAAATTACATTGCTACCTTTGTCTCCTACGGATATTATTAAACATGCTAATGAGATTAAAAATAAACCTCCAACTCACATTGCTAAAAATAATGGGATTAAGTTAAAAGGAGATACTTTTCTTGCTGCAACTTCTGCTACTGCTGAGTTATGTGATAATCCTGATGCGCCATGTTATACTATGTTTTGTCAACCTATTCTGTCTGGTGCATTGCCTGCTGTCACTAACCTTTTGCAGGAGTTTGCTGATGATGGGATGAAGTCGAGGACAACTCCAATTCTAGAAGGAGAGGATGAGGAGGACATCGCCAAGATGGAGTCGAGGATGACTCCAATTCAAGAAGGGGAGGATGATGAGGACATCGCCACGCTGGACACACCGACGTTATGGTCTTTCCCAAGTTACAATTCATCCCCAACTCAGCTGCCACGTCACATAGATTGAGTGTTTGGTTGCAAATACTATATTCTCAAGAGAGGCACTAGATTGAGCAAGTTTGAAAAGAAATGTGATAAAGGGTTCTTACTTGGTTATTCTACCACAAGCAAGGCATATAGAGTGTGGAATCTCACTAATGGTGCCTTGGAAGAAGTTCATGATGTTGAGTTTGATGAAACACAAGGATCTCAAAATGAAGCTCAAAACCTTGATGATGTGAAAGGAGACCAATTGGCAAAAGCAATGAAGAACATGGATATTGGTGATGTTAGGCCAAGGCAAGTTGATGATGATGATGACATTCAAATGATCAACCAAAGTGTGCAAATTGATACAAATCAAGCAAGCTCTAGTGGTTCTCATGATGAAGCTCAAGATCAAGGTCAAGCAAGTGGAAGCAATCAACTTCCAATACTCCAACCTACTAGCATTGCAAGAGATCATCCATTGGACCAAATTATTGGTGGAATTTAAAGTGGTGTTCAAACTAGATCAAGGCTAGCATCATTTTATGAGCATTACTCATTTGTCTCATTAGAAGAACCAAAGAAGATAGAAAATGCATTGAAGGATTCTGATTGGGTAAATGCCATGCATGAAGAGCTAAACAACTTCACTAGAAATCAAGTTTAGGAACTTATTGAAAGGCCAAAGAACTACAATGTGATTGGTATTAAGTGGGTCTTCAGAAACAAGCAAGATCAAGATGGTGTAGTTGTGAGAAACAAAGCAAGATTGGTAGCACAAGGTTACACACAAGTTAAAGGTCTTGACTTTAGTGAGACATATGCACCGGTTGCAAGATTGGAGGCAATTAGAATCTTATTAGCATATGCTTGTGCACACAACATCAAGCTCTATCAAATGGATGTCAAAAGTGCATTTCTCAATGGCTACATCAATGAAGAAGTTTATGTTGAGCAACCTCCCAGTTTTGGAGATGATAAGAAGCCCGACCATGTTTTCAAGCTAAAGAAGGCATTGTATGGTTTAAAGCAAGCACCTAGAGCTTGGTATGAGAGATTGAGGGACTTTCTTCTCTCTAAAGGGTTCAAGATGGGAAAGGTTGACACCACTGTCTTCACCAAGAAGCTTGGAAATGACTTGTTTGTGTTACAAATCTATGTTGATATTATTTTTGGATCAACAAATCAAGACTTTTATGAAGAGTTTGGAAAAATGATGGCTAAAGAGTTTGAGATGTCTATGATTGGAGAGCTTAGTTACTTTCTTGGACTTCAAATCAAGCAAATGAAGAATGGCACTTTTGTAAGTCAAGGGAAGTACATCAAGGACATGATCAAGAAGTTTGGATTGCAAGATGCTAAGCCAATGAGTACACCAATGGGCACTAATGATCAATTGGGTATTAATGCTAGTGGAAACATGGTAGATTAAAAGCAATACCGGTCCATGATTGGAAGTTTGCTATATGTCACCGCTTCTAGACTGGATGTGATGTTTAGTGTGTGCAAGTGTGAAAGATATCAAGCTTCACCTAGAGAAAGTCATTTGAAGGCAACTAAGAGGATATTGAGATATCTTAAGGGCACTCATGATGTTGGATTATGGTTTCCAAAAGGGTCTAATTTTGAGTTGATTGGATATTCGGACTCTGACTATGGTGGATGCAAGATTGATAGAATGAGCACAAGTGGCACTTGTTAATTGCTTGGAAGGTCTCTTGTTTCATGGACATCAAAGAAACAAAATAGTGTTGCACTATCTACCGCCGAGACCGAATACATTAGTGCTGGTAGTTGTTGTGCATAATTGCTTTGGATGAAAGCCACCTTGAATGACTTTGGAATCAAATTCAAGAATGTGCCATTGTTTTGTGATAATGAAAGTTCTATCAAGATGACTCAAAATCTGGTTCAACATTCAAGAATGAAGCACATTGACATAAGGCATCACTTCATAAGAGTCCATCAACAAAAGGGTGATATTTGTATACAAGGCTGATGTGAACTAGGGTTCCCGATCTTTCGATAGGTTCTGATAACTCTCGATTTGGTGGGGTCATGACACAATTCGATCCGGCTTCCAAACAACTCGGCTCTGAACCCCGCAATCGCAGCACCACGACCCCTCTGGTTATCGACCGGCATTGCACGGTCGACCTCGCCAAGAAGGCTAAATCCTTGCCTGCGAATCGAGAACACACGCAAGAACACAAAGGAATCCAACCAAATTGCAGATGAATGATTAATCTCACAAAGTTAGGGTCTCACAAACCGACGGCGGCGGTGAAACTGTTGTCAACAGAATAATCTAAGCAAAACCCAACCCTAATGTAGGTGACGACTACTGATTATATAGCCTAAGGGACGTCCAAGGACCCCTATTCGCGTCCCTGGGGAGCGCCGACACGTTACAAGGCCCAAACGGCCCAAAAGACGGCGACACAGCGCCCTGACAGATTCTGGATGGTGACTTATTTCGACGATTCCTGTTGATTCCGAATAGCTTTTGACGTAGGACCACTTGGGTTGGCTTCCTTATCAAATAAGCTTTCCATCCATATATGGATCATCAAAAACAGAGTCCGGACGCATCCTGGGTGACCAGTTCAAGGCATACTGGTCCTGGATTCCGAGGTGGACTCGAACTTGATTTGGGCCTCCACCTTGGTGACTCGAACTGGATAAGTTTTGGGCCTCCTTCTCGATTTGGATGCCCTTGCTGATCTCCTTAGCCTCCATGTAATTCTCCAAGCATGGTCATGACCTCATCATCCTCCCCTTCTTGATGAAAAGCCATCCTCGGCGTCGATATTGCTTGAAGTCTATTCTGCACAACATGAAGACAAACGAGGTTGCCAAAATATTGGGAATTGACAATGTTGGGAGAAAGAATATGACTACATGTTTTGGTTTGCAGCATGCCTTCTCCTACAAACATGTAGTCTTCTTGATTAAAATGCACACGATCTTTGTCAATATTATCCTGCAAAAGATTAGTACTAACAAGAAACATATGCTCCCCTTCTTTGGATTCCACTTGGAATTGTAAAGCAAAACGAGAGGAATATGGCATGACAACATTGTTGATTTTATAGTCCTCTAATTGATCATTATTTTGCACAACAAAAGAAGAATTCACAGTTGTACAAATGTAAACTCGTTGTACCATATATTGTCCTTGGTTGCTATATTTGCCAAAAACATGATATGTATGTCTAGACAACCATGGAAAATCAGCATATGCATAAAGTTTTTCCTCTAAATAATTAAGATTGCAAAGAACATTAAAATCAATGTATCCTAATGTATTTAAAGAAGACATCAACTTTAGCTCATCAACATCGCTAGCATTATGAATAACATGTCTATTTTTAGTAGTAGTCTTCGATTCCAACATACATATAGCATGATCATTCATTATTGGAATAATATAAATATCATCATTCAAGTCAACTTTATCACAAGGAACATCAAGCAAATCATCTTGTGACAAAGGTAAATCAAGCGAAGGTTCCATTAATATTTGCTCTATCATAACATGATTGGTGGAAAATTTAGCACATCAAGAGAACTCTCATCTTCTATGAGATTAGCATCATTGGCATTACCTTTGCTCTCACTGTCAGCGGAAGTATCACGTGTTGAATTTTTACATGAGACTGAGAGCACCTCATTTTCTGTCATGTCATCCCCGCTCTTTTGTGCATTGTCCTGCAAAAGGTTAGGCACAGCAGGAGGAATAATAGGAGATTGGTCTAGTTGATGTTCCTCATCATATGAATTAATTACAAGAGATGGATTAACAAAAGTTTCTCTCATAAGAATTTTCATATTGTTCCATGTATGAGGTTTATCTGAAGAACTTAAAGACTCCCACCAAATTTATGCTAAATGTCTCAAAACACTAGATGCATTCTTAATCTTCCTCCGCTCACACATATGACAGTGTGCAAAAATATTATCTATTTTACTTTCCCACTCAATGTACTCATCAGCACCAATACCATCATAAGTAGGTGGAGAAGAAAGAATAGAACGACCTGCGGAAGGAGGTGTAGCAGCAATAGTGCGTGGCTCATGCATTATTGTTGTCTCGTATCGATGAGTGTTGTAACCTGTCATTGTAGACACAAAACAGGAACAAATAGTGAAAGTTATCCCTAATAATCTTCTAAGTAGGTGGAGTAGTGCCTCTCAAGATTGCAGCAAAAGGAGACCCCTTCTCAAGCTCTTACAAGGTTCTTACCTGCAAGGTCAAGGATACCTGGAAGACGTAGCACTGCGATTACAGGGGTCAAAACTTATATTGTCTAGAAGAAGTATGTGGAGTCAAGGCAAATAGGCCAAATATGTGAGTGGAACACAATTCAAAAATAGAAAGTAATGCTGAATTATAGTCCCAAATACTTGCTCTTGTTGCTGGTCTAACGTGTTCCAAGTACCAGATGTGTGATAATAAAATGGAGAAATAAGTATGATGGATAGCAAGAGTAATAGGAAATAAACACAAGATAGTACACGGCCACAATTATAACAAACTATCTCCTCTATGTGCTCCTCTAAATATTGTTCCTCTTTTGCCCCTCTCAATTTTTTCTGTTTTTTGGGGCGTCGTTGTTTTTTTTGGGAACTTTTGACTTTTAAAAAAAAATTGATATTTTTTCTTGACTTAGGAGCACACAAGAAGTAACCACAAAATATTTGAGCTTAAACCAGCAAAAGGCGTGGCCTATGAAAATTTCAGAAGATGGGTCCAAAATTGAGGAAAAGCTTGTGACCAGGAAAAGAGGATCTTGTGACCAGTTTTTGGCCAAAATAAAATTTTTGAACCCCGATGAAGCTAGGGATGGACGGATCTGAAATTTTGTTCTGATCGATTTTGATATCTGGAACATCAAAATCCGAGTTCGTACGCGAAAATTGGACCAGTTTTAAGTTTGGACTCTGAATTAGAGGACAAAACAGGAACAATGCGCACAAAAGTGGTCATGGTGGCTAGAGTTTGATGGAAATGATGGGGACAACACACGAACTGGACTCTAACACAACCTAACCAACAACAAGACCTTGATCAGGACACAAACTCAACATGACGGAATCTGAAAAGAATTATGCAAAAGGCTAAATGTGGTTTCTAGGATAGGGGAAAAAACACTAATTTTTTTTGGCTTTTCTGTGGACTCTAGGACAAAGGCAAAATCAAACTAAACTAGGGTAAAATTGAACCTGATGGTATACCTGAAGCTCTGATTACCAATTGATGTGAACTAGGGTTCCCGATCTTCCGATATGTTCTAATAACTCTCGATTTGGTGGGGTCACGACACAATTTGGTCCGGCTTCCGAACAACTCGGCTCTGAACCCCGCAATCGCAGCACCACGACCCATCTAGTTATCGACCGTCGTTGCACAGTTGACCTCGCCAAGAAGGCTAAATCCTTGCCTGCGAATCGAGAACACACGCAAGAACACAAAGGAATGCAACCAAATTACAGATGAATAATTAATCTCACAAAGTTGGGGTCTCACAAACCGACGACGGCGGTGAAACTGTTGTCAACAGAATAATCTAAGCAAAACCCAACCCTAATGTAGGCAGTGACTACTGATTATATAGCCTAAGGGACGTCCAAGGACCCCTATTCATGTCCCTAGGGAGCACCGACACGTTACAAGGCCCAAACGGCCCAAAAGACGGCGACACAGCGCCTTGACAGATTCTGGACGGTGACTTGTTTCGACGATTCCCATTGATTCCGAATAGCTTTTGATGTAGGACCACTTGGGTTGGCTTTCTTATCAAATAATCTTTCCATCCATATATGGATCATTGAAAACGGAGTCCGGACGCGTCCTGGGTGACCAGTTCAAGGCATACTGGTCCTGGATTCTGAGGTGGACTCGAACTTGATTTGGGCCTCCACCTTGGTGACTTGAACCGGATAAGTTTTGGGCCTCCTTCTCGATTTGGATTCCCTTGCTGATCTCCTTGGCCTCCATGTAATTATCCAAGCATGGTCATGACCTCATCAAAGGCATTAGCACCGAAGATCAACTAGCCGATATCTTTACAAAGCCAGTTGATGAGAAAAGGTTTTATAAGTTGAAGAATGAATTGAACATACTTGACTTCTCCAACTTGAAATGAGTACACCCCCATATTCTTATATGACATGCCTCCCCTTCGACAATGCAAGGTAAAGTTATTTGACATATCATCCATACTTTGCTAAGGACATGTTTAGAACATATAGACATATTTGCATGACAAATAGGCTCATTCATGAAAATCAAATGATTTTGATGTATATATGGTACCACTATTGCTTCTATGTTTGATTGATCTATTGGTAGCATATGACATGTTTGTGGGCTTGCAAACCTAGTGTTGAATCTAGAAAACAAGCTCATGATGTGTAATTCAACATGGTCAAGATAACCCTTATACTTTATGAGGTGTGAAGAAGCTTGTCCTTGGATCAAACCGAATTACATATTCTAGGCAAGAGATCTAGATTGAACCATATTTTGGACTCCCTCATATTGATTGACTTGACTCTCACTAAAATTGGCACCTTTTTGGTGATTGTTGACAAAGGGGGAGAAAAAAGTCACAAAGATAAAAAGTTAAGTTGCAAAGGGGGAGAAGTAAGTCACAAAGGTATAGTAAGAGGGAGAGAAATCAAAGTTATGACATTGGAAAGGGATCAATTAAAATTGAGCACACAAGTAGGGGGAGCAAGCTCATGAATTATTTGTTGCATTTGTATGTGCATTAACATGATGAATTTGTTGCATTGCAAAGCTTAAATTCATATTTATGATTGTATGGTGTTTGCTAGAAATAGAACTTGAATGATGATTTGTTGAGAGTAGCTTTACAAGTAGTATCTAGACACCTTTGCTTATAATGTTGATCTCACGGGGTACTTTAGTGTTTGTGATCTTTACAAGTGATGTATTACAAGTGGTGTCTAGCAACATCGATGCTAAGGATGGTAGATAAAGGCAACTCCGATTGGTATCACGCTTCAAAGGTCCATTCTATATACCTTAGCATCAATTTGATAGTAGTAACTCTCCCAAAATTCAAATCCATACATATGTGCACAATTGAACCAAACTCATGGAAGCACATATGTAGGGGGAGCTAATACTATCGAAATTGGAAATTGTTTTCATTTCATATATTTGTGATGGTTGTCATCAATTACCAAAAAGGGGGAGATTGAAAGCCCAAGTTTGGTTTTGGTAATTAATGACACCAAGTTGCTAATGCTATTGTATCAAGTGAAATTAGCTAGGCATAAGCAACATATGTTGAAGGTGTATGTGGCAAGGAGTGGCGGCCACAAGATCACAAAGAAATGGTGCATGGACATGAAATGACGATCATGGTGGAGATGCACATAAAATGATGGACATGATGATCAAGTGGAGGAGAAGGATCTAAGAGCGCAAGACAAAGGTATAACCATAGGGTTTTCATTTTGCCAGTCTAAGATGAGTAGAGAAGTGATTGACTGGGTTTAGGAAACATAGCCGACTATCAAGAGGGCCAATCACGGTTAGCTCGGGAATCAAGTGCCACCAGATCAATGTCTTGAGCATATGCATTAGGATCTAGTAGAGAGCTAACATATCGCCTTGAAAATGTTTGTGAAATGCAAACACACTTGCACATGGTGGTGTACACTTGGTGGTGTTAGCACTTTTGTGAAGTCGGAGAAGAAACGGAGATGAACAGAGGTCACCAGACTGATCAGACAATGCACCGGACGCGGTCATGGTTTGACCAGACACGTCCGGTTAGTTCTTAGCTGCAGTCAGGCGTGTGAGTGTTACGGTTTGCAACCGGCGCGTCTGGTCCCTCATGGAACCGGAGCGTCCGGTCAGGCACCTAGAGGGACAGAGCTAGACGTAGAGCCGACCGGACGTGCGGCGTGTCCGGTCACGTGCGATCGGATGCGTCCGGTCGCGGTGGGAGCTCTCTGGACTCCGACCAGACATCGGGTGCAGCGCGTCCGGTCAAACGCTGGAGCGCGTCTGGTCATGGCAACGGCTACTTCTGACGCGCACTGTTCATGCTTGTCCTATAGTGACCGGACGCGTCCGTTCACCCTGACCGGTGCGTTCGGTCAACTCGTTTTTCACTGTGTCATCCGGTAACGGCTAGCTGCGTACCCCTTCGCTATAAATAGAAGTTGGCCGGGGTTTTGGGGCAACTCTTGCACATTTTGAGACCTAGAGACACCCTTTGAGCTAGAGAACAACCCCTCCACTCATATCTTTGCTTGGTTGCACATCTTGAGTGAGATTCAAGTGCATTACTTTAGAGTTGCATTCTAGAGGCACTTGATCTTCGAGTTGCTGCGGATTTCTTGTTACTCTTCCGTGTTTCCCGACACGGTAGACTGCTTGGAGCAGCGAAGTTGATTGAGCTCAGAATTGAAGATTGTTGGAGCCCTCACCAAGTGTTGTAAGGGGTTCTTGATCCTTCCCCATGGGAGTTCACAAATTGGATACTCTAGTGGAGCTCATGGCTTAGAGGATCCCCATCTTGTGTGCGGTTGTGCGGCGCCCGCTGAGGGCTCGACTCTTGATAGTCGATTAGCTCGTGAACTAACAAGTGGGTGCATCGCCACAACGAGGAGTAGCTTGCCAAGAAGCAAGTGAACCTTGGTAAAAATCTTGTGACATCTCTTTGCCAAGGATTTCTCTTGTGGTTGATCATTGTGATTGATTCTTCGAGTGCATTACTTCTCTACATCGTTGGTATAAGAATCAAGTCACTTGCTCTTTACTTTCTTGTACTTGTCCTAGTGTAGTTTTCTTAGTGTAACTTTTTATCACATAGGAGTAAGTAGCTTAGTGACTTAGTCTTGTTGGTGTGTATTAGAGATCATAGCCTTGCTTCACTAGAATTGTATAGGTGGCTTGCATAGTGTAGTTGAGCTAGTGCTAGAATTAACTTAGCTATCTTTTATACTAACGTGATTGTTTAGTGAAGCTTGTAGATTTTTAAATAGGCTATTCATCCCCCTCTAGCCATTTGGACCTTACACCAGGTCATAAACATAGTGTGATGATCGGTTCTTATCTGACTCATAACTTATCCAACCTTAAGTGTTGTGTGCCCTTTTAATCCAACAGTGGTGACATAGGTTGCTCACTAGATGACCGACATCAATACAGGGGTAGTTGAGTGGAGTCACCTATCTACCACATCTTGTAGTCTGCTATGTTTATGTCTGTGACCTGTTCTTCAAAGGTTATCCCCTTCACAACTTTAGAAAGAAATTCTCCTACTCTTGGTTAGATATATGGATCTTCTGATAAGATGTGGGGAGATAACCAAGGAAAAAGGGTCACAAGAAGATAACACATCGGTTGTTGTTTTATAATGGATCATGACTAGCAACCTTGATACCAGCGCATGCCAAGCAGCACTACCTGGTGTGCGTGTCCACGGGAAGCTCTTGGTTTCATCGCCGCACCGTAGAATGCTAATCGTAACACCATTACTGAACATACACCCAATGAAAATTTTTCAAGTGTCACAGATTGGGTTGTAAGAACAAGCACTATGCAAGGGAGGGATAGCAAGCAAAGGTAATCATAAAGTTAGGAGTCAACAAGGAGGCGATCCAAAGATCAAAACACAGCATAAGAGAACATAGTTTAATTGCCGAAGACAACTGAGCAGGGGACTCTTTCTTTTATTCCACGCACGCCTTGCGTCCACCAAGGGAACTACCAGATAACTAATTCATGAGAGTTGGTTATGTTGGGCAGGAACATGAGATCAAGGCTAATAAACATCTCGAGACTTGGAAAGGTTGAAGATGAATTAAGAAAGCTTCAAGGGCAAAAACCAATATACTGATCAGAGATTGAGTTAATAAGGCATCTACACGTTTTGCAAGCAGAAGATTTCGAGGCCACGACAAAGAGATATTACGTTACACTAGCTAACCTTTGGGAGAGGCAACCAAGAGGTCCAACACAGATTTGGGTATGGTTTCCACAATTGGTAAAGAACAACCATGGCCAAAAGGCCAACATTGGTAAGAACTTAACTTGGTTGGTCGATCAAACAAAGGTATTCACAAAAGGGTGTAGAAAATCCATGGCATAAGCAAACATTTGAAGGGACTAAGCTTGGGCTTACGTGTCAAGCAAGGCATGGGTATAGGTCTTTGTAGCACAACATTCAAGGGCTAGCAACCATGCATATGGGCTCAGACTTCTAAGAGAGAGAACCTAATTAGAGACGACAACCATGAGATTAACATAACTTGGATGTTGTTCCAAGATAGCACTCTTTAACATTCATATGCTTACCAATGACAAAAGGGATGACAACTATGGCACTACCTAGATCACAAGCATTCACGCATACATCACAGTTTTAAGCAAGCACTTGAGAAAACTCAAACAAATGAGCTTAGGCAACTATTACTAAGCACAAGGCTCACACATAACAAGCAATTATCGACAGCAACACAACACATGGATTCTAAGTACAAGGAACATGATGCAGGATGTGCCACTAAGCATGTCTATAAGGTCAAGTCTTTAGGGATGATGATTCTTAAGTTAGGCAGCAAGGGGTCCAAAGGGTCTTGGGCATGGCTTCACCAACAGGCACAGGGACATACCATAGGCAAGAGTTAGCATTTAAGACAACTCAGCAGTGTGAGGTTGGCAAACGCATGAGTAGGCTCATGTCTTTTAAGTAAGGAGGTCTACTTAAAGGCAACTACGAGATGAGCAAAATGATAAGGCTTGATAACAACTCATGGTAATACCTAGAAAGCAAGCAACCATGCATATACATCTAACGAACTAATGTGAAGATAACTTGAACTGAAGGACCTCACAATATATTTAAAAGAAAGCATGTGCAGGTTTCTCACAAAGCATCACTACAAGTTTTAGTTTCCAAGAGGTTAAAATTTCTACTAACTACTAACTTGTCATTTAATTCCTTTGGAAGTAAACATACAAGGCAAAGCTAATCATACATTATCTTCAAACACAACTATACAAGCAGCATGGAACAAAACATTTTGCCTAGCTTCACTCAGGGAAGATAGTAACATCACATCGATCACAAGTTACTTATTATTAGAACAAAGGTGAGGGAAGCATAGTTATGCATAGATGCATGCCTCGTCCTATTCGTCCTCACAACATTGCTAGCCTAAGGTGGCAATCACGTTCTATATCAGTGGCATAACACGTACTCTCTCAATATATAGCTAGTTGTCAGCTACTTTCAATCAACGCATTCATGATTAGCATACTTGCAAAAGAATTTCATTTCAGCCCAACCCCACATGATATATGAGTAGAAATAAAGGTCTAGTCTCTAGGTTGAATGATCAAGAGCAACAATATATATGAAAGCAACAAACTAAATACTTCCATATATATCCCAATATATATACTTATGTATCAATCTACCCGATCATCAATTACGCTAACCCACAATTAAATACGCACCATACACACATGCAAGCATGCATATACAGTCGTATCAAAACTAGCTTTTCCTGACCACACGCTCACACTTGCAGTCATGCCACTCATCAACTCACTTTCTTACCTGGGCGTAGGGGTACATTGATTCATACATTACCACTCAAGTGAATGGCATCCGTACAATAGCATGTCGTATGGACGACGAAATCAAAATTGCAATAAAGTAAATCCCCCATAGTTAGTATCAGTTTACTTAGCCACCTAGTAGTCCTTAATTGGGCTTAACTAGAGGTTGTCGCTAGCATAGTTTTGCAAATTTGTTTTGACAAATTTGCCTATGCATAAAGTTTTAGTCAAAATAGGCTTTCTAAAACCAAAACTTTGTTTTTAAACTATGTACATGACAGTATTATGCTTAATCTTGCTCCGATGCCAGCTGTGGCAGAACCACCCAATTTATACAAGTTCAAGTATGACCATCCCTGTTTAACACGTTGACACGCACATACTTGCACTCATATAAACTCAGTAGTCCGTCGAGTATCACGCAGGACCTTGGTAAATCAACTTCACAACCAAAACCGTAATAGATTAAACAAATACACATCACATAAATAGAGTTTCAGCAGAAATAATATTACAAATGAGTTCACAAATAAGAGTACAAGTTGGGTTTCAAAACCAATAGAGAAAACAACTTAGCTTTTAAATGATTACAATAACAAAAGTTCTAAATACACCGCTAGCATAAGTGACATCCTCCAACAATAGCATATAAACAAGAAAAAATTATAGAGTCACCGAGCCCACCGGCGGTTAGCCACCATCTTCAGCAGGCCGAGAACTGCACCTGCAACATGGTGGGATAAACCCTGAGTATGAGGGTATTTAGCTAGACTTACCCATCATAAACTAAAAATAAATGACATCAAGGAGTATGCAAGCCTTTATAGGTGGAGCCAGCTTGATAACATTTTGCATAAAAGCTTATGTACATAACTTGCATATTATAGCTTTAGCATCAAGTTAAAACCTATTCATTTAGGCATCCCTAGATTAGCACCTATACTAGAGCAATCATTTGATTAAGCTAAACAAGCATTAATAACCATATCTGGTGTAGTCATTAGAGAACATCATCATCATCATAACCATTAAGTTCCATTAAGTGTCTCTACGTTGCCACTGCTCAGTCAAGTTCTCACTATCTGGGAGAGACGGCGACTCGAATCGATTCCTACCCAGCTGAGGAATTATTCCTAACACAAACCTAGGCATACCCGTACCAAGGCAGCCTTAGGTCACCTTTGGTACAACTCAGGAACCAACTTTGTGGGCCCGATCAACGCCGCACTCTCAGGGAATCCAATCTGCCAGGATGTTCGGGACTGGTTACCCGCCCTTGGACTCACGACATTAGTTCCTCGCACATCCTTACTACCTCTAGGGTGCGCACTTCCACTTAACGGGGTCCCGACCTGAGTTGAGCTACTCGGCTTCGCGGTCAGAACGACTTATCCGACCAGCTAAATGTTAGGCTTGCGTTCAACATGACATGAGGACTACAACGAATCGGTCCTTAACCGACACAAATGGGGATAGATAGGTGCCCAGGACCTCCATGCCCTGTCGCTTCTCTATATCAATCCCGCCTAGTCTCCTTTCATTTATTAACACATGGTTATTTTTACAATAGCAAATATAGCCAACTGTGACCAGATATCTCCCTATATCTCGCAGGTGATAGGAAATCACCTGACTTCTATCGACTAAGTATAGCTAAGCATATAATTCAATCCTAAATCTACATAGGGTTCAAGGTATATATATCTCTAGACAAGGAAGATATATGCATCAAGTGTTTTCATCCAACTCCTGCAACCTAATGCATCAAACATATATAACTCAATTTGAAGTTTATAAAAACATAGGAGGCTTAGAATGCTTCAAGGCTTGCTTGGGATCCGACACAGGTCAAGTAAGTTAGCTTGCACCATCTTGGTGACATCTCCGGTCCTAGCACTTGCTTAGTCCTTCCACCTTCTAGATAAGTCCACCAAACACCGTCTTCGGGTTTAGCTCCAACATCACATTCTTCACATGGTTCATCTACCATACCTAAATAAGATGCAGGTGCATGAATATGATGAATAGCAATATGAGATGCATCACATAAGAGCATTCAATACAAGCACAAGATTATGCAAGATATAGCCACTTATAGTTATTTAACTAAACATCACACAACTTATTATAAATAGATAGCAAGTATATTAGGCATGGCACACAAGTTTCACAAGGTCTCAGGTGTATTAACTCAATCACCATCCAAGGCATGAGCCACACTTAGCAACACACAAAGCAAACAGCTATAACTAGAATCTGTCACTTTCTAGACTGCAAACAACAGCTACATGCTTTGGTCATAACTAGAGTTATACACATCCAACAAACATGAAACAAGACTTTCTGGAAAGCTTATGAAATTTTATACAACTTTCTTATAAATCTACTACTACTAATAATCTACTACTACTAATAATGCACGAGTTTAATCATTCCTAAAACCACACACTAATCTATCCACCACGGTCATTAGCAATGCTAAGTGCACCAAGAAAAATGCACCCAGCCACAATCAAAACTTTCAAATGAATGGACACGATTTACTATACCATCTTCTTTCTCTCGCTCACTCGTATCCAACGGCTGACAACACTTGGATCAGTCCTAATCACTCAACCCTCAGCGCCTCCCGTGCCAACCTCATGCGGCAATCTCCCCCATGCTCGTGACTGTTGCGATCCCCGACGCTCTCACGTGCGTACCCCTCTGGCCCCCGCACAGACCAGGAGCACCAACAGGTCCCGCCACGAGCCGCGCTGCTCTTCCAGGAGGTCCGCCATGGAATGCGCGTAGACGTCGTCCAACGGGCGCCGCCAAGGACAGCGCTGACAGGAACGGGAGCCGCCGGGGCCCGGAGCCGCCAGGGCCAGGAGCTGCCAGTGCCGGTCGCCACCAGGTCCGGGAGCCACCAGGAACGTCGCTAGGGCCAGACACCCGCCAGGGCCAAGCAACAGCGGCGAACGCCGCGTGGACTGCGCCTACCTATCTTCTTTGCCGCCATTGGCAGGTCAGTGCTTCCGTCCAGTCCAAACATGAATCCCACCTGGCCGCCAGTATTATTATTAGTTGAAAATATGTTAGAACTTCCGTCCCTTTTGTCCACCGTTGATGTCCTTGTCCTTGCAAACAATGATGAAGCAGCGATTAGTTGTGCAAACGAACTCCTCACAAAGTTTGGACGCCGAGTAGAGCCAAAGCCGTACGTGATCGCCTCCAATCGCCGGCGGCCGAGCACGTCCTCGCCGGTGCCCACGCGCGCCGCCAGGAGCCCCACTCCAGTCCGCCCCGACCGCCGTTGCGAACCACGCACACCGGCAGGATAGGACGCCGCAAGCCAGGACAGTAAGTATTCTTATTGCTTTGCTTATCATTTGCAGATGAACATGATGCCATCATCGAATTTACTATACTACTACAGGTTAGCTGGTCTACCATGGGGGATAAGCGACAAAACCGCCGTTCATTTAGTGACATAACAAACATCATCGGACGGGGTATGTTTGGTTCCATCGTTCCTGACCAGTTTATCGAATTTTTTAGTCCAAACTGTGACACACACTATATATCACAGCAACAGATACACCACCTGCAGATGAACCGAATGATGAAGAGAGGATAAAGAGGGAAGAGAGGAATAGAAAACAACGGGAATACCACGCACGGAAAAGGGCCAAGGAAACCAACGAACATAGAGAAGAGCGGAATAGAAAGCAACGTGAATACCGTGCAAGGAAAAAAACATCGGCAGTATCAATGAATCCTGATCATGGTAACCTAATCTGATCATCTATACTGTTCTTTGTTTATGTGAGTGCATCCAGTCAGTAACACCCAATAATATGTATACAACTAGAACCTCTGTCCGGTTGCACAAACATTAAAATGACAGATGCAGTAGACATCACCGGCCCGCCATCTCTTATAAGTACGTTTTGTCTCTATCAGTGCAGTTGATTAAAATTCTATATTACTTAAATGTTTAATTGAAAACTAAAAGTCGTAGGAGGAAAATCACCACAAGAATGTGGTGTTTCAGCCATTTGCCAAGCATCAACATGTCGTGACAAGGAAAATGATGATCCAAATGAAACCAGAGAATGGCTACGTAGGAATGATGAGTATGTCAGGAAACCTCGACCAACCTTGATGCCTTTGCAGACCGAGAGTTAGGTTACAAGTAATAGTTGAGTAACCCATACATACCTTGCTGTTCGGGGTATTAGATTTGTCTTGGGTGAATTTAAGTTCTGATCAGAGTTCATAAGTAGCAGAGGCTATTTTGGTTATTTAAGGCATTACATGTACCATTGCCGATAGCTTCTGAAGAAGAAATACCTTGGATGTGTACTACATTTAATGCAGTGAACTTTTTAGCACACAGACTTATCACATTGTTAACTTTCTAGAATATTTATGTATCCTGCATTGGTTCTGATTGGATGTGTAGTAGAATAAAAAAGGGATGATGTGCTCATACTTGTACCAAAGGAGCTTTTTCTCCATGAAGCTGATTAGAATGAAATTCTTCATGGTCAATGCTCAGTACAGCCATATAAGGTTTGGGAATCAGTTACTAGATGAGATGCGACATGTCGTCATATGTTTCTTTGTTCATAAATTGCTATTCGGGGTATCTAACTGACGGTTGTTGCTCTATGCAGGCAGAGGCTTTGGTTTTGTTCTCTCAATTTTCATCATTTCCTGAACCTGAACCTGATATGGTGGTGTGATTTCCCTGAACCTGATATGGTGGCTGTCTCTTGCAGGTGTGTGACTCCCAATTTTTACACATACAACTGCTATGTAAGTTTACTTGCATGAATTGGCAATATCCTGCTGTCATTATATGTTTTTCTGGCCTTGTCCAAAATCTATCTAAAACTGAAGGCAGGGACAGTAGCATACAGAGAAGGGGCATGATATGGTACCTATTACTTTTGGGGATGGGCACATTCACACACGTCGTCTTCTCGCACTTCTGAAATGTGAACCATATACAAAAGAAAGTTGGCAGCAACAGGTTGTTGTAAGAGTAGGACAATAAGAAAAAAAATTGATACCCTGGGAAAAAATTGATACCCTGGGAAGCTGGGCCTTTGAAGATCATCAGCCTATATTCCCAAGTTACATTCATCAGAGGTCATATTCATCACAAGCTATATAGTACAAAATTTTTATCAGTTGCACTGAGCATAAGGGGGAAAAACAGTAGTTTGGGCATGCACTGAGCACTCAAATCTGCAAAGGGGATCTGAAGTACAAAGTAGCCTATAGAAATGAAATTTCTATGATAGTAGTATATGACCTGTGTCTCAAATTAGAATATTTAAGTCTTCTCAGAGATTCAATAGAGGTATTGTTGGAGTTGTTCCAAATTCACTGCAAGATATAGGCCGGGCTTCTGACGGAGCGAAGTGGAGGCCCGTAAAAGCCGAAGGCTGTGATGGAGTGAAGCGGAGTCTGAAGCCGGCTGGAGCGTACTCATGATAATCCTGCTGATATGATGACAAAGCCTGTTCCTGTTGCTAAGTTTGAGTTATGCTCAAGCTTAGTTGGTTTAATTGAATAGTCTAAGAGACTATTGTTGACACCAGTGGTTTTCTATCTTTGTTGTTCAGGATGATGGGTTGATTTATGATACAAGATGAATTTGTCTCAAGGTGGAGTTTGTTGGAGTTATTCTAAATTCACTGCAAGTTATAGGCCGGGCTTCTGACGGAGCGAAGCAGAGGCCCGTAAAAGCCGAAGGCTGGGCCGGAGCGTATATACCCTTGCTAGGGTTTCTTGGAGACTTGATTCTCTTGTAAGCCACCATAGGCATGTAACCAAAAACTCTTGAGGTAGTGAGATTGTTGTTGGCTGGTGCCCGTGGTTTTTCCCCTTCGCATTGGAGGGGTTTTCCACGTTAAATCGTGTGTCTCCGCTGTGATTGATTTTGTTTTACTTCATATTCCATACGTCGTTCATAACAAGTGGTACCGGAGCTTCGGTTACTATAGGGTTCATGATGACGTCGATGAAGTTCGATCTTCCGCTGCTGAACTAGGACACGCGGTTCTCGCTATGGCAAGTCAAGATGCGGAGAATTCTGGCGCAGACTCATGACTACGATGAGGCGTTGGATAAATTCGGCAAGAGTAAGCCGATTGGACTCCTGAGGAGATCCGCAAGGATCAGAAGGCTCTCGCCCTAATTTAGTTACATCTTCATAATGATATTTTGCAGGAGTGTCTGAAAGAGAAAACTGCTGCAGAACTATGGCTGAAACTGAAATCGATCTATATGTCCAAGGATCTAACCAGTAAGATGCAGATGAAGATGAAGTTGTTCACTCTGAAGATGAAGGAGGAGGATTCGGTGATGACCCACATCGCTGAATTCAAGAAGATCGTGGCCGACCTAGTGTCGATGGAGGTGAAGTATGATGATGAGGACTTAGGTCTTCTACTATTATGTTCTTTGCCAAATTCATATGCAAATTTTCGTGACACCATACTTTTGAGCCGTGATGAACTAACCGTAAAGGAAGTTTATGAGGCTCTCCAGTCTAAGGAGAAGATGAAAGTTATGGTGCAGCACGACGGAACGTCGTCCTCAAAGGGCGAAGCTTTGCATGTGAGAGGCAGAACTGATAACAGATCCTCAAATGATAGCAATGATGGTAGAAAGAACTACGAGAGGAGAGGCCATTCAAAGTCCAAGCCGCATGGTAATAAAAAGTTCTGTGTTTATTGCAAGCTGACAAATCATAATGTTGAGGATTGCAGAAAAGTATTGAATAAGGAGAAGAAAAAAAAACAAGTCGGCTGGTAAGGTCTCTGTTGCTGCTGCTGCGTCTGATGATGATTCTGAAGATTGTCTGGTAGTGCTTGCTGGTTGTGTTGCTGGTCATGATGAATGGATTCTAGATTCCGCATGTTCGTTTCATATTTGCACTAATAGAAATTGGTTTAGTTCATATAAGTCTGTGCAGAAAGGGGATGTTGTACGGATGGAAGATGATAACCCATGTGACGTCGTGGGGATTGGATCAGTTCAGATCAAGACTAATGATGGCATGACACACATGCTGAAAAACATCAGGTATATACCAGGGATGTCTAGGAATCTTATCTCATTGAGCACGCTTGATACAGAATGTTACAAATATTCCGGTTCATATGGCATTCTGAAGGTATCAAAATGTTCTCTTATCTGTTTGAAAGGTGATCTTAATTCTGCAAAGTTATATGTCCTTAGAGGGTGTACTTTACATGGTTCTGATTCCGCTGCTGCTGCTGTTACTAATGATGAACCTAGTAAAACAAACCTTTGGCACATGCGTTTGGGACATATGAGTCACCATGGTATGGCAGATTTGATGAAGAGAAACCTGCTGAAAGGCTGCACTTTGAGTAAGATCAAGTTTTGTGAGCATTGCATTTTCGGCAAGCATAAGAGGGTACAGTTCAACACTTCTATTCACACCACCAAAGGTATTCTTGATTATGTTCATGCTGATTTATGGGGTCCTTCTAAGAAGCCCTCACTTGGTGGTGCTCATTACATGTTTACAATTATTGATGATTACTCTAGAAGGGTTTTGCCTTATTTTCTAAAACAGAAAGATGATACTTTTGCTGCTTTTAAGAACTGGAGAGTAATGATAGAAATACAAACTAAAAGGAAGGTAAAATTGCTTCGTACTAATAATAGTGGAGAATTTTGTTCGCATGCCTTTAATGATTATTGCAGACAGGAAGGCATTGTTAGGCATCACACCATACCCCATACTCCATAACAGAACAATGTGGCTGAACGGATGAACAGAACCATTATCTCCAGGGCTCGTTGCATGCTGTCTCATGCAAGGATTAGCAAGCGTTTTTGGGCTGAAGCTGCTAATACTGCCTGTTACTTGATAAACAGGTCACCTTCTATTCCACTAAATAAGAAAACTCCTATTGAGGTATGGTCTGGTACGCCTGCTGATTATTCACAGTTAAAAGTTTTTGGATGCATGCTTATGCTCATGTTGACAATGGAAAATTAGAGCCTAGAGCTGTTAAGTGTCTTTTCCTTGGTTATGGTTCGGGAATCAAAGGCTATAAATTGTGGAATCCTAAAACAGGGAAGACTTTTATGAGCAGGAGTGTTGTATTAATGAATCTATGATATTTACTAACAGTTTGCCCTCAGAACATGTTCTAGAAAAAGAGTTGCAGCATATGCGCATGTAGGTGGAGCATGTTGATGATGATATAGGTGTGCAGGTGGAGCCTGTTGATGAGCAGGATGACCATAATAATGATGTTGCTGATGATGATACTCATGATGATGTTCAGCAAACTCCTTCTATTTTGCAGCTAGAGGAGGAATTACCTATTGCTCAATGCAAGTTAAAAAGGACAGTTGTACCTCCTAAACGTCTTATCGAAGAATGTAACTTGTCTTACTATGCTTTGAGTTGTGCTGAACAGGTGGAGAATGTTCATGAGCCAGCAACCTATAAAGAAGCTGTTCGTTGTGCTGATAGTGAGAATTGGATTTTTGCTATGCATGAGGAGATGCAGTCTCTTGAGAAGAACAGTACATGGGAGGTTGTTCCTTTGCCTAAGAAAAAGAAGACCATAAACTGCAAGTGGATCTTCAAGAGAAAGGAGGGTTTATCTCTAAGCGATCCTCCAAAGTATAAGGCAAGGTTAGTTGCAAAAGGCTACAGTCAAATTCTGGGTGTTGACTATAATGATGTGTTCTCTCTAGTGGTAAAACACAGTTCAATTCATACTTTCTTGAGTATTGTTGCTTCACATGATCTTGAGCTTGAGCAGTTAGATGTGAAGACTGTGTTTTTGCATGGAGAGATAGAGGAGGACATATACATGGACCAACTGGAAGGGTTCATAGTGTCTGGCAAGCAAAAATATGTGTGCAAGTTGAAGCGCTCCTTGTATGGTTTGAAACAGTCCCCTTGTTAGTGGAACAAGAGGTTTGATTCATTTATGTTGTCACACAGTTTTAAAAGATCTAGATATGATAGCTGTGTTTACATCAAGCATGTTAATGGATCACTTATATATTTGTTGTTATATGTTGATGATATGCTGATTGCTGCCAAGAGCAAGAATGAAATCACTAAGTTAAAGAAGTTGTTAAGTAGTGAGTTTGATATGAAAGATCTTGGTAGTGCTAGGAAAATTCTTGGTATGGAAATTAGTAGAGACAGAAAATCTGGTTTGTTATTTCTTAGTCAACAAAATTATATCAAGAAAGTTCTTCAGCGTTTCAACATGCAAAATGCTAAGGCTGTTAGTACCCCTATTGCACCTCACTTTAAGTTGTCAGCTGCTCAGTGTCCTAGTACAGATGCAAAGATTGAGTACATGTCAAGGGTTCCTTATTCTAGTGTTGTTGGGTCTTTGATGTATGTCATGGTTTGCTCTCGTCCAGATTTGTCATATGCTATGAGTCTTGTGAGTAGATATATGTCTAATGCTGGCAAAGAACATTGGAGGGCAGTTCAGTGAATTTTCAGATACCTCAGAGGCACAGCAGATTCATGTTTGAAGTTTGTAAGAACTGATAAGGGTCTCATTGGTTATGTGGATTCTGATTATGCTGCTGATCTGGACAGGCGAAGATCAATTACTGGTTATGTGTTTACTATTGGCAGTTGTGCTGTGAGTTGGAAGGCTACGTTACAGTCTGTTGTTGCTTTGTCTACTACTGAAGCAGAATATATGGCTATTTGTGAAGCGTGCAAAGAATTAATATGGTTGAAAGGTTTGTACGCTGAACTCAGTGGAATTGAATCTTGCATAAGTTTGCACTGTGACAGTCAAAGTGCAATTTACCTCACTAAAGATCAGATGTTCCATGAGAGAACTAAGCACATAGATATTAAGTATCATTTTGTGCGTGATGTGATTGAAGAAGGTAAGCTGAAGGTATGCAAGATTAGTACTCATGATAATCCTGCTGATATGATGACAAAGCCTGTTCCTGTTGCTACGTTTGAGTTATGCTCAAGCTTAGTTGGTTTAATTGAATAGTCCAAGAGACTATTGTTGGCACTAGTGGTTTTCTATCTTTGTTGTTCAGGATGATGGGTTGATTTATGATACAAGATGAATTTGTCTCAAGGTGGAGTTTGTTGGAGTTGTTCCAAATTCACTGCAAGATATAGGCCGGGCTTTTGACAGAGTGAAGCGGAGGCCCGTAAAAGCCGAAGGCTGGGCCGGAGCGTATATACCCTTGCTAGGGTTTCTTGGAGACTTGATTCTCTTGTAAGCCGCCATAGGCGTGTAATCCAAAACTCTTGAGATAGTGAGATTGTTTCTGGCTGGTGCCCGTGGTTTTTCCCCTTCGCATTGGAGGGGTTTTCCACGTTAAATCGTGTGTCTCCGCTGTGATTGATTTCGTTTTACTTCATATTCCATACGTCGTTCATAATAGGTATATCAGGGGAAAACAATCATCTGATCAGTATGAGAATGCCCTAAAAAAATTCCCAAATAGTATATGCCACTGAGAAGTCAAGGGCTCATGTGCACATTGAGGTATCACAAATGATCACCGGATAACAATTTTCTTGAAATCGAACATTGTGCTTTCCCCTTCAGAAATGCATCTTGCAAGGTGATGTTTATGATTTCCCATCAATTGTTTGCAGGGTGATTTTGTTAAGGTTGATGAGCAGCGACCATGTTTAGTAGGTGGGTGCAAGAGGAAACCTATATCTATTGAGAGTTTGATGCGGAAGAGGGTAGCAGCTCTTGGATATATGATTTTATTATGTCTTGTTATGAATGAATGTATTTCGGATTATTTTTATGGGCATATACAATTGCGAGACAAAAACTATGGATTAAATCTTGTCGTCTGATTGTTTTTAAGTGCATCTCTTGAATGAAACTGTGGCAACGCATGGGCACTATACTAGTATCTTAAGCTAATTTAACAATTATCAAAGTCAAACACAACAATTCCTCAGATCTGTTCTAGAATTCCAAAGAGTAAGCACTATTGACTACAATGTTCAAACAATCATAACTCACAAACCATTTGTCCAAATACCATGAAAATTTAACACAAGCTAGATGAGTGAGTTATCTACAACTTTGTTATAAACAAGATTCATAGTAAACATCATCTTCATGGTGTAATTAGCATGCCAATGTAAATTGTACCAAAAGTCATTCCCAGAAGATAGAGAGCAAAATACATTTCACTAATGTTGCAAACTTGAACTTGGGCAAAACCAAGGTTACCAACAGTTTATATACATCAAGAGAACACTAGAAAACATAGTGGCCAACTCCAAATAAATTCTTTTCATGTCTTTATTAATTTATTTAGATAATTAGGTAGAATTATAAACATACATCAAAAGTGCACAGTAAATTCTACAAAAATTATAGAAGCTCATACACCCCAATAGTCTACAGTAAAATTTCATGCCACTTGAATAATGCAATAAATCATGTGAGAGCAAGATAAATCTAAAGATAAATCATGTGAGAGCAAGATAAATCTAAAGATCATCATTTTCTATAAACACATGGCCATATTAGGGTTTTTTAGGCCACATCATCATGCGAAGGCAAAGGAACCACATTTCATATTTTTGCGTATATACATTATTTATAATTCATTTAAAATCATTTATCAAGATCCAAGCAAGTTAAATCCATAACTCAACCATACCGTACCCAGTGACCATAAATTTTTACCACAACACACACATAGCATCAATAGCCTATCATAAAAATTTCATAGCAATTGGAGCACCATAACTTTAGTTATGAAAATAAAAAGCAAAAGAAGCTAAAATTTCCTATTTAAAAAGATTAAACCAAAATGTTATAAAAATATTACACAACTAGCATGTTTCATATTTTTCTTAGCTAGAGCATGCCATCACAAGATTAACACAACTAGAATTACAATTTTTGGACTTCTATAACTCAAGATATGTATCTATCCAACTTAAAAGCATTTCTTGGTGCACTTTTCAAGATTAATCTACACACCACATAAATACGCATGAACCAACATATTTTTATAGATCTAGCATGTAGAGCATTTCACAAGGAAACTAACAAAACTTGTTTCACCATTTTTGGACTTCCCTAGCTTAAGATATGGATTTTCAAGGATCAACACCTAATCTGTAATTCAAAGACAGAATTTAACCAAACCCTAACTTAAATGCTAGATCCACCCGATTGTGCACTTAGATCGGTCACAGATGAAACTAACACGTGGGACCCGCTGCTTAGTTGGGCCCATTTGCCATACACACAGAGAGAGAAAGAGAGAGGGGAAGTTGTCTCCTTCCTTAGGACGCCGGGGAGATAGAGGCAGCGTCGGGGCCAGCTCCGGACTGTGGCGGCCGCGCAGGGCCGTGCGGTGGTGAAAGAGGACCGCTTGGCCCTGGCAGCTGGCCAGCCATAGTGCGCTAGAGCCCGTGGCCACCCAGTAACATGCAGCGATCGACGGCAGCGACCGTGCGCCCGTCCATGGCGACTGCTTGCCAGCGATGGAGGCATCTGGGAAGGTGGCACAGGAGGGGCAACATGCGTCGAGGAAGGGGCTGGATGGTTTAGCTGACTACGAGGTGGCACTGAGGTAAGTGACGATGCCATGGAGCTTGTCTCTGGCCATCCATGGCAGCTACACACTCAGGAGTTGCGAGAGCGAGCGTGGGGTCGACCAGAGGAGCGAGGAGAGCAAAGAGGGGCGAGGAGGAGAGAGTGGAGCTTAGGTGCATCCACATCAGGGCCTAAGGTGAGGGAAAGGCAGAAGGCACATGACCACTACACCCAGCAATGGTGGGGTGCTCTAGTGCATGGTCGCCATGGAGGCAAATCATCGAGCACGTGGCGTGTAATGAGGTGGCCAAGGTGGCACGCCGGTTGGGCTGCTTTCGGGCCAAATTAATCCATGGGCCCAAAACAAAGTTTGTTGTCCTCTTGATGCTCTACAAATTTCATTAAGGTAACATGGCCATTAGAGCTATGGATTAGTGAGTAATTATGCTCCAAAGTGACATTTTCAATGACTTAAACCTGATTAAGATTGCTCGGCTTTGACCTCAAATTCTTGGCCAAAACTTGGCCAAACTTAATGCAACTTTTTCCTAGACCTTCTCCATGGGGTTAGCTCCAACTTCTATTTTGGGATCAAGCCAAGTTGCTTAACAAAAAACTGAGAATGTGACATGCCAATCATTAATGACACTAATCCCAGACTTAGAATATACTCTCTGAAAACAACATTTCCATCCCTCTTGAGTCCACTGTTTGAGCCACTTAAAAGTTGAATCATGACTTGGTCCAAAAAGAACATTTGTTGTACACATCATAATATTTGACTTTGCTTAAAGGTCAAACCTCATATCTTGAATATAATCTATAGTTCCACATTGGTCAAAGTACTACCATGATAAAGCCTAATTTAGGGTTTTAGGCCAATGGAGGCATTTTTTGGGCACTTGCTTCATATGAACCTTTCATAACTTTTGTTGTACAGTCCAACTATAGTCATTTGGGCAAGGTTGCAAGGTTTGGTTGATGACCTATGTTTCCCTTCACTTAATAGTACAATTCAAGTAAGGATATAACTTATCATTTTATGTGACCTTTTGATTCCAAACCTCACGAAACTTTTTCAGGGATCAATATAGATAGAGAGTGAGGTGAGACATATGAAAGAAGCACCTCCAACTTTACTCAAGCATACTTTTTTTATGAAAGGGGCAACATGTAAGCAAAGGTGTATGGTCCTAGTTTAAGTTGGGGCTCATTTTTATAGGTTTGAACTTGACACCTTCGTCACCACTTAACATGTCATGTTTTAGCTCAAACCCACTGCTTAACTGGTGACAAACATCTAGGGTGTTACACAACGGGCACGTTTGCAACGACGGGGGTGGAGTAGTCACAGAGTGACTTGGCCATGGTGATAGTAGTGGATGGTGCAAGGGTGAGTGGTTCGACTGTCGACAGAGTAGCAGAAGAAGTGGTACGAGACCTATTCTTCCTTACGAATGCCTTTAGATTATTGGTGTAGTTGTTCGGTAGATCAAAACCACTCATACACTATCATTGTTTCATTCCATAACAGGAAGAAAACAAGCAGAATTAGCCTACATAAACTATGGCTACTATTACATGCATGTGATTATTGTTCATGTTATGCTAGATTCTTTTCAACCTATGCCCTCCCTGGCAACGGCGCCAGAAATGCTTGTTGGCATTTCTTAGCACAATCACCAAGTGAGGAGGTTTTAAGTCCATCACCGGCAACTGGGAGATCTCCAAGCAATGGTGTGCCAGCAAGCGCAAGAGACTTTAAGACTCCTACACAATACCCAAATGTAGAGGATTACAAGGGACGGATAAAGCTGTTATCACCTATCGCCTACCCCTCAACCATGGGGTACCATCATATCTGCAGGTTCCTATGTACCCGAGCACCATGCCCATGTACAAAGTAACTACCTATACCCCCTAGGTCCCCAACCCTATGGATCGACGGGTAAAGGATATAGACAAACCCGAAGGAACAATGAACCTCCACCCCAACCTAACCCTACCTCTACTCAAACAAGTTATATGAACATTGAAGCACGAAGTTGAACATGTTAAGATCATGACACCCGATCTATATGCTAGTTCATATATCATGATGATAACATAAAAACTATATTCTAGTTCATATGCAGTACTATATGAATGATATGAGAGCAAGAACTTAGAAAAACTCTTCATAGTATTATTCATACCAAAGTAGCTCTTCTTCCATGGAGACAAGATCTCCAAGTAGCTCTTGCCTTTGCTCACAAACTACTACTAGAACTAAAGAATATAAGAGAGGTAGTGAGGTTGAGGCTCCAAATGAATGTGTGTTGAAGAATGAGCTCCTCTTCTTATATAGCAAAGTGAGGATGGTTTGGTGTGGTTATTTTTGGTAACCACCAGGAATCATCATAGCATGGCGGCATGCAACCGCCAGATTGAGGTGGGCCCGAGAGGCGGTGCTGGGGGTGCGAGCGCACCCCTGGTGCGGCTACACCTAGGCTGGCCTAGCTGTCCACCACCTTGCTCTGGTGGGTTGCTGGCTGGGCCTGGGTCGTGTCCTCAGTGGTATTCTGCCTAGGTAAGTTGTTTAGGTGGGCTTCTTTCTTCTTCTTTGGTATAGAATTTGCTTTACGCTTTTGTGTTTGCGCATTTTGGTATTTTTACCAATTGTATTCAAACTTGTGATCTGCAAAACATATTTTCTCGAATACAAGTGGCACTAGGTCACTAGTAAAGGCATATGTGTCAAAAGCATGTTTGTTTCTCCTGTTTTGGACTATAATTGGCGATCAGAAATGGTCGTTAGTGACCGCCAATAGCCATATGGTGACTCTGTGATTGGTATGTCTCCTTCCTTCTCTTTACTCACTTTGCTTCACAAATTATGCATGTGTTCCACTTCTAACAAAAACTTATCTTGTGATTCGTGCAGAACCAGCTCCACTCCAAGCTCACCCAACATTTTTGGCTACATAGGGAGCTTTCACTTCTCCATCGGGTGCTTACTCTTCATGTATGTCTACACTCTCTCTGGTTAGGGTAGCTGCATTATGATCTTTCACCAGTCATGGACTTCTACTAATTACTTGCGTTGAACTTTCATGCAGGTGGGCAGCTGATACTGATATCCCTAGGGGCCTTCCATCCACCTTAGTACCTACAGACGTTACTGCCATAGAAGCCTCGTCAGACTCCACCTATCGGTGTTTCGTAAATCGAACTAGTAAACTTATATGATTAACATGCTGCTCTAAGAAGACGATGGTAGAATCCAAAAGACATGAGGATTTATACTAGTTTAGGCTAGAGCCCTATGTCCAGTCTTAGAGATAATTAAGTGTGTATTCCTCACTTGACTGCTCTAAAGTTCTTACAATGGGGAGTGCAAGAATGGTGAAAGAGGTGGTAGAACCTATGCTAGACGGGGGCAGCTCGGAGAGAAGCTCCATGAGCCCTACTACTATGGATGAATTGGTAGAGGATAAAGAATGAGAATGTGTCCTGAAGTAGGTGCCCTGGCTACCCTTATATAGAGTTCGAGGCCAGGGCTTGATACAAAGAGGCGGTTTCCCTGACCGAAGGGTCATGAGCCTGAGGAAGGTACTAACTAACTTGGCTTGCAAGCTACGTCATCTTCTGATGTCTATTTAGGTGTGGCCATCATCATGGTCTTGTGGCCATGTTATGGCAGATCAAGACATGGTGCTACTATGCTAGACGTGGCAAGCACTATAGGCACATCGGTGGTTCGTTAGCCATCCTGTGCAATGCGGTGTCTGTCATGGTCTTTGTTGTTGTCTCCAAGTTCCCTAGGGTGACACACCCATAATAGGTAGCCACCCTAGGTCATCGTTTGCCTGGTCGCTTCGTGGGGCTAAGGGCCATGACCCCGATCGTGGGGGTCGGGGCACTCTGCTAGCCAAGGAGGTCTCTAGGTCATGACCCTTGTCAAGGATCCCATCCCATAGTGGCTGGGATCGTATGCGCATCTTGTCGGTCCATATTCGAATGATGGGTTTCGTACCCATTGCCACCACTGTGCGGTATTGTCTTGTTGGTGCGGCGTGGTATAGGGATGGTGTCTGACCGGACCAAGATGACCGTTGTCACATCTGTAACACCCCAGGTGTTAGGCTTGCATTTTGGCACTTGCATTACATGCATTTGTTCATATATGAGCATGGAACATATGTGATGCACTAGTGAAACATATGGAACATACTAGTGCAATATGTGAAACATGTATATATGGAATGTGCTTGAAACATCTGCAACACCTCTTTGAAACATATGCAACATACCCTTGTAATTATGTTTCAATGTATGTATGCTAGATGCTCATGCTTGGTAATGCAAGTGACTGTTGATGTCACTTATTTCATGTGTCTCACAATACTCTCTATCTATAGTGACCCCTAGAAAAGTTTCATGGAGTTTGGAATAAAAAAGTCACATGAAATGATAAGTTCTATTCCTATTGGAATTGCACCATTAAGTGAATGGAATTTTAGATCATCAACCAAATCTGAACTCTACAACAAAATTCATGAAGGGTTCATGTTGAACAAATGCCAAGAAAATGCCCCAATTGGCCTGAAACCCTAGTTTAGGCTTTATTAAGTTGCTGCTTTGACCAAAGTGAAAGTTTGACTTATGTACCAGTTATGAGGTTTAACCTTAAACAAAAAGTGTAGTTCATATTGTGTAGAACAAACTTTGTTTAATGGTCAAGAGCTAGTTTGGCTTCTAACCTAGTCAAATGGAGAACACAAAATCGAATCAGTTGTTGTTTTTCAAAGCCCAGAAAATATTCTAAGTCCTGAATTGACAGCAGAAAGTTGACATGTTTGCAACATTTTATCTCCCAAATTCACATAGTAACTCACTTGGGTTCCTTAATATGAGTTGGATTACTTTTCATGAGGGAAACAATGAATCAAGTGTCATCACATTTGGAGTATATTTGGATCTCCAAAATTTGTTGCTACAACAGCATGTTTGTATTTTGTCGCTTAAATGACCTTGGCATTGGCATTTCACGTTCTCCAAATTGGTTGAGCAAATTGAGATGGTCCTTTTATAGAAGTTGGAGCTTACATGATGAAGAAGGACATACAAGAGGATGGCACCAGTTGCATTTCATTTTGACCGTCATTTGTTGGAGTTTGTTGATCGCTGTCAACACTCTGACAGTCATTTTGGACCTTCATTAGCCATTGATCCATAGCTCTACTGATTGATGGCCCTTAATAAAAGTTGGACAGCAGCCCAGGATCAGCAACTTTTCTTTTGGGCCCATTGGCCAACTCGGCCTGAAAATGGCCAAATCGGCGTCCCAACCGACCCATTCCATAAATCGCCAGCTACTCGGTAGAATGCCTCAAAGGTCGGCACGTGCCACGGGCATGGCGACCAAGCAGGAGCCAATGCCCCACCTCCTCCGATGTGTGCCCCGTGCCCTTAAGACAATGAGGTGATGCCCTGGCTCACCCTCTGCTTCTCCCTCCTCACTCGCCTTGCCTTCCCGCTCCCGTTCTCACTGCGCAGGCGCGCAGAGCGCGGCCGCGCCATGGCCGGGCCAGCAGAGCTCCCTGCTATCGCCTATCCTTTGCCTTCATGTTGCCTCTACCTGAGCCAACCATGTCATCATGTTCACCAGTTCATACCGCCACCATCGGCACTCTCCGACAGCGCCGCTAGCCGCCGCTGCTCCTCACCGGCAGATCAGCTGCCGTCGGTCTGTTCAAACAAGCGATCGGCCCTACACATCGCGTCTCTAGCCAAGTCAAGCCCGACCAACCCTCCCTAGTGCCGTTACTGCCCTCCCACGAGCCTAGCACACCATTTACCCACCTCCCTCTATCGCCAGAGCAGCACGCCGCCGTGTCGCGTCGCCTCCGCACCGGGGCCGTACGTGGCTGGGCCACCTCAGGCCACCTCGGGTCAAGCCATGGGAACCTAAGGATGTGCATGATGAGGGGGATGCTTCCCCACCATTTCCCCATCGCCGGCAAGCCTCCTTCGGCTGCCACCGGCCAGTTCCCCCTCCGTCCTCTGCTCTCTGTTCGTGGGAAGAAGAAGAGGGACTTCACACTCGAATTCGAGAAAAGACAGGGGGTTAAGTGTAAACTATAGACTCATATGAATAGTATAGGGAATGACCTTTCTGTGTGGTTTAGTTTGTGAATAGTTCAGGGGCCCTAAAGTGAAAGTGTTTTCCCTTTTCTTTTCTTTTTGAATTATTATTATAGTTATTTGGTGGAAACTTTGAAAATGTATAGTAATTCGTAGGAAACTCCAAAAATAGCAAATGAGGACTTTTTGGAATCCTTGTGAAATTGTATATGCAGTGGAGGTATAATATGTCATATTTTAGCTTAAATTTTTAGTTCTAAAAATATATCTTTGCATCTAGGTTTTCATTGCTAGTTGTGTTTGTCATTTTCATAACTGCAAATGTAGGGCTCCAAATGAAGTGAATTTTTTGTGGCATGCTACTCATGTGATGATTGATGTGCAGTAAACATTTCATGAATTTTTGGTTGCCATATGACTGAGTTATTAGTGTATGTTGCTCTCACATGAATTCTTGAAATAGCAATTTGTCTTTTTCATAGAGGTTGATATACATGTCCAATTGGCTTGAAATTTGTATAGTAGACTATTGGGAGCATATGTAGGCCACTATAATTTTTTTTAAAATTTATTATGCACTTTTGATATGTGTTCATAATTCCACCTAATTATCTAAATAAATTAAGAAAATGCATTAAAAGAATTTATTTAGGAATAGAAACTATGTTTTCTGGTGTTCATTAGTCATGTGTGACATGTTGGTAAAGTTGGTTTTGCCCAATTGTGTGTTTGGAACATAAGTTAATATTTATTTTCTTGCAAATGTGGTTTCTGGACAGATCTGGAAACTTAGCGAAGTTCTTCATGATAATGTGCTTTGTTGTGAAACTTGTTTATACAAAAGTTGTAGATAACTCATGTATCTAGCTTTTGTTAAAATTTGGTGGCATTTGGCCATGTTGTTTATGAGTTATATCTGTTCAAAGTTGGATCACAGAATCTGTTGCTCTCTGTCTTGCTAGACCAGTTTCTGTAAATGTATAATTTCGACCTATTAACTTATGAATCATGATGTGATGATTATAGATGAAATGTAGATAATTTCATAAGCTTTCCAGAATGTCTTCTTGCAAGTCATTTGGATTTGGGTAACTCCAGTTATAGCTAAATCTTGTAACTGCTGTTTGCATGTCTAGAAATTGACAGATTCCAATTATAGTTGTTTGCTTGTATATTATTAAGGGTGACTTATGCCTTTGAGGGTAGTTAAGTTAATACATCTGAGATCTGGTGAAACTTGTGTGCCATGTCTAATATTCTTTCTATCTATTATATTAGGTTGTGTCATGTTTATTTAAGCAACATGAAGTGTCTATGCATGTGTAGTGTAATATGGTGTTTATCTTGCTTATTGTCGGTGATGCATTGTCCATTGCATTTCCACGTATTCATACATTTGCATCTTGCATCTCATCTAGGTACACTAGA
The DNA here is from genome assembly GCA_038087645.1 of Saccharum hybrid cultivar R570. Classification (NCBI taxonomy): domain Eukaryota; kingdom Viridiplantae; phylum Streptophyta; class Magnoliopsida; order Poales; family Poaceae; genus Saccharum; species Saccharum hybrid cultivar. Next base: position 1,646,233 of record JAQSUU010000293.1, read on the forward strand.
TGCACCCCATGAAGGACATGATGTGGAGCTAAACCCGAAGATGGTGTTGGCGGATCCATCCCGAAGATGGAAGGACTGGACAAGTGCTAGGATAGGAGATGCTCGCCAAGCGTAGGTCATCTAACAAACACTGACTAGTGTCGGATCCCAGGCAAGCCTCGGAGCATTATAAGCCTCCTAATTTCAGAAAATGCAATTGAGTATTATATGTTATATGTATTGTTGCATTAAGTTATAGGTGTTGGATGAAAACACTTGCTGCATTGATATCCTATCCGTGTCCAGAAAGTATACCATGAATCCTATTAGCTCAGGATTGAGTAAATGCTTAGCCTTGCTTTAAGCGGTAGAAGTCAGGTGATTTCCTGTCACCTGCGAGATGTAGGGATATTCATATATGGCACGGTTGGCTATATTTGCTATCGTGGAAAAGAACCATGTGTTAATAAAATGAAATGAGACTGGATGGGATGATGATAGTGAAGCAATAAGGCATGGAGGTCTTGGGTGTGGATCTATCCCTATCTGTGTCGGTTAAGGACTGATTCGTTGTATGTCCTTGAGTCATGTTGAACACAGTCTAACACTTAGCTGGCCAAATAAGTCGTTCTGACCACGAAGCCGAGTAACACAGTTCAGGCTAGGAATCGGGGGGTCAAGTGCGCATTCTGGAGGAAGTAAGGATGTGCTTGGGGACACTGGCATGAGACCAAGGGGGGTTAAAGTCTCTATCACTTGGCAGAGTATTGCCCTTGGGGATGCGGCATCAGTCGAACCCGTGATTTACTAAACTGTATCAAAGGTGACCTGAGCAACCCTTGTCAGGCGTGTCTCAGTGAGTGTTAGAAATACCCCTCTAGCTGGATAGGAACTCGATTCAAATCACCGTCGCTCCCGGTTAGTGAGCACTTGACTTGAGCAGCGGTAACGTAGATTCAATTAAATGGAACAGATGGTTAATTGGATGATGATTTAAATGTTGCCTCAGTTTATACCTACTATGGTTACTATTGTTTGCTCCTAATCAATTGAGTGCTCTAGTACATGTTCTAATATAGATGACAGGTTAATGATAATTAACTTGATGCTTAAGCATTAATGATTACTTATCTATATTAAGCTTTTATGCAAACTGTTGTCAAGCTAGCCCACTTTATATCAGCCTTGCATGATCCTTGGTGTCACTTTATTTCTGGTTTATGATGAGTAAGTCTAGCTGAGTACCATCTCGTACTCAGGGTTTATTTCCACTTGTTGCAGGTTGTAATGTTCATGGATACTACAAGAATTGGATGGCTCCTGCCGTAGTGGTGGAGTGTGATCATGGGTATGATCCTTCTGAGTTATCCTATCTCTAATGCTTTTATTGGAAGTCAACCTTGGTACTGGCTTGTATTTGAAATAAGAACAATGTTAGTTTGAAATTACTTGCTTCCGCTACCATTCAACTTAAGTTGTAATAACTTTGTTGAACTCCGATGTATATTGAATTATTTGTGAAATGGATGTAACATGTGACTTGTTATGTTGAATCACTACGATCTTGGCTTGTATGTTAGTTGGTTTGAAATCTGTCGTGATTTCATTGGACTACTAGAGTTATATGCGCTCAAGTGTGAGAATTTTATCACTTCGGTGATTGTGTTTTATACTTGTGCTCTTATAATTTGGATGGTTCCATGACAACATCGGTCCTTTGCGGGGTCAGCATGGCATGCCTGATTCTATTAGAGCAGGCATACCATGCTGTGCTCAACCTCTCCTCATCCTGCTCGGGGGTTGTGATGGGGGAGAGGTCACGCATCTTTAGTGTGGTTGAGGCAGGAGAAGGGGACATGACTAGATGTTGGTTTGGCGTGTCTGTCCTAGCTGGGCTCGGTCATTCAGGCTATTGTTAATCCGATGAGTCATGTGCCACGTGGTCTGCTAACTAATTGGTGCCTTAGGACACCCTGGGTTCATAACCCCGATAGTAGCCCCCAAGCATTTTTGCAATCACGAAGTGATTGTGAAAGCACTAACATACGTGTTCACTCGAAGCGTGCGTTCACGGTCGTGGTCTACTCGAGCTTTGTTGCTCGACCCCTTATGGGCTGGTGTGTTTGATGCGGTATGCAGTCATTATGTTCCGCTTTGCCAGGATGTCTTGGTGATGTGGTACATGACCGCTGCATCTTATTGTGTTAGTGTGCCATGCATTGGAGTTTTGCGTCCTGAGCGAAACTGAATAGTCTTTATCGATGTTGTGCTAGTCCTCCTTTGTGAGGGTCTTTGTCACAGAACCATCCAAATTATAAGAGCACAAGTCCAAAAACAATCGCCGAAGCGATTAAATTCTCAAACTTGAGCCCATATAACTCCGGTAGTCCACAAAATCACGAGGGATTTCAAACCAAACCGAGAGCAACCAAGATCGTAGTGATTCAACATAACACAGCACTTGTTACAACAATTCATAAGTAATCTCATACATCGGAGTACGAATAATTTATTACAAAACCAAAGTAAAGATTAGCAGAAGCAACATAATTTCTAAAAACATTTGAAGTCAAATACTGTTAGTACAGAGTCACATCCTGCAAAAGCATACTAGAAGAGATACTACAGAGACCATGCCCATATGGTCTAGTCTTCACACCCACATGGCGAAGACAATACTTGCAGCAACAAGTATGAATCTGCTGCCTGCAACAGGTGGGAATAAACCCTGAGTACAAGAAGGTACTCAGCTAGACTTACCTGACAAAAACCAGAAATAAAGTGACACCAAGAAGTATGCAAGGATTTGTAAAGTGGGCTAGCTGACTCATTTGCAGAAAATCTTAATGCAAATAAATAACCATTATTTGCTTAAGCATCAAGTTAATCATCATTAACCTGCTAACTATATTAGCACCTGTACTATAGCAATCACTTGATTAAGCTAAGCAAGCAATAATAACAATATCTGGTTTAATCATGACGGTCATCATCATCCTTATCATCAATTCTAAACTATCAATATAATTAGTGTATCTACGTTGGAGATAACCAGTCAAGTTTCTCACTATCTGGGAGAGACGACGACTCGAATCGATTCCAACTCAGCTGAGGGGGTATTCCTGACACTCACCCGGCAAACCCCGCTAAAGGCAGCCGTAGATAACCTTTGGTACAACTCAGGGTGGGCCTGAACAGCGTCGCATTCCTAGGGATCCCAGTGGCCAAGATGCTCAGGACTTTTAACTCACCTGCCCTTGGACCCTCTAGCTCCCTTCCGAGGCGACTTCCACTTTTTGACTTCGCAGCCTGAGTTGAGCTACTAGGCTTCACGGTCGGCAACCTTAGGCCGGCCAGCTAAATGTTAGGCATGCATTCAAAATGACATAGAAGGCTCCAGGTCTCGATCCTTAATCAACACAGGCGGCATCACTACAACCGTAAGACCCCGCCCGGTCTTTCATTCATATTAACACATGGTTCTTTTCCACGATAGCAAATATAGCCAACCGTGACCAGGTAAAGCCCTATATCTCGCAGGTGATAGGAAATCACCCGACTTCTACCGGTCTAATTAAGCAGGGCTAAGCATAGATACGATCCTGTCTACAGAGGATTCAAGGTTCAAATTGCTGGACAAGGAGTGTTATCAATGCAGCAAGAGTTTTCAACCAACTCCTATAACGTAATGCAACAATACACATATAACATGTATATATAGATAATTATTTTGAAAGTAGGAGGCTTATAATGCTCCGGGCTTGCCTTAACCGAAAGAAGATAGATCCAGGTTCGGCTTCAAGAATGGTTCCCACGTCTTCTCCGGCTTCGTCGGACTAGACCTCCGGCTCCTGAACAGACTCTAACCTCGGGGTTCACGCCTTGCTGAGCTTTACGGTCACCACAATTCTTGGCACACCTATTGCATGTATATGCACCCAATGAATTTCATGTATGCACCAAGGATGACATGATGATTTATGAACATGTATGAATGATGTGAAGATGAATGTAATGATACTGCAACGTCATGATCACAAAACCAAGCCATGTGGTGCTCTAATCAAATCACTTCAAGCTTAGGTGCAAATTTCCTCTCTAGTATTAACATGTTTGAACATCCTTAAGAAACCACTAAGTGCCACAAAGTTAAGACTAAACACACACATAACATGATTCCAGAAGTTTAGTATTTCCAACATGTTAACAGCAGGAGCTTAGAAACTTGATAACTAGAGTTCTAAAACTCTAAATGACTTGCATGAGGATATTCTGCAAAGCTTATGAAATGGTCTATGTTTTATTTATAAACATATAAGCATGATTTCATCATTTACCAGGTTGAAATAGCACATGTACAGAATCTGTTCTAGAAGACAAAGTGCACTTCCAAAACTGAACCCGGATAGGAACAACTGCCATTTCTAAACTATAAGTCCAAATGCTACCAAAATTTTCCATCAACTAGTTCATGAAGTTCTCAACAACTTTGCTATAGATCACCAAGCATGAAAACATCATTAACATAGCCTAATTTGCTTAACTACCAAATCTTTCTAGAAAAGATAGATTTGTACAATTAAATATTAAGTGATGTTGAGAACATCACAAATGACCTACCCAACTTCACTAACAGTTATATCATGTTTAAGTAACACCAAATCTAGTCATGGCACTAGCATAAACATTTATCCAATCACCCTTTTGTATTTATTTAGAGTGCATAAGCATAAATGGCATCACATATAAAATGTACCCAGAAAATTCTAATAAAATTATAGAGGTAAACACATGCTACCAGGAGGCTACCATAAAAATGTAACCTCATTTTGACAAGCAGATATGGAGATATCCTAATAAACAAAGGGATAATCAATATAAAACATATACAAAGGAGAATTAATAATTGAAGCATATGACATCCAAAATTCATAAAAAAATAACTGAAGCATCATCAAAGCATGCTTAGCATCCCACAAAAATTTCAAAGCAAAAGGATCAATGTACAGTGAGATATCGAATTACCAAAATCACACAATTAAATAAAGTGCCTAACAAAAGTAATTTCAAACTCCAGAAAACATCAACTAACATGTAACCTTTTAATGCACAACTACATAGTACACATCATGAGGATTCCAAAAAGTCATCATTTACCTTTTTATGATTTTTCTACACATTTCAATGAATTTACAAAGTTCAATAACTATTTATAACAAACAAGAAATGATAAAGCTAGAAATCCTAAACAGGTCGAAGCCACTTGGCCCGCTAAGGCCATGGGCCAATCGGACCAGCCGGCCCACCTGATGCCCAGCAATCAAATAGAGTGGGGGAGATCTCGCGCTGACAGCGGGGCCCGCCCGTCATCCGCACGTAGAATAGGGGAAGGGGATCGATGGCGAGGTCTCGCCACCGGTGACGACTCCGGCGAGGCCGAGGGTACTAGGGTGCTCAGCTCGTCATCCTACGTCAACTGGTGAAGGAAAAGGACTCCCAAGCTACAGCGAAAAAGGCTACCGGTGGTGATGGCGGGTGCGGTGGCGCTGCCCGAGGTGCGCCGTCCGTCACTGGCCACGATGGCATCCGATGAGGGCAGTGACACCGTCATGGAGCCCTAGGGCTACTACTGAGCGAACTTGAGAGGACGAGGTGCTACGGAGAGGTGGGACCACGGCGAGCGCTCGCATGGAGGAGCTCTGACGAGGTCACCGCGTTGAAGAACCGAGCAATGCGGCCTCATTTGTGCTCGAATGGCTCCACGTAAGGGATGGTGGGGTAGAGAGGGTTGCAGCGGAGCTTTGCATGGTTGGGATTGGGCAGAGGAACGACGATAGCGGCTCAGGAGCTCGGTGAGCCTGCAGCAGCGGCAGTGGTGCGTTCCTTCACTTCGGCTTGCACAGAGGGGAGGAGAAGAAGAAAATGAGAGAGGGACAGGCTCGCGACGTCGTGGCGATCATATAGGACGCCATGGCCCAGCTAGTGGACACGCATCAGCGTATGTCTTGCCAAGTGGCTAGTAGGGCCTAAGCCCGGTCGGCCACTGCACCTCCCCTTCACCTCCATTCAGATGAAGGAACAAACTGAAACCGCCCCCTTCACGACCCTCTAGATCCTAATCCAGCCGGATTTAGCGAGAAGCACAATAAACAAAATGGTAGAGCTATAGGTGTACTACAAGATTGTCAATAGGAGCTTGGACTCATTAAGTTTATTTTGGGAGTTATAGCTCTCCAAAGTAGGTCACATGAAAACTTAAACTGAGTTTCAGTTAAACCCCGACTGAACCCAATTTTTCCCCACTCTATATTTCCTAAACCAGTGAGAATTAGGTGATGGTGTTATTGACAATATTGTAGAGCTACGTTAGTGCTACAAAAGTGTCAATATGGGTTAGAGCTGGTTCAGCACAGTTGGAGAGTTACAATGCTCCCAAGGTGGGCACATGAAACTGTAAATGTCACATTTTAGACTTAGAAATAATTCTAAGTGTTGGGCAGCCCTCTAACTGACTTGTGGGCCCTGTTTGAGCAGGTTCTAGGCATTTTCATGAGATGTCCATATTACAACTTTTGTTCCTTATCAAGTTTGCTACAACTTTGTTAAAGGTTGCCCAACCTTTAAACAACATTTGGTAACACTTTTGAAACTAGGAAGCAAAAGAGGTTTTTGAGTCAAACTAGGTCAACTATGAGTTAGAGGCTTAATTGGATGAGATGGTCAACATGAACATTGATCCATTAGGTGTCCTAAGCAAAACTAAGCTACTAGAGAGCATGTTAGATCATCACAAGTGTCATCTACACAAAAACCCTATTGAAACATTGTGTTGCAAGCATGTGTTGCCTAGTTTAACTAAGCATGTTGCATGTGTTGCATGATCATGTTTCAAGATGTTGTGTCACCCATCATAATAATACAAGTCTAAGGCATACATGAGCTATTACTGCAAGCAAGAATACACATAGTACATACACTCAATAGGAATGTTGCAGATGTTTCAATGTTATGTTTCAATGACAATGCACATGGAATGATGGTGCACATGCTCATGTCATGCTCATATGGATGCACAGATGCAAGGAAAACACCTAGGGTGTTATAGCCCTCCCTCTTATAAAAATCTCGTCTCGAGATTTGAAAGTCGTACCATTTTTCATAGAAAGCGGAAGAGTTGTCCTTTAAATAATCCTCTCTTTCCCAAGTTGCATCACGTTCACCGTGGTTACTCCAAACCACCTTGTATAATTTGACTACTCAACTTTAAGTCACCCTTTCCAGAGTATCCAGAACATATATTGATTTCTCCTCATAAGAAAGATCGGATTTCAATTTGATGCGTCTCACTTCTACTCTTTCCTCAGGAAGACGGAGACATTTCTTCAATTGAGAAACATGAAAGACTGGAAAGATAGCTCCCAACTCACGAGGTAGACTAAGCTTATAAGCTACTCTTCCACTTTTCTCAATAATCTGATAAGGTCCAACGTATCGAGGCTCAAGCTTCCTTTTGATCCCAAAACGCTTTACTCCTCTCATAGGAGACACCTTCAGATAGACATGGTCACCTACTTCAAACTCAATAGGTTTTCTTCTCTTATCTAAATAGCTCTTTTGTCTAGCCTGAGCGGCTGCCATATTTTTCTGTATAGCACAGACTTGCTCCTCATCTTCTTTTACAAAGTCAATACCATAGAATCTTCTTTCTCCTGGTTCCACCCAGTTCAAAGGAGTTCTACACTTGTGACCATATAAAGCTTCAAAAGGAGCCATCTTGATGCTCTCTTGATAACTATTGTTGTAAGAGAATTCAGCGAGAGACAATCATTTCTCCCAAGAGCCATTACAGGAGATGATGCAAGCTCTAAGCATGTATTCAAGAATGTGATTCACATGCTCAGTCTGCCCCAATATTTGTGGATGATAGGAAGGACTGCAGATCAAGTTAGTTCCAAGATTTTGATGTAGGCACTCCTAGAAACAAGCTATAAACTATGGCCCTCTGTCAGAGACAATAGACTTAGGCACTCCATGAAGACGTACAACTTCTTGAAAGTAGATATCAGCATATTGGTGTGGGTGATAGTTACTCTTCACAGGGATAAAGTGAGCAGACTTTGTCAAATGATCAACTATAACCCAAATAGAATCAAAACCTCTTTGTGTGGTCGGTAATCCGATGATAAAGTCCATAACAATGTTGTCCCACTTCCAACCTTGGATAGATAAAGGCTGAAGTAAACTAGGCTTCATGTGAATGGCCTTAACTCTACAACAATTATCACACCTAGAGACGTAGGCTGCAATTTCCTTCTTCATCTTGGTCCACCAATAATATGATTTGAGGTCCTGATACATCTTGCTGCTGCCAGGATGGATCGATAATTTAGAAGAATGGGCTTCAGCCATGATTTGGTTTCTAAGTTCCTTGTCCTTGGGCACGACAAGTCTATCGTTGAACCAGAGAATTCCTTTGTCATCCACTCGAAAGTGCTTGGTTTCTTGCTCCTTCATTTTTCTCTTGATGTGAAATATACCAGTATCAGTCTTTTGTAGCTCAATCAACGGTGATATGATGGAGTATGATAGGACGTAAGAGATGAGAAAAATGAAAATCTTCTTCTATCAGAGAATTGCAATAAGATTTTCTACTTAAGGCATCGACAACCACATTTGCTTTACCAGGATGATAATGCACTTGGAGGTTATAATCCTTGATTAATTCCAACCATCTTCTCTGGCGCATATTTAACTTGGGTTGAGTAAATATGTACTTGAGACTCTTATGATCTGTATAGATATTGCACTACAGCAGCTAACTCCAAATCATGAGTTGGATAGTTGACTTCATGTTTTCTCAGCTGACGTGAAGCATATGTAATAACTCGGCCTTCTTGCATAAGTACACCACCTAAACTAGTACCTGATGCATCACAATACACATCAAACGGTTTCTCAATATCAGGTTGCGCTAATATAGGAGCTGATGTCAACAAAGTCCGTAGAGTGCGGAAAGCTTGCTCACACTCTAGGGTCCAATCAAACTTCCTATCCTTCTCAAGTAGTCGAGTCATAGGCTTAGCTATCTTAGAGAAATCCAAAATAAAACGACGATAGTAGCCAGCCAATCCAAGAAAACTCCGAACTTCATGCACTGTAGTTAGTGCCTTCCAATCTAAAACTTCCTGTACCTTAGTTGGGTCTACTGAAATCCCTTCACCAGACAATACATGACCGTTCTTTAACCAGAATTCACATTTGCTGAACTTGGCATAGAGCTTATGTTCACGTAATCTGGATAAAACAATTCTCAGATGCTCGGCATGTTCTTCTTCATTTTTAGAATAGATGAGGATATCATCAATGAATATCACCACAAACTTGTCTAGCTCTCACATGAATACTGAATTCATCAGATACATGAAATGTGCAAGAGCATTGGTCAGACCAAAAGACATGACAAGATATTCATATAGTCCATATCTGGTAGAGAAAGTTGTCTTTGATATGTCTTCAGGATGGATTTTAATTTAGTGATAACCAGATCTCAGATCGATCTTCGAGAATACCTTTGCTTTAGATAATTGATCAAACAAGATATTAATACGAGGCAGCAGATACTTGTTCTTGATAGTGACTGCATTGAGTGGTCGATAGTCCACACACATGCGCAGAGACTGGTCCTTCTTCTTCACGAAGATAGCCGGACAACCTCATGGAGAAGAACTAGGACGGATCAACCCTTTCTACAAAAGTTCACCAAGTTGGGTCTTGAGTTCAGCTAACTCATTTGGTGGCATTCTATATGGTCTTTTGGAAATTGGTGCGGTACCCGGAATTAACTCGATCTTGAATTCTACATCTCGATCTAGAGGTAATCCTGGTAAATTATCGGGAAAAACATCTGAAAATTCACACACCACAGGAACTTCTGCAATCTCTTTTGCTTTTGCTATGATAGCATTAGCTGTAGTCTGAGGACTAACATCTCATGGAAGTTGCACTAGAAAACACTACAAGAAATGTGTTGGTTTATGTCATTTTACTTTTGTCATAATATTTGCAATTTATATCATAGGTCATCATTTATGACGACTGAATGACGAAAAAGCTTGCGTCAAAAACCATGCAACTTAAACCATGATTTTGTGACATTTTGATGTTGGAGTCATAAATCTATGACATTGGTTTAGAAGTCACAAAAGTTTATGATGATAGGTTTTAAGTCACAAAATTAAACCATGGCCTGCTAAAGCCCATGTAAGAACAGCCTTATAGTGGGCTCTTTGTGGCTGAATTTTAGCCTAGTCCATTTTCTGTTTGGAAGCTTGTTTTTAGCCCATATCTAAATTCTATTGATTTCAGCCCGACCTAACTTGATTGGGCTGAGCCCACATGAGATCTTTTAGGCCAGCCCAGATCTTTTCGCTACTGTTTATGGCCCATACGAATTTTTTTTGAACCAGCCCACTTTTTTCTATGCTGTTTAGAGCCTATCCAATACTTATTCGGGCCAACCCAAATAGCTTTTAATTGGGCCAGGCAAACAACACAATTTATAAATAAAAAAACATTCATACATGCATTCCAAATATATCAAATTTTGCATTTCAAATACAACTAATACACAAATCTTGCACTTCAAATAACATCCATTTCACCAACAAATATAAGCAGTACATTCACAGTTGAGTCTCCAAGGTCAGAACCTTTCATTACAGAACCAAGAGGTTATGACCATTAGTTCACAGACATGTGACCACTATGACAACAGGCTCACATGACCAAAATATTACAGGACAATAGGTTCACATGACCAAAATATTACAGGACCAGCCACACATAGGCTTCTCAGTTCTCACATAAGATGAACAACCCAAGTTCTTAGATACATGCTAATCTGAGAACACTTGCCGTTATAATGATTACCATGGTCACTCCAAAATCGCATACATGGCCACAGCTTCGGTCACAGGTATGTGTCCATATCAAAATGACAGCCAAGACACTAATTTGAGAAAGTTTTGAAACTTACTGTGGGGCATTAGATGGTGCAGAGTTGGCAGCAAAGAAAGAACGAAAGAAACCATGCATCTCACTTATTTGGTTCTTCAGCCTAGCAGTCTCTTCTTCCACCTTCTTTCTTGCATCCCTCTCCTCTACTTGATTCTTCAGATCGTCCATCTCAACTCGAACTTCTACTGCTCCTGCCTTCTCAGCAACTAATTCACTCTCAAGCTCCTGTACACGCTTAGCAACTTCAGCAGCTTTAGCAATTCTCTTCATTGCTGCAGACTCAATGCCAATATTTTGAAGAAATTTTGAGGTTGGCAGAACTTGAGCTACAGCTTGGGTTGGAGTTTTTGCAGCTTGCCCTTCTTGTGGTGCTTGAGCAGCGATGGCCTCCATTTCAGCCTAGCATGGAAAACAAAGCAAGTCAGGTTTCTCACATTCCAATTTTTATCCATCATAGTACAAAAGAAGACAGGAAGATGTACTCACAATAGCTTTTTGTGCATCCTCACTATATCCTGTCTTACTGCTGCAATGTGTGGCCTTGAAGAAGTCAATCGCAGTGGGTGGGTCATCCTTAAATTTAGACTTCTGAAACATGTAAACAGCAGTTTAAACATTTGAAAAAGAAAGTTAACCGCAGTTGAAACAATAATTTAAAGCAATGTGTGTCCTTACTATCAATCAGTACTTCACTACTGGTGACTATTGGTGATGATTAGCTAGTTGAGGCACAATGCATTTATTTATTAGTTAAGTTCATAATCTGAACATGCAGAAAAGAAACAATCCAGATCTATAGCAATAGTGTGTATCCTTGTTGTTAATCAGTACTTTAGTACAGTTAGTGGTCAGCTAATCGAGGCACAATGTATTTAATTATTTACTAGTTACTAGTTCATCATCGGAACATGCAGAAACAAAACAATCTGCATCTGTGCATTTGCTGGCCTACTTCAAATAAAGATTAATGGCACTACAGAACAGCAATTGCAATCAGGTTCACTAAAAATAGTAATTTGATCAGCAGAAATTTACTTCATTGACACCAGAAAGTATAAAAGTAGCTTACCATGACATAGCATTGAGCAATATAGGACCGAGATCCTGTCTTCTGCTGGTACTTTACTAGCCCACGGGTATCCTTAGCTTTCAAACATTTTTCCTATAGAAAAGCAAACATTAATGGATGGGTGGTTCTTTTTTAAGTCAACATTTGTGAGAGATATTTATGAAGGATACCTTGTGCTTTGGGGTAGACCACATGTCCACTAGTGCTTTCCACTGCTCATCCGTCATAGTGCCCAATGGTGAAGTGGTTCTTACTTGGTTAGCTGCTATGCCATTAAAGTACTTCTTCAACAAGTATCTCATATTCCGCTGTCCTTTTTTGAGCAAATCAACACATGCATATTCCACTGCTTTCTTATTGGTTGGATCAATAGAGAAATGACTCTGGACAAGAGCATATGAACATATGGTCAAAAGGCGCACAAATCATATAATTACGCTATGACAACTAGCATAGCATGCATATTTCCGAACTAATTCCGCTATGAGAACTAACATAACAGCTTGAGTAGTGCAGCCAAATGAACAAGCAATTACTGGATAATCAGCCTTTTATACGATCTGCAGTGCATATGATCTACCATGTTACAGAATAATTCTACAGTGCTTATGATCTACACAAATAATCAAACAAAATGGATGGGATGCAATGGCCAAGGGAGGATCCAGGTTCAAAAGTCATTGATGTCACTTCTATTAAACTATAAATCATCTTCATATGGGAACAGTAATTTGCAAGGGAAAATATAAAAGACTATTGCTGTCAGGTTATGGTCGAAGGATAGACCAAACCAAATATTATTGTTGTCCGCCTTGCCAACGGCTGAATTTAACAACTACAGATGGGGCTCCATCTAGACCAAACCACAAAGGTTATGGTCGAAGGATAGACCATACCCAAAAATGAAAATAAATGGCAAAATCAAATAGCAATCGCAGTATTATCAGAAAATAATTGCCTTATCACGAACAGAGCTACTAGTATGAACCAAAAATGTGACATCTAGCATAATGAACAGAAATCAGACAACTAGCAACAAAAGTCATATCACAAATCAATCTTACCTATTGGTTCACGAGTAGTTGACTTCCGGTTTCTGCCCTTCCTACCAGGAGCCATCTTGATGCGGAGATGTCGGTGGCCAGTGCAGCTGTCAGTGGCGAGTAGAGTTGGGGGCTGGATCTCGGAGGTTGCGGGTGCAGACGGCCTTGCGGCCTATTCTGCAGCCGGACGAAGTTAGGGTTTGGAGAGGAGTGGCGGCCGCGGATGGAGCTGTGGGAGGAGACTGATTTGGAACATACAGGGTTTGGGGAACGAGGAAGGGAATAGATAGTGACAATGGCAAAAGTACTATAGTATCCGCGTTCTGACTAAGGCTATTCTAGAATATGCGTGGGCAAAAGGAACATTTTACACCTAAATTTTCGCTCTGGCGGGGGATGCACGCGCTCACAGCGAATTTCATTCGCGCTCACACTCACAGCGAATTTTGAGGGGGCTCACCCTATATACACGTGTACGTGAAATTTGAACTACATTTTGTTCAAACTTTCTTAAATGAAAAAATGGCCTATATAAGGATTGTAGATCTTGACGAGCTGAACAAACTTGATATTCAAAACTTTTCAATTTGAGATAATCTAGGGTTCCGAAAACTAGTTTATAGACGTCAAAATTTAAAAATCACAAATTTGAACCATCCAAACTATCTCAAATGGAAAGTTGACCAAAACAACAATTATAGATCTTGATGAGTTGAACAAACTTGGTATTCAAAACTTTTCAATTTGTAGTCATTTAGAGTTCATAATACTAGAGTCAAAGTGTTGTTTTTTTTATTTGACCAAATTTGACTTGGTCAAACTTGCTCAAATAAGACACTAAATGACCTCAGATGAAAAAACTCTGAATACCAAGTTTGATCATCTTAGCAAGATCTACAATTGTTACATAGCTTATTTTCCCATTTGAGAAAGTTTTATCAAACACTAGTCACAAATTTTGAATTTCATATAGACTTTATAAAACTATGTCACACACTTGTGAAATTTGAACTACATTTTGTTCAAACTTTCTCAAATGAAAAAATAGCCTATGTAAGGATTGTAGATCTTGATGAGCTGAACAAACTTGGTGTTCAAACATTTGAGACAATCTGTATCTTTATCTTATTTGTTGCTTTACTCTTTAGTCTTTCGGCTTAATCTAGATGGATTATGGACTCATAGAGTGGTGTAATGGTTTGCGCATGTATGATATATATATACTGCTTTTACTCAATATCCGAATAGATATTTGTATCCGACCTTCTCCGAATCCGATTCATACCGTATTCGATACTCATTATTCGTATCTGTAACCGAGTCAATCCGTATTCGTATATGTATCCGAACGCTATCCGTGTCCGAATCCGAATCCGACCAGAAATATGAAAACAAATATAATATGAGTGATATCCGTTCGTATCTGATCCGTTTTCATCCCTCAGTGGTCATAGCTGCTTCTAGATGTGTTAGCGCTCCAGGTTTGAATCTCCTCGGGCGTGTCTCTTTTTTCGATTTTTGCAACTGTTTCGAACCATGTTTGATGGGCTGGCGAACACTGATCTCTGTTGGGTGCGGCGCTAAACTGCTCGCCTGGGCTGGCCTCCACGTGAGATTGGGCTGGGCTGCTCCCGGTCAGCATCAAGAGAGAGCGAGCTAGACGCACCGAGAGAGGCCACGCGGGTGCAGGGGCTGCTCCCGTGCGTGGTGCATGCGTGTGTGTAAGGCTGGACGAAAAACTCGAAGCTCATTAGCTCGCTTGGCTCGTGGCTGGCTCGACTCAGCTCGGCTCGGCTCGTTAGGATAACGAGCCGAGCCGAGCCAGGATTTTAGCTCGTTAGCTATAACGAGCCAACTCGAGCTGGCTCGTGAGCCGCTCGCGAGCCAAACGAGCCGTAGTTTTAGAGAAAAAATCATCATAACTTATATTAGTTTTGTATTACTTCATGTTTTGCACTTCACAAATAGATAATATATTAGCTCATATGAATATTTTGTTCGATTTAAAGCTATTGAATATATTATTTTTATATTATTAATATTTTTATGCTTTAGATAAATACAAATATTATATTTTGTATTTTTTTTTCTGGCTCGCGAGCCTAACGAGCCAGCTCGAGCTCGTAACGAGCCGAGCCGAGCTGGCTTTCTGGCTCGTTAAGATAACGAGCCGAGCCGAGCTGGCTCGTTATCCTAACGAGCCAGAACGAGCCGAGCCGAGCCGAGCCGAGCCGGCTCGTTTACCAGCCTTACGTGTGTGGGTCTGGTGGTGTGTGTGCGTGGCATTTTATTTTTATTTTCTTTTTTTGTTAATTAAATCTTCATTAGAAAACAAATTGTCAAGTGTACAAACAATTATATACATAAGCTGAGATATACACAAATATATACATATATACACACAAATACATTTGGCACTAATTGAGTTTTCACACTAAAAATAAAGATATGTGTGCATATATAAATGTATTTTTATTTAATTATTATTTTAATACCCAACTCAGCAATTTACTGTTATTCATATATACGTACTGGTGTATACTTTTATCTACTATTTGAAATAATTAACAATAAATAATATTTACATATTTTATATACATCTTGATTTATTTGACTTGTCAATTACTAGAATGATATATGACTATGAACATGATTAACGGCATTAATCAACACCTACGGTGTTACTAGACCTGTCTTGACAGTTGGACCCGCATGCCACCTTGGACAATGCTAATAAAATCAATAAAATAATTTATGACACACTATCCTTGCAAAGTATACTTTATGACATGGCAAGTATTGTCATAACATACAATTGGACTAGCATTAAGACATTTTTTGTGACATAAATTTACTTATGTCACTAAGTTTGGATGCCTCTAAAAAAATCGTCATAAACTAGTTGATTTAGTGACCTTTTGACTTGATGTCATGCAA
The DNA here is from genome assembly GCA_038087645.1 of Saccharum hybrid cultivar R570. Lineage (NCBI taxonomy): Eukaryota > Viridiplantae > Streptophyta > Magnoliopsida > Poales > Poaceae > Saccharum > Saccharum hybrid cultivar. Next base: position 1,662,277 of record JAQSUU010000293.1, read on the forward strand.
TAAACGTCATAAACCTACACATTTCTTGTAGTGAAAGCTTGTTGATCTTTTGGATCCCTCAACATAACCACCCTCATAGAGGTATCGATCATAACACCATTTCCACTCATCCACTTCATACCTAAGATTACATCTAGGCCCAATCCTGGTAATACCATGAGATCTAGATCATACAGACGTCCTTCTATCTCAATCTTTGCTCCTAAGACCAACTAGTTGGTGGAAATATTATTTCCGGCAACACTAATATTATAACCACTATTATCTAAAGTAATGACCTTCATACCATGCTTGGCTACAAAAGTGGAACTGATGAATGAGTGGGAAGCACCTGAATTGAACAACACAATTGCAGGTTGTTGATTCACTAAGAATACACCAGCTGTAATAATTTCACCCGAAGGAATGGATTCCACCGTGGTGTATTGAACATGTCCTTTACACACTTCCCTATTGCTTTCTTCTGGATTCTTCGGAGGAAGAGGACAATCTTTGGCCCAATGATTGGACATTTTGTAATTCCAACACGGCCAGTTATGTGGTGGAGAATTGGATTTTCCTTGCCTAATATTATTCTTCTTGACCTAACCTTTCTTTTGATATGGATGATATCTGGTGGATACGCCAGGCGAATGATACCGAGGTGCAACCACCACAAGAGTATTGGATAATGATACTTTGGATTCATAAGATTTCTCATGGCTCTTAGAAGCAGCATAAACAACATTACAGTTCTCTTGAAGGATAGTATCACTGACAAACTCGTTAAAAGTTGCACACTTGCTATTGCACATGGCCTTCATCAATTTGGGACACAACCCCCTTTTAAAACTTGCAATCTTCTTAACCTCTGTATTAACAAATTCTGGAGCATATCTTGACAAGCTGATGAAAACATGTAGATATTTTGTTATGCTTTTGTCTCCTTGGGTGAGCTTCATAAACTCGGTGTGCTTGATTGTTATGAGACCAGAAGGAATGTAATGCCCCCGAAATGCTTCCTTGAACTGATCCCAAACTACAGCCATATTCTCACGCACAGTATTCCAATGATGATACCACCAAACGCCTGCAGGTCCTTGCAACTGTTGCGAAGCATATTCTGTTTTCATATCATCTGTCACCTTGAGCACACGGAACTTATGTTCAATAGTGTTCAACCATTCGTCTGCTTGAAGTGGTTCTTTTGCTTCTCAGAAAATAGGAGGCTCGATATCCAAGAAATCCTTATAGGTGTTGTACTAGACAGGCTCAAGTTCTTGATGGACATGGTTTCTGACACTCTCATCCAAGGCACGCTAACTTTCAACAAGCATTTGCAGCAACTCAGCAGAGGTAGGTTGCGGAGGAGATGATGGCAGTTCCATATTGCCCTGACTCCATCTGCTAGAGCGAAGCTGACGAGGCATCTGCAAGTAGGTGAAACCAGTAAGCATTGATGACGTCGGAAAGCTGCTGATGAAGTATATAAGCATGATGAAAAGGTTGTAACCAACTATCCAAATTCCAATCTCAAAGGAAGGAAATCTCTTGGTTTGAGGTACTGATCTTCTGATAAGATAGGGAGCAATATCCAAGAAAAGGTTCACGAGAAGATAACACATTGGTGTAGCTCCATAATGGATCATGATTAGCAATCCTTGATACCTGCGCGTGCCGAGCAGCACAACCTTGTGTCACGCACCATAGGAGGCTCCCGGTTTCATCATGGCACCATGGAGTACTAATCGTAACACCATTACCGAATACACACCCATGAGGAATCCTCACATGTTAGGAATTAGACGTGTAGAACAACATCATCCAAAGATGGGGTAGCAAACAAGGATGGATACAAGGTTAGAAGCAATGGAGAGGCGAGTTATAGATCAAAACACATTCTAACTCGAGGAGATACATCATGAAATTGTGTCTTGCTTTCTTCCACTAGATTGACTAACTACCACAATTCTTCACGAAAGAACACAATCGCTTACGGGAAAACTATTTGGGGGGAAGAAAATTTTGAAAGAATGGGATAAGCAATTTATAAGGGAGGGAGTAATGCAGAATGCAATGTATGATGCGAACATGGTGCATGCATGAACCATACGTCCTCACAAATCTAGGAAGAATTAGAAAATTCTACCGTATAGTTCGGTGGCATACACACATTCTCTAAATAAAGATAACTAGTCGCTCTACAGGAAACGTTGTTAGTGTACCTGCAGAAAATTACATTTTAGCACAACAATTCCCTGTATAGCACACAAGGAAAATAATAAACTAAATACTTTCTATACATACATCCCTCGATGTATAGCACACAAGGAAAGCCCTATATCTCGCAGGTGATGGGAAATCAGCCGACTTCTACTGGTCTAATTAAGTAGGGCTAAGCATAGATACGATCCTATCTACATATGATTCAAGGTTCAAATTGCTGGACAAGGAGTGTTATCAATGCAGCAAGAGTTTTCAACCAACTCCTATAACGTAATGCAACAATACACATATAACATGTATATATAGATAATTTCTTTGAAAGTAGGAGGCTTATAATGCTCCGGGGCTTGCCTTAACCGAAAGAAGATAGATCCAGGTTTGGCTTCAAGAACGGTTCCCACGTCTTCTTCGACTTCATCGGACTGGACATCCAGCTCCCAAATGAACTCCAACCTCGAGGTTCATGCCTTGTGGAGCTTTACGGTCACCACGATTCTTGGCACACCTATTTCATGTATATGCACCCAATGAATTTCATGTATGCACCAAGGATGACATGATGATTTATGAACATGTATGAATGATGTGAAGATGAATGTAATGATACTGCAACATCATGAGCACAAAACCAAGTCATGTGGTGCTCTAATCAAATCACTTCAAGCTTAGGTGCAAATTTCCTCTCTGGTATTAACATGTTTGAACATCCTTAAGAAACCACTAAGTGCCACAAAGTTAAGACTAAACACACACATAACACGATTCTAGAAGTTTAGTATTTCCAACATGTTAACATCAGGAGCTTAGAAACTTCATAACTAGAGTTCTATAGCTCCAAATGACTTGCAAGAGGATATTCTGGAAAGCCTATTAAATTTGTTCTAGAAGACAGAGAGCACTTCCAAAATTGAACCCGGCTTGGAACAGCTGCCATTTCTAAACTATAAGTCCTAATGCTACCAAAATTTACCACCAACTAGTTCATGAAGTCCTCAACAACTTTGCTATAGATCACCAAGCATGAAAACATCATTAACATAGCCTAATTTGCTTAACTACCAAATCTGTCTAGAAAAGATAGATTTGTACAATTAAATATTAAGTGATGTTGAGAACATCACAAATGACCTACCCAACTTCACTAATAGTTATATCATGTTTAAGTAATACCAAATCAGGTCATGGCACTAGCATAAACATTTATCTAGTCACCCTTTTCTATTTATTTAGAGTGGACAAGCATAAATGGCATCACATATAAAATATATCCAAAAAATTCTAATAAAATTACAGAGGTAAATACATGCTACCAGGAGGCTACCATAAAAATTTCATCTCATTTTGACAAGCAGATATGGAGATATCCTAATAAACAAAGGGATAATCAATATAAAACATATACAAAGGAGAATTAATAATTGAAGCATATGACATCCAAAATTCATGAAAATTTAACTGAAGCATCACCAAAGCATGCTTAGCATCCCACAAAAATTTCACAGCAAAAGGATCAATGAGCAGTGAGATATCGAATTACCAAAATCACACAATTAAATAAAGTGCCTAACAAAAGTAATATCAAAATCCAGAAAACATCAACTAACATGTAACATTTTAATGCACAACTGCATAGTACACATCATGAGGATTCCAAAAAGTCCTCATTTACCTTTTTATGATTTTTCGACAAATTTTTATGAATTTACAAAGTTCAAAAACTATTTATAACAAACCAGAAATGACAAAGCTAGAAATCCTAAACCGACCGAAGCCACTCGGCCCGCTAAGGCCATGAGCCAACCGGACCAGCCTGTCACGGAACCGTCCAAATTATAAGAGCACAAGTACAAAAACAATCACCGAAGTGATCAAATTCTCACACTTGAGCCTATATAACTCCGGTAGTCCAATGAAATCACGAGGGATTTCAAACCAACCAACATACAAGCCAAGATCGTAGTGATTCAACTTAACCAGTCACATGTTACATCCATTTCACAAGTAATTCAATATACAACGGAGTTCAACATAGTTATTACAACTTAAGTTTAAAAGTAGCGGAAGCAAAGTAATTTGAAACTAACAACACCTTTATTTCAAATACATGCTAGTACCAAGGTCGACTTCCAACAAAAGCATTAGAGAGAAGATAACTTAGACGGATCATGCCCGTGATAACACTCTGCCTTTACGGCAGGAGCCAACCACTCTTGTAATCGTCATGATACATCACAACCTGCAACAAGTGAGGATAAAACCCTGAGTACAAGAAGGTACTTGGCTAGACTTACCCGTCAAAAACCAGAAATAAAGTGACACCAAGGATCATGCAAGGCTGATATAAAGTGGGCTAGCTTGACAACATTTTGCGTAAAAGCTTAATACAGATAAGTAATCATTAATGCTTAATCATCAAGTTAATCATCATTAACCTGTCATCTATATTAGCACCTGTACTAGAGCACTCACTTGATTAGGAGCAAACAATATTAACCATAGCAGGTATAAATTGAGGCAACATTTACATTGTAACAGAACCGTCCAAATTATAAGAGCACAAGTACAAAAACAATCACCGAAATGATCAAATTCTCGCACTTGAGCCCATATAACTCCGGTAGTCCAATGAAATCACGAGGGGTTTCAAACCAACCAACATACAAGCCAAGATCGTAGTGATTCAACATAACAAGTCACATGTTACAATCATTTCACAAGTAATTCAATATACATCGGAGTTCAACAAAGTTATTACAACTTAAGTTCAAAAGTAGCGGAAGCAAAGTAATTTGAAACTAACAACACCTTTATTTCAAATATATGCCAGTACTAAGGTCGACTTCCAACAAAAGCATCAGAGAGAAGATAACTCAGAAGGATCATGCCCGTGATCACACTCCGCCTCTACGGCAGGAGCCAACCAACTCTTGCAGTCGCCATGATACATCACAACCTGCAACAAGTGGGGATAAAACCCTGAGTACGACAAAGTACTCAGCTAGACTTACCCGTCAGAAACCAGAAATAAAGTGACACCAAGGATCATGCAAGGCTGATATAAAGTGGGCTAGCTTGACAACATTTTGCATAAAAGCTTAATATGGATAAGTAGTCATTAATGCTTAAGCATCAAGTTAATTATCATTAACCTATCATCTATATTAGAACCTGTACTAGAGCACTCACTTTATTAGGAGCAAACAATATTAACCATAGCAGGTATAAATTGAGGCAACCTTTCCATCGTGATCCAATTAACCATCCGTTCAATTTAATGGAATCTACGTTGCCGCTGCTCAAGTCAAGTGCTCACTAACCGGGAGCGACGGCGATTCGAATCGAATTCCTATCCAGCTGGAGGGGTATTTCTAACACTCACCGCGCAGGCCCCTGCCAGGGTCGCACAAGCCACCTTTTCATATGATTCAGGAATCACGGGTCCGAATGATGTCGCGACCCCAAGGGCGACACTCTGCCAGGTGATAGGGACTCTAACCCCCCTTGGTCTCACGCCAATGTCCCCAAGCACATCCTTTCTCTCCTCCAAGAAGCAACCTACCATTCGATTCCCGGCCTGAACCACATTACTCGGCTTCGCGGTCGGAACGGCTTATCTGGCCAACTAAGTGTTAGACTGCGTTCAACATGACTCAAGGACGTACAGCGAATCGGTCCTTAAACGACTCAGACGGGGATAGATTCACACCCAAGACCTCCATGCCTTGTTGCTTCACTATCGTCATCCCGCCCGATCTCATTTCATTTTATTAACACATGGTTCCATTCCACGATAGCAAATATAGCCAACCGTGCCATATATGAATATCCCTATATCTTGCAGGTGACAGGAAATCACCTGACTTCTACCGCTTAAAGCGGGGCTAAGCATCTACTCGATCCTATTCTATGTAGGATTCAAGGATTCATATATCTGGACAAGGAATGATATAATGCAGCAAGGGTTTCCAACCAACTCCTACCACATAATGCAACAATACTTATAACATATATATATATATATATATATATAATTAATTGCTTTGAAGATAGGAGGCTTATAATGCTCCAGGGCTTGCCTGGGATCCGACTCAAGTTAGAGTATGTCAGATGAGTTCGCTTGGCGAGCATCCTCTCATCTAGCACTTGCCCGATTCTTCTATCTTCGGGATGGATCCACCAACTCCATCTTCGGGTTTGGCTCCACATCAGGTCTTTCACGTGCTTTAGCTAACGTACCTAAATGAGGTGCAACAATGCATATGTATGAATGCATAGAAGTGCAATAAGCAAAGTAATCAATTAAGCATACCAAACTCACGTAAGCACCTAGAGCTAATTAATTTAATCCTCATTAGGGCATAACATAGAAAATTGCGAGCACAACAATCAAGGCATAAATCTTATAAGATTACAGGGTACCAACCCAAGTACCATCAAGGATATGAGCCACACTTCCACACCCTAGCATGACAAAGTTAATCAAAGCACTACAACAAGAATCTACTACCTTCCGGACATACATGCAATAGCTGAGTAAATCAATCATATCTGGAGTTTTATAAATCCAATTGACTTGCAAGAAGACATTATGGAAAGCTTATAAAATTATCTACATTTCATATAATATCATCACAGCATGATTCATAAGTTAAACAAGTCAAAAATACAAAGTTCCAGAATCTGTTCCTGACAAACAGAGAGCAAGCAATTCTGTACCCTAACTTTAAACAGCTATAACTCCTAAACCACATTGTTAAATGCCACCAAATTTTAACAGAAGCTAGATACATAATTTATCTACAACTTTTGTATAAATAAGTTTCACAACAAAGCACAGTATCATGAAGAACTTTGTTAAGTTCCCAGATCTGTCCAGAAACCTCATTTGCAAGAAATAATTATTAACTTATGTTGCAAACATATAATTAGACAAAACCAACTTTACCAACATGTCACACATGACTAATGAACACCAAAAAACATAGTGTTAATTACTAAATAAATTCTTTTAATACATTTTCTTAATTTATTTAGATCATTAGGTGGAATTATGACCACATCATAAAGATACTCAATAAATTCTCACATGCTCCCAAAAGTCTACTATCCAAATTTGAAACCATTTGGACATGTATAACAACCTCTATGAAAAAGACAAATGGCTATAGCAATAAATCATGTGAGAGCAAGTTAATTCCAAAACTCCATATTTTCTGTGAACACAAGGCCATATTATAAATCAATATGATAGAGAAACATCATACTAAGGTAATGGAACAACATTTTCTATTTTATCATTTATATATTATTTATAAGCTATTTAGTAAGCCATAAACAAGTTAACTCAATAACTTGAGCATACAGTAAGCAATGGTCATGAAATTTATACAACAGTACATCCATAGTATGACAAGCCTACCATAACAATTTCACACCAATTGGAGCAACACAACTCAAGATATAAAATGACAAGCAATATGATGCAGATTTCCTTATTTATCAAGGTCAAATAAAATCTTAAGAAAACAGTGAACAACTAGGGTGTTTCATATTTTTCCTAGCAAGTGCATGTCATCACAAAATTAACAAAACAAGAATCACTATTTTTGGATATCTAAAACTCAAGATATGGCTCTGGTCAAGTTTATAAGCATTTTAGAGCATTTTTAAAGCTTAAATAAAAACATCAGAAAACATCTACAAACACCTAGCATATTGTGACTCCACTGCATAGATCTCTTCTCAAGGTTTCCAAAAAGTCCACATTTACTATTTTTGGAATTACCTAGCATGAGATATGAATTTTAGAAGATTTACACCGATTCAAAATCAGGATTAAAACCACCCTAACTTCATTTGCTACGCCCACCCGGTTTCGCCCCCAGTCGAGTCCCCAGTGGCGCTGACGTGTGGGATCTACTGCTCAGCCGGGCCCGCCTGTCAACCACACGCAGAGGGACAGAGAGAGGGGAAGACCGTCCCCTTCCTCTGGACGCCGGGAACAGAGGAGGTTGGCCGACCCGCGGCTCCGGCCGGCACGGGCGGCGCTGGCGGTGAGCGGCAGGGCCGTGGCGATGCCCTGGTCTGCGCGCATCCAAGGGAGGTAGCAGCTCCCCCGGAGACCCCTCATGGCGCCCTGGCCACGAGCGCCGGCGGCAAGGAACGATGGCGGTAGGCGGTGGCGGTGCTCCGGTGTCGAGCGACTGGATGCGAGGCGCGCGGGAGGTGCAACGTGAGGTGAGGGAGGTGGTGCGGTGGTTCATTCGAGCGGAGGGAGGCCGGAGGCCAAGAATGGCGGTGGCGGCTCGGAGCTCGGCCATGGCGGCCATGGCGGCGGCGCTCTGCGCTGCGCGTGCTACGGGCAAAGGGAGGCGAGCACGAGTGCATGGAGAGGGTGGTGGAGTCACTGGTGCACATGGCAGAGACCGCAATGGCTAGGAGCGTTGGGCGTGACAGCGGCGGCCGGAGCTCTGCCGGCCCGGCCATGGCGCGGCCGCGCTCTGCGCGAACAGAGAGGGAGAAGGGAGTGAAGAAGGGGAAGGAAGGGGCGTGCTGGTGCCCCTCCTCATCAGCGGTCGGGCGCAGGGCGCGTGGCCGAAGGTGGGATGCGCGGCAGCGGTGGAGGCGCATGGCGGCCACGTTCTGGACGCGCGGCGCTCCCTGAGGCATTCCACCGAACACGTGGCGTGCGTGAAACCGCCTGACTTGGAGACCATTTCTGGGCCTGCTCGGGTCCGAATTTGAATATGGGCCAATTATGAAAGTTGTTCATTTCATGATGCCCTACAACTCTTGTTTAAGGACCTTAGTCATTAGAGCAATGTATTAGCAGCTAATTAATCTCAAAGTTGACAGCGTCAGTGAGTTGACAGTGATTAGCAACTACAAGAATTGATGGCCAAAATGAAATGCAACTTATGCCATCTTCTTGCATGGCCTTTCCCTTCAAGTGAGCTCCAACTTTTACATTTGGACCTACCCATGTTACTTAACAATTTTTGGAGAACGTGACATGCCAATGTCGATGACACTGAAATCAGGGCTTTAATTTTCTAAGTGCTGAATTCAGCTCTATCTCTGACTTGTGGGCCCCTTTTTGATCATGTTCCACCCATTTTCATGACTTGACTCTTAAACAAAGTTTGTTCCTTATAAAATTCTCCACAACTTTGTCAAAGGGTGCACAGTCATGCAAAGCTTCCAGGTCAGACTTTTGAAATGGTCAAACCACAGGGCTCCAGGGTCCATACATGGTCAACCACCAATTAGAAGCATAATTAGGCAAAATGATCAACATGAACATTGTTCCATTAAGTGTCCTAAGTGTAGTTAAGGTCTTGTAGAGTTCAGCTAGAGTCATTTGGACAAGTTTGCAAGGTTTGGTTGATGATCTATAGTTCCATTAACTTAATGGGACAGATTCCAATAGGAATGGAACTTATCATTTCATGTGACTTTTTGATTCCAAACTTCATGAAACTTTTCCAGGGATCAATATAGATAGAATGTGATGTGAGACACATGAAGATATTGCCATAACACCACCCAAACATATATCTTTGAAAAGGGACCTATATGTAAAGCAATGATGCAACATCCACTTTAGGTTAGGCTCATCTCCATAGGTTTGACTTGGCATCGTCATCTCCACTAATCTATCATGTTTGAGCTCAAACCCATTACTTAATTGGTGATCAACACCTGGGGTGTTACAGCCCTCCCCCCTTAAAAGAATCGCGTCCCGAGATTCGGAATGGAAGATCTTTTAAGGAAGAGAGACACGTTATCTGTTTCCCAATATCTGTTATCGCATTCAGCTAAAAGCTTCAACGTCAGTGAACAATTTGGTCAAAGGCACTTTCTGATACTTACTCTTCATGGTAAAATTTGTCTGAAGAATTTCTTTCATTGACTTCCATGAAGCCTTGTTACTTTGGGAGGAATCCAAGATAGCACGTACTGCACTCTCAGTGTACGGAGATCATTTGGTCCATGAGTGAACCACTCACAAGGATCTGACTCTTTAGTGAACACAGCATAGTCCGTATGAACTTGACACTAGACCAGAATTATCAGAAGTATACTCGTTGAATGACTCTATGTTCACAAAGTTTGTAAAGCAGTCCTCTACAAAAAAATGGCTTGAGTACAACCTTCCAAAAGGGTGAGATCATAGATGACAAACATTCTCTGAGGCTATAGGATACTGACTAACCAATAGACAGGGTCTAGGTTGGTCGTAAATGTTCAATCCTTCTGATATCAACTAATGAAAAACTATTTAAGGTTCCATGTGTGCAGTTCTCTTTCTCTCATGACAACACTGTATTATCTAAGTCTGTTGATGGGTTAGTGAATGTGATAGCTGACTCTGTCGGCTTCGTATTCCTGCCAACAGTTATTTAATAAGATTCTTTTATCCAATGGCGACAGTTATCTAGGTTGAATCAGATGCAACCTCTTAGGTAAAAACATTTATAAGGTACCAAAGTATGTCATCATTGGAAAATAATTCCCAAAGAAAGATGTAACGAGGCCTTAAGGACAACAAAAGTTGTAATTATTCACTTAACCGCGGGGAGTAGTCTACCACCAAGCGATTGAGTAAAAATTTTCCTTAGTGACTTAGTTGTACTGTAAGTTGAGTTGACTTGCAGCATAACAACTTTGTCAGGCCAACTTTCACCTTAGGCTTTTCTCCTTTTGGATCAAATAGTAACTCTAAGATGGGAAATCTGTTGTTTGACACTTTTCAAATTGCTTTTGATTCATGATGGTATAAATTGATCGGTAGAAACCAAGGCTGCTCGTACATTGGGGATACGAGAAAGCAAAAACAAGTGAAAGAGTGTAAACAAGTATCTGTGGGACCTCAAAAGGGCCATCCAACAGTAGATCTCGACTATTAATTTTCATACCAATCCGAGGATGCACACGCTTTGAACTTGCAGGTTACTTTTGCAGGGCAAAACGCATACTTTGCCTGGAGAACACTCCTACAAGGATAAGGAACCGCTCCCGAATATTCCTTGACACTTCATCCAATAAAGTTATGGACAAACCGTTGGTGGTACCTATGGGCACAAGGATACAGATCGGAACTAGGTCATGCTTTTTTTTTTGAATTCTTCGCTTTAGCTGATAGAACACCTTGCACTATCTGTGTGATTGTCCAAGATGGAATTGACTTGATCGCCATGGCTCTGAAAGATAGAGTATCACTCAAGTTGTGGCTAGTTGATTAACTTCTTGTTGGATATTGCTCTGTAAGACATAGCCCTAGTTGCTACGAAAGAGTTATTATCTAACTGGAGATTAACCTTCCTATTGGTAACTAATTAGTTGTCTCTCAACACTAAAAAGTTCCAATTCTTCATTCTCGACCACAACAACTATGGTTGATGCAGAACAGGTGGTTGCCATCGAAGTCAGTGGATAAGAAGTCACACCAAAGATGGTTGATTTTGATGGTATGGCCATTATGCATACAAAGGTTAAGATTTACATAATGTGACGATTGATTCTTATCCAACGAATGACTTGTCCAGTAGTAAGTGTTGCGTGTCCTTTTTACCCAACAGAGCTGAGATACGTGGCTCCCTAGATGCTGGTTGTCAATACTGGGCAACTATGTAGAGTCACTTGACTACCACATATTGCAGTCTGTTAAAGTTTATGTCGGTGACCTGTTCTTTAAAGGTTATCCTCTTAGCAACATCAGGAGGAAGCTCCACTACTTTCGGTCTAAGATATGGATCTTACGATACGATATGGAGAGATAACCAAGGAAGAGTTCACATGAGAATAACACGTTGATGTTGTTCCACAATGGATCATGACTAGAAACCACGATACCAGCGCGTGCCGAGCAGCACAACCTTGTGTCGGCCGCCCACAGGAGGCTCTCGGTTTCGTCGCGGCACCGTTAGTTGCTACTCATAACACCATTACCGATCACACCACCAAGGTGAAATTTCAAGTGACACAAATTGGGTGGTAAAAACAAGCATTATACAAGGGAGGATAGCAAGAAAAGGTAGTCACAAGGTTTGGAATTAACCAGGAGGTGATTCAAAGATCAAAACATAGCACAAGAGACATAGCTCAATTGCCGATGGCGATTAAGCATGATATTTTTGCTTAACTCCAAACACACCTTGCGTCGACTAAGGAAACTACCAGATAATTAAATAATAGAGATTCGATCATGTTGAGCAACAACATGAGATCAAGATTGATAAACATCCCGAGACTTGGGAAGGTTGGGGATGGATTAAGCAAACTTCAAGGCGAAAACCGATATGTAGTCATAGATTGAGTTGATAAGGTAGATGCATGAAATGGCAAGCACACGATTTAGAGGCCATAGCATGGATACATTGCGTCACACTAGCTAACCTTTAGGAGAGGTAACCGAAAGGTCCAACAAGGATTCAGTTAAGGGTCTTACAACTTGGCATCAAACAACTATAGCCAAAAGGAAGAGTTGAAGAGAAACTATCTTGGCTAATAGATCAAACAAAGGTATTCACGTGCGGTTGCAGGACAACCATGGTATACACGAATATTTAATGGTCCAGACTTAGGCTCATAAGGAAAAGAACCTAATTGGGGATGACGCCAAGAGATCGTTTCGCGTAACTCGAGTATTGCTCTAAGATAAAGCTACTCGACACTCGTATCCTTACCGAAGACAAACGAAGTGACAACTATGACACTAATTAACTAACAAGCATACATACAAACATCATAGTCAAGCATTGGAGAGATCCAATCCAATTAGCTTAAGCAACCACTACTAAGCATCAGGCTCACCCATAACAAACATTCATCTAAAGCAAGAACTAACTACGAGTTTAGCCTAAGACAAACGCTAGCTAAGGTGGCTACTTAGCATGGGCACAGAACATGGACAGCAACATAGTAGTTAATTGTTTCGACCATAGCTGAGGTTGTAGACATCCCATAAAGGTGATCCTAGACTTTCTAGAAAGCTTAGAAAGATGGCTACACATTAGTTATTCATACCAAAAGCTAAATCATAGGTTAGCATGGTCAAACATGCTGATGTTTCAGATCTGTACCAATATGGACAGAAAACTGACAAGAACTTCAAAATTGCATAACTGGAGTTCTAGGGGTCCAACAAGGCTGAGCCTTAACTTTATGTAAAGCTTATTAAGTTGTCTATAACTTTCTTATTATCATATTAAGATGATTTTATAGCTAACAAGGCTAAACAAGACACAGAAGACATCTCTGCCCAGATGTGGACAGATTCTGTCATTCCCCTTGGCAAGCTCATAACTAGAAATTTCGACCACAAAAACTAGTGCTATAGGACACTTTGAAAATCTTAGAAATAGTACTACACTTCTTCTATTATCTCCAAGACATGATTCCATATGCACATAGGTCAAACAAAGCAAACATTCAGATTTGTTCTGAACATGAGCAGATTCTGACAACAAACTTCTAAAATTTATAACTCTTAAACCATAAGACCTAGGGTCATAAAATTTTTGTACAAGCTAGATAAGTAAGTTAGCTACAACTTTGGTATTCTCTATAACTACAGACAACACCATTATGATCATAAAAGCATCACTACAACAGAAAACGTTCTAGCATCCAACATTCGACAAGCACATCTAAACTTGCATTTGTTCTACTTAACAAGAGAGCACACAAACATGTTATTCTAGTAGCTCTAATTATTATTACCTTAGACCAACTAATTTAATTCATTCATGAGAATCCACAATTATTTCTTGCAAGGCTAAACACACACTTTTCTCAAACAACATGGAGTAAGACATTCTTGTTTTACTCTACACAAGAAAGATAGTGTACCACATCACTCACAAGTTACTTACTATAGAACAAGGGTGAGAGGAGCATAGTTATGTATTAAGCAACAACATGATGATGCATGCTTCGTCCTATTCGTCCTCACAAGATTGCCAATCTAAGGTGGCGATCACGTTCTATGTCGGTGGCATAACATGCACTCTCTCGATATATAGCTAGTCGTCAGCTACATTCGACTTACGCATTCGTGGTTAGCGTACCTGCAGAAAATTTTCATTGCAGCCCAACATTTCCCAATATAGCACACAATGAAAACAGGAAGGTGAAATTTTAAGTACTCCCATATACATATACCCCTGTATACGTACATGTAGTACCAAAACTACCCGAATCATTCGATCACCCACAATTAAGTACCTTCATATATACATGTGTGTAACATGTAAATAATCCAGTAACCAAAACTAGCTCTCTCCTAGACCGAGGGTTGGACGGTCATGCTCTCACAACTCACACTTACCTGACCGTAGGTGCGACGTTGCATAAAAGTAAACTAGCAACATATATGGCTATTTCATATATGAAGGCTACCTCCAATCTTACACACCGGGTAGCATAGTGTGGGAGAGTTATCACACATACATACCTTGGCCTGGGCGTAGATGCATAAATGAAAAACCCCCAAGTTAGTACTTATATAGGCCACCTAATAATCCTTATATGGGCGTAAGGAAATTGACCACTGGCATACTTAGATTTAGAATTCAGTTTTCACAAACCTATATATAGCTATAAGTTGATAAAACTAATTTTATAAAACAAAACCTTTGTTTTAAATACACATACGACAAGTTTAATGTTGAATCTTGCTCTGATACCAGCTGTAACAGAACCGTCCAAATTATAAGAGCACAAGTACAAAAACAATCACCGAAATGATCAAATTCTCGCACTTGAGCCCATATAACTCCGGTAGTCCAATGAAATCACGAGGGGTTTCAAACCAACCAACATACAAGCTAAGATCGTAGTGATTCAATATAACAAGTCACATGTTACAATCATTTCACAAGTAATTCAATATACATCGGAGTTCAACAAAGTTATTACAACTTAAGTTCAAAAGTAGCGGAAGCAAAGTAATTTGAAACTAACAACACCTTTATTTCAAATATATGCCAGTACTAAGGTCGACTTCCAACAAAAGCATCAGAGAGAAGATAACTCAGAAGGATCATGCCCGTGATCACACTCCGCCTCTACGGCAGGAGCCAACCAACTCTTGCAGTCGCCATGATACATCACAACCTGCAACAAGTGGGGATAAAACCCTGAGTACGACAAAGTACTCAGCTAGACTTACCCGTCAGAAACCAGAAATAAAGTGACACCAAGGATCATGCAAGGCTGATATAAAGTGGGCTAGCTTGACAACATTTTGCATAAAAGCTTAATATGGATAAGTAGTCATTAATGCTTAAGCATCAAGTTAATTATCATTAACCTATCATCTATATTAGAACCTGTACTAGAGCACTCACTTTATTAGGAGCAAACAATATTAACCATAGCAGGTATAAATTGAGGCAACCTTTCCATCGTGATCCAATTAACCATCCATTCAATTTAATGGAATCTACGTTGCCGCTGCTCAAGTCAAGTGCTCACTAACCGGGAGCGACGGCGATTCGAATCGAATTCCTATCCAGCTGGAGGGGTATTTCTAACACTCACCGCGCAGGCCCCTGCCAGGGTCGCACAAGCCACCTTTTCATATGATTCAGGAATCGCGGGTCCGAATGATGTCGCGACCCCAAGGGCGACACTCTGCCAGGTGATAGGGACTCTAACCCCCCCTTGGTCTCACGCCAATGTCCCCAAGCACATCCTTTCTCTCCTCCAAGAAGCAACCTACCATTCGATTCCCGGCCTGAACCACATTACTCGGCTTCGCGGTCGGAACGGCTTATCCGGCCAACTAAGTGTTAGACTGCGTTCAACATGACTCAAGGACGTACAACGAATCGGTCCTTAAACGACTCAGACAGGGATAGATTCACACCCAAGACCTCCATGCCTTGTTGCTTCACTATCGTCATCCCGCCCGGTCTCATTTCATTTTATTAACACATGGTTCCATTCCACGATAGCAAATATAGCCAACCGTGCCATATATGAATATCCCTATATCTCGCAGGTGACAGGAAATCACCTGACTTCTACCGCTTAAAGCGGGGCTAAGCATCTACTCGATCCTATTCTATGTAGGATTCAAGGATTCATATATCTGGACAAGGAATGATATAATGCAGCAAGGGTTTCCAACCAACTCCTACCACATAATGCAACAATACTTATAACATATATATATATATATATAATTAATTGCTTTGAAGATAGGAGGCTTATAATGCTCCGGGGCTTGCCTGGGATCCGACTCAAGTTAGAGTATGTCAGATGAGTTCGCTTGGCGAGCATCCTCTCATCTAGCACTTGCCCGATTCTTCTATCTTCGGGATGGATCCACCAACTCCATCTTCGGGTTTGGCTCCACATCAGGTCTTTCACGTGCTTTAGCTAACGTACCTAAATGAGGTGCAACAATGCATATGTATGAATGCATAGAAGTGCAATAAGCAAAGTAATCAATTAAGCATACCAAACTCACGTAAGCACCTAGAGCTAATTAATTTAATCCTCATTAGGGCATAACATAGAAAATTGCGAGCACAACAATCAAGGCATAAATCTTATAAGATTACAGGGTACCAACCCAAGTACCATCAAGTATATGAGCCACACTTCCACACCCTAGCATGACAAAGTTAATCAAAGCACTACAACAAGAATCTGCTACCTTCCGGACATACATGCAATAGCTGAGTAAATCAATCATATCTGGAGTTTTATAAATCCAATTGACTTGAAAGAAGACATTATGGAAAGCTTATAAAATTATCTACATTTCATATAATATCATCACAGCATGATTCATAAGTTAAACAAGTCAAAAATACAAAGTTCCAGAATCTGTTCCTGACAAACAGAGAGCAAGCAATTCTGTACCCTAACTTTAAACAGCTATAACTCCTAAACCACATTGTTAAATGCCACCAAATTTTAACAGAAGCTAGATACATAATTTATCTACAACTTTTGTATAAATAAGTTTCACAACAAAGCACATTATCATGAAGAACTTTGTTAAGTTCCCAGATCTATCCAGAAACCTCATTTGCAAGAAATAATTATTAACTTATGTTGCAAACATATAATTAGACAAAACCAACTTTACCAACATGTCACACATGACTAATGAACACCAAAAAACATAGTGTTAATTACTAAATAAATTCTTTTAATACATTTTCTTAATTTATTTAGATCATTAGGTGGAATTATGACCACATCATAAAGATACTCAATAAATTCTCACATGCTCCCAAAAGTCTACTATCCAAATTTGAAACCATTTGGACATGTATAACAACCTCTATGAAAAAGACAAATGGCTATAGCAATAAATCATGTGAGAGCAAGTTAATTCCAAAACTCCATATTTTCTGTGAACACAAGGCCATATTATAAATCAATATGATAGAGAAACATCATACTAAGGTAATGGAACAACATTTTCTATTTTATCATTTATATATTATTTATAAGCTATTTAGTAAGCCATAAACAAGTTAACTCAATAACTTGAGCATACAGTAAGCAATGGTCATGAAATTTATACAACAGTACATCCATAGTATGACAAGCCTACCATAACAATTTCACACCAATTGGAGCAACACAACTCAAGATATAAAATGACAAGCAATATGATGCAGATTTCCTTATTTATCAAGGTCAAATCAAAATCTTAAGAAAACAGTGAACAACTAGGGTGTTTAATATTTTTCCTAGCAAGTGCATGTCATCACAAAATTAACAAAACAAGAATCACTATTTTTGGATATCTAAAACTCAAGATATGGCTCTGGTCAAGTTTATAAGCATTTTAGAGCATTTTTAAAGCTTAAATAAAAACATCAGAAAACATCTACAAACACCTAGCATATTGTGACTCCACTGCATAGATCTCTTCTCAAGGTTTCCAAAAAGTCCACATTTACTATTTTTGGAATTACCTAGCATGAGATATGAATTTTAGAAGATTTACACCGATTCAAAATCAGGATTAAAACCACCCTAACTTCATTTGCTACGCCCACCCGGTTTCGCCCCCAGTCGAGTCCCCAGTGGCGCTGACGTGTGGGACCTACTGCTCAGCCGGGCCCGCCTGTCAACCACACGCAGAGGGACAGAGAGAGGGCAAGACCGTCCCCTTCCTATGGACGCCGGGAACAGAGGAGGTTGGCCGGCCCGCGGCTCCGGCCGGCACGGGCGGCGCCGGCGGTGAGCGGCGGGGACGTGGCGATGCCCTGGTCTGCGCGCATCCAAGGGAGGTAGCAGCTCCCCCGGAGACCCCTCATGGCGCCCTGGCCACGAGCGCCGGTGGCAAGGAACGATGGCGGCAGGCGGTGGCGGTGCTCCGGTGTCGAGCGACTGGATGCGAGGCGCGCGGGAGGTGCAACGTGAGGTGAGTGAGGTGGTGCGGTGGTTCATTCGAGCGGAGGGAGGCCGGAGGCCAAGAATGGCGGTGGCGGCTCGGAGCTCGGCCATGGCGGCCATGGCGGCGGCGCTCTGCGCTGCGCGTGCTACGGGCAAAGGGAGGCGAGCACGAGTGCATGGAGAGGGTGGTGGAGTCACTGGTGCACATGGCAGAGACCGCAATGGCTAGGAGCGTTGGGCGCGATAGCGGTGACCGGAGCTCTGCCGGCCCGGCCATGGCGCGGCCGCGCTCTGCGCGAACAGAGAGGGAGAAGGGAGTGAAGAAGGGGAAGGAAGGGGCGTGCTGGTGCCCCTCCTCATCAGCGGCCGGGCGCAGGGCGCGTGGCCGAAGGTGGGATGCACGGCAGCGGTGGAGGCGCATGGCGGCCACGTTCCGGACGCGCGGCGCTCCCTGAGGCATTCCACCGAACACGTGGCGTGCGTGAAACCGCCTGACTTGGAGACCATTTCTGGGCCTGCTCGGGTCCGAATTTGGATATGGGCCAATTATGAAAGTTGTTCATTTCATGGTGCCCTACAACTCTTGTTGAAGGACCTTAGTCATTAGAGCAATGTATTAGCAGCTAATTAATCTCAAAGTTGACAGCGTCAGTGAGTTGACAGTGATTAGCAACTACAAG
The DNA here is from genome assembly GCA_038087645.1 of Saccharum hybrid cultivar R570. NCBI lineage: Eukaryota > Viridiplantae > Streptophyta > Magnoliopsida > Poales > Poaceae > Saccharum > Saccharum hybrid cultivar. Next base: position 1,681,533 of record JAQSUU010000293.1, read on the forward strand.
AATTGATGGCCAAAATGAAATGCAACTTATGCCATCTTCTTGCATGGCCTTTCCCTTCAAGTGAGCTCCAACTTTTACATTTGGACCTACCCATGTTACTTAACAATTTTTGGAGAACGTGACATGCCAATGTCGATGACACTGAAATCAGGGCTTTAATTTTCTAAGTGCTGAATTCAGCTCTATCTCTGACTTGTGGGCCCCTTTTTGATCATGTTCCACCCATTTTCATGACTTGACTCTTAAACAAAGTTTGTTCCTTATAAAATTCTCCACAACTTTGTCAAAGGGTGCACAGTCATGCAAAGCTTCCAGGTCAGACTTTTGAAATGGTCAAACCACAGGGCTCCAGGGTCCATACATGGTCAACCACCAATTAGAAGCATAATTAGGCAAAATGATCAACATGAACATTGTTCCATTAAGTGTCCTAAGTGTAGTTAAGGTCTTGTAGAGTTCAGCTAGAGTCATTTGGACAAGTTTGCAAGGTTTGGTTGATGATCTATAGTTCCATTAACTTAATGGGACAGATTCCAATAGGAATGGAACTTATCATTTCATGTGACTTTTTGATTCCAAACTTCATGAAACTTTTCCAGGGATCAATATAGATAGAATGTGATGTGAGACACATGAAGATATTGCCATAACACCACCCAAACATATATCTTTGAAAAGGGACCTATATGTAAAGCAATGATGCAACATCCACTTTAGGTTAGGCTCATCTCCATAGGTTTGACTTGGCATCGTCATCTCCACTAATCTATCATGTTTGAGCTCAAACCCATTACTTAATTGGTGATCAACACCTGGGGTGTTACAGCCCTCCCCCCTTAAAAGAATCGCGTCCCGAGATTCGGAATGGAAGATCTTTTAAGGAAGAGAGACACGTTATCTGTTTCCCAATATCTGTTATCGCATTCAGCTAAAAGCTTCAACGTCAGTGAACAATTTGGTCAAAGGCACTTTCTGATACTTACTCTTCATGGTAAAATTTGTCTGAAGAATTTCTTTCATTGACTTCCATGAAGCCTTGTTACTTTGGGAGGAATCCAAGATAGCACGTACTGCACTCTCAGTGTACGGAGATCATTTGGTCCATGAGTGAACCACTCACAAGGATCTGACTCTTTAGTGAACACAGCATAGTCCGTATGAACTTGACACTAGACTAGAATTATCAGAAGTATACTCGTTGAATGACTCTATGTTCACAAAGTTTGTAAAGCAGTCCTCTACCAAAAATGGCTTGAGTACAACCTTCCAAAAGGGTGAGATCATAGATGACAAACATTCTCTGAGGCTATAGGATACTGACTAACCAATAGACAGGGTCTAGGTTGGTCGTAAATGTTCAATCCTTCTGATATCAACTAATGAAAAACTATTTAAGGTTCCATGTGTGCAGTTCTCTTTCTCTCATGACAACACTGTATTATCTAAGTCTGTTGATGGGTTAGTGAATGTGATAGCTGACTCTGTCGGCTTCGTATTCCTGCCAACAGTTATTTAATAAGATTCTTTTATCCAATGGCGACAGTTATCTAGGTTGAATCAGATGCAACCTCTTAGGTAAAAACATTTATAAGGTACCAAAGTATGTCATCATTGGAAAATAATTCCCAAAGAAAGATGTAACGAGGCCTTAAGGACAACAAAAGTTGTAATTATTCACTTAACCGCGGGGAGTAGTCTACCACCAAGCGATTGAGTAAAAATTTTCCTTAGTGACTTAGTTGTACTGTAAGTTGAGTTGACTTGCAGCATAACAACTTTGTCAGGCCAACTTTCACCTTAGGCTTTTCTCCTTTTGGATCAAATAGTAACTCTAAGATGGGAAATCTGTTGTTTGACACTTTTCAAATTGCTTTTGATTCACGATGGTATAAATTGATCGGTAGAAACCAAGGCTGCTCGTACATTGGGGATACGAGAAAGCAAAAACAAGTGAAAGAGTGTAAACAAGTATCTGTGGGACCTCAAAAGGGCCATCCAACAGTAGATCTCGACTATTAATTTTCATACCAATCCGAGGATGCACACGCTTTGAACTTGCAGGTTACTTTTGCAGGGCAAAACGCATACTTTGCCTGGAGAACACTCCTACAAGGATAAGGAACCGCTCCCGAATATTCCTTGACACTTCATCCAATAAAGTTATGGACAAACCGTTGGTGGTACCTATGGGCACAAGGATACAGATCGGAACTAGGTCATGCTTTTTTTTTTGAATTCTTCGCTTTAGCTGATAGAACACCTTGCACTATCTGTGTGATTGTCCAAGATGGAATTGACTTGATCGCCATGGCTCTGAAAGATAGAGTATCACTCAAGTTGTGGCTAGTTGATTAACTTCTTGTTGGATATTGCTCTGTAAGACATAGCCCTAGTAGCTACCAAAGAGTTATTATCTAACTGGAGATTAACCTTCCTATTGGTAACTAATTAGTTGTCTCTCAACACTAAAAAGTTCCAATTCTTCATTCTCGACCACAACAACTATGGTTGATGCAGAACAGGTGGTTGCCATCGAAGTCAGTGGATAAGAAGTCACACCAAAGATGGTTGATTTCGACGGTATGGCCATTATGCATACAAAGGTTAAGATTTACATAATGTGACGATTGATTCTTATCCAACGAATGACTTGTCCAGTAGTAAGTGTTGCGTGTCCTTTTTATCCAACAGAGCTGAGATACGTGGCTCCCTAGATGCTGGTTGTCAATACTGGGCAACTATGTAGAGTCACTTGACTACCACATATTGCAGTCTGTTAAAGTTTATGTCGGTGACCTGTTCTTTAAAGGTTATCCTCTTAGCAACATCAGGAGGAAGCTCCACTACTTTCGGTCTAAGATATGGATCTTACGATACGATATGGAGAGATAACCAAGGAAGAGTTCACATGAGAATAACACGTTGATGTTGTTCCGCAATGGATCATGACTAGAAACCACGATACCAGCGCGTGCCGAGCAGCACAACCTTGTGTCGGCCGCCCACAGGAGGCTCTCGGTTTCATCGCGGCACCATTAGTTGCTACTCATAACACCATTACCGATCACACCACCAAGGTGAAATTTCAAGTGACACAAATTGGGTGGTAAAAACAAGCATTATACAAGGGAGGATAGCAAGAAAAGGTAGTCATAAGGTTTGGAATTAACCAGGAGGTGATTCAAAGATCAAAACATAGCACAAGAGACATAGCTCAATTGCCGATGGCGATTAAGCATGATATTTTTGCTTAACTCCAAACACACCTTGCGTCGACTAAGGAAACTACCAGATAATTAAATAATAGAGATTCGATCATGTTGAGCAACAACATGAGATCAAGATTGATAAACATCCCGAGACTTGGGAAGGTTGGGGATGGATTAAGCAAACTTCAAGGCGAAAACCGATATGTAGTCATAGATTGAGTTGATAAGGTAGATGCATGAAATGGCAAGCACACGATTTAGAGGCCATAGCATGGATACATTGCGTCACACTAGCTAACCTTTAGGAGAGGTAACCGAAAGGTCCAACAAGGATTCAGTTAAGGGTCTTACAACTTGGCATCAAACAACTATAGCCAAAAGGAAGAGTTGAAGAGAAACTATCTTGGCTAATAGATCAAACAAAGGTATTCACGTGCGGTTGCAGGACAACCATGGTATACACGAATATTTAATGGTCCAGACTTAGGCTCATAAGGAAAAGAACCTAATTGGGGATGACGCCAAGAGATCGTTTTGCGTAACTCGAGTATTGCTCTAAGATAAAGCTACTCGACACTCGTATCCTTACCGAAGACAAACGAAGTGACAACTATGACACTAATTAACTAACAAGCATACATACAAACATCATAGTCAAGCATTGGAGAGATCCAATCCAATTAGCTTAAGCAACCACTACTAAGCATCAGGCTCACCCATAACAAACATTCATCTAAAGCAAGAACTAACTACGAGTTTAGCCTAAGACAAACGCTAGCTAAGGTGGCTACTTAGCATGGGCACAGAACATGGACAGCAACATAGTAGTTAATTGTTTCGACCATAGCTGAGGTTGTAGACATCCCATAAAGGTGATCCTAGACTTTCTAGAAAGCTTAGAAAGATGGCTACACATTAGTTATTCATACCAAAAGCTAAATCATAGGTTAGCATGGTCAAACATGCTGATGTTTCAGATCTGTACCAATATGGACAGAAAACTGACAAGAACTTCAAAATTGCATAACTGGAGTTCTAGGGGTCCAACAAGGCTGAGCCTTAACTTTATGTAAAGCTTATTAAGTTGTCTATAACTTTCTTATTATCATATTAAGATGATTTTATAGCTAACAAGGCTAAACAAGACACAGAAGACATCTCTGCCCAGATGTGGACAGATTCTGTCATTCCCCTTGGCAAGCTCATAACTAGAAATTTCGACCACAAAAACTAGTGCTATAGGACACTTTGAAAAGCTTAGAAAGATTACTACACTTCTTCTATTATCTCCAAGACATGATTCCATATGCACATAGGTCAAACAAAGCAAACATTCAGATTTGTTCTGAACATGAGCAGATTCTGACAACAAACTTCTAAAATTTATAACTCTTAAACCATAAGACCTAGGGTCATAAAATTTTTGTACAAGCTAGATAAGTAAGTTAGCTACAACTTTGGTATTCTCTATAACTACAGACAACACCATTATGATCATAAAAGCATCACTACAACAGAAAACGTTCTAGCATCCAACATTCGACAAGCACATCTAAACTTGCATTTGTTCTACTTAACAAGAGAGCACACAAACATGTTATTCTAGTAGCTCTAATTATTATTACCTTAGACCAACTAATTTAATTCATTCATGAGAATCCACAATTATTTCTTGCAAGGCTAAACACACACTTTTCTCAAACAACATGGAGTAAGACATTCTTGTTTTACTCTACACAAGAAAGATAGTGTACCACATCACTCACAAGTTACTTACTATAGAACAAGGGTGAGAGGAGCATAGTTATGTATTAAGCAACAACATGATGATGCATGCTTCGTCCTATTCGTCCTCACAAGATTGCCAATCTAAGGTGGCGATCACGTTCTATGTCGGTGGCATAACATGCACTCTCTCGATATATAGCTAGTCGTCAGCTACATTCGACTTACGCATTCGTGGTTAGCGTACCTGCAGAAAATTTTCATTGCAGCCCAACATTTCCCAATATAGCACACAATGAAAACAGGAAGGTGAAATTTTAAGTACTCCCATATACATATACCCCTGTATACGTACATGTAGTACCAAAACTACCCGAATCATTCGATCACCCACAATTAAGTACCTTCATATATACATGTGTGTAACATGTAAATAATCCAGAAACCAAAACTAGCTCTCCCCTAGACCGAGGGTTGGACGGTCATGCTCTCACAACTCACACTTACCTGACCGTAGGTGCGACGTTGCATAAAAGTAAACTAGCAACATATATGGCTATTTCATATATGAAGGCTACCTCCAATCTTACACACCGGGTAGCATAGTGTGGGAGAGTTATCACACATACATACCTTGGCCTGGGCGTAGATGCATAAATGAAAAACCCCCAGGTTAGTACTTATATAGGCCACCTAATAATCCTTATATGGGCGTAAGGAAATTGACCACTGGCATACTTAGATTTAGAATTCAGTTTTCACAAACCTATATATAGCTATAAGTTGATAAAACTAATTTTATAAAACAAAACCTTTGTTTTAAATACACATACGACAAGTTTAATGTTGAATCTTGCTCTGATACCAGCTGTAACAGAACCGTCCAAATTATAAGAGCACAAGTACAAAAACAATCACCGAAATGATCAAATTCTCGCACTTGAGCCCATATAACTCCGGTAGTCCAATGAAATCACGAGGGGTTTCAAACCAACCAACATACAAGCCAAGATCGTAGTGATTCAACATAACAAGTCACATGTTACAATCATTTCACAAGTAATTCAATATACATCGGAGTTCAACAAAGTTATTACAACTTAAGTTCAAAAGTAGCGGAAGCAAAGTAATTTGAAACTAACAACACCTTTATTTCAAATATATGCCAGTACTAAGGTCGACTTCCAACAAAAGCATCAGAGAGAAGATAACTCAGAAGGATCATGCCCGTGATCACACTCTGCCTCTACGGCAGGAGCCAACCAACTCTTGCAGTCGCCATGATACATCACAACCTGCAACAAGTGGGGATAAAACCCTGAGTACGACAAAGTACTCAGCTAGACTTACCCGTCAGAAACCAGAAATAAAGTGACACCAAGGATCATGCAAGGCTGATATAAAGTGGGCTAGCTTGACAACATTTTGCATAAAAGCTTAATATGGATAAGTAGTCATTAATGCTTAAGCATCAAGTTAATTATCATTAACCTATCATCTATATTAGAACCTGTACTAGAGCACTCACTTTATTAGGAGCAAACAATATTAACCATAGCAGGTATAAATTGAGGCAACCTTTCCATCGTGATCCAATTAACCATCCGTTCAATTTAATGGAATCTACGTTGCCGCTGCTCAAGTCAAGTGCTCACTAACCGGGAGCGACGACGATTCGAATCGAATTCCTATCCAGCTGGAGGGGTATTTCTAACACTCACCGCGCAGGCCCCTGCCAGGGTCGCACAAGCCACCTTTTCATATGATTCAGGAATCGCGGGTCCGAATGATGTCGTGACCCCAAGGGCGACACTCTGCCAGGTGATAGGGACTCTAACCCCCCCTTGGTCTCACGCCAATGTCCCCAAGCACATCCTTTCTCTCCTCCAAGAAGCAACCTACCATTCGATTCCCGGCCTGAACCACATTACTCGGCTTCGCGGTCGGAACGGCTTATTCGGCCAACTAAGTGTTAGACTGCGTTCAACATGACTCAAGGACGTACAGCGAATCGGTCCTTAAACGACTCAGACGGGGATAGATTCACACCCAAGACCTCCATGCCTTGTTGCTTCACTATCGTCATCCCGTCCGGTCTCATTTCATTTTATTAACACATGGTTCAATTCCACGATAGCAAATATAGCCAACCGTGCCATATATGAATATCCCTATATCTCGCAGGTGACAGGAAATCACCTGACTTCTACCGCTTAAAGCGGGGCTAAGCATCTACTCGATCCTATTCTATGTAGGATTCAAGGATTCATATATCTGGACAAGGAATGATATAATGCAGCAAGGGTTTCCAACCAACTCCTACCACATAATGCAACAATACTTATAACATATATATATATAATTAATTGCTTTGAAGATAGGAGGCTTATAATGCTCCGGGGCTTGCCTGGGATCCGACTCAAGTTAGAGTATGTCAGATGAGTTCGCTTGGCGAGCATCCTCTCATCTAGCACTTGCCCGATTCTTCTATCTTTGGGATGGATCCACCAACTCCATCTTCGGGTTTGGCTCCACATCAGGTCTTTCACGTGCTTTAGCTAACGTACCTAAATGAGGTGCAACAATGCATATATATGAATGCATAGAAGTGCAATAAGCAAAGTAATCAATTAAGCATACCAAACTCACGTAAGCACCTAGAGCTAATTAATTTAATCCTCATTAGGGCATAACATAGAAAATTGCGAGCACAACAATCAAGGCATAAATCTTATAAGATTACAGGGTACCAACCCAAGTACCATCAAGGATATGAGCCACACTTCCACACCCTAGCATGGCAAAGTTAATCAAAGCACTACAACAAGAATCTGCTACCTTCCGGACATACATGCAATAGCTGAGTAAATCAATCATATCTGGAGTTTTATAAATCCAATTGACTTGCAAGAAGACATTATGGAAAGCTTATAAAATTATCTACATTTAATATAATATCATCACAGCATGATTCATAAGTTAAACAAGTCAAAAATACAAAGTTCCAGAATCTGTTCCTGACAAACAGAGAGCAAGCAATTCTGTACCCTAACTTTAAACAGCTATAACTCCTAAACTACATTGTTAAATGCCACCAAATTTTAACAGAAGCTAGATACATAATTTATCTACAACTTTTGTATAAATAAGTTTCACAACAAAGCACATTATCATGAAGAACTTTGTTAAGTTCCCAGATCTGTCCAGAAACCTCATTTGCAAGAAATAATTATTAACTTATGTTGCAAACATATAATTAGACAAAACCAACTTTACCAACATGTCACAGATGACTAATGAACACCAAAAAACATAGTGTTAATTACTAAATAAATTCTTTTAATACATTTTCTTAATTTATTTAGATCATTAGGTGGAATTATGACCACATCATAAAGATACTCAATAAATTCTCACATGCTCCCAAAAGTCTACTATCCAAATTTGAAACCATTTGGACATGTATAACAACCTCTATGAAAAAGACAAATGGCTATAGCAATAAATCATGTGAGAGCAAGTTAATTCCAAAACTCCATATTTTCTGTGAACACAAGGCCATATTATAAATCAATATGATAGAGAAACATCATACTAAGGTAATGGAACAACATTTTCTATTTTATCATTTATATATTATTTATAAGCTATTTAGTAAGCCATAAACAAGTTAACTCAATAACTTGAGCATACAGTAAGCAATGGTCATGAAATTTATACAATAGTACATCCATAGTATGACAAGCCTACCATAACAATTTCACACCAATTGGAGCAACACAACTCAAGATATAAAATGACAAGCAATATGATGCAGATTTCCTTATTTATCAAGGTCAAATCAAAATCTTAAGAAAACAGTGAACAACTAGGGTGTTTAATATTTTTCCTAGCAAGTGCATGTCATCACAAAATTAACAAAACAAGAATCACTATTTTTGGATATCTAAAACTCAAGATATGGCTCTGGTCAAGTTTATAAGCATTTTAGAGCATTTTTAAAGCTTAAATAAAAACATCAGAAAACATCTACAAACACCTAGCATATTGTGACTCCACTGCATAGATCTCTTCTCAAGGTTTCCAAAAAGTCCACATTTACTATTTTTGGAATTACCTAGCATGAGATATGAATTTTAGAAGATTTACACCGATTCAAAATCAGGATTAAAACCACCCTAACTTCATTTGCTACGCCCACCCGGTTTCGCCCCCAGTCGAGTCCCCAGTTATAACAGAACCGTCCAAATTATAAGAGCACAAGTACAAAAACAATCACGGGAGTGATCAAATTCTTGCACTTGAACCCATATAACTCCGGTAGTCCAATGAAATCACGAGGGATTTCAAACCAACCAACATACAAGCCAAGATCGTAGTGATTCAACATAACAAGTCACATGTTACAACCATTTCACAAGTAATTCAATATACATCGGAGTTCAACATAGTTATTACAACTTACATTGAAAAGTAGCGGAAGCAAAGTAATTTGAAACTAACATTAATCTTATTTCAAATACATGTCAGTACCACGGTCGACTTCCAACAAAAGCATTAGAGATAAGGTAAATAAGAAGGATCATGCCCATGATCACACTCCGCCTCTACGGCAGGAGTCAACCAACTCTTGCAGCCGCCATGATACATCATAACCTGCAACAAGTGGGGATAAAACCCTGAGTACAAGAAGGTACTCAGCTAGACTTACCCGTCAGAAACCAGAAATAAGGTGACACCAAGGATCATGCAAGGCTGATATGAAGTGGGCTAGCTTGACAACATTTTGCATAAAAGCTTAATATCGATGATCAATCATTAATGCTTAAGCATCAAGTAAATTATCATTAACCTGTCATCTATATTAGCACCTGTACTAGAGCACTCATTTTATTAGGAGCAAACAATATTAACCATAGCAGGTATAAATTGAGGCAACCTTTCCATCATTATCCAATTAACCATCCGTTCAATTTAATGGAATCTACGTTGCCGCTGCTCAAGTCAAGTGCTCACTAACCGGGAGCGACGGTGATTCGAATCGAATTCCTATCCAGCTGGAGGGGTATTTCTAACACTCACCGAGTCACGCCTGGCGAGGGCTGCTCAGGTCACCTTTGGTACAGTTCAGGAGCCGCGGGTCCGAATGATGTCGCGACCCCAAGGGCGACACTCTGCCAGGTGATAGGGACTCTAACCCCCCCTTGGTCTCACGCCAATGTCCCCAAGCACATCCTTTCTCTCCTCCAAGAAGCAACCTACCATTCGATTCCCGGCCTGAACTGTATTACTCGGATTCGCGGTCGGAACGACTTATCCGGCCAACTAAGTGTTAGACTGCGTTCAACATGACTCAAGGACGTACAGCGAATCGGTCCTTAAACGACTCAGACGGGGATAGATCTACACCCAAGACCTCCATGCCTTGTTGCTTCACTATCGTCATCCCGCCCGGTCTCATTTTATTTTATTAACACATGGTTCCTTTCCACGATAGCAAATATAGCCAACCGTGCCATATATGAATATCCCTATATCTCGCAGGTGACAGAAAATCACCTGACTTCTACCGCTTAAAGCAGGGCTAAGCATCTACTCGATCCTAATCTATGTAGGATTCAAGGATTCATATATCTGGACAAGGAATGATATAATGCAGCAAGGTTTTCAACCAACTCCTACCACTTAATGCAACAATACTTATAACATATATAGAATTAATTGCTTTGAAGGTAGGAGGCTTATAATGCTCCGGGGCTTGCCTGGGATCCGACTCAAGTTAGAGTATGTCAGATGAAGTCACTTGGCGAGCAACCTCCAATCTACCACTTGTCCGGTCCTTCTATCTTCCGGTTTGGATCCACCAAACACCGTCTTCGGGTTTGGCTCCAACGCCACATCCTTCACACGTTTCTGCTAGCGTACCTATATGAGATGCAACCATGCACATGTGTGAATGCATAGAAGTGCAATGAACAGAGTAATCAAACAAGCATACCAAAGTTCTCATAAACACCTAGAGCTAATTAACTTAATCCACATTAGGGCATAACATAGAAGATGGCAAGCACATCAAGTAAGACACAAGCCTCAAGATCACAGGGTACTAACCAAAGTACTTTCAAAGGTATGAGTCACACTTCAACACATTAGCATGGCAAAGTTAATCAAAGCACTACAACTAAAATCTGTCACTTTCTGGACATATATACAGTAGCTCCATAAATTAATCATAACTGGAGATCCCTAAATCCAAATGACTTGCAAGAAGACATTATGGAAAGATTATGAAATTCTATACATTTCATTTAATATCATCTCAACATGATTCCCAAGGTATCATAACCAAACATGCTAATCTTTAAAGTCTGCACAGAAGGTAATTAAAATCTGACAGTAGACTTATTAAGCATGCAACTCTTAAACTATCAGACCTGGGATCATGAAAATTTAACACAAGCAAGATAAGATAATTATCTACAACTTTTGTATTTACCAAAACCACAGTAAACATCATTTACACCATGAAACTAGTTGCACGAGTAACACCACACATGCAGCCCAACAGCAGTGGTACAATTATAGACAGAAAACTGATAGAAACTTCAGAGAAGCATAAATGGAGTTCTAGACCTCCAACAAACGTGATTCTCAACTTTATGGAAAGCTTATAAAGTTACCTACTACTTTATTGTAATTATCTTAAGATGATTCTACAGTTAACATGGTCAATTAATTAAATAATTGCATCTCTGTCCAAAATATGGACAGAATCTGATATGCCACTTTAAACCGTTATAACTTGAGTTTCACAAATCCAATAATTATGGTTCTAGACTTTTTAGAAAGATTAACAAGTTTCGAACAATTTTGTTATAAACATCTAGAGCTAATTGTGCTACTAACTAGGTCACACATTATAAACAAGGCAACCCTGTCTGGGTTTGGACAGAAACAGCTACAGCACTTTAGACTACTATAGTTAAACATATACTTAACCAAAAATTGTGCTCTTTAGCTTTTTGAAAAGCTTAAGAAAATTAATACAAATCATTTATTGTCATCAAGGCATAATTCATAACTTAACTAAGCCAAACAATGCATATATGCAGAACTGTCCAGAATAGAAGCAAAGCAGCATATAGCATTTGTTATTTTTATAGCTCCTAAACTATCAAGCCTAAAATCTTGAAATTTTTACTAGACATCATACATCACAAGAGTAACACGTCACAAAAATTTCACTTCATTTGGAGTTATATATTTACAGTTATTAAAAATAACAGATCCAACTAGCATTCAAAACCTAGTTGCATAAATCTATTTTTACAGCTAAAACTTTAAACTAAAACATGCCATATTATAGATCCACTGCATAGAAAATTTCACAAGGATTCCAAAAAGTCCTCATTTGCTATTTTACGATTTTTCTATCATTTACTATGTATTTTCAAAATTCAGCCATTTAAATGCAATACTAATTCCGAAAACGAAAAAAAAGAAAACATTATGCAGAGTGAACACAAAACTTTCCACAAATCATGTAAGCCCCTATATGTAAATCCTTTGTCTCTAGCACTTTTGCAAAGTGAACACAACAAAGAGTTTCTGCCTCGCTAGATGGTCCTTCTTCCTCACAGCGACGAAAAACAGAGAAGGGGATGGAGGAGGCCGGCTTGATTCCGGTGAGATAGCGGCCCAGGACGACGAAGGAGCAGATGGCAGCCAACAGCAGCGGCAGGAGGGAGGAGGAGAGGGGTGGCTGGTGTTGGAAGAGGAGGGGCAAAGAAGGGGCGACGGCAACAGCGAGCTCCAGCCCGACTCGGCCATGGCTTCGGGCACGAGAGAGCGAGAGAGAAATAGACCGAGGAAAAGAGGAGAAGTGAGCGAGTGAAGGGTCGGGCTCGATCCCCTTTTTCTCCCCCTCGACACAGAGCAGCCCGGGGAGGTGGCGCTCATGCACGGGCACGGAGGCCACACGGCGCTCAGTCCTTTCCGATGTCGGCCACCAAGTTTCAGCGCCTCCAAAACTGCCATCCAAAAGCGACGTATTTACGAGTCTGCCACTCTTCTAATCTCACCTCTATCTCTTAAACCAGATGACAATTCGACCAACAAATTATACCGCTGCGTAGGGCTATGAGAGTACTACAACATTGCTTATAGGAGCTCAGTCAAATTCCACTAGTTTGCGAGATATTAATTCCCACCATAGGGTTGCACAGGAGGAGTCAAAATTGCACTGTGATCAGCTTGACAGCGCTTCGGGGTGGGATCGGGACGCGGTCCAAAAATAAAGTTTGTTGCATACAAACTAAACTCCAATTTTTATTAAAGGTCAAACTTCATATCTCGAACAAAAATAGTAGTTTCACTTCGGTCAACACCGCGTCGAAAAAAACCCTAGTTTTGAGGTTCGAGACCGATTTGCGGCATCTTCTTGTCACTTGTTCCACATGAGCCTTTCATAAGTGTTGTTGTAGGGTTCAATTGGAGTTGTTTGGTCAAGGTTGCAAGACTTGGTTGATGACATATGTTCTCATTCTCTAAACAAAACAATCCAAGCAAGATATAACTCATTCCTTCAAAATTTCCAACTCTACTATGACTTATCATTTCATTTGACTTCTTGATTCCAAACTTCAAGAAACTTTTCCAGGGATCAATATAGATAGTTATTGAGGTGAGACATGTGAAGATACTTTGATAGCAACACCCAAGCATATATCTTTTAATTGAGCCTATATGTAAGCGAGGGTGCAACATCCAAATTTAGATTAGGGTTTATTTCCATAGGTTTGGCTTTGGCATCGTCATCTCAACTAATTTATCATGTTTGAGCTCAAACCCACTGCCTAATTGGTGATAAACACCTGGGGTGTTACAGCCCTCCCCCCTTAAAAGAATCGCGTCCCGAGATTCGGAATGGAAGATCTTTTAAGGAAGAGAGACACGTTATCTAGTTCCCAACATCTGCTATAGCATTCAACTATAAAGCTTCAACATCGGCGAACAATTTGGCCACAGGCACTTTCTGTTACTTACTCTTCATGGTAAAATTTGTCTGAAGAATTTCCTTCATTGACTTCCATGAAGCATTGTTACTTTGGGAGGAATCCAAGATAGCACGTACTGCACTCTCAGTGTACGGAGATCATTTGGTCCATGAGTGAACCACTCACAAGGATCTGACTCTTTAGTGAACACAGCATAGTCCGTATGAACTTTACATCAAACCAAAGTCTTCAGAAGTATACTCGTTGAATTGACTCTATATCCACATGGTTTTGAAAAGCAGTTCTCTTACCAAAATGGCTTGAGTACAACCTTCCAAAAGGGTGAGATCATAGATGACAAACATTCTCTGAGGCTATAGGATACTGACTAACCAATAGACAGGGTCTAGGTTGGTCGTAAATGTTCAAACATTCCGATATCAACTAATGGAAAACTACTTGAGGTTCCATGTGTGCAGTTCTCTTTCTCTGATGACAACACTGTATTATCTGAGTCTATCGATGTGTTAGTGAATGTGATAGTTGACTCAGTTGGCTTCGTATTTCGGCCAAATGTTACCTAAGAAGATTCTTCTATCCAAGACAACAGTTATCTGGGTTGAATCAGATGAAACCTCTTGGATAAAAACATTTATAAGGTACCAAAGTATGTCATCTTAGGAAAATAATTCCCAAAGAAAGATGTAACGAGGCCTTAAGGACAACAAAAGTTGTAATTATTCACTTAACCGCGGGGAGTAGTCTACCACCAAGCGATTGAATAACATTTTCCTTAGTGACTTAGTTGTACTATAAGTTGAGTTGACTTGCAGCATAACAACTTTGTCAGGCCAACCTTTCACCATGAGACTTTCTCTTTAGGGTCATATAGCAGCTCTAAGATGGAAATCTGTGGTTTGACACTTTTCAAATTGCTTTTGATTCGCGATGGTATAATTTGATTTGTAGAAACTAAGGCTGCTCGTACATTGGGGATACGAGAAAGCAAAAGCAAATGAAAGAGTGTAAACTAGTATCTGTGAGACCTCAAAAGGGCCATCCAACAGCAGATCTCGACTATAAATTTTCATACCAATCTGAGGATGCACACGCTTTGAACTTGTAGGTTACTTTTGCAGGGCAAAACGCATACTCTGCCTAGAGAACCTTTCTACAAGGATAAGGAACTGCTTCCAAATGTTCCTCGACACTTCATCCAATAAGGTTATGGACAAACCGTTTGTGGCACCTATGGGCACAAGGGTGTTGATCGAAACTAGGGCATATTTTCTCTAATTCTTCACTTTAGTTGACCGACACTTTGCACTATCTGTGTGATGGTCCAAGACGGAATTGACTTGATCACAATGGCTCTAGAAGATAGAATATCACTCAAGTTGTTGGCTAGTTGATTAACTTCTTGTTGGTTATTGCTCTGTAAGACATAGCCTTAGTAGATACCAATGAGTCATTATCTAACTGGAGATTAACCTTCCTATTGTTAACTAATTATTTGTCTCTCAACACTAAAAAGTTCCAATTCTTCATTCTTGACCACAACAACTATGGTTGATGCAGAACAGGTGGTTGCCATCGAAGTCAGTGGATAAGGAGTCACACCAAAGATGGTTGATTTCGACGGTATGGCCATTATGCATACAAAGGTTAAGATTTACATAATGTGACGATTGATTCTTATCCAACGAATGACTTGTCCAGTAGTAAGTGTTGCGTGTCCTTTTTATCCAACAGAGCTGAGATACGTGGCTCCCTAGATGCTGGTTGTCAATACTGGGCAACTATGTAGAGTCACTTGACTACCACATATTGCAGTCTGTTAAAGTTTATGTCGATGACCTGTTCTTTAAAGGTTATCCTCTTAGCAACTTCAGGAGGAAGCTCCACTACTTTCGGTCTAAGATATGGATCTTACGATATGATATGGAGAGATAACCCAGAAGGAACACAAGAAAATAGCACATCGTCTGTCGTTTGATAATGGATCATGACTAGAAACCGTGATACCAGCGCGTGCCAGGCAGCCAGCCATGTGTCTGCAGCCACAGGAGGCCCTTGGTTTCATCGCGGCACCATCAGCGGCTACTCATAACACCAATACTAAACGCATAACAAAAGTGAAATTTCAAGTGGCACCAATGGGCTGTAAGAACAAGCGTCATCCAAGAAGGGATAGGAAACAATGGTAGTCACAAGGTTTAAAATCAACACGAAAATGATCCAAAGATTAAAATATCGCACAAGAGAACCTCACGCAATTGCCAGGATAACTGAGCAAGAGGCTCTTGCTTAAATTCTACGTACGACTTACCTCCACCGAGGAGAGTACCAGATAAAAGATTAACAGAAGATTCAATCATGTTGAGCGATAACATGAGATCAAGACTGATGAACATCTTAAGACTTGGGAAGGTTGAGGACAGATTAAGCAAAATTTTCAGGGCAAAAACCGATATGTAGTCATAGATTGAGTTGATAAGGTAGATGCACAAATTTACAAGCACACGATTTAGAGGTCACAACAAAAAGACGTTTCGTCGCATTAGCTAACCTTTGGGAGAGGCAACCGGGAGGTCCAACATAAATTTGGGTGCGGTCTCCACAACTGGCAACGTACGACCCATGGACAAAGACTAGCATTGATAAAAGTTAACTTGGTTGGTCAGTCGATAAGGGTCTTCCCAAAAATAGTTGCGAAACACCCACGGCTTATGCAAACATATAGGAGAACTAAACTTTGGGCTTTCGGTCAAGCAAAGGCATGGATACAAGCACTCAAGGCAAGCAACCATGTCTACCGGCTCAGGCTCCTAAGAGAGAAACCTAATGGAAGACAACAACCATACAATTACGTATGTGAACTTTGTTCTAGGATAAAGCTATGTGACCCTCGTATGCTCACCGAGGACAAACGGGGTGACAACTAGGGCACTACCTAGATAACAACATACATACAACATCAGTCAAGCAGACATCTGAGAAAAATTCAAACGATTGAGCTTAAGCAAACAATTCAAAGCACAAGGCTCACCTAAAATAAGCATTCATCTCAAGCACGAACTAACTACAAGTTTAGCTCAAAACAAACGCTAGCTAAGGTGACTAACTTAACATATGCATAGAATCTAGATAGCAGCATAGTAACTACTTGTTTCAACCATAACTGAGGTTGTAGACCTTCTATAAAGGTGATCCTAGACTTTCTAGATAGCTTAGGACGATGACTACACTTCAGTTATTCATACCAAAAACTAATTCATAGCTCAATATGACCAAAATTGCTAATGTTTCAAATCTGTACCAAAATGGACAGAAAACTGACAAGAACTCCAAAAATGCAAAACTGGAGTTCTTGGGACACAACAAGGCTGAGCCTTAACTTTATGTAAAGCTTATTAAGTTGTCTATAACTTTCGTATTATCATATTAAGATGATTTTATAGCCAACAAGGCCAAACAAGACAAAGAAGACATCTCTGCCCCGATTTGGACAGATTCTGTCATTCTATTTTGCAAGCTCATAACTAGAGATTTATACCACCACAATTAGTGATATAGGACATTTTGGAAAGCTTAGAAAAAGTACTACACTTCTTCTATTATCTCCAAGACATGATTCCTTATGCACATAGGTCAAACAAACCAAACATTCAGATCTATTCTGAACATGAGCAGATTTTGACAACAAACTTCTAAAATTTATAACTCCCAAACCATAAGGCCTAGGGTCATAAAATTTTAGGAAAAGCTAGAGAAGTAAGTTTGCTACAACTTTGGTATTCTCTATAACTACAGAAAACACATTTATGACCACAAAAGCATCAATACATCAGAAACCGTTCTAGCAGCCAACGTTCACCAGCAAACAAAGCTTGCCTTTGTTCTACTTAACAAGAGAGCACACGAACATGTTATTCTAGTAGCTCTAAATTTTTGTTACCTTAGATCAACATGAATTTAATTCATTCATAAGAATCCATAATTACTTAAGTGAGGTCTAAAGCATTGGCAAACGCTTGGGTGGGCAACATAGAGTAAGGCATTCTTGTTTAGCTTCACACAAGAAAGATAGTGTACTACAATAATCACAAGTTACTTAATATAGAACAAGGGTGAGAGGAGCATCGCTATGTATAAGGCAACAATCATGAAGATGCATGCTTCGTCCTATTCGTCCTCACAAGATTGCCAACCTAAGGTGGCGATCACGTTCTATGTCGGTGGCATAACAAGCACTCTCTCGATATATAGCTAGTCGTCAGCTACATTCGACTTACGCATTCATGGTTAGCGTACCTGCAGAAAAGTTTCACTGCAGCCCAACATTTCCCCAAATATAGCACACAATGAAAACAGGAAAGTAAAATTCTAAGTACTCCCATATACATATACCCCGTATATATACATGTAGCACCAAAACTACCCGAATCATTAATCACCCACAATTAAGTACCTTCATATATACATGTGTATAACATGTAAATAATCCAGTAACCAAAACTAGCTCTCCCCTAGACCGCAGGTTATACGGTCATGCTCTCACAACTCACACTTACCTGAGCGTAGGTGCGACGTTGCATAAAAGTAAACTAGCAACATATATGGCTATTTCATATCTGAAGGCTACCTCTGATCTGACACACCGGGTAGCATAGTGTGGGAGAGTCATCACACATACATACCTTGGCCTGGGCGTAGATGCATAAATGAAAAACCCCAAAGTTAGTACTTATATAAGCCACCTAATAATCCTTATATGGGCATAAGGAAATTGACCACTGGCATACTTAGGTTTAAAATTTAGATTTGACAAACCTATATATAACTATAAGTTGATAAAACTAATTTTATAAAACAAAACCTTTGTTTTAAATACACATACGACAAGTTTAATGTTGAATCTTGCTCCGATACCAGCTGTAACAGAACCGTCCAAATTATAAGAGCACAAGTACAAAAACAATCACGGGAGTGATCAAATTCTTGCACTTGAGCCCATATAACTCCGGTAGTCCAATGAAATCACGAGGGATTTCAAACCAACCAACATACAAGCCAAGATCGTAGTGATTCAACATAACAAGTCACATGTTACAACCATTTCACAAGTAATTCAATATACATCGGAGTTCAACATAGTTATTACAACTTACATTGAAAAGTAGCGGAAGCAAAGTAATTTGAAACTAACATTAATCTTATTTCAAATACATGCCAGTACCACGGTCGACTTCCAACAAAAGCATTAGAGATAAGGTAAATAAGAAGGATCATGCCCATGATCACACTCCGCCTCTACGGCAGGAGTCAACCAACTCTTGCAGCCGCCATGATACATCATAACCTGCAACAAGTGGGGATAAAACCCTGAGTACAAGAAGGTACTCAGCTAGACTTACCCGTCAGAAACCAGAAATAAGGTGACACCAAGGATCATGCAAGGCTGATATGAAGTGGGCTAGCTTGACAACATTTTGCATAAAAGCTTAATATCGATGATCAATCATTAATGCTTAAGCATCAAGTAAATTATCATTAACCTGTCATCTATATTAGCACCTGTACTAGAGCACTCATTTTATTAGGAGCAAACAATATTAACCATAGCAGGTATAAATTGAGGCAACCTTTCCATCATTATCCAATTAACCATCCGTTCAATTTAATGGAATCTACGTTGCCGCTGCTCAAGTCAAGTGCTCACTAACCGGGAGCGACGGCGATTCGAATCGAATTCCTATCCAGCTGGAGGGGTATTTCTAACACTCACCGAGTCACGCCTGGCGAGGGCTGCTCAGGTCACCTTTGGTACAGTTCAGGAGCCGCGGGTCCGAATGATGTCGCGACCCCAAGGGCGACACTCTGCCAGGTGATAGGGACTCTAACCCCCCCTTGGTCTCACGCCAATGTCCCCAAGCACATCCTTTCTCTCCTCCAAGAAGCAACCTACCATTCGATTCCCGGCCTGAACTGTATTACTCGGATTCGCGGTCGGAACGACTTATCCGGCCAACTAAGTGTTAGACTGCATTCAACATGACTCAAGGACGTACAGCGAATCGGTCCTTAAACGACTCAGACGGGGATAGATCTACACCCAAGACCTCCATGCCTTGTTGCTTCACTATCGTCATCCCGCCCGGTCTCATTTTATTTTATTAACACATGGTTCCTTTCCACGATAGCAAATATAGCCAACCGTGCCATATATGAATATCCCTATATCTCGCAGGTGACAGAAAATCACCTGACTTCTACCGCTTAAAGCAGGGCTAAGCATCTACTCGATCCTAATCTATGTAGGATTCAAGGATTCATATATCTGGACAAGGAATGATATAATGCAGCAAGGTTTTCAACCAACTCCTACCACTTAATGCAACAATACTTATAACATATATAGAATTAATTGCTTTGAAGGTAGGAGGCTTATAATGCTCCGGGGCTTGCCTGGGATCCGACTCAAGTTAGAGTATGTCAGATGAAGTCACTTGGCGAGCAACCTCCAATCTACCACTTGTCCGGTCCTTCTATCTTCCGGTTTGGATCCACCAAACACCGTCTTCGGGTTTGGCTCCAACGCCACATCCTTCACACGTTTCTGCTAGCGTACCTATATGAGATGCAACCATGCACATGTGTGAATGCATAGAAGTGCAATGAACAGAGTAATCAAACAAGCATACCAAAGTTCTCATAAACACCTAGAGCTAATTAACTTAATCCACATTAGGGCATAACATAGAAGATGGCAAGCACATCAAGTAAGACACAAGCCTCAAGATCACAGGGTACTAACCAAAGTACTTTCAAAGGTATGAGTCACACTTCAACACATTAGCATGGCAAAGTTAATCAAAGCACTACAACTAAAATCTGTCACTTTCTGGACATATATACAGTAGCTCCATAAATTAATCATAACTGGAGATCCCTAAATCCAAATGACTTGCAAGAAGACATTATGGAAAACTTATGAAATTCTATACATTTCATTTAATATCATCTCAACATGATTCCCAAGTTATCATAACCAAACATGCCAATCTTTAAAGTCTGCACAGAAGGTAATTAAAATCTGACAGTAGACTTATTAAGCATGCAACTCTTAAACTATCAGACCTGGGATCATGAAAATTTAACACAAGCAAGATAAGATAATTATCTACAACTTTTGTATTTACCAAAACCACAGTAAACATCATTTACACCATGAAACTAGTTGCACGAGTAACACCACACATGCAGCCCAACAGCAGTGGTACAATTATAGACAGAAAACTGATAGAAACTTCAGAGAAGCATAAATGGAGTTCTAGACCTCCAACAAACATGATTCTCAACTTTATGGAAAGCTTATAAAGTTACCTACTACTTTATTGTAATTATCTTAAGATGATTCTACAGTTAACATGGTCAATTAATTAAATAATTGCATCTCTGTCCAAAATATGGACAGAATCTGATATGCCACTTTAAACCGTTATAACTTGAGTTTCACAAATCCAATAATTATGGTTCTAGACTTTTTAGAAATATTAACAAGTTGCGAACAATTTTGTTATAAACATCTAGAGCTAATTGTGCTACTAACTAGGTCACACATTATAAACAAGGCAACCCTGTCTGGGTTTGGACAGAAACAGCTACAGCACTTTAGACTACTATAGTTAAACATATACTTAACCAAAAATTGTGCTCTTTAGCTTTTTGAAAAGCTTAAGAAAATTACTACAAATCATTTATTGTCATCAAGGCATAATTCATAACTTAACTAAGCCAAACAATGCATATATGCAGAACTGTCCAGAATAGAAGCAAAGCAGCATATAGCATTTGTTATTTTTATAGCTCCTAAACTATCAAGCCTAAAATCTTGAAATGTTTACTAGACATCATACATCACAAGAGTAACACGTCACAAAAATTTCACTTCATTTGGAGTTATATATTTACAGTTATTAAAAATAACAGATCCAACTAGCATTCAAAACCTAGTTGCATAAATCTATTTTTACAGCTAAAACTTTAAACTAAAACATGCCATATTATAGATCCACTGCATAGAAAATTTCACAAGGATTCCAAAAAGTCCTCGTTTGCTATTTTACGATTTTTCTATCATTTACTATGTATTTTCAAAGTTCAGCCATTTAAATGCAATACTAATTCCGAAAACGAAAAAAAAGAAAACATTATGCAGAGTGAACACAAAACTTTCCACAAATCATGTAAGCCCCTATATGTAAATCCTTTGTCTCTAGCACTTTTGCAAAGTGAACACAACAAAGAGTTTCTGCCTCGCTAGATGGTCCTTCTTCCTCACAGCGACGGAAAACAGAGAAGGGGATGGAGGAGGCCGGCTTGATTCCGGTGAGATAGCGGCCCAGGACGACGAAGGAGCAGATGGCAGCCAACAGCAGCGGCAGGAGGGAGGAGGAGAGGGGTGGCTGGTGTTGGAAGAGGAGGGGCAAAGGAGGGGCGACGGCAACAGCGAGCTCCAGCCCGACTCGGCCATGGCTTCGGGCACGAGAGAGCGAGAGAGAAATAGACCGAGGAAAAGAGGAGAAGTGAGCGAGTGAAGGGTCGGGCTCGATCCCCTTTTTCTCCCCCTCGACACAGAGCAGCCCAGGGAGGTGGCGCTCATGCACGGGCACGGAGGCCACACGGCGCTCAGTCCTTTCCGATGTCGGCCACCAAGTTTCAGCGCCTCCAAAACTGCCATCCAAAAGCGACGTATTTACGAGTCTGCCACTCTTCTAATCTCACCTCTATCTCTTAAACCAGATGACAATTCGACCAACAAATTATACCGCTGCGTAGGGCTATGAGAGTACTACAACATTGCTTATAGGAACTCAGTCAAATTCCACTAGTTTGCGAGATATTAAGTCCCACCATAGGGTTGCACAGGAGGAGTCAAAATTGCACTGTGATCAGCTTGACAGCGCTTCGGGGTGGGATCGGGACGCGGTCCAAAAATAAAGTTTGTTGCATACAAACTAAACTCCAATTTTTATTAAAGGTCAAACTTCATATCTCGAACAAAAATAGTAGTTTCACTTCGGTCAACACCGCGTCGAAAAAAACCCTAGTTTTGAGGTTCGAGACCGATTTGCGGCATCTTCTTGTCACTTGTTCCACATGAGCCTTTCATAAGTGTTGTTGTAGGGTTCAATTGGAGTTGTTTGGTCAAGGTTGCAAGACTTGGTTGATGACATATGTTCTCATTCTCTAAACAAAACAATCCAAGCAAGATATAACTCATTCCTTCAAAATTTCCAACTCTACTATGACTTATCATTTCATTTGACTTCTTGATTCCAAACTTCAAGAAACTTTTCCAGGGATCAATATAGATAGTTATTGAGGTGAGACATGTGAAGATACTTTGATAGCAACACCCAAGCATATATCTTTTAATTGAGCCTATATGTAAGCGAGGGTGCAACATCCAAATTTAGATTAGGGTTTATTTCCATAGGTTTGGCTTTGGCATCGTCATCTCAACTAATTTATCATGTTTGAGCTCAAACCCACTGCCTAATTGGTGATAAACACCTGGGGTGTTACACCAGTGGCGCTGACATGTGGGACCTACTGCTCAGCCGGGCCCGCCTGTCAACCACACGCAGAGGGACAGAGAGAGGGGAAGACCGTCCCCTTCCTCTGGACGCCGGGAACAGAGGAGGTTGGCTGGCCCGCGGCTCCGGCCGGCACGAGCGGCGCCGGCGGTGAGCGGCGGGGCCGTGGCGATGCCCTGGTCTGCGCGCATCCAAGGGAGGTAGCAGCTCCCCCGGAGACCCCTCATGGCGCCCTGGCCACGAGCGTCGGCGGCAAGGAACGATGGCGGCAGGCGGTGGCGGTGCTCCGGTGTCGAGCGACTGGAAGCGAGGCGCGCGGGAGGTGCAACGTGAGGTGAGGGAGGTGGTGCGGTGGTTCATTCGAGCGGAGGGAGGCCGGAGGCCAAGAATGGCGGTGGCGGCTCGGAGCTCGGCCATGGCGGCGGCACTCTGCGCTGCGCGTGCTACGGGCAAAGGGAGGCGAGCACGAGTGCGTGGAGAGGGTGGTGGAGTCACTGGTGCACATGGCAGAGACCGCAATGGCTAGGAGCATTGGGCGCGACAGCGGCGGCCGGAGCTCTGCCGGCCCGGCCATGGCGCGGCCGCGCTCTGCGCGAACAGAGAGGGAGAAGGGAGTGAAGAAGGGGAAGGAAGGGGCGTGCTGGTGCCCCTCCTCATCAGCGGCCGGGCGCAGGGCGCGTGGCCGAAGGTGGGATGCGCGGCAGCGGTGGAGGCGCATGGCGGCCACGTTCCGGACGCGCGGCGCTCCCTGAGGCATTCCACCAAACATGTGGCGTGCGTGAAACCGCCTGACTTGGAGACCATTTCTAGGCCTGCTCGGGTCCGAATTTGGATATGGGCCAATTATGAAAGTTGTTCATTTCATGATGCCCTACAACTCTTGTTTAAGGACCTTAGTCATTAGAGCAATGTATTAGCAGCTAATTAATCTCAAAGTTGACAGCGTCAGTGAGTTGACAGTGATTAGCAACTACAAGAATTGATGGCCAAAATGAAATGCAACTTATGCCATCTTCTTGCATGGCCTTTCCCTTCAAGTGAGCTCCAACTTTTACATTTGGACCTACCCATGTTACTTAACAATTTTTGGAGAACGTGACATGCCAATGTCGATGACACTGAAATCAGGGCTTTAATTTTCTAAGTGCTGAATTCAGCTCTATCTCTGACTTGTGGGCCCCTTTTTGATCATGTTCCACCCATTTTCATGACTTGACTCTTAAACAAAGTTTGTTCCTTATAAAATTCTCCACAACTTTGTCAAAGGGTGCACAGTCATGCAAAGCTTCTAGGTCAGACTTTTGAAATGGTCAAACCACAGGGCTCCAGGGTCCATACATGGTCAACCACCAATTAGAAGCATAATTAGGCAAAATGATCAACATGAACATTGTTCCATTAAGTGTCCTAAGTGTAGTTAAGGTCTTGTAGAGTTCAGCTAGAGTCATTTGGACAAGTTTGCAAGGTTTGGTTGATGATCTATAGTTCCATTAACTTAATGGGACAGATTCCAATAGGAATGGAACTTATCATTTCATGTGACTTTTTGATTCCAAACTTCATGAAACTTTTCTAGGGATCAATATAGATAGAATGTGATGTGAGACACATGAAGATATTGCCATAACACCACCCAAACATATATCTTTGAAAAGGGACCTATATGTAAAGCAATGATGCAACATCCACTTTAGGTTAGGCTCATCTCCATAGGTTTGACTTGGCATCGTCATCTCCACTAATCTATCATGTTTGAGCTCAAACCCATTACTTAATTGGTGATCAACACCTGGGGTGTTACATACATCATCATCCAATTAACCATACGTTCAATTTAATGGAATCTACGTTGCCGCTGCTCAAGTCAAGTGCTCACTAACCGGGAGCGATGACGATTCGAATCGAGTTCCTATCCAGCTGGAGGGGTATTTCTAACACTCACCGAGACACGCCTGACTAGGGCTGCTCAGGTCACCTTTGGTACCATTCAGGGAAGCGCAGGTTCGACTGATGCCGCATCCCCAAGGGCAACACTCTGCTAGGATGATAGGGACTTTAACCCCCTTGGTCTTATGCCAATGTTCCCAAGTAAATCCTTACTACCTCCAAGATGCGACCTACCCTTCGATTCCCGGCCTGAACTGTATTACTCGGATTCGCGGTCGGAACGACTTATCCGACCAACTAAGTGTTAGACTGCGTTCAACATGACTCAAGGACATACAACGAATTGGTCCTTAAATGACTCAGACGGGGATAGATCCACACCCAAGACCTCCATGCCTTGTTGCTTCACTATCGTCAACCCGCCCGGTCTCATTTCATTTTATTAACACATGGTTCTTTTCCACGATAGCAAATATAGCCAACTGTGCCATATATGAATATCCCTACATCTCACAGGTGACAAGAAATCACCTGACTTCTACCGCTTAAAGCAGGGCTAAGCATCTACTCGATCCTAGTCTATGTAGGATTCAAGGATTCATATATCTAGACAAGGAATGATATAATGCAGTAAGGGTTTTCAACCAACTCCTACCACTTAATGCAACAATACTTATAACACATATATAATTAATTGCTTTGAAGGTAGGAGGCTCATAATGCTCCGGGGCTTGCCTGGGATCCGACATGAATCAGTCAAGTTAGCTTGTGTCGTCTTGATTATGCCTCCACTCCAAGTATGCACTCCAGGGTCCTTCCATCCTCGGGATGGATCCACCAACACCATCTTTGGGTTCAGCTCCCCATCACGTCCTTCACGTGTTTCAGCTAGCGTACCTAAATGAGGTGCAACAATGCATATGTATGAATGCATAGAAGTGCAATAAACAAAGTAATCATGCAAGCATACCAAAGTTCACATAAACACCTAGAGCTAATTAACTTAATCCTCACTAAGGCATAACAAAGAAGAGGGCAAGCACATCAATCAAGAAAAAAGTCTCATAAGATCACAGGGTACTAAACCAAGTACCATCAAAGATAGGTGTCACACTTCAATACACAAGCATGGCAAAGTTAATCAAAGCACTAGAATTAGAAATTGTCACCTCCTGGACATCAGAACAACAGTTGAGTAATTTAACCACAACAGGAGATCTACAACTCCAAACGATGTGCAACAAGACATTATGGAAATCTTATGAATTTGTCTACAATTACTTTAATATCACATAAGCTTGATTCCCAAGTTTAATGGGTCAAAAAGATGAAACTACAGAACCTGGTCTGCTCCAAATAGAGAGCAACCAAATCTGAGACCTGACTTTAAACATCTATAACTCAAAAACTACTTGGACAAATGCCACCAAATTTTATCAGCAGCTAGATACATAAATTATCTACAACTTTTGTATAAACAAGTTTTACAACAAAGTAAATTATCATGAAGAACTTTGCTAAGTTTCCAGATCTATCCAGAAACCTCATTTGCAAGAAATAATTATTAACTTATATTGCAAACATATAATTGGACAAAACTAACTTTACCAACATATCACGCATGACAAATGAACACCAGAAAACATAGTGTCCATTCCTAAATAAATTCTTTTAATACATTTTCTTAATTTATTTAGATAATTAGGTGGAATTATGAACACCTATCAAAATTACACAATAAATTCTACCAGAATTACAGTAGCCTACATGTGCTCCCAAAAGTCTATTGTACAAATTTCAAGCTATTTGAACAAGTATATCAACCTCTATGAAAAAGACAAATAGCTATTGCAATAAATCATGTGAGAGCAAGATGAATCAATAACTCACTCATATTACAACCAAAATTCATGAAATTTTTACCACACATCAACCATCACATGAGTAGCATGCCACAAAATTTTCACTTCATTTGGAGCCCTACAACTGCAGTTTTGAAAATGACAAATAGAACTAGCATTGAAAACCTAGAAGCATAGATCTATTTTACAGCTAAAAATCTAAACTAAAACATGACATATTATAGATCCACTGCGTAGACAATTTCTCAAGGATTCCAAAAAGTCCTCATTTGCTATTTTATGAATTTCTAGCATGAGATATTAATTTTCAAAGTTTCAGCCATAATTATCTATAAAAGAAAAAGGAAAAAGAAAAGCTGCACTATGTAGTACTATTCACATGAGTCTATGGCTTCGCAGAAATCCCCTGGACTTGTTTCTCTTTTACATGCGGGTCCTTCTTCTCCTTCCTCATAGCAGAGAGCATGGGAGGGAGGCAGAGGCCGTTGGGGAGGGGCCGGTTCCAGCCGGCATGGCTCACCGGCAACGGGGAGCTGCAGCGCCGAGGCTTGCTAGGTCCGGGCGCCCTTACAGAGGGGTGCTGCTCGGCCCGCAGGCAGCCCAAGCGGCTGAGCCATGGGTGCCAGTGGCTGCAGCGGTTGCTGTTCAAGCGTCACAGGGAAGCAGGCGACGGTGCGACCTGAGGAGTGGCACGGTGAGGCAGCGCGACACGAGGAAGGGAACGATGAGGCTGGCTAGTGTGGATGCGATGTAGAGGAGAGGAACCGCAGCAATGGGCAGCAGCAATGGAGCTCTGCTCTGTGCCGTCCATGGCGAGAGAAAGAGAGCAAAAAGAGAGAGATGGAGATTGAGAGGGAGAAGGGCAGGCGCTCGGCTTCTTCATAACGTGCACGACGACACGTGGACGTGAGGTGGCGAGCATGCAGGCGAGCGTGCGAGGCATGCGGCATCCAACGACAGCACGCTGTTGGTCATGACAGGAACTGTAGTTTGAATCCAACCAAGAAGGTGACAAATACCACCTCAAAATTACACTAAAACTACAAAATTCATTCCTCTATTACTCTTAATACGTTTAGTATTGGCACAGTTGTAGTAAGAAAAGTTGTAGAGTTACATGAGATCTCCAACTTTTCTTTAAGTGTCAAAGTCTGATTCGGACTTCTTTGCAAGATACAAAGCTTCAAATGTGGGTACCTCAAAACCGATTGTTGCAGTTCAGTTTGCAAGCCGACTGAAACTCTCATCTTTCCCCTTCCCAATCTCCTTATCCGTGCACTGATTTGATCAATAAATTTCACCATCAGCTAGACCTACATGAGTACTCAAACTTTTATCAAAGGATCATAGTCTAATTTGGTTTGGTTTGCAATTGATAAATCACCAAAGAAGGGTAAACGAAAACTGAAACCCGAAAATGCAGTCATCCCAGACTTGGCCAAATTTTTCATCCCTGAAAATAGCACAAGATTCAATTTTGTGAACCCTATTTGACCAAGCTAGACACAAAATCATCTCTTGCTCATTAAACAAAGTTTGTAGTACTCAAACCAAACTACAATTATTATTTAAGGATCAAGGTATGAATCAGCTTGTGTTGAAAGATATAAAGCTCCAACTAAGGCACTTAGCACTAAAACAACATAAGGACTTGGCCAAATTTTGCAAGTGCTAATCAGCCCCTATTCCTGGCTTGTGGGCAACCTTTGAGATTGTTCTGGTCATTTTCATGAGATGATCATTAAACAAATTTTGTTCCATAATAAATTTGCTACAACTTTGTTTAAGGGTGCAGCTACAGGAAAATAATTTTAGCTACCCTTTTAAAACAGTCAAGCAACTGTGCTTTCTAGGTCAAACAAGATCAAATCATGGTCAACTATCACTTAGAGACTTAATTAGTCAACATGGTCATCATGAACATTGCTCCATTAAGTGTACTAAGCATAGTAAAGGTATTGTAGAGGCTAAACATACACACCATGCATAGGTTGCACAAGAATATAGGCCTCACATGCATTGAAACATAGGAATTAAGTGAAATGCTATAGTTGTTTCAATTGTTTCATTGTTTTGTTGCAAGGTACAAGTTACCAATGTTTCCCTAAGTTGTTCCACATGTTGCAAAGGTTTGTTGCACATGTCACACTTGTATGTTGCCTAAGCACTAGTTCACATGAAAGCCCACATGGAATGTAAAGGCATGTTTCATTGTTTCCAAAACATGTTTCAGTTATAATCCAAACAAGCATATAACTTATCATTTCATGTGACTTTTTGATTCCAAACCTCACAAAAATTTTCCCAGGGGTCACTATAGATAGAGAGTGATGGGAGACACATGAAAGAAGTGACGTCAACACTCACTTGCATTACCAAGCATGAGCATCTAACATACACACATTGAAACATAATTAACAAGGGTATGTTGCATATGTTTCAAGGAGATGTTGCAGATGTTTTACTAGTGCATCACATATGTTTCACAAGTGTGTTCCATATGTTCCATGCTCATAAGTGAACAAATGATGCTTAGACTCCTGCAATGCAAGCCTAACACCTGGGGTGTTATAGCCCTCCCCTCTTAAAGGAATTGCGTCCCGAGATTCAGAACGAAAGACTTTTTAAGGAAGAGAGACAAGTTATCTAGTTTCCAACATTTGCGATAGCATTAGGCTCCTAAGCTTCAAACATTAGAAGTGTTAATCTGGTTAAGACGCTTTCTGATACTTGCTCTTCTTGGTAAACTTTGTCTAAAGAATTTCCTTCATTGACTTCCATGATGCATTGTTATGTTGGGAGGAATCCAAGATAGCACAGTACTACATTCTCAGTGTATGGAGATCATTTGGTCCATGAGCGAACCACTCACAAGTACCTGATTCTTTAATGAACACAACATAGGCCATATGAACTTTACACTAGACCGAAATCTTCAGAAGTATACTCGTTGAAACGACCCTATGTTCACCAAGTTGGAAAAGCAGTCCTCTACCAAAGTGGCTTGAGTACAACCTTCCAAAAGGGTGAGATCATAGACGACAAACAACCTCTCAGAGGCTATAGTATACTAACTAACCAATAGACATGGTCTATGCTGGTCGTAAATGTTCAACCTTCAGATATCAACTAATGGAAAGCTACTTACTATTCCATGTGTGCAGTTCTCTTTCTCTGATGACAACACTGTATTATCTAAGTCCATTGAGGGGACAGTGAATATGATAGCTAACTTTGCTGACTTGCCAAACATTACCTAAGAAGATTCTCTTATCCAAAGGCAACAGTTATCCGGGTTGAATCAAATGCAACCCCTTGGGTAACAACATATATAAGGTATCAAAGTATGTCATCATTGGAAAATCATTACCAAAGAAAGATGTAGCGAGGCCTTAAGGACAATAAAAGTTATAAATATTCACTAAACCACGGGGAGTAGTCTACCACCAAGCGATTGAGTAAAATTCTCCTTCATGACTTAGTTGCACTATAAGTTAAGTTGACTTGCAGCGTAGCAACTTTGTCAGGCCCACCTTTCACCTAGAGGCTTCCTCTTTAGGGTCAAATAACAGTTCTAAGATGGGAAATCTGTTGTTTGACACTTTTCAAATTGCTTTTGATTTGCGATGGTATAAATTGATTTGCAGAAACCAAGGTTGCTCGTATATTGTTGATACGAGAAAGAAAAAGCAATGAAAGAATGTAAACTAGTATCTATGGGACCTCAAAAGGGCCATCCAACAACAGATCTCGATCATTAATTTACATACCAATCTGATGATGCACACGCTTTGACCTTGCGGGTTACTTTTGCAAGGCAAAACACATACTCCACCTGGAGGACATTCCTACAAAGAGAATGAACCATTTTTGAATATTCCTCAACACTTCATCCAATAGTGTTCAGAACAAGACCGTTGGTGGCACCTAGGGACACAGGAATGCTGATCAAAACTAGGGTATGCTTTCTCTAATTCTTCACTTTAGTTGATAGAATACCCTGCACTACCGGTGTGATTGTTCAAGATGGAATGGACTTGGTCACAATGGCTATGGAAGATAGAGTAGCACTCAAGTTATTGGCTAGTTGATTGACTTCTTATTGGTTATTGCTCTGTAAGACATAGCCTTTATAACTACCAAGGAGTCATTACCTAGATGGAGATTAACCTTCCTATTGGTAACTAATCAGTTGTCTCTCAACACTAAAAATTCCAAATCTTCACTCTTGACCACAATAATCATGGTTGATGCAGAATGAATTATTGCCATCGAGGTCAGCTGATAAGTAGTCACATGAGAGATGGTTGATTTTGATTGTATGGTCATTATGCACATAAGATTGAGACTTGGATAGCTCCGGTCATATGCACAATGTGACAATCGATTCTCATCCCACAGATAACTTGTCCAACATTAAGTGTTGTGTGTCCTTTTTATCCAACAGAGATGAGATACTTTGCTCACTAGATAACGTTCATCAATACTAGGAAAACTAAGTAGAGTTACTTGTCTACCACCTATTGCAATCTGTTAATGTTTATGTCGGTGATCTATTCTTCAAAGGTTATCCTTTATATATCTTTAGATGACAGTTCTACTACTTTCGGTCTGAGATATGGATCTTACGATACGATATGGAGAGATAACCAAGAAAAAGGGACATGAGAAAATAACACATCGACTGTCGTTTCATAATGGATCATGACTAGAAACCGTGATACCAGCGCGTACTAGGCAGCCAACCATGTGTCTGTAGCCACATGAGGCCCTTGGTTTCGTCGTGGCACCATCAGCGGCTACTCATAACACCATTACTAAATGCACAACGAAGGTGATATTTCAAGTGGCACCAACGGGTTGTAAAAATAAGTGCCATACAAGGAGGGATAGCAAGCAAAGGTAGTCACAAGGTTTAGAATCAACAGGGAAGCTATTCACAGATCAAAACACCTCACAAAAGAACATAGCTCCATTGCCAAAGGCGACTAAGCATGCAATTTTTGCGTAATTCCACGCACACCTGGCGTGGACTAAGGAAACTACTAGATAATTAATTAATGGAGATTCGATCATGTTGAGCACAACATGAGATCAAGACTGATAAACATCCTGAGACTTGGGAAGGTTGGAGTTGGATTAAGCAAACTTCAAGGACAAAAACCAATATGTCAATCATAGATTGAGTTGATAAGGTAGATACATGAATTTGCAAGCAAGCGATTTTGGGATTAGATGACAAAAGATTATCATTACACCAGATCAACTGTAGGAGAGGCAATCAGTACGTCCAACATGGATTCAGTTAAGGGTCTCACAACTTGGCATCGAACAACTATGGCCAAAAGGAAGCGTTTGCGAGAATCTATCTTGGTTGGTAGATCAAACAAGGTATTCCCGTGCGGTGTAGGACAGCCATGGTATACGCAAATATTTAAGGGTCCAGGCTTAGGCTTAGATATCAAGCAAAGGAATGGTGCACAAACATTCAAAGCAAGCAACCGTGGCTACAAGCTTAGGCTCATAAGGGAAAGATCCTAATTGGAGACGACACCAAGAGATCGTTTCACGTAACTTGAGTATTGCTCTAGGATAAAACTATTTGACACTCGTATACTTACCGAGGACAATGAGGTGACAACTATGGCACTAATTAGATAACAAGCATACATACACACATCATAACTTCAAGCAACCACATGAAGAAGCTTAAACAAACAAACTCAAGCAACTATTACCAAGCAAAAAGCTCGCTCACAACAATCATTACTAATCACTAGGCTCACCCCTAACAAGCTTTATCTAAAGCAAGAACTAAGTACAAGTTTAGTCTAAGACAAACACTAGCTAAGGTGACTAACTTAGCTAGGCACAAAATCTGGACAGCAGCACAGTAGTTACTTGTTTCAACCATAACTGAGGTTGTAGACATCCCACCAAGGTGATCCTAGACTTTCTAGAAAGCTTAGAAAGTTTTCCACATGTTTGTTATTCATACCAAAACCTAATTCATAGGTTAACATGACCAAACATGCTAATGTTTCAGATCTGTCCCAACATAGATGGAAAACTGACATAAACTTTAAAAATGCGTACTTGGAGTTCTAGGGACCCAACAAGGCTGAGCCTTAACTTTATGTAAATCTTATTAAGTTGTCTATAACTTTATTATTACCATATTAAGATGATTCTATAGCTAACAAGGCTGAACAAGACAAAGAAGACATCTTTGCCCAGATTTTGACAGATTTTGTCACTCCATTTTGCAAGCTCATAACTAAAGATTTAGACCACCAAAATTAGTGCTATAGGACATTTTGGAAAGCTTAGGAAAAGTACTACACTTATTATATTATCTCAAAGACATGATTCCATATGCACATAGGTCAAATAATCCAAACATTCAGATCTATTCAGAACATAAGCAAAACCTAACAGTAAACTTCTAAAATTCATAACTCTCAAACCATAAGACCTAGGGTCATGAAAATTTAGGACAAGCTAGATAAGTAAGTTAGATACAACTTTGGTATTCTCCATAACTACAGAAAACATCATTATGACCACGAAAGCATCACTACAACATAAACCATTCTAGCAGCCAACGTTCAACACGCAAAGCAAAGCTTACCTTGGTTCTACTTAAAAAGAGAGCACACAAACATGTTATTCTAGTAGCTCTAAATATTGTTACCTTAGACCAACACCAATTTAATTCATTCATAAGAATCCAAATTACTGAAGTGAGGTCTAAAACATTTTCAAAAACTTGTAGGAACAACATATCCACCACTTGGCTAAACTAAAGGACACCTATGGTTCAGGCATGTAACCACACTTATTTATAGCAAAGCTAAGCACACACTTTTCTCAAACAACATGGAGTAAGGCATTCTTGTTTAGCTTCACATAAGAAAGATAGTGTACTATATTGATCACAAGTTACTTATCATTTGAACAAGGGTGAGAGGAGCATAGCCATGTATAAAGCAACAATCATGAAGATGCATGCTTCGTCCTATTCGTCCTCACAAGATTGCTAACCTAAGGTGGCGATCACGTTCTATGTCAGTGGCATAACACGCACTCTCTCGATATATAGCCAGTCGACAACTACATTTGACTTACGCATTCATGGTTAGCATACCTGTAAAAAAGTTTTATTACAGCCCAACAATTCCCCAATATAGCACACAATGAAAGCAGAAAAGTAATAGTCAAAGTACTCCCATATACATATACCCCCATATATATACATGTAGCACCAAAACTATCTGAATCATCAATCACCCACAATTAAGTACCTTCATATATACATGTGTGTAACATGTAAATAATCCAGTAACCAAAACTAGCTCTCCCCTAGACCGCTGGTTGGATGATCATGCTCTCACGACTCACACTTACCTGAGCGTAGGTGCGATGTTGCATAAAAGTAAACTAGAGACATATATGGCTATTTCATATATGAAGGCTACCTCTAATCGGACACACCGGGTAGCATAGTGTGGGAGAGTCATCACACATACATACCTTGGCCTGGGCGTAGATACATAAATGAAAAAACCCTAAGTTAGTACTTATATAAGCCACCTAATAATCCTTATATGGGCATAAGGAAATTGACCACTGACATACTTAGGTTTAAAATTCAGATTTGACAAACCTATATATATAGCTATAAGTTGATAAAACTGATTTTATAAAATAAAATCTTTGTTTTAAATACACATACAACAAGTTTAATGTTGAATCTTGCTCTGATACCAGCTGTCACGGTACCATCCAAATTATAAGAGCATAAGTACAAAAACAATCACCGAAGTGATCAAATTCTCACACTTGAGCCCATATAACTCCGGTAGTCCAATGAAATCACGAGGGATTTCAAACCAACCAACATACAAGCCAAGATCATAGTGATTCAACATAACCAGTCACATGTTACATCCATTTCACAAGTAATTCAATATACAACGCAGTTCAACATAGTTATTACAACTTAAGTTCAAAAGTAGCGGAAGCAAAGTAATTTGAAACTAATAACACCCTTATTTCAAATACATGCCAGTACCAAGGTCGACTTCCAACAAAAGCATTAGAGAGAAGATAACTTAGACGGATCATGCCCGTGATCACACTCCGCCTTTACAGCAGGAGCCAACCACTCTTGCAGTCGCCATGATACATCATAACCTGCAACAAATGGGGATAAAACCCTGAGTACAAGAAGGTACTCAGCTAGACTTACCCATCAAAAATGAGAAATAAAGTGACACCAAGGATCATGCAAGGCTAATATAAAGTGGGCAAGCTTGACAACATTTTGTGTAAAAGCTTAATACAGATAAGTAATCATTAATGCTTAAGCATCAAGTTAATCATCATTAACCTGTCATCTATATTAGCACCTGTACTAGAGCACTCACTTGATTAGGAGCAAACAATATTAACCATAACAGGTATAAATTGAGGCAACATTTACATTATCATCCAATTAACTATACGTTCAATTTAATGGAATCTACGTTGCCGCTGCTCAAGTCAAGTGCTCACAAACCAGGACCGACAGTGATTCGAATCGAGTTCCTATCCAGCTGGAGGGGTATTTCTAATACTCACCGAGACACGCCTGGCGAGGGCTGCTTAGGTCACCTTTGGTACCATTCAGGAAAGCGCAGGTTCGACTGATGCCGCATCCCCAAGGGCAACACTCTGCCAGGATGATAGGGACTTTAACCCCCCCTTGGTCTTATGCCAATGTTCTCAAGCACATCCTTACTACCTCCAAGATGCGACCTACCCTTCGATTCCTGGCCTGAACTGTATTACTCGGATTCGCTGTCGGAACGACTTATCCGGCCAACTAAGTGTTAGACTACGTTCAACATGACTCAAGGACGTACAGTGAATTGGTCCTTAAACGACTTAGACGGGGATAGATCCACACCCAAGACCTCCATGCCTTGTTGCTTCACTATCGTCATCCCGCCCGGTCTCATTTCATTTTATTAACACATGGTTCTTTTCCACGATAGCAAATATAGCCAACCGTGCCATATATGAATATCCCTACATCTCGTAGGTGACAGGAAATCACTTGACTTCTACCGTTTAAAGCAGGGCTAAGCATCTACTCAATCCTAGTCTAGGTAGGATTAAAACATTCATATATCTGGACAAGTAATGATATAATGCAGCAAGGGTTTCCAACCAACTCCTATCACTTAATGCAACAATACTTATAACATATATAGAATCAATTGCTTTGAAGGTAGGAGGCTTATAATGCTCTGGGGCTTGCCTGGGACCCCACAAGAATCAGTCAAGTTAGCTTGTGTCGTCTTGATTATGCCTCCACTCCAAGTATGCACTGCAGGGTCCTTCCATCCTTGGGATGGATCCACCAACACCATCTTCGGGTTTAGCTCCCCATCACGTCCTTCACGTGTTTCAGCTAGCGTACCTAAATGAGGTGCAACAATGCATATGTATGAATGCATAGAAGTGCAAGAAACAAAGTAATCATGCAAGTATACCAAAGTTCACATAAACACCTAGAGCTAATTAACTTAATCCTCACTAAGGCATAACAAAGAAGAGGGCAAGCACATCAATCAAGAAAAAAGTCTCACAAGATCACAGGGTACTAAACCAAGTACCATCAAAGATAGGTGTCACACTTCAATACACAAGCATGGCAAAGTTAATCAAAGC
This sequence comes from Saccharum hybrid cultivar R570, assembly GCA_038087645.1. Taxonomy (NCBI): domain Eukaryota; kingdom Viridiplantae; phylum Streptophyta; class Magnoliopsida; order Poales; family Poaceae; genus Saccharum; species Saccharum hybrid cultivar. The sequence continues at coordinate 1,718,531 of JAQSUU010000293.1, forward strand.
ACTAGAATTAGAAATTGTCACCTCCTGGACATCAGAACAACAGTTGAGTAATTTAACCACAACAGGAGATCTACAACTCCAAACGATGTGCAACAAGACATTATGGAAATCTTATGAATTTGTCTACAATTACTTTAATATCACATAAGCTTGATTCCCAAGTTTAATGGGTCAAAAAGATGAAACTACAGAACCTGGTCTGCTCCAAATAGAGAGCAACCAAATCTGGGACCTGACTTTAAACATCTACAACTCAAAAAGTACTTGGCCAAATACCACCAAATTTCATCAGCGGTTAGATACACAAATTATCTACAACTTTTGTATAAACAAGTTTTACAACAAAGTATATTATCATGACGAACTTTGCTAAGTTTCCAGATCTGTCCAGAAACCTCATTTGCAAGAAATAATTATTAACTTATGTTGCAAACATATAATTGGACAAAACTAACTTTACCAACATATCACACATGACTAATGAACACCATAAAATATAGTGTCCATTCCTAAATAAATGCTTTTAATACATTTTCTTAATTTATTTAGATAATTAGGTGGAATTATGAACACCTATCAAAATTGCACAATAAATTCTACTAGAATTACAGTGGCCTACATATGCTCCCAAAAGTCTATTGTACAAATTTCAAACTATTTGAATAAGTATATCAACCTCTATGAAAAAGACAAATAGCTATTGGAATAAATCATGTGAGAGCAAGATGAATCAATAACTCACTCATATTACAACCAAAATTCATGAAATTTTTACCACACATCAACCATCACATGCGTAGCTTGCCACAAAAATTTCACTTCATTTGGGGCCCTACAACTGCAGTTATGAAAATGACAAATAGAACTAGCATTGAAAACCTAGAATCATTGATCTATTTTTACAGCAAAAAATCTAAACTAAAACATGACATATTATAGATGCACTGCGTAGACAATTTCTCAAGGATTCCAAAAAGTCCTCATTTGCTATTTTACAAATTTCCTAGCATGAGATATTAATTTTCAAAGTTTCAGCCATAATTATCTATAAAAGAAAAAGAAAAAAGTAAAGCTGCACTATGCAGTACTATTCACATGAGTCTATGGCTTCGCAGAAAACCCCTGGACTTGCTTCTCTTTTACATGCGGGTCCTTCTTCTCCTTCCTCACAGCAGAGAGCATGGGAGGGAGGCAGAGGCCGTTGGGGAGGGGCCGGTTCCGGCGGGCACTGCTCGTCGGCAGCGGGGAGCTGTAGCGCCGAGGCTTGCCAGGTCCGGGCGCCCTTGCAGAGGGGTGCTGCTCGGCCCGCAGGCAGCCCAAGCGGCTCAGCCATGGGTGCCGGTGGCTGCAGCGGTCGTTGTTCCAGCGTCACAGGGAAGCAGGCGACGGTGCGCCCTGAGGAGTGACACGGCGTGGCAGCGCGACACGAGGAAGGGAACGACGAGGCTGGCTAGTGCGGATGCGATGCAGAGGATAGGAACCGCAGCAATGGGCAGCAGCAATGGAGCTCTGCTCCGTGCCGTCCATGGCGAGAGAAAGAGAGCAGAAAGAGAGAGATGGAGAGTGAGAGGGAGAAGGGCAGGCGCTCGGCTTCTTCATAACGTGCACGACGACGCATGGACGTGAGGTGGTGAGCATGTAGGCGAGCGTGCGAGGCACGCGGCATCCATCGACGGCACGTCGTTGGTCATGACAGGAATTGCAGTTTGAATCCAACCAAGAAGGTGACAATACCACCTCAAAATTACACTGAAACTACAAAATTCATTCCTCTGTAACTCTTAATATGTTTAGTATTGGCACAAGTTGTAGTAAGGAAAGTTGTAGAGTTACATGAGATCTCCAACTTTTCTTTAAGTGTCAAAGTCTGATTCGGCCTTCTTTGCAAGATACAAAGCTTCAAATGTGGATACCTCAAAACTGATTGTTGTAGTTCAGTTTGCAAGCCGACTGAATTTCTCATCTTTCCCCTTCCCTATCCCCTTATCCGTACAATGATTTGAACAATAAATTTTACCATCAGCTAGACATACATGAGTACTCAAACTTTAATCAAAGGATCATAGTCTAATTCGGTTTGGTTTGCAATTGATAAATCACCAAAGAAGGGTAAACAAAAACTGAAACCCAAAAATGCAGTCATCCCAGACTTGGCCAAATTTTTCATCCCTGAAAATAGCACAAGATTCGATTTTGTGAACCCTATTTGACCAAGCTAGACACAAAATCATCTCTTGCTCATTAAACAAAGTTTGTAGTACTCAAACCAAACTACAATTATTATTTAAGGATCAAAGTATGAATCAGCTTGTGTTGAAAGATATAAAGCTCCAACTAAGGCACTTAGCACTAAAACAACATAAGGACTTGGCTAAATTTTGCAAGTGCCAATCAGCCCCTATTCCTGGCTTGTGGGCAACCTTTGAGATTGTTCTAGTCATTTTCATGAGATGATCATTAAACAAATTTTGTTCCATAATAAATTTGCTACCACTTTGTTTAAGGGTGCAGCTACAGGAAAATAATTTTAGCTACCCTTTTAAAATAGTCAAGCAACTGTGCTTTCTAGGTCAAACAAGATCAAATCATGGTCAACTATCACTTAGAGACTTAATTAGTCAACATGGTCATCATGAACATTGCTCCATTAAGTGTACTAAGCATAGTAAAGGTATTGTAGAGGCTAAACATACACACCATGCATAGGTTGCACAAGAATATAGGCCTCACATGCATTGAAACATAGGAATTAAGTGAAATGCTATAGTTGTTTCAATTGTTTCATTGTTTTGTTGCAAGGTACAAGTTACCAATGTTTCCCTAAGTTGTTCCACATGTTGCAAAGGTTTGTTGCACATGTCGCACTTGTATGTTGCCTAAGCACTAGTTCACATGAAAGCCAACATGGAATGTAAAGGCATGTTTCATTGTTTCTGAAACATGATTCAGTTATAATCCAAACAAGCATATAACTTATCATTTCATGTGACTTTTTGATTCCAAACTTCATGAAACTTTTCCCAGGGGTCACTATAGATAGAGAGTGATGGGAGACACATGAAAGAAGTGACGTCAACACTCACTTGCATTACCAAGCTTGAGCATCTAACATACACACATTGAAACATAATTAACAAGAGTATGTTGCATATGTTTCAAGGAGATGTTGCAGATGTTTCACTAGTGCATCACATATGTTTCACAAGTGTGTTCCATATGTTCCATGCTCATAAGTGAACAAATGATGCTTAGACTCCTGCAATGCAAGCCTAACACCTAGGGTTTTACATAGTCGGCCCACCTGAGGCCTAGCAATCAAACAGAGAGGGGGAGATCTCGCGCTGATAGCGGGGCTCGCCCGTCATCCGCACGCAGAACAGGGGAAGGGGATCGATGGCGAGGTCTCACCGCTAGTGACGACTCCGGCAAGGCCAAGGGTATCAGGGTGATCAGCTCGTCGTCCCGCGTCAACTGGTGAAGGAAAAGGACTCCCAAGCTACAGCGAAAAAGGGTGCCGGCGGTGATGGGTTAGAGCTGGTTTGGCACAGTTTGAGAGTTACAATGCTCCAAAGGTGGGCATATGAAACTGTAAAAGTCACATTTTAGACTTAGAAATAATTCTAAGTGTTGGGCAGCCCTCTAACTAACTTGTGGGCCCTGTTTGAGTAGGTTCTAGGCATTTTCATGAGTTGTCCATATTACAACTTTTGTTCCTTATCAAGTTTGCTACAACTTTGTTAAAGGTTGCCCAACCTTTAAACAACATTTGGTAACACTTTTGAAACTAGGAAGCAAGAGAGGTTTGTGGGTCAAACTAGGTCAACTATGAGTTAGAGGCTTAATTGGATGAGATGGTCAACATGAACATTGATCCATTAGGTGTCCTAAGCAAAACTAAGCTACTAGAAAGCATGTTAGAGCATCACAAGTGTCATCTGCACAAAAACCCTATTGAAACATTGTGTTGCAAGCATGTGTTGCCTAGTTTAACAATGCATGTTGCATATGTTGCATGATCATGTTTCAAGATGTTGTGTCACCCATCATAATAATACAAGTCTAAGGCATACATGAGCTATTACTGCAAGCAAGAATACACATAGTACATACACTCAACAGCAATGTTGCAGATGTTTCAATGACAATGCACATGAAATGATGGTGCACATGCTCATGTCATGCTCATATGGATGCACAGATGCAAGGCAAACACCTAGGGTGTTACAACCTTGATCTTCCTGACCTTGCATGGGCATCTGATGTTGGCTGCGTCTCCCCATGGTTCACCATGGGGCACAGGGTCTATATGAATAAGCGAAGGTTCTTCTACCGTTTGAGCCGCTCGTGGTTGCGACTCCAATTTCTCCTAGAACTTCCTAAAAGTCTAGGAGCCGAGGATGTGAGAGTATCGTTGCTCGAGGGGAACTGTGTAGTTCTCGTTATTCATCTCACCATGGGTTGCTTATGATGGCCAGAGCCGATTGAAAGTCCTATGTTTGGTGTTGATAATTAGTGGCAATGCCTAAATACTAATCCTATGCCTAAGTTGTATGTAGCATATGAGGATTAGTACATTCCAAGGTTGGTGTCAAGATGGACATGGTGATCATGATGGCCACACTTGGATTTGGACGCAACCCTATGTGATCAAGGCAAAGGTATATGCTTAAGGGTTGTGTTTTAGTAACCAAGACTCCTAGTGGGTGTGGTTACATTGTAGGATAGATAGCCGTACTATAAAGAGGGGAATGACGCGGCTATTGAACTCCTAAGTGCCTCTAGGTGTGCATTTCATAATCATATACATTTGGATAGAACTAATATCGCCTCAAAAAATGATTGTGAAAATGCTAACACACTCACACATGACGAGATCACTTGGTGGTGTTAGCACATTTGCGAAGGCGGTGGAGTTTGAGCGGTAGAGAGGGTTTGGGGGGCCATGATTCAGGCGTTTTCGAGGAGTTGAAACGACTATTTTCCACTACGCCGGAAGTTGGAAAAGAAACGAAGGCGAACAGAGGTCACAGAGGTGACCGGATGCTAAACCAGACGCGGTCTTTGCATGACCGGACGCGTCCGGTCAGTGTTCAGTGTCTGCGCGTTTTTCAGTTTGATGATCGGACGCAAGGCGCATCCGGTCACTGATGATCGGACGCGTCCGGTCGTTCAGGGAGCTTACTGGACCCTAACCGGACACTGGCACTATCGCATCCGGTCATTTTCTTTAGCGCATCTGGTCACTGTTTCGTTGAGCGCTGCTCAGGCGACCAGCGCGTCCGGTCACTCACGGGACCAGCGCGTCCGGTCATTTCCAGCGCGTCCGGTCTGCGCGACCAGCGTGTCCGGTCATTGCTTCGCAGTTAGCCGTTGTGCGACTGGCGCGTCCGGTCAGTTGGACCAGGGTGTCTGGTCAGTGCTTCGTGACTTAGCCATTGTGCGACCGGCGCGTCCGGTCAGTTGGACCAGCGCGTCCGGTCAGCACGATTTCGGCTGTTTAAGTTTCTAACGGCTCTTTTCGAAGGGGTACGTCTATAAATACTCGTTGGCCGGCTCAAGGCTCTCTCTCTCGAGCATTTGACATACTTGTGAGCACTTTGAGCTAAGCAACTCCCCTCCCACTCATCTCTCTTGCTTCTTTGCATATTCGAAGTGAGATTAAGTGATCCAAGTGCATTTGCATTGTGAGATTGCATCTAGTTGGCACTTGGTGGTTGATTTGCTACGGGATTCTTGTTTCTCTTGGTGGTTGCCGCCACCTAGACGGCTTGGAGCAGCTTGGAGGCGTTGGCAAGAGTTGGTGATTGTTCTTGGCCACCTCCGGTGATTGTGAGGGGTTTGTGCCTACCTCGGTGAAGCGCCAAAGGCAACGTTAGTGGATTGCTCGTGTCATTTGCAACCTTTTGCCATTTGGTAGGTTCTTGTGGTGCCTTTTGAGAGGCTCGATGTGAGACCGAATAGCCACCGAACCACGTGGTGAAGAGGGACACAACGGGGACTAGCGTGCCGGCAAGCACGTGAACCTCGGGATAAATCTTCGTGTCATCACTTTCATATTGTGATTGATTGATCCCGGTGTTCGGTTATCTTGGTATTCATTGTTGATCATATTGGTTGGCTCAATACTTCGCCCCTCGGTGAAACTCTCCTAACTCTACTTTGCATTACCTTCTCAGTTATATTTGCTAGCTAGTTAGCTTTGCTAGAATAGCTCTTTTGTGTAGTTTGCTAGTTGTAGTTGTAGTTACCTTGTCGGTTTGACTTGTGCGGTTGAGTGCAAATATTAGAATTGTGAATTGGTTAGGTGGCTTGCAAACACCTCGTAGGATAAGCAAAACTCGCATCTCGCTATTTGTTATATTGATAATCTTGTTTAGCTTGTCTTTATAGAAAGTTTTAAAAGGCTATTCACGCCTCCCTCTAGCCATCAAGACCTTTCAAGTGGTATCGGAGCCGTGGTCACCGTTTTCAAGGCTTAACAACCTCGGTGTAAGATGGCTCAAGTTGTGTTCAACCATGTCGGGGGCAAGCCTCCATTCTTTGATGGTGTCACATCTTTTGATCATTGGAAAAGAAAGATGAAGCAATATCTTGGCTCTATTCATGAGAACGTTTGGAAGGTGACACACCATGATTATGCTATCATTGATCCCGACAACCTCACCAACAATGATCGCATCAACAACCAATGCAACACTATGGCTCTCAATACTCTCTACAATGGGATTGATGCAAAGGTCTTTGAGCAAATCAAGGATCTTGAGATGGCAAGTGAAGTGTGGACAAGATTAGAGGAAACATATGAGGGCACTTCAACGGTAAAGAGTGCCAAGCTCTATATGCTCAAGGATAAGTTTGCAAGCTTCAAGATGAAGGATGATGAGTCCATACCGGAGATGTTCTATAGGCTACAAGTTATTGTCAATGATCTCAAGAGCCTAGGAGAAGATGTCATGGACAAGGACTTCTCACATAAGTTCTTGATGAACTTACCTAAGAAGTTTGCTATCTTGAGGAAGATGATCCAAAGAGAGGGTTTGGACAAGGTGACTCCAAACCAAGTGCTTGGAGATGTCATGACCGATGCTCAATATGATGATGATGAAGATGAAGATGAGAAAAAGGAGATCAAGGTCAAGCAAGAGAAGACCACCGCATTCAAGGCTTCTTCTTCCAAGGGCAAGAGCAAGGTTGTTGATGATGATGATCCATTTGATGATGAGATCATGGCCCTTCTAGTGCAAAAGATGGGTCGGTTCATGAAGAAGAGAGGCTATGGTGCAAGAAAGAGAAGGGACTTCATGAAGGCAAAGGAGGTGCTTTGCTACAATTGCAATAGCCCCGATCATGTAGTGGCGAAGTGCCCCTATGAAGACAAAAGATATCATGATGGGGAGTTGAAGCTCAAGAAGAACATGAAGGATAAGAAAGAGAATGAGAAGAAAGCAAAGAAGAGCTTCACATTCAATAAAAAGAAGAAGGGTGGTGGTTATGTAGTCACTTGGGATAGTGACAACTCCGATAGTGATGATGATGAAAGCTCTAGTGATGATGAGAGGACCACTCGGCGAGCCATTGCAAACATCGCCCTCTCCAACAAGCCATCCATCTTCGACACTACATCAACATGCCTTATGGCCAAGCCTACCAAGGTAAAATATAATGATAGTGATGATGATTCTTGTGCTAGTGATGGTTGTAGGAGTGATGATGAGGAGGATGAGGACTACTCCAAGGATGATCTATTGGGCATAATAGATCAAATGAGCAAGGGCTACAAGAGGACCACCAAGAAATATAAAATCTTGGAATAAGAGCTCATTGCCAAGAGCAATGAAAATGATGCCTTAATGGAGGAGCTTCTTGCTCTCAAAAGAGTAAGGAGTGCAAAGGAATTGAACAAGAGCTCAAAGCTCTTAGGAAATCCTTTAATGAGCTAGAGGCCTCTCGTGAGTGTCTAAAGGAAGACCACGAGGACCTTGAAGTTGCTCACACTAGGCTTAAGGAAGCCCACTCCACTCTACTTGAGCTCATCAAGGAAAAGGACCTCAAGTTGGAGAAGTTCATGAAGGAAGCTAAGGCGGAGCAAGTGATGGTCACTTGTGATATTGGACTAACATGTGATATTATTGATGATTCTTTGTTTGTTAGTCCTACTAATGCTTCATGTAGCTCATCATCATCCACCACAACCAACTCTACCTCTACTACTAGTGATTTATCACTTGTGGTTGAGAATGAGACTCTCAAGAGAGAGGTGGATGATCTAACCCGCGCATTAGGCAATGCATATGGTGGGGATGCCCGCTTGCTAAAATGCTTGGGTAGCCAAAGGTTCTCTCTTAACAAAGAGGGTTTGGGCTATACTCCCAAGAAGGGCAAGGCGGCCTTTGCTACTCCAAAGTCTCGCTTTGTGAAGAGCAATGGTCATTATTGCAATAGATGCAAGCAAGTTGGGAATCTAGAGTTTAATTGCAACAAAATAAACAAGAACAAGAAAAATGCTAATGTACCTTACATTCCTTTTGATTCTTGTTATGTGCTTACCAAGGGTGAGAAAGGTGTGCATGCTAGATTTGTTGGTACACCAATTGTGGACCCAAAGAAGAAGGCCATTTGGGTACCAAAGAGCTTAGTGACTAACCTCCAAGGACCCAAACAAGTATGGGTACCTAAAAGACATTAATTTGTTTTGTAGGTAAATTACAAGGCCGGAGGAAGGCATTGGGTGCTTGATAGTGGGTGCTCTCAACATATGACCGGTGATTCAAGAATGTTCAACTCTCTCAAATCAAATGATAGTGGCATTGATAGCATCACATTTGGTGACAATAGCAAGGGTGATGTAAAGGCTCTTGGAAGGATTGCATCTCAAATGATCATAGCATTTCCAATGTGCTCTTAGTTGAGAAATTGAACTTCAATCTTCTCTCGGTTGGTCAATTATGTGATCTTGGTTTCAAGTGCATATTTGGTGTTGATGATGTGGAGATAGTTAGTGTTGATGGCTCCAATTTGATCTTCAAAGGGTTTAGATATGAGAATCTATACTTGGTTGATTTCAATGCTAGTGACACTCAACTTTCAACATGCTTGCTCACCAAATCAAGTATGGGTTGGTTATGGCATAGAAGACTTGGTCATGTTGGCATGAAGCAATTGAACAAGTTAGTGAAGCATGACTTAGTTAGAGGCTTGAAAGATGTCACATTTGAGAAGGATAAGCTATGTAGTGCATGTCAAGCCAGAAAGCAAGTAGACAACACTCATCCATTGAAGAGCATTATGAGTACTTCCAAGGCATTTGAGTTGTTGCACATGGATCTATTTGGGCCAACTACATACACAAGCATTGGTGGTAATAAGTATGGCTTTGTGATTGTGGATGATCTCACTAGATATACATGGGTATTCTTTCTTGTGGACAAAAGTGATGTATTTGACATATTCAAGAAGTTCATCAAGAGAGTGCAAAATGAGTTTGAAACCACAATCAAGAAAGTGAGAAGTGACAATGGAAGTGAGTTTAGAAACACAAGAGTTGATGAGCTATGTGATGAACTTGGAATCAAACATCAATTCTCGGCTAAGTATACACCTCAATCAAATGGCTTAGTTGAGAGGAAGAATAGAACCTTAATTGACATGGCAAGATCAATGTTGAATGAATATAATGTGAGTCATTCATTTTGGGCTGAAGCAATCAACACGACTTGCTTCTATAGCAACCGCCTTTATTGCCACAAGTTTCTAGAGAAGACACCATATGAGTTCTTAAATGGAAGAAAGCCTAACATTGCATACTTTCGAGTATTTGGTTGCAAATGCTACATCCTAAAGAAGGGCACTAGATTGAGCAAGTTTGAGAAGAAATGTGATGAAGGATTCTTACTTGATTACTCAACTACTAGCAAAGCTTATAGAGTTTGGAATTTGGCTAGTGGTTTACTTGAAGAAGTGCATGATGTTGAGTTTGATGAAACCAATGGTTCTCAAGATGAAGAAGATAACTTGGATGATGTGAGAGGAACTCAATTGACCAATGCTATGAAAGAAATGGACATTGGTGATATTAGGCCAAAGCAAGTGATTGATGTGGATGACAACAAAGATCAAGTGCTCCAAAGTCCAATTACACAAGCTAGTGGTTCTCTAATGCAAAATCAAGCTAGTACATCATCTCAAGTGCAACAAGATCAACAAGTGGCTAGTTCATCATCTCCAACTCATAATCAACATCAACATCCAAGCAATCAAGTCCAAGTGCTTCAACCAACTAACATTGCAAGAGACCATCCATTGGATTCCATCATTGGTGACATACACAGGGGAGTTCAAACTAGATCAAGATTGGCATCTTTTTGTGCTCACTCTTCTTTTGTGTCAATGAAAGAACCCAAGGACATTGATAAAGCATTGAGAGATCCGGATTGGGTAAATGCAATGCATGAAGAGCTCAACAATTCAAAAGAAATGAAGTATGGGAACTAGTTGAGAGGCCTAAGGATCACACTGTCATTGGAACAAGATGGGTCTTTCGCAACAAGCAAGATCAAGATGGGATAGTAGTAAGAAACAAAGCAAGACTAGTGGCTCAAGGTTACACACAAATAGAGGGTCTTGACTTTGGTGAAACTTATGCCCCGGTTGCAAGATTGGAAGCAATTAGGATCTTACTTGCCTATGCTTGTGCTCACAATATCAAGCTATATCAAATGGATGTGAAGAGTGCATTTCTCAATGGGTACATCCAAGAGGAGGTATATGTGGAGCAACCTCCCGGTTTTGAAGATGACAAGAAACCCAATCATGTATACAAATTGAGAAAAGCTTTATATGGATTGAAGCAAGCACCTAGAGCATGGTTTGAAAGATCGAGGGACTTCTTGCTATCCAAAGGATTTGTCATGGGCAAAGTTGATACAACACTATTCACCAAAAAGATTGGAAAAGACTTGTTTGTGTTGCAAATATATGTTGATGATATCATTTTCGGTTCAACCAATCAAGATTATTGTGATAAGTTTGGGAAAATGATGGCAAAGGAATTTGAAATGTCAATGATTGGTGAACTTAGTTTCTTTCTTGGACTTCAAATCAAACAAATGAAAGAATGTACATTTGTGAGCCAAACTAAGTACATCAAGTATATGCTCAAGAAGTTTGGCATGGAAGATGCAAAGAGTATTACAACCCCAATGGGCACTAGTGGAAGTTTGGATAGTGACAAGAGTGGCAACATGGTGGATCAAAAGCTATATAGATCGATGATTGGTAGTCTACTCTATGTGAAGGCATCAAGGCCCGATGTAATGTTTAGTGTATGCATGTGTGCAAGATTTCAAGCCTCACCAAGAGAAAGTCATTTGAAGGCAACAAAGAGAATTTTGAGGTATTTGAAGCATACACAAGATGTTGGATTATGGTATCCCAAAGGTGCAAGCTTTGAGCTAGTTGGATATTCGGATTCCGACTATGCCGGTGACAAAGTGGAGAGAAAGAGCACTTCTAGGACTTGTCAATTGTTGGGAAGATCACTTGTCTCATGGTCATCCAAGAAGCAAAATAGTATTGCACTATCTACCACCGAAGCCGAATACATTGCCGTGGGTAGTTGTTGTGCACAAATCTTGTGGATGAAGGCAACATTGAAGGATTTTGGAATCACTTTCAAGAATGTGCCATTGCTATGTGACAATGAAAGTGCCATGAAGCTAACCAACAATCCGGTTCAACATCAAAGAACAAAGCATATTGATGTTCGCCATCACTTTATTAGAGATCATCAACAAAAGGGTGACATTGCTATTGAGAGTGTGGGCACCGAAGATCAATTAGCCGATCTATTCACCAAGCCACTTGATGAGAAGAGATTTCACAAGCTAAAGAATGAGTTGAACATACTTGACTTCTCTAACATGAGTTGATGCACCCCATATATGATATGCCTCTCCTTCAAGCCCCAAGGTACAATTGGTTGACATGTCATATATTCTATGCTAAGGACTTGTTTAGTGCATCTAGTCATAATTTACATGTTCTAGGCTCATTCATGAAAATCAAATGAATTTGAAGTTTATATGGTGCCACTATTGTTTCCATGACTTGTATGATTTAGTGGTAGCATATAACTTGTTTAAGTAGCTTGTGATCCTAAGTGTTTAATCTAGAAAACTTGTCTAAATATTTGCTTCAACATGGTGCATGATAACCCTTCTAGTGAGGAGTGAAGAAGCTTGCCCTTGGATCAAACCGAAGCATTTTATTTATGCAAGCAATCTAGGTTGAATCACAAACTTGATCCTCACCCCATATTTCAACATGATAATCTATCTAAAGTTTGCTCCTTGTGGTCAATTGGTGCCAAAGGGGGAGAAAATGTTGTTCACAAAGATAGAACTCAAAGGGGGAGAAGCACAAAGGGGGAGAACAATGTTGTTCACAAAGATAAAACCTAAAGGGGAGAATTGATAAAAGAAGGGGATCAACTAAAATTTTGAGCACACAAGTAGGGGGAGCAAGCTCTTAAACATGAATGTTGCATTTTCATGTGCACTTCATATGTATGATGCATAGTTATGCATTTCTTTTTCTCCGATACTTTGCTTGTGTGGTGACTTGCTAGTATAATTTGAATGATATATTGAGGTACTAGCATGAAGAGGAAGTAGTTAGATTTTTCTTGCTTCATGTTTTTCAAAGTGGTACTAGAGCCTTGCTTATAATGTTGATCTCACGAGGTTTCTAGTTATGTTTGTGTTTTTCCAAGTGGAATCTAACTACACAAGGTGCTAAGATGGTGTTTATCGCTACTCCGATGGTATCACGCTTCAAAGGTCTATAATCTAAAACACTTAGCACCTATTGATAGTCAATGCTCCTATATTTTCCTATCTAACATGTATGCTTCCAAAATCCAAACATATAGCATACATGTAGGGGGAGCCATTGCTATCAATTTGAATTCATGATCACATGTCCATAATTCTTACACATGGTAATATACTTGGACAATGTGACATGGGTTCAATCAAAAATTTTATCATAATATCTTTGTGAAAGGTTTGTCACCAATTACCAACAAGGGGGAGATTGAAAGTCCTATGTTTGGTGTTGGTAATTAGTGACAATGCCTAAATACTAATCCTATGCCTAAGTTGTATGTAGCATATGAGGATTAGTACATTTCAAGATTGGTGGCAAGATGGACATGGTGATCATGATGGCCACACTTGGATTTGGATGCAACCCTATGTGATCAAGGCAAAGGTATATGCTTAAGGGTTGTGTTTTAGTAACCAAGACACCTAGTGGGTGTGGTTACATTGTAGGATAGATAGCCGTACTATAAAGAGGGGAATGACGTGGCTATTGAACTCCTAAGTGCCTCTAGGTGTGCATTTCATAATCATATACATTTGGATAGAACTAATATCGCCTCGAAAAATGATTGTGAAAATGCTAACACACTCACACATGATGAGATCACTTGGTGGTGTTAGCACGTTTGTGAAGGCGGTGGAGTTTGAGCGGTAGAGAGGGTTTGGGGTCCTCTCTCCCTCCCGCTGAGCTTGCGAAGCGGGATTCAGGCGTTTTCGAGGAGTTGAAACGACTATTTTCCACTACGCTCGAAGTCGGAAAAGAAACGAAGGCGAACGAAGGTCACAGAGGTGACCGGACGCTGAACCGGACACGGTCTTTGCATGACCGGACACGTCCGGTCAGTGTTCAGTGTCTGCGCGTTTTTCAGTTCGATGATCGGACGCGAGGCGCGTCCGGTCACTGATGATCGGACGTGTCCGGTCGTTCAGGGAGCTTACTGGACTCTAACCGGACGCTGACACTGTCGCGTCCGGTCATTTTCTTCAGCGTGTCCGGTCACTGTTTCGTTGAGCGCTGCTCAGGCGACTAGTGCGTCCGGTCACTCACGGGACCAGCGCATCCGGTCATTTCCAGCGCATCCGGTCTGCGCGACCAGCGTGTCCGGTCGTTGCTTCGCAGTTAGCCGTTGTGCGACCGGCGCGTCTGGTCAGTTGGACCAGCGCGTTCGGTCAGTGCTTCGTGACTTAGCCGTTGTGCGACCGGCGCGTCCGGTCTATTGGACCAGTGCGTCCGGTCAGCACGATTTCGGCTGTTTATGTTTCTAACGGCTCTTTTCGAAGGGGTACGTCTATAAATACTCATTGGCCGGCTCAAGGCTCTCTCTCTCGAGCATTTGACATACTTGTGAGCACTTTGAGCTAAGCAACTCCCCTCCCACTCATCTCTCTTGCTTCTTTGCATATTCGAAGTGAGATTGAGTGATCCAAGTGCATTTGCATTGTGAGATTGCATCTAGTTGGCACTTGGTGGTTGATTTGCTGCGGGATTCTTGTTTCTCTTGGTGGTTGCCGCCACCTAGACGGCTTGGAGCAGCTTGGAAGCGTTGGCAAGAGTTGGTGATTGTTCTTGGCCACCTCCGGTGATTGTGAGGGGTTTGTGTCTACCTCGGCGAAGCGCAAAAGGCAACGTTAGTGGATTGCTCGTGTCATTTGCAACCTTTTGCCATTTGGTAGGTTCTTGTGGTGCCTTTTGAGAGGCTCGATGTGAGACCAATTAGCCACCGAACCACGTGGTGAAGAGGGACACAACGGGGACTAGCGTGCCGGCAAGCACGTGAACCTCGGGATAAATCTTCGTGTCATCACTTTCATATTGTGATTGATTGATCCCGGTGTTCGGTTATCTTGGTATTCATTGTTGATCATATTGGTTGGCTCAATACTTCGCCCCTCGGTGAAACTCTCCTAACTCAACTTTGCATTACCTTCTCAGTTATATTTGCTAGCTAGTTAGCTTTGCTAGAATAGCTCTTTTGTGTAGTTTGCTAGTTGTAGTTGTAGTTACCTTGTCGGTTTGACTTGTGCGGTTGAGTGCAAATATTAGAATTGTGAATTGGTTAAATGGCTTGCAAACACCTCGTAGGCTAAGCAAAACTCGCATCTCGCTATTTGTTATATTGATAAACTTGTTTAGCTTGTCTTTGTAGAAAGTTTTAAAAGGCTATTCACCCCCCTCTAGCCATCAAGACCTTTCACCGATGTTGTTCTTTCGGTAGTCGATGCTAGAAGGGAACTTGCGAGTAGGGAAGAGTTAGGGCGGCGCTTAGGCCGACCATGGGATCTCATGACTCAAGCGCTTCCCCGAACCCATAGGTTCTGGGTCGCTGAAGCACGAGCACAAAGGACAACTTCTAGTTTATCCCCGTACCTGCAGACGACTTTAGAGTGCCGCCTTTGGTTTGAGGGAGGTATTGCCATCCCTTGGTGATCCCTTTATGCCTTTTGAGGCATGATGGTGGTGGCTTGCGAGTTTGTCCCTACCCCATTCTATCTTCCTTGTGTGCCCCTGCTCATGCGGTTGGGGTGCTACGGGGAGGAATGGGAGGTGATTTCTCGCCTTTCTTCCTCCCGCACTTATAGCAGGCGCCTCCAAGGTCCTCGATGAGGCTGCCTAGACAGCGGTGTCATGGTTCAGTATGTTTCAAGTGAATCATTTGCTCTTATACTACCAAGAGTTGGGTGAAAAGAATGTTCTTTCCTACATGTTTTTGGTTCCCTCAGTGAGCCCTCAAACCATTGGGTCAGTGTTTCATCTATGTCTCAGGGTCATCTGAAAGGTGCTTCATGCCTCAGTGATGTAGGGATACGCTTCCCTGACCTCTCCTTTACTCGATCATGAGGATTTTTTGTGATCATGCATTGGCTCATAGGTCTTGGACCTTTTGTTTATTCCATGTTACCAAGTAATGATCATGTTCTAGGTTCCGCGTTATGCATTGCCCCAGCCATTTGCTTTGTCGATCTCTCCCAAAGAGGTTGTAGACCTCAGACAGTTTGTGAGTCTCTGGAGCAGGCCTTAAGTCTAAGACCTGGGATGTAGGGAAGAGTTAGTCATGGCTTGGCCCTGACTTCTTTTAGGGTTGCTAGGACCCAACTCCGTCTTTCCCTGATGTCCTTGCTGACCCCGAGAGGTCGTGTTGCCTTGTTACAGGAGGGTTTGGTTTCGCCCCACATGGGGTGAGGCATGTCCACTATAACCACATGGTCGAAGTGGTACGCCTTGTTAGGGTTTATGGGTAATACAAGCTGTAACAGAACCAACCAAATTATAAGAGCACAAGTACAAAAACAAGCGCCGAAACGCTCAAATTTTCGAACTTGAGCCCATATAATTCCGGTAGTCAATTGAAACCACAAAGGATTTCAAACTAGCTCACTTACAACCCAGATCGCATCATTCAACATACACATCACACGTTACATTTCACAAGTAGTTCGGAAATCCACTTACAACACATGGAGTCGTAATTATTACAAACCGGGTTTATAAAGTAGCGAAAGCATAACACACACACTTAGTTCAAATACTACTGTCAGTCTTACAGATCAACATCCCACAAAAGCATTAAGGAAAGTAAACTAACAGATGATCACGCCCCGAGTGATCTAGTCCTCACCACCCGCGGGGTGGAGGCAAGTCTTGCAGAAGCCCTGATAAAGCATGTCATCTGCAACAGGAGGGAATAAACCCTGAGTACGGGAATGTACTCAGCTAGACTTACCCGTCGAAACAAAAAATAAAAGACACCAAGGATCATGCAATGCTTTTCTTAACTGGAGCTGGCTGACATCATATTTTGCATAAAAGCATAAGTAATTGGAACTCTTTTAACCTGTGCTAGCAGTTATTTTTAGGATTAACCTGTCATCCATCTTAGCACCTGTACTAAACATTCACTTGATTATAAGCAACCAGTAATAACCATAGCAGGTATAAATTGAGGCATCATTATATCATCATCCACTTAACCATCTGTTCAATTAATGGAATCTACGTTGCCGCTACTCAAGTCAAGTGCTCAGTAACCGGGAGCGACGGCGATTCAAATCAAATTCCTATCCAGCTGGAGGGGTACTTCTAACACTCACCGAGACACACCTGGCGAGGGCTGCTCAGGTCACCTTTGGTATAGTTCAGGTGTTGCGGGTTCGACTGATGCCGCATCCCCATGGGCAACACTCTGCCAGGTGATAGGGACTCTAACCCCCCTTGGTCTTATGCCTATGTCCCCAAGCACATCCTTACTACTTCCAAGATGCGACCTACCCTTCGATTCCTGGCCTGAACTGTATTACTTGGATTCACGGTCGAAACGACTTGTCTGGCCAACTAAGTGTTAGACTACGTTCAACATGACTCAAGGACGTACAGCGAATCGGTCCTTAAACGACTTAGACGGGCATAGCTTCGCACCCAAGATGTGAAGTGTGTTGCGGCTGCACTATCGAACTCCCGCCTGGTCTCAAATTCATTTTAAAGCATGGTTCCATCCATGGTAGCCAATATAGCCACTCGTGACCCACTGCACCTAAATCTCGTGGATGACCGAAAATCATCTGACTTCTACTGCACTAAGCAGGGCTAAGAATTGACATGTGCCAAAACTTAAATTGGGATTCAAGTTCTATATCTGGACAAGGATAGACATGATGCAACAAGTGTTTTCACCCAATTCCTACAACTTAATGCAGTAAACAGGTAAAAGTACTCAAGATATATATTATATATATAAAACTGGGTCAGCATGCACCGGGGCTTGCCTTTCAAGAAGGAGAAAGTGCGATGGTCTAGGCACTCCAGCAGCTCATCAACGGCGTTTCCTTCGCTGGCTGCCTCTTCGGGTTCTCCCGGCTGCTCCTGATTCTCCTCCGGAAATGCTCCCTCAAACTCTCGGAGTGTTACCCCCTGCAGTACACCTATTGCATGAATTTACAATAAATCTCATGGATGCATAAGAAGGAATACAACATGCTCGGAATGAAATACACTACAGCAATCCTAGTGCTCTATTCAAATCACTTCACAAAAGTGTGTATTTCTTCTCCAGTAGAGAAGTACTTACCTAATCTACACAACCTAATGTATAATTGTTCCTCCTCAGTTAAGGGTCTAACACCTAATAATCAAGAAGAACAACATTACTTAAGGGTACCACCACCTAAACACAGAATAGCACAACGACAATTTCTCGACAGCAGCTAAGTGTTTCTATCATAACTGTAGATTCAGAAATCCAAATGGCATGATACAAGACAATCTGGAAATCTTATAAAATGTTCTATAATTAACTTTCAGACCTCAACACTTAATTCCAAAGTTTACCTAGTCGAAATTCTAAAGTTCCAGAAATCTGCCCTCTCCAAACAGAGAGCAGCTATTTCTGGACAACCACTTTAAACAGCCACAACTCCTAAACTACTTGGTCAAATGCCACCAAACTTTAACACAAGCTAATTTAATAAGTTTACTACCACTTTGGTATTCACAAGTTTCCCAGAAAACACCCTTAGCCAGGTCCAAACCCAAAAATGCTACCAGCTGTACAGAGAACCTGGAAATGTAAAAATTAAATATTTATTCATGTGTCAAACTACCCTTATGACCAAACTAATGACACTACTAGGTCACATATGACATGAAACCACCAGAAAGTAAGGTATGGTCACCCAAGTCATTTATTTTAACCCCTTTTTAATTTACTTAATTAATTAAGTGGGAAAATAAACTTATATGCAAACTACTCAGAAAATTCTACAACAATCACAGGAGACTCTATACCCTACTAGGAGGCTACTGTAAAAATTTGAACTAAAGTTATTCACAGAAACTCCCTACCCAAAATTCACAAGCCATAAAGGCTGATTTTGGCATAATTAACACATCACATTGAAAAGTATGAAACAACAGAAACCATATTTTTCTAAGCAACCTTAGGGTACCAGGACACTCTCCATAAAATTTCCTGAGCACTGCACATACAGAAAAAATTTTTAAAATTCATTAAAGTATCTCCTAATATAACATGACAATATCATAACTTGAAAATTACTCTAGCAATAGCATCCAAATTTTTACGACAGCTAGCATAGACATGAAATAGCATCCCCACCAAATTTCATAATTTTTGGAACACTACAACTCAAGTTATCCATTTAACAAGTTTGCATTCATTTTAAAGCACATTTCAAAGACCTATTTAAATCTTCCATAAACTAAACAACACATATACATTTAATATTTTTCCTAAATACTACACTTTATCTAGAACCAAACACAATTTGAATCCCCTCAATTGGATCCATCAAATGGGAGATATGAAATTTATAACATAGCATATAGATCTGTGAAATTAATAAAAGAAAAACACAAAATGAACCCTAAACCCGCTACTCGGCCGGCTCGCCTAACGAACGGCCCACAACTCGCGCGCGGCTCATGACCGCGGCCTGCTCCCGCTCCCGCCCGCACGCGGTCGCTGACAGGGCGGGCCTCCCGGTCAGAGAAAGGAAACAAGGGAGGAAGAGCCGCGAGCTCCGGTGAGCTCCAGCTCGTCGACGACGGCGTCTCCGGCGAAGGGAAGGGCACCAATGGGTTCCTGTAGACCTCCTGCATCACTTGACCCCCAAACCGTGAACTCTACCATACCCTAGCTACAGCGACCATGGCGGCGGTGGCTCGGTGGTGGCGTGTGGCGGCGCTCCAACGACTCCGGGCACTAGGTGCTCAAGTGAGGCGCGCTATGGCTTCCTGAGGAAATGGCGGACCTATCTATGCTATGGCTATGGGCTGAGGTGGTGTGAGTGTGACTGGCCGCATGAGCGCCTCATCAGCGGCCATGGCACGGCGGTGCACGGCCGTGTTCCGGCGTGACGGGAACACATTGCCCCGTAGTGTCATCATAGAAGCATCAACAGGGGAGAGGGAAGGTGAGACAAGAGCCAATTGAGAGGGAAGAGCTCTTAGCAGCGCTGGCCACGAAGGACCGTGAGGGCGGTGCGTCGGTGAGCTCCGCGCGGGGAGAAGTCGGAAATACGCCCTTACTCTAGCTCGGTTACTCCAAAGGGGAGGACGATAAGGTGCGTGAGGTGGTGGCGGGGCTGTGGACATGGTGTAGCGACCGGTGGTGCGATGGCGAGCGCGCACGGGCACGAGGAAGCGCGCGGTGGCGATGGCGGCTCGGTTCATCCGCCTAGGCGTGGAGAGAGCGAGAGAGGAGCAGAGGCGGGAGTGAGGGCGGAGGCTGCGTCGTGGCATTTTGAGAGCGTCGCGGACTGACCGATGGGGCCGCGGCCGGCGTACGGCTGCCACGGCGTGTCCGCACGGCAGCAACGGCCTGAGGCCGGTCGGCCACAGCTGACTGAAGAACTGAATGGAAGCCCGAAAATGACAACTGACAAAGCGACTTCGTCGTTGATTATCTCCCTAACCGGCCTGATTTAGCAAGAGGTGATAGCATCAAAGTTGTAGAGCTATGTGAGGACTACAACTTTGTCAATTGGAGCTTGCACTGGTTCAGCCTGGTTTGTGAGTTACATGGCTTCGAAGTGGGGTACTTTGAAACTGGAAATTCAATTTCAGACTTAGAAATTTTCTAAGTGTTGGGCAGCCCCTCAAACTGACTTGTGGGCCACTTTGGAGCATGTTCTGGTCATTTTCATGAGAAGGCCATCTTAGAACATTTGTTCCTTATGAAATTCTCTACAACTTTGATTAAGGTTGCTTCTCCATGCAAGATTTCTATGCTAGACTTTTTAAACAGTCAAACTAGAGCATTTTAGGGCTAAGGGCTTGGTCAACATCACATAGGAGGGTATTTTGGTCATTTTGGTCAACATGAACATTGTTCCACTAATGATCCTAAGTGTGATTAAGGTACTATAGGACATAATTGACCACTGTACACTTTGGTTACACACAAAATCAAGCATCACATGCATTGAACAAGGAAAAACAAGTGAATTGCTACTTTTGTTTCCAAGCCATGTTGCATATGTTTCATGAGTGTGTTGCATAGCATTGGCTAGTCATGTTTCACTTAGTGGGTGACATGTCTCCAAAATAAGTTGCACATGTTGCACTTGGGTGTTGCACACTACTCATTTCATAAACACACATGAAATATAAGCCTATGTTGTAATGTTTCAAAGCATGTTTCACACATTATAAAGCTCATGCATGAATGAATGATGCTCATGCTGATGAAATGCAAGCGCAAACATGGAAGCCAAACACCTGAGGTGTTACAACCCTCCCCCCTTATAAAAATCTTGTCCCGAGATTTGGAAAGCGTACGATTGTTGATAGAATTCCTTATAACCCTCTCGTAAATAGTCTTCTCGCTCCCACGTAGCATCACTCTCACTACCCTGATTACTCCACATTACTTTATACCATTTAATCACTTGACTCCTAGTTACCCGCTCCCGAGTGTCAATCACAGGAACTGGCTTTTCTTCATAAGTTAGATCAGACTCTAGTTTGATATCCCCTAATGGAACTCTTTCTTCAGGAACCTGAAGACACTTCTTTAACTAAGATACATGGAAAACATTGAAAATGGCGCTCATTTTAGGAGGTAACTGAATCTTATATGCGACAGCTCCACTATTTCCTATGATCTGGAAAGGACCCATGTATCTCGGCGCAAGCTTCCGCTTCACACCAAAAAGTTGTACACTCTTCATAGGTTAAACTTTTAGATAGACGAAGTCTCCAACTTCAAACTCGATCGGTTTTCTATGGCGATCAGTGTAACGTTTCTATCTAGATTGAGGTGCAGCCATATGTATTTTGATGGTACGAACTTGTTCCTCAGCTTCCTTGACAAAATCAATACCATAATACCTTCTTTCGCTGGCTTCTACCCAATTCAGTGGGGTTCTACACTAACAACCGAACAATGGTTCGAATGGGGCCATCTTAATGCTCTCTTGATAACTATTATTGTATGAAAACTTAGCTAAAGGCAACCATTTCTCCCATGAACCCTTGGACGAAATAACACATACCCATAACATATCTTCTAAGATTTGGTTAACTCATTTAGTCTGGCCTGCCATCTGGGGGTGATACGCAGAACTTCTCACTAGCTTGGTTCCTAGAAGATGATGTAAGTGCTCCCAAAAGCGAGCAGTGAACTGCAGACCACGGTCAGAAACGATAGTGCGAGGGATCCCATGGAGTCAGACTATCTGATTGAAGTATAACTTAGCATAGTCAGTGGGACGATAGTCAGCTGGGACAGGAATAAAGTGGGCGGACTTGGTTAGACGGTCGACAATTTCCCAGATAGAGTTATGATTCTTGACAGTAGGAGGAAGTCTAATAATGAAATCCATACTTATCTCCTCCGATTTCCATCCTGGGATAGAAAGTGGTTGAAGCAATCCAGCTTTCATGTGCACGGCCTTAACTCTACAGCGGGTATCACACCTAGCAACATACGCAGCTATCTCTTTCTGCATTTTAGTCCACCAATAGTATGGCTTCAGATCATAATACATCTTATTGCTACTAGGATGGATGGACAACTTAGAGGAATGTGCTTCAGACATAATATGATTCCTAAGCTCGTGGTCCTTAGGCACAACTAACCTATCCTTGAACCACAGCACACCCTCTTCATCTACCCTGAAATGTTTAGTTTCTTGCTCTTTCATCTTACGCTTGATGTGGAATATACCAGAGTTAGTCTTTTGGAGCTCAATAATTCTACTCTTGAGAGTGCAACTGACAGTGATATTGTACAGAATTGCTGGGTGTAGAAGGCGAGACATATGAAAATCACTTTCAACTAAGGAGTGGCAATGAGACTTACGGCTTAAAGCATTGGCCACCACGTTTGCCTTACCCGGATGATAGTGTACTTGGAGATTATAATCTTTAATCAACTCAAGCCACCTTCTTTGATGCATATTCAACTCGGGTTGAGTGAAGATATATTTGAGGCTTTTATGGTCAGTATAGATATTACAAACATTGCCCAATAGATAATGTCACCATATTTTCAATGCATGAACACCTGCAGCGAGTTCTAAGTCATGCGTTGGATAATTCACCTCATGTTTCCTCAGTTGCTGAGAGGTGTATGCGATCACTTGGCCTTCCTGCATCAGAACACCTCTCAAACCTATGCCTAAGGCATCACAATACACATCAAATGGTTTCTCGATATCCGGTTATGCCAACACTAGAGCCAAGGTTAGGAGGATTTGCAGTTTGTGAAAAGCTGCATCACACTCAGGAGTCCAGACAAACCTAGTGTCTTTTTGCAGCAACCGAGTCATTGGCTTGGCTATTTTAGAGAAATTCAGGATAAAGCGACGATAATAGCCAGCCAATCCTAGAAAACTCCAGACCTCGTGAACCGAGATAGGAGCCTTCCAGTCTAGTACTTCTTGTACCTTGGTGGGATCCACCATAATTCCCCCATCAGACAACACATGCCCAAGGAAAGGTACTTCACGAAGCCATAATTCGCACTTACTGAATTTTGCATATAGTTGATGTTCACGCAGTCTTGTGAGGACTATACGCAGATGTTCAGCATGATCTTCCTCATTTTTAGAATACACCAAGATATCATCGATAAATACCACCACGAACTTGTCCAATTCGAGCATAAACACCAAATTCATCAAGTACATGAAGTGTGCGGGGGCGTTAGTCAAGCCGAAGGACATAACAAGATACTCATAGAGACTGTATCTTGTAGAGAAAGCCATTTTTTGAACATCTTCAGGATGGATTTTAATTTGATAATAACTAGACCTCAGATCAATCTTAGAAAAGACTTTAGCTTTAGACAACTGATCAAACAAGATGTCGATGCGCGGTAGAGGGTACTTATTCTTGACAGTAACTGCATTCAGAGGCCTATAATCTACGCACATCCGCAATGACTGGTCCTTCTTCTTTACAAAGATAGCAGGACATCCTCACGGAGATGAACTAGGATGAATCAACCCCTTCTTCAAAAGTTCATTCAACTGCACCTTAAGTTCAGCTAGTTCATTCGAAGGCATCCTATAGGGTCTTCTAGAGATGGGTGTCGTGCTAGGCAACAACTCTATTTTAAACTCCACATCCCAATCTGGAGGCAATCCCGACAAATCATCAGGAAAAAAACATTAGGAAACTCACATACTACGGGAATATCAGCTATGGACTTTGCTTGTACTGCATGAACTTCACCAGAAAGATTAATTTTTTGGGGAAGTTGCACTAGAAAACCTTTCTGATCAGTAGGATCTCTGAGCATAACTACCCGGGTTGACGTATCAATGAGTACCCCATTCTGACTCATCCAATTCATGCCTAAAATAACATCTATGCCTAGTCTAGGCAAAACCACTATGGTAAGCAAGTACTTTCGCCCTTCTATTTCAAATTCTACCTCATTAACTACTTGATTTGTGGGAATATTACCACTTGTAGCTCTAATGCAATAACCCCCATCTTCAACAGTATGTATTTTATGTGCAAACTTCGATGCAAACATGGGACTGATATAGGAATGCGAAGCACCTGAATCAAATAGCACCACCGCAGAATGTTGGTCAACTAGGAACTTACCAGCAGTGACTACCTCACCAGATGGAATTTCTTCAATACTATTATAATGAACATGCCCCTGACGGCACCTTGATTTGCATTCTTCTTAGGATACGGGCAATTCCTAGACTAATGAACCAGTTTGTTGCAGTTCTAGCAAGGCATGTTGCTTGGAGGAACACTGGAGCTGCCTTGGCCAGAACTACCCTTCGGAAGAGAGATTGTATACGCTTTACGAAACCCAGTCTTGGCTGGAGCCTTCTTCTATGGGGGACAGAACTTAGCACCCGTTGTAGGAGGACGAGAAGGAGCCCTCGGTGCAGCTGGAGCTCAGGATTGTGAAGCACCTGCCTCCAAGGCCCTCTTGCGGCTCTTAGAAGCAGCATAGATAGAATTATTGTTCTCTTGGGTCAGCGCATCACTAATAAATTCATTGAAAGTGGCACATTTGCTAGTGCCCATGGTCTTCATCAACTTTGGACTGAGGCCACGCTTGAAGCTAGCAATCTTCTTTACGTCAGTATCCACAAACTCAGTTGCATACCTTGCAAGGTTGTTAAAGGCTTGCAGGTAGTCCATCAGACTCTTATTGCCTTGAGTTAATCTCATGAACTCAGTGTGCTTCATTGCCATTAAACCTGGAGGAATGTAATTCGCACAGAAAGCTGCTTTGAACTGGTCCCAAGTGATTGGGACATTTGGAGGCAACGTGGAGCGGTGGTGACTCCACAAAATACCAGCCGGACCATGCAATTGGTGGGAAACATGTAACATCCCTGGTGTTAGTTAGCCTCATAATGCATTCATAATGCATGATCATGGCATCCTAGTCTCTTATCATGAGCATAGCATCATGTTTGATTAGTAAAAGTGTGAAACATTCAATTGCAACATTTGAAACATTGGTTTTCTATGTGTTTCCTTTATGTGTTGCTAGGGTTGTTGTGTAGATGACACTTGTGATGCTCTAACATGATCCCTAGTAGCTTAACTATGCTTAGGACATCTAATGGAGCACTGTTCATGTTGACCAAAATGTCTAATTTGCCCTCTAGGGGAGGTTTGACTTGTGGGTGACCTACAAAGTGACTCTGTTTGACTGATTAGAAAGTCCAACCTAGAGACCTTGCATGGTTGTGCACCCTTTACCAAAGTTGTGCCAAATTTCATGAGGAACAAAAGTTATTTTGGGATCATCTCATGAAAAAGCTTGGATCATGCCCAAACATGGCCCACATGTGGGAAGGGAAGGCTGTTTCCACACTTAGAATTTTTCTAAGTCCTAGAACTGCTTTTCAGTTTCCAAGTACCCATCTTTGGGAGCTTGTAGTTTGAAAACCAGACCAAACCAGCTCTAACCCATATTGACACTTTTGTAGTACTCACTTAGCTCTACAATATTGTCAATAACACCATCATCTAATTCTCACTGGTTTAGGAATTGTAGAGCAGGGAAATGTCGGGTTCAGTTGAGGCATAACTGAAACTTAGTTTCAGTTTCTAGGTGACCTACTTTGGCGAACTATAACTCCCTAACCAAGCTGAACCAGTTCAAACTCCAATTGACAATGTTGTTGTCCACACATAGCTCTACCATTTTGTTGTTGGCACCTATTGCTAACTCGGGCTGGATTACAAGTTTTGGATCGTTGAAATAGCTCTGTCAGTCGTGTTAACCGGCCGATTCAGTCATGTTCAGTCACCGATCGGTGCTGTTGTGGCGACCGGTTTAGAGACCGGCCACCGCGTGGCGTGCATGCCCGGCCAAGTGACTCCAAGTCACACGCGCGCTCGCTATGAAGGCCAGGCCGACCCCGCTCCCCCTCCATTCCATCGCCTTCCCCCTGCCTTCTCCAGCTCACCAGCAAGGCGGGCGCACTGCCATCGCCACCACGCACAACTCCGTCACCACCGCGTCCTTCCCAGATTGGCTTGGCCAAACTCTCCGCCACTACCTCCTCTGCGTGCTGCACGTCTTAGCTGAGCCGGCCGGGTCATAGGTAGAGCATATGGGGTCGTTCTTTCTCCACCGCCATGCTCGGAGCTCTGCTCACCCTGCGGTCCACCGTGGCCGGGGCAACTCCGTGCTTCTCTATTCTCCGCGTGGTTTGTTTCGTGTCCCTTGAGTCGGGTAGAAACTATAGGAGCTCCCAATTTTGTTGCCACCAAACCGAGCTCACAGGAACGGGTCACCGCGCTGGGCACGCCACCATGGCTACCGCGGCATCGAGCTCGGGGTTCGCTGTGCTTGCTTGCTCAACCTTTGATTGGAGGCGTGTCCCGTGCTTGTAGTGGTAAAACTAGCTATGTCAAAGAGGATACAGGGGGAAATCAACCCTTTGGCGTGGAACGCCGTCGCGTCTGAGGTCGGGGTCGCCACCGACGTCCGCCATCGCCGTCGGCAACCAAGCCCCGATGCAGTATAGGTTGGGGAAAGGGCAGGTCTAGGTGCGGGGTGACGTGGAGATTACGTAGGAGCGCTCGGATTCACTGGAGGGGTCACCGGCGGCGAGCAATCGCCGGCCGGAGCCGCTCCCCAGTCCGGTGTCCCTGACGGGCGGGGCCCGCCTGTCAGCGCGCGGGATTTTTCCCCCCTGGGTTGCTTGCTTGGGCCACCGTGGGCCGAGCCACATTGCCGGGCTGCGCTAGCGCGGGGGCATGTGCGCACGTCGCTGGCCGCAGTGGTGGTCTTGGCCGGCCCGAAGTAGAGTAGGGTTCTTGTTTTTAATTTTTTTTATTTGATCCATGTGCAAACTTCAAAAATAGGTATCTCCTGTTCTAGAGGTCCAAATAAGGTGCTTTAAATTTTGGTGTGCTCTACATAATGTCTAGTTTATTATAAAGATATAATGTGTGTCATGTTTTGTGTGGAAATAAATAGTTATTAATTATATCTCTTATTCTTGTGGAAAAAGGAGAAAATGATATCTTTTTTGTGAAGCTCCAAATGACATGAAATTTTTATAGTGAACTGCTCTTATCATGAATAGCTTATGGTTAAATTTTATGCAATTTGGATGTGGTTTGGTGGAGTTATATAATTATCTTGTTTGCTTGAATGGATCTTGTGTGAATTTTTAGAATTTTTCTATAGATCCAGTAAGGGTGAAACTTGGTGAATGTTGTTCTTATATTAGAAGGATGCTAGGAAAAATATGAAATCTATTGCTTGATACTTTTCCATAGGGTTTCCTATTTATGCTAGATATAGACATGTCATCTGTTATTTTGGATATATCAAGTTCTGCTCATCCAATTGATTGGAAATTTTTATGGTAGCCTATGTGAAGCATTAGGTGGCTACTGTAATTTTTGTAGATTTTTATATATAGTTTTACTATATGTTTCTTTAATCACCTAATTAACTAAATAAATTATAAAAGAATATTAAATAATTTATTTAGAAGTTGGCACTATACTTTCTGATGTTCCTTTGGTATGCACAACAAGTTGGTAAACTTGGTTTGGTCCAATTGTGCTTTGGAATCGTCATTAATTATTTAAGTTAGTGAATCTGCCATTTCTGGACAGATTTGCTAGTTAAGAGAATTAACCTATGTTAATGATGTTTTCATGCTTGGTGATTTATAGCAAAGTTGTTGAGAATTTCATGAACTAGTTGCTGGTAAAGTTTGGTAGCATTTGGACATATAGTTTAGAAATGACAGCTGTTCCAAGTTGGGTTCAGTTTTGGAAGTGCTCTCTGTCTTTTAGAACAGATTCTGTATGTATGCTATTTTAACTTGGTAAATGATGAAATCATGCTTAGATGTTTATAAATGAAATGTAGACAATTTCATAAGCTTTCCAGAATGTCCTCTTTCAGGTCATTTGGATTTGTAGAACTCCAGTTGTGAGTTTTCTTAGCTACTGTTGATATTATGTGGTAAATACTAAATTGCTGGAATCTTGTTATGTGTGTGTTTGGTCTTAACCTTGTGGAACCTAGTGGTTTCTTAGAGGAACGTGTTAATACCAGAAAGGAAATTTGCACCTAACCTTGAAGTGATTTGAGTAGAGCACCACATAACTTGGTTTTGTGCTTACAACGTTGCAATGTCATTGGATTCATCTTCACATCATTCATGCACGTCCATAAATCATCATGTCATTTTTGGATGCATACATGAAATTCATTGGATGCATATACATGCAATAGGTGTGCCAAGAATCGTGTTACAAGCGAAGTTCCGCTGGGCGTGGAACCCGAAGTTGAAGTCCGTTCGAGAACTAGAGGCCCAGTTCGACGAAGCCGGAAAAGACGTGGAAACCGTTCTTGAAGCTGACCCTTGATCTATCTTCTTTCGGTTAAGGCAAGCCCCGGAGCATTATAAGCCTCCTACTTTTAAAGCAATTATCTTTATATACATGTTATATGTATTGTTGCATTACGTGATAGGAGTTGGTTGGAAACTCTTGCTGCATTGATAACACTCCTTGTCCAGCAATTCGTACCTTGAATCCTATGTAGACAGGATCGTATCTATGCTTAGCCCTGCTAAATTAGACCGGTAGAAGTCGGGTGATTTCCTGTCACCTGCGAGATATAGGGACTTATCAGGTCATGGTTGGCTATATTTGCTATCATAGAAATGAACCATGTGTTAATGAAATGAAATGAGACCGGGCGGGATGACGATAGAGAAGTAGCAAGGCATGGAGGTCTTGGGTGTGGATCTATCCCCATCTGTGTCGATTAAGGACCGAGACCTGGAGCCTTCTATGTCATTTTGAACACATGCCTGACATTTAGTTGGCCAGCCTGAGGTTGCCGACCGCAAAGCCTAGTAGCTCAACTCAGGCTGCGAAGTCAAAAAGTGAAAGTCGCCTCGGAAGGGAGCCAGAGGGTCCAAGGGCAGGTGAGTTAAAAGTCCTGAGCATCCTGGCCACTGCCCTAGAACGCGGCGCTGTTCGGGCCCACCCTGAGTTGTACCAAAGGTTATCTACGGCTGCCTTTAGCGGGGTTTGCCGGGTGAGTGTCAGGAATACCCCCCTCAGCTGAGTTGGAATCGATTCAAGTCGCCGTCTCTCTCGGATAGTGAGAAACTTGACTGGTTATCTCCAGCGTAGATACACTAATTATAATGATGGTTCAGAATTGATGATAATTATGATAATGGCCTTATTATACCTGCTATGGTTAATATTGTTTGCTCCTAATGAAGTGATTGCTCTAGTACAGGTGCTAATCTAGATGACAGGTTAATGATTATTAACTCGATGCTTAAGCGTTAATGATTACTTATCTGTAATAAGCTTTTCTGCAAATGAGTCAAGCTAGCCCACCTTATAAAGCCTTGCATACTCCTTGGTGTCACCTTTGTTTCTGGTTTTTGTCGAGTAAGTCTAGCTGAGTACCTTCTCGTACTCAGGGTTTATTCCCCCCTGTTGCAGGTAGCAGATTCGTACTTGTTGCTGCAAGTATTGTCTTCGCCATGTGGGTGTGAAGACTAGACCATATGGGCATGGTCTCTGTAGTATCTCTTCTGGTATGCTTTTGTAGGATGTGACTATGTACTGGCAGTATTTGATTTTAAATGGTTTCAGAAATTATGTTGCTTCCGCTAATCTTTATTTTAGTTTTGTAATAAAATTATTTGTACTCCGATGTATGAGAGCTACTTATGAACTGTTGTAACAAGTGTTGTGTTATGTTGAATCACTACGATCTTGGTTGCTCTCGGTTTGGTTTGAAATCCCTCGTGATTTCGTGGACTACCAGAGTTATATGGGCTCAAGTTTGAGAATTTGATCGTTTCGGCGATTGTTTTTGAACTTGTGCTCTTATAATTTGGATGGTTCCGTTACAAAGCATACTCGGTCTTTAGCTCCTCAGTCAGACGAAGCAGACGGAACTTCTGTTCAATGGTATTAAACCACTCATCAGCTTGTAGAGGTTCCTCCATCTCCTTGAAGAGCGGGGCTTGGTGTCGAGAAAGTTCTTGAAGTCACTATGCTGATTTGGTTCCGGTCCCTGACGACCATGCCGAGCATCCTAATTGACTAACTAGCGCATAGCGTCTGCTAACAGGCGCTACCCTTCAACCATCGTCTGCATCAATTCTGCTGGGGTGGGTGGTGGTGGAGGTGGCGGTTGTTCCTCCTCCTCAACACCACGACCACGATGGAGGTTATACGCCATCTGCAAAATGTATAGCCAATGAGCACTGACGATTTGGGAAATTTGTAGATGAATTGTGTAAATATGCCGAACTAATTTCATTGGAAATGAATTCACACAACAACCGAGGCACAGTAATTCATCACAACCACACAACCTCATCAAGCACATCAATTGACGCAATTATGCGATGTACTTAGCAAACAAGATATCCTTCGATGAAAAGATGGAATTTATCAAAGGCTCACATACACGGAGCACAAACGTGACTTAACAGGTTACATTCATATCAACAGGGTTTCAACCTTCCATAACAGGGGTGTTCGGATTCGATCTAACTTCTAGCCAAATAGGAAAGGCTACCCAAAGAAACGACCACGAGGAGACAACCCATGGGTAGAGTCCATGGTGGATCATGACTAGCCACCTCAATACCAGCGCATGCCAAGCAGCACAACCTTATGTCGCGCACCACAGGAGGCCCTCAGTTTCATCATGGCACCGGAGGGTGCTAATCATGACACCATCACCGAACACAACACAATGAGACATCCTTTGTGGCCAAAATTTAACATGTTCACACTAAGATCCAAGATAACATAGGGTTCGATGTTACATCCCAAAAGCTAAGTTATTATAAAGCCCCACTCCCACACAGGGAGGGCACAAAAGATAACGCTAGCGCAGTAGCTAAGCGATTACTACTCTAAGCATCATCCTTTGAGTCAGTGTCAAAGATCTCCCTGCCATCCTCATCACTAGCAGGCTCTAGCTCCTCATCTTCTTCTTCTTCTTCTTCTGGTGGAACATCCTCTGGCCCATTGATCTCCATGTCGTCATCACCTTTAGCCATGAAGACTCCAGAGCCCATCTCCTCATCCTTGTCATCGTCATGAGGGAGCAGAGGATTGAGCTGATTGTTTAGGTGGTGCACTTCCTCATGAAGATTTTCATTATATTCTTCTGCAGCTTCTAATTGTTGCTCAAGCTCCACTTGGCGGGCTCTCAGGATGTTCTCTTCATGCCAGGCTTCATCCCGCTGGTTCATCACGTGGACCAGCATGCGCTGATAGTTGCGATGAGCCACAGTCAACCTCTGGACCGCAAGTGTCTCTTGATCTCTGTCATGTATCACTTGCTCCAGCTGTTGCTGAGCTGCATCTCTAGCAGTAGTCACCTCAGCCAACTCAGCCCTCAACCTTTCCGCCTCGATGGGCTCAGGGCGGGGCTCACGTGGAGCGAGCTGGTGTCAAGGAGCCTAGCCTCCAGTGGACTTGCGAGCGGTCCTCTTGGTGCGAACCATCTGTAGCATCAAGGTATAACTAAAGTGAGGATAATTTAGGGGATACGAAATTTAATTTAGTCTGGACAATCAAAATTTTAAGGAGGGAGTAAAATGAAATGTATGATATGAATTAAACATGATGTATGCACATTCCATATGCCCTCTCACCCTAGTAGAATCATAAACTTCTAACACTAGGTGGTGGCATACATTTGCTCTCTCATATAGGCGAAACTATCGGTCTACTCGTTTGCGCTGTTAGTGTAGCTACAGAAAACCTCATTTCAGCCCAACAGTTTCCCAATATAAGCACGCAAGTAAGCAGTAAACTAAATACTTTCCATATACACATCCCCGATGTATATACTTCAATATCATAATTACCCGACAGATATACCCACAATTAAGTACTTTCATAATTACATGATTGAGCATGTAAGTATGCAAGTAACCACAACTACTCTCCCCTAGACCACCGGTTGGACGATCATGCTCTCACAACTCACACTTACCAGAGCATCGAGGTGTTTGATCCATACATTACCACCCAAGCGAATGGCATCCATACAATATCACATCGTATGGACGACGAAACAGAAACAAACAAGACCCCAAGTTAGTCTTTTACTAAGCCACCTAAGAGTCCTTATTTGGGCTAAGGGATGTGATCACTGGGTGGTAATGTGTTTTTAACACCTTTCGCAAACAAAAACTTTTGTTTTCAAATACTCGTACGATGTGTTTAATGTTGAATTCTGCTCCGGTACCAGCTGTAACAGAACCGACCAAATTATAAGAGCACAAGTACAAACACAAGCGCCGAAACGCTCAAATTTTCGAACTTGAGCTCATATAATCCTGGTAGTCAACCGAAACCATGAAGGATTTCAAACCAGCTCGCTTACAACCCAGATCGCATCATTGAACATACACATCTTGACAAGTAGTTCGGAAATCCACTTACAACACACGAAGTCGCAATTATTACAAACCGGGTTTATAAAGTAGCAGAAGCATAACACACACACTTAGTTCAAATACTACTGCCAGTCTTACAGATCAACATCCCACAAAAGCATTAAGGAAAGTAAACTAACAGACGATCACGCCCGAGTGATCTAGTCCTCATCACCCGGGGGTGGAAGCAAGTCTTGTAGAAGCCCTGATAAAGCATGTCATCTGCAACAGGAGGGAATAAACCCTGAGTATGGGAATGTACTCAACTAGACTTACCCGTCGAAACGAAAAATAAAAGACACCAAGGATCATGCAAGGCTTTTCTTAACTGGAGTTGGCTGACATCATATTTTGCATAAAAGCATAAGTAATTGGAACTCTTTTAACCTGTGCTAGCAGTTATTTTTAGCATTAACCTGTCATCCATCTTAGCACCTGTACTAAACATTCACTTGATTATAAGCAACTAGTAATAACCAAAGTAGGTATAAATTGAGGCATCATTATATCATCATCCACTTAACCATCTGTTCAATTAATGGAATCTACGTTGGCGCTGCTCAAGTCAAGTGCTCACTAACCGAGAGCGATGGCGATTCGAATCGAATTCCTATCCAGCTGGAGGGGTACTTCTAACACTCACCGAGACACGCCTAGCGAGGGCTGCTCAGGTCACCTTTGGTACAGTTCAAGAGTCATGGGTTCAACTGATGCCGCATCCCCATGGGCAACACTCTGTCACGTGATAGGGACTCTAACACCCCTTGGTCTTATGCCAATGTCCCCAATCACATCCTTACTACCGCCAAGATATGACCCACCCTTCGATTCCCGGCCTGAACTGTATTACTTGGATTCCCGATCAGAATGACTTATCCGGCCAACTAAGTGTTAGACTGCGTTCAACATGACTCAAGGACGTAGAGCGAATCGGTCCTTAAACGACTCAGATGGGCATAGCTTCGCACCCAAGACGTGAAGTGTCTTGCGGTTGCACTATCGAACTCTCGCCCGGTCTCAAATTCATTTTAAAGCATGGTTCCATCCACGATAGCCAACATAGCCACTCGTGACCCACTGCACCTAAATCTCACGGATGACCGGAAATCATCCGACTTCTACCGCACTAAGCAGGGCTAAGCATTGACACGTGCCTAAACTTAAATTGGGATTCAAGTTCTATATCTGGACAAGGATAGATATGATGCAACAAGTGTTTTCACCCAATTCCTACAACTTAATGCAGTAAACAGGTAAAAGTACTCAAGATATATATTATATATATAAAACTGGGTCAGCATGCAGCGGGGCTTGCCTTTCAATGAGGAAGGGCAATGGTCTAGGCACTCCGGCAGCTCGTCAATGGTGTTTCCTTTGCTGGCTGCCTCTTCGGGTTCTCTCGGCTGCTCCTGATTCTCCTCCGGAAATGCTCCCTCAAACTCAAGGAGTGTTACTCCCTCCGGTACACCTATTGCATGAATGTACAATAAATCTCATGGATGCATAAGAAGGAATGCAACATGCTCGGAATGAAATGCACTACAGCAATCCTAAAGCTCTATTCAAATCACTTCACAAAAGTGCATATTTCTTCTCCAGTAGAGAAGTACTTACCTAATCTACACAACTTAATTTATAATTGTTCCTCCTCAATTAAGGGCTAACACCTAACAATCAACAAGAACAACATTACTTAAGGGTACCACCACCTAAACACAGAATAGCACAACGACAATTTCTGGACAGCAGCTAAGCGTTTCTATCATAACTGTAGATTCAAAGATCCAAATGGCATGATACAAGACAATCTAGAAAGCTTATAAAATGTTCTATAATTCACTTTCAGATCTCAACACTTAATTCAAAAGTTTACCTAGTCGAAATTCTAAAGTTCCAGAAATCTGTCCTCTCCAAACAGAGAGCAGCTATTTTTGGACAACCACTTTAAACAGCCACAACTCCTAAACTACTGGGACAAATGCCACCAAATTTTGACACAAGCTAACTTAATAAGTTTACTACCACTTTGGTATTCACAAGTTTCCCAGCAAACACATTTATCCAGGTCCAAACCCAAAAATGCTACCCGCTGTCCAGAGAACCTAGAAATGTGAAAATTAAATATTTATTCATATGTCAAACTACCCTTATGACCAAACTAATGACACTACTAGGTCACATATGACATGAAACCACCAGAAAGTAAGGTATGGTCACCCAAGTCATTTATTTTAACCCCTTTTCTTAATTTACTTAATTAATTAAGTGGGAAAATAAACTTATATGCAAACTACTCAGAAAATTCTACAAAAATCACAAGAGACTCTATACCCTAATAGAAGGCAACTGAAAAAATATGAACTAAAGTTATTCACAGAAACTCCCTACCCAAAATTCACAAGCCATAAAGGCTGATTTTTGCATAATTAACACATCACATTGAAAAGTATCAAACAACAGAAACCATATTTTTCTTAGCAACCTTAGGGTACCAGGACGCTCTCCATAAAATTTCATGAGCATGGCACATACAGAAAAATTATTAAAATTCATTAAAGTATCTCCTAATATAACATGACAATATCATAACTTGAAAATTACTCTAGCAATAGCATCCAAATTTTTAGAAGAGCTAGCATAGACATGAAATAGCATCCCCACCAAATTTCATAATTTTTGGAACACCACAACTCAAGTTATCCATTTAACAAGTTTGCATTCATTTTAAAACACACTTCAAAGACCTATTTAAATCTTCCATAAACAAAATAGCACATATACATTTAATATTTTTCCTAAATACTACACTTTATCTAGAACTAAACACAATTTGAATCACCTCAATTGAATCCATAGAATGAGAGATATGAAATTTACAACATAGCATATACATCTGTGAAATTAATAAAAGAAAAACACAAAATGAACCCTAAACCCGCTACTAGGCCGGTTCGTCTAACGCGCGACCTACAACTCGCGCGCGGCACATGACCACGGCCTGCTCCCGCTCCTACCCGCGCGCGGTCACTGACAGGGCGGGCCTCCCGGTCAGAGAGAGAGGAAACAGGGGAGGAAGAGCCGAGAGCTCCGGCGAGCTCCAGCTCGTCGACGACGGCGTCTCCGGCGAAGGGAAGGGCACCAATGGGTTCCTGTAGACCTCCCGCATCACTTGACCTCCAAACCGTGAACTCTACCAAACCCTAGCTACAACGACCATGGCGGCGGCGGCTTGGTGGTGGCGCGTGGTGGTGCTCCGGCGTTTCCGGGCACTAGGTGCTCAGGTGAGGTGCGCTATGGCTTCCTGAGGAGATGGCAAACCTATCTATGCTATGGCTATGGGCTGAGGTGGTGCGAGTGTGACTGGCCGCATGAGCGCCTCATCGGTGGCCATGGCACGGCGGTGCGCGGCCGTTTTCCGGCGTGACGGGAACACATTGCCCCATAGCATCATCAAAGAAGCTTCAATAGGGGAGGGGGAAGGTGGGACAAGAGCCAAATGAGAGGGAAGAGCACTCAGCAGTGCTTACCATGGAGGACCATGAGGGTGGCGGTGCGTCGGTGAGCTCCGCGCGGGGAGAAGTCGGAAATGCACCCTTACCCTGGCTCGGTTACTCCAAAGAGGAGGTCGACAAGGTGCGTGAGGTGGTGGCGAGGCTATGGACATGGTGTAGCAGCCGGTGGTGTGATGGTGAGTGTGCATGGCCACGGGGAAGTGTGCGGCAGCGATGGCGGCTCGGTTCATTCGCCTAGGCGTGGAGAGAGCGAGAGAGAGGAGTAGAGGTGGGAGTGAGGGCGGAAGCTACGTCGTGGTGTTTTGAGAGCATCGCAGACTGACCGGTGGGGCCACGGCCAGCGTACGGCCGCCACGGCGTGTCCACGTGGTGACAACGGCCTGAGGACAATCGGCCACAGCTGACTGAAGAACTGAATGGAAGCCCGAAAACGATGACTGACAGAGCGACTTCGTCGTTGATTATCGCCCTAACTGGCCTGATTTAGCAAGAGGTGATAACATCAAAGTTGTAGAGCTATGTGAGGACTACAACTTTGTCAATTGGAGCTTGCACTGGTTCGGCCTGGTTTGTGAGTTACATGGCTTCGATGTGGGGTACTTTGAAACTAGAACTTCAATTTTAGACTTAGAAATTTTCTAAGTGTCGGGCAGCCCCTCAAACTGACTTGTAGGCCACTTTGGATCATGTTTTGGTCATTTTCATGAGATGGCCATATTAGAATTTTTGTTCCTTATGAAATTCTCTACAACTTTGATTAAGGTTGCTTCTCGATGCAAGATTT
This sequence comes from Saccharum hybrid cultivar R570, assembly GCA_038087645.1. Taxonomy (NCBI): domain Eukaryota; kingdom Viridiplantae; phylum Streptophyta; class Magnoliopsida; order Poales; family Poaceae; genus Saccharum; species Saccharum hybrid cultivar. The sequence continues at coordinate 1,755,625 of JAQSUU010000293.1, forward strand.
CTAAGCTAGACTTTTTAAACAGTCAATCTGGAGCATTTTAGGGCTAAGGGCTTGGTCAACATCACATAGGAGGGTATTTTGGTCATTTTGGTCAACATGAACATTGTTCCACTAATGATCCTAAGTGTGATTAAGGTACTATAGGACATAATTGACCATTTTACACTTTGGTTACACACAAAATCAAGCATCACATGCATTGAACAAGGAAAAACAAGTGAATTGCTACTTTTGTTTCCAAGCCATGTTCCATATGTTTCATGAGTGTGTTGCATAGCATTGGCTAGTCATGTTTCACTAAGTGGGTGACATGTCTCCAAAAGAAGTTGCACATGTTGCACTTGGGTGTTGCACACTACTCATTTCATAAACACACATGAAATATAAGCCTATGTTGCAATGTTTCAAAGCATGTTTCACACATTATAAGCTCATGCATGAATGATGCTCATGCTTATGAAATGCAAGTGCAAACATGGAAGCCAAAAACCTGAGGTGTTACACAAGTGGGACCTGATATCCTCCCCAATCAATGTAGAGTCTGGCTATGACTCATGTGAGACGTCCCATAAATCATCAGCCATCATTCCCATTGGTCCCTAACCACCTCCGCAGCGGCCAGAGGGCATGATGCCTCCCCCTAGAGGGGGTCAACCTGGGACACTTCGAAATGAATGACTCAGACATAAGGAGAGATGGTCGTGTGGCTCCACACCACACATTAGAGCCATAGGGGCCCATCTCTTCCCTGCCCCTATCCCTTTTGTGGCCTTGAGCCCTTCTAAGGACCGGCCTAGTAGAGAGTTTCCTAAGTATGACATGGGGGCATGGATGTGGAGGGCCACTCGACATATGAGTCTATGGGGCTATTGACCTCCCCTAGCCACATTGTGTCCTGGCGGTGCCCTCTTGTAAATGGTTATGCACCACAAAACGTGGGTGCGTGAATCAATAAATAATGGAAGGCTTACTTAGGATATGTTACCACGTTGTTATCCATCGCTTAGCCTTTCACTCGGCTGCCTCCCCTATGCTATGAGAAGGCGATTAGTAAATAAAGTTGAGTACGCGTGCGCCTGAGGTGTCCCCTATGGCTGGTTGCTAGGGCTATAGATCAGGAGGACTAGTATGGTAGAGGGGATTGTTCATTTCCATCGTGCACCTGCTGCTTCTCCTTTTTTGCCTTCGAGTGCTCGTAGTTTTCCTTCTTTAGGTCGATGGATCGGGGTGATTATCCACGGGAGGGGTCATCGGAGGCTGGTGGTCCACCGCTATGTCTTCGAGGTATGTTGCATAAACAGGGGTAAGCATTTAAGCGATGTTTTGAGTTTCGGTGTTAACCTGAGTTGATCGCGAGCGCTCCTCAGTGTTGTCTCTCAAATCGCGTCAGGAAGGTTCATCGATGTTGCTGGTGTTACTCCAGCTAGGGTCCGCTAGGGGTAGGGTCAAGCTCATCTTTGTCATCTCTAGGCAGTATTCAAGAGTTCCTCCGCCTCATTCACGAGGCGAACAAAGCACACCGGCAATTTTCCATGACTGCCCATGAGGCGGGGTGGCTGGAGCTCGACCTTGATGCTGCTAAGGTCGCTCTCACCACCTTGGAAGGTGAGCTTGCTATCACAAAGGCAGCGACTGCTGTTGCCTAGACCTGTATCACCAGTAAGGGTTTCCTTCATCTCGACACTCGGATGGATGTCTGGAGTTGCTGATCTTCGTGTTGTCTTGTTACCAGCATTGGAGGAGCGGCTGGTGGTTTCTCACCATGAGGAAGAGGCAGCTCACCTCCAAGGGTTCATCATGGTAGAAGATCATGAACATGTAGTGGTTGTAGGGATATGGCAAGGGGCCAGTGTCACCCATGCTACCACGCCACTACGGACTGGGGTGAACCTTAGTCGGGTGGTGCATGGGTTCCTAGAGCGCATCCAGCTGGAAGAGCGGGCTGAGCTGATTAACGATTTCGCCACCACCGCGGATGCCATCATCACTGCCATGGATGTAGAGGAGGTCATCCGTGGTGATGGCTGAGAGCCCTGAGGTGTATCCGAGGGTTCACGAAGAATTTTTAAGTAAAGATGTTTCTTTCAATTCATGTCCTGGAATTTGATTCTTCTGTGTGCCGCCATCTATCCGCAACCGCCCCTGGTCTAGTCGTTCAAATGTCATGGCCGCATAGCCCTACCCAGGGATTGACCTATGGGGTTTGGTTCAGCGTGACCCCATTTTTGCGACCTAAATGTTGGTAAGATAGGTTCAACGGCATCGTGCCCTTCTTCGTTTTCCTTTGGGTCATGAGGGCATCCTCTCTTGCTTGCTTTTGTGCTGTGCATAGCCTTGCCCTGGTTTGGTTCTGGTGGTTTGGCTTCATGTAATCCTCTATCACGTGTGGTCTAGTGGCATATTGTGGCATCCGTGCTAAGGCGGCACCATTCTCGGCATTACCCTAAGTCGCGCGTTGGGGAGGTTGTGCAGCGACACCCCTGCTATGAGTGGAGTCACTGCTTGTGGAGTGGGAGCGAAGTGCTAGCCGTATGATGCTAGTTCTAGGCCTCCAGTATGTGATGACCCTCATGTAAGGATCCTGAGTCATGTGTGTGTCTTTTTTGCAAAGAACTTGCTTGGCTTTTATGTGAATGAAGCATGATTGGCGTGTTCGCTTGTCATTCTACCGTTTTTTTACTTTCCTTCCATTCGAAGTGGAATGTGCTTCATCCCCTTAGATCTGTGCCTATGAACACGTATCTTAACCTAGGGGCTGGCCCACAGGGCTAAAATGTGCATGATCCATTGGAGCAATAGAAAAGGTGAAAGATGATCTCAAATCTGGTATGATGTAGGAAGAAAGCAAGGAAATGACATGAGCCCTTCTTCCTTTCACTCCCTGGTCCTGAGCGAATGGGTTTCTCATTTCCTCTCAAGTTCATGCGTGGGCGCCTAGCCTTGCCTAGGAGCTGGTCCATGGGGTCGGCTAGGGTGTCTCGAGTGAGAGGTCAGGACGTGGGTTACTGGCTCATCATGGCATTAGGAGCAGTTGCAAGGTGCTCAGGAGGGGGTCACTAGGATAGTGAAAAGTAGTGCTACATCATGGAGCACATGGATGCTCCTTCATGAGTGGCCCTAGTGAGTGAATCACGTTTGGCTGCTTGCGCGGGTTGGATTGGGTTACTTTAGGAACTTAGGCTACTTTAAGGTAAGGCATGCAGGCACTCTATTCCATGGCTTGCTCTACAGATTAACCATGTTATTTTGGGGATAAGGGTGATCCTACACGTGCATGTGGACGTGTTTGGGTATAGCGACCGAAATTAGAGATAACGTTACTGACCGATGTACTAGGAGCTGTTGATGAGCGAGTTGCCATGGCTCGGGGCAGGTCGAACCCTTGAGTGTTAGCTCATGGTGGAGTTGTCATAGTCCTTGGGCCATGGGCCGATGGAGATACTTCTTCACCACCTGGGGTGGTCATAGCTAGCGTGGATTGGCCTCTCAAGCTACCTTAGGCCGATCCTTGTCGACTCGATGCCCTCCAAGAGCCTATGTGTCTGTGAGGATGGCTTGTTTGCTCCCAACATGTAGTGGATCTTGGCTAGGAGAGCCCGCGTGTTCTGGCGCTTGGATCTTCTTGACATGATGGCATCACTGTCGCCGCACCTCCGCTTTTAGGTGAAGTTGCCATTTCTGCTGAGGGATTATCACTACCTAACATTATGGAAGTTGGCTTTGAGCGCAACGTGGTTTTGTCCGCTCGTCATGGTGCATGATGCGCTCAGGGAGCTCGCTTCCTTGGATGCACATGCCTCTAAGAGAACACTGGTAGTCCTTCAAAGCATGTCATGTAGCTAGCCCATCGTGCAGGGTCGGGTCCTGGTTCTGTAACAGAACCGTCCAAATTATAAGAGCACAAGTACAAAAACAATCACCGAAATGATCAAATTCTCGCACTTGAGCCCATATAACTCCGGTAGTCCAATGAAATCACGAGGGATTTCAAACCAACCAACATACAAGCCAAGATCGTAGTGATTCAACATAACAAGTCACATGTTACAACCATTTCACAAGTAATTCAATATACATCGGAGTTCAACATAGTTATTACAACTTAATTTGAAAAGTAGCCGAAGCAAAGTAATTTGAAACAAATATTAATCTTATTTCAAATACATGCCAGTACGAAGGTCGACTTCCAACAAAAGCATTAGAGAGAAGATAACTCAGAAGGATCATGCCCGTGCTCACACTCCGCCTCTATGGCAGGAGCCACCCAACTCTTGCAGCCGCCATGATACATCACAACCTGCAACAAGTGGGGACAAAACCCTGAGTACGACAAAGTACTCAGCTAGACTTACCCGTCAGAAACCAGAAATAAGGTGACACCAAGGATCATGCAAGGCTGATATGAAGTGGGGCTAGCTTGACAACATTTTGCATAAAAGCTTAATATAGATGATCAATCATTAATGCTTAGGCATCAAGTTAATTATCATTAACCTATCATCTATATTAGAGCCTGTACTAGAGCACTCACTTTATTAGGAGCAAACAATATTAACCATAGCAGGTATAAATTGAGGCAACCTTTCCATCGTGATCCAATTAACCATCCGTTCAATTTAATGGAATCTACGTTGCCGCTGCTCAAGTCAAGTGCTCACTAACCGGGAGCGACGAAGATTCGAATCGAATTCCTATCCAGCTGGAGGGGTATTTCTAACACTCACCGTGCAGACCCCTGCCAGGGTCGCACAGGCCACCTTTTCATATGATTCAGGAATCGCGGGTCCGAATGATGTCGCGACCCCAAGGGCGACACTCTGCCAGGTGATAGGGACTCTAACCCCCCCTTGGTCTCACGCCAATGTCCCCAAGCACATCCTTTCTCTCCTCCAAGAAGCAACCTACCATTCGATTCCCGGCCTGAACCACATTACTCGGCTTCGCGGTCGGAACGGCTTATCCGGCCAACTAAGTGTTAGACTGCGTTCAACATGACTCAAGGACGTACAGCGAATCGGTCCTTAAACGACTCAGACGGGGATAGATTCACACCCAAGACCTCCATGCCTTGTCGCTTCACTATCATCATCCCGCCCGGTCTCATTTTATTTTATTAACACATGGTTCCTTTCCACGATAGCAAATATAGCCAACCGTGCCATATATGAATATCCCTATATCTCGCAGGTGACAGGAAATCACCTGACTTCTACCGCTTAAAGCAGGGCTAAGCATCTACTCGATCCTAGTCTATGTAGGATTCAAGGATTCATATATCTGGACAAGGAATGATATAATGCAGCATGGTTTTCAACCAACTCCTACCACTTAATGCAACAATACTTATAACATATATAGAATTAATTGCTTTAAAGATAGGAGGCTTATAATGCTCCGGGGCTTGCCTGGGATCCGACTCAAGTTAGAGTATGTCAGATGAAGTCACTTGGCGAGCATCTTCCAATCTACCACTTGTTCGGTCCTTCGATCTTCGAGATGGATCCACCAACTCCATCTTCGGGTTGGATCCACATCACGCCCTTCACGTTTTTCAGCTAGCGTACCTAAATGAGGTGCAATAATGCATATGTATGAATGCATAGAAATGCAATAAACAAAATAATCAACAATCATGTATTTTCAACAATTCTGGACATACATGCAGTAGCTGAGTAAATCAATCATATCGGAAGTTATACAAATCCAAATGACTTGCAAGAAGACATTATGGAAAGCTTATGACATTGTCTACAATCCATTTACTATCACCTAAGCCTGCTTCCCAAGTTTAATAGGTCTAAAAGATGAAACTACAGAATCTGGTCTGCTCCAAACAGAGAGCAACCAAATCTGGGACCTGACTTTAAACATTTATAACTCAAAAACTACTTGACCAAATGATACCAAATTTTAACAGAAGCTAGATACATGAATTATCTACAACTTTTGTATAAACAAGTTTCCCAACAAAGCACATTATCATGAAGAACTTTGCTAAGTTTCCAGATCTGTCCAGAAACCTTGTTTGCAAGGAATAATTATTAACTTATGTTGCAAACATATACTTGGACAAAACTAACTTTACCAATATGTCACACAAGACTAATGAACACCAGAAAACATAGTGTCAATTACTAAATAAATTCTTTTAATACATTTTCTTAATTTATTTGGATAATTAGGTGGAATTATGAACACCTATCAAAAGTGCATAATAAATTCTACCAAAATTACAGAGGCCTACACATGCTCCCAAAAGTCTACTGTCCAAATTTGAAACCATTTGGACATGTATCACAACCTCTATGAAAAAGACAAATGGCTATTGCAATAAATCATGTAAAAGCAAATTAAACCTAAAACTCAATATTTTCTGTGAACCCAAGGCCATATTATGAATCAATATGATAGAGAAACATCATACTCAGGTAATGAAACAACATTTTCCATTTTATCATTTATATACTATTTATAAGCTATTTACTAAGCCATAAACAAATTAACTCAATAACTTGAGCATATAGTAAGCAATGATCATGAAATTCATACCACAGTACATCCATAGCATGACAAGCCTACCATAAAAATTTCACATCAATTGGAGCAACACAACTCAAGATATAAAAATAACAAGAAATATAAGGTAAATTCCTTATTTATCAAGGTCCAATCAAAACCCTAAGAAAACCGTGAACAAATAGTGCTTTTAATATTTTTCCTAGCAAGTACATGTCATCACAAAATTAACAAAACAAGAATCACTATTTTTGGAGTTCTAAAACTCCAGATCTTGCTCTGGTCAAGTTTAGAGGCATTTTTAAAGCACTTTTAAAACTTAAATAAGGACATCAGAAAATATCTACAAACATATAGACTTTTATGACTCTACTACAAAGATCTCTTCCCAAGGTTTCCAAAAAGTCCCCATTTACTATTTTTGGAATTTCCTAGCCCGAGATATTAATTTCTAACGATTCAACCGATTTATATGTATAAAAGAAAAGAATATCAGAAAAGGGAAAACACATTTACTCCGGGGCCCTTGAACTCTTCACTAAATAAGTCATCACCGAAAGATCCTTTAGGCACTATTCAAATGAGTCTGCATCTCCTCACTTAACCCCCTGTTTTTCTCGAATTCATGCCCGACGTCCCTCTTCTCCTTTCCCCTGGCCGGAACAGAGGAGCTCGCCGGAGCTCGCGATTCACGCCGCCCCAGGACTCCTCAGCGGAGAATCGAGGCTCCCAGAGCATCACCATACCCAACCGTGCCCGAAGGAGGTCGAATCACGGATTGAGATGGCCGGTGGAAGGCTGGCCACGGGAGCCGCAGCCCGGCGGCGGACGAGGGCGGCGGGACGTCGGCCGGAGAACGGGATGTTGGCGGCTTGGTGGGGGAGAGGCTTCCCGGGGTCTCGGCGCATCCTCTAGGGCTATCTGCACGGGCCGAGGTGGCCCATGGCCTCCTGACCACGCGCGCGTGCGGGATGCCGCACCGGTGGCCGGTCACGACGATGCAGGCCTTGGCATCGGCAGCCAGCAACGACGGCGGAATGGCGGGGAAGACACCATGGATGCGTGCGCACACATAGGGCTGCATTGCTCGGCCAGAGAGGCACTGGGAGGGAGAGACGACCGCGGCAGCATGGCGTCGGCCATGGCGAGCGGCAGTGCGGACGCTGAAGCGGGGAAGGCGAGAGCCAGGGGTGGCAAGGGAGAGCGAGCACCGATGAGTGGAGGGGCGAGTGGAGAGCTCGGACGTCCGCGCTGGAAGAGGCCGGGGCGCTGGGACGCGCGGCAGCAAGGCCAGGCGCGGGCTCGCGCATGGTGGCCACGTCGGGAGCACGTGTCGCCCATTGAGGCCTTCAACCGAACACGTGGTGTGCGTGCCTCAGTCTGACTTGGGGGCCATGTTTGGGCCAGCTATGGGCCGAATTTGGATATGGACCAAAAAGAAAAGTTGTTCATCTCAGTATGCTCTAAAATTTCTATTTAGGGGTCATAGTCATTGGAGCTGTAGATTAGGAGATAATTAGTCCCAAAATTACCAGTGTCAACACGTTGAGCTAGGGCTCAGTTTTGGGGTTTTGCCATGCCAAACTTGATCAAATTGATCCTAGCTCTTTACATGTTGTTCTCCAACGAATTGTTTCCAACTTTCATTTTTGGCTCCACTAGAGTTACTCAACAAAATTTGGAGAACGTGAGATGCCAACGTCGAAGATACTGAAATCAGGGCTTTAAATGTCTAAGTGCTGAAATCAGCCCTATTTCAGACTTGTGGGCCCTTTTTAATCATGTTCCACACATTTTCATGACTTGACTCTTAAACAAAGTTTGTTCCTTATAAAATTCTCTACAACTTTGTCAAAGGGTGCACAGTCATGCAAAGCTTCTAGGTCACACTTTTGAAACGGTCAAACAGAAGTGTTCCAAGGTCCATACATGGTCAACCATCACTTAGAAGCATAATTAGGCAAAATGATCAACATGAACATTGTTCCATTAAGTGTCCTAAGTGTAGTTAAGGTGTTGTAGAGTTCATCTGGAGTCATTTGGATAGTTTTCAAGGTTTGGTTGATGTTCTATAGTTCCATTAACTTAATGGGGCAAATTACAATAGGAATGGAACTTATCATTTCATGTGACTTTTTGATTCCAAACTTCATGAAACTTTTCCAGGGATCAATATAGATAGTTATTGAGGTGAGACATGTGAAGATACTTTGATAGCAACACCCAAGCATATATCTTTTAATTGAGCCTATATGTAAGCAAGGGTGCAATATCCAAGTTTAGGTTAAGGCTTATCTCCATAGGTTTGATTTTGGCATCGTCATCTCCACTAATCTATCAGGTTTGATCTTAAACCCACTGTCTAATTGGTGATAAACACCTGGGGTGTTACAGCCCTCCCCCCTTAAAAGAATCGCGTCCCGAGATTCGGAATAGAAGATCTTTTAAGGAAGAGAGACACGTTATCTAGTTTCCAACATTTGCTATAGCATGCAGCTACAAAGCTTCAACATCGATGAACAGTTCGGTCAAAGGCACTTTCTGGTACGTACTCTTCATGGTAAAATTTGTCTAAAGAATTTCCTTCATTAACTTTAATGAAGCATTGTTACTTTGGGAGGAATCCAAGACAACGCAGTACTTCGTTCTCATTATACAGAGATCAATTGGTCCATAAGCTAACCATACACAAGTATCTCTTCTTCTCTAGTGAACATAGTATGGGCCGTATGGACCCCACACTAGACCAGAATTATCGGAAGTATACTCGTTGAAATGACTCTATGTTCATAAAGTTTGAAAAGCAGTCCTCTACCAAAATGGCTTGAGCACAACCTTCCAAAAGTGTGAGACCATAGACGACAAATATACTCTGAGGCTATAGGATACTGACTAACCAATAGACAAGGTCTATGTTGGTTGTAATTGTTCATTTATTTAGGCACCAACTAATGGAAAACTACTTAAGGTTCCATGTGTGCAGTTCTCTTTCTCTGATGACAACACTGTATTATCTGAGTCTATCGAGAGGTTAGTGAATGTGATAGCTGACTCTGTTGGCTTTCTATTTCTGCCAACAGCTATCTAAAAGATTCTTTTATCCAAAGACAACAGTTATCTGAGTTGAATCAGATGCAACCTCTTGGGTAAAAACATTTATAAGGTACCAAAGTATGTCATCATTGGAAAATAATTCCCAAAGAAAGATGTAACGAGGCCTTAAGGACAACAAAAGTTGTACTTATTCACTTAACCGTGGGGAGTAGTCTACCACCAAGCGATTGAGTAAAAATTTTCCTTTGTGACTTAGTTGCACTGTAAGTTGAGTTGACTGGCAGCATAACAACTTTGTCAGGCCAACTTTCACCTTAGGCTTCCTCTTTAGGATCAAACAGCAGCTCTAAGATGGAAAATCTGTTGTTTGACACTTTTCAAATTGCTTTTGTTTCGTGATGGCATACATTGATTTGTAGAAACCAAGGCTGCTCGTACATTAGGGATACGAGAAAGCAAAAGCAAATGAAAGAGTGTAAACTAGTATCTGTGAGACCTCAAAGGGTCATCCAACATCAGATCTCGACTATTAAATTACATATCAATTCGAGGATGCACACACTTTGAACTTGCGTGTTACTTTTGCAAGGCAAAACACATACTTTATCTACTTCTTCACCTTAGCTGATAGAACATCTTGCACTATCTGTGTGATTGTCCAAGATTAAATTGACTTGATCACAATGGCTCTGGAAGATAGAGTATCACTCAAGTTGTTGGCTAGTTGATTAACTTCTTGTTGGTTATTGCTCTGTAAGACATAGCCTTCATAGCTACCAAAGAGTCATTACCTAGCTGGAAATTAACCTTCCTATTGGTAACTAATTAGTTGTCTCTCAACACTAAAATGTTCTAAATCTTCATTCTTAACCACAACAACTGTGGTTGGTGCAGAACAGATGGTTGCCATCGAAGTTAGCAAATAAGGGGTCACACCAGAGATGGTTGATTTCGACGGTGTGGTCATTATGCATACAAAGGTTAAGATTTACATAATGTGACGATTGATTCTTATCCAACGAATGACTTGTCCAGTAGTAAGTGTTGCGTGTCCTTTTTATCCAACAGAGCTGAGATACATGGCTCCCTAGATGCTGGTTGTCAATACTGGGCAACTATGTAGAGTCACTTGACTACCCCATATTGCAGTCTGTTAAAGTTTATGTCGGTGGCCGGTTCTTCAAAGGTTATCTTCTTAACAACTTCAGAAGGAAACTCCACTACTTTCGGTCTAAGATATAGATCTTATGATATAATATGGAGAGATAACCAAGAAACAGTTCACATGAGAATAACACGTTGATGTTGTTCCGCAATGGATCATGACTAGAAACCACGATACCAGCGCGTGCCGAGCAGCACAACCTTGTGTCGGCCGCCCACAGGAGGCTCTCGGTTTCGTCGCGGCACCGTCAGTTGCTACTCATAACACCATTACCGATCACACCACCAAGGTGAAATTTCAAGTGAAACAATTTGGGTGGTAAAAATAAGCATTATACAAGGGAGGGATAGCAAGCAAAGGTAGTCACAAGGTTTAGAATCAACACAAAAATAATGATCCGAAGATCAAAATATAGCACAAGAGGACATCGCGCAATTGCCAAGGATAACTAAGCAAGAGACTCTTGCTTAAATTCTATGTACGACTTGCATCACATTAGCTAACCTTTGAGAGAGGTAACCGGAAGGTCCAACATGGATTTGGGTACAGTCTCCATAATTGGCAACGTACGAACCATGGTCAAAGGCTAGCGTTGATAAAAGTTAACTTGGTTGGTCAGTCGATAAAGATCTTCACAAAAAGGGTTGCAAAACATCCACGACTCATACAAACATATAGGAGAACTAAGCTTTAGGCTTTCGGTCAAGCAAAGGCATGGATACAAAACATTCAAAGGCTAACCACCAAGTCTACAGGCTCAGGCTCCTAAGAGAGAAACCTAATTGAAGACAACAACCATACAATTACGTAACGTGAATGTTGTTCTAGGATAAAGCTATGTGACCCTCGCATGCTCACCGAGGACAAACGAGGTGACAACTAGGGTACTACCAAGATAACAAGCATACATACAACATCACAATCAAGCAATCATTTGAGAAAATTCAAACGAATGGGCTTAAACAACCAATACAAGGCACAAGGCTCACCCAAAATAAGCATTTATCTCAAGCATGAACTAACTACAAGTTTAGCTCAAAACAAACACTAGCTAAGGTGACTAACTTAACATGTGCATAGAATCTGGATAGCAGCATAGTAACTACTTGTTTCTACCATAACTGAGGTTGTAGACCTTCTATAAAGGTGATCCTAGACTTTCTAGATAGCTTAGGAAGATGACTACACTTTAGTTACTCATACCAAAAGCTAATTCATAGATTAACATGACCAGAAATGCTAATGTTTTAGATCTGTACCAATATGGACAGAAACTGACAAGTACTAAAAAAATACATAACTGGAGTTCTAGGAACCTAACAAAAGTGATCCTTAACTTTATGTAACGCTTATTAAGTTGTCTATAATTTTCTTAATATCATATTAATATGATTCTACAGCTAACATTCGACAAGCAAAACTAAACTTGCCTTTGTTCTACTTAATAAGAGAGCACACAACATGTTATTCTAGTAGCTCTAAACATTGTTACCTTAGACCAATACCAATTTAATTCATTCACGAGAATCCAATTTACTTAAGTGAGGTCTACAACATTTTCAAACACTTGTATGACAACAAATTCACCCCTTGACTAAACTAGAGGGCATTTATAGGTCAAGCAGGTAACCATAATTATTTCTAGCAAGGCTAAGCACACACTTTTCTCAAACAACATGGAGTAAGGCATTCTTGTTTCGCTTCACACAAAATAGATAGTGTACTACATTGATCACAAGTTACTTATCATTTGAACAAGGGTGAGAGAAGCATAGCTATGCATAAAGCAATACTCATGAAGATGCATGCCTCGTCCTATTCGTCCTCACAAGATTGCCAACCTAAGGTGGCGATCACGTTCTAGGTCGGTGGCATAACACGCACTCTCTCGATATATAGCTAGTCGTCAGCTATATTCGACTTACGCATTCGTGGTTAGCGTACCTACAGAAAAGTTTCATTGCAGCCCAACATTTCCCCAAATATAGCACACAATGAAAACAGGAAAGTAAAATTCTAAGTACTCCCATATACATATACCCCATATATATACATGTAGCACCAAAACTACCCGAATCATTAATCACCCACAATTAAGTACCTTCATATATACACGTGTATAACATGTAAATAATCCAGTAACCAAAACTAGCTCTCCCCTAGACCGCAGGTTGTACGGTCATGCTCTCACAACTCACACTTACCTGAGCGTAGGTGCGACGTTGCATAAAAGTAAACTAACAACATATATGGCTATTTCATATATGAAGGCTACCTCTGATCTGACACACCGGGTAGCATAGTGTGGGAGAGTCATCACACATACATACCTTGGCCTGGGCGTAGATGCATAAATGAAAAACCCCAAAGTTAGTACTTATATAAGCCACCTAATAATCCTTATATGGGCATAAGGAAATTGACCACTGGCATACTTAGATTTAGAATTCAGTTTTCACAAACCTATATATAGCTATAAGTTGATAAAACTGGTTTTAGAAACAAAAACTTTGTTTTAAATACACATATGACACGTTTAATGTTGAATCTTGCTCCGATACCAGCTGTAACGGAACCGTCCAAATTATAAGAGCACAAGTACAAAAACAATCACCGAAATGATCAAATTCTCGCACTTGAGCCCATATAACTCCGGTAGTCCAATGAAATCACGAGGGATTTCAAACCAACCAACATACAAGCCAAGATCGTAGTGATTCAACATAACAAGTCACATGTTACAACCATTTCACAAGTAATTCAATATACATCGGAGTTCAACATAGTTATTACAACTTAATTTGAAAAGTAGCGGAAGCAAAGTAATTTGAAACAAATATTAATCTTATTTCAAATACATGCCAGTACGAAGGTCGACTTCCAACAAAAGCATTAGAGAGAAGATAACTCAGAAGGATCATGCCCGTGATCACACTCCGCCTCTATGGCAGGAGCCACCCAACTCTTGCAGCCGCCATGATACATCACAACCTGCAACAAGTGGGGACAAAACCCTGAGTACGACAAAGTACTCAGCTAGACTTACCCGTCAGAAACCAGAAATAAGGTGACACCAAGGATCATGCAAGGCTCATATGAAGTGGGGCTAGCTTGACAACATTTTGCATAAAAGCTTAATATAGATGATCAATCATTAATGCTTAGGCATCAAGTTAATTATCATTAACCTATCATCTATATTAGAGCCTGTACTAGAGCACTCACTTTATTAGGAGCAAACAATATTAACCATAGCAGGTATAAATTGAGGCAACCTTTCCATCGTGATCCAATTAACCATCCGTTCAATTTAATGGAATCTACGTTGCCGCTGCTCAAGTCAAGTGCTCACTAACCGGGAGCGACGGCGATTCGAATCGAATTCCTATCCAGCTGGAGGGGTATTTCTAACACTCACCGTGCAGACCCCTGCCAGGGTCGCACAGGCCACCTTTTCATATGATTCAGGAATCGCGGGTCCGAATGATGTCGCGACCCCAAGGGCGACACTCTGCCAGGTGATAGGGACTCTAACCCCCCCTTGGTCTCACGCCAATGTCCCCAAGCACATCCTTTCTCTCCTCCAAGAAGCAACCTACCATTCGATTCCCGGCCTGAACCACATTACTCGGCTTCGCGGTCGGAACGGCTTATCCGGCCAACTAAGTGTTAGACTGCGTTCAACATGACTCAAGGACGTACAGCGAATCGGTCCTTAAACGACTCAGACGGGGATAGATTCACACCCAAGACCTCCATGCCTTGTCGCTTCACTATCATCATCCCGCCCGGTCTCATTTTATTTTATTAACACATGGTTCCTTTCCACGATAGCAAATATAGCCAACCGTGCCATATATGAATATCCCTATATCTCGCAGGTGATAGGAAATCACCTGACTTCTACCGCTTAAAGCAGGGCTAAGCATCTACTCGATCCTAGTCTATGTAGGATTCAAGGATTCATATATCTGGACAAGGAATGATATAATGCAGCAAGGTTTTCAACCAACTCCTACCACTTAATGCAACAATACTTATAACATATATAGAATTAATTGCTTTAAAGATAGGAGGCTTATAATGCTCCGGGGCTTGCCTGGGATCCGACTCAAGTTAGAGTATGTCAGATGAAGTCACTTGGCGAGCATCTTCCAATCTACCACTTGTTCGGTCCTTCGATCTTCGAGATGGATCCACCAACTCCATCTTCGGGTTGGATCCACATCACGCCCTTCACGTTTTTCAGCTAGCGTACCTAAATGAGGTGCAATAATGCATATGTATGAATGCATAGAAATGCAATAAACAAAATAATCAACAATCATGTATTTTCAACAATTCTGGACATACATGCAGTAGCTGAGTAAATCAATCATATCGGAAGTTCTACAAATCCAAATGACTTGCAAGAAGACATTATGGAAAGCTTATGACATTGTCTACAATCCATTTACTATCACCTAAGCCTGCTTCCCAAGTTTAATAGGTCTAAAAGATGAAACTACAGAATCTGGTCTGCTCCAAACAGAGAGCAACCAAATCTGGGACCTGACTTTAAACATTTATAACTCAAAAACTACTTGACCAAATGATACCAAATTTTAACAGAAGCTAGATACATGAATTATCTACAACTTTTGTATAAACAAGTTTCCCAACAAAGCACATTATCATGAAGAACTTTGCTAAGTTTCCAGATCTGTCCAGAAACCTTGTTTGCAAGGAATAATTATTAACTTATGTTGCAAACATATACTTGGACAAAACTAACTTTACCAATATGTCACACAAGACTAATGAACACCAGAAAACATAGTGTCAATTACTAAATAAATTCTTTTAATACATTTTCTTAATTTATTTGGATAATTAGGTGGAATTATGAACACCTATCAAAAGTGCATAATAAATTCTACCAAAATTACAGAGGCCTACACATGCTCCCAAAAGTCTACTGTCCAAATTTGAAACCATTTGGACATGTATCACAACCTCTATGAAAAAGACAAATGGCTATTGCAATAAATCATGTAAAAGCAAATTAAACCTAAAACTCAATATTTTCTGTGAACCCAAGGCCATATTATGAATCAATATGATAGAGAAACATCATACTCAGGTAATGAAACAACATTTTCCATTTTATCATTTATATACTATTTATAAGCTATTTACTAAGCCATAAACAATTTAACTCAATAACTTGAGCATATAGTAAGCAATGATCATGAAATTCATACCACAGTACATCCATAGCATGACAAGCCTACCATAAAAATTTCACATCAATTGGAGCAACACAACTCAAGATATAAAAATAACAAGCAATATAAGGTAAATTCCTTATTTATCAAGGTCCAATCAAAACCCTAAGAAAACCGTGAACAAATAGTGTTTTTAATATTTTTCCTAGCAAGTACATGTCATCACAAAATTAACAAAACAAGAATCACTATTTTTGGAGTTCTAAAACTCCAGATCTTGCTCTGGTCAAGTTTAGAGACATTTTTAAAGCACTTTTAAAACTTAAATAAGGACATCAGAAAATATCTACAAACATATAGACTTTTATGACTCTACTACAAAGATCTCTTCCCAAGGTTTCCAAAAAGTCCCCATTTACTAGTTTTGGAATTTCCTAGCCCGAGATATTAATTTCTAACGATTCAACCGATTTATATGTATAAAAGAAAAGAATATCAGAAAAGGGAAAACACATTTACTCCGGGGCCCTTGAACTCTTCACTAAATAAGTCATCACCGAAAGATCCTTTAGGCACTATTCAAATGAGTCTGCATCTCCTCACTTAACCCCCTGTTTTTCTCGAATTCATGCCCGACGTCCCTCTTCTCCTTTCCCCTGGCCGGAACAGAGGAGCTCGCCGGAGCTCGCGATTCACGCCGCCCCAGGACTCCTCAGCGGAGAATCGAGGCTCCCAGAGCATCACCATACCCAACCGTGCCCGAAGGAGGTCGAATCACGGATTGAGATGGCCGGTGGAAGGCTGGCCACGGGAGCCGCAGCCCGGCGGCGGACGAGGGCGGCGGGACGTCGGCCGAAGAACGGGATGTTGGCGGCTTGGTGGGGGAGAGGCTTCCCGGGGTCTCGGCGCATCCGCTAGGGCTATCTGCACGGGCCGAGGTGGCCCATGGCCTCCTGACCACGCGCGCGTGCGGGATGCCGCACCGGTGGCCGGTCACGACGATGCAGGCCTTGGCATCGGCGACCAGCAACGACGGCGGAATGGCAGGGAAGACACCATGGATGCGTGCGCACACATAGGGCTGCATTGCTCGGCCGGAGAGGCACTGGGAGGGAGAGACGACCGCGGCAGCATGGCGTCGGCCATGGCGAGCGGCAGTGCGGACGCTGAAGCGGGGAAGGCGAGAGCCAGGGGTGGCAAGGGAGAGCGAGCACCGATGAGTGGAGGGGCGAGTGGAGAGCTCGGACGTCCGCGCTGGAAGAGGCCGGGGCGCTGGGACGCGCGGTAGCAAGGCCAGGCGCGGGCTCGCGCATGGTGGCCACGTCGGGAGCACGTGTCGCCCATTGAGGCCTTCAACCGAACACGTGGTGTGCGTGCCTCAGTCTGACTTGGGGGCCATGTTTGGGCCAGCTATGGGCCGAATTTGGATATGGACCAAAAAGAAAAGTTGTTCATCTCAGTATGCTCTAAAATTTCTATTTAGGGGTCATAGTCATTGGAGTTGTAGATTAGGAGATAATTAGTCCCAAAATTACCAGTGTCAACACGTTGAGCTAGGGCTCAGTTTTGGGGTTTTGCCATGCCAAACTTGATCAAATTGATCCTAGCTCTTTACATGTTGTTCTCCAACGAATTGTTTCCAACTTTCATTTTTGGCTCCACTAGAGTTACTCAACAAAATTTGGAGAACGTGAGATGCCAACGTCGAAGATACTGAAATCAGGGCTTTAAATGTCTAAGTGCTGAAATCAGCCCTATTCCAGACTTGTGGGCCCTTTTTGATCATGTTCCACACATTTTCATGACTTGACTCTTAAACAAAGTTTGTTCCTTATAAAATTCTCTACAACTTTGTCAAAGGGTGCACAGTCATGCAAAGCTTCTAGGTCACACTTTTGAAACGGTCAAATAGAAGTGTTCTAAGGTCCATACATGGTCAACCATCACTTAGAAGCATAATTAGGCAAAATGATCAACATGAACATTGTTCCATTAAGTGTCCTAAGTGTAGTTAAGGTGTTGTAGAGTTCATCTGGAGTCATTTGGATAGTTTTCAAGGTTTGGTTGATGTTCTATAGTTCCATTAACTTAATGGGGCAAATTACAATAGGAATAGAACTTATCATTTCATGTGACTTTTTGATTCCAAACTTCATGAAACTTTTCCAGGGATCAATATAGATAGTTATTGAGGTGAGACATGTGAAGATACTTTGATAGCAACACCCAAGCATATATCTTTTAATTGAGCCTATATGTAAGCAAGGGTGCAATATCCAAGTTTAGGTTAAGGCTTATCTCCATAGGTTTGATTTTGGCATCGTCATCTCCACTAATCTATCAGGTTTGATCTTAAACCCACTGTCTAATTGGTGATAAACACCTGGGGTGTTACAGGTTCCAAGTTCAATCCTGTGCGGTGTAGTGCCATCTAGCGGCTAGGTTCCCAACATTGATGCCACATGGCAGCTGATAGCCTCAATGTTCATGCGTGCCCTGAGTCATTGCGCTCCACTGTCCAGGGCATGTTTCTGCAGTTAGGTCCAGCTTTGCCTTGCAGTGAGTCTTGACTAGATGGTAGCCAATGACAGACATTGACCCATTGGTTCGACCGACCTCGCATTTCCCTAGAGGTTCGCAGCCATCGTGGGCCATTCCTCAGGCAAGCTCGCCATGAGCCATGAACCTTAGGCTTCTTGGGTGGAAGTCTTGGCCATGGCTAGTGATGAGAGAGGACCCTAGGCCCCCTATGTAGGTAAACCCTAGGATGCAGCCACCATGGGTAGTTTCGAGAGTGCGCTTGCCATAGTCCGTGGGACCTAGATTCCCAAGGTGGAGGTCTAGGCCATGGCCAAGAGCGGACGCAAGCACTAGCCCTTTGGGGTGGTTAACCACGTGGTTCCCTAGAAGGATGTGGCTAATCGAGGCCATTCATCGGGCGAGTTCATCGTGAGCTGTGTTTTTTTGGTTTCTCAGACGGGAAACTTGGTTATAGCCTGCGACGAGCGAGGGTACCGACCCCTCTAGGTAGGTGAACTCTGGGATCCAACCCCAAGGGTGGTTCCAAAAGTTTGTCTGCTGTGGGCCACGAAACTTAGATTTCCAAGGTGGAGGTCTAAGCTTTGGCTGATGGCGGATGTGGGCACTGGCCCGTTGGTGCCGATGAACCCGTAGTTTTCACGGTGGATCTGACTGCCACAAGCCACTCCAATAGTGAGTACACCGGCAGTGTGAGGAGCCATCGCTTCTTTCTCAATAATTGAGAGTGCATGACTATCCCCTACCTAGCGCACCAACTGTCATAGTTTTGTAAACTAGACTAGTAAACTTATATGTTTGCCACGCTGCTCTAGGAAGACGATGGTAGCATCTAATAGACACGAGGATTTATACTGGTTTAGGCCGAAGCCCTAAGTCTAGTATTAGAGATGATTGAGTGCGTGTTCCTCGTTTGAATGCTTTGAAGGTCTTACAATAGGGGTGCAAGAATTGTGAAAGAGGTGGTAGAACCTATGCTAGATGGGAGGTAGCCTAGAGAGAAGCTCTAGGAGCCCTACTGCTATGGATGGAGTGGTAGAGGATGAAGAATGAGAATGTGTCTAAAGCAGGTGCCCTGGCTGCCCTTATATAGAGTTCAGGTCTAGGGCTTAATACAAAGAGGCGGTTCCCTCGACCGAAGGGTCATGACCCTGAGGGAGGTCCTAACTAACTTGGCTTGCAAGCTATGCCATCTTCTAGTGTCTATTCGGGCGTGGCCATCGTCATGGTCTTGTGACCACATTGCGGCAGATCGAGACATGGTGCTACTATGCTAGCCAAGGCAAGCACTATAGGCATATTTGTGGTTCGTCAGCCATCCTATGCAACACGGTGTCCATCATCATCTTCGCTGCTATCTCTAGGTTCCTTGGGATGTCGTACTCATAGTAGGTAGCCACCCTGGGTAGTCATTTGCTTGGTCACTTCATGGGACTAAGGGCCACGACCCCGATCATGGTGGTCGGGGCACTTCATCGACCAAGGAGGTCTCCAAGTTGTGACCCTTGTCATGGATCCCATCTCGTAGTGGGCGGGATCATACGCGTGTCCTGTCGGTCCGTATTCAGGTGATGGCTTTTATACCCATTGCCACCGCTGTGAGGTGTTGTCTTGTTGGTGCAGCGTGGTGTTGGCGGTCACTATTGCATATTTAGAACCGCCAATTGTAGTCCAACAATAGGAGAAATAAATAATATGCATATACTTTGACCTTGTTCCACTTGTTTTCGAAGAAACATGTTTTGTAGGACACATACTCAAAAACAAGTGAAAATGCACAAAATAAAGAAGAATGCACATTGCAGAATTCATATTTTAGGAATGCGCAAAGGAGAGGAGAAGGAGAAGCCCAACAATTCTACACAACTAGGCCGAGACACCACCGTAGGGGAGGCCCAGGCTCACCAGAGAACCGACCAGACGAAGGCGGTTGTGAGGCAGGCCCACCTAGCTATGGGCGCACCTAGGGTGTGGCCACACCTCCACCGCCTCCTCCTGGTCCCACTCTTTAGTGGTGGTTGTATGGTGGTGTGTGGAGGCAGTTCCTTGTGGTTTCCCCTTTTACCAATGCCAAACCATAATACATTCACAATAAAACAAGGCCTAGGGCTCTCCTCTCACACACACCATCATTTGGAGCTACACACCTCACCTCTCTACTTGTAATCTTTAGCTTTAGTGTTAATTTGTGAGCAAGGCAAAGAGCTAGCAAGGAGAGCTTGTCTCCATGGAAGAAAGAGCAACTCTTGGTATGAATACAATGAGTTCTTCCAAGTGCAAGTTTTCATCTTATTCATATAGTAGTGCATTTGAACTAGAGTATAGTCTTGATCTTGTTATAATCATGATATATGAACTAGTCTATAGTTTGTATGCTATAATCTTGACATGTTCATATCCATTCTTCAACGTTCATATGACTTGTATGAATAGAGGTAGAATTAGGGTTGGGGTAGTTGTTCGTTGTACCTTCTGGTTTGCCCATGTTCTTGCTTGTCAATCCATAGGGTTGGAGTCCTAGGGGCATGGGTTGTTTTCTTGTACACGGGCGTGGTGCTTGGGTACATGGGAACCTACGAATATGAGGCATCCCATGGTTGAGGGGTAGGCAGCAGGTGATGACAGCCCTATCTGTCCCTTACAATCCCCCACGTCCGAGTGTTGTGTAGGAGTTTTAAAGTCTCTCACGCTTGCTGGCAGACAAGTGCTTGGAGATCTCCACGTCTATCTTAAACTTAGTTCTAACTCTAGTCATGTAACTTGTATGATCATTACCTGTTCTATGCATGTCTATATTAGATCATGCCTACTCCACTTAGGATTATTCTTTTATTCTTTGTTTTCCTTTTATCCTTGAGGTTGGCCTAGATGTGTGTCCACTATCCATGATATACAGTTTTTACTCATAGCATAAGATATGTCCATCATGCAAGTATGTAATCATGTTTATACCAATGCTAGATGCATATACCTTGCCCTCATGGGGAAAATATAAATAACGATAACTTGGAATACTCCTAGGTGAAATGCTACAATGATAGTTCAATACGCTTGCGGATATTTGGTCTGTATACATATTAGGGCTTTCATGATTGATGTTTCTAAGTATCATTACCCAAAGACTGTAATTTCCAACATGCATACGTGCCAGCGCTGAGGGAATACACTCCTGAGTAGTGACGGTTAGGAACGCCAGCCAGGAATTTCTATGTGCCATTATCTTGCAACTATAAACCCTCAATAATGCACTGGCACCGATGTTAGGGAACTACATTCTTGAGTAATGATGTTTAGGAATGCCAGTCAGGAATTTCTAGCGCCATTACTGGTGATGGACTTAAAACCTCCTCACTTGGTGATTGCGTTAAGAAATGCCAACATGTGGCACAAGGATGGTATCTGACTGGATCGAGATGACCATTGTCACATCGGTCCTTGCGGGGCCAGCATGACATGCCTGCTTCTGTCAGAGCAGGCATACCATGCTATGCTCGACCTCTCCTCGTCTTGCTCAAGGATCGTGATGGGGGAGAGGTTGCGCATCTTCAGTGTGGCTAAGGCAGGAGAAGGGGTCATGACTAGATGTTGGTTTGGCATGTCCATCCTAGCTGGGCCTCGGTCATTCAGGAAATTGTTAATTTGATGAGTCACAGGCCACGTGGCCTACTAAATAATCAGTGCCTTGAGACACCCATGGGTCATAACCCCAACACCACCCAACCAGTAGTTGTCTTGTCTCCATGCCTTGATATCACCTTCATCGTACTCTAGTGTTAGCTCCAGTCCATTGAGGGAGCTTCGGTCAGATACATTGATTTGCTACATCACCCATTGTGTTGGGCGTACATTGGTTGTGTTGTACTTGATAGTTTGGTTTGTCCTATGAGTCATCCATCAAGATGATGGATTTGATACTTTGTTTAAATTCCTTTAGTCGGATGGTTCACCTTGAATTGGTACTTGTCCTTTAGTTGATGTTCTTGGCTGAATTACATATCCATTGCTCATACACTATGTTATGATTGGGAGATAAAGCCGAGAATTCAAGAGAAATTCTACCAAATTTTCCATGAATCAAACTTGATAACGGATAGGGATTAGATTGGGAGCTTTCTACACTCTAAGAGAGAAGATTGGGATCTTAGGACTCTAGATAAGGAACTCAAAATTACCCTCGTGGTGCTCTTAGCATAACATGCTTAGTATATAGGGTGTTCTTTTGGAATCTAATACTCCTCACCTGGGTAAAGCTATATCTACTACTCCTGAGACTACTACAAATTAACTCATTTTAATTTTCCAAAACAAACTTTCTAGGAAATTTAACAACTTAGATTGTTGGGGTAAGAGGCTAGGAATCTAGAGGAAAGAGTTATAATAACTTAGGGTTTTCTCCTATAGCACAGAATAATTTTTAAAGCCAAAGGCTCGATTGTGTATCAATTAGGTTGATCAATGCTTGGTATGAGGATTGTAGGTGTAAGTCAATCAACTGCTCCGATGCCCATCCGTGAGGGTCATCGTTGTAACACCCCAGGTGTTTGTCACTCATTAAGTAGTGGGTTTGTGCTCAAACATGATAGATTAAGTGGGATGACGATGTCAAGGCCAACCTACGGAGATGAGCCTAATCTAAACTTGGATGTTACTCCTTTGCTTTGCATATAGGACATTTTCAAGATATATGCTTGGGTGGTGTTATGGCAATGTCTTCATGTGTCTCACCTTAGTACCTATCTATATTGTTCCCTGGAAAAGTTTCATGAAGTTTGGAATTAAAAAGTCACATGAAATGATAAGTCATATCCTTCTTGGAATGACGTGATTAAGTGAATGGAATTATAGATCATCAACCGAACTTTGCAACTTTGCCCAAATGACTCTAGATGAACTCTACAACAAAAGTCATGAAGGGTTCATGTTGAGCAAATGTCAAGAAAATGCCCCGATTGGCCTAAAACTCTAGTTTAGGCTTTATCGAGTTGCTACTTTAACCAAAGTGAAAGTTTAACTTTTGTACCAGTTATGAGGTTTGACCTTAAAGAAAAGTTGTAGTTCATCTTGTGTGGAACAAACTTTGTTTAATGGTCAAGAGCTAGTTTGGCCTCTAACCTAGTCAAGTAGAGCTTCAAAGATTCAATAAAGTGCTTTTTTGGAGCCCCAAAAAATTGGCTGTCAAAACTGTGTTTCAGTTTCAAGTACCCTAGTTGGAAGTATTGTATCTTCTAAACCAAGCAGAACCAGTCCATGACCCTTTAATAAAAGGTGTAGTTTAGTTTATGTGCTGCAACCTTTGTTTAAGGACCTAGGTCTAAATCTATCTATAAGTTTGTCAAATAGAGGCTTGAAGTTTGAATGTTCTACAGTTTCAGCACTTGGAATTCTAAGTATGAAATTCTTGTCCTTTGGGTTGGCACATCGCATTCTCCAAATTTCATTGAGCAACATGAATTGATCCAGAAGTAAAAGTTGGAGATAAACCCTTGAAGAAGGTCTGCAAGAAAGTTGGCTCGAGTTTGACCTCATTTTGATCGTCAAATATGAGTTTTCTTGATTGTTGATATTGCATTGACACTACTATTTTAGGCGCTAATTACCCGCTGATTTAGAGCCTTAATGACCATGGCCCCGTAATAAAATTCATAGAGCATCATATAGGCAACAATTTTGATTTAAGGCCCATGGCCCAGTTCAGCCGTAGCTAGCCCCAAAATGGCGCCCAAGATGCCAACAGCAATGCATGCCACCTGTTCGACGAGGGGCCCTAGTAGGGACACGCGGTCACCATGCCTTGGACCCTTGCTCCACCCATCAAGGGCGCTCTGCCGAAGGCAAGCCGTCGTCTCACGCGGTGCGGACGCCCAGCTCCTTCACTCCACTCCCTCTTTCGCTCGCTCGCTCTCTCTTGCCGCTACCGAGAGCGCCAGGCACGAACGACGCCATGGCCAGCTCCCATGCAGGAGCACTGCTGCTGCTGCTGTAGGCACTGCCTTGCCCATGCTCCTTCCTTGCGACGCGTAGCCGCGACGCCATTCACTCTAGGTGACATGAGCTCGCCAACTCCAGCCGTGGAGCGCGGTCGCCGGAGCGCGCCATCACCAAGCTCCGCCATTGCTGCGTGGTAGAGCTTTCCCCCCAACTACTGCGGTGCTCTCTTCCCGTCCCAATCAAGCGCACCACCACCTTCGCCACGCCATGCCGCACGCGCAGCACTTCTTCCCCGGCCTTGACCGTCACCGGAGGCCGCTGCCACCGGGCCGCCGTCGTCGCCGCCGCCTGCCGCCGTGGCCGCGCCACCACAGGCCTCCTTGGGCTAAGCCAGGGGCACTAGCAAGGGCACGAAGACCCCCTGGTGCTCGTGCCGCCCTTAGCCACCGCCATCGGCGACCCCCCTCACCGGAGACCGGCTAGCCCCACCTCCCCTGCTCTGCCGTCGGAAGGAAGAAGAAGAGGAGACCGACATCTCCCTTCTCTCTGTCTCCCTGTGTAAATGACAAGCAGGCCCGACGGTGCAGTGGGTCCCGTGTGATAGTTATGTGGTGGCAAATCTAGGTGTGCGATCGGGTGGGTGTAGCAGTTAGGCTAGGGTTGTTTTAATTCTGATTTTGAATTTCAAATTGGTGTTAAATCTTTTAAATTCCATATCTCCTACTAGGAAAATCCAAAAATGGCAAATGTGGACTTTTTGGAAACCTTGAGAAGAGATCTATGCAGTGGAGTCATAAAGTATTAGGGGTTTGTAGATATTTTCTGGTGTCTTTAGTTAAGCTTTAAAAAGTGCTCTAAAAATGCCTTTAAACTTGACCAGAGTAAGATCTAGAGTTTTAGATATCCAAAAATAGTGATTCTTATTCTAATAATCTTGTGATAATATTTAGTAACTAATAAAAATATTAAACCTATTAGTTGTCCACTATTTTCTTAGGGTTTTGGTTTAATCTTGCTAATAGGCATTTCTTGCATACATTGTTTGGGAAATTCATAACTGATGCTATGACGCTCCAAATGATGTGAAATTTTTATGGTAGTCTTGTCATGCTATGGGTGTACTGTGGTATAAATTTCATGGTCATTGCTTACTGTATTATCAAGTTATTGATTTAACTTGTTTACGGCTTGATAAATAGCTTATAAATAATATATAAATGATAAAATGGAAAATGTTGTTCCATTACCTTAGTATGCTATTTCTCTATCATGTTGATTCATACTATGGCCATGTGTTCATAGAAAATATTGAGTTTTTGGTTTAATTTGCTCTCACATGATTTATTGCAATAGCTATTTGTCTTTTTCCTAAAGGTTGATATACTTGTCCAAATGGCTTGAAATTTGTATAGTATATTTTTGGGAGCATATTTAGGCCTCTATAATGTTAGTAGAATTCATTGTGCACTTTTGATATGTGTTCATAATTCCACCTAATTATCTAAATAAATTAAGAAAAGGCATTAAAAGATTTTATTTAGAAATGGACACTAAGTTTTCTGGTGTTCATTAGTCATGTATGAAATGTTCGTAAAGTTGGTTTTGTCCAATTATATGTTTGCAACATATGTTAATAATTATTTCTTGCGATTATTAGTTTCTAGA
This sequence comes from Saccharum hybrid cultivar R570, assembly GCA_038087645.1. NCBI lineage: Eukaryota > Viridiplantae > Streptophyta > Magnoliopsida > Poales > Poaceae > Saccharum > Saccharum hybrid cultivar. The sequence continues at coordinate 1,781,698 of JAQSUU010000293.1, forward strand.
CAGTTCTGGGGCAATGTAGATTACCCCATGTTAATGATGTTTTCTGAGCATCTTGTCTATAGGAAAGTTGTATATAATTCATGTATCTAGCTTGTGTTAAAATTTGGTGGCATTTTGTAAAGTGGTTTTTGAGTTATATATGTTTAAAGTCAGGCCCCAGATTTAGTTGCTCTCTGTTTGTAGCAGACCAGAGTCTATAGTTTCATCTTTTTGACATAGTAAACTTAGGAATCAGGCTTAGGTGATATTAAATGAATTGTATACAATTTCATAAGCTTTCTAGATTATCCTCTTGCATGTCATTTGGAGTTGTGTAGCTCCTAGAATGATGTTATTTCTAGACTATTCATGTTGATTGCAAATCTGAACCTTTCTGTCAAGCATAGTTTGAGTTACATAAGTAGGTTGGTGTTGATACTTGGCACTTGGGTTGGTACCCTATAATCTTTTGATACTTGTGCCTTGATTGATGTGCTTACCCTCTTCTATGTTATGCCTTAATGAGGCTTAAGTTAATTAGCTCTAGGTGCTTACGTGAACTTTGGTATGCTTACTTGATTACTTTGTTTATTGCACTTCTATACATTCATACATATCATTGTTGCACCTCATTTAGGTACGCTAGCTGAAGCACGTGAAGGACCTAAGGTGGAGCCAAACCCAAAGACGGAGTTGGTGGATCCATCTCGAAGATAAAAAAGGATCGGACAAGTGCTAGATTGGAGGATGCTCGCCAAGCGGGTTTCATCTGACATACTCTAACTTGAGTCGGATCCTAGGCAAGCCCCGAAGCATTATAAGTCTCCTACCTTCAAAGCAATTAATTTTATATATGTTATAAGTATTATTGCATTAAGTGGTAGGAGTTGGTTGGAAACCCTTGCTGCATTATATCCTTCCTTGTCCAGATATATGAATTCTTGAATCCTACATAGACTAGGATCGAATAGATGCTTAGCCCTACTTTAAGCGGTAGAAGTCAGGTGATTTTCTGTCACCTGCGAGATGTAGGGACATTCATATATGGCACGGTTGGCTATATTTGCTATCGTGGAAAAGAACCATGTGTTAATAAAATAAAATGAGACCGGGCGGGATGACGACAGTGAAGCAACAAGGCATGGAGGTCTTGGGTGTGGATCTATCCCCGTCTGAGTCGTTTAAGGACCGATTCGTTGTATGTCCTTGAGTCATGTTGAACGCAGTCTAACACTTAGTTTGTCAGATAAGTCGTTCCGACCGCAAAGCCGAGTAATACAGTTCAGGCCGGAAATCGAATGGTAGGTCGCATCTTGGAGGTAGTAAAGATGTGCTTGGGGACATTGGTGTGAGACCAAGGGGGGGTTAGAGTCCCTATCACCTGGAAGAGTGTTGCCCTTGGGGATGCAGCATCAGTCGAACCCGCGACTCCTGAATTATACGAAAGGTGGCTTGTGCGACCCTGGCAGGGGCCTACACGGTGGTGTTAGAAATACCCCTCCAGCTAGATAGGAACTCGATTCGAATCGCCGTCGCTCCCGGTTAGTGAGCACTTGACTTGAGCAGCGGCAACGTAGATTCCATTAAATTGAACGTATGGTTAATTGGATGATGATGTAAATGTTGCCTCAATTTATACCTGCTATGGTTAATATTGTTTGCTCCTAATCAAGTGAGTGCTCTAGTACAGGTGCTAATATAGATGACAAGTTAATAATGATTAACTCGATGCTTAAGCTTTAATGATTACTTATCTGTATTAAGCTTTTACGCAAAATGTTGTCAAGCTAGCCCACTTTATATCAGCCTTGCATGATCCTTGGTGTCACTTTATTTCTAGTTTATGACGGGTAAGTCTAGCTGAGTACATTGTCGTACTTAGGGTTTTATCCCCACTTGTTGCAGGTTGTGATGTGTCATGGCGACTGCAAGAGTTGGTTGGCTCCTGCCTTAGTGGCGGAGTGTGATTACGGGCATGATCCTTCTTATTTATCTTGTCTCTAATGCTTTTGTTGGAAGTCAACCTTGGTATTGGCATGTATTTGAAATCAGAGAAATGTTAGTTTCAAATTACTTTGCTTCCGCTACTTTTCAATTTAAGTTGTAATAACTACGTTGAACTCCGATGTATATTGAATTACTTGTAAAATGGATGTAACATGTGACTTGTTATGTTGAATCACTACGATCTTGGCTTGTATGTTGGTTGGTTTGAAATCCCTCGTGATTTCATTGGACTGCTGGAGTTATATGGGCTCAAGTGCGAGAATTTGATCACTTCAGTGATTGTTTTTGTAGTTGTGCTCTTATAATTTGGACGGTTCTATTACAATTGTCTCAACCATGAGGCCCTTAGGAGAATGCCACCCGCACCTCCTCTTCAAGATCTTTGCATTGAGTTACACAAACATACCCAATACAAAGCATACTACACAACTCACTTGATAAGCAATCAAGTCTCTAGCTCATAACTAAAACATCATTAACCATAAAATAATCATCAAGGAACTAAATCCAGAAATATTTACTAAGTTGACTCACTAACTCAACTCTAAGTTACTCTTGTCACTCATAAATACATCTGATTACACGTAGCTCATCTTGGAGAATGCCCGTTCCAAGGTCCGCTAACCTTGCATTGGATTGAGCTTGGCTCAGATCAATGTCTTACATACCTGCAAAACAACTTAATGGCAGCACCATGAGTACATTTCATACTCATAGGATTTAATTCCAACATATAGATATTTGGTGGATGCAAGGGTGTTAACAGTCATTTGTACATTTGTAGAAAAGCGATGGCATTTCTTATCATGACATGCTCATGGTTCATAGTTAAATTATTTAACAATTATAAGTTCATGGTAGATAGCAATGAATAGCATACGGTGATCCATACTGTAATTCATAACATCATCAAGTTTCATCAACAACACTACCATGGGTATAGAAAGAAGGAACAACCGAAAAAGGTTTCGTCCTGAGGGACCTTAGGCTTTCAAACTCTGATGAGCTGTACAACTGTATCTGCATGGAAAGCGGGACTAACCACCATATACTAGGTCTGGTAGTAACGGTCGCCTCATGTTTTCTAGCCTTTCCCTAATTCAGCCCGAATGTCACATGAAAGGTTTGACTGGTTCCTAGTTAATGCTAACAACCATCTAACAGGCGCCACCTTCTCGCCAGTTTCACAGATAGACTGGTCACAATTAGTCACTCAGCTTGTTGCCCCCATATGTGACATGTGGTCTATATGCGTGGTTACTCGAACTCATGTATCCCAATGCACGGTCCTTAACTGCCCCACGAGCTACGTCACTTACACTCACAGTGACCTACCCCTCACGTGAGCAAGAATTACCAAGTTGATCATCAAAATTCATAATTCAAATTAAGGTGGGTCCTTAGTTAGGATTAGGGAGGTAGATAAATTGTAACCCTCATTCTTTTTAGTGATTAATTATCCCAATGTAGCATCCTACACGTGCAAGCATGAGTTTCCTTCTCATACTCGACTTCTAATGCTACTAAGCAAATAAGCAATTAAATGTTTCCATCCTGTTGTATTAATAAAAAGGCTCTAATTAATTAATGAGTAATTATAAGTTAATGAAACATCATCAAGTTATGTGAGGGGGGTTTCCTCGTATCGGTTGGGGAGACACAAGCGTCATCCTCTTGACCAACCTGAGCCGCACCCAACTAGGAGGGTGCCATCCGCACCTCCTCTTTAGGATCTTATGCGGTTGAGAGGCATACAACAATCCAAGCAATAAATGACTAGCTAGATAATACATGGTTCATACAATAATGATTAAGGATGCAGAAGTCTTTCACAAATAATTCTCATCAAAATATAGGAGTTCAACATAGAATCTATTCCCGTCTAAGGTTAACATCTCAAGATCACTCATACATGGATATCAGAGTTAAATTGTAGCTCACTTGGAATTGTCCCCACTTAAGGTCTAGTATGCAGCGGTGAATAAAGCATTGGCTCAACTCGACCGAAACGACATTACCTGCAAAACAACTTAACGGCAGCACCGTGAGTATATTTTGTACTCACAGGACTTAATTCCAACATATGATATTTGGTGGATGCAAAGGTGTTATAAGCATTTGTATATTTGTAGAAAGGCAATGGCATTTCTTATAATGACATGCTCATGGTTTGTAGTTAAATTATTTAGCAGTTATAAGTTTATAACAAGTGGTAATGTTTAGCGTAAAGTGATCAAAAATATATTTTGTATCATCAAGTTTCATCAACAACACTACCATGGGTATAGAAAGAAAGAACAACTATAAAGGTTCCTGTTGGTGTCTAGAAACGGGGGTCTAGGCAGAGCGACGAGTGAATTTGTATATGCGCGTCTAGGCCTGGATGGTGTGCAAAGCAAACACAAGAGTGTATACTGGTTCAAGCAAGAATAGCCCTACATCCAGTGGATTCTACTGCTGCTCATGTTGCCTTGCACCAGAGTGCTCGTAGTAGGGGTTACAAGCTTTCTAGAGAGGGAACGGATCCTAGGTCTCTTCGGGGGTGTGTGTGTGTTGTCTTAGCGAGGTGTGTGTCCATCGTCCCTTTTTGATGTGGCCCTTGCCTCCCCTATTATAGTTTCCAAGGGTAGGGCTCAGGTTCCATTTGTGGTAAAAAGGTGAAATGGAGAAAAGACAAAAGAGAAAAATGAAAAAGGTGGCCTCGGGTGCGGCCGTCTTCCTCCTTATCTGGTGTGAGCAGCTTCCCCTGCAGTGCAGAGATGTACGGGTGTTGACCTTTTGGCCGCTCCATCCGCTGGTGCAATATGTTGTGGCCATGCTTCGTCATGTGTGCTTCTATGCCATTGAGGATGGGCGGTACGTGCACCCGAATTTGTGTAGAGGGGGGGTTAAGTGGTATAGTAGTCGTTACTCCCATCACTGTAGAGGTATGGATGTCGTGGTGGTGGAATGACTAGGGTCAAGTTGGATCAGAGCGCGGTTCCTGTGTTCCTGTTCACTATGCATAGCATGTCCGTCCCATCGGCTGGAATGGGCACCGCAGTGAGGGCCCCCATGGCTCCCCGCCTTGCCAGAGGGCTCCACGTGTCCCTTGGGCGAGACAGAAGTATGTCAAGAGGGTCAGGCGCTCTCGTGCTTACATTGTAGGGATCGGGCGAGGCAGAAATCGTTCTCGACAGTGCGCATGGGTCTTTAATGACATCATGGGGCTCGAGCAAGGCAGAAACTATCGCCCGAGGTGCCTATCTTGCCTGAGACCTTTCTGCAAGGCTCAGGCAGGACAGAGGTTGGCTTTCGGCTTTGAGCGACTGGCACACCGTCTGCTCCTTTAGCAGGTCGGTTTTACCGGGGGCCCTACGACAGGGCCTTTAGCAAATGTGCAAGGTGCCGTATTTTGCCATCCGTTGGGTAGCCTAATATATTGATACCTAATAGTTTTGTCCCGAGGGACTTCAGGCTTTCAAACTCTGTAGAGGTGTATAACTATATCCGCACGGAAAGCAGGACTAACCACCACACACCTTATCTAGTAGTAATGGTTGCCTCACGTTTTCCAACTTTTCCCTAATTCAGCCTGAATGTCACATGAAAGGTTTGACTGATTCTTGATTAATGCTACCACCATCTAACCAGTGCCACCTTCTTGCCAGTTTTATGGATAGACCGGTTGCAATTAGTTACTCTGCTTGCTACCCCCATATGCGACATGTGGTATGTATGGGTGGTTACGGACTCACGTATCCCAATGCATGGTCCCTAACTGCTCCATGAGCTATGTCACTTGAGATCCCACACTCATAGTGACCTACCCCTCGCATGAGCAAGAATTACCAAATTGATCATCAAAATTCTTAAGCCAAATTAAGGTGAGTCCTTAGTTAGGATTAGGGCATGTATAGCTCAAGATAAATAACCATGATCTGTAACTTGACTAAGGGTATATGCAATAAACGTTTAAAAGATGTTTTAAAGCAACATGGCTCAAGAGGGCTATAGCATATTGGGTTGTTTTTATGGTGCTCTAGTTTCTCTCCTTAAGGACTTATCTGTAAGCGAACATCCGGGACTTACAGTACAACTGTGAGGGCTATATGGCTCTGGCTTTAGCTCAGTATGAGGACCTTTTCTAGCTTGTTAGAGGTTACCCTTGTGGAGCAAATGGGGAAAAGCAGACTGTGGATCCCTAAGACTGGTTGTATCACACAGACTGACTTTGGAAACCTAGCGTCCCTAACTTGTTAGACGAACCTTTGAAAGGCTTCATAGTGAACCTTGCCTGCTCACCTTGGGAGTGTTTTGGGGATTGGCCGCCCCGAGCATATGGGTAATCACGACTCACAGTGAAAGTGTACAACCTCTATAGAGTGTAAAATTGTTATAAAAGTTGTGGTCACGGTCACGAGTGGCCTTGGATCCTTACAGAATAAAAGATGAATATTGATGATAATGTTAATACTGATGATGTTGATGCTCACTAATAATTATTGTTTCTTGCTATACATTATTCTCGTTTACATGATCATGAGGTTATTGGGCTTATGGTAAACTTGTTGCTACTCAATTGCTAAAAGATGACTCAATAAAAGCTATCGCAGTAAACCTGTGTTAAACCTTTTGAGCCTCATGAACCCTATGATATATTTACTGAGTTCGACATGGACTCACTCTTGCTATTTCCCACACCTCAGGAGAAGTTTAGACTTGTGATCAACCAGTCAGTTTGTTCCTGGAGTGAAGTCTACACCCGGTGTTAGGAGCTGTCTTTCCGCTGTGTTGTTCTCTAAGGTTATATCTTAAACTATTGCATTATGTTTATTAAGCATTTGTCTCTTGATATTTCACTTATCTGCGGCTATATGTGAGATTTGACTTCCTTATTTCACATATGGTGTATGTCTGGTTTTGTCCTTAAAACCGGGTGTGACATAGGATCAACTATAAATAAATTTTTGCATACTATTATATGGCTATTTGATAGAAAATGTATCAAGGATAAATAAGAGCAACATGATTACAATATTTTTTTTAAATGCATCAATGTAATTATTATATTATATATAGTTGCAACGCCTTTTATCTAATTTCATTTGTTTCCATAGTGTTTCCAAGTACTTTGCCGACCCTATACTTTGCACAAATCCATTCCAACTTGGCTCCATCTATCAGTTTCAGGCTGATTCAGATAGCCTAAACTTGCAAGGCGACTGCCCTGTGAGTAACAACTTGTTGAATAAATCGGTGGTGAGAACTGAGAAATTAACCAAAAAATTAAGTTTGGTTGGTTTCATCACATAGCATAAACTGTATTTTAGATGCATTCTTCACTGGAAAAAATTAGCATGTGTTTTAGACGCTTGAATGCACATTCCAACAAACACCTAGACTACATGCCGTAGCAAGCTCGCAACATGAACACGAAGCTCAAAGTATTTTTTGAGATGAACGAAGCTCAAAGTATCAGCCATAATCAGAGGCAAATCATGAAAGAAACACCCACAAGCAATCACATCAACACCTGGTTGACCAGGGATTCCATGCCACAAGGGCCAAAGGCAGAGGATGGCCGGCGAGGACGACCTGTGCTTCAACATCTCGCCAGACCCAAACGGCAGGGCAGTATGCAACAATAGCTATTGGAGGGCGTCTGTGTCTGATGACTATGGCTGTCGAGCAGCTTCCATGACGGATGGGTCCTGCAGCCTTGCCATCCCACATATCGTAGCTGGTGGCAACGACCGTAGCGGCGCTAGGCTTGACACGGCAAGGAGCAACACGGCCAGCATGAGGAGGAGCGGAGCACCATCCCATGCACAAACCACAATCCACGGGTGCCCCCACACGGGATCCGAGCATGACGTCGACTCAAGAAGACGCGGTCGTACAATGCAGCTCTCCCCGTCGATTGGGCCTTGGAGCACCGGCCATCGGCGTCATCTCGTGAGGTGATAGGGAGTCCATCTCCAAGTGGAAGAGAGGAGTTTTTCGCAAAATTACTGGCATAGGGACGGGAAAGGGACGACTGTTGTACGTGCCCTTAAGGAGGTAGATAAATTGTAACCCTCGTTCTTTTTAGTGATTAATTATCCCAGCGTAGCATCCTACATGCGCAAGCATAAGTTCCCTTCTCATACTTGACTTCTAACGTTACTAAGCAAATAAGCAATTAAACGTTTCCATCCTGTTGCATTAATAAAAGGCTCTAATTAATTAATTAATTAATTAATTAATAATTCTAAGGTTAATGAAACATCATCAAGTTATTAATCAAATATACATGAAATGCATGACTCATAATGAAACACAATAAGTATCCAAAATAGGGCTTATAATAGTGAGGTGCCTCCCTGGTTTTGCCATTCCCGATGAGTAGGGGTAATAATGTCAACTCATGCATGATCCTCACATGATAACCAATCCTAAAAAAAAGGGTTCGAGGATTGGAGATAACCAAGCGATTGATAAAGTATAGAGATTGAGAACTTTGATTAGAACTTGGGAAGAGACATCTAACTGTACTCTTCTATTGCACTATTTGTTATCTAGTGTGGTTAGGGTTGATCAACTTTGGGCCAAGCTTCTAGACTTCATACTTTGTCTCTATAAATCATCGAACACTCCGATGTATGTGGCAGACGCTCTATTGGGTTAATCTCTGAGGTCAACAGTCTCTGTTTTGGCTCTAGTTCTGTTTGATGGACACTTCGTCATGGATGATGGACTCTATGTTACCCACAGAAGGTTCCATGGAACGTTCCGGTGGATTAGAACTTAGACAACTTCAGTGAGTTTGGGGTTGATGGACACTCCGTATGATTTGATGGACACTCTGATAGGATCTAGGAGTTCTCATGTTCTCTGGCTATCCAAGTTAAAAAATCAGCGGACACTCCGTGAGATTCCATGGATGCTCCTATAGAAGTTGGGTACTATCGGGTTCACTGGGTGTTAGTTTATATAATTCAGCGGACACTTCGACGCATTCCTCAAACACGCCACTAACTCATACTGAAGGGATATAAGGTTTTGGTAACTAGGCAAAAGGGATGACGGACGCTCTGTCAACTTTGGTGGACTCTCTGTTAGTTGCGGGCAGAACCTATATTCTTGTGTTCTTAGGTAAAGGCTTGGGGATTCATGCCTAGATGTTGGGTTAATGCCTTCATGCATGTGCAAGATAATCCTAGGGTGACTTGGGTAGTTATCTAGGCTTAAGATATCTAGGGTTTTAGCTTGAGCTAGCTAGTGCAACTAGTGATTCATTAATTAACTTAAAATCCTAAAAGAGATTACGAGATTGAGATTGGGCATGACAACATAGCTTGGGCTTTTGGTGAGTTCCTTATCACCAAGATTAGAGATCAAACACTTGACAACCTTGCTTCCAAGCTAATGAGAGGGATCCCATCATTTCTTGCAAAATATCCCAAAAATCCAAATGAGAGAATATCTAGAGATAATCTTGAGAGGATTGAGTTGTAACATACTTGATCCTTACCCTTGAGATGATAAACACCAAACAATCCTCATGATCCATCCATACAAAGGAAGAAACCTAGATTAGGGTTTGAGGATTGAGCTCAAGATAATGAGAAGAGAGAGTTCTTGAGCTAACCATGAGATGTGAGGTTGTTGAAGCTCAAGGACTTAATCTAAAGTTGATCTTGCTGCCCTTTGTAGACTTGATTCTCTTCTCCATCTTCTTCTTCTTCACTTTCTCACTCTAGTTCATCCTTTCCTTTCTCTTTTTTGAGTTGAATCCTTTCCTTTCTCTTGTTCTTCATTCTAGAGCGAGGGAGTGAGGGGAATAAGAGATGAGTGAGTAGATTTGAGGCTCAGCTATTAAGAAATATCTCCATTTCATGCTAACATGTGGGCCATGCCCCATAAGGGAAAACAACTTACTTTCCACTCATTTTGCTGTCTCTGTCTCATTATCGGATGGTCCGATAACTAGGGTGGATTGTCTAGTAAATCTTTGCCTTTGCACATTCAAGTTAAGGGTTAGGGTTCACTCATACCTTGCCTAACTTCAGTGAAGATAAGGGGTCCTTGTTGAAGTTCTTATGAGACACTTTTTGACGGTGATCGCTCGGTTGACTTTGGTTGACCCGAATTTGACTTGGCTCGACTTGAGTAGTTGATCACAAAGGTGTCACATTCCTTTGATTCGGACACTAGGGATCACCACAGGAGTTTGATTGGTTGCTTCTGTGATGACCAAAAATGAGAGCCTACATTATAACGAACTCGGGTCATTACAAGTTATTAACGAAATCTATATGAAACACATGACTCATAATGAAACACAATAACTATCTAAAAATGGGCTTATAATAGTGGGGTGACTGCCTGGTTATGCCATTGAATGAATTCGAAGCCTACGATGATGAATTATATATGTTCCTCATGCTACTGGATTCCTGAAAGAAATAAAGATCAAGATTAAAGAGAATCAATGAGGAAATAAAGATTGAGACTTGATTTGGAACTTTGGAAAAGATGTCTAACATGGCTCTACTATTGCATTATTAATAACTAAGCTTATTCTAGTATTGTTGACCTCTTGGGTAAGTTTTCCTAAACAATCTCATATCTTCTGTTTACTATCAGACACTCTAACCTATGTGGCAGACTCTCTGTTGGGTTGGGGCTTTGAGGTGACTTGGTTTTGTTTTGACTCTGTTTGGGTTAACGGACGCTCCGTCGGGGGTGAAGGACACTCCGTTACTCAGCGGATGCTCTAAAGAACACTATGATGATCTAGGACATAGGCATATTTAGGGTTCACCGTCATCAGCGGACGGTCTGAACCATGTGTCAGACACTCTGGTGAGAACTGGGAGGTTTTGGGTTTTCTGGCTAACTGACTCTATAATTCGGCGCATGCTCTGTGAGAGGTCACGGACACTCCGCTGGAAACCTAGAGCTTTCAGGTTCTAGGGGTTCAATCCTAATGATTTGACGAACGCTCCGTCGCACTCGATGGATTCTCCATCACTTACTCCAAAAGGGTGTTAGTGTCTCTGCTAGAAAGATTACTAAATTGGGAAGGTTTATCAGACACTCTGCCACATTCGACGGACTCTCCGCTAGTTGGGCGACAGAAACTATGTGGGTTTTGGTTGGTTTGATCCCTAGTTTGGAGTGATAAACATTCATGCATGTGCACCATACTTCTTGGATAACTCTAGTGACACACTAGGCTAGTGTTGGTTGGGTTTTCGGGACTTAGCTAACTAGTGCACCTAGTGATTTGAGCTTGATCCTATTCATGAAAACTTGAGATAAAGACTTGAGATTGGGCATTGAGAACTTTGCTCTGAGATTTGAGGATGATGAAATGGTCAAGATCATGAAAAGAGGATTGAGCACATTTTGTATTCCATCTTGAAGAGATGATGAGCCATTCTTGACATTCTTGCAAAAATCCATAAAATGGCATGAGAAAGACATATGAGAGGGACTTCTAGGGATTAATCATGCTTAGAGTCTTGATCTTACCTTTGTGATGAGTGAGACATCACCACACTCCATCATCTATACTTGCATGAAAGATTTGAGATTAGGGTTTGAGAGAAATATCCAAACAATTGAGATGAGAGCTTATGAGCTAACCATGACCATGGATTGAGATGAGGATGACTTGAGCTTGATGAGATGACGATCTTGGGTGGCTTGCTTCCACTCCATTTCCACCTCCATCTCCAAACCTCCATTTTCTCTCTCTAGTTCTTCCTTGTTCTTGCTTTCTAGAGAGAGGGAGGAAGATGAGAAATGAAAGAGTGAGATGAGATTGGGGTTGCTTTAGCTGAGATATACTTCTCCAATTTCATGCATATGATAGGTGGGGTCCAAAGGTAAGTGGAGGACAACTCATTTTGCACTCACTGTTGCTGCTCAGTCTTCTAGCGGATGGTCAAGTGAATTTTCCGGATTGTCTGGTAAATCTCTAATTTTGGGAATTTGATCAAAGCACTTGAGGTTTGGCATTGGGGACAATAATTATATTCCAAACTATGACAACATGACCACTAACATTCAACGTTAAGGTAATGCATCTTCGGTAGCTTTGGTTGACTCATGTTGACTCATTTTCTGAGATGTGAATCGCTTCATTGGGCAAAAAGAGAAACATATTCTTAGGTTCAAATTGTCAGGGATCCTTGCAAGATCTCGATAAGGTGCTTCACTGATGGTCATAAATGAGAGGCTATATTGTAATGAACTTGGATCATTACAGAAGGGGGCGCCAGGAGTGCATCCGCCCGTGGTGAGAGTTGTAGGCGGAGGCAAGAGTCTTGGAGGAAGGTCGGACTACCTTAGCGGAGCACAAGCATGAGCTGGGCACGATGAGGGAGGAGCTACGTGAGCTCATTGCTCGCATATGAGAAGCGTGCGACGCTCTCCTCCCCTTGCAGCCCTCGGGAGGTCACTACGACCTCAGTTAGCGCTTGCGTTCTGTCCCGGTGCACATCCCCCGAGTTGTCCGAGGTGCTGTCCGCCAGGTAGCAACTGTAGCCCTGACCTTTCTTAGGCTCCAACTCCCCCAAGTCAACTTGGGGCTATGGCGCTGGGTGTTCTTGAGAACACCTGTCCTAAGGCCCTAGAGGACATAGAAGCCACCGTGGGCCGTTTGGTGGAAGCCATGGCGAACATTGTTAATGACGAGTCGCTGCTAGGTGACGACTACCTGGACGAGGAGGAGCCTACTGATCCCCCCACTTCCCCATGACCTACATAAGGTTTGGCTGTAAAACTTGCATTGTAATCTAGGGGTTTGACCCCTTGGACAAAAAGAACTACTAGGAGCCAACTAGTCTGCTAATCATTATGCTTTCATTACTGTTGTGCTTCTCCACGTTCATCTAGCCGAGAGTGTTCCTAGCACCTGTCTCCCTTTCAGGGACCCTGACGGGCATCAGCCGTTTGCTCTGTTGGCCTGGGCCATGCCCGTTTGGTGCTAGGGCGTTAGCTTATCCTGATCGGTGGTCCCGAGAAAAAGCGAGCAGGGTGGAAAGGTTCCTGGCCATGAGGCGAGAGAGGGAGAAGGCTCGCGTGGGGGCTTCCCCGACCTCGGTTGGGAGGTAGAGAAGCCCCCATGCACCCTACCCCAATGGCTTGGGCCGAGAGAGGTGAAGGACCACTAGAGTCGTGTTTCTCCTCTAGAAGCAAAGTGATTGAGCAGCGCGCGCGTGCCGCCTACGCGAACCAAGGAACTAACAACCATAATGTAGAGAATGAACTGCACAAAGCTTAGGGCTTGAAAAGTTAGCTGTTTAGTCAACGCAGTTATTAGCTGCTTTGTTGAGATGATCACCTCCCAGGTCCGGTGGTAATCTAGTGGTGAATGTTGGTGTTGGGAATACTAACTCGGTCCAAAAAACTCAAGCCCGAACTTTAGAGTGCGAAAAATATTAAAGTATCCTGATGAAATCTATTTGCAGGTAAAAGTGTAGCGAAGGGTGTATTTTGACTTCGTCGCACAGGATTCGACTTCGCTAAAAGATTGAAGGAGAAAGAGAAGATCGAGAGCAAAGGCGAAGACAAAGTTTTGGCTTCGTTGTCGAGAACATCAACTTTGCTTTTGGCTTCGTTGGCAAGAAATCGGCTTCGCTGGACAGCGAAGTAGATGAGGAGCAAGAAATAACTAAATCTAAAAGAGCAAGTTCACTGAAGAAGAGAAGATTGAACGTTAAAAAGAAGACTGAATCAGGAATAAATGACTACTTCGCCCTTGCATAAAAGAAGGGTTGTAAATGTGTTTAGTTAGGGGTAAAATAGTCATTTTATATAAAATACGAAGACTAGGGCCCTATAAATACCCCTTCTGACATGTATAGTATGACCATGAAATGAATACAACTTTGTATACAACTTTGCCTTGTCTGAAATATTTTGGTGATTGTGTGAATTGTGTCACTTGACTTGAACTTTTCACCCAACAGTTGGTTAGCATGTAGGACACCTGGCAGCATTCTGAGACAGCGGGATTCAGACCCAAGCCGTTTCAGATCTACCAGACTAGGACCTTGAAATTTGCTCCTAAGAGGCCCAGTGGAGGACATAGCACCAGGGACTCATTGTCCACTAGCGCAACCTCCTTAAGTAGGTGAACCTTGTCGTAGCAGTCGGTGACGCAGGCCAGGCTCCCAAAGTTGAGGACCTAGTCAGGGGTGAAGGCGTCGGCTGTGATGGAGAACTCGTCGGGAAGGAGGACGCCACCATCTGCGGCAGCGCCTCTTGCTCCAGTGATAAGGCGGGTGGCACCGACCACTGTAGAGCCTGAATCACACTTGACGCGCTCCCCTACCTAGCGCACCAGTTGTCGCGGGGTCAAAACTGTGGCAAGCATTGCTGTTCATTGAGTGTCACTGAGTGTGAGATCTCTTGTGGCTCAGGTGGACCCAAGAACACACAAACTCAAAGATCACGCAGAGGACATAGGTTTATCCTGGTTCGAGCTATCGGGGCCCTATGCCTAGTAGTTTGATGATCCTTGTATTGAAAAGCACCCAAATCAGGGGGGTTACAATAGAGTGTAAGAGAAAGATTTGGCAAGAGATCGCTCGGTGCTGATCTTAGGCTCATCAACATGAGGTCTCCTCCTCATCAAAGAGGAGGAAGACATTGGAAAGGGTGGAGGAGCTCTCGGTACTCCTCTTGGGGTGGCTCTGCTCTTGGTGCAGAGCTCGAGCTATCCTCGGTTGTGAGGACTTGAATGATCTGTTCTCTTTGGAATCATCTTTCGTTTCATCCTCCCCCTCTATAGTATTTTATATCCCCTTATATATCGAGGTAGGTCGGGTACATGGTGGTTTAAGGAGCCTAGTCTATGGTCTATGTCCGTTGGGGTCCAGGAGGGCCTTGTAGCGGCGTGGATGGACCTTGGCGTTGTCTAGAGACAGAGAAGCCCTGGGCACCGTCTAGCTGCTCTGTTATGATGCTCTGACCGTTAGGCTTTATCGGCTTGGACAGACCTCTACCAGGTGCACCTTTTGGGAGTCTTTCTTGGTGGCGAAGGCATTCGGCTTGAGGGGCTGTTGAGCGGGCCCGGGACCCCCGAGCCCCTGAAGCCAACAGAGAGGTTTTGTCCCCTCATGTCACGCCCCGTGCGTGACCCTGCTGGAGGAGTGGTTGACAGCGCTACATCCGTTGTGCAGCGCCGGGGAGCCCCTAAGCCTTGGGCGCTTGGTGCGCTTGCTTCCAGCCCGGGCCTTAGCTTGCACTAGAGGTCGGGACCAAGGATTGGGCTCGGGCTCTTGTCGATCGGGAGCCAGGGGCTCGGGCGAGCCCCCGCGCCATGAGCAGAGGCAGAGGGCGTGCTTAGGCTTTGCCCAGTCCTTGGCCAACAGGTGCATGCGAGCGCACCTAAGGGTTGTAGCCCCCGAGTCTCCTGGAGGGATCGGTCGGGGATCCTTCGGTAGGGAACCTCGTACCCAAGGAGTTAACATACCCCTATGTTATGATCTCGTCACCTAGCTTTTGGGATCCAAAGCCATCGCCCGGGTGTAGGTGGTTTTGAGGGTGGTGTGTAGGAATGGTTGAATAGGTCAATCATGCTTAGGTTGGTATATTTTTGGGCCAGACCATCAGCATCAGGCCTAGAACCTAGGCTATGGACTATGTTATGATCGACTATCATTAAATTCGGACCAAATTTGTGTTTTAATTTAAATTTGAATATTTGTATTTTTCATTTATAATTTTACATATGGTTTTATTGTTATAGTTTAAATAAATTATTATATAGTGTGATATTCTCAAATACATATGCATATAGTGCATGAGAAAATATAAGCAATTGAGAAGTAGAGGCCCTGTTTTGGGGGCTTCTGCTGGAGTTCAGTCTAGAAAACAAGGCTCTCAAAAGTAGGAGCAACCCTCAAATGAAAAGTATTGAGGACTATCTTTGGAGATGCTCAAACCAATCCCCTGAGCTCGGAATCTAGCAATGGTGTGCTCCAGCACATCAGCAGCTTCCTGCAGCTCTTTCACCTCTACAGCAAAACAATCTGGTGTTTTGAATAACAATTGTTTGATCTCTTACTCCTTTTTTTCTCTTCTCATTCAGGTGATCCCACTCTGATAGCCTTCTAAGAGGACGCGAAGGACCTAGGTCACTCCCTTGACAAAAACTACCCAAAGCACCTCCAAAAACCCAAGCCTACGCCTCCCCGCATCGTGAAGCGTCATCGATTCATCGCAACGCTCTGACAATTCCCAGGAGAAATAGAACCAGACCCCAATGCCGCAAAGGAAAGGTCGATGGGGAGGAAAAATGAGGAGATACGTATACAGGACAAACCGAAATCCCAATCAGGCTCTCCTACTTTTTGGGTAGGGAGGGTCGCCGGAGCGCTGCTGCCCTGCGCCGGAGTGGAAACCGCCTCCCCACCGCCTAACCACCTTACCGACCCTGGAGACAGCAACATGGTATTATATCTGCTCACCAGAACATCTTCTTTTTTCTTCATTCTATCTAAGCAGCTCAAAGTATCTGTTTCCTGTGTTTCGAAATCCCATAGGTTTTTTTTAAGTATTTCTTTGTTATTGTTTCATTTTCCTATTTTGTATTTTCCCCAAACAGAACCTAAATATTTTGGCCCAAGTCAGCTCTAAATTTTTCTAGCCCAACAAGGGCCTCCCTGGTTCTCTCCGTCTCTTTTGATAGAGTTGCGTGCGCTTACTCTCCTGGCCGCATCTCTCGTTCTCTCGCTGAAACATTGAGAGTGAATTTCAAAAAAAGAAACATGGAGAGTGCAAAACCCTAGTTAGTAATTAGGGGTGGCTTGCCGGGTGACAAATCGACTGCAGTCGGGGCTAATAGTGTGTCGGAGGCGTTGGCGTATTCGACGGGAGTACGACCAAATCGACGCCAGACAGGAGCTAGGGGAGGCGACACTACGGGAGGGGTAATGGCGGCACGGCCCACCAGCCTCTCGTCCTCTCATGCGAGGCGGTGAATAGTCTCCGCGTGCTGAGTAATAGTCGTTTAGTCAGGTATTCTAAATCTCCCAATCTCCTGTTATTCATTCTTCAATAGTTTGTGGCTACACCAGCAGCCCAACATAGTTGTTTTACTTGGTTTATGTCAAATTTTGTACTAGGCGATAAAGAGGACTAAGATACTGAAATCCATTTTGTCCCCATACAACTATTGTACGACCAAGGTCAGAAACCCAAGTTTCTATAGTTCACAATCAGAAGTAGTATAAGAACTAGTAGTACAATCAGAAGTACTAGACCTTGCTATCAGAAATAATTTTATTTTCAAATTGCATACCTCAATTTTGTACACCATGCATATGTAGATTTAGTGTCATGTTCTAATATTGACGAAGATATGAGAGGCGAGGATAACTAAAATGTCTTTAGTTAGGTACTTATTTTGTTGCCCGCCACATTTTTACCATGTTTATTGTACAATTAAGCATGCTTTCGAGATATTTATTTAATTGTGCATTTTATTCTTTGGTTTTGTGAGATATTGGTATGCAGGCTAGGTTTTGTTTTTTTAGACGCTTAGATTGTGGCTCTATATGTGTTGAAATTCACCAGCTCTGCACCAGTGGAGATGCTATTAGCTTTACACATATACCTAAAGCTCCTGCTATCGAGTTGCAACCAGTTCAATCAATGACTAAAATATTCATCAGCTTTCTCATTTTAACAATTCAGACAATACAAACTTTTGAGTCATTTCCTCCAGCGGGTTGTGATTGTGGGCATCCTCCCTAGCGTTGGGGACTACCACAGCTGCCAGAGTTGGAGAACGAATGACCAAGGAACCTCCCTCTGACTTCTTTGACCATGGCGACTTCCACAACCCGGTCGTGAGGAGCTATAGTGGGCGCGCTGCTTGGAAGGCTTGAAGGGTAGTCAGGGGAAGAGGAGGCCCCCGACGGATGGAGCACCTCCATCTCCTATGTTTCTATTTTCTAGTCTTTAAGGGAGAGGATATGGGATAGATCTATTGGAATTGCTTACTCCATCATGTTGTATTTTCGGCAAGCATAACTGAATTTCAGTGAACTGACTAGTCTGATTTCTTTTTGCAATTAACTTTCTCTCTTCCCTTTTTTAGGATTGTAAAATTAAATCGGCATCCATGGGGATAACAATTTGGTGTGCGTAACCTCCCACTGGGGCACAATCTCCTATCCTCACATCCTGTATAGTTAGTTCAATTTCACTTCAGATCGTTCATAGTAATATTCACACCTATGGCATTTGTTCAAACTTGTTGATTTAATCTACTTAAATTCTTGTTCATGCCTTATGACTTTATTTTCTGGACAATTGCAGAACGCTTAAAAATAATGGCTGAGGATACATATAGTAGTACTGATTCTGAAGAAATTAAACAAATAACAAGTTCCATGGCACAGCATCTTGGTTATCAGAAATGCCTTGATGAGAATCTTGATGACAGAAGCAATTTGTGTCAGATTCACAGAGTACATCAGCTTGTTCGTCAAATTGATAGGTTTGCTTATGAACCATCTGTTCTGTCCGTTGGCCCATATCATCATAGTAATAACAATTTACAGTTTATGGAGAAGATGAAATGGAGGTGTTTGGATTATGTTCTTAATCTGAACTGCACAAAGAGTATGCGAGACTACCTACTGGCGATTAGGAACATAGAACATCAAGCAAGAGCATGTTACTCTGATGAAATTTATTTGGACAGTAAAAGCTTCAGGCGGATGCTCTTGCTAGATGGTTGCCTTATACTAGTTTATCTTGGAGGCACACATGGAGTTTCACGAATAACTGAAGAAGCTCCTGGATGCAATACCATCTCTGATGATAACATCAATGGAACAGGATGCGTACAACAAGCGAAAAGATCTCTGGGAAACAGTCCAAAACAGAATCTGGTTACGCACGAGATAGATCCAGAAATAGTTGATGGTGTCAAAGTGAGTTCAGACATAGCAGTTTCCAGTAGTTGCAGTGAAAACTCTGGAGTGCCATGGTATCACAATTTCGCACTTGTTGATTTGTTCCTCCTTGAAAATCAAATTCCATTTTTTGTTGTTAGGAAACTACATGGGGTCCTTGTGGGTTCGGATGAAAAGACACTCACAGAAAGTGTTTCTAATTACATTGAGGAAAATCTGCAGTACTTTATTGGAGCTTTTGGTCCATTTGAGAAACCTAATGATTTTTGTCATCTGCTTCATCTTTGTCACATGCATTTCAAACCGAGAATGATTCAGCAGGAAGCCAGTCACGTGTGGCCTCAGTTTGGTGAGTATTTCATTGATATTTTTTTCAGGTTACTTAACATGAGCCGTAGGCATGGACACGATGAATGGAGTTCCTCACAAAATCAGAAATTAGAATTCTTACAAGGTGGACAGGTAACTCGTTGGCGTCGAGCAACACAATACTATGAAGCCGGAATTGTTTTCAAGAGAAAGGTGTTTAATGGACAGAATACTCAATCGTTGCTTGATGTGACATTTAACGATGGTGTACTGGAAATTCCATGCATATTTGTCGATGACCGAACAGGCTCACTTTTTAGGAACATGCTAGCATTTGAGCAGACTAACCCTCATTTTGGTAACTGCGTTACTGCCTATTTCATGTTTATGTCTCAGCTAATCAGTAGGCCCAATGATGTTACCCTACTTTCACACAGAGGAATAATAGTGCACAATCTTCATAGTGACAAGGTGGTCTCGTCACTTTTTACTCGGTTAACCAAAGGTGTGGTGTTTGATTTTGTGGGTGATTTCTACCTGAGATCGATATGCTGGAGGATGGAAATGTACTACCAAAGTCGCACAAACAGATGGATAGCTTGGTTGAGTCACAACCACCTGAGTAATCCATGGTTGGGATTGGCACTACTTGCTGGGTTACTTGTGCTTTTTTGCACAATCGCGCAGACAGTGCTGACTGTTCTATCATATCTGAGGCTACAGTAACGTTATCAAAATTGTAATGGAGCAGAAGGCGATGTTGGAGGCACCACAAACTATACTACTTTACATTTCTTTTTAACCAAAGTGACTGTTTCATGTGAACCTCGTTCATTGTTTACTTTAGTTGTGACCATCGACAATATGATTGGCATCTTATTTATTTTCATGTATCGGTGAATGTTACTGTTTAAGTTAATTGATTGGCATGTGAATATAAATAAAATAATACTTCCATGTTCACAAATAAATTGTACCTTACTTTGTGTAATTATGATAATCTCAAACCATGCGAAAATGGTATAAAATTCTTAAAATGAAATATATCAAAACTGAACATTGCACTCTTGCCTATCTTGCACAGGGGTAAAAATGTCAATTCATGTCCACTTAACACCGTTAGTTGCCAAATCTAACATAAAGGCCAGATTAGGAAGTAAAGTTATATTTCAGGCCAAATAGTAACTTCATCAAAACTAAAAGGGTCAAGGAATTGAGTATAACTTTCTTTAGGGTCCGTTTGGATGTTGGTATTGAATTGGGTCAACTGAATTGGATCTCCAATTCAATTACATGCTGAAATGGTATTGGATTGTGATTGGATGTTGGTATTGAATTGGGTCAACTGAATTGGATCTCCAATTCAATTACATGCTGAAATGGTATTGGATTGTGATCCCATTTCTGTTGTATGGATGTGTTCTGAATTGGCTAGGTAGAAACTAGAACAAACACAATACCAACAGCTATTTGGATGTCCCTCTGACAGAAATGAAAATGAGGATTGCTCATGGAGTTGGCAGATATCCATGAGCTCCATAGCGAGGAGCGGACCCACCACGTTGAGCTCACGGCGGCTGGCTTTGCAGAGACCCATGGTGGGAGGCGCGGACGAGATCCATGGTGGACAGCACGCGCAGATGAGATCCATGGTGGCTGGTGTTGGAATTTATATGGGCTTGACCCAATAACCAATTGTGAAATTCCTAATAAATCTCAAAAGCCCATTCATGTGAGTAAGAGGGGATGTGGAAACTCTTTAGTACAACCTTGCTTATTGAAGTGGAGGTAATCATACTTAAATATGTAAGTCCTCTCCACTTCCTCAAGTCTAGTGTGAGGAGGAGTAAGAGAAGCCCACACGCGCGCTCGCTCGCCGCCGGGCCGGGCCGAGGCGGGGCGAAGGGCGTGGGTGCGCGGCACATGCGTGAATGGTCCGCCGAAATCCGGCTCCTCGCCTTGCGGGAGCGTGATCTCCTTTTGCTGTTTTCGTTTTTGGTTTCTTAGCCTTCAAGTTGCATGAGTCCTAATCGGTTACAAATTAAGAGTCCTAAATTAATTTAGATCGTGATCGCGACACCAGATTGGTTGGACATGACTATATAAGCAACCTGTCGGCCACGCCAAAACGTATCCAGTTGAGCTAGGGTTTTTGCCTCTACTCGCTATTGCGCTGCTGCTGTAGCTACTCCAGTCCAATCGCTTGCGTGCACCAGCAACCATATAAGCAGGTCTCCGAAACCCTCATCTTTGCGATCCTACACCGGGAGAAGGCGAATAAGGTTTTTGGGAAGCGTTCTTTGCGCAACTGCTCCCAAAGCTTCCACAATGGCTCGTCTTCCAAAGGGTGCATCGGCGCATCGACTTCATCGTGCTAGAGCTCGCGGGATCGTCATCAAGAATACTCCTCCGCCTCTCATCGATGACTTCGATGACGACTTCAACATCGATGACATCGATATCAACGATCTCGCTCCATCACCACCGCCAGCCACATCTTTAACATCATCTACTACTACTACAACCGAAAGGTATAATTCTCTTGATCTAATCTTGACGTTCATACAATCTAATCTATCTGCTAGACTATCAATGATTGTCATGTTGATGTTGTAGAATATGCTGATCTGCTATACTAGTATGCCATACATGTTTAATCTAGTTCATATATTTGCCATGATTTATGTTCTAGATTTAATCATGCTTTTAATCTAGAAATTGTCTAATTCTTTAACAATCCAAAAACCTTATAATAGGTTGTTTCCAGAATTATCTATGGCTAGTTTTTTTGACGCGCTGAGGCCAGAAAAGTTTTCTGGTATGCATTTTAAAAGGTGGTCTGTCAAGGTCACTGATTGGCTTACTGCCATGAAAGTTTTCTAGGTCAAAGATGGCATGCCTGAGGGAAACATCTCTGATGAAGATCAGAGAAAATTCCAGGAAGCTAATGATATCTTTGTGGGAGCTGTGCGTAATGTGCTTTTAGATTATTTATTTGATTCTATGATGTACTTAAGTGACACAAAGGCTCTATGGGATCATTTGAATGCTACTTATGGTGCTTCAGATGCAGGCAAAGAGCTGTATACCATGGAGAGCTTTAATGACTACAAGATGGTTGCTAACAAATCAGTAGTCGAGCAAGCTCATGAGATTCAGCGCCTGGCTAAGGAACTTGAACTCCTTAAATGTGTCTTACCCGATGAGTTTGTGGCTGGGTGCATTATTGCTAAATTTTCTTCTTCATGGAGGAATTTTGCCACAAGTCTCAAACACAAGGGACAGAAAATATCAGTTGAAAACTTGATAGCATCTCTTGATGTTGAGGAAAAAGCTCGGGCTAAAGATAACATTGAGAAGGGGAACGAGGAAAAATCTAGCGCCCACTTTGTCTAGAGAAACCATGGCAAGAACAAGGGAAAGCCTAAGCAACCTGCTTTCAATGCCAAACAAAATACTGCCTTCAAGAAGAAGAAGAAAGACAAAGCAGAGCTACCTTGCTTCGCGTGTGGAGAGCTTGGTCATTTTGCTAAAGATTGTCCGAAGAGAGCGGACAAGAAAGAGAAAAAGAAAGTTCACCTCATGACTGCTAGCAGTGCCGATGACAGGTATGGTAATTTTCCTACTGTACTTTTAGTGTTTCAATCTCCAAGTTGGTGGGTTGATACAGGTGCTAATATTCACGTGTGTGCTGATATCTCTTTGTTTTCTTATCAGGGACTCCAAGGTTCCTCCGTCCTGATGAGGAATGGGTCACATGCTTCTGTTCGTGGTCTTGGCACGATAGATCTAAAGTTTACTTCGGGAAAGATCATGCAGTTGAAGAACATACATCATGTCCCTACTATTCACAAGAACCTTGTTAGCGTCTCCCTTCTATTGAGAGATGTGTTTAAGGTAGTGTTAGAGTCTAATAAAGTAGTCATGTCTAAGCATGAACAATTTATTGGTAAAGGCTATGATTGCGGAGGCTTGTTTCGCCTATCTTTGGCAAATTTTTGTAATAAGTCAGTGAATCATATTTGTGGCACGATTAATGATAATTCGAGTGTTTAGCATTCTCGCTTATGTCATGTTAACTTTGGATTGATGTCATGTTTGTCTAGCCTGAATTTAATTCTAGATCTCACTATTGCCAAAGGTTCTAAGTGCCATAGCTATGTGCAATCTAAGCAACCTCGAAAGCCTCATAGGCAGCGGAGGAGAGAAACTTGGTACCTCTAGAACTCATACATTCAGATCTTCGCGAGATGAATGATGTGTTGACAAAAGGTGGAAAGAGATATTTCATGACTTTAATTGATGATGTAACTAGATTTTGCTATGTTTACTTGCTTAAAACTAAAGATGAAACGCTAGACTACTTTAAAATCTATAAGGCTGAAGTTGAAAATCAACTAGAGAGAAAAATTAAATATCTAAGGTCAGATCATGATGGTGAATATTTTCCTATATTATTTGATGAGTTCTGTGTGGAACATGGTATTATTCATGAGAGGACAGCTCCCTATTCGCCCGAATCAAATGGGATTGCCGAGAGGAAAAACCGCACGCTGACTGACTTGGTGAACGCCATGTTAGACACTGTTGGTCTATCTAAGGCATGGTGGGGAGAAACTCTATTGACTGCGAGTCATGTCCTGAATAGAATTCCAAACATAAATAAAGAGACAACTCTATATGAGAATTGAATTGGAAGGAAACCATCACTTTCATACTTGCGCACGTGGGGATGTTTGGCGAAAGTCAATGTCCTAATTTCTAAGAAGCGTAAGCTTGGACCGAAGACTGTGGATTGTGTCTTTCTAGGATATGCTCACCATAGCATTGCCTATAGATTTTTAGTAGTAAAATCTGAAGTTCCTGATATGCATGTGGATACAATTTTTTAATCTCGTGATGCTACATTTTTTGAAAATATATTCCCTATGAAAGATATGTGTAGCAATGCTAGATTTTTCTCTGAGATAGCTCCTGATTTTACTGTACCTATTGAGTCTTCTATTGAGTCATTTGAGCAACCACCTGAAGAAGTCCTTGAGGAGAATGACAATAAAGTTCCTGCGAGGAACAAGAGACGAAGGATTGCAAAATCCTTTGGTGATAATTTCATTGTGTATCTTGTGGACGATACTCCTACCTCTATTACAGAGGCATACGCATCTCCAGATGCAGATGATTAGAAAGAAGCTGTTCATAGTGAGATGGACTCGATTCTTTCTAATGGAACTTGAGAGTTATCTGAGCTACCTTTTGGTTGTAAACCAATTGGATGTAAGTGGGTGTTCAAGAAGAAGCTTAGGCCTGATGATACTATTGACAAGTACAAGGCTCGGCTTGTGGCTAAGGGTTATACCTAGAAGGAAGGCGAGGATTTCTTTGGTACTTATTCACCTGTTGCTAGAATGACCACTATTCGATTGCTACTTTCTCTGGCTGCCTCGTATGGTCTTCTCGTTCATCAAATGGACGTGAAGACAGCTTTCCTTAATAGAGAGTTGGGTGAGGAGATTTATATGGATCAACCAGATAGATTTGTAGTAAAAGGTAAAGAGCAGAAGGTGTGTAAATTACTGAAGTCTTTGTATGGCTTGCAACAAGCACCTAAACAATGGCATGAGAAGTTTGACACTACTTTAACTGGTGCGGGCTTTGCTGTTAATGAAGCTGATAGGTGTGTGTATTATCGACATGGTGGAGGCCAATCTATTATATTATGTTTATATGTTGATGATATTCTAATCTTTGGAACAAACATTGATATTATTAATGAGATCAAGTCTTTTTTGTCAAAGAGTTTTGACATGAAAGATCTAGGAGAAGCTGATGTAATTCTAAACATCAAGCTGATTAAGGAAGATAGTGGGATTACCTCGTCACAATCTCACTATGTTGAGAAGGTCTTGAGCCATTTTGGCTTTATGGATAGCAAGCCTACTCCAACACCTTATGATCCTAGTGTGACATTGAGAAAGAATAAGAAGATTGCTAGAGATCAATTAAGATATTCTCAGATAATTGGTTCACTCATATATCTAGCTAGCGCAACCAGACCAAATATCTCTTTTGCCATGTGCAAGTTGAGTAGGTACATGTCCAATCCGGGTGATAATCATTGGCATGCACTTGAGAGGATCTTGCGTTATCTCAAAGGTACAATGTGTTTTGGGATTCACTATTCTGGGCACCCAACTGTGCTAGAGGGATATAGTGATGCGAACTGGATTTCTGATATTGATCAAATCTATGCCACTAGTGGGTATGTGTTTACTCTTGGAGGTGGCGTAGTGTCTTGGAGGTCTAGTAAATAGACTATTTTGACTAAATCTACCATGGAAGCAGAACTTACTGCTTTGGATACAGCTTCTGCAGAGGCAGAGTGGCTGCGTGAGCTCTTGTTAGTCTTGCTAGTGGTTGAAAAACCAATACCGACTATCCTTATGAACTGTGATAACCAAATAGTGATCACTAAAGTAAATAGTGCTAAGGATAATGCGAAGTCAACAAGACACGTTAAAAGACGTTTGAAGTCTGTCAGGAAGTTGAGAAACTCTGGAGTAATCACTGTGGCTTATGTGCAAACAAACAAGAACCTGGCAGATCCCTTTACCAAAGGGCTATCATGGAATGTGATAGAAATAGCATCAAGGGAGATGGGTTTGAGACTCATATAAGTTTATAGTAGTAGTAACCCAACCTTTTTGATCGGAGATCCCGTGACTTAGGATCTGGGAAGAACAAACTATTGGTAAACTGAGGAGAGTATAATTATAACCCTCTCTATGTGAAGATGCAATACTCTCAAACGTTGAGGCACTGTATGGTAGGTTGGCTAATGCCTTAACATGTTCTATTGGCTTTAACAAGCGAAGATGCTGTCCTACAGAGCATTCTTGAAAGAACATACCTATATGTGTTCGACTGTATAACGTCGCAGTCTATGAGACTTGGGTGGTCTCTAGTAAGCTCATGAAGAGACCAGGGAGTACGACGTATATGCTCCATCTACAGAGTAAGGCTATTGGTAGCCAGGTACTAGTTTGACTTTGAGCAAAGCTTATTCGCACAAAACTTGTAATTCAAGGCATAGTCCATTGTTCAAGTTGTGGATGAGTGTAGTGATACATCCGGTCCAGGTGGGGTTGGCTAAGGCCCAATAAATTAAGGTTGCCCGAACCCCAACAGTTCTTATGCACACCCACTCGGGGAAAGGCCCAATGTCCCTAAAAGACTAGTCCGATAGGGGAAGGGTGGCTCACTCTTTTAAGGCGGCTTCCTCCTCCCAAGCTAAGCAAGGTGGGATTATTCAGAGGCTCACACGGTCGCCGCCCGACTACAACTAGGCCACTTGGCCTTTTTTTGTTGCGTCTTTGCCAGCGGGTAGTAGTGGAGGATGTCCTCATCATGTAGTTTGAGGTTCTAGGCGGAAGTTCAACTTCATAGTCTCTGCCGAAACACTGGTATATAAAACAGTAGTGAGAACAGGCAAATCTCAAAATGGGTATTTGAGATCTGGTGGGGGATTGTTGGAATTTATATGGGCTTGGTCCAATAACCAATTGTGAAATTCCTAATAAATCTCAAAAGCCAATTCATGTGAGCAAGAGGGGATGTGGGAACTCTTTAGTACCACCTTACCTATTGAAGTGGAGGTAGTCATACTTAAATATGTAAGTCCTCTCCACTTCCTCAAGTCTAGTGTGAGGAGGAGTAAGAGAAGCCCACACGCGCGCGCTCGCTCGCCTCGCCTCGCCTCACCGGGTGTCGACAAAACCTAGTCGGCAGTCTACCGAGGGGTATGCCCAAGGTAGTAGATTGTCGGTAGATAGGTGTGCAAGCCATGAACGAGATGGTGATGCAGAACAACACGCGGGTTTACCTAGGTTTAGGCCACCGTGTGGGCGTAATACCTTACGTCCTGCTCTGCTTTGTATTGCTGTCTCGAACAATGTATTACAAGCTAGATTGCCCTAGAGTATGTTTTGATGTTTTTGAGGTAGGTCCCCTGCCCTCCTTATATAGTCCAGGAGGCAAGGTTACAGATCTAGAAACTAATCTTAGCCGGTTACAATTGCCATACAGAGCTGGATAAGGATTCCTAATCTAACCGACTAAGACCTTTCTTGATTCCCAAGTCTGGTTTGATGCCTTACGTGAGACTCCATCCCGATGATCTGGATCGCGCGTCGTCATGTAATGGGTCGGACCGTCTGGTCTGGGCCTGCCCATGTCTAGCCGTAAGGGTATAGGGGTTTATACCCCCACAGTTAGTCCCAAAGCACTATGTATTCTGTATCGACACACTGTCTTAGTCTTCTTCAACTTGCGAGGTTCGTCTTCACATCACCTTGAAATGTTAGCCGAGCATGCGCTAGTGTTCTGTCTGGATCAGAAATTAGTAAACCATGATTGTTGATGAAGATTACAGTTGTCGGTGAAGATTGCATAGTGGTCCAAAAAGAAAAATTTTCTTTCCTAGTGAAGTGTACCCACTTGTATTTCTGAGAAGAAATGTAAGTGTGCGTACTTGATGGAAGTAACGCATGAAAAATTCTAGATCGTAGGGGCAAAAAATAGAAACAATTCACCATCAGGTGAAGTGTACCCACTTAGTCCCCGAGCCTAGTAATAGGTGACGTAAGCACATGATGCCAGGGTCTAAAAAAGAATCCTCAAGAACCAATGATTATTATGCACCGTTAGGTGCATCATATATGATGTAGTCCCTGAACTTGCTGGAAGGCGAAAAATGAGCCTTGTAGATAGGTCTAAGAATATCAAGCGTCCATCGACTGTATGCAAGCATAGTACATGTAGTCGAGCAAGACGAATCCTAGAGCAGGAAGTGGTATAACAAGTCCTTGAGCTCGAAGGTCTAACAAATAGTCCCCGAGCTCAGAGGTCTAGCGTCGTGTCCCCGAGCTCGGAGGTCTAGCAATGAGTCCCCAAGCTCGGAGGTCTGGCGACGAGTCCCCGAGCATGGAGGTCTGGCTACAGGTCCTAGAGCACGCTGTCTAGCAAGTCCCCAAGCTTGGAGGTTTGGCTACAGGTTCTAGAGCTCAGAGCTCTAGCTACAGGTTCCAGAGCACACTGGTCTAGCAAGTCCCTGAGCTTGGAGGTCTGGCTACAGGTTCCAGAGCTCAGAGTTCTAGCTACAGGTTCCAGAGCACACTGGTCTAGCGAGTCCCTCGCCACGCTGTCTCGGTACATCTCTTTCTTTTTTCTTGTTTTCATTTTCATTTCTGTTTTTTTTCTGACTGGTCCAATCTAACGCGCTGATGACATGGGCGGTGCCACAGTTCCTTTCTGGCGCATCATGTGAACAGTGACCCAGTGTCTATAACAAGACACGTTTGGGTCGCATACCAAACAGTGCCAAAATCGAAGGGACACAATTTTTGCAGAGGAAATCTGTTAGTTACCGCAAATCTCGCGCCACGTGCCCTATTCTTTTGGAAACTGAATTGACCCTGCCTCTTAAAGACCGGGAAAGGGAACGATTCCAATCTACTCACACTCGCATATCCGCAATCAACCATCTTCTTGCTTCCGTCGCCGCCGCGCCATTGTCATCACATAGCCCTCTCGAGCCCCAGTGCCACCATCGTAGTGCAATCCATAATCGCCACCGTAGGCATCAACAAAGTTGCCCCTAGTTCTTCACGCGCTGCCGCCGCTTGAATCGCCACCACCAAACCCTAGCCACTAGGAAGAGTGGCGCCCTCCTTTTCCTTCGTAGAAAGGAAGAGTCAAAAGAGTCAGAGAATGGCCGTGAGGAAGATGAAGACGGAGGCCGAAGTTTGCAAGGAGATCATGAAGAAGGAATGGAGTATGTCAAAGTGCACCCCACTCAGCCTCGAGCAACTGGTGCGGATTGGTGTGCTGCATGCCCAAGAAGTGGCGGGATGGCGTGCACCCAATCTAGAGCCATTCCTGGATCCCAAAGGAGGTGAAATTGTTGTCTTTGAAGAATACTTTACCCATGGATTTGGTGTTCCTGTACATCCATTCTTGCAAGGGCTCTGCAACTATTACGAAATCAGTATCTGCAATCTGCATCCAAATTATGTGTTGCTTGTTGCTTGCTTCATCCATCTCTGCGAAGCATACGGTGGTTTCCAACCCCACTTTGACTGTTTTCATCACTTGTTCTGGTTGAAGAAGAAAGGAGGTCGAGGCGTCTCCAACGTGGCTGGTGGCTACTATCTGAACTTGCGGGAAGGGATCAGGGCGAAGTACCTACACTGCCCTTGGAAGACCACATTAGAGGACTGGTACAGGCATTGGTTTTACATCCATGAAGAACCAAGCCAGGCCTCATACTGTGACGTATCCTTGGTCCTAGAGAAGACAAACAGTTGGAAAGAGCTACCGCAGAACACAATCCAGATTGAAGCAATAATGCAGTTGCTACCTTGGTCAAGGCTGGATGGACCAAGTGTAGTCAAGAATTTTATCAGTCATCGGATCCAACCATGTCAGGCCAGAGTGCACGCGGCATATGAATACCAAGGTCGCATGGACTCGACAAGGATGAGGAATGAAGACCTCGAGCCAAAAGAAGTGAAGATCAAGATTCGAGACCTATTTAACCTGAAAGATCCCAACTTCAAGAAGCTGACAGTCATCAAGCCAGCGTTCAAGCTTAATCGCCCACCACCACTGGTAAGTCAAATGTTGTCTGATAGTTTATCCTTGTGATTGAAACTCTGCATAATAACTACTTTTTTGGTGTGCTGTCATTCTGAAATTCATGTTGCTATATGTTGCCCAGTTTAATGGACAGGAGAGAGCGCAAGCATTCATCTCTTGCCCTCTAGGCATGGACTGGCTAGAGGTCATGCCATGGGCCCATGATGCATAGCCACTGCCCGTGGACAACGATCCTTCTAAAGTTGATTGTCTTGAAATTGAGGATAAATCAGAGCAAGCCAGCCGACTTGCAAGCAAGAAACCAGTGGTTGCCCCGTCGAAGAAAAGGGGCCAGACCTCACAAGGAACCTCTATAAATGAAAATCCCAAAGAGGTAATTGACCTGAAGGAAGAAGAGGACCCAACAAGTAAATGTTGACGTGTTATTGCAGATTGGTCAGAAGATGAAGACGAAGAGGTCGAGGAGGTCTTTGGTATCGTAGCAAGCAGCCGGAGAGAGCGGCTTGCTAGAAGGCAGGAGCCGACACCGCCGTTGCAAACAACTAAGCCACCACCTCATCCACCGCAACCACAGGCACAGGCCTTAGGAATCCCAAAGCCTGCTACTGCTGTTGGAAGCGACGTGACTAAGCCAGTCCCGACCACCGGAATAGTGGCAGAGAAGGGTGCGGGGCCTGAGAATATGAAGAAATCTTGGGTTGTCACCGTTTTTCGTGCTACAGACCTGTAAGTCATCAAAAACTTGTTTGAGTATAACATAATTGGTCAATATCATCACCTTTGTAACTTGTTATTGATTTGTATAGCTCTGCATCGACCCAAAGGCTAGAAGAACTGTTTAGTGGTGCAACACCACCACCACCTAATACTGCCATCGCCGAGCGGCAGGTCCTAGAGCAGACCAGAGCAGAGAGAGTAGTCCCCGAGCCGCAAGCTCCTTCAACATCTGCTCCTAGTCCACAAACTAAAATTTTGGGGTAGGCAGGAGATGGTGGGGCCCTAGAGCTGCTAGAACAACCACTGAAGGCCCCAGAACCAGCAGTACAGCACCAGCTAGCCCCAGAAAAGCCCAGAACAGCCCTAGCCGGCCTCAGAGCTGCAAGTCCTAAAATATGCAGAAGTTGGTGGGACCACCAAGGAGCCAACTGGAAGTGCTAGACTAGGAGACAAAGTCGAGTCTTTAGCCCCAGCCACAGAAGAAATACTTGGGCATTTTAAAGAAGAAAATAGATTTTGCGGTACCCACTCCTACACTGTGGAGATCCCAGTAGGAGACAAGATCGGGGTCATAGAAGCAATTGGTAAAATATTCCTGGAGGAAATTATGGTAAGCCTCACATAACTGTATAAGCCGTTGTTGTATAATCCATAAGAACTACCTTATGACCCTACATACTAGAGACTGTGGTCAAGAAGAACAAACAACTGAACATAGAACAGAAGAAACTGCAGCAGCAGTTGGAGAGTTATGCGAGGCAAAGTATTCATCATGAAGAAAAGATGCGCACGGTACTCCAACGGCTGGAAGTGGTCGAGAAACAGAGATTAGGTAAGGATCCCTTCTGTTGTTAGGTACTCGAGCTCTGTAGGGTGCTGTATTACTATACTGTTCATAATCAGAGTATTGATACAGGTCTAGACATCAAAGTCAGTCGGCTTCATGAAGAAAATGCTCAGGTAACTGCTGAGTGTGACTAGCTTACCGAAGAGACGACCAAATGGCTGCAAACACAGCGGGCCATAAAGGAGGAGAATGCTAAATTAGCCAAGGATCTAGAGAGTAAGTATTCCTCAGCATTGTCATAGTGTTTATTGAAGTTTGCGGCGTTAAATTCTTATCAACGTGACACCTTGCAGTTGTAAAGAAAAATGCCAAAATGCACCTTGAGAAGATGAAGAAAGATTGCGATGAACTGGAGCTTCAAAACCAGGCTGGTGCAAAAAAGATCAAGGTGTGGTCCTAGAAGTGCAGCAAGCTTATGACGGAGCAAGAAGCCCTTAATGGCAATGCAAGATACTCGTCAAGGAGCGAGAGACTTGGAAGCACGCCTGCGCTGAGATGGCGAAAGGGATCGCACCAGTGCTCGATGTCATTGGCACCGACTCCACCGAATCTGAAGTGGAGGCACCAAAGATAGGCCTAGTCGAGAAATCCCAAAAAGCCTGGGGATGAGTCCAACAATGGACGAAGGACATCAAGGAGTATGTGAGTGCACATGTACTTAGCTTGGTACGTGCCCACTACCCTTTGTTGGATATTGCTCGCTTGGAAGCTGGTTATCCTAGGGAGGTCGGGGTGGAGCGAGCTGACGAGCTGCGGTCAAAGGAGATGAAGCATGTTGCCGTGATTACGAAGGACATCATCTTGTGCCCAAATATAGCCCCATCGACCGGAGGGACAATTCAGTTGTACGTGGGTCAAATACCCGTGCCACCATCTCTGGATTCTAGCGAAGCACGCTCTGCTCCATCATCGACCACGCCAAAAGTCTCATAACTACCAAAGGGCCCATAGTAGGAGGAACCTACGAATAGTTCATAGGAGTAGTTAATTTTCATAAGCTTATTGTAAACTCGTGCCTGCAAAGAGGCAAGCTTGTAATAAGGTAATAAGTAGTACAATGTAAAGCTATTTATGTTTTTGTATGGAAAAACGTTGAAGCTTTGTATTGCGTGTGAATTTAACTAAGTTAGAATAGCATAATGTTCTGTTTTAGTTGTTCCAGCGTAATCGATGAGAACTAAGTTAGAACAGCGGAATGTTCTATTTTTAGTTGTTCCAGCGTAATCGATGTCATCCTGTAGGTCTGTACGGCTTTGGAGAGGCCAGTGATCCGAGTATAAGGCTGTCAGAGCCTGTATACACGACTGGTCTGGCCAAAGGGCATCTGTCGACCACCCAAAACACAGAGGGCGGATCTCGTGCATGCTATGAGTGAGGTCGAGGACAGAGCTGCTCCGAGAACCTGAAGGATTGGTGATCGATGTACTATTTTTTCAAAAGGTTGTTGTAGTTGTAGAATCAACAATCTAAACAAGTGTAGTCAATTGTAGTCGAGTATATATATCATAATTCAAAGTACAAAAGTAGTACTGAAAAAAGCTACATATATGTATTTGAGAATCAGGGGTAAAAACGCATAAGCTTGTCGATATGGACGGAGTTGGGCATGTCAGTGCCATCAAGTCTTGCAAGTCTGTACGAAGTAGGTCACGTAATAGCCTTGACGATGTATGGCCCTTCCCATGGAGTTGCCAACTTATGGATGCCATCTTGGCTAGTCTTCCATTTCAATACCATGTCACCGACCACAAAGAAACATTCCTGAACATTTTTGTTGTAGTACCTTCGTAACACAGTGAGGTACTTAGCCGTACGTATATAGGAGTCAAGGCGTCATTCCTCTACACTATTCACCTTGAGCTATCATTGTTCAGTAACTTGATCTTTGTTGTAGTTCTCAACCCGAGATGACCAGAATTCAATGTCTGCTGGGAGCACAGCTTTGGCGCCGTAAACCATGAAATATGGGGAGACACCAGTATTGCGACTAGGCTGTGTCCGAAGTCCCCAGACCACGGCTGGTAACTCCTTAATCCATAGTCCAGGGGCTTTGTCGTTCTCTCTATACATTCTTTTCTTCAATGCATCCAAAATCATTCCATTAGCCCGCTCGACCTGTCCATTAGCTCTAGGATGTGCCACCGAGACGTATTTCACTACAATGCTCCATTCATCACAGAAGTCCCAAAACGTGTTCCCAGTAAACTGAGTCCCCAAGTCTGTAATGATGTTGTTGGGTATACCAAAGCGGTGGATGACCTGGTCAAGGACCTTGACTGCTTTTTCGGAAGATGCCTTGACCAAGGGCATGTACTCTATCCATTTGGAAAATTTATCAATCAGTACGAATATGAACTTGAAGTTGCCTGGTGCTGGTTTGAAGGGGCCAATCATATCCAGGCCCCAGCACGCAAAGGGCTAGGAGGCTGGTATGGTCTGGATCTCATGGGCTGACACGTGAACTCTTTTGGAGAAAAACTGACAATTGGCACAGTGTCTAACAAGATTCTCTGCATCAGCTACTACGGATGGCTAGTAAAAACCTGCTTGGAACGCTTTACCATCCAGTGTCCGAGATGCAGCATGATTACCATAGGTGCCAGAATGTATTTCTTCCAAGAGTTTAATACCATCTTCTTGCTCAATGCACTTCATCAATACTTATGTTTTCGCATTTTTGCACCACAGCTTACCCTCGACCACCAGGTATTGTTTGTTGCGGCGTATAATGCGTTCATTCTCAGTTCGATCAGAGTACCCGGTGCCATCTGTTAGATACTTAATGAATGGAACACGCCAGTACGCTATCGTAGTCGAGGTCTGAGATGGTCCTACGGATGTGGGAGATAGTGTCATAGTGGTCGGTGATGGAACCATAGCTACCAGAGGCTCGTCCGGGGGCTTCTCTATCATGGGGTCACCTTCTTGCTTAATTGATGGTTTTAAAAGGTCTTGAACAAAAACGCCATGCGGTACTTAAGCTCTAGATGATCCTAACTTTGACAGCGCATCGGCTGCTTGGTTTTTGTCTTGGACCACATGGGAATATTCGATGCCGTAAAATTTACCTTCAAGCTTCCTAATTTCTTTGCAATATGCGTCCATCTTCTCGCTAGTTGTATCCCAGTCCTTGTTGAGTTGGTTAATAACTAGGGCCGAGTCACCGTGGACGTAAAGGCGCTTGATACCGAGGTCGACTGCAATGCGCAAACCATGAAAACATGCCTCGTATTCTGCAGCATTGTTAGATGCCAGGAAGTGAATCCTGAGGACGTAGCGCAATTGCTCATTGGTTGGAGATATGAACAATATGCCTGCTTCTGCACCATCAATAGTCAGTGAGCCATCAAAATACATTTTTCAGTAATCAATGGGTCTTTGAGAGGTCAGGATGCTTAAGCCTGTCCACTCGACCATGAAGTCAACCAATGTTTGGGATTTGATAGTATCATGGCGTGTAAACTCTAGGTCAAATGGACATAACTCCATTGCCCATTTGGCAATGCGCTCATTTGCATCTTTGTTGCGTATAATGGTACAAAGGGGAAACTCAGTTTTGACCACCACGTGGAACCCGTCAAAGTAATGTTTCAACTTTTGGGTTGTAATGAGTATGGCGTAGATCAATTTTTGAATCTAAGTGTACCTAGTTTTGGACTCGTTGAGCACCTCACTGATGAAATAGATTGGGAGCTGAACACCATAAGCGTGGTTGGGCTCCTCGTGCTCGACCACCAGGACAGTGGAGACGACTTGATCAGTCGCAGCAATGTAAAGTTGAAGGACTTCTCCTGACTTGGGGGCAGTAAGGACTGGAGGTGATGCAAGGAACTGCTTTAGTTGTGTAAAGGCAATATCTGCTTCCTCCGACCACTCAAACTTCTTGCATGCCTTGAGTGACTTGAAAAAAGGTAAGCCCTTGTCACCAAATTGGGATAGAAATTGGCTTAGGGCGGCCATACACCCTATAAGCTTCTGGACATCCTTGACATTTGCTGGTCGCTTCATATTGAGGATAGCTTGCACCTTCTCTGGGTTAGGACGTATGCCATCATGACTGATGACATTGCCTAGTAATATACCAGAGGGAACGCCAAAGATGCACTTTTTAGGGTTCAACTTCCATTGATATTGATTGAGCGCTGCAAAAGTACGTGTCAGATCGTCAATCAAGGAGTGGGATTCCTTGGTTTCAACAACTACATCGTCTACATAAGCTTCGACCAGTTCATCTTGTATCTCCTTTTCGAGGCACTCTTGTATTGCACGCTGATAAGTAGCTCTGGTATTTTTGAGCCCAAATGACATGGTCGTGTAGCAATAAGCGCCAAAGGGTGTAATAAAGGATGTTTTGATCAGATCGTCCTTGTTGAGAGCAATCTAGTGATAACCAGAGTAACAGTCGAGAAAAGATAGTAGCTCACAGCTGGCCGTGGAGTCCACGACTTCGTCAATGCGAGGTAAGCCGAAGGGGTCTTTAGGGCAGTGTTTGTTGAGATTGGTGTAGTCAACGCACATTCTCCATTCATTATTCTTTTTGCGTACAAGAACCAGATTGGCTAATCAGTCCAGATGATACACCTCTTTGATAAAACCGGCTGCAAGAAGCTATGTAACTTCTACCCTAATAGCCTCCTTTTTGTCCTTCCTGAACTGCCGCAGCTTCTGCTTAACGGGTTTTGCCTTGGGTTCGACGTTCAAGGAGTGCTTGATCCGGTCTTGAGATACCCCGGGCATGTCCGATGGTTTCCAAGTGAACACGCTTATGTTCTCTCTCAAGAACCAGACGAGCGCGTCTTCCTATTTGGGGTCAAGGTTTGACCCTATCAGTGCCGTCTTGCTGGAGTCACCCTCGACCAGTTGGATCTCTTTGTACTCCTTGGACTTGATAGACTTTCGTGGTGCTTTGAGCTCTAGAATCTCTAGCTGGTTTGGAGGAGTCTTCTTTGCCTCCATCGTCGTTGCTGTCATGCGTAGGGAGAGGTCATGGACTTTGGCTACGTGAAAACTGTCCTCTTCACAGGTATAGGCAACGAATACATTACCTCTGAGAGTGAGGACTCCCTTTTTCGTTGGCATCTTAAGCACCAAGTACCTGTAATGAGGTACGGCCATGAATTTGGTGATCACGGGGCGACCAAGGATAGCATGGTAGGTGCCATCGAAGTCAGCGACCACAAAGTTGATGTAGTCAGTACGAAAGTGGTCTACCATGCCAAACTGCATAGGTAGGGTAATTTGCCCGAGAGGCGTAGAGCTCTATCCGGGCAGGACCCCCCAGAATTGTGCATCGTATGGCTTCAAGTCAACTTCAGATATGTTCAATGCTGAGAGGCTATTCTTGAACAAGATGTCGATGGAACTACCGCCATCAATGAGCACCCTATCAAATTGCACTTTATTGATACAGGGGCTGAGGACGAGAGTGAAATGACCTGGTTTTGGGATGGTGGCCCATTGATCCGCCTTGCTGAAGTTGATTTCTCGGTGTGACCAGGGGGGTAGTCTTGGATCCGCAATGAGGTCGTCTGCCTTGGCCACATTCAGGCAAGCGCGGGCGAGCAGCTTCCGCTCGCGTTTGCTTTCAACAGACACCTTACCCCCGACGATGGTTGCAGCATGCCTCACTAGTTCTTGATACTGGTGCTTGGGGTTCTTGTCAGGATCGTCCTTGTCATCGTCCCTGCGGTTACACTGGTTTGTTGTGTCATTAGGCTTGTCAGCATTTTCTGAAGCCTGTTTGCGGCGGTAGATCTCCTTGAGGACTTTGTAGTTTTCCAACATATGGTTGGACTTAGGGTGAGCTAGGCAGGGCCCCTTCAAGGCTTTAGCGTAGTCTTCTTCATAATTGCGACGCCCACCAAATTTCTTCACGGTGTTGACGTCACCGTCGTCATCGCGAGCACGCTTGCCCTTGAAGTTGTCACAGTGATCGTCGTGCTGATTTCTGTTGTCACGCCGGTCACAATTGTCATTACCGTGGTCCCTGATGTCACTGTGACCTCTAAAGTCATCGCGGTGGCGGTTGTCGCGGTAGTCGTCACGTCGTGGAGAGTACGGTGCTTTGTCGGTGCCCTCGTTCAGCAGCTTCTTGGCGTCGTTGGCATCCGCATACTTCTTAGTGGTGGTGAGGTGGTCAACCACCATTATAGGCCATTTATGAAGGAGCTTGTCCCTGAGATCATTGTGGTAGTGCAGACCAGTAATGAAGGCTTCAATAGCCTTGTTGTCAGTGATCCTAGGAATCCTGATGCGCATATCCGAGAAGCGTCGGATGTACTCGCGCAATGGTTTGTCCCTGGCGTCGTGGATGCACTGCAGATCGTACTTGTTGCCTAGTTGTTCGTAGGTAGCAATGAAGTTTTTGATAAAGCCTTGACGCAAAGCATACCAATAGTCGAATTGGTACTCAGGGAGACTGACAAGCCATTGGTGCCCCATCGGGCCGACCACCATGGGAAAGTAATTGGCCATGACGTGCTCGTCAACCATAGCAGATCTGCAAGCGGTCTCATAAAGTTGGACTCATAGCTCAGGATTGACCTTGCCGTCATAATGGTTAAGCTTTTCAAGCTTAAAATCCCTAGGCCAAACGACTTGTCGTAGGTGGTTGGTGAATTGCTTGGGGCCCGAGGGACCGTGGACCATATCGTACTCCATGCGATGACTGGTTTCATGGGACGCATGATCCTGAGCTCTCTATTCAATGCGAGGACATAGGTCACGGTTGTTGAGGTCGCAATGGAGATCATGATTGCCATCATGTCAATCTCGTTCATCACCGTGTTGTTGCCCCTGACGACGGTGGTCCCGATGGTCATTACGCCGGTTATCGCTGCGTTAGTCATCATCATTGTTGTTGTGGCGGTGGTCGAGCTGGCGATTATCGTTGCGGGGAGGGTTCCCGCGATTGCCGTCGTTGCCTCCGTCAGCCCTGGATTGACGCTAGGAGCATGTGATTATCGTTGCCTACGTGGTGGTCTGGGTCGGCGGGTGCACATAAGCCATGTTGACCAGACCTGAAAGGTCGACTGGAGTGCTGGCGACTCCTGCTAGTCACGCTAGACGCCGATGGGCCTGCGGCACGTTCATTGGTCTAAACCATGGCTGCCTGGAGATAAGCCTGTAGATCCTCCCGGATGTTTTGGATTTCTGGGGTATGTGGTAATCGCTTCAGGCTTTCAATGGTGACAGCCATGTTGGTGCTTGGGGTTTTGAATACTGGTCTGTTCTCCACCATGTCGAAAGCATCATCGAGGTTGCGCCCTTGCAACCGGTTACGCCTAGCTTCAACATTAGCTTCTTGCTAGTCGTGATCTGCATGCTGTTGTGCTAGGCGTGCATCTTCATCTATGCGACGTTGAGCTCAGTCAGCATTGCGCTGTTGTCGCTCTCGTCGCTATTGATCGGTCTCGCCCCCAGCAGGTGGGTCTTCATCTTGGCTAACCATGTTGATCATGGCGCCACGCCTTGGAGGGAAAGCCGGGATTCGAGGAAAGCCTAGAGGATGTAGCATCTCTTCATCACCGCTACTCACATGGTGTAATACCATGGTTTGAGTATTTTTGTCGGACACAGTGCTTGATCCAGAGCTCAAACGGCTATCGGTCTGGGTTGTATGGATTGAAACTTGATCAAAGCCCACCATATTGATGAAGTTGTGTTGTCGAGGTCGAGGCCGAGCGGAGCGCCCTTCAGGAGTTGAAGTGACCACTAGATGAAAATGGGTTGCTCAAACGGGTCGAGTAGATCTATTGTAGCCATTCGAGTTCTGCTCGGTAAACTGCTCTTGGAGCGAGTCGACCAGAGATAGAGTAAACGAGAGTTTACCACCGAGCTGGTCGATGGAGTCGATCAGGTCGGTGGAGTCGAGTTTCCTCCCCTGGTAGCGAGGAAGGAGTCGATGAGTTGCCGGTGTGGTCGGTGATGGTGCTGGTGCAGGCGAAGCCGAAGCCAACGTAGTCATAGTCGACGCCAGTGTCGAGGAAGTAGTCGATGCAGATCGGATCTACACCTCCTCCATGGCTATGATGACAAAGTTGTTGGAGCCGGTGGTCCAGGTGATCTGGCCGATCGTGAACATGAGGCCCACCGCCGTGGCCATGGAGTCGGGGAAGATGACCATCTCGCACGCCTGAAAAGCAGTACACACACCCCCTACCCGGCGCGCCATTGTCGACAAAACCTGGTCGGCAGTCTACCGAGGGGTATGCCCAAGGTAGTAGATTGTCGGCAGACAGGTGTGCAAGCTACGAACGAGATGGTGACGTAGAACAACACGTGGGTTTACCTAGCTTCAGGCCGCCGTGTGGACGTAATACCTTACGTCCTGCTCTGCTTTGTTATTGCTATCTCGAACAATGTATTACAAGCTAGATTGCCCTAGAGTATATTTCGATGTTTTTGAGGGGGCCCCTGTCCTCCTTATATAGTCTGGGAGGTAGGGTTATAGATCTGGAAACTAATCTTAGCCAGTTACAATTGCCATACAGAGCCAGATAAGGATTCCTAATCTAACCGACCAAGACCTTGCTTGATTCCCAAGTCTAGTTTGATGCCTTGTGCGAGACTCCATCCTGATGATCTGGATCGCGCGTCGTCATGTAATGGGCCGGACCGTCTGGTCTGGGCCTGCCCAGGTCTAGCCATAAGGGTATAGGGGTTTATACCCCCACATTGGGCCGGGCCGAGCAGGGCAAAGGGCATGGGTGCGTGGCACCTGCGTGAATGGTCCACCAAAATCCGGCTCCTCGCCTTGTGGGAGCGTGATCTCCTTTTGCTGTTTTCGTTTTTGGTTTCTTGGCCTTCAAGTTGCATGAGTCCTAATCAGTTACAAATTAAGAGTCCTAAATCAATTTAGATCGCGATTGCGACACGAGATTGGTTGGACATGACTATATAAGCAACCTGCCGGCCACGCCAAAACGTATCCAGTTGAGCTAGGGTTTTTGCCTCTACTCGCTATTGCGCTGCCGCTGTAGCTACTCCAATCCGATCACTTGCGTGCACCAGCGACCGGGTGAGCAGGTCTCCGGAACCCTCGTCTTTGCGATCCTGCACTGGGAGTAGGCGAATAAGGTTTTTGGGAAGCGTTCTTCATGCGATTGCTCCCAAAGCTTCCACAACGGCTCGTCTTCCGAAGGGTGCATTGGCGCGTCGGCTTTGTCATGCTAGAGCTCACGGGATCGTCATCAAGAATACTCCTCCGCCTCGCATCGATGACTTCGACGATGACTTTAACATCGACGACATCGACATCAATGATCTCGCTCCATCACCACCGCTAGCCACATCTTCAACACCATCTACTACTACTACAACCAAAAGGTATAATTCTCTTGATCTAATCTTGATGTTCATACAATCTAATCTATCTGCTAGACTATCAATGCTTGTCATGTCGATGCTGTGGAATATGTTGATCTGCTATACTAGTATGCCATACATGTTTAATCTAGTTCATATATTTGCCATGATTTATGTTCTATTTTTAATCATGCTTTTAATCTAGAAATTGCCTAATTCTTTAACAGCTAGCACTGCCGAGATCCACGGTGGGCAGCGCTAGGCCTCTGGCGGCGTGCAGTAGATGACGACGTAGGGCAGCTCAATGGGAGCAAGCTGCAAGCCGTGTTGCCGAGCTCTGACAGTGGTCAAGAACGCTGGTTAGCTCGATGACGACGGGTGGCGCAGCCGAGCTCCTATGGCGGACAGCGATGTTGGGCAGTGTTGGTAATTGTTAACACACATAGAAAATTCCGCAAGCACACAGATACCGTTATAGCTTTTACTTGGGAGTATTCCAGAGTATTGTATTTATCCATAGGGAAACAATGGTTAAAGAAGCTAATGATTTACCATCATGCATCTACTAACTTAATATACCAACTAGACTAAAGTAGGGATAAATGATAAATGATAAGAGTTATGCATAATGACACACACATAGGAGAATTTCATGATAAAAGAGTAGCATAGTTAAATTGATAGGACAACAGGAGAATTCAAGGTTCCTAAATACTTCTCTATTACTTTGATTGTATGATAACTAAAATATAGGTAGATATAGCAATCACATAATAACATTTTGAAGCAATAGTACCTTTCTGACTCTCGAAAAGACTAGGAAGGGGTAGTCGGGGGAAGGCTACCAAAAAGCCCTACAACCACCAATCCAAACGTGGTGTGGATTACAAAGGCCTAGTCAGAGCTATCACCTCTGGGGCTACCACAACTATCTATAGGACTGGACGCAATCTTAGGTAACCTATAGTCTACACATCATGTCTACACCAACGATTACTACTCTAGTCACACGTGATAACTAGTGCACTCAATACGAGCAGAGATCCCATGCAAAAGTATATCAACTTACTAACTACATATA
This sequence comes from Saccharum hybrid cultivar R570, assembly GCA_038087645.1. Classification (NCBI taxonomy): domain Eukaryota; kingdom Viridiplantae; phylum Streptophyta; class Magnoliopsida; order Poales; family Poaceae; genus Saccharum; species Saccharum hybrid cultivar. Next base: position 1,823,504 of record JAQSUU010000293.1, read on the forward strand.
TGAAGGCATAAAAGTAAATAGAGAAGATAAATATATTAAAGCATAAGTCTTGCAAAGGTAAGATACAAAGATATACCTGACCTCTGAAGAATTCTCAAGAACCTGAGCGTAGCCTGACTCTCCCTAACTCTCAACTAGAACTAATCTACTACATTGGAGAGTCTAGCCCTAATTCTCTGGTGTTATGCCTTGATCTGAATGAGAGATGGTCTCCTAGAGGGGGTAGGGGCGTCCTTATGTAGGTCGAGGTGGAGTAGAGGCCAAGTAACTGCCACGTCATCGATCCATGTGACATCCATCGACCACCGTTAGACAAACTGACTTCAATTGGACGTAGATGGGACCCTAGGAGGCGTAGGAGGAACATTCCTGAAGCTCTGGGCGAGGCAGCGCAAGGGGGTGCTGGCCGGCATGGGCCTTGAGCTGGCCGAGCCACTATAGTGGGCATTCGGGCCCATCTTCGGTCCGGTGTCTTCTCGTGTCCTTTGGAACCTTCTAGTGCATGCGTGGTCACGGATTGATATCTTTTTATTCTAAACTCCAAATATAGCAAGTAATATATCTGTTTCGATCGTCCCAACGAGCCCTTTGCAATGGTGCTCTCCAATTCATCATTTGAGATACTTTTTTTTGTGAAAAATTTCATATCCTACAAGACAAATGAGAGCACCAAAACTCATGGAACTTGTTAGAATCAAATCCTAGTTCTATGTTTATTCTTTCATTTGTACCATTTCTTATGTTTATTTAACTATAAAATGTTGATATTATCCACCGTCAACAAGCTCCCCCAAGCTTACCCTTTGCTAGTCCCTTAGCAAAGCCAAACTTAGCAAACTTAGAAAAAGAACTTGAAGCTTTTGAAAATTTTGGAATAACTCCTAAAAAGTACACATGTATTCAAACAAAAATTCTCCTCTGGATTCTAATCCGACTTTCAAACTTACCCATATTACCTCTAACCATGAAGCTTCTTAGCCTTCACTTGGGTCTTGAGCAATTGAAAGACAGAACAATCAAGTCAAGCGCTATGTCTCTAGCTCTTTGCTCAACCATTATTCTAGAGTTTTACAAGTTTGTAAAATAAAACTCAGAGCTTCTATTGTATGACACTCTCAGATCTCTCAATATATGTGGTATTTGTGGATCCTTACCAAGGCATTAATAATGTTATGCCTTTCTCTTCCTACAACTAAAGCTTATGTGGAGCTCATAGGAATGGAGAAAACATAATAATAGTTGCAAGCATGCCTTTTCATGTATTGTAAAGTAAAACAATGGATCCAAAAAGAGTTAAGTCATACAATCAAGTTAAGATGTGCATATGTATAGAGTATGATGGATATATGATAGGTGTATATGGTGGCTAATCCTAATTCTACTATACTCCTTGAAATATACCTCTCTTTTGAAATTTGAAGAACACTTTGCAAAGAAAACATGGGCTATCTTATTCATCAGTATTTTTTTTCTTTTTAGGCGGGCATCAGAGTACCCATTATTTTATTCTCTTGGACACTTGTCTATTTTTTCCAATACTCTCTTTTTTCTTCTCTTTTCATGAATAACTTTTGCATAGCCCTATGTCTCTTTCTGTAATAAAACTTTGGAGAGATATCAATAAGAACTTGGAGCATTTATTAGGGCTATCCTATAGGGTATATTTTTGGGTGTTTACTCTTAGTGTAAGAGTAAAACATTTTTAGGTGGATCTAGATGAAATGAAAAATGATTGCGCCTACTCCCAGTGTAGGAATAGTGCATATGTGGGTGGTGTGTACATGATATTGACTTTAAGAGCATGACAAACCTCTCATAAGGCATCAACAAAGCTTGACCAAACTCAATGCAAAGCAAGCAGCATATAAGTGTGGAAGGTTTCCTATTCTAAATATCATATATGGCTTTGGTAGGAATTCAAGCTTTGTCATATAGGAGCTCATCATGTAAGATTTTAAGTTTTTAAAAGATAAATCTCTAGAATTCTAGTATCGCTAGGAACAAGATAAATAGCAGATCAGACTTTCTTATATCATATCCGTCAATTACCTAGACTTCGCTCAAGCATATGCTACCCACAAGTTTTAGGTTTAGAACAAATTCTTTTATCAAACCCAATCCAAAACTCAGGAGAATTCAAATCTAAATGCTAGGTACTAAAAAGGAATTATAGTTGAGCTCTATTCATTATTTCTCTTTTATAATGCAAATGGAAATACATATGCATGATATTTTTATTTTTATGCCACCATAGTGAATATTCCTTCAGGGTTACCATAGGTTACTCACATGGGGCCTAAGATTTTTATGATGCAACGATAAATGTAATAAAGATTTTTATTTTCTTTTCTAATGCAATGCTAATGTAGAAAAGTAAATATGCTAAAGTGAAAATAATTAATACAATGCAAAAAAGTAAATATGGATAACTACCAAGTTTACCTCCTGGCGAGGGTTCATTGTTTTTTGTCCTCCGAACACGACTTCTCCTTGCAGTGGTTGACTCTTAAGGATAAGGATTTGTGGTGGTGCCTCCATTAGTGGTGCTTCTAATGGTGGTGCCACCTTCTTACCTCCTCAGAAATAAGGATCGTCTTCTCTCTACACTTCACTTAAGTGTGTTCTGCTCATAAGGACAAAGTAGAGATCAAGTGCATGTGCTCTGTTGGTGGAAAAACACCAATATAACTAGAAAATTATTCATTCTTCTCTATCCTTAGACATGATACGATTGATGCTATGTACATGGTTCCTTTATAATATGGGTGAGAGGATTAGAAGTATAAATGTAGCATTTAAGCATTTTAGACAAAAGAGTAGAGTTGCTTTAACCTATGGAAGGATTATTCATCTTATTTAATGTATCAGTGTTTACATGATTATGACTATCATCTTTCAAAGATAAGATATGCAATATTTTAGCTCATTTGGTTAAGAATGAGATCAAAAGAATGGTGCTATGAACAAACTTAAAGTACAAATCGTGTTGAGTTAATCATGTTGAATCAATTAAAGTTGTAACTCTAACATGTTTGTATCTTTATTTATGTGCATACCAAGATCAAGAGGAAAACGATGACCACTTACCTTAAGATGTCACCTTCATTATGAAAGCATAATGGCATCATGTGATGAAGGGTAGATGACTTTTGGTGGTCCTTTCCTTTCTTGTATCTTGGGTTGTTCATGGGCATCTTGTCTCATATGTTGCACTCCTTTCTCACTCTTCAGACCTTCTGCTTCTCTCGTTAATTATTTCATCTTTGTAAGAGATTAGTAGACAACACATACCCGAAGAAGTATACAAATGTATTTATCTACAGGCCATCATATGCTTTTATTGTTCACCACTACTTCAACTTTTCTACAAGGTTAATGGCAAGGATGTGTGTAAATATTTTGAAGAACACCTCTAACCTTGATTTATTTCTATGAATGATCTCCTGACATTCCTAATGAATTTAAATATTTTCCTATAAGGGCTAGTCCACATATGCAACCAAATTCTATATAAGTATGTTTTGATTAAATAGTTATGTTCAAGTAATGTTCCAAAGCATACTTTTCACAGAATAGGGAAGATGGAAGACTAAAGGGGATTCATTCAAGTAGAAACAATTATATGTATGGTAAACTAAAGAAGTGTAACAGAACCGACCAAATTATAAGAGCACAAGTACAAAAACAAGCACCGAAGCGCTCAAATTTTCGAACTTGAGCCCATATAATCCCGGTAGTCAATCGAAACCACGAAGGATTTCAAACCAACTTGCTTACAACCAAGATCGCATCATTCAACATACAACACCATACGTTACATTTCACAAGTAGTTCCGAAATAAGTTTACACACACGGAGTCGCAATTATTACAAACCAAGTTTATAAAGTAGCGGAAGCATAACATACGCATTAGTTCACATACTACTGCCAGTCTTAATGATCAACAACCCGCAAAAGCATCAGGAAAGTACATAAAAGATGATCACGCCCTAGTGATCTAGTCTTCATCACCCGCAGGGTGGAGACATGTCACACCCGGTTTTAAGGACAAAACCAGATATACACTATATGTGAAATAAAGAAGTCAAATCTCACATATAGCCGCAGATAAGTGTAATATCAAAAGACAAATGCTTATTTAACATAACGCAATAGTATAAAATATACCTTAGAGAACAACACAGCGGAAAGACAACTCCGAGCACCGGGTGTAACCTTCACTCCAGGATCAAACTGACTGGTTGATCACAAGCCTAACAATTCTAGAATCTAGAAATCTGGTACCCTTCCTGAGATGTGGGAAATAGCAAGAGTGAGTCCATGTCGAACTCAGCAAATATATCATAGGGTTCATGAGGCTCAAAAGGTTTGACACGGGTTTACTGCAATAGCTTTTAGTGAGTCATCTTTTTAGCAGTTGAGTAGCAACAAGTTTACCAAAAACCCAAATAACCTCATGATCATGTAAACGAGAATAATGTATAGCAAGAAACAATAATCATTAGTGAACATCAATATCATCAGTGTTATCATTATCATCAGCGTTCATCATTTATTCTGTAAGGGTCCAAGGCCACTCGTGACCGTGAGCACGGCTGTTATAACAGTTTTACACTCTGCAGAGGTTGTACACTTTCACTGTGAGTCGTGATTTACCCTTTCGCCCGAGGTAGCTAATCTCTTGACCCACTTCCAAGGAAGGTCGGCAGGGTTCACTATGAAGTCTTTCAAAGGTTCGTCTAACAAGTTAGGGCCATTAGATTCACTCGGCAAACAGATGTAGAGCCCCCCCTTCCAAATGGCACAATAACGCGCAGCCTATACACATAAGGATAGAGGCCGCACTATACCCGATTCGTCAAGCCGTTCTTACGCCATGAAGGAATACCTCTAACAAGCTAGAAAAGGTCCTTCTATATGACTAAAGCCAGAGCCATTTTAGCCCTCACAGTTGTACTGTAAGTCCCGAATTTTCGCTTACAGATAAGTCCTTATGGAGAGAAACTAGAGCACCATAAAAACAACCAAATATGCTCTAGCCCTCTTGAGCCATGTTTCTATAAATCATCTTTTAAACGTTTATTGCATATACCATTAGTCAAGTTACAGATCATGATTATTTATCTTGAGCGCTAGCATAATACTACCCAATGCAATGTTCCATGGGTGTCAAGGTACAATATACAAAAACTAGGATATCCTTAGTGGTAACAAGGTAGACACATGCACATGAATTAAGTATATTAAAGGTGAATAGGAAACAAGGATGATCCCATGCTATACTTGCCTTAAATCAAGATCCTTCTTCTGATCCAAATCTTCAATTAATAGCTTCTTGAATCTCCACGTAAATCTCACCGACTGGACTTGATCAATAAATCACCACACACACATCGAGCAATCATACACGAAGCAAACAATGAATAATAATTAGAACAATACACCAACAGTAAGAAAATAAGATAAAAAGTCTTTAAAACGAATCTACAACTCGCTAGGATCACACAGACGCGAAGATCACGAAAATCAGAGCTAAAACGACAAAGTTATGAATTTCCAAAGATTTCCTATAGAAAAATGAATACTTTAATTAAAAACTCGAAAATAAATTAATCCAAACCTACTGTACAGTTGTATAGTTACATAGAGCTCGCAAATATGAATCTAACGCAATTTGAATGGACCAAATCGGAGTTAAAACGAAGATTCTACGACTAAAACAAATTAAATGGCAAAACTGTAAATATCAGAAAGCGTATTTTTCTTTTTCCGAAACGAATTACATTTTCAATTAATCAAAACGTATTTTCCGGTTTACGCTTTGGACCGCGGGTTAATCAATTGAAAAACACAGGGTCTCTTTTACAAAAAGTTCAAGCGAACCGGTATCTTCTTTTCTAGACCGTAGATCCGGATTTGGACGGTTCAGATTGAATCGGGGGTGAGAGAAAGAAAACGGCCGGCGGCCACAGTAACCCCGACGGCGGCGCCATGGCCGGATGGAGCCCGAGCTCACCGGAGCTTGCGAAGAGGACCATCCCGAGCACCAATCGCCAAACCGAAAGTACCAAAAGAAAGAGCGCATCATCGCGACCGTACCCCGCGCGAGAACGAAGCTGGAGAGCAACCGGAGGGCGGCGGCTAGCTCAGCAAGGCGGCCTCAAGAAAGGAAAGAGAGAGATTGAGAGATCGATTCGGATCGGTGGAAGAAGGAAGGAGAATCCGGCCGACGTCGGGAGGAAGAAGAAAGGAAGGTGGAAGGAGACACTGACAAGCGGGCCCCTCGTGTTAGCGGCTCAGAGCGACTGTGCGCGCGAGTTGGGCCGGCAGGCCGCACCTGGGCTCGGCCCACGCGAGAGCAGGGCGCGGGAAGTAAGCGGACCGCGGCCAAGGTAGGCCGAGACGGGCCGAAATCCGGATGAAATGAATTTCTCTTCTTTTTTTTTCTTTTTTCCAATTTTTCAAAGCAAATTTTCAAAAGATTTTCAAATCAAATTTGAATTTGATTTAAACCACTCAATACAAAACTTCAAATGCAGCAGCATGAATGCTCAATCATGTTTCTACACTTATATTTGATTTTAAATTTATAAAAATTATTATTATTCTAAGTTTGCATGCTCACAAAAATACATAAAAATCATATTTTCCTATTTTTATCTCTTTCAAAATTTTAGGGTGTTACAATTCTACCCCCCTTAAGATGAATCTCGTCCCGAGATTCGGAAGATGATGATAAAAGAGATAATGACACTTTGTCTTTATTTGATCCTCATTTTCCAAATTACTTCTTTCGTGCAGAGTCATGAGACAGTTTCTCATATCCCGACTGACTAATCTGCCTAAACATGATCATCTCTCCTATTGAGCTCCTCCAAAGTTATTTGTTCCTCTGCTATGACTTCAGTAAACTCATGGTCCACTTTGCTATCCTTGGTGTACCTATCTTCTAATTGATCATTCTCATCTCCCTCAGGTAAAAGTCGACCACCTTGATACTCAATTCTTTTCCTTGACGGTGTTGTTAAGAGCATGGTGCACCGAGTACTATAAATCACTCCTTTGTGTGCACAGAGCCATCCATTACCATGAACCACGTGAATTTTAAGTGACTCCAACACAATGAGTGTTGCGGTGAAGTTTTTCCTTGTTTATGACAAGACTGACATTCGGGCATATCTGATCTGCCTGCATTTCTCCCACTGGGGTTTGAACTAGCAAAGGCCTCCTCATTAGACACTTCACCATCTTGCACGTCTCTTCCATGTCGGCGGAAATGAAAGAATGCGAAGCACTAGGGTCAAATAAAGCAAAAACTTGTACTGAGCTTACTTGAATATAACTACCCACCACTTTGGTAACTCCATGAACTTTATCCATATCCACATTGCTCAGTCTTCCATTGACATAGTTTTGCTGCGCTTTGCTTCCTTGAGCAGGCTTCTTTTGGGCTTTCCTTTTTCGCTTTCGTTGTTGTGGATTCTGACTTAGTTCACTCCCAACTTGCTCTTCAACATTGTTATTTTGATAGTGCTCGGCTTCATCATACCCATAACATCCTTCAATGGCAGAAACATCAATCTTTTTCCACATATTAGTGCGAGACGTCATATAGGGCTCCTGAGTCATGAGACACTACACTTCCTGTCATCAAGTGACCAACATCAGCAACACGAGCAAGTACAGATGATCATAATCATGAGCTATCTAAAGGGACAACTCTCGCCTCCATGGATCTAGAATTATCAACCTTGTATACAGACATTTCTTGCTTGAGAGTGGCAACTCAATCATGGAGACTAACCAATACTTCCAAATAAAGAATTAAAACTTAATAAACCTTCTTTGCATTGGCTACCCCCCTTAAAATAAGGGACACTAAATAAGGTAGCTTTGAACCTTTTTCTTCTAGATGAGTTAACTAGCATAAAAGTGTTCTGACATCCCAATGATACTCTTGTGTATGGGTAAGAACAAGAAATCTGAAATTTCTTGCGAGCAGAAAATCAGCAGTACAGTAAAACAGCTGTAACTCTCATTTTGTTAATCCAATGAAGCTGTAGTTTACACCGATGGAAAGCTTATAAAATTCTCTACAACTTTCTTATAGAACATACTTCCAGATTCTGTAGTTAACTTGGTCGAAAACAGTACATAACAGACTCTGTTCCAATTTTCAGACAGCACAGTTGCATCGTCTTGTGATTTTTGTATCTCCCAATCCAAAATAACTATGAGGGTAGTTCTTGCATTTAGAGAGAGATGTTGAAGTCCACTCTTGTCCAGAATTTTCTCATGATTTTTGGTCTTTCAAGAACAGAGATATAAGTTGATAAAGACAGGCTGCTCCGAAAGACAAGATATAGAAAGCAGGAGATAACCAAAACCCAGCTATTTATTTCATTAATCCTTATACCTTATACATATAAACTAAATGAAATCATGGTCAAAGCCCACGAGATCATTCCACTCATTACAAAATTCCAACTCAAGCATAAACATAAGAACAAAGCAACTAAACACTTAAATGTTCATTAGCCACACATTAAGACGACTCAACTTGGCTACTAACAGTTTTATTACACGGGACATAACTCCTATTCCTTAAACATGGTGTGATTGTAGCAGCATCCAGAGTAGATAACGTCTCTTACATTCCTTATTGCTTTATATGGACATCTGAATCTTTGCATCCCTCTTTACCATTCTTATAACTCATACCTTAAGATGGGTCAACCTGGTATCCATCCGGTGTAGATTTAATACCCTCATACTCAATCCTTTCTCCTAAAAGTGTAGTTAGAAACACTGAACATTGGGCATACTCAATCACTCCTTTACAAGTAGATAACCAGTCTATTCCAAGGATAACATCAATGCCCATTAATTTCAAAACAATGAGGTTTACCTTAAAATTTACCCCCTTTATGTCAAGACTAACTTTTGGGCATACGCGGTCTGCCTTTATTTCACCTCTTGGAGTTTTAATCATCACTGTTTTCTTGGAAGCATAAGTATGTTATGATCTTTTACATATTGTCTAGATATGAACGAATGTGAGGCACTGGGGTCAAACAAAACCTTGGCATTTCCTGAACTTACTGGAATTGATCCAAACACGACCTCCTTAGCTCCAGGAATGGTGGAAATATCCACATGTTTCAACCTTCCATGGATGTAATTTCTCTTTAATTTATTTCCCTGCACATGCTCCTTTTGGACATCCTGTCCTGGGTCTTGCTGTTGTTGATTCTTCTGTGGGCAAGATTTGATATAATGTCCTTCCTGCTGGCAATGATAACACTTTCTCTTAGCTGGATCTTTTGTGATGTCATACTCCAAAGAACTGTTGTTTGGTATGCTGCTATCTTGCTGGCCATAAAAGTTCACCTTCGTCCCTTTGGCTTGTTTCCTAGCTTGTTTGGCCTTTCGGGGTTGATACTCCTTATAGGTAATTGTCCACCCATCTATGACTACTTCATGGGGAGTAGTTTTAGCGGGAGGGGCTTCTAACTCTTCAGGGTTTGGATTTGTTTGACAGGGGATCAGGGCTGCATGTGACAATGTAGTATAACTCGCTTGCTGATTGCTTTCCACAAGTGGTTCTAATGAGATTGCCTTTCTCTTCTTGTCCATGTTGATCGCAAAATTTGGATCCACCTTGACTTTCCCCTTATTAGACTCGTTTCGAAGACAGGGAAAACCATAATGCTTACAGCAGTGACATTGTTCCTGCTCTCCAAATGCCTTACTATCAACATCTTTATTGGATTTCATATTCTTCCAAGCTTCTACTACTTGTATCTTCTCTGACCCCTTGGATATGTTGGCTTGACCTGGAGATAAGCATCGTTGAGAATTCCCATGTTGAGCCATTTCTTCTAGTAATTGGTTTTGCATCGCTAATGGTTTCTTGTCAAAAGTGAGCAAGAGCGACACAATTCAGTCCTCTTAACCTCTGAAATCCATAGTCTTCTCATCACGAGCCATCTAATAGACAAGGAGAAAAGGTTCAAAATAGAGACAAGGTTTTTATAACAGAACGGGGATAGAATTAAGCATAACTTTGAGAAAATAACAAAGTTAAAGAGAAACAAGAAATAGGCAACAATGAGAACATGCTAAACATCTAGTTCTAACTAGGATTGCGTCTTACAGTCAGCATTGCTCCGATACCACTCTGTCACACCCGGTTTTAAGGACAAAACCAGATATACACTATATGTGAAATAAAGAAGTCAAATCTCACATATAGCCGCAGATAAGTGTAATATCAAAAGACAAATGCTTATTTAACATAACGCAATAGTATAAAATATACCTTAGAGAACAACACAGCGGAAAGACAACTCCGAGCACCGGGTGTAACCTTCACTCCAGGATCAAACTGACTGGTTGATCACAAGCCTAACAATTCTAGAATCTAGAAATCTGGTACCCTTCCTAAGATGTGGGAAATAGCAAGAGTGAGTCCATGTCGAACTCAGCAAATATATCATAGGGTTCATGAGGCTCAAAAGGTTTGACACGGGTTTACTGCAATAGCTTTTAGTGAGTCATCTTTTTAGCAGTTGAGTAGCAACAAGTTTACCAAAAACCCAAATAACCTCATGATCATGTAAACGAGAATAATGTATAGCAAGAAACAATAATCATTAGTGAACATCAATATCATCAGTGTTATCATTATCATCAGCGTTCATCATTTATTCTGTAAGGGTCCAAGGCCACTCGTGACCGTGAGCATTTACCTGTCATCTATCTTAGCACCTGTACTAAACATTCACTTGAGTATAATCAAACAACATTATTATTATATCCATAGCAGGTATATCATTGTGGCAACATTATATCATTCACTTAACCATCTGTTCATTTAATGAGATCTACGTTGCCGCTGCTCAAGTCAAGTGCTCACTAACCGGGAGCGACGGCGATTCGAATCGAATTCCTATCTAGCTGGAGGGGTATTTCTAACACTCACCGCGCAGGCCGCTGCCAGGGTCGCACAAGCCACCTTTTCATATGATTCAGGAATCGCGGGTCTGAATGATGTCGCGACCCCAAGGGTGACAGTCTGCCAGGTGATAGGGACTCTAACCCCCCCCCTTGGTCTCACGCCAATGTCCCCAAGCACATCCTTTCTCTCCTCCAAGAAGCAACCTACCATTCGATTCCTGGCCTGAATCACATTACTCGGCTTCGCGGTCGGAATGGCTTATCCGGCCAACTAAGTGTTAGATTGCGTTCAACATGACTCAAGGACGTACAGCGAATCGGTCCTTAAACGACTCAGACGGGCATAGCTCCACACCCAAGACGTGAAGTGTCTTGCGGCTGTACTATCGAACTCCCGCCTAGTCTCAATTTCATTTTAAAGCATGGTTCCATCCACGATAGCCATAAAGCCACTCGTGACTCTTTCCTACATCTCGCGGATGACCGGAAATCACCCGACTTCTACCGTACTAAGCAGGGCTAAGCATTGATACGTGCCTAAACCTAAATTAGGATTCAAGTACGATATCTGGGCAAGGACAGGTATAATGCAACAATTGTTTTCATACAACTCCTACAACTTAATGCATTTAAACAATTAAAAGTACTCAAGATAGATTTATAAATTGATGGGTTCAGCATGCACCGGGGCTTGCCTTTCAGAAAGGTCGAGGGCCGGTGGTCAGGACACTCAGGCAGGTCTTCTGTGGTAACTTCTCCGCCGGTTGGTTCCTCTGGCTGCTCCGGCTGGTCCTGGACTTCCTCCGGAAACTCTTGCTCGAATTCGAGGAGCGTTACCCCCTCCGGTACACCTATTACATGAATGCACAATAAATATCATGGATGCATAAAGGTGCAACATGATCGGAATGAAATGCATTTCAGAAATAAAAATACTCTAATCAAGTCACTTTATCAGTACGTGCAAATCTCTTCTCCAGTGGAGAAGTACTTACCTAATCTACCCAACCTAAGATATAGCGGTTCCTCTTCGGTTAAGGCCCTAACACCTAACAACACAAGAGTAATATTACTTAGGTTACCACAGTAAGACATTCTGGACAGCAGCTCAAAGATTCTAACATAACTGAAGATTCCTAACTCCAAAAGTTATGGTCTAAGACAATCTGGAAAGCTTAAGAAATGCACTACAAATCATTTTCAGACCTCAACCTTAAATTCCTAAGTTTTCCATGTCGAATTTCCCAAGTTCCAGAATCTGTCCTCTCTAAACAGAGAGTAGCCAATTCTAGACTGGCACTTTAAACAGCAATAACTCCCAAACTATTAAGCCAAATGCTCCCAAATTTGGACACAAGCTAGTTTATCAAGTTTACTACAACTTTGGTATTTACAAGTTTTCCAGCAAACACTTTTATCAAAGGCCAAACCCAGAAATACTACCAGCTGTCCAGAAAACCTAGAATTGCAAAGATTAAATATTTATTTATGTGGCAAACATCCCATAAGACCAAACTAATATTACCAAAAGTTCACATAGGTCACAAAAACACCAGAAAGTAAGGTGTGCCCACCTAGAATATTTATTTACACCCCTTTCTTAATTTACTTAATTAATTAAGTGGAATTTCAAACATATATGTAAACTGCTCCTAAAATTCTACAAAAATTACAGGAGACTCTTTGACCCAGAAAGAGACTACTTTAAAAATTTGAACTAAAGTTATTCATAGAAACTCCCTAAACAAAATTCACAAGCCCAAAAGGCTAATTTTTGTATAATTAACAAATCATATTGAAAAGTATCAAACAACAGATTTCATATTTTTCTTAGATACTTTATGGTGCCAAGACATTCTCCAAAAATTGATAAGAATATTGCACATGTAGAAAATTTACTAAAATTCATTCAAGTATTTCCTAAAATAACAAGATAGCATTATAACTGGAAAAGTACTTAAGCACTACTGCCCAAATTTTTACCAGAGCTAGAGCAAGTATAAATTAGCCTACCCCCCAAATTTCATAATTTTGGGAATATTACAGCTCAAGTTATACATTTAACAAATTTGCCTTCATTTCAAAACACATTTGAAAGATCTATTTAATTCTCCCAGAAACTAAACATCACATATATATTTGATATTTTTCCTAAATACTACACTTCACCTAGAGTCCAACAAAATTTGGACCACCTCAAATGGATCTATAAAATGGGAGATAAAATTTCTACAACACAGCATATAAATCTGTGAAAAGAATAAAAGGAAAAGTAAAATGGAAACCGAAACCAGTCACAGGGCCGGCCCAATCCACCAGCGCGGCCCAACACGCGCGCGCGCGGCCTGCTCGGGCTCCCGCCCACGCACGCGCGACTGACCAGGTGGCCCCACCGGTCAGAGAGAGAGAGAGGCAGAGGGGAGGGACTGTGGTCGCCGGAGCTCGCCGTCGGTGAGCCGACCGACGAAATTGGATAGACGAGCATGACCACGTCATCGAACTACACCGATTGGTGGCAAGAACGGGGCGGTGGAGCAACGGAAAGGTACTCGCCGTCGGGCATGGCAGCACGGTGGAGGTGCGCGGCGGTACACCAGCGACGGTGAGCCCCTACCGCCTCAACCAAGCCCGCTCCAAGTTTCCCGAGATCACTGGAAAGCTAACTAAGGGAAAAGGGAGGGATGAGAAGGGCCGAGCCGCTCTGACCACGGTGGCCTCAAACTCCGGCGAGGTCCCGAACACGGCCGTGGCGGCGAAAGCGAGCAATGTGGCCTCACCTTCGCTCAAACGCTCCCGGAAAGGGGTGGAGGTGGTAGAGGGAGATGCTGCGGGGTCGCTAGTGGGAGGAATTGAGCCGAGACTCAACGACAACGGCGCACAAGCGCGGGGAAGCGGCACGGTGGCAATGGCACCTCGGTGCTCCGCCCTGGCTCGGAGAGGGCGAGAGGGAAGCAGAGGCGCGAGTGAGGGACAGGGTCCGGCTTCGTGGCGTCCTTGAAGGCCCCGTAGTCTGACTGGTGGGACCACGGCCGGCGCATGGCCGCCACCGAGCCCCCACGCGTCGCCGCTGTCCTGCCTCTGGTCAGCCACGACAGACAAACGAGGCTGGGTTTAACTGAATGAAGGCCGTCATTAGATGATTGATAGCGTGATTTCAACGAAGAATATCTCCTAAACCAGCTGGAGTTAGTCGAAGATGATTACACCAATTTTGTAGAGCTACATGAGGGCTATAACTTTGTCAATTGGCTCCAGGGCTGGTTCGGCTTAGTTATTGAGATATAGCATCCTAAAGTGAGGCACCCGAAAACTAAAACTGAGTTTCAGTGAGTCACACCGACAGAAACCCATTTTTCCAGGCACCATATCTCCTAAACCATTTAGAACTAGGTGATGGTGATGTTGACAATGTTGTAGAGCTAAGTGAGTACTACAAAAGTGTCAATATGAGTTGGGGCTGGTTTGGTCTGGTTTGCAAACTACAAGCTTCCAAAGCAGGCCACAGTAAAACTGGAGGGACACTTTTGAGACTTAGAAAAATTCTAAGTGTTGAGACAGCCCCTCTAGCTGACTTGTGAGCCATTTTTGAGCATGTTTTGGCCAGTTTCATGAGATGGTCATATTGAGACTTTTGTTCCCCATAAAATTCCCTACAACTTTGCTTAAGGGTGCTCCTCCATGCAAGGTCTCTAAGCTAGACTTTTTAAATGGTCAAACTAGAGCATCCTAGGGCTAAATGCTGGTCAACTACACCTTGGAGGGCATTTTGGTGATTTTGGTCAACATGAACCTTGCTCCATTAGTGACCCTAAGTATAGCTAAGGTGTTGTGAGATATAATTGGCTACTCTACCCTTTAGTTACACCAACTCCCTAGTGTCACATGATGTGAGCCAAACAAAATTCTAAAAACAACCACATTTGTTGCAACCACATAAAATAACATGAATGATGCATGCTTAGGCTTATGCAAATGCAATGCAATTAAGGAGCTAAACACCTGAGGTGTTACAAGAAGCATATAATTTAGCAAGTTAAGCATAGCATAAAGGTAAAGATGACCAAGACAAATTAGCAACATGGTATAAGATGTTGAATGTATTTTAATGTTGCATAATGCTTGGATGAACTTACCTTTATCTTTCCTTCTTTTGAAGTAAGTAGTGACAAACTTACCTGAATGAGGAAGTTTACCAGTTGGTGTGAGTTTGTGGTCTATTAAGCAAGGCCTTTTGAGACACCATAGGCAGACCATTGATATAGAATGTATGGCAACATCATCATCTTGGTCCTTTTTGCCGACATGTGAGATGGTATCTTCGAGGGTGATGAAGATAAGACATTGATTTGCTGATATGAAATGAATTGCTCCCTGCTTCTCATCAACCTCCTAGTCTTGAGTCCTAGAAATGCTCAATCTTAGGTTGCCTTCATTGTTACTGATGACCAGTTGATTCGTCTGTCCACTTCTTATGAGTAAGTGCTTCTATTATAAATCCTTCTTGTGGCATTGTCTCATTTCCTCTTATTCATTCTATTGTTGAAGTGGTGGTTTGGCTATTCATAGACTCATACCAAACCATGGATAGGCACAATTTATATTCATTCTTTCAGTCCTTCCTTCTATGAGGAATGAGCTGGGTCTTCTTTATGCAAAGTTATTAGAGTTCACTTCCCTTGATTCTTCTCCAACGTGAAATCATCTCTTGACTTACCTAGATTGAATTTGAAAATTTCCTGCAGGGATTAGTCTGGTAAAATAACCAGTATCTACTAAAGCATACTATTAGTTTAAAAATCAACCTAGACACCACATCTAATTCAATTTAGGAAAGCATTTTAACCTAAGCACCACACTCAATTCAAAAGCCTTTAGAAGTACCCTATAGTAGTACTTCCAAACCAAAGCATACTATAGCAAACAAAAGTAGTATGAAAGCATTATAGAGATTTACTCAAACAGAGATGAAAGAGCATGATCATGGTGAGGCTTTTTTCTTTTCTATGCAAGCGACATGGATGAGTGCAAGGAACTAGATATGTTGTGGATATGATACGAGAAAACATAAACTAAAGAGAGTAGATGCATGGATTATTCAACATAAACATGCAGTGGAATGCAAGAATTAAAAAGGTAACTGCTCATAAAGTTTAAAGTTCATGAGCAAGACTATCTCACCTTTCTTGATCATACTTACCATGTCTCACATGATGGAATTTATGAGTGATGCAGCATCTATGTTCCCATCACTTAAGATGTGATTTGAATTCTTGTGACGATGACCTTTTCTCCAATCTACACATGGTTAGAATAATATATATGTATGTATACAAAAACCTATGAGATGGCAGGATTCTAATGTTTCTCTCATCTTTTCTTTGTGGAAGTTTCTCGGAAGGTCAAAATGGCGACTGTTGTCCTATCTATTTCACAACTCAACAGAACAGTGGTAATCCTACTAAAGCTAGTGGTACACTAAATTTGCAGACATCAAGATCATTATCAAAATCTTTATGCTAATTGCTTCCCCAGCAATGGTGCCTGTAACAGAACCGACCAAATTATAAGAGCACAAGTACAAAAACAAGCACCGAAGCGCTCAAATTTTCGAACTTGAGCCCATATAATCCCGGTAGTCAATCGAAACCACGAAGGATTTCAAACCAACTTGCTTACAACCAAGATTGCATCATTCAACATACAACATCATACGTTACATTTCACAAGTAGTTCTGAAATAAGTTTACACATACGGAGTCGCAAATATTACAAACCAAGTTTATAAAGTAGCGGAAGCAAACACACACCAGTTGTTTAACTACTGCCAGTCTTGTTGATCAACAACCCACAAAAGCATCAGGAAAGTACATAAAGATGATCACGCCCTAGTGATCTAGTCTTCGTCACCCGCAGGGTGGAGACAAGTTTTGCAGAAGCCTTGATAGAGTATATCATCTACAACAGGAGGGAATAAACCCTGAGTACTGTAATGTACTCAGCTAGACTTACCCGTCGAAAACTAGAAATAAAATGACACCAAGGATTATGCAAGGCTTACACAAGAGGCTAGCTGACATCACATTTTGCATAAAGGCATAAGTAATTGAGACTCTTATAACTTGTACTAGCAGTTCTTTTTAGCATTTACCTGTCATCTATCTTAGCACCTGTACTAAGCATGCACTTGATTATAATCAAACAACATTATTATTATTATATCCATAGCAGGTATATCATTGTGGCAACATTGTATCATTCACTTAACCATCTGTTCATTTAACGAGATCTACGTTGCCGCTGCTCAAGTCAAGTGCTCACTAACTGGGAGCGACGGCGATTCGAATCGAATTCCTATCCAGCTGGAGGGGTATTTCTAACACTCACCGCGTAGGCCCCTGCCAGGGTCGCACAAGCCACCTTTTCATATGATTCAGGAATCGCGGGTCCGAATGATGTCGCGACCCCAAGGGTGACACTCTGCCAGGTGATAGGGACTCTAACCCCCCTTGGTCTCACGCCAATGTCCCCAAGCACATCCTTTCTCTCCTCCAAGAAGCAACCTACCATTCGATTCCCGGCCTGAACCACATTACTCGGCTTCGCGGTCGGAACGGCTTATCCGGCCAACTAAGTGTTAGACTGTGTTCAACATGACTCAAGGACGTACAGCGAATCGGTCCTTAAACGACTCAAACGGGCATAGCTCCACACCCAAGACGTGAAGTGTCTTGCGGCTGTACTATCAAATTCCCGCCCGGTCTCAGTTTCATTTTTAAGCATGGTTCCATCCACGATAGCCATAAAGCCACTCGTGACTCCTTCCTACATCTCGCGGATGACCGGAAATCACCCGACTTCTACCGTACTAAGCAGGGCTAAGCATTGACACGTGCCTAAACCTAATATAGGATTAAGTACGATATCTGGACAAGGACAGGTATAATGCAACAAGTGTTTTCATATAACTTCTACAACTTAATGCAGTAAACAATTAAAAGTACTCAAGATTAATTTATAAATCAGTAGGTTCAGCATGCACCGGGGCTTGCCTTTCAGAAAGGTAGAAGGCCGGTGGTCAGGACACTCAGGCAGGTCTTCTGCGGGAACTTCTCCGCCGGTTGGTTCCTCTAGCTGCTGCGGCTGGTCCTAGACTTCCTCCGGAATCACTGGCTCGAACTCGAGGAGTGTTACCCCCTCCGGAACACCTATTGGATGAGTGCACAATAAATATCATGGGTGCATAATGGTGCAACATGCTCGGAATGAAATGCATTTCAGAAATAAAACATAATAATCTAATCAAGTTACTTTATCAGTACGTGCAAATCTCTTCTCCGGTGGAGAAGTACTTACCTAAGCTACTCAACCTAAGGTATAGTTGTTTATCTTCGGTTAAGGCCCTAACACCTAACAAACACAAGAGTGACATTATTTAGGTTACCACATCCAACCCAAAATATCACAGTAAGACATTCTGGACAACAGCTACTTGTTTCTAACATAACTGGAGATTCCCAACTCCAAAAGATATGGTCTAAGACAATCTGGAAAGCTTATGAAATGCACCACAAAATATTTTCAGACCACAACACTTAATTCCAAAGTTTACCCAGTCGAAATCCCAAAGTTCCAGAATCTGTCCTCCCCAAACAGAGAGCAGCAAATTCCGGACTGTCACTTAAAACAGCAATAACTCCTAAACTACTAAGCCAAATGCTCCCAAATTTTGACACAAGCTAGTTTATCAAGTTTACTACAATTTTGGTATTCACAAGTTTTCCAGCAAACACTTTCATTAGGGTTCAAACCTAAAGATACTACCAGTTGTCCAGAAAACCTAGAATTGCAAAGATTAAATATTTATTTATGTGGCAAACATTCTCTAAGACCAAACTAATGTTACTACAAGTTCACAAAGGTCACAAAAACACTAGAAAGTAAGGTGTGCCCACCTAGAATATTTATTTAAATTCATTTCTTAATTTACTCAATTAATTAAGTGGGATTTTAAACATATATGTAAACTGCTCCTAAAATTCTACAAAAATTACAGGAGACTCTCTGACCAAAAAGGAGGCTACTGTAAAAATTTGAACTAAATTTATTTACAGGAACTTTCTACACAAAATTCACAAGCCCAAAAGGCTGATTTTTGTATAAATAACAAAGCATAGTAAAAAGTGTCAAACAATAGATTTCCTAATTTTCTTAGACACTCTAGGGTACCAAGACATTCTCCAAAAATTTATATAAACATTGCACATGTAGAAAAATTACAAAAATTCATTTAAGTATTTCCTAAAATAACAAGATAGCATTATAACTCGAAAAGTACTTAAGCACTACTGCCCAAATTTTTACCACAGCTAGAGCAAGTATAAATTAGCATGCCCACCAAATTTCATAATTTTTGGAATACTACAGTTCAAGTTATACATTTAACAAATTTGCATGCATTTCAAAACACATTTAAAAGATCTATTTAATTCTCCAGAAACTAAACATTACAATACCAGATTTATATTTTTCTAAAATACTACACATCATGTAGATCATAACAACATTTATCTCATGATTTTTGAGCCAGTATAAACCTAGATCTACATTTTCCAAACATTATCTCAAATCTGTGGCAATTAAAAAGGAAAACAAAACTAAAACCGAAATCCCACTAAAGGGCCGGCCTACAGGCCGACGCGGCCCAAATCTCTCGGCGTGGCCCACTCCCGCGCGCGGCCTGCTACGGCTCCCGCCCGCGCGTGCGTGCGACTGACCGGATGGCCCCACCGGTCAGCGAGAGAGAGGCGGAGGAGGGTGGCTGTGGTCGCCGGAACTCGCCGTCGGTGAGTCGGCCGGTGAAACTGGATGAACGAGCATATCCACGTCATCGAACTACGTCGATTGGTGGCAGGAACGGGGCGGTGGAGCAACGGGAAAAGCACTCGCCGTCGGTCATGGCGGCACGGTGGAGGTGCGCGGCGGTACGTCGGCGACGGTGAGCCCCTACCGCCTCAACCAAACCCGATTCAAGCTCCCCGGAGTCACTGGAAAGCTGACTAAGGGAAAAGGAAGGGATGAGAAGGGCGGAGCTGCTCTGCTCACGGTGGCCTCGAACTCCGGCGAGGTCCCGAACACGGCCGTGGTGGCGGAAGCGAGCAATGTGGCCTCACCTTCACTCAACCACTCCCGGAAACGGGTGGAGGTGGTAGAGGAAGATGCGACGAGGTTGCTGACAGGAGGAATTGAGCCGAGACTCAACAACGATGGCGCATGAACGTGGGGAAGAGCCGCGGCGGCAATGGCGGAGCGGCTGCTTGCTTGGCGCAGCGCGCGGTGGAGAAGAAAGGCGAACTGGAGCGGGTGAGTGTGTCGGCAGGCGCGGGGTGGCTTCAAGACGCGGCTGCGACGCCAGAATGCGCACGGCGCGTGGCCAGCGCGGTCAGCCGGCCATCGACGCGCGGCGTACACGCGGCCACCGAGTTCTGAATCGCCCGAGCACTGTAGCGTCTGAACTTTTCGTTTCAGTATCCATCGAACCGACTGACAGCGAAACTTGTTGACAATGGATCTCCTAATCCGTGGCGATCCGGGGTAAGTTGTAGTTAACAAAGTTGGAGATCTACATGTGGTCTACAACTTTCACAATTGGAGCTCAAGCTGGTTCGGCTTGGTTTGCAGACTACAGAGCTCTCAACTAGGGTATATGAAACTGAAACTCAGTTTTCATACTTAGAAATTTTCTAAGTGTTGAACCCAACCTCAAATCTGACTTGTGGGTCCTTTTTGAGTATGCTCTGGTCATTTTCATGAGATGGCCATATTAGAACTTTTGTTCCTTATGAAATTCTCTACAACTTTGTTTACGGTTGCTCCTCCATGCAAGATTTCTAAGCTGGACTTTTTAATTGGTCAAACCAGATCACTCTAGGGGTCCAACTTAGTCAACAACATTTGGAAGGGCAATTTGGTAATTTTGGTCAACATGAACATTGCTCCACTACTTACCCTAAATGTAATTAAGGTGTTATAAGACCTAATTAGCCACTCTACACATTGGTTGCACAAAATTCCTAGTGTCACATACTTTGGAACAAGTAATTCAATACTTTCACCCAAATGTTGCAAGCTCATGTTGCACATGTTGCATGAGTGTGTTGCATAACACTTGCTAATTATGTTACACTAAAGTGGTTGACATGTCTCACAAAGGAAATTGCACATAAGGTACTTGTGTGTTGCACACTACTCACTTCTTACTTCACATGAAATATAAACATATGTGGCAATGTTTCCAAAGCATGTTTCACATATTATAAGCTTATGCATGAAATGAATGATGCTTGCTTATGCTTATGCAAATGCAATGCAATTACGGAGCTATCCCTCCCCCCTTATAAAAATCTCGTCCCGAGATTTGGAAAGCGTACCATTTTTCATAGAATTCCTTATAGCCATCCCGCAAATAGTCCTCCCGTTCCCATGTAGCGTCACTTTCACTACCCTGATTACTCCACATTACTTTATACCACTTAACCACTTTGCTTCTAGTCACTCGTTCCTGAGTATCGATCACTCGGACTGGCTTTTCTTCGTAAGTTAGATCGGATTCCAGTCTGATATCTCCTAAAGGAACTCTTTCTTCAGGAACTCGAAGACACTTTTTGAGCTGAGATACATGGAAGACGTTGAATATGGCACTCATTTCAGGAGGTAACTGGATTTTGTACGCAACAGCTCCACTCTTGCCAATGATTTGGAAAGGACCCACGTATCTTGGCGCAAGTTTCCGCTTAACACCAAAACGTTGGACACTCTTCATTGGAGAAACTTTCAGATAAACGAAGTCTCCAACTTCAAACTCGAGTGGTTTTCTACGACGATCAGCATAACTTTTCTGTCTAGCTTGGGCTGTAGCCATATGTTTTTGGATGGTACGGACTTGTTCCTATGCTTCCTCAACAAAAGCAATACCATAAAATCTCCTCTCACCAGCTTCTATCCAATTTAGTGGGGTTCTACACTTACGACCGTACAAAGCTTCGAATGGGGCCATCTTAATACTATCTTGGTAACTATTATTGTACGAGAATTCGGCTAGAGGTAACCATTTTTCCCAAGAACCCTTGGATGATATTACACATGCCCGCAACAGATCTTCCAAGATTTGGTTAACCCGTTCCGTCTGTCCTGACGTCTGGGGGTGATAAGCAGAGCTTCTCACTAACTTGGTTCCCAGAAGGTGATGCAAGTGCTCCCAAAAGCGAGCAGTGAACTGGGGACCATGGTCAGATATGATAGTACAAGGTATCCCATGGAGCCGGACTATCTGATTGAAGTACAACTCAGCATAGTCAGTGGGACGATAGTCCACTCTAATAGGAATGAAGTGAGCTGACTTGGTTAGGCGGTCCACAATTACCCAGATGGAGTTATGATTTTTGACAGTAGGATGAAGTCCGACAATGAAATCCATACTTATCTCGTCCCATTTCCAACCTGGGATAGAAAGTGGTTGAAGTAACCCAGCTTTCATATGCACAGCTTTAACTCTACAGCAGGTGTCACACCTAGCCACATATGCAGCTATCTCTTTCCGCATCTTGGTCCACCAATAATATGGCTTCAAATCATAATACATCTTATTGCTGCCCGGATGGATGGACAACTTAGAGGAGTGTGCTTCAGACATGATATCATTTCTAAGCTCTCGGTCCTTAGGCACAACTAACCTATCCTTGAACCATAGTACACCCTCTTCATCTACCCTGAACTGTGTAGTTTCTTGCTCTTTCATCTTACGCTTGATGTGGATTATACCAGTGTCAGTCTTTTGGAGCTCAATAATTCTGCTTTTGAGAGTACAACTGACAGTGATGTTGTACAAGACTGCTGGATGTAGAAGGCGAGATCGATGAAAATCAGTTTCAACTAGGGAATGGCAATGAGACTTACGGCTTAAAGCATCCGCAACCACATTTGCCTTGCCAGGATGATAGTGCACTTGAAGGTTATAATCTTTAATCAACTCGAACCATCTTCTTTGACGCATATTTAACTCGGGTTGGGTGAAGATGTATTTGAGGCTTTTGTGGTCTGTGTAGATATTGCAAACATTGCCCAGTAGGTAATGCCGCCACACTTTCAAAGCATGAACGACTGCAGCGAGTTCTAAGTCATGCGTAATGGCGGAGCGGTTGCTTGTTTGGCGCAGCGAGTGGTGGAGAAGAAAGGCGAACTGCGACGCCAGAATGCGCACGGCGCGTGGCTAGCGCGGTCAGCCGGCCGTCGACGCGCAGCGTACACGCGGCCACCGAGTTCTGAATCGCCCGAGCACTGTAGCGTCTGAACTTTTCGTTTCAGTATGCATCGAACCGACTGACAGCGAAACTTGTTGACAATGGATCTCCTAATCCGTGACGATCCGGGGTAAGTTGTAGTTAACAAAGTTGGAGATCTACATGTGGTCTACAACTTTCACAATTGGAGCTTGAGCTGGTTCGGCTTGGTTTGCAGACTACAGAGCTCTCAACTAGGGTATATGAAACTAAAACTCAGTTTTCATACTTAGAAATTTTCTAAGTGTTGAACCCAACCTCAAATCTGACTTGTGGGTCCTTTTTGAGTATGCTCTGGTCATTTTCATGAGATGGCCATATTAGAACTTTTGTTCCTTATGAAATTCTCTACAACTTTGTTTACGGTTGCTCCTCCATGCAAGATTTCTAAGCTAGACTTTTTAATTGGTCAAACCAGATCACTCTAGGGGTCCAACTTAGTCAACAACATTTGGAAGGGAAATTTGGTAATTTTGGTCAACATGAACAGTGCTCCACTACTTACCCTAAATGTAATTAAGGTGTTATAAGACCTAATTAGCCACTCTACACATTGGTTGCACAAAATTCCTAGTGTCACATACTTTGGAACAAGTAATTCAATACTTTCACCCAAATGTTGCAAGCTCATGTTGCACATGTTGCATGAGTGTGTTGCATAACACTTGCTAATTATGTTACACTAAAGTGGTTGACATGTCTCACAAAGGAAATTGCACATAAGGTACTTGTGTGTTGCACACTACTCACTTCTTACTTCACATGAAATATAAACATATGTGGCAATGTTTCCAAAGCATGTTTCACATATTATAAGCTTATGCATGAAATGAATGATGCTTGCTTATGCTTATGCAAATGCAATGCAATTACGGAGCTAAACACCTGAGGTGTTACAGTGCCAAAAAGCTTGTTGGTAATTGTTCACGCACATAGAAAATTCCACAAGCGCACGGATACCGTTATAGCTTTTACCCGGGAGTATTCCAGAGTATCATATTTATCCACAGGGAAACAATGGTTAAAGAAGCAAATAATTTACCATCATGCATCTACTAACTTAATATACCAACTAGACTAAAGTAGGGGTAAATGATAAATGATAGGAGTTATGCATAATGACACACACATAGGAGAATTTCATGATAAAAGAGTAGCATAGCTAAATTGAGAGGACAACGGGAGAGTTCAAGGTTCCTAAATACTTATCTATTACTTTGGTTCTATGATAACTGAAATATAGGTAGACATAACAATCATACAATAACACTTTGGAGCAATAGTACCTTTTCGACTCTTGAAAAGACTGGGAAGGGGTAATCGGGGGAAGGCTGCCAAAAAGACCTACGAACATCAATCCGAACGTGGTGTGGATTACAAAGGCCTGGTCAGAGCTATCACTTCTGGGGCTACCACAACTATCTATAGGACTGGGCACAATCTCAAGTAACCTATAGTCTAGATACCATGTCTACACCAGCGATTACTACTCTAGTCACACATGACAACTAGTGCACTCAATACAAGTGGAGATCCCATGCAAAAGTATAACAACTATACTAACTACACATATGAAGGCATAAAAGTAAATAGAGAAGATAAATATATTAAAGCATAAGTCTTACAAGGGTATGATACAAAGATATACCAGACCTTCAAAGAATTCTCTAGAACCTGAGCGTAGCCCGACTCTCCTAAACTCTCAACTAGAATTAATATACTACATTGGAGGGTCTAGCCCTAATTCTCTATTGTGTTATGCCTTGATCTAAATGAGAGATGGCCTCTTGGAGGGGTAGAGGCATCCTTATATAGGCTGAGATGTAGTAGAGGCCAAGTAACTGCCATGTCATCATCCATGTGACCTCCCTCAACCACCGTTGGATAAATCGACTTCAATTAGACGTAGATTGGACCCTAGGAGGCGTAGGAGGAACATTCTAGAAGCTCAGGGTGAGGCGGCGCAGGGAGGTGCCAGCTAGCATGAGCCTTGGGCCAGCTGGCTCATTATAGTGGGCATTCAAGCCCATCTTCGGTCCGGTGTCCTCGTGTCCTCTAGAACCTTCTAGTGCATGTGTGGTCATGGATTGATATCTTTTTATTCTGAACTCCAAATATAGCAAGTAATATATCCGTTTTGATCATCTCGACGAGCCCATTGCAATGGTGCACTCCCATTCATCATTTGAGATACTTTTATTCTGTGAAAAATTGCATATCCTACAAGACAAATGAGAGAACCAAAACTCATGGAATTTGTTAGAATCAAATCCTAGTTCTATGTGTATTCTTTCATTTGTACCATTTCTTATGTTTATTTAACTATAAAATGTTGGCATTATCCACCATCAACAAGTAGCTTGATGGTGACGGGCAGTGCAACCAAGCTCCTGCGGCAGACATCGACGCTAGGCACCTCGACGGTGACTGACGGCGTTGTTGAGCTATAGCGGTGTAGGGCAGTAGGTCATGCGGTCGTGCTTCATTCGGCTGATTCAGACCAATACCGACCTCTCCAGCTCAGTATTTGATGAAATTTTAGTGATGAAGTGTTGGTCAGCTTGGCGTAGATCTTACCCTCGGGCCGCCTTGGGTAAGACCTTTCGGCTAGTTAACAATCATGGATGAGAGGCAATACAATGGATCGAAAATCAATGCTTCTAGCATCTAGTCAATGCTTGTTTAGGTCTGTTTATAGTGCAAGTCAGGTAGTATAGCAGCCCATTGTCATAAGAATGGCCCTTGTCAATGCGCTTCGGTGGAGGACACCGACAGATGCCATTTAGGTACATACATCAGGAATATGTTGATTCCTAGAATATGCTCCCAGCCTACCGAGCACCTAGTTCCCCCAGACCTATGATCAGGCGACTAGGGCAAAGCTTCATCGGTAGTCCCCTGTCTACCGGGAGCTGCTCCTCCGGTCTCAGACCCTTGCTGTGAGGAGATTCCTCCTTGTCTCCCCTAGAAGCTACCTGCACACAAGCTCTGAGACGAAGGTATTATAACAATGGTACAAAGGTAGGCGTGGGGCTAGAAGGTCCATCCCCCAACAGTGGCCTCTCGGAGCTTCATGCTAGCTTTGATGGGGCAAAGCGACAAACTATTTTCTATTTTGTGGGAAAAGTTGTGGGGTTTCTGTCCGCATCAATGCCCTCTTAAGTGAGTACCCAATATGATAGTCCATAATTCTTACACATGGTAATATACTTGGACAATGTGACATGGATTCAATCAAAATTTTATTATAACATCTTTGTGAAAGGTTTGTCACCAATTACCAACAAGGGGGAGATTGAAAGTCCTATGTTTGGTGTTGGTAATTAGTGACAATGCCTAAGTACTAATCCTATGCCTAAGTTGTATGTAGCATATGAGGATTAGTACATTCCAAGGTTGGTGGCAAGATGGACATGGTGATCATGATGGCCACACTTGGATTTGGACGCAACCCTATGTGATCAAGGCAAAGGTATATGCTTAAGGGTTGTGTTTTAGTAACCAAGACACCTAGTGGGTGTGGTTACATTATAGGATAGATAGCCGTACTATAAAGAGGGGAATGACGCGGCTATTGAACTCCTAAGTGCCTCTAGATGTGCATTTCATGATCATCTGCATTTGGATAGAACTAATATCGCCTCGAAAAATGATTGTGAAAATGCTAACACACTCACATTTGTTGAGATCACTTGGTGGTGTTAGCATATTTGCGATGGCGGTGAAGTTTAGGCGTTTTTGACAAGTTGAAATGCCTATTTTTCACTACGCCGGAAGTCCGAAAAGAAACGGAGGCGAACGGAGGTCACAGAGGTGACCGGACACTGCACCGGACGCGGTCCTTGCAGGACCGGACGCGTCCGGTCAGTGTTCAGTGTCTGCGCGTTTTTCAGTTCGATGATCGGACGCAAGGCGCGTCTGGTCACTGATGATCGGACGCGTCCGGTCGTCCAGGGAGCTTACTGGACTCTAACCGGACGCTCGCACTGTCGCGTCCGGTCATCTTCTTAAGCGCATCCGGTCACTGTTTCGTTGAGCGCTGCTCAGGCGACCAGCGCGTCCGGTCCTGCACGGGACCAGCGCGTCCGGTCGTTCCCGGCGCGTCCGGTCAGTTGGACCAGCGCGTCCGGTCGTTGCTTCGCAGTTAGCCGTTGGGCGACCAGCGCGTCCGGTCGTTTGGACCAGCGCGTCCGGTCAGTGTTTCACGTGTTAGCCGTTGGGCGACCGGCGCGTCCGGTCAGTTGGACCAGCGCGTCCGGTCACCCTGATTTCGGCTGTTTAAGTTTCTAACGGCTATATTCGAAGGGGTACGTCTATAAATACTCGTTGGCCGGCTCAAGGCTCAGGCTCTCGGATATCTCTCGAACATTTGACATACTTGTGAGCACTTTGAGCTAAGCAACTCCCCTCCCACTCATCTCTCTTGCTTCTTTGCATATTCGAAGTGAGATTGAGTGATCCAAGTGCATTTGCATTGTGAGATAGCATCTAGTTGGCACTTGGTGGTTGATTTGCTACGGGATTCTTGTTTCTCTTGGTGGTTGCCGCCACCTAGACGGCTTGGAGCAGCTTGGAGGCGTTGGCAAGAGTTGGTGATTGTTCTTGGCCACCTCCGGTGATTGTGAGGGGTTTGTGCCTACCTCGGCGAAGCGCCAAAGGCAACTTTAGTATATTGCTCGTGTCATTGCAACCTTTTGCCATTTGGTAGGTTCTTGTGGTGCCTTTTGAGAGGCTCGGTGTGAGACCGATTAGCCACTGAACCACGTGGTGAAGAGGGACACAACGGGGACTAGCGTGCCGGCAAGCACGTGAACCTCGGGATAAATCTTCGTGTCATCACTTTCATATTGTGATTGATTGATCCCGGTGTTTGGTTATCTTGGTATTCATTGTTGATCATATTGGTTGGCTCAATACTTCGCCCCTCGGTGATACCCTCCTATCTCTCTTGTATTAATTTCTTAGTTATCTTTGCTAGCTAGTTAGCTTAGCTAGAGTAGTTCTCTTGTGTAGCTTGCTAGTTGTAGTTGTACTCAACTTCTCGGTTTGACTTGTGCGGTTGAGTGCAAATACTAGAATTGTGAATTGGATAGGTGGCTTGCAAACACCCATAGGCTAAGCAAAACTTGCATCTCGCTATTTGTTATATTGATAAACTTGTTTAGCTTGTCGTTGTAGAAAATTTTAATAGGCTATTCACCCCCCCTCTAGCCATCAAGACCTTTCAAGTGGTATCGGAGCAGTGGTCACCGTTTGTAAGGCTTAACAACCTCGGTGTAAGATGGGTCAAGTTATGTTTAATCATGTTAATGGCAAGCCTCCATTCTTTGATGGCGTCTCTTCCTTTGATCATTGGAAAAGGAAGATGAAGCAATATCTAGGCAATATACATGAGAAGGTTTGGGATGTGACCAAAGAAGGATACGTCATTCTTGATGAGGAAAACCTCACTCCCAATGACCGCATCAACAAACAATGCAATACGGCGGCACTTGACACAATCTATCGTGCCATTGATGATATAGTATTTGAGCAAATCAAAGATCTTGAAAAGGCAAATGAGCTTTGGATAAGGCTTGAAGAAACATATGAAGGCACTTCAACGGTAAAAAGTGCCAAACTATATATGCTCAAGGACAAGTTCTCCACATTCAAGATGAAGGATGATGAATCCATCCCGGAGATGTTCTATAGGCTCCAAGTCATTGTCAATGATCTCAAGGGGCTTGGGGAGAAGGTTGAGGACAAGGACTTCTCACACAAGTTCTTGATGTGCTTACCCAAGAAGTTTGCCACCTTGAGAAGAATGATCTTTAGAGAGGGATTGGACAAGGTCAAACCAACCAATGTGCTTGGAGATATAATGACTGATGCTCAATACAATGATGATGAAGATGAGGTAGAAGAGAAGAAGGAAACCAAGGTCAAGCAAGAGAAGCCCATTGCATTCAAGGCTTCATCCTCTAAGGGAAAGAGCAAGGTTGATGATGATGATGATGATCCATTTGATGATGAGATCATGGCCCTTCTAGTGCAAAAGATGGGTCGGTTCATGAAGAAGAAAGGCTATGGTGCAAGAAAGAGAAGGGACTTCATGAAGGCAAAGGAGGTGCTTTGCTACAATTGCAATAGCCCCGATCATGTAGTGACAAAGTGCCCCTATGAAGACAAAAGATATAATGATGGGGAGTTAAAGTTGAAGAAGAACAAGAAGGAGAAGAAAGCAAAGAAGAGCTTCACTTTCAATAAGAAGAAGAAGGGTGGTGGTTATGTAGTCACTTGGGATAGTGACAACTCCGATAGTGATGATGATGAAAGCTCTAGTGATGATGAGAGGATCACTCGATGAGCCACTGCAAACATCGCCCTCTCCAACAAGCCATCCATCTTCGACACTACATCAACATGCCTTATGGCCAAGCCTACCAAGGTAAAACATGATGATAGTGATGATGATTCTTGTGCTAGTGATGATTGTAGGAGTGATGATGAGGAGGATGAGGACTACTCCAAGGATGATCTATTAGGCATAATAGATCAAATGAGCAAGGGCTACAAGAGGACAACCAAGAAATACAAAATCTTGGAACAAGAGCTCATTGCCAAGAGCAATGAAAATGATACCTTGATGGAGGAGCTTGTTGCTCTCAAAAAGAGTAAGGAGTGCAAAGGAATTGAATAAGAGCTCAAAGCTCTTAGGAAATCCTTTGATGAGCTAGAGGCTTCTCGTGAGTGTCTAAAGGAAGACCACGAGGATCTTGAAATTGCTCACACTAGGCTTAAGGAAGCCCACTCCACTCTACTTGAGCTCATCAAGGAAAAGGACCTTAAGTTGGAGAAGTTCATGAAGGAAGCTAAGGAGGAGCAAGTGATTGTCACTTGTGATATTGGACTAACATGTGATATTGTTGATGATTCTTTATTTGTTAGTCCTACTAATGCTTCATGTAGCTCATCATCATCCACCACAACCAACTCTACCCCTACTACTAGTGATTCATCACTTGTGGTTGAGACTCTCAAGAGAGAGGTGGATGATCTCACCCGCGCATTAGGCAACGCCTATGGTGGGGATGCCCGCTTGCTAAAATGCTTGGGTAGCCAAAGGTTCTCCCTTAACAAAGAGGGATTGGGCTATACTCCCAAGAAGGGCAAGGCGGCCTTTGCTACTCCAAAGCCTCGCTTTGTGAAGGGCAATGGTCGTTATTGCAATAGATGCAAGCAAATTGGGCATCTAGAGATTAAATGCAATAAAATGAACAAGAACAAGAAAAATGCTAATGTACCTTACATTCCTTTTGATTCTTGTTATGTACTTACCAAGGGTGAGAAAGGTGTGCATGCTAGGTTTGTTGGTACACCAATTGTGGGCCCAAAGAAGAAGGCCATTTGGGTACCAAAGAGCTTAGTGACTAACCTCCAAGGACCCAAGCAAGTATGGGTACCTAAAAGACATTAAATTGTTTTGTAGGTAAATTACAAGGCCGGAGGAAGGCATTGGGTGCTTGATAGTGGGTGCTCTCAACATATGATCGGTGATTCAAGAATGTTCAACTCTCTCAAATCAAATGATAGTGGCATTGATAGTATCACATTTGGTGACAATAGCAAGGGTGATGTAAAGGCTCTTGGAAGGATTGCAATCTCAAATGATCATAGCATCTCCAACGTGCTACTAGTTGAAAAGCTCAATTTCAACTTGTTGTCGGTTGCTCAATTGTGTGATCTCGGTTTCAAGTGCATATTTGGTGTTGATGATGTGGAGATAGTTAGTGTTGATGGCTCTAACTTGATCTTCAAAGGCTTTAGATATGAGAATCTATACTTGGTTGATTTCAATGCTAGTGACACTCAACTTTCAACATGCTTGCTCACCAAATCAAGTATGGGTTGGTTATGGCATAGAAGACTTGGTCATGTTGGCATGAAGCAATTGAACAAGTTAGTAAAGCATGACTTAGTTAGAGGCTTAAAGGATGTCACATTTGAGAAAGATAAGCTATGTAGTGCATGTCAAGCCGGAAAGCAAGTAGGCAACACTCATCCATTAAAGAGCATTATGAGTACTTCCAAGGCATTTGAGTTGTTGCACATAGATCTATTTGGGCCAACTACATACACAAGCATTGGTGGCAACAAGTATGGCTTTGTGATTGTGGATGATTTCACTAGATATACATGGGTATTCTTTCTTGGGGACAAAAGTGATGTATTTGACATATTCAAGAAGTTCATCAAGAGAGTGCAAAATGAATTTGAGACCACAATCAAGAAAGTAAGAAGTGACAATGGAAGTGAGTTTAGAAACACAAGAGTTGATGAGCTATGTGAAGAGCTTGGAATCAAGCATCAATTCTCGGCCAAGTATACACCTCAATCAAATGGCTTAGTTGAGAGGAAAAATAGAACCTTAATTGATATGGCAAGATCAATGTTGAATGAGTATAATGTGAGTCATTCATTTTGGGCCGAAGCAATCAACACGGCTTGCTTCTATAGCAACCGCCTCTATTGCCACAAGTTTCTAGAGAAGACACCATATGAGATCTTAAATAGAAGAAAGCCTAACATTGCATACTTTCGGGTATTTGGTTGCAAATGCTATATCTTGAAGAAGGGCACTAGATTGAGCAAGTTTGAGAAGAAATGTGATGAAGGATTCTTACTTGGTTACTCAACTACTAGCAAAGCTTATAGAGTTTGGAATTTAGCTAGTGGTCAACTTGAAGAAGTGCATGATGTTGAATTTGATGAAACAAATGGCTCTCAAGATGAGGAAGATAACTTGGATGATGTGAGAGGAACTCAATTGACCAATGCTATGAAAGAAATGGATATTGGTGATATTAGACCAAAGCAAGTTATTAATGTAGATGACAACAAAGATCAAGTGCTCCAAAGTCCAATCACTCAAGCTAGTGGTTCTCTATTGCAAAATCAAGCTAGTACATCATCTCAAGTGCAACAAGATCAACAAGTGGCTAGTTCATCATCTCCAACTCATGATCAACATCAACATCCAAGCAATCAAGTCCAAGTACTTCAACCAACTAACATTGCAAGAGACCATCCATTGGATTCCATCATTGGTGACATACAAAGAGGAGTTCAAACTAGATCAAGATTGACATCATTTTGTGGTCACTCTTCTTTTGTGTCAATGGAAGAACCCAAGGACATTGATAAAGCATTGAGAGATCCGGATTGGGTAAATGCAATGCATGAAGAGCTCAACAACTTCAAGAGAAATGAAGTATGGGAACTAGTTGAAAGGCCTAAGGATCACAATGTCATTGGAACAAGATGGGTCTTTCGCAACAAGCAAGATCAAGATGGGATAGTAGTAAGGAACAAAGCAAGACTAGTGGCTCAAGGTTACACACAAATAGAGGGTCTTGACTTTGGTGAAACTTATGCCCCGGTTGCAAGATTGGAAGCAATTAGGATCTTACTTGCCTATGCTTGTGCTCACAATATCAAGCTATATCAAATGGATGTAAAGAGTGCATTTCTCAATGGGTACATTCAAGAGGAAGTGTATGTGGAGCAACCTCCCGGTTTTGAAGATGACAAGAAACCCAATCATGTATACAAGTTGAGAAAAGCTTTATATGGACTGAAGCAAGCACCTAGAGCATGGTATGAAAGATTGAGGGACTTCTTGCTATCCAAAGGATTTGTCATGGGCAAAGTTGATACAACACTATTCACCAAGAAGATTGGGAAAGACTTATTTGTATTGCAAATATATGTTGATGATATCATATTCGGTTCAACCAATCAAGATTATTGTGATGAGTTTGGGAAAATGATGGCAAAGGAATTTGAAATGTCAATGATTGGTGAACTTAGTTTCTTTCTTGGACTTCAAATCAAACAAATGAAAGAAGGTACATTTGTGAGCCAAACTAAGTACATCAAAGATATGCTCAAGAAGTTTGGCATGGAAGATGCAAAGAGTATTACAACTCCAATGGGCACTAGTGGAAGCTTGGATAGTGACAAGAGTGGCAACATGGTGGATCAAAAGCTATATAGATCAATGATTGGTAGCCTACTCTATGTGACGGCATCAAGGCCCGATGTGATGTGTGCAAGATTTCAAGCCTCACCAAGAGAAAGTCATTTGAAGGCAACAAAGAGAATATTGAGGTACTTAAAGCATACACAAGATGTTGGATTATGGTATCCCAAAGGTGCAAGCTTTGAGCTAGTTGGATATTCGGATTCCGACTATGCCGGTGATAAAGTGGAGAGAAAGAGCACTTCCAGGACATGTCAATTGTTGGGAAGATCACTTGTCTCATGGTCATCCAAGAAGCAAAATAGTATTGCACTATCTACCGCCGAAGCCGAATACATCGCCGCGGGTAGTTGTTGTGCACAAATCTTGTGGATAAAGGCAACATTGAAAGATTTTAGAATCAATTTCAAGAATGTGCCATTGCTATGTGACAATGAAAGTGCCGTGAAGCTAACCAACAATCCGGTTCAACATCAAAGAACAAAGCATATTGATGTTCGCCATCATTTTATTAGAGATCATCAACAAAAGGGTGACATTGCCATTGAGAGTGTGGGCACCGAAGATCAATTAGCCGATCTATTCACCAAGCCACTTGATGAGAAGAGATTTCACAAGCTAAAGAATGAGTTAAACATACTTGACTTCTCCAACATGAGTTGATGCACTCCCATGATATGACATGCCTCTCCTTTGAGCCCCAAGGTACAATTGGTTGACATGTCATACATTCTGTACTAAGGACATGTTTAGTGCATCTAGTCATAATTTATATGTTCTAGGCTCATTCATGAAAATCAAATGAATTTGAAGTTTATATGGTACCACTATTGTTTCCATGACTTGTATGATCTAGTGGTAGCATATAACTTGTTTAAGTAGCTTGTGATCCTAAGTGTTTAATCTAGAAAACTTGTCTAAATACTTGCTTCAACATGGTGCATGATAACCCTTCTAGTGAGGTGTGAAGAAGCTTGCCCTTGGATCAAACCGAAGCATTTTATTTATGCAAGCAATCTAGGTTGAATCACAAACTTGATCCTCACCCCATATTTCAACATGATAATCTATCTAAAGTTTGCTCCTTGTGGTCAATTGGTGCCAAAGGGGGAGAAAATATTGTTCACAAAGATAGAACTCAAAGAGGAAGAAAATGTTGTGGGGGAGAAAATGTTGTTCACAAAGATAGATCCTAAAGGGGGAGAATTGATAAAAGAAGGGGATCAACTAAAATTTTGAGCACACAAGTAGGGGGAGCAAGCTCTTAAGCATGAATGTTGCATTTCCATGTGCACTTCATATGTATGATGCATAGTTATGCATTTCGTTTTCTTTGATACTTTGCTTGTGTGGTGACTTGCTAGTATAATTTGAATGTTGCATTAAGGTACTAGCATGAATAGGAAGTAGTTAGATTTTTCTTGCTTCATGTTTTTCAAAGTGGTACTAGAGCCTTGCTTATAATGTTGATCTCACGAGGTTTCTAGTTATGTTTGTGTTTTTCCAAGTGGAATCTAACTACACAAGGTGCTAAGATGGTGTTTATCACTACTCCGATGGTATCACGCTTCAAAGGTCTATAATCTTAAACACTTAGCACCTATTGGTAGTCAATGCTCCTAATCTTTCCTATCTAACATGTATGCTTCCAAAATCCAAACATATAGCATACATGTAGGGGGAGCCATTGCTATCAATTTGAATTCATGATCACATGTCCATAATTCTTACACATGGTAATATACTTGGACAATGTGACATGGATTCAATCAAAATTTTATTATAACATCTTTGTGAAAGGTTTGTCACCAATTACCAACAAGGGGGAGATTGAAAGTCCTATGTTTGGTGTTGGTAATTAGTGACAATGCCTAAGTACTAATCCTATGCCTAAGTTGTATGTAGCATATGAGGATTAGTACATTCCAAGGTTGGTGGCAAGATGGACATGGTGATCATGATGGCCACACTTGGATTTGGACGCAACCCTATGTGATCAAGGCAAAGGTATATGCTTAAGGGTTGTGTTTTAGTAACCAAGACACCTAGTGGGTGTGGTTACATTATAGGATAGATAGCCGTACTATAAAGAGGGGAATGACGCGGCTATTGAACTCCTAAGTGCCTCTAGATGTGCATTTCATGATCATATGCATTTGGATAGAACTAATATCGCCTCGAAAAATGATTGTGAAAATGCTAACACACTCACATTTGTTGAGATCACTTGGTGGTGTTAGCACATTTGCGATGGCGGTGAAGTTTAAGCGGTAGAGAGGGTTTGGGTCTCTCTCTCCCTCCCGCCGAGCTTGCGAGCGCGGGATTCAGGCGTTTTTGACAAGTTGAAATGCCTATTTTTCACTACGCCGGAAGTCCGAAAAGAAACGGAGGCGAACGGAGGTCACAGAGGTGACCGGACGCTGCACCGGACGCGGTCCTTGCAGGACCGGACGCGTCCGGTCAGTGTTCAGTGTCTGCGCGTTTTTCAGTTCGATGATCGAACGCAAGGCGCGTCCGGTCACTGATGATCGGACGCGTCCGGTCGTCCAGGGAGCTTACTGGACTCTAACCGGACGCTGGCACGGTCGCGTCCGGTCATCTTCTTAAGCGCGTCCGGTCACTGTTTCGTTGAGCGCTGCTCAGGCGACCAGCGCGTCCGGTCCTGCACGGGACCAGCGCGTCCGGTCGTTCCCGGCGCGTCCGGTCAGTTGGACCAGCGCGTCCGGTCGTTGCTTCGCAGTTAGCCGTTGGGCGACCAGCGCGTCCGGTCGTTTGGACCAGCGCGTCCGGTCAGTGTTTCACGTGTTAGCCGTTGGGCGACCGGCGCATCCGGTCAGTTGGACCAGCGCGTCCGGTCACCCCGATTTCGGCTGTTTAAGTTTCTAACGGCTATATTCGAAGGGGTACGTCTATAAATACTCGTTGGCCGGCTCAAGGCTCAGGCTCTCGGATATCTCTCAAACATTTGACATACTTGTGAGCACTTTGAGCTAAGCAACTCTCCTCCCACTCATCTCTCTTGCTTCTTTGCATATTCGAAGTGAGATTGAGTGATCCAAGTGCATTTGCATTGTGAGATAGCATCTAGTTGGCACTTGGTGGTTGATTTGCTGCGGGATTCTTGTTTCTCTTGGTGGTTGCCGCCACCTAGACGGCTTGGAGCAGCTTGGAGGCGTTGGCAAGAGTTGGTGATTGTTCTTGGCCACCTCCGGTGATTGTGACGGGTTTGTGCCTACCTCGGCGAAGCGCCAAAGGCAACGTTAGTATATTGCTCGTGTCATTGCAACCTTTTGCCATTTGGTAGGTTCTTGTGGTGCCTTTTGAGAGGCTCGGTGTGATACCGATTAGCCACCGAACCATGTGGTGAAGAGGGACACAACGGGGACTAGCGTGCCGGCAAGCACGTGAACCTCGGGATAAATCTTCGTGTCATCACTTTCATATTGTGATTGATTGATCCCGGTGTTTGGTTATCTTGGTATTCATTGTTGATCATATTGGTTGGCTCAATACTTCGCCCCTCGGTGATACCCTCCTATCTCTCTTGTATTAATTTCTTAGTTATCTTTGCTAGCTAGTTAGCTTAGCTAGAGTAGTTCTCTTGTGTAGCTTGCTAGTTGTAGTTGTACTTAACTTCTCGGTTTGACTTGTGCGGTTGAGTGCAAATACTAGAATTGTGAATTGGATAGGTGGCTTGCAAACACCCATAGGCTAAGCAAAACTTGCATCTCGCTATTTGTTATATTGATAAACTTGTTTAGCTTGTCGTTGTAAAAAATTTTAATAGGCTATTCACCCCCCCTCTAGCCATCAAGACCTTTCAGACTGCGACCCAACTAAGCTATGTAGACATGGGCCAAATGCTACGACAGGGAGTCCACCACGATGTCCCCCTCTTCCCTTCATCGCACGCCGCACGACGCCGCATGACCTCTCTTTCGGTCCCATTCGAGGTCAGACCCTGCCATGTACACCTGCCTTGACAAGGATAGGCACGCCTGGTCGATCGGCCAGGACCGAGGGGACAACCATCTTAGAGCAAGCGCCATCCCTGCACCACGCCGCAGACAAGATAGGACCACTAGGCAGTGACAACAAGTATGATAACCACCATCCAAATATGGCTTGATGGGGTGAGCATACGACCCCACTCACTATGGGATGGAGCTCACTGTTGGTATTTCTTAACGAATGCAGAAGAATCCATAAGCATACGGAATTACCGTTGTAGCCTTCATCCGGAAGTATTCAGGGTATCATATTTTTCACAGGGAATGAAGAAACTTATGCTAGCTAATTCACCCAAGGACAACCCAAGGGTAGAGTTGGTAGAAGGTAGAGAAGGATTCCTATGGATTTTGGGTCTAAGGATAGCTAAACTCCACCTATACTTGCTTACTTCGGGCACTGGCGATCACCTAGTCTGCCAAGCGATGCCAGCCTATAGCTCTACACCGTACCTGAACATGGGGGATTGCAAGGGACGGACAGGACTATCACAACTTGCCGCCTACCCTTCAACCAAAGAGTATGAGGCAAATGAAGGTAGCCTTTAGCCTAGACACCACGTCTATGCTAACGACTACTACTATAGTATTGCGCAGGGTCATCCGTCTTTATCAGGGCCCTCTACTAGAGCATCCACCACGGGGATAGATGATGAACCCGCAAACAAGTATAAAAAACTTTACTAAACAAAAACTCAATAGCTAAAGGAAACACGAACACTTACTTAGAAGAAATCTACATTGAAGTACCAATGTTCATCGAGGTACAAGAGCGGGGAGACACCAACAAGTCTGGCTCTTCCCCGAGATTTCCCTCACATCTCTCCACTACTCAACTCTAATTAGCTAGCTAGGGCCTAAGCCCTTTGGAGTGTTGCTTAAGTGTAGAGTGTGGTAGCTCTTCTCCCTTCGAAAGTTGTTGTCCAAATGAGAGGGGGAGAGCCTCTATATATAGGTGGAGGGGGAGGAATGTCCATGGAATATTCCTCCCTAAATGCCCAAAACCAACCTCCACCCACGTCCATGTGCACTGAATCTAGCAATCCCCGCATGCAACCGCCTTAGGATGTCGGCACAGGCCATCTAGAGAAGGTTGGGCCCGAGCAGAGCTAGCAGGTGCGCGGGCATGCCTGGGGCGTGGCCACCCCTGGGCTGGGTCTCCTTGACTCTAGTTTCATCTTGTGGGCCTCTTTGATCTTCTGGAGTGGGCCTGTGTAGGTAATGCGGTGATTAGTGGTGTTTAGATTTATGCTTTGGCCCTTTTCTCCCCTCTTGGCTAGGCCCTGATTGGCCTAGTTGTGGGCCTTCCACTCTGGGCTCATGCCGGGTGTTATATGATAGTATCTTTTGTATACTTTTTGGCACAATTCTTGTATTATCCCGACATGTCCTCCTGCAAGTGATGAATCACCAAAACTTGTGAAACTTTGTTAGTTATAAGCCTTATATCTAAGTTTGGTGCTTGTTTTATATAAGAGTTGGTGGTTAAAAGTGTGAGTTAAGAATCACCAACACTCATGACAACGAACTTGACTTTCAAGGCCACCCAAGCCGACGAAGGCCATGACCCTAGAGCTTGGGAAGTGGCCATCGGCTCCACGACCAGCAAGACTACCAACTCCTGTACGACGAGTCGAAAAGATCAAGAGGCCAAGACGAAGACTACGTCGCATAGGATGTCTAGCAAACCACCATCATGCCAATAGTGCCATTACAACCGACATAGTAGCACCAAGCCACCCCATACCGCAACATGGTCACAAGACCATGACGACAACCACACTAGGACGTGCGCTACCCCAAGACAAGATGACCTTCTATGCCACCAAGTTAGTGTTGGTATTTCTTAATGCATATAGAAATAATCAACAACTACACAGAATTACTGTTGTAGCATTTCACCCAGAAGTATTTAGGGTATCGTATTTCCATGAGGAATGAATGTGTAAAAGTCTCTTAGCTAGTTCACCTAAGGTAACAAGAAGAAAGATAGCTTGGGTTGCAAGGTTTTTTAGGGATAGAGATCCTAAGTTAAGATAGCCTTGCCACTAAAGACTTGCTTTGGGCACTAGATAACACTTGGTCTACTAAGCGTTGCCAGCCTATGGCGCTACGCCGTATCTGAACGTGGGGGATTATGAAGGATGGGTAGGGCTATCACCACCTGCCACCTACCCCTCAACCGAAGGATACGAGGCAAACAAAGGTAGCCTCTAGCCTAGACACCATGTCTACGCTATCGACTACTACTTTAGTGCTATACAGGGTTATCCATCTTTATCAGGAGCCCTCTACTAGAGTATGTGCCACATGGACAGACGACAAACCAGCAAGTAAATAGTAAATAAGACTACTTAAAGTAGAACTCACCACAAAAGATAACACACGAACCGTTGCACTCCAAGTAGCACTAGGTCCATCAAGGTACAAGTGAAGCGGGAGCTAACATTCCTAGCATTCCTTCTATTACAAATGGAGGTAGCTAACAATCTCGGTACTTCTTCAACTCTTTCTCTTCCTCACTCACTCCCTATTCTATTCTAGCTAAAAGCTAAGATATGAGTGTGGCTTTTCTTCTCTACTTGCTACATTGTGTATCCTTTATGTTGCTACCCAAGTGTTGATGAATGATATGAGGAGAGGAGGCCTCCTTTTATAAGTGGAGAGGAGGGAATGTCCATGGAATATGCTTGGATCCCCACATGGAAAGAGCATACTAACGTTTAGGTACATTGAACTTGGCCAAAACCCTATGAACCATCCTTAGAGAGGCGGTATGAACCGACCTGATAAGGTTGGGTCCAAGGCAGGCCACCGGGGCCGCACCCAAGGTGGGCCACCTTGAGTCCAACTTTGTTGGCCTGGCTCCCGTGATCTCCTAGACTTGGCCCATGACCATTTTCTGCGGAGTTGAGATGCTTTGACTTGGGTTTGGCCTTGTTCTCCACCTCTTTTGGGTCCTGATTTGCTGGTAGTGGGCCTTCTCTCCCTTGGGCTCATGTCGGGTGTTTATTTTATTGTGTTTCTTATGTACTTTTGGCACATTTCTTGTGTAATTCTGACATGTCCTCCTGCAAATGGTAAATCACCAAAACTCATGAAATTGATTAGCTATAAATCCTAATTCTAAGTTTGGTGTCCATATTGGTTCTTTTTATGTGATAGTTGGTGGTTAAAAGTGTGAGTTAAGGACTGCCAACAAATTCCCCCACACTTAGCCCTTTGCTCATCCTCGAGTAAAGTTAAGGACTAAGATGGGTCATCTCCTTGATATGATATCTGCATATAAGTTATTCCAAGCTTCACCTGCACCTGTGAACATTCTGAGTGTCTACCAAAGAATCTTAAGTGATTGGATAATGGAACAGTAAGGATTCAAATCCCCTTACTATACTTTGCTCAGAAACTTAGATTTTGTTTGATTTTAAAAATATAAAATTTAGCTTTGGTCCTCAAAATAATTCACTCGATCACTCAATGTGTATAGTCCTCACCAAAGCCTTTTGACATTTGCCTTCTTTTCATTCTACCTCTAAAGGTTTTTTTTGGAGTTTTGGGTAGGTATGAAAGAGAGGCATACTTGTATCACATAATATTGCTAAGTCAAAAACCGGATCTAAGGAGATGCAAGTCATACACTTTGATCAATATTGTGGAAGTGTGTAGAATTTTGAAAATTTTCCTAATTCTAAACATTTTTATACTCCTTTGATCATGGCCCTCTCTTTTTGATGATTGCCTTTTATATGAAAGTATGGGCTATCTTTCTCTCTCTCTTTCTTCTTTTTTCTTTTTTCTTCATGCTTTTTAGCATGGGATTATTCATGCTCTTCAGCAAGGATTTTTTCTCATGCTCTTTTGGCATGGATTTTATTTTTTTTATCTTTTTTAGCATAGTCCATACTTTGTTTGGCACATGAAAACTTTTGAGAGAGATACTCATGTCATATGAATGGTGTATTTTTATTTAGTGGATGAAAATTGCATGTTTTTGCATAACTCTTAGTGTAAGAGTTAGCATTTTATTTTGTGGATGTACGTGAATCTTGATCATGGGTGCATAACAAGAATCTCAACAAGGATCACAACAATTTGACAAAACTTAATGTAAAAATAAGCAGCATATGACTAAGGTTTTATATCATGGAATATTGTCATATGGTCTTGGTAGGAATTATAATCATTTGAGGAGCATGCTAATCGAGATTTTGATTTTATAAATAAATCCCAAGTACTTTGCAAAATTGAGCAAGTTTCATTTCCATCCTACTATATCTCATATTCCAATTACCTAGATAAAATGGGGTCCCTCTGATAAGTTGTTCTCAAGTTCAGGAATATTGACAAGGAATAAAGAGTATGCAAAAATTCTCATCAAAGGATAGCATGGAGATAGAGTGTCATTTGTTTTATATTTTAAATTTGTTTATTTTTAAACTTTCTTAATGTAGAGAGTGAGGGTAGTATTGCACAAACCATCGTTATACATGAAGGAGTTTAAGGGATTCAGCTGTGGTTTGGCTAGGTTTAGCCAATCCTCTTTGAAGTTATATGTCCTGTCCTTCTACATGATGATCGTCCGAGATTGTACAACGTGTTGGGAGGAGATCTCGAATAAGTGTTAGTTATGCTTGAGAGATCTTCCCCACACTTATTCTTGTACCTGTTTTATTTAATAAAAGAAAATAAAAGAACCAACCAAGGGCTCTACGGTGTTTTGAATACTAGGGAGCCTAAATTATTATTATTATTATTATTATTATTATTATTATTATTATTATTATTATTATTATTATTATTATTATTATTATAGCAAAACATATTTATATTATTTTATAGAGAAAATTTTTCTTACTCTCTATGAGTAGTTACTCCCACGTGTACCTGTGTATTCTCTACTCCCGCAACATGACGGGCGTTGAGTTGATTGGCGGGTCAATTGAGTGGATCCATTACGGATGGCCTAAAACAATTGGTCCTACTCCGTATCTTACTTCTTTCTCCTTCCCATTTGGGGTCTTGATTAGATACCTAAATTTACCCCTAAATTCTACTATGCAAAAAAAAATTCTCCATCACATCAAAATGTCGGCAAATGCATGGAGTACTAAATGTAGATGAAATCCTAAACTAATTGTACAGTTTTGTTGCACTTTACGAGACGAATATTTTAAGTCTAATTAATCAATTTTTGAATAATTTTTTACACTAAAAAACAAAAATTACTACGGTGACAGAAACACTGTAGCAACTTTTGCCGAATCGGCCGCCCGATTCGGTGCCTCCACAGATGGAGGCGGCGGCGACAGTCTCCACCGCTGTCCTCCTCGGCCCCTCCCCACCCCTTCCCATCAGCGCAATACAGGACGGTGCTCCTCTCCAGCAGCGACGACCCCTCCCCTCCACCTGGTGGCCTTAGCGTTCCACCTGGTGGCGGCGCAGGGCAGGGTCAGCGGTGGCTCCCCCTCAACCTAGCGTCGACGGCGGCTCCCCCTCAACCTGGCGTTGACGACCGTCCCCTCCACAACCCACCGCGACGGCCCGTCCCCGCCACCCGGCACGTCATCCCAGAGGCAGATGTGGCGACCGGCTGCCCTCCACCTCGGTGGTCGGCCTTCCCCGGCTCCCTTGCCGGCGGATCCCGCAGATCCATCGAGGAGGCTGCGGATCCCGCGGCATCTTGTCCTCCTCTCCTGGCTGTGGCCTCACCCTTCCCAATTGCAACGGTGGTATATAGTGAAATTATTTCTAAGTGTATTGTTGAATGTTTCTTCACAGATTAGAGTATCAGTTCATACTTGCTACGATTAAAATAATGGTTTTCCAATATGTATATGCAGGAAGACTCGTTACCAGCCTGACTGCTGGCTGCATTCAGTGTGC
Source organism: Saccharum hybrid cultivar R570 (assembly GCA_038087645.1). Taxonomy (NCBI): domain Eukaryota; kingdom Viridiplantae; phylum Streptophyta; class Magnoliopsida; order Poales; family Poaceae; genus Saccharum; species Saccharum hybrid cultivar. Next base: position 1,866,713 of record JAQSUU010000293.1, read on the forward strand.
TTTGCTGGTTCTAGTCGGCCACCGCAGCGCAGCTGTTGGTCTACCATCGAGATCAAGATGAGGTGTGTTGTTGCTGGTATAACATAGAGTGATTCTCCTAATTTGATTGATTTGTTTGTCCTACGAGCCTAATCTCCTTCCTGCGAAACTAGATCTGAAGATAGTTGACGCAATCTTTATGTTTCTAATTCCTTTATTTACTTTATTCCAAAAATCTCTGTTGGAGTTGATTTTGATCCTGACACGTAGACTATTTGATGATTCTCCTGAACTGATGGCCGACGACCAGGTAGCAATTCGTTATCCTTTCCCGAGGCTGTCTCCAACAGGGTATCCATTGGGGTATCCGAACGCAAAATGGGTCTTCAATAGGATACCTATAGCCTCCAACAGAGTACTTATTTGAAATACTTATTTTGGGTGTCAGGAGATCCACAACCCAAATATAGGTATTCTCTCTTCAGAAGACCCATTTGCAGAAAGGATTGTCTTTTGGGTCTTGTTGTTGGAGAAGACTAAAAATAGGCATGGAACCCTTTGACTGTAGTGTTACCTAAAGGACAAATGAGTCTTATATTTTGGGTTGCGATTGTTGGAGACAGCCTTAGTTAATGCTTTTTGGCTATCTACTCACTCTGCTGGGCTACAAATTCGTTATTTAATTAGAAGAGTGCTACTAGTCACTAGAAGATGTGCTCGCATATTATTCTCTTGTTGCTTTCACAAAAGAAAGCTTCCCTGCATATGGTTTTAGTTAAGAGTATGGTCGAATACTTTTCTGAATTAAAACGAATATTCTTGGATACTATTTTTCAGAGTAGAGTATGTTTAGATACTTTGTCACAGAAGAGTATGTTTAGATACTTTGTCACAGAAGTGTATGTTAGATACTTTTTCACATAATAAGAGTATGTTTCGATACTTTTCTTAGATAGTAGATAGTAGTATCATAAGATAACTTTCGTATTGCAGTATTACTTGATATTTTTTTTAGATAGCAGTACAAGGAACGCCTGTATAAGAGTATGCATCCAAGTTTCTGTATGACTCATACTAATTCTGATCTGAATTAGTGTTTGTTATTTTTACGACCAAAGGCACTTTAGATCCAATATGAGTATGTTTAGATACTATTTTTCTAATATGAAGTATGTTTAGATACCTTTTTCAGGTAAGTGTATGTTTGGATACTTTTGTTGATCAGAGTATCATTTGATATTTTTCATATTGCAGTATAAATTGATACTTTTTTCAGATCGCAGTATAAGAAATGCCTGCATAAGAGGTATGCATCGAGGTTCCTACATGACACGTCATCTAAATTTTCATGGACATATGACAACATTTTGTCTGATTGGTTTGGAATCATGATGTTCAGGAAGGACTCGACTATATGAGGGATGACTATGGCACGGTGAAGTAGCAAGTTCAGAGTTTATAGCTGAACCTATCTCATTAGTTTAGTATCACCCATTTTTAAGACCAAATGGAATGTATAATCTTATGTGCGCCCATAGATCAATCACACATAAGCTGATAAATTAAAGGGAGTATCATCACAAATGTTATTACATCACGATTATTATCACATAGTCTTTACATAAATATAGTGGAAATAAAAAGACAACTCTCTCTCGTGGTAGCTCCAAGCACAGGCACATTGACTGGTTGACCGTAAGACTAGTAATCCTTAAGGAAGTAGGAGTAGTAGTCACTATTTGCATTATCTATTACCCATCCAGGATTTTTATCCAAATAAGAAAAATAAACAAGCGTAAGTACATACTCAACAAGTGTAACATGGGGTTCATGAGGCTCAAAGGCATGACATTGGTTTAACAACATTTAGCTTTTAGTTGGCATAATTTTAGCATATCAATAGCATCAATTTGTCTCAATTTACAATAAACATATGATCAATGTAAAATAAATAATGAAAAAAAAACATATTAATCTTTCGTGATCAACTATTTCATAAGGGTCCAAGGCCACTCGTGACCGTGAGCACGGCTGTTATAACAGTTTTACACTCTGCAGAGGTTGTACACTTTCACTGTGAGTCATGTAGCCCATATGTCCGGGTCAATTACTCCCAAAACACTTCCAAAGTGAGCAGACAAGGTAACACTATGAAGTCTTTTAAAGGTTCGTCTAACAAGTTAGGGCCATTAGATTCAGTCGGCAAACAAATGTAGAGTCCTCCTTCCATATGGCACAATGACACGCAGCCTATACACATAAGGATAGAGGCCGCACTATACCTGATTCATCAAGTCATTCTTACAAAAAAAGGTTACCACTAACAAGCTAGAAAATGTTCTTCTATATGACTAAAGTCAGAGCCATATAGCCCTCACAGTTGTACTGTAAGTCCCGAATGTTCGCTTATAGATGAGTCCTTATGGAGAGAAACTAGAGCACCATAAGATAGCCCAATGCTCTAGCCCCTTTACGAATGTTACTAAAAAGTCATCTTTTAATGTTTGTTGCATATTCGATTAATCAAATTACAAGATCATAGTTCATGTTGAGCACTAGCAAAGCTATTCAATGCAATATCATAGGTGCCAGGGTAATGGATCAAAACTAAATCATCCTTAGCAAGGGAATACATGCATAATAAATGTAATTGTTTATAATGAATAGGACAACAGGGATAATCCCATGCTATATGTAACACCCCTGGTGTTAGTTAGCCTCATAATGCATTCATAATGCATGATCATAGCATCCTAGTCTCATATCATGAGCATAGCATCATGTTTGATGAGTCAAAATGGTTGAAACATTCCTTTGGAATATTGGAAACATAAGTATGCAACATACTCAATTATGCTTGTTTCATAATTTAGGTTTATGAAATATGGTTTTTGTGTAGATGACACTTGTGATGCTTTAACATGATCTCTAGTAGCTTAACTATGCTTAGGACACCTAATGGATCAATGTTCATGTTGACCATTTCATCTGATTAAGCCTCTAACTCATGGTTGACTTTGGTTGACCCCTAAACCACTTTTGCTTCTTGATTTCGAAAGTGCTACCAAATGATTTCACATGGATGTGCAACCTATAGTAAAGTTGTAGCAAATTTAGTAAGGAAGAAAAGTTTCAATATAGCCATTTCATGAAAATGCCTAGAACATGCTCAAATAGGGACCACAAGTCAGCAGAAGTGCTGTCCAACACTTAGAAAATTTTGGTTAAGTCCTAACTGACTTGCAGTTTCAAGTGCTCGACTTTAGAACCTTGTATCTCCTAACTCACTTAGCTCTATGAGATTGTCAATATCACCATCCCCTAATTCTCACTGGTTTAGGAAATATAGAGTAGGGAAAGGTTGGGTTCAGTCGAGGCTTAACTGAAACTCTATTTCAGTTTCTAGGTGACCTACTTTGGGGCGTTGTATCTCACTAACCAAGCCGAGTTAGCCCATGATCTTATTGACAAAATTGTTTATCTCATGTCCCTCTACAACTTTTCTAACTACACCTCGCACCGAATCAACCTATGTTAGGAGTAATTGGATGACTAAATTGCTCTGTCAGTCGGTGTTAACTGAACTCGATTTAGTTCGTCAGTTCAAAATGCTGAACTCGGCCGCGACCGTAGCCAACCGAGCTCAGGAACCCGACACCGCGTGGACAACACGCGTCGAGGCCATGCTGTCCTCGCATGTTCAAGGTCACCACGCCGCCTGGAGTGTCCCCGCTCGCCCTCATTCTCCCTCCGCCTTAATCCCTGGCTCGTCCCATCTTCTTTCTTGCATCGACATGAAGCCGAGCTCCACCGTCTGCACCGAGCCGCGCCTCCACCCCATTGGAGCTCGAGCGCTCTCACACATTGCATTTCCACTACTTCAGCTAGCTCATGCACCCACCACCTTGGCCTCCCGAACCAAGGCATTGCCGCATTTCGTGATCTGCCACCGTCGGCATCACCTGAGCGCTGCCGCGCTCGAAGCCCACCGTGGCCGAAGTGACCCGACATTTCTTTGTTCCTTTCTGGTAGTGTTCTGTGTCCCTCTTAAGCCGTCGATGGTGTAGCGCCAAGTCTTTTAGACTCTACTGTCCGGACCTCGCCGGAACATGCCACCGCGTAGTGCACGCTCCGTCTCGCCGCCATCTCCGGCGAGCTCAGGTCCGGCGGTTTCGCTTCCCTTCTCTTCTTCTTAACGAGCGCATTGCATGCCTTAGGGGTAGAGCTTGTAGCGTGTAAGATGTTACCGCCGATGGTAACCTTGACAGCGATGAACGCCATTGTGTCCTTGGTCTTGCTGTCGCCGCCGTAGAACTGACGCGAGGCCAAGGCTCACTGTCTCCTCTGTCGTCTCTGTACTTACCCTAGCAGCTCCGCCTCATCGTCCAGAGCATGTAGCTGTCCTCACCGTGCCCTCTTGTGCTCCCTACCGGATGGCGCACCGCCATCGCCATGGCTGGCGACGAGCATTATCCGGCCAACCTTAGGTCACGCAAAGCACCTCTATCGATGCGGCTCGATGAGGTAGTCACATTGGTGGGGTTCGTTTCGCCGGAGACCTCGCCGACGGTGAGGAAATTGCCGGCGAGTGCCTCCCCTGCTCCCTCCTCGTTTTGGCTGAATGGGCCTTAGTTGGGCCGAGGCGGTCCTATGGCCGTAGCGGGCCGGCTGGTCAAGGCCCGTTTCAGTTTTGTTTTTGTTTTCTTTTTCCAGAAATTAAAATGTTGTGTTGAACTTTGTGAACCCAAAGAAAATAGTATAAAAATCATAAAAAGGAAAATGAGGACTTTCTAGAATCCTTGAAATGTGTGCTTTGCAGTAGTATAATAATTTATGACATGTTAGTTTATGTTCTCTGAAGTTGGTAATTGCTTTTGTTAAGCACTTTATTTAATCATATGAATTTGGTAATTTTGTATCTCATTATATACTGCTCCTAGGGCTATAAAAATTTGGTGAGGTGATAAGCATGCTTTGATGTTACTGCAGTTAACTTTTTCATGAATTTTGGAGGTCACATGCTTTATTTATAAATTCCCTTTTTGTATATGCTTTATATTGCTTATACTTTTCTTTATTGTGATATCTCCCATTTATACTTGTCAAATTGAGATGAAATTTTTATGGTAGCCTCCTGGTACCATGTATCTGCCTCTGTAATTTTATTAGAGTTTTCTGGGAATCTTTTATTTTTATTGCCATTTATGCCTAAGCATTTAAATAAATAGAAAAGGTCAACTAAATAAATGTTTATACAAGTAACATGATATGATCTGGTGTTACTTTAACATGCTCTAGCTGGTAGTAAAGTTGGTTTGGTCCAATTGTGCTTTTGCATCATCATTAATTTTTTAATTTAGAGAATCTGCCATTCTGGACAGATTTGCTAGTTAAGAGAATTAACCTATGATAATGATGCTTTCATGCTTGGTGAATTATAAAAAAGTTGTTAAGAACTTCATGAACTAGTCGCTGGTAAAATTTGGTGACATTTGGACTCATGGTTTAGAAATGGCAGCTGTTCAAAGTTCAAGTCAGAATTGTTTGCTCTCTGTCTTTTTAGGACAGTTTCGGTGGGTGTGCTATTTCGACCTGGTAAATGATAAAATCATGCTTAGATGTTTATAAATGAATTGTAGATAATTTCATAATCTTTCCAGATTGTCCTCATGCATGTCCATTGGAGCTATAGAACTCTAGTTATGAACTTTCTAAGTTGCTGCGGTTAACTTGTCAATGCGCTAAATTCTGGAACTTGTTATATGTGTGTTAAGTAGGAACTTTGTGGTACTTAGTGGTTACTTATGGATGTTTAAACATGTTAATACCAGAGAGGAAATTTGCACCTAAGTTTAAAGTGATTTGAATAGAGCACCATGTAGCTTGATTTTTATTGCTTAGATTGTTGCATTATTCATCACATTCATCATGCATACATGCTCATATGCTCATCATGTCACATCTGTGAATACATGAGATTTATTGGTGCATATATATGCAATAGGTGTACCGAGGAACGTGACATCGGTAAAGCTCCACAAGACGTACCCGTTGGAGTTGGAACCAGTTCGGAAGCCGAAGGTCCAATCCGACGGAACTGGAGGAGACGTGGGAGCCATTCGTGAAGCCGAGCCCAAAGTCTTCTTCTGTGTCAGTTAAGGCAAGCCCCGGAGCATTATAAGCCTCCTACTTTCAAAGCAATTAATTATATATGTATATGTATTGTTGCATTAAGTGGTAGGAGTTATTTGGAACCTTTGCTGCATTATATCATTCCTTGTCTAGATATATGAATCCATGAATCCTATGTAGACAGGATCATCTATATGCTTAGCCCTGCCTGATTATAACGGTAATGTCAGGTGATCTCCTATCACCTGCAAAGTAGGAAGTATTGGGTCACGGTTGGCTATATTTGCTATCGTGGAAAAGAACCAAGTGTTAATAATGAATTTAGACCGGGCGGGATGTCGATAGCGAAGCAACAAGACACAGAGGTCTTGGGTGTGGAACTATCTCCGTCTATGTCAGTTAAGGACCGATCCGCTGTACTTCCTTAGTCATTTTGAATGCAGCCTAACACTTAGCTGGTCGGCCTGAGGTTGCCGACCGTAAAGCCGAGTAGCTCAACTCAGGCTACGAAGCCGAAAAGTGTAAGTCGCCTTGGAGGGGAGCCATGTGGGACCAAGGGCAGGTGAGTTAAAAATTCTAAACTTTCTGGCCACTGGAATCCCTGAGAGTGCGGTGCTGTTCGGGCCCATCCTGAGTTGTACCAAAGGTGACTATTGACGACTCTTGCAAAGTATGCCCGGTTGGTGTTAGGAATCCCCCCCTTAGCTGAGTTAGAATCGATTTGAATCGCCGTCTCTCCCGGATAGTGAGAAACTTGACAGAGCAGAGGCAACGTAGATTTCACTAAATCTACTGATGGTTCTGAAGATGATGATGAGATAATGATGGCCTTAATAACCTGATTTGGTTACTATTGTTTGCTTAGCTAAATCAAGTGATTGCTATAGTACAGGTACTAATCTAGAGGATAGGTTAATAATGATTAACTTGATGCTTAAAGCAATAATGATTACTTATCTGTACTTAAGCTTTTTATGCAAATGTGTCAAGCTAGCCCACTTATACAAAGCCTTGCATACTCTTTGGTGTCACTTTATTTCTAGTTTTTGACGGGTAAGTCTAGCTGAGTACCTTCCCGTACTCAGGGTTTATTTCCACCTTGTTGCAGGTAGCAGATTCTTACTGGTTACCTGAAGTACTATCTTGCTGTTGGGTGTGAAGACTAGACCATTGGGCATGGTCTCTGTAGTATTCTCTTCTATTATGCTTTTGCAGGATGTGACTATGCACTGGCAGTATTTGAACTAAATGTGGTTTCAAAACTATGTTGCTTTCCCTATTCCTAATTTGGTTTGTAATAACTTATTCGTACTCCGATGTATGAGAGCTACTTATGAACTATTGTAACAAATGTTGTGTTATGTTGAATCACTATGATCTTGGTTGCTCTCGGGTTGGTTTGAAATCCCTCATGATTTCGGGGACTATCGGGGGTTATATGGGCTTAAGTTTGAGAATTTGATCGCTTCAGCGATTGTTTTTAGACTTGTGCTCTTATAATTCGGACGGTTCTGTGACAGCTGGCATCGGAGCAAGATTCAACACTAAACATTTCATTTGTGTATTTAAACAAAAGTTTTTGTGAAAAATCTTAATTCTAATCTAAAGAGTGCTAGTGGTCATATCCTATATGCCCAAATAAGGACTATTAGGTGGCTTATTAAAGTACTAACTTGGGGGTTCTTGTTTGTTTTTCTGTTTCGTCGTCCATACAGCGTGCTATTGTATGGATGCCATCTGCTTGGGTGGTAATGTATGGATCACATTACCTCTACGCCCTGATAAGCGAGAGTTGTGAGAGCATGACCGTCCAACCGTCAGTCTAGGGGAGAGTAGTTGTGGTTACTCGTATATTTATATGTTTAATCATGTATCTATGAGGGTACTTAATTGTGGGTATATATGTCGGGTAGCTTTGATACTGAAGTATATACATCGGGGGATGTATGTATGGAAAGTATTTAGTTTACTGCTTTTCTTGTGTGTTATATTGGGAACTGTTGGGCTGAAATGCAATTTTCTGTAGGTACACTAACAACGTTTCCTATAGAGCGGCTAGTTATCATTATTGAGAGAACGTGTGTATGCTACCGACCTATATGCTAGAATTTTAAAATTCTTCCTAGGTTTGTGAGGACGTATGGTTCGCACATGCACCATGTTCACATCATGCATTGTATTTTGCATTATCCCCTCCCTTATAAATGCTTACCCCGCTCTTTCAAAAAAAATTCTTTCCTCCAAATGGTTTTCCCGTAAGCAGTTGCATTCTTTTGCAAAGGACTGATGTAATCAACCGATCTAGTGGAGTTGTCGTTAGTTTCAACCTTGGGAACACAATTTGGGTCTGATCAGTGGAAGCGAACAATACACCAAAAGTTCTTGATGGGTCTCTTGTGATGTATCTCCTTGAGTTGTGATGTCTTTTGAGTTACAACTCGCCTCCCTATAACTCTAACCTTGGGATCACCTTTGTTTGCTACCCCTTCTTATATGATGTGTTCTACACACTTAATTCTTGACATGTGAGGATTTCTCATGGGTGTTGGTTCAGTAATGGTGTTACGATTAGTAATCTATGGTGCCACGATGAAACTGAGGGCGTCCTGTGGGCGCGCACACAAGGTTGTGCTGCTCGGCACGCGCTGGTATCGAGGATTGCTAGTCATGATCCATTATGGAGCTACACCGATGTGTTATCTTTCCGTGAGCTTTTCCTTCGTTATCTTTCCCTATCTTGTCAAAAGATCCTTGTCTCGAACCTAGATGTTTCTTTTGTTAGGATTTGAAACCCTGATAGTTGGATACAACCTCTTTGACATGCTTATATAATTCATCAGCAACCTTCCAACATCGTCAATACTCACTGGCTTTCCGTAACTGCAGATGCCTCGTCAGCTTCGCTCTAGCAGTAGGAGTCATGATAATGTGGAGCCTCGCTCATCTCATCCTCAACAACCTACTTTTGCTAAATTACTACAGATGCTTGCTGAAAGTCAGTGTTCCTTGGCTGAAAGTGTCCGTATCAATGTCTATCAAGGACCTGGGCCTATTCAATACAATAACTATAAGGATTTTTTTGGATACTGAGCCTCCTATCTTTTGAGAAGCAGAAGAGCCACTTCAAGGAGATGAATGGTTGAACTCTATTGAACAGAAGTTTCGCTTACTCAATGTGGTCGATGATATGAAAACAGAGTATGTTTCGCAACAATTACAAGGCCCTGTAGGTAATTGGTGGTACCATTATAAGAGCACTCTGCCTGAGAATGATGGGGTAGTTTGGGATCAGTTCAAAGAAGCTTTTCGATGACATTACATTCCTCCCAGTCTTATGGCTATCAAGCACACTGAGTTCATGAAGCTCATTCAAGGTGACCAAAGTGTAACTGAATATTGGCATGAGTTTATTAATCTATCAAGGTATGCTCCAGATTTTGTCAACACCGATGCAAAGAGAATTGCTAGTTTCAAGAGGGGACTTTGTCCCAAATTGATGAAGACCATGTGTAATAGCAAGTGTGCAACGTTTTTGTCAGCGATACTCTAATGAAAGAAAACTGCAATGTTGTTCATGCTGCTTCTAAGTGTCGCCAGATAGCTTCTGAGGCTAGGGCTTCTCAATCTAACACTTTTATAATGATTACTTCCCATCCTCAATCATCTGATGTATCTGCTAGATATCATCCATATCAGAAAAAGGGTCAGGTCAAGAAGAGCAATGTTAAGAAAGGGAAGTCTAACGTCCTGCCAAGTATCCGACCATGTTGGAACTGTGATACGCTAGGTCATTGGGCCAAAGATTGTCCTCATCCTCAAAAGAATTTAGATGGAAATGATGTAGATGTGTGTAAAGGACATGTCAAATACACCACGGTGGAACAAGTTCCTACCGGCGAAGTCATTACGACTGGTGCATTTCTAGTCAACCAACAACCTGTTGTTGTGCTGTTTGATTCAGGCGCTTCTTATTCTTTCATCAGTTCAACCTTTGCAACCAAGCATGGTGTAAAAATGGTTACCTTAGATAAAGGTGGTTACAATATCCGTGCAGCTGGAAATAATATCTCCACCAACCAGTTAGTCTTAGGAGCAAAGATCGAGATAGAAGGACGTTTGTATGATGTGGATCTTGTGGTATTACCAGGATTGGGTCTTGACATAATCTTGGGAATGAAGTGGATGAGTGGAAATGGTGTTCTAATTGATACCTCTACAAGAGTGATTGTGCTGAGGGATCCAAATGATCAACAAGCATTTCTAGTGCAGCTTCCTCGAGATGTTAGTCCTCAGACTACAGTTAATGCTACCATAGCAAAAGCAAAGGAAATAGCAGATGTTCCTGTGGTATGCAAGTTTCCGGATGTCTTTCCTAATGATTTGCCTGGATTACCTCCGGATCGTGATGTGGAATTCAAGATTGAGCTACTTCCTAGTACTGCACCGATCTCAAGAAGACCATATAGAATGTCACCAAATGAGTTAGCTGAACTTAAGACCCAACTGGGTGAACTTTTGCAGAAAGGTCTGATTCATCCTAATTCTTCTCCTTGGGGTTGCCCTACCATCTTTGTGAAGAAGAAAGATCAGTATCTACGCATGTGTGTAGACTATCGGCCGCTCAATGCAGTCACTATCCAGAATAAATATCCATTGCCTCGTATTGATATTTTGTTTGATCAGTTATCCAAAGTGAAGGTATTCTCGAAAATTGATCTGAGATCTGGGTATCATCAAATCAATATTCATCCTAAAGATATACCAAAAATGGCTTTCTCTACCAGATACGGGTTGTATGAGTATCTAGTCATGTCTTTTGAATTAACTAATGCCCTTGCACATTTCATGTACCTGATGAATTCGGTATTCATGCAAGAATTGGACAAATTCGTGGTCGTCTTCCTTGACGATATTCTCATCTATTATGAGAATGAAGAAGGACATGCTGAGCATCTGAGAATTGTACTATCCAGATTGTGAGAACATCAACTCTACGCCAAGTTCAGCAAGTGTGAATTCTGGTTGAAGAAAGTACCTTTTCTCGGTCATGTATTGTCAGGTGATGGAATTTTTGTAGATCCCACTAAAGTATAGGAAGTTTTGGATTGGAAGGCACCTACTACTGTTCATGAAGTTAGAAGTTTTCTTGGATTGGCTGGCTACTATCATCGTTTTATTCCAGATTTCTCCAAGATAGCCAAGCCTATGACTCGATTGCTCGAGAAGGACTGGAAATTTGATTGGACTCCGGAGTGTGAGCAAGCTTTTCACACACTACGAACTTTATTAACATCAGCTCCTGTGTTAGCTCAACCGGATATTGAAAAACCGTTTGATGTGTATTGTGATGCCTCAGGCACTGGTTTTGGCTGTGTACTCATGCAAGAAGGCCGAGTTATTACCTACGCTTCATGTCAGTTGAGAAAACATGAAGTCAACTATCCAACTCATGATTTAGAGTTAGCTGCTATGGTTTATGCTTTAAAGATTTGGAGACACTATTTGCTAGGAAATGTGTGTAACATCTATACAGATCATAAGAGTCTCAAGTATATATTCACCCAGCCCGAGCTGAATATGCGACAAAGAAGATGGTTGGAGTTAATCAAGGATTATAATCTTCAAGTGCACTATGATCTGGGCAAAGCAAATGTGGTTGCTGATGCTTTGAGTAGGAAATCTCATTGCAACTCTCTAATAGAAGAAGATTTTCATCTGTCGCATCTCTTACACCCTGCTATACTCCATAATATCACTGTTGAGGGTTCTCTGAGAAGTCGAATCATCGAGCTACAGAAGATAGATGTAGGTGTATTTCACATTAAGAGAAAGATGAAAGAGCAAGAAACTAAGTATTTTCAAGTCGATGAGAAGGGAATTCTCTCTTTCAAGGATAGACTCGTGGTGCCAAAAGATAGAGAACTTAGAAATCAAATCTTATCTGAAGCCCATTCTTCTAAGTTGTCCATCCATCCTAGCAGTAGTAAGATGCACCAAGATTTGAAACCTCTCTATTGTGGACTAAAATGAAGAAAGAAATTGCAGCCTACATTGCTAGATGTGATAACTGTTGCAGAGTCAAAGCGATACACATGAAGCCTGCTGGATTGCTTCAACCATTACCAATTCCAGGCTGGAAATGGGAAGAAATTAATATGGATTTTATCTCTGGAATTCCTCATTCTGAGAAGGGTCATGATTCCATTTGGGTTATTGTTGACTGATTGACCAAATCTGCACATTTTATCCCCGTTGGAATTGACTATCGCCCACATCAATATGCTCAGATATACGTAAATCAGATAGTTCATCTTCATGGAGTACCAAGGACTATTATATCTGACCGTGGACCTTAGTTTACTGCTCATTTTTGGGAATGTCTACGCAAAGAGTCAGGTACAAACATAGTTAGAAGTTCTGCTTACCATCCTCAAACATCTAGGCAAACTGAGCGGGTAAATCAAATCTTAGAAGACATGTTGAGAGCCTGTGTAATTTCTTTAAAAGGATCATGGGAGAAATGGTTGCCCTTAGCTGAATTCTCGTACAATAATAGTTATCAAGAAAGTATCCAGATGGCCCCATTCAAAGCTCTTTATGGTCGTAAATGTAGAACTCCATTGAATTGGGTGGAACCTGGAGAGCGAAGATACTATGGTATTTATTTCGTGAAAGAAGCTAAGAAACAAGTCCGAATCATACAACAACACATGGCAGCTGCCCAAGCACGACAGAAAAGTTTTGCCAACAAGCGAAGAAGACCTATTGAGTTTGAAGTTGGTGACCATGTATACCTGAAAGTATCACCTATGAAAGAAGTACAAAGATTTGGTGTTAAAAGAAAGCTTCCACCAAGATATGTAGGACCTTATCCAATAATTGAGAGATGTGGTAGGGTCGCCTATAAACTTCAGCTACCTCCAGAAATGCGTATGATGTTTCCGGTGTTTCATGTCTCGCAACTGAAGAAATGTCTTCGAGTGCATGAAGAGGAAATAAAAATCAGGGATATCAAGATCAAGAAAACCTTGACTTATGTAGAAGAGCCAGTATATGTTTTGGATCGCAAGGATCGAGTGACACAAAATCAAGTGGTGAAATTATACAAGATCATGTGGAGTAACCATATTGAGAGAGATGCAACGTGGGAATGGGAAGATTATTTGCGAGAAGTTTACCCTGCCTTTTATAAAAAATGGTACACTTTTCAAATCTTGGGATGAGATTTTTATAAGGGGGGAGGGCTGTAACACCCCTAGTGTTAGTTAGCCTCATAATGCATTCATAATGCATGATCATAGCATCCTAATCTCATATCATGAGCATAGCATCATGTTTGATGAGTCAAAATGGTTGAAACATTCCTTTGGAATATTGGAAACATAAGTATGCAACATACTCAATTATGCTTGTTTCATAATTTAGGTTTATGAAATATGGTTTTTGTGTAGATGACACTTGTGATGCTTTAACATGATCTCTAGTAGCTTAACTATTCTTAGGACACCTAATGGATCAATGTTCATGTTGACCATTTCGTCTGATTAAGCCTCTAACTCATGGTTGACTTTGGTTGACCCCTAAACCACTTTTGCTTCTTGATTTCGAAAGTGCTACCAAATGATTTCACATGGATGTGCAACCTATAGCAAAGTTGTAGTAAATTTAGTAAGGAACAAAAGTTTCAATATAGCCATTTCATGAAAATGCCTAGAACATGCTCAAATAGGGCCCACAAGTCAGTAGAAGTGTTGTCCAACACTTAGAAAATTTTGGTTAAGTCCTTACTGACTTGTAGTTTCAAGTGCTCGACTTTAGAACCTTGTATCTCCTAATCTAAGCAGTTCTAGCTCAAGTGGGTATTGACACTTTTGCAGAACTCACTTAGCTCTATGAGATTGTCAATATCACCATCCCCTAATTCTCACTGGTTTAGGAAATATAGAGTAGGGAAAGGTTGGGTTCAGTTGAGGCTTCACTGAAACTCTGTTTCAGTTTCTAGGTGACCTACTTTAGGGCACTGTATCTCACTAACCAAGCCGAGTTAGCCCATGATCTTATTGACAAAATTGTTTATCTCATGTCCCTCTACAACTTTTCTAACTACACCTCGCACTGAATCGACCTATGTTAGGAGTAATTGGATGACTAAATTGCTCTGTCAGTCGGTGTTAACTGAACTTGATTTAATTTCTCAGTTCAAAATGTTGAACTTGGCCACAACCGTAGCCGACTAGGCTCAGAAACCCAACATCGCATGGCCAACACACGTCAAGGCCATGCTGTCCTCACGTGTTTGAGGTCCCCTCAAGTCAAAGTGCTCGACTGGGGGGTGGCCTCGAGCTCTGGGAGGTGGACGACCTCCACGTCGCTGGCCCTCTGGCCTAGGAGTCACCTGAGCACGCGTACGTCCTAAGCGATGACGTGGTGGAGTCTAAACGGTCTGCTCCTCTGTGTCCTCTGTGTCCTCTATGGGCTGCTCTGCAGGTGGGTCCTCTATCTCCTCTATGGCCTCTGTACCAAGCTGTCGACCTTCAAGATGAAAGCGACGCTCGCCAATGTGAATCTCACTACCTCGGCCACCTCTCTTGGCTAGATCTGCTACATTAGCAACTGCCTGTGCTATCTCTGCCTCAGTGGGTGTCCTCTTTCTCTTCTTGGCGGCAATCTTCTTGCGCTTGCCACGAGCAACCTCTGTCAACCTGGGAGGACTCTCGTCCCTATCACTCGGTGCACCACCAGCATTCTTGCAATGAACCATGCTGACGAATCTGTGTGACTGAGAAACCCTGATAGTGAAAGATGATGAACTAACTCTCGTGAGGATTGGCCTCAATCCGTATCCGTAGGCTTGGCCTCGGATTCAAATCTGATCAACTGCCACACACAGAGCACCGACAAGACTCTCTATAAAGATAGAATAGATAGAGCTACTATTAAGCATTATATTTTAACTAACAGATGAGCGAGGTCCTTATGAAAGCAAGCATACGAGATAAGAAAAGAATAGATCATGATAGCTACCTCAGATGAGCGAGACTCCGGTGAAAAGATGAGGGACCTTGATGCGCGAGGGTTCCACGGAAACGCCGGATGAGCGTTGAAGTGCCGAGTCATGCAATGGATGGATTAGAATTTCAATGGAAGTTCATCGGCAAACCAATGAAAGGATCAAGACAATGTTAAATAACCTTGCGGAGATGAAATCACGCGAAGAAACCTCGACGAAGAATGGCCGAAGTGAAGTCACAAAACGTCGCGGTGGATTAGGGTTAGGTCAAGGCTATCAATGGAGGATCAACGGGTGTGACGGTCAGAGGCGGTCCGGGTGGTGAGGCTCAGCTGGTGGTGGTGCACACGGCTGTGGCTGTCACGGCGGTGGCAGAGCACGCGGCTACAGCAGTCGACGGCGACGCACGAACGGTGCGGGCGGTGGAAGGCTGCGGTGGCACGGTGCGGCGGTGGA
The DNA here is from genome assembly GCA_038087645.1 of Saccharum hybrid cultivar R570. Taxonomy (NCBI): domain Eukaryota; kingdom Viridiplantae; phylum Streptophyta; class Magnoliopsida; order Poales; family Poaceae; genus Saccharum; species Saccharum hybrid cultivar. The sequence continues at coordinate 1,882,290 of JAQSUU010000293.1, forward strand.
TGGTTGCAGTGGCACGGTGTGGCGACGGAGGATGATGGAGGCATGACGGCGCGAGAGGAGGGAGGAGGCACAGCGGCGCGGTGTGAGACAGCGAGGTAGGCTAGGGCACAGTGGCGGCGGCGACAGACGAACCGAAGACGAAAGAGAAAAAAAGATCGGAATGAACGGTTAAAAGAGGGCAGATCCGCTTTTCACGCAATGACCAGACGTGCTGGTCGCCAGACCGGATGTGGTGGAGCAGCGTCCGGTCAGAGTCTAGTAAGCTCCTGGCACGACTGGATGCGTCTGGTTAGAGCTGACTAGACGCGGACAGAGTCCGATCAGAGATCACTTGGAAACACATCGCGCATGACCGGACGCAGTGGTCACAACGTCGCGTCCGGTCCAGCATCCGGTCACAAGTCCTTGAGATTTGTCTTCGGGATGACCGGATGCGCTGGTGGACGTCGGGACCGGACGCAGTGATGAAGCAACATCGCGTCCAGTCCAGCGTCCGGTCGCTGTTTAACGCCTTTCTCCAATCCGATCTTCGACGCGACTTCTCCCAATCAAGTTCCAATTCAAAGAGACTCAAATAAACACCAATTAGAACCTGATATGAGTGACCTCACTCAAACCCTCAAGATTTTCAAAATATCTTGCCTTAGGTTAGTATTATTTTTTGGAAAATATGCAATAAACACCTGAGAAGCAACGTATGGCCATGCAATAGAGTTTATGAACCCTTGGGAGCGTCAAATGCTCTCTCTATTCATGGACGAACACAGAGGTCGCTCAAAACCAAACCGAAAAGAAACGACAAAGCAACAACCATGCATATGCAATGCAAAGCGAGAAAGTAAGGCTAGGTTGCTTGTCAAGTTTGATCCACGGTTAGGCTTCTTCACTCCTCCAAATGAGGGTTATCGTAACCATGTTAGACAAGTCCTAGATGCATTGCAGAGAATTAAACATGACATATAATACAATGCAATGCAAGGGACAACACAAGCTCATCTTTTGAAGTTACTAGAATCAAGCACATTTAGTTCACTTCTCAACCTACAAAAGGTGGCCTCATCCAAAGGTTTAGTGAAGATATCCGCTAATTGATTTTCACTTCTTACACCTTCAAGTGATATATTATTTTTAGCAACATGATCTCTTAGAAAAGTGGTGGCGGATATCAATGTGCTTGGTGCGTGAGTGTTGTATCGGATTATTAGCAATTTTAACGGCACTTTCATTGTCACATAAAAGTGGCACCTTATCAAGAACAACTCCAAAGTCTAGGAGGGTTTGTTTTATGTATAAGATTGGTGCACAACAAGCCCCCGCGGCAATGTATTCCGCCTCAGCGGTGGACAAAGCCACACTATTTTGCTTTTTAGATGACCAAGATACTAAGGATCTCCTAAACAAATGGCACCCTCCGGATGTGCTTTTTCTATCAATTTTGTAACCGGCATAATCTGAGTTGGAATAGCCAACTAGTTGAAATCTTGCTCCTTTGGGATACCAAGGACCAATGCTTGGGGTGTGCTTAAGATATCTTAAAATTCTTTTTACGACACTTAGGTGAGGTTCTTTAGGGCATGCTTGAAAGCGAGCACACATGCACACACTAAACATGATATCGGGCCTAGATGCGGTGAGGTACAACAAGCTACCAATCATAGAACGGTAGAGGGTTTGATCAACCGGTTTACCTCCCTCATCTAGGTCGAGATGTCCATTAGATGGCATTGGGGTCTTGATTGGCTTACAATCTTCCATCTTGAATCTCTTGAGAAGATCCTTGGTATACTTTTCTTGAGAGATGAAAATCCCTTCTCTCATTTGCTTGACTTGAAAATCAAGGAAGAATGTAAGTTCACCAATCATAGACATCTCGAACTCCTTCGACATCAATTCACCAAATTTCTTGCAATAATCTTCATTTATTGATCCGAAGATGATATCATCAACATAGACTTGGCAAATGAAGATCTCCCCATTAAGCTTCTTAGTGAATAGCATGGTGTCAACCTTCCCAATAGTGAAGCCCTTCTCAATGAGAAAGTCCCAGAGGCGCTCATACCACGCTCTAGGGGCTTGCTTGAGCCCATATAGCGCCTTAGACAACCTATAAACATGATTAGGATATTTAGGGTCTTCAAACCTAGGAGGTTGATCAACATAGACTAGTTCATTTATGAAGCCATTTAAAAATGCACTTTTCACATCCATTTGATATAGTTTCATTTCATGATGCGATGCATATGCAAGAAGTATATAAATGGCTTCAAGTCTTGCAACGGGTGCAAAGGTCTCTCCAAAATCAAGACCTTCAACTTGAGAGAACCCCTTTGCAACTAGTCTTGCCTTGTTCCTCACTACTACGCCTTGGTCATCTTGCTTGTTGTGGAACACCCACTTAGTTCCAATGACTCTTGCACCTTTTGGATGCTCCTCAAGTGTCCAAACTTGATTGCGGGTGAAGTTGTTTAATTCTTCGTGCATAGCATTCACCCAATCCGGATCTTGAAGAGCTTCTTCTACATTCTTAGGTTCAAGACAAGAGACAAAAGAGTGATGTTCAACAAAAGAAGCAAGCTTTTGAGATTGAGTCACTACACCCTTTGTAGGACTCCCTATGATGAGATCTTGTGGATGTGCTTGAAGTAGAGGTGAGTTTCTTCTTTCAACCACTTGAGGAGGAGGTTGAGGAGCATCAACATCTTGAGATTGTGCCTCGGCTTGTTCATGAGAGACATGAGTGTCTTCATTTTCAATCCCTCATTCTTGTCATCATCTTGAGGCACATGTGATGAAGATGGTGGATTGACAATTTCTACATCGTCTTCATCATCTTTAGGCTTGATGTCTCCCATCGGCATGTTCTTCATTGCCTCCCTCAATGGTTCATCACTTACGTCATCATAATTCTCAATTGCTCCTTGGGAGCCGTTAGATTCATCAAATTCCACATCATATATTTCTTCAACCAAACCGGTGGCATGGTTAAATACTCTATATGCTTTGGACTTTAATGAGTAACCAACAAGAAAATCAATATCACAATGTCTTTGAAACTTCCCTAGGTGTTGACGCTTCTTGTAGATATAGCATTTACAACCAAACACCCGGAAGAATGAGACGTCCGGCTTCTTCTCTTTTAGCAACTCATAGGGGGTCTTGCCAAGAAACTTTTGTAGGAAGAGGCGATTTGAAGCATAGCATGCGGTGTTGATTGTCTTGGCCCACAATTTTTTTGGTGTGTTGTACTCATCTAGCATTGTTCTTGCAAGGGTAATCAATGTTCGGTTCTTTCTTTCAACTACACCATTTTGTTGAGGAGTGTAGGTTGATGAAACTTCATGCTTGATTCCAATCTCATCACAATAAGATTTAATGTTTGTGTTGTCAAACTATTTGCCATTGTCACTTCTAATCTTTTTTATCTTGACTTCAAATTCATTTTGAGCTCTCTTTGCAAACTTCTTGAAGCAATTTGGCACTTCGGATTTGTCATGAAGAAAGAAAGTCCAAGTGTATCTTGAGTAGTCATCCACAATCACAAGACAATAGAGATTTCCACCCAAGCTCTTGTAAGTTGTAGGACCAAACAAATCCATGTGTAGAAGCTCTAACACTCTTGATGTTGACATATAAGCTTTTGTTGGATGAGTATTTGCAACTTGTTTGCCGGCTTGACATGCACTACAAGGTTTGTTCTTCTCAAACTTTACATCCTTCAAGCCTCTCACTAATTCTTTCTTCAATAGCTTGTTGAGAGTGTTCATTCCAACATGAGCACGCCTTCTATGCCAAAGCCACCCAAGTGAAGTTTTGGTGAACAAGCATGTCATCAAGTTTGCATCTTCGGAGGTGAAATCAACAAGATAGAGATTGTTGTATCTAAAGCCTTTGAAAATCATTTGCTTGTCATCTATCTTTGAAACTACCACTTCATTTGGTGTGAATAAGTATTGGTAGCCAAGGTCACAAAGTTGCCCAACAGATAGTAAGTTGAAACTCAAGGAAGCAACATAGAGCACATTTGAAAGGGAATGATCATTTGATATTGCAATCTTGCTTATACCCTTGACTTTGCTCTTTGAATTATCTCCAAATGTGATCCTCTCTTGACATACCCCATTCTCTTCAAGTGAGGTGAACATATGAGGGTCACCAGTCATATGTTGAGTGCAACCACTATCAATAACCCAATGAGATCCACCGGTCTTGTAGTTCATCTACACACAAGAGATCAAGCTTTTTGTTTAGGGACCCAAACTTGAGAGGGACCCTTGACTTTCTCAACTAGTGACTTGGCAACCCAAATTTTCTTAAGCCTATTCTTGTTTGGGGGACCTAAGAACATGACTTTCATCTTTCCACTAGAATCTTTTCTAAGCATGTAGTGAGCATTGAAAGCAAAGGGTCTAGCATGCTTGGGCAAGGGTTGTGGTGATGGAGTTTTGCACTCATGAGCAAAATGGCCCTCTTGTCCACACTCAACACATCTCTTTGGCTTGGGCTTTGACCTGCTTTGTTGTTGTTGAGCTTTAGCCTTCTTCTCTTGATTTGCTAAGTAACCAATGCCACTTCTATCCATCTTCATGACGGTGTTCATGAGTAGCTCACTTTGCAAATATTGGCCTCTTGTGAACTTGTTTAGGTCGGTCTTGAGATGCTCTTTCTCTTGCTTGAGCTTTTTATTCTCTTCAATAAGTGACTCATTTGATGTTTGCTTTTCAAGAGCCATCAACCCTTTTAGCTTCTTGTTCTCATTTCTAAGCATCTCATTTTCACTCTTGAGCTTGACATAATCATCATAGTTGTCAAACTCAACCACATTCTTGCCTTTTCCACTAGAGCCTTGCTCAATGCTCTCAATAATCAAGTCATCACATGATGTAGCTATATTAATCTTAACAACTTGGTTAGTAGCATTATGTGTCTCAAGAGAAAGCTCATTAGCAACAACAAGACTATCATAATTGATTTTTAATATAGTATATTTGTCTTTTAGCGAGTTGTGCCTAGTGTTGAGCTCATCATGCTTCTTTTCAAGTTTATCATATTAATCTCTAAGCTCTTTGTTAGAAGTTTTGAGCTCCTTGAGAGTAGAAGACATAATTTCATTTTGATCTTTAAGCTCATCACTAGTCTTTTGTGCATTCTAAAGCTTAGATGAAAGTGAGTCATTTTCATTTTGGAGCTCATCATTTTCATTTCTAGTTCTTCTTATGACTTTAGAGTATTTGTTTAACAATTTTATAAGTTCATCATAAGAAGGTGCATCATATTCATCATCACTATCACTATCATCATCATCACTCTCATTGTTTTGTACCTTTCGTTCACCCTTGGCCATAAGGCATAGGTGAGTAGTGGATGATGATGGTGAAGGTGGCGGTGAAGGTGGTGATGAAGATGTCGATGAAGATGATGATGGCCCAATCACAAATGCGGCGACCTTCTATTTCTCATTGTCGCTCTCATCACCGGAGGACTCACATGATGACTCAATGTCGGTGGGCCAATCACCAACAATGTAAGCTTTGCCTTCCTTCTTCTTCTTGTGAAACTCTTTCGTCTTGCCATCCTTCTTCTTGTATGGCTTGTTCTTCTTCTTCTCATCTTCTTTATCACTTGAATCATTTTTCTTGCCCTTGTTCTTGTTCTTGTACTTGTCTTTTGGAGGCTTAGGGCATTGATGAGCTAAGTGGCCAAGTTCACCACAATTGTAGCAATCCATCTCAGATATAGGCTTTCTTTTGCTACTTGTGAAGAACTTCTTCTTCTTGCCATCGAACTTGATGCCACTCTTGTTGAGCTTCTTTAGCATCTTGGTGGTCTTTCTCACCATGAGTGCAAGTGATGCATCATCAATATCACTTTCACTTGAGCTTTCTTGCACCATCATGGCTTGACCCTTCTTCTTTTTTCTTGTCATCGCTAGCTTTGAAGGCCAATTCCTTCTTCTTGGAAGATGATGAGCCCTCTTCTGGAGTGATATACATGTACATCTCATGTGCATTGATCTTTCCCAATACTTGTGTCGGTGTTACGGTGGAGAGATCATTTTGGTGAAGCACGATGACAATGTGACCATACTTCTCAATGGGAAGAACACTCAAGATCCTCTTTGCAACATCTGATTGACTCATTTGAGTGAGCCCAAGAGCATTGAGATCCTCTACAAGAACATTCAATCGAGTGTACATGTCATTAGCACTTTCTTTGGGAAGCATCTCAAAAGAATTAATTTTCTTCAAGGCAATATGATAGCATTCCTCATGCTCACTCTTAGTTCCCTCATGGAGAGCACAAAAGTTTTCCCACAATTCATGAGCGTTTTTTGCATTACACACATGATTGAAGATATCCTTGCCTAGGCCCCGGTAGAGTGTATTTTTTGCCTATGCATTCCACTGGTCGTACTTCTCCTCGTCACCACTTGGGTTGGCGGGATCCTTGATAGCGGGAAGCCCTTCGGTGGCGCTCTAAGACACCTAACATCTATGGCTTCGAGGTACGCCTCCATGCGAATTTTCCAATATGGAAAATCATCTCCCTCAAAGATGGGAGGTGGTCCTTCCCCATTAGACATCTTGCTCTAGGCGGTGAAGCCTAATTTAGGAGCAACTAGGCTCCGATACTAATTGAAAGGATCAAGATGCCTAAGAGGGGGGGGGTGAATTGAGCTTTTCTAAAAATTAATTGCAAGAATTAAATCCTACAAGCCAAAATTCACCCCTAGTGCCTACTAGTGTTCCTTGTGATTTTACCGGTAAAAAGTTTTGCACCCTAAGTTCCAAATCTAGTCTAGCATGGCAATTCTAGGAAAGTAAACCAAGCAATGAAAGTAATACAAGAAAGTAAATGCTTGAAAGTAAGGGTTAGGAACACGGCGATGTTTTCCCGAGGTATCGGAGAGTCGCCACTCCCCACTAGTCCTCGTTGGAGCACCCGCGCAAGGGTGTAGCTCCCCCTTGATCCGCGCAAGGATCAAGTGCTCTCTACGAACTGATTCTTTGACACTCTGTCACGGTGAATCACCCAAAACCGCTCACAAGATGAGTTGGGTCATCCACAAGCTCCGCCGGATGATCACCAAACTCCCAATCACTACCAAGCCATCTAGGTGATGGCGATCACCAAGAGTAACAAGCTAGAACTCTCACTTGACCACAACAAGTCTAATGAGAAGGTGGATGCACACTTGCTACTCCCTAGTCACTAATAAGGGATTTCAAACTTTGATTCTCAAATCACTACCCTCACTAGAGCTCTTGCACTTCCTTGCACTTGAAAGGTGTTTCTTAGCTGAACAAATGAGCAAGAGCGCTCTAAAAGAGGTGGAGGGGATGTATTTATACACCCCATAGTCAAATCCAACCGTTACCTACCAACTCAGCAAAAAACACACTGACCGAACGCGCCGGTCGACGTGACCGGACACGCCGGTCGAATGTAATGGTCGAAAAACTAACCGACAACGCTGAGTGACCGGACGCACCAATCAGGGGTGACCGGACACGTCCGGTCGTGCAAGGACCTTACTGTACTTTGACCTGACGCTCGGTCGCGTCCGATCAGTGATGATCAGACGCGTCAGGTCAGCAAAGTACCTTACTAGAACATGACTGGACGCGTCCGATCATTTTTCAGTCGGGTCCGATTAGTTCTTTTACCCTCTGAGACACGTGTCAACACGATCAACGCGTCTGGTCCTCGCAAGAACCGCATCCGGTCAACCAAGTTGAAACGCAGTGACTGTCAGCACTGACCAGATGCGTCCGGTCGAGACAGAGACCGTGTCCGGTCAAGGGTAAACAACTCAAACGACTTTGAAACGCGACACAACTTGAACCGAGTTGCTTCCGACTGAACTTTGAGCTTTACCTAAGCTACCTAGTGCTAAGTTTGACAAGTGTGCACCATACCTAAACAAAAGACTCACCTAGGTCAAGCTACTCGCTCATGCCCCCCTTTATAGTATGGCTAAAGGAAAAAAGCAAAGATCCTAACGACTATTCCGAATGTAACTCAACACCTTGACATCCGGAACTAACCGTCCTTAATCTTGTCATTAATCCTTTGAAAACCGAAACAATTTCCATCAAGGGGCATGAATACCATAGTGCCCAAATCAGTTACCAATTCCTATGACCTAACTTATCAAAGTTTTTGCAAAACACACGTTAGTCATGGTAATAATGCATTGTCATCAATTGCCGAAACCAACTCTCGGGGCCTAGATGCTTTCAACTATGTACTCATATAAACCATACTGTGTGGTAAAGGCTATCTTTGGTATATCACTAGCACGAATCTTCAATTGGTGATAACCAGAACGAAGATCAATTTTGGAAAACACACAAGCACCTCTCAGTTGATCAAACAAGTCATCGATTCTAGGCAACGGATACTTATCTTGATAATAACCTCATTGAGAGAACAAAAATTCACACACATCCTTTGAGTTCCATCTTTCTTGTCCACAAAAATCACTAGTGCTCCCAAAGGTGAAGAACTAGGACGAATGAAACCTTTATCCTGTAACTCCTTGATTTGTTTCTTAAATTCCTCTAATTCATCTACCCCCATTCTATATGGACGCTTAGCTATAGGTGCAGTTCCATGTAATAATTCAATAATAAACTCAATGTCACGGTCAGGTGGCATACCTAGCAATTCATCAGGAAACACATCGAGGAACTCTTCCACAACTAGGTCCTCCTTGTTGGCACCATCATTAAGCTGGTTCACTGTAGCGGTCTGCTGCTTCTACACTATCACCTCAACACTGATTCTATCTCCCTTCAATGTTGTTAGAACTACTGATTTCTCCCTGCATTGAATCACTGCCTGTTGTTGCATCATCCAATCCATTCCTAATATGAGGTCAATCCTAGCTATTCTTAATATTATAGGGCTCACTTTAAACTCTACCCCCTTAAAATGAGACTAATCGGGAGGCAATGATAAGATGCTAGCATGTTTCCACCAGGTGAGTTTACTAATATAGAGTTTTTCATGGCACACAAAGGAATTCTATGTGTCCTAACAAATGATTGTGATATGAAAGAATGTGATGCTCCAGAATAAAAAAGAATAGTGGCAGGAGTGGAATGGACATCGAACGTACCAAGCATAACTTCTGGTTCCTCCTCTGTTGTCTCTTGAGACACGTGGTTCACCTATCCAGTGTTAAGCGCAGGCTTCTGATGACTGCTCTGCCTCTAGGGGGTTCTGCTAGTTAGGCTTCTCAGGGCAATTGTAAGACAAATGACCCTCTTTACCACATCGAAAACACCTCTTGGGGGTATTAGGAACATAGTCTTCATGGGAGTGTGGTTGGAAGGGCCTTGACGCTGAGACTGATTCCCACTCTGCTGCTGAAGGCGTTGGTTGACATTCTATGGCTGGTACAGGGGACATTGTGAAAACTGATTGCATGTCGAAAACTATCCACGATTCCACTGATCGGGTGGATACGTCTGCTAATTAATTTGTTGGAAACCAGTACGCTAATGAGTGTTGCTACCAAAGGCCTATCCCTGAAGCCTTTTCCTCTTGGCATCCACCTCCTTGCGCTTGTTGTCCACCACAATTGCGCGATTCACAAGCGTCTAAAAATTGGGGTAGGTATTGGACATTAGCTGCAACTGAAGCCCATCATACAATCCCTTCAAGATGCGACATTGCTTATCATTTTCATTAGCCACCTCATTTGGAGCATACCGTGACAACTGAGCAAACTTGTCACGATACTCAGCTACAGACAACGACCCTTATGTCAAGCTCCTGAATTCCTCTGCCTTCAGCTCTATCATCCCTTCAGATATATGGTAAGCCCTGAAGCTCTCTCTAAACTCCTGCCAAGTGATAGCATGAGCATTGGCAGGATGGCCATACTCATACGATTTCCACCAATCCTGAGCTTCTCCTTAGAGTTGTCTAGAAGCAAACAACACTTTCTACCAGTCATCACATTGTGCAATGTTGAGCTACTTCTCCACGGCACGAAGCCAATCATCGGCTTCCAATGGATCAGCAGCATGTGTGAACATTTTGGGACGGTCCTTCAAAAATTCACCATGCTTATCACGCGGTGGTGCCCCAGCAATTGGCTGATTCTGCTGGTTCTGCACCAGTTGTTGCATAAGCTGTGTCCGCATAGCCAATAGTTGCTTAATAGTTGGTGGCGGTGGTGGTGGTGGATTTGGGGGAACACCTCCATGACCCTTGCCTCTTACTCTTCCGGCCATCTGATATCCATCACAAACATGCAAACTTTGAGATTTCCACGTTATCAACCACTTATAAAGATAAAGAATGCAATCTGAAAGTTTTCTGGGCGAGTATCAACATTAGCAGTTCGGTAAATCAATCATATATCGAGCTATAGATGTCCAATAGAGGCATACTCTATATGGGTGGAAAGCTTATGAAGTTATCTACAACTTTTATTTAGATCACAAGCCCTTATTCTATCGATAAGTTAATGCAAAATAGAACGCAATAGAAAATGTTCCAGATTCCTGGACTGTGCAGAAACTTCAACTTGTAACAGTTATATCTCTCGAACCAAATCAGATAAAAAGGTGATTCTAGAGGCGTTTGAAATGTGCTTAAGTCTAGTTTCTCTCATAAGAATTTCATAAATGTTGCACGAACCATTTTTGAGCCATAGCAGAAACATTACAGACTGGTCCAGAAAACAGCATAGACAGAGACAGGATGTACCAAACCCAACTATTAATTCTTGACTATTAAACTTATAATTCTTTAAAAATGGAACTTGCAGACATGCCTACAAGTCCCAACACTCATGACAAAACTCCAACTCACACATATCCATAATGACAAAGAAACTATCACACCAACATTCAAACCACACGATAGACTCAGTGACTCAACTAACGTTACTAGGAACATTCTTATTACATAATAGACTCCTATTCTCTAAGGACGTGGTTCATGTTCAAATGTCTCATAAATTCTGGCCAAGCCTTGATTTGCTCTGAGTTCATCAATCATCTCCTAGCATCTCTTGATGGTCTTCCCCTAAGCTTTCACCATCTCCTCTAACTGCAGCTTCCTCTCCATCATGTCATAGGCAAAGTTCAACACCCGAGGAATCAGTTCCAACTGCACTGGGTCCATCATGCCCCATCCAAGTTTAGGGTGTGCACGAGGGAGGTAACAATGGACATCATGTTTCATATTATCAAAGCGAAGGTAGCAAAGACCCATACATGCTTCAAAGGTGGCATCTTCAATGCTAGCTTCCATGGTAGCTCGACGACCCATGTGAGAATACATCCTGTCCAGCTGGTATGCCCCTTTTTCCTCATCCTTAGGAAAAATACTTGCCCTTGACTTCCAGTGGGTGTCCTCCAATGGATGCGTATACTCCTAGCAAACATACTCCAAAGCTGGGTTCCAATTAGTCAAATAAGCTGCAAGCATCCCCACAAGTCGATGGTGAGAAACAGAGTCTCCCCAAGCCTTGTGGTAAATCTTCACAATCCACCCCATTGGAGGAGGTGGCACATCATCTTCAGCAGCTTCATCATGTGGTGGAGACGGGGGCTGCTCTCCTCCATTGGCTTCTTCCTCCTCATCATCTTCAATCACAATGATCTCAGGATCTTCTTCAGGCTTGGGTTCTTTCTAGGAAGGTGCTAGCACTTGGATTGGTGCTTCAGCGGCTTCCTCCTGTTCCTGGGGTGCTTCCTCTTTGTGGCTCTTGAGGTGCAAGCAACACACGAGGTGGGTAGTGACCTCTAGTGGTGATACGGGCAGTCTTGTGTGCACGAACCATCTATAGAGTTTTTAGAAAGTAGTTATAATAGAGGCAAAATTTATGAGACATAAGAAGCAAAAAAATTTATCAAATAGCAAGAGCAAGATGATAAGCATAAAATAAGTGAATAAGAAGATGCTAAATCGACCATTTCTAACTAGACTTGCGTCCTACAGTCAACAAAACTTTGATACCAATTTGTCACACCTATTTTTAAGACCAAATGGAATGCATAATCTTATGTGCGCCCAGAGATCAATCACACATAAGCTGACAAATTAAAGGGAGTATCATCACAAATGTTATTACAACACGATTATTATCACATAGTCTTTACAAAAAATATAGCGGAAATAAAAAGACAACTCTCTCTCCTGGTAGCTCCAAGCACAGGCACATTGACTGGTTGACCGCAAGACTAGTAATCCTCAGGGAAGTAGGAGTAGTAGTCACTATTTGCATCATCTGTTATCCATCCAGGATTTTTATCCAAATAAGAAAAATAAACAAGCGTAAGTACATCTCATACTAACAAGTGTAACATGGGGTTCATGAGGCTCAAAGGCATGACATTGGTTTAACAGCACGTAGCTTTTAGTTGGCATAATTTTAGCCTATCAATAGCATCAATTTGTCTCAACTTACAATAAACATATGATCAATGTAAAATGAATAACGAATAGCAAAAACATATTAATCTTCAGTGATCAACTATTCTATAAGGGTCCAAGGCCACTCGTGATCGTGAGCACGACTGTTATAACAGTTTTATACTTTGCAGAGGTTGTACACTTTCACTGTGAGTCGTGTAGCTCATATGCCCGGGTTAATTACTCCCAAAACACTTCCAAGGTGAGCAGGCAGGGTAACACTATGAAGTCTTTCAAAGGTTTATCTAACAAGTTAGGGCCATTAGATTCACTCGGCAAACAGATGTAGAGCCCCCTTCCATATGACACAAGGACACATAGCCTATACACATAAGGACAAAGACCGCACTATACCTGATTCGTCAAGCCATTCTTACGCCAAAAAGGTTACCACTAACAAGCTAGAAAAGGTCCTTCTATATGACTAAAGCCAGAGCCATATAGCCCTCACAGTTGTACTGTAAGTCCAAGATATTCGCTTACAGATGAGTCCTTATGGAGAGAAACTAGAGCACCATAAGATAGCCCAATGCTCTAGCCCCCTTTAAGAATGTTACTAAAAAGTCTTCTTTTAATGCTTGTTGCATATTCCATTAATCAAATTACAAGATCATAGTTTATGTTGAGCACTAGCAAAGTTATTCAATGCAATATCATGGGTGCAAGGTAATGGATCAAAACTAAGTCATCCTTAGCAAGGGAATACATGCATAATGAATGTAATTGTTTATAGTGAATAGGACAGCAGGGATAATCCCATGCTATACTTGCCTTAATCAAACTAATCCTGAAGATTCTACTCGTAGAAAAACTCTTGGTCACCAACAAATTGTTCACCGTCTATACTCGATCAACATAGCAACAACATTCATCCAAAAGCAATCATGAAAAACAAACAAGACTATCATTAGAACAGTACACCAACAGTAATAAAATAAGATAAAAAGTTTTTAAAATGAATCTACAACACGCTAGGATCACATAGACGCGAAGATCACGAAAAACAGAGCTAAAACAGCGAAGTTATGAATTTACTAAGATTTTCTATAGGTAAATAATCACTTTAATACAAACTCAAATTAAAATGTTACAAACCTACTGTACAGTAGCACTATCATGTAGAGCTCGCGAATACGAATCTAGCGCAATTTAAACGGGTCAAATCGGAGTTAAAATGGAGATTTTATGAGCAAAACATGGTCAATGGCAATTCTTGTAAATAAGTGGAACTTGATTTCAAATTAAAATAAATAAAATTCAAGTTTTTTGTGTTAAACCGAGTACTGCGGGTTCTATATATAAAAAGTACAGGACTCTTTAGAAAAAATTAACAACCGAAAGGGTATCAGCCAATCTGGACCGTTGGATTTTATTTGGATGAGCAAGATTAGATCGAAGGGGTCAAAGGGGTCGGCACGGTCATCCGCTGATGGCGTGGAGCTTGGGTCAGCGGACGACGGTGTCCTGCAAACGACGACGACGCGAAATAAGCAACCCAGAGTGAGAAAGAAAAAAATAGGGGTTCAGCGGCTTCGCAGATATGACGCGAAACTCAGGAATTGCTTACAGAGGCGATGAAATGACGGATTCGGCAAAGCTCGAGCTCGACGGCGGTGCTAGGGTTACGGCTGCTACGACTCGAATTAATGGCTGCGAGAGCGTAGGATGGAGGCGGTGGTGATGCGGCCACTGGCTTTTATAGCCCAAAGGCTGCCCCAAGAATGGAAAGAGGAGGATTGGGTGGGGGATTTGATTTGGTTGAACACGGTGGAAGAAGGAAGGCGTCGGCTTCTATTTTTGGAAGGCGCCGAAGGTAGAAGACGGAAGGGAAGAGAGGTTGCTGACATGTGGGGCAACTGCGTCAGCGGCACAGGGCGGAGAAAGGAAGACCATGGCATGTGGTTTGCTGGCTGGGCTCGACCCAAGAGAGAAGGAAGGGAACCGGGCTCCTTCGGCTTGGGCGGAAAGGAAAGCAACGGGCTAAGCTAGGCCTGCGGAGGGAGAATAAGGTGAGGGGGCTTGAGCGGGCCTTTGGCCAAGGAAAAACAGGCCGAGCTGAGCAGCTGGGCCAAAAGCTGAGAGGAGAGGGAAATCCATTTTCTTTTCTTTTCAAAATTTTCAAAGTAATTTTCAAATGGATTTTGAATTCTCTTTTGTATTTGAATCAAACCACTCAATACAAAAAATCCAATGCAACAGCATGAGTGCACAGTCATGTTCCTACCCTTATAGTTGATTTTAAATTAATAAAAGTTATTTAATTTTCTAAGTTTACATGATCAAAAAATACAAAATCAAATCCAATTTTGTCTATTTTAAAATGTTACAAATTTTAGAGTGTTACATTTAGATAAGTTTTGTCAGCATGTAGATGCAGCAAAATTGCATCCCAGTTTGCCTGTACATTATTGATAGAGTATGTACTAATACTATCTCGTGTCAAAAGTATGCACGCATACTAGCATGTACATGTACTGATAATCGTGTCAAAAAGTATGTCCACGTACTAGCATACTGCTTGGATGTATGTCGGCGCAAAGAAATTGTTTATAGAATATTCTCCTTAAGTAGCTATGTGTTGAACGGTATGGGCCATATAATAAGAAAGTCAAGTATGCATATTTAAATAAGTATGTGCACATACTGCTTCCTCTGTTCTTGTCCGTGTAAGCAGTGGCGGACATGGGCCCCGGGCTGCCCGGGCTGTAGCCCGGGGCGCGGCCCAAATTCCAGGGGAGCAAGTCTTCAGAAAAAAGCGAATTTAGCCCATTAGCCCCCCTGAGCCCATGAACTTTCAACCCTAGCCAGTCCCTGGCTTTCCTCCTGCGAGTGCGCCGTCGCCCATCAGGCCGTCACCGCCCGACGCCCGTCCCTCGCGATTTCGCTTCTCGGCGTCTCCCGTCCCGTTCCTCACTTCCTCCCGTCCGCACTCCGCAGCGCCGGTGTCCGGCGTCGGTGTCCCTCCCGTCCGCAGTCGCAGGGCCGGCTAGAAAGCCCCCGCGTGGCCGCGTGGCCACGTTCCTGGAGTCCGGGTTCGTCCCCGCATCCCGGCCGGCGCTGGCCTGGGCCGCTGGCTGCCTGGCCAGCCTCTGCCCTCCGGCGACCTAGGGGCCACGCCGGTGCGCCGCACAGCCAGCTGCAGCTCCAGCGCTCGGCCACTCTCCAATCTCGATTCTCCACGGTGAGAACCCCTAGCTCCCTGCTCCCATGCCTTGTTTTTGTGTGAACGAAGATTCTCAGATCTCAGTAATCAGTATATAGTTTTTGATTGCATTTTGCCTCTAATTTCTAGGACATGCAGGCTAGACTAGACTAGAATGGAGAAGTGTTTTGGTAAGAAAGATGCTAGTGCTAGAACTAGAGAGAGCCGGGTTGAGCAAAAGAGACCACAAATTGAACTCAATATGGATGAAATAGTTGCTGATCCAGGGCTTAGGAAGCAAATTGATGAGTTCCATCATGACATTAGGGATGATGCTAGGAGAGCATATCTAGAAATGGGTCCATGTAGACCAACTGTTCATAAGTTTCCAAGAACAAAAAAAGATGGTCAACAATCAAGAGGTTTTGTTCAATCATGGTTTGGTGAATTTGATTGGTTAGAGTACAGTGTAGCTAAGGATGCAGCTTACTGCTTTTACTGCTATCTATTTAAGCCACAAAAAACCAGCAGTTTTGGTAATGATACATTCACCAAAGTAGGATTTAAGAATTGGAAGAATGCAAAGGATTCTTTCAGGGAACATGCTCAAGCAATTGATGGTTTTCATACTAATGCAAGGAGGCGTGCGGCTGATTTTAGAAATCAAAGGCAAAGTGTACAACATGTGTGGACTGTGACAAGTGCTGCGGAAGAGGAGGCATATAAAGCTCGTTTAACTGTCATGTTAGGCATTGCTAAATTTCTCCTTTTGCAAGCTCTAGCATTTCGTGGACATGATGAGTCCAAAACATCAAAAAATAAAGGAAACTTTCTAGAGATGCTTGAATGGTACAAAAAGAAGGATCCTAAAGCTGCACTTGTGACCGGTGAAAATGCTCCAGCAAATAATCAAATGAGTTGCCCAATGGTTCAGAAAGATTTGGTTAGGGCTTGTGCTGAGGAGACAAGTGATCTAATCAAAAGAGAAATTGGAGATCGTTGTTTTGCAGTGCTTGTTGATGAGGCTCGGGATGCATCTATTAAGGAACAAATGGCAGTGGTTGTGAGGTACATAACAGTTCTTAATTTGTCTATTTTATTGGTATCTTTTGCTGTTTTCAATTAACCAAAATTGCCCTTTTGTTTTATATAGGTTTGTTAATGATAAATGCAGTGTGATTGAGAGGTTTCTTGGCATTGAGCATGTTTCTGACACCACATCAGCTTCACTGAAGGTAGCATTGGATGCTATGCTTACAAGATATGGTCTATCTATATCAAGATTAGAGGACAAGGATACGATGGAGCATCAAACATGAGAGGACAATTTCATGGATTGCAAAGGCTGGTATTAAATGATAACCCCTATGCTTTTTATATCCACTGTTTTGCTCATCAATTGCAACTGGTGGTAGTTTCTGTAGCCAAGTGTTGTGGTTCAACCTTTGATTTCTTTAATTATGTCACTTCAATTGTCACTACTGTTAGTGCTTCTTGCAAGAGGAAAGATCAACTTCTACAAAATCTCCATGACAGTCTTGCAGAGAAATTAGATAGTGGTGCTATTTTTTCTGGTAAAGGGAAAAACCAAGAAACTAGTCTTGCTAGGCCTGGTGATACACGGTGGGGAACACATCACAAAACATTAGCACGTCTTAAGCTCATGTGGGGTTCTGTTTTGGAGGTTTTAGAGAATATTAGTGAGGATGGAACTGATGGGGAAAAGAAAACCAGAGCTTCTGGGTTGATACAAAGGATGGAGTCATTTGAGTTTGTCTTTATATTACATCTTATGATGAAAGTTTTGGGGAGAACTCAGGACTTGTCACAATGTTTGCAAAGAAAAAATCAGAATATTGTTCGTGCCATAGGATTAATTGGGTCTGTGATGCACAATCTGAATGACATGCGGGAAAATGGTTGGGATTCTCTTTTTGAAGAAGTAAAAAGCTTTTGTGTCAAAATGAAGATAGACATTCCTAATATGGAAGAGCAGATTCCAATTAGAGGTCGTTCGAGGTATCGTGGTGCTAAATTAGTGACCCACTACCATCATTTTCATCATGAGATTTTCAATGTTGTGCTTGATCAGATTATTTCTGAGTTTAACAATCGTTTTCCAGAAAGGTCAACTGTACTATTGAGATGTATTTCTTGTCTTGATCCGAGGAATTCTTTTGAAAACTTTGAGATACAAAAGTTAGTTCAGCTAGCTCGGATTTATGCTAATGACTTCACTGATTATGAATGCTTAAAGCTCGAAGAGGATCTTCCTGTATTTATTTATGAGGTTAGAAATGATAGCAACTTCAACAATTGTGTTGATCTTGGAAATCTTGCTGAGAAGATGGTTCAGACTGATAGACATACTAGCTCTCCTTTGGTGTATCGTCTCATTGAACTTGCATTGATTCTACCAGTTGCAATAGCAACAGTTGAGAGAGCTTTCTCTGCTATGAATATCATTAAGACTGAACGAAGAAATAAAATGAATGATGAGTGGATGAATAACAGCATGATATGCTACATTGAGAGGGAATTGTTTGCATCGGTTGAAGATGGAAAAATTCTTAAGCGCTTTCAAGCCTTAAGAAATCGTATGTGGCAATTGCCACGTGAGGCCCCCAGCCCCAGGTGCTTACTGTTTCAGTACATTTCATTTTACAATAATATGTTGATTCTTTTACGATGTATGACATTTTTAAAATAATGTAGCATTGATCGTGGTGGTACTGGTACAAGTGGTGTGAATTCGTGAAGCCTGAAGACATGGATTTCTTTCTTTTTTAATTATGGAAGGCTCTTTTATTTTGGTAATTTTCTATCCTCATTGTTCTTTTCTATGTATCTTTGAGCACATTGAAATCAATCTTGATCTTTGCTATTAGTGTACTGTGTAAAACGATCAAATTCTGTTAGTGTACTGTGTTGGTCGAGCAAAAACTTTTTGCCTCTGTTATTTAGCCTCCCCGGCTCGTTTCTGGCTCCGCCACTGCGTGTAAGTATGTAAATATACTCACCTTGTTTTTTGAAGTACGTATCCATATAATAAGAAAATAAAGTATGCACA
The DNA here is from genome assembly GCA_038087645.1 of Saccharum hybrid cultivar R570. Classification (NCBI taxonomy): domain Eukaryota; kingdom Viridiplantae; phylum Streptophyta; class Magnoliopsida; order Poales; family Poaceae; genus Saccharum; species Saccharum hybrid cultivar. The sequence continues at coordinate 1,900,937 of JAQSUU010000293.1, forward strand.
TTTAAATAAGTATGTGCACATACTGCTTCCTCTCTTCTTGTTTGTACGTGTAAGTTTATACTCACTTTGTTTTTTGAAGTACGTATCCATACTTTATTCACGAAAGGCATCTACGCCCATAAATAATTCATTCACTTTGAAAGAACAGACTGCCGCAAAAATAGGCGTCCCAATATTTGCGCGCAGTCCAAAAAAACCTACACCCGCTATATACTTACGAACTAACGCCATCTACAATCGGGTCATGTTTCTCAAACCCGTTAGCTTTACTTATCTGGCCGAGCCCTCCATCACGTGCATACTTCTGGCAGGAGTAACTGCTCCCGGAAGCATAGAAGATGTACCCTTATTTTATATATTTTTTCTTTATTGTTTATCTAACTTTTTTTAGCATAACTTATAGAAGCCTAAGATAAAGTTTATAGAATAATCATAGCCTTGATTTGTCTCCATTATAAATTACTTCCATTGTTTATGAAAGTAATACTCCAAGTTTATTAATCAAATTTCAACACCATATCAAATTTTGATTAAAGAAGGTTATTTTAGCCTAAGCACCATGCTTAATTCTAAAAAGCCAATGAATGTATCATATATAAATACACCCAAACCAGAGTATACATCAAAAACAAAGTAAGCATGAACTTTATTTGATCACGTTATATGGAGACAAATGTGAGTATAAGAATTGGTGAACATTTTATTTACCTTTGCATACTTGAGTGTACTTACCGGCAGCATATGTGGATGAAGCTTTGAAGTTGCTGTCGTGGTTGTATGATCATGTATGGTCCAACTCAGGCAATCACTAAGGCTAGGCCACACACAATTAGTGTGTATGGACCATGGACATTGGTGGTAGCAAAAGTCTAAAAGAGGAGCACCAATCTTGTGGTTCCTTCTCTCTCTTCTTTTATTATTATTATATTTTCTTTATATATTTTTTGTATATTTTTTATCATATATATTATATATTTTCTCTTTTTTCATATATATCTCATAATTTTTTTTCTTTTTTTTCAGCCCCCTATTTTGTCTATTCCTTTTTTATAGCTCTCTTTTTTATAGTAAGGTAGAGCTGACATCATTGTTTAGATGGCCTTTGATATGAATGGAACTTATAGTGAGGCTCTCACCATTCTCCCCATACTTGGACTTTTGTGAAAAAGTCAAGTGTGTAAGGTTGGAATCTCCTTTTTGAGTGTGTTCCCTCACCAAAGGGCGTCAAGGTTTATAGTTGATGTAGCTCTCATGTCCTCTAGTTTCGTTTGTCCCTTGTTCTTCTTAGTCTCAACCTAAAATGGTTAACGACAAGAATACCTGAAGGTGCATACTAACTTAAAAATATATTCTTTCTTTTATTAAGAAAAGTTATTTTCTTATTACTATTATTGTTATTATAGTTTTTTTATAATAATCCGAGGTATCTCCCGGCAGTGCTTAGTTTATGATAATAAGCTTGACCGCCAAAGTTAGGATAGAATTTATAGCCATAAGTTGTGATTGGCTTCAATGGTGGTGGCTCTAAACTCATCCTTAGGAGCAGAAATATATTTTTAATGGAAGAATATCATGGTGAGGAAGGATAGAAGGAATAAAATTTTTATTTATGAAAAGAAAGATAAAACACAAGGATACACGGGTGAACTACGTTCAGAGATATTACAGCAATCGTTCTCCGGCAATGGCGTCAGAAATGTTTGTTGGTATTTCTTAACGCATATAGACAAAATTCACAAGCTCACGGAATTACCGTTGCAGCATTTCACCCGGAAGTATTCAGGGTATCATATTTCCACGAGGAACGGATGTGTAAAAGTCTCTGAGCTAGTCCACCTAAGGTAACAAGAAGAAAGATAGCATGGGTAGCAAGTTTTCTAGGGATAGAGATCCTAAATTAAGGTAGCTTTGCTACTAAAGACTTACTTCGGGCACCGGATGACACTAGGTCTGCCAAGCATTGCTGGCCTATGGTTCTACGCCATACCTGAATGCGGGGGTTTACGAAGGATAGACAGGGCTGTCACCACCTGTCACCTACCCCTCAACCAGAGGATACGAGGCAAACAAAGGTAGCCTCTAGTCTAGACACCATGTTTATGCTATCGACTACTACTCTAGTGTTGTACAGGGTTATTCATCTTTATTAGGAGCCCTCTACTAGAGTATCCGCCACAGGGACGGACAATGAACCCGCAAGTAAATAGTAAACAAGACTACTTAAAAGTAGAACTCACCACCAAAGATAAGCATAAGCCTTTGCACTCCAAGTAGCACTAGGTCTATCGAGGTACAAGGTGGGGATTCCACGAGGATCAGGAGCAGGGCAACTCCTGCCCTAGCATCACCGCCGCCGCCTCCCACCATCCACCACCACTGGTCCCCCTTCCTTCCTCTCCGGCATCTCGGCGGGGGCTGAAGGGAGTGGGAATCCATTGTTTTAATAACTTTTTCCTAGTAGACCGAGTCATTAGGGTTAGTGTCTCTCCATGCCAAATTTTTTGGTATTGGAGTTTTAAGGGTTAGTGTCTCTCCATGCCAAATTTTTTGGTATTGGTGTTTTATCTCCTCTCTAGCAACGGTGAAGGGGAAGGGTGGAATCGTCTTCTCCATGGTGGCTCTGTTGAAGATGAGGGCGGCAACTTCAGCATCAGCATCTTCATCGACATGACAACATGGAGACTTTTGTTTCTGGACGGTGGCATCAAGGACGAGATGATGTCACCACCATGGAATAATTTTCTCTGATCTCTTCTCTATTTTAGATCAGTCTTCCTAATTCTTCGGTGGCAGAAAGAAGAAGGAAGACACCAAAAAGAAGAAGTTCCTCAATTTTGCCTATAGGAATGTTGGCCGTCGTTTGTTGAACATCAGCTCTCAGGCCATTTGCCAAGTGTTTGCCTATGTAGTGGATACCTAGCTATCATATAATGTAATTCTTCTTTTGTCGCAAAAAAAGGTCTGTCGAGGTACAAGTGAAGAGGGAGCTGACATTCCTAGCATTCCTTCCATTACAAATGGAGGTAGCCAACAATCTTGGTACTTCTCCAACTCTTTCTCTTCCTCACTCACTCCCTATTCTATTCTAGCTAGAAGCTAAGATATGAGTGTGGCTCTTCTTCTCTTCTTGCTACATTGTGTATCCTTTGTGTTGCTACCCAAGTGTTGATGAATGATATGACGAGAGGAGGCCTCCTTTTATAGGTGGAGAGAAGGGAATGTCCATGGAATATGCTTGGATCCCCACATGGAAAGAGCAAACCGACGTTTAGGTACATTGAACTTAGACAAAACCCTATGAACCGTCCTTAGAGAGTCGGTATAAACTGACCTGACAAGGTTGGGCTCGAGGTAGGCCACCAGGGGTGCGCTGCACCATGGGTGTGCCTATACCATGGGTGCGCCCGCACCCTAGGTGGGCCACGTTGAGTCCAACTTTGTTGGGCTAGCTCCCGAGATCTCCTAGACTTGGCCCATGGTGGTTTTTTACGGAGTTGAGATGCTTTGAGTTGGGTTTGGCCTTCTTCTCCTTTTGGGCCCTCATTTGCTGGTAGTGGGCCTTCTCTCCCTTGGGCTCATGTTGGGTATTTATTTTATTCTGTTTCTTGTGTACTTTTGGCACATTTCTTGTGTAATTCTAACATGTCCTCCTCCAAATGGTAAATCACCAAAACTTATGGAATTGATTAGTTATAAATTCTAATTCCAAGTTTGGTGCCCATATTGGTTCTTTTTATGTGATAGTTGGCGGTTAAAAGTGTGAGTTAAGGACTGCCAACAGTTAGCTAGTTTCCCTCCCTCGGGCTCATGATCCCTCGATCGGGAGAACATATCTCTTTTTATGTGGCTTGGCCCCGGACTCTATATACGGGTAGCCAGGGCACCCCTCCAAGCATCATCTTCACCATCTCTATATCTTCTAGCTCATAGATCACCACTCTCCTACCTCATTCACCCTCCAAGCATACCCCGTTGTAAGAACTTCAGAGCATTCAACCGAGGAACACACACTCGATCTTGTCTAAGACTAGACATAGGGCTTTGGTCTGAACTAGTATAATTCCTTGTCTCTTTTGGATGCTACCATCGTCTTCCTGGAGAAGCGCGACATTCATACAAATTCACTAGTTGGTTGACGAAACATTAACACATCCCTTAATCGGACATCCCGGTACACCTCCCATGCGATGTCCTATAATACCAGCTGACGAGATCCTAACATATGGGTATGTTAAGCCTTGGGTCCAATGGTTCCCGGCCAAAGAAGACCCCCACCGACCCCTTTAGGATCACCTGGGGGCTCGGGGGCTGTGCCTATTAGGCACGCTCGTGCGCACCCTCTGGCAAAGAGACCCAGCCAAGCCTGATTTGGCCACAACCTCCACTTGGGGCTCGGGTGCTCGCCCGAACCCTAGGCCCCTGATCTACGGCGCATTCGGGCCTGGCCCTTGACTCCTACCCGGCTAATAATGCTAGCCAAGGCCTAGGCGCAAGAAGACAAGCCCCAAGCTACTGATGCTCAGGGGCTCCCTAGCACCGCCCCCTAGGCATGGCCTGCCAACTTCTCCCCTGATAGGGTCACGTCCGAGGCATGACATAAGAAGACAAAGCTTTCCCTTGGCCTCCAGGGGCTCAGGGGCTTTCAGGCCCGCATGTCAGCCCCTGGAGCCGATTTCCTTCACCATCAAGAAGACTCCAGAAGGTCCACCTAGGGGTGGTCGGTCCAAGCCAACATAGCCTAACACGCAGAGTGTCAGAACAGAGCAGCTGGATGATGCCCAAGGCTTCTTCAGCGCAAAGACACCCCATGGTCCATGGTGCACCGCTGCAAGACCCTCCTGGACTCTAGCACACGTAGACTATAGACTAGATCCCCCAAACCACTTTGTACCCGATCTATCTCGTTATATAAGGGATAAGGTCAGACCTAGGAGGGGAGGATCCTAGATCAATCACAAGATACTCCATTCCATTCCATCCTCCTCCGTTTCGCATCGGGAGCAAGGCAACCCAAAGAGGGGCACCAAGAGCTCCTCCATCGCATCCCATCATCTTCCTCCTCTCTGACGAGAGGAAGGCTCCACTAGTGGTGAGGCAACCTTAGGATTAGCACCGAGCTAACCTCCTACCAAATCTCTCTCTACACTCTGTTGTAACCCCTAATTTTGGGTGCTTTTGAGTATAAGGATCATCAGCTGCTGGATGTAGGGACCGAATTGGCCTAAACTAGGATAAACCATTGCATCCTCTCTACATGATTCTTATGTTCTTGAGTCCACCCAAGCCACCAAAGACCCGTACTCTGACATTGACTTGAACAACTATGCTTGCCATGGTTCTGATCCTGTCATAGCTGGCTCGCTAGATAGGGGGCTACGTCAAGTGCGTTTCTAGCTCTGTGGTGGCTGGGCCACCTGCCTCATTGCTGGAGTGAGTAGCCCCACCCTAGACGGCGGTGTCTGCTTCCCTAGCGAGTTCTTCATCGTGGCCAGCCTTTCGCTCTAGGCCAGGTCCTCAACTTTGGGAGCCTAGCCTATGTCGCCAACTGCTATGGCGAGCTTCGTCCACTCCACGAGGCTGCACCGACAAGCAACGAGCCCCTGGCATCGCCCACTTTGCCAGGACTTCTGGGAGCAGATCTCGAGGTTCTAGCTCACCAGATCCAGCGCGATCTGGGCTTGAACCCCACCTTATTGGATCGTCACCAGATGTTCTACATGCTGGCCAACGTTCACCACTAGACCATCGCTAGTGAGGTGCTCCCGGACTTGCCTTTTGGGATACAAAACATGGAGGCATCCATCCAACTAGAGCACCGTCCTCTTCGGCGCAGCAAGGACCGATGTCCTCTCGCTTCGCACCTTCCTCGAGATCCTCTTAGACAACGGTCTAGAGTATGACTCCGACGACATTGACTATGATGCCTCGCCTCGCATGTGCTACCACATCGACGGTGAGGATCCTACCGAGGAGGCACCCGAGCTGATGCCGCCAGACTAGAGTCCCCGCAGTCTCATGGCCTACCCTTAAGAGAAGACAAACCGCTTGCGAGCTCGGTAGGTGGACATAGAGGCCACTAAGGTAGAGGCCGAGCACCAAAGGAAGGACTTTGTGTGGCAACAAGCCATGCTACTTCTCAAGGACAATGACGATGCCCTCACGAGGCTCTCGGTGGCATTCGCTTCCCCCGTGCGACGTACAACATGGCGGCTATTGCTTGCCGCCTAGAAGACATCTTCGACACGCTAGACCCGAAGACTAACGAGTGGCTGAATGAGGTGAAGCGGCTCCTTCACATTTCCCTTGAGTAGCAAGCTGAGAGTTCAGCCTCCTAGCGCTACGCTGTGCTCTCCTGGCCACCCTTAACGATGGCCATAGCCAACGGGGACCCCTCCGACACTCATGCCCTACCAACGAGGGGAAGCAGCGGTGACACCTCTAGCAATAGCTCCGATCGGCCATGGACCCAGGGTGCCAAACCCCGGGAGGAGCAAAGGCGTGACCTTTCTCCATGGCGTCCCCTAATGGGCCACCGGTTCGGCGTTGACCGCAACACCATCGAGGCTAGGTGCCACGCTCAGGCGCAATCCCGCACCCCTGAGTGGTGAGACAAGGGCGCTGCCCTGGATCACTTTGGCTCCTTGGTGTTTAGGGTGGTGATCTGGGTGGCTCCCTACACCAGACGTTTTTGGCCACCGACACACATTTCCATGTACAACGGTGAGACCAACCCGGACCATTGGCTACAGGACTACCGCCTAGCCATGAAAGCTGGGGTCAAATGATGACTTTGTAGTCCAGTACCTTCCCCTACTCCTATCAAGCTCGACCAGAGCTTGGCTCGAGCAGCTCAAGCCTGGTATCATCCGCTGTTGGGGCGATCTCCGTTCGGTCTTCATCGGCCACTTCTAGGGTACCTACACCCACCTAGGGAACTCCTAGGACCTTCACAACTATAGGCAGGGTGTCAATGAGACCCTTTAGGAGTACGTTCAGTACTTCTCTAAGACATGCAATGAACTCCCCAACATCACTGACGCCAACGTGATCAACACCTTCATCTGTGGCATGACCTGCGAGGCGCTCATCCACGTGCTTGTCCATGAGATGCCACGCACGATGCAGGAGCTCCTAGACATCATCACCTAGTATGCCACTAGTGAGGAGGAAGTCCAGGCCAACTTTAGTGGGAAAGCCAAGGCCACCGGCCACCTCAGTGGTGGCGATGGCAGCGATGATCCCACCTCGTCCCAATGACACCGTGATAAGTGAAACAAGGACTGAAAGCGCCATGAGGAGATGGGGGCCGTGGTCAACCATGTTGCCAGACCTCAGCCTCATGGGCATGGTGCATGCCTAGAGCACTTCGAGAGGCACTTGAGGCTCCCTACCCCTTTCCACGGATGGCAAGTGAAGCATCTCCTCAAGTACTGCACTACCATGAAGGGTTACATCCTAGCACCCTCGACCAATAGGGCCAGGCCTAGAATCCTACCTCGAAGGCTAGTGACCGGATGGACGGTGCCTAAGAAGAACACAATGAGTTTCCCGAGGCCGAGAGCTGCCTCATGATCTTTGAGGGCTCCTGGGCGTATGAGTCCCGCTGGCAGTGTCACATCACCGAGCAGGAGGTGAACGCTGTTCACACCCTCGCTGCCTCGACATGACTCTGATGGTCCTAGACGGCCATCACCTTCGACCAAGATCACCTCGACCGTGTCCCTCATCCAGGGCACTACGCGCTCATGGTCAACCCGATCGTGGTCACCACATGCCTCACCAAGGTGCTAATGGATGGGGGCAGCGGCCTCAACAAACTCTACGCCAGCACCTTCGACAAGATGGGCATCCCTAGGAGCAGCCTGCACCCTAGCAAGGCGCTATTCTATGGGATCGTGCCGAGGAAGGAAGCCGTGCCCCTCGGGCGCATTTGGCTCAATGTCACCTTTAGCCAGCCGGATAACTTTCATAAGGAGCCACTCACCTTCAAGGTGGTTGACTTCCTTAGCATCTACCATGCCCCCCTCGGTCAACCATGCTTCACCAAGTTCATGGACATCCCCAACTATACCTACCTAAAGCTCAAGATGCTCGGCCCAAAGGGGGTCATCATCATCGAGGCCAACTTGAAGGAAGCCTACTACTATGAGCAAGACGGTGTCACCTAGGTGGCCACACTCGTCACCCCCTGTGCTCTTAATGGCCCACATCATGACATAGAAAGGGCACCGACGGAGGAAGCAACCAAGGCAGTGGCGGTGCTTGATCGACCAAGCATCAGCGAGGCAGCCAACACTCCTGACAGCAGTGGTGGCTCGGCTGGCCCCTCCATCTAGGCACTCAGCCCCCCCAGAAGCAGTTGACCCGATCGAGGTGAGTTCCAACCTTTTCCCATGAGGAAAGGCCATCATCGAGCCATCCACCCAGAAGCACCATCTTCCGAGCCATGACCACCTGCTGACCTCGTTCACCAGCCTACCTATCCAACAATAAAAACTAAGATAAGTCCCATCTTCTTGACCCTCTTGCTTTGCTTATTTCTATAGCTGTCTCCTTTAACCCGAGCCACCCTAGCAGTAGCTCAGCTGCACTTGAGGATCGACTGAGCTGACCACCTACTAACCTTTCAGAAGGACCGCCACAAAAGGCCCTTGAGCGAGGCAAGAATGGGATGGGCAAGGCAGGAGAATCGGGCGAGGGATTAGCAAGGCACTAACAGAATGGCCTCAACCACTGCATCACCAGCTATGTCATATTTTCCTTCTCTTGTGTCCATTCCATTTTCTTTGCAGGTATCTGCCTATCTCCTGATCCTTCTTGGATCATGCCATCCCACCGCACGATGGTCCAAGGCCCCTAGAAGGGGCTTCACAGAGGGTTCTAAGGCTGGCCCACTGGGCTTCAAGGTCACCCGAAGCAACAAAAAGTGCGAGGGATGTTTAGGAGATGAGCCTGCGTGGCCATAGCTAGGACACCCAGAAGCGTCCTGACTGTTTGGACAAATGCTGTCCGAGTACTGACTCAGAGCCGCTCGTGGTGACCCAATGAGTGAGGCAGCGAGCCCCCATGTACCAACAGATGGGCTCAGGAACTATATGAGTGGCTCGATCAGGAAGCCGAAGATCTCCCCACTGGAGGACATGACCGGGGCACAAAATGACCGTAAATATGGTGTTCTCATGAACTTACCCATTAACAGCATGGGCGCAGTGATCTTGGCCAATGAGGCCATCATCATAACAGCCCATCCCAATGAGGGACAAAGTCTCTGAGCATGACTCAAGAGCAAATGGGATTATAAATTGAAGTAATTTCATTCCATTAATTGGGAATGACCTGATTATAATATATGGCGATAAGAATCATGATAGGTGCAGAGTTTTGATGCCACGGCTAGGCGTCAAGCAAAGCCCACCGGTGATCGGCCATGCAAGTGACCCTACCTCCTTTGGAAGGTTGACCTTCATTAAGACTGAAGGAGGGGTTAGGTCCCTCGAGCCTAGAAGCTAGAGGGCCACCCACAGGAGGCACATAGCGCACTGAGAAGAGGCAGAGATCTCCCAATGCTAGCTTGGAGATTGGTGCCACGTCCAACCCAACCACAGGCTTGAGACAACGTGACATGGCCTGTGGATGGCGCCAAGTGACCCAGGCATCCCTAAGCCCTGTAGGCAATCAGGGGCTTGTGAGAGCCCATGTGGCATCTCCTCGCCCCTGATGCCATCGCCTCTGAAGATGAGGATACAAAAATGACGCAAGACTATGGGTTCACCAACCCTCTATCCTGTGCCACCCCGATGGCGTACCACTGAGCAACGGGCCTGGCAGCCTTGGCCTGTGCCCCTCGATTCACTGGAGTCCTTCCACCCTTGAATAAGCAGTCACCCGGTGGACAAGACCAAGCTCACCTAGAGGGAAGCATTGCACTTCATCGTCGCCGCCATCATCACCGAGAAGACAGATCTAAAGAAGGGGCCAGAGAAAGGGATTAGAAGCACCGCATCCCCCGGGGGCTCCACTTCATAGCCCAGATAATGTGCTATGAATGGCTTTGGGCCCTTTGATCGGTCATCAATGGCTAGAAGGGGCCCCGGGGAACCGGCTAGGCATCCCTTCAATCCCGCAGCGCGCCTTCGGGTGGTTGCATAATGACGGCTGCACAATCAAGGTGGAGTCAGGGAACAGCTGACGATGAGTCAAGTCCCCGCTCTGCTTTCCACCACATGCATCGCCCACTCCGTGCACGCCTCCTCATAGGTCTTAGGGGACCTCGCTCCCTGTGGGCCCATCGGCTACCACTGATGACCTCGATCCGTACGCACCAAGTGTAGCGGCTCCTCCACCAGATTTGCTCCATGTGGCCCTGACGTCCCATCTCCTAGACAAGACGGGATGATGTAGGGTGCACACCATAACTCCACCAAGAATAATGGCCGAGACACCATCAATCGCCTACGCAAGGCTGAATGTGCATCTAGCCCTGTAGTGGGTTTTGGTGAATTGAATGACAACACAATTAAAGGTTGTTGACGGTAGTTATCATCCATCATAAACCATCAACATTGTGTGTAGAAATGGTCACCAATAGAAACTTAGAGGTTATTACTGATAATTTCCATAAGTTTTGGTGAATTATTATTTTTAGCAGGGATATTCCAGAAAGAATAAAAATGAGGATTGAATTGTCAAGAAGGTGTTGACGGTAGATAAGTATCCTTTTTTAAACCGTCAACATAGCAAGAGAAAGGGCTAAAACATGTTTACCTACTAGATATAGGGGTTACACTGATAAAATTCCACGAGTTTTGGTGATTGTCTATTTCTTTAGGGGGTTATCAGAAAGAGAACCAAAAGAGGTCCACATGTCGGATTTACGTAGAGAGAAACGGGCATACGTATTAAAAAGAATACTCTAGAAGACTAGAGAAGGTGACCCTGCAAACCTGGGCCCACCTAGGAGCCAGCCAGGGGCGACCACCTCTCCTCCTCCTCCAATCAGGGAGTCTCGCAGGTTATGCATCCACTGACTTTGAGGATGAATAAAAACCGTTCATTTAGGTCAGTTTGATCCAAGGGCTATGGTGCATCATAGAGGGCTATATATTCAGAGCCCCTAGCCCCAGGAGAAACCCTAATCTAATCTTATTCAATTTAATTCAAGAGTTCATTCTCTCATCTAAAGAATTCAGAGAAGCCTAGAGCCACCATCTCAATTAGAGCTCCATAGTTTAGTAGCATAGCTACATAGGAATAGATCTAGAGGGAGTCAAGCCTAGCTTGGTGTCCGGATCTGTCAGTTCTTGGTAATTTTTCTCTACATTCTTGTAACAATCATCATTGTTCTAGCTACTATGAATAGTACTTTATTCTATTCTATTATATCAGAATTGACTTTGCTCTATTTGATTATGTTCTCAATTATATTATTCTTAGTTTACTTTGATTATATGTTTAGCATAGTTGGACTAGAATTATGTTTATGCATAGGATCGTATAGCACTTGCTCATTAGATCGACGGGTGAGTGGTAAATATTGTGTAGGTGTGTTGCCTAGACCGTATCTATCTACGATTACACCCTATATTTCGGATCGTGAGGTAGATCGTGGGAGTGACAATTCTATAGAGTCCTTTGTATAGGACTAGTAGAATACCCCTATTACACTGAAGAGATTGTTCTGTTCTTGATCTTCTTTGGTAATATCACTATGCATAGGTATAACCTTTTCCCGCCATGATTGCTAGATGTTATTGCACTAATCATTATATGCTTTGACCTTATAGTTAGAATAACTTAGGATTTATCCTTGTAGATCTTCATAGTCCATGCTAGTGTTATAAACTTAGAGTACTCTATTGAGATGATTATCATTGTTTTATGTGGCTATGTGCTCTCATTTATTATATGTCAATTACTATTCATTTATATATTTTATGTGACACTTACCCTATATGAGAAGATAGATAAAGACAAGGTTAAGCTCTCCATTATCACAGGTAGTGCTCATTGCTCATTAGCCAGCGCATTCCCTTCCTAGTGGTAAAATTATAAATAACGATACCTGTATTACTCCCGGTTTAATTGCTACGATGATATTTTCTGTGCGCTTACGGAAACCCTTTTATTGTAGTTGTGCATAAGAAATGTCAACAAGCATTTTTGGCACCGTTGCCGGGGAAGGTTCAAAGCCAATGGATAATGAGCATCACTGCATCCACTAATGTGATTGAGCACCTTCACCATTCTCTACTCATACAGCCTTACCCTTGTCTTTTGTCTATTCTATATATTATATGTAGGGTAATGTATGAAAAAGTTTGACCTTCCAGATAACTATCTCGACAATCTAGAAGCATTATTCAAGAAGACCAGAACCAAGTTGAGGATGACCCAACCATCATCATCATTGTCTCAACTTGAAAGTTCATCGGATTCGGAAGATCAAACTTTTGTTTGAAACTTGGCACCAGCATTTGAAGCCATGGCCAACAAGTCACTCCGCGAGTTCTTAGCTCCCACTATAGACAACATCCATATTGGACCAGCTGTGAACATTGACAAGTCTTTTGAGCTCAAGCCTGCGCTGATCAACATGGTGCAAGAAAGTCAGTTCTGTGGGAAGGCCCATGAAGATGCTAGTGCTCATCTTCAACACTTTTTGGAGATCTGCAGCACTTTCACCATCAAGGATGTCCCCAGAGATGCTATACTACTTCGCCTCTTCCCATTCTCACTCTTGGGGAGAGCGAAGCAGGGGTTCTACGCTAACAAGGAGAAGAATAATACATGGGCGAATTGTTCCACCAATTTCCTAGTGAAGTTCCTTCCCATGGGCAAGACAAATGCTCTCCATGGGAAAATATTAAGCTTTCAGCAACAACATGATGAGACTATCCCAGAAGCTTGGGAGCGCTTTCAGGACTACATCCTCGAATGTCCTCATCATGGAATGGAGAATTGGTTGCTCATGCAAACATTCTACCATGGGCTCAGCAACAGCACTCGTGAGACCATGGATGCTGCTGCTGGAGGTGCGTTCTTATCACTAACCATTTCTCAAGCTATAGCTCTTGTGGAGAAGATGACGTCCAACCAAGGTTGGAGTGAGGAGAGAACTCAGACCCACAAGAGAGGTAGAGGTATGCACCAGCTCAAGGAGGTAGACATGTTGTCTGCCAAGATGGACCTGCTGATGAAGAGGCTCGATGAGAGAGCCACTGAGAAGAAAGAAGTCATGCACATACATGATGCCCGCATGACTTGTGAAGAGTGTGGAGAAACTAGGCATATGGGTGCCAACTGCCCAGAGCTGAAGGAGGATGTAAACTATCTCAACAACAACAACAATAACTACTACCGTTCTCACCAGAATCAAGGCTGGAATCAACAGCAGAGGCCTATAACTACTCAGGTAACTATCAAGGTAACTACTCAAGTAACTATCAAGGTAACAACTCCTCTTACAATAATTTTAATCAGCCACCTTTAAGAGAGTTAGTTCTTAGTCAAGGCAAGTTAATGGATAGCCTGTCCAAGAAGCTAGCATCTAATAACAAAACTCTAGAAACAATTAGCAATAGAGTGGATGGTTTTTTCAATGTTGTAAAGAACTAGCTTAGCTTTAACAAGATGCTAGAGTCTCAGTTACAACAGCTTGCCAACTTTGTTCCCTCCACCAATCAAGGTAAAATGCCGGAACAACCGGAAGGGTTAGAAACTATAAATCTTGTAGACATATTCAAAGCAGGAAGCTACTAGAGTGACCCTCCAAGAGGATCATGGATTGACTCAACTCTGCCAATCAAGAAGGGCGATCTAGGGAGACCAGTCATCCCGATCTCCATTGGAAGTGTTAACTTCAACGAGGCGATCTGTGACTTCGGCGTAAGAATCAACATCATGCCCAAGGTGATATGTGAGAAAATGTTCAATTGTCCTTTATTATAAACAACCATGTGCTTGCAGCTTGCAGATCAGTCACTCTGCTACCCCATGGAAATACTAGAAGACATATGTGTGCGAACGAGCAACTCGTACGTTCCTGCAGACTTCATGGTAGTGGATACAAGCAATGACGAAAGGTCCCCCATCATTCTGGGATTCCCATTCTTGAACACTGCTGGAGCCATCATGTACGCCAACACTAACAAGATCATCTTCAACATCAGGGGCAAGAGAGAGACCTTCTTCTTCAAGAACAGGGTGTTACAATTCCCAGCACATCCTCATCAACAGAATAATCAAAAGAAGAAGACTGTTGATAAGAATAATAAGACCAAGACTAAGAAGACCAAGAAGATGGAGACAGTAAGGATGGTCACTGCAGTCCACATAGAGCATGACCACCTGCTCAAGTCCCCACATTTGATCAAGAAAGACGACCCAGGTGTCCCAACCATTCAATGCTCCATCAATAGAAGCTCCTTCAACAAAGCTGTCTGTGACACCGGATCAGGCGTCAACATAATGGCCAAGGTAACCTATGAATATCTATATGGTACGATGACTTTGGAACCTACCTATGCCTAGCTGTAGATGGCAGATCAAACATTTTGCTTCGTCGAAGGAATAGTAAAAGATGTCCCTATCCAAATCGATGATCACTATGTCCCCATAGACTTCATAGTCATCGACATGGGAGGAGACTACGATCCACCTATCATCCTAGGAAGACCGTTCCTAAACACCACCAAGGCCATCATCTACATTGGAATAGGGGAGATCCACTTCCACTTCCCCTCTGAGAAGGTACACCGCTATTTTAATGACAACTATATAATTAGTGAGGAACCCAAGAAGAACAAATCAAAGAGAAGGCAACGTACCCATCGCTAGAACAAGAAGAATGTCATAGTAGATGGATGGGCTGACTATGAAGGAGAAGTGACTAGATTTGAGGATCAAGAGAAGGTCACGGAAGAAGTAGAAGAGATACAACCAGCAGAAGAAAAGATAGTGACCATAGAAGCTTCCTCCTCTAGGTCACCCTCACCAACAAAGAAGGTTTGGAAGGTAAAAAGAAAAATCAGATTCATAACTTGCTCAAGGCACAGCACCACTAGAGGCGCCATCTGACGCGCCCCTTGAACAATGAGCGAACAAGGAAGTCCTGTTCGGAGGACTCGAAATCACCGAATGCCACATCAAGAGGTAACTTGGTATTTATCAACATTTCCCTTTAGCATATTTATTTTCCCTAAATACATCTTAGTTGCATCTTTATTGTTTTTGCATTAGAAAAAGAAAATAAAAAGTTTTTTTGTGCATCTACATCAAGAAAAATGCAAAGCCCCATGTGAATAAAGGTGTGGTACATCAGTTCACATAGTTATTCACCGTGGTGGCATAAAAAAATTTTCCTCAGCATATTTATTCTTCTATCTACATATCCTAATTATAAAAATATAAAAATGTCTTATGATCCTGCTAAAAGATAGTTGGGTTAAGAAAGTTCTAGACAACCATGGCTTAGAGGTTTTTATTACTAACACTTAATTGGTTCCACAAGCTTTGTTGTCTATTCGAGCTACACAGAACTTAAAGGATCAAAAAGAGCTAAATAGGCAGAAGGACGTCTTGTCCCCTGTCGGAGTGCTGCTCTCAACAGTCAAGTGTTGTTCCCAAACAACAACTATCTATGACACTCTAAGAGGACATGTACGCCTTCAGTGCCAGTCAGCAACATCAATAGACTATGTCAACATCCAGCTTGGGGGAGAGCATCCCCCGTGTACCAAGCTAAGTGTCCCCAACTTGTCTACTTATTTATTTCATAGTTTGCTTTGCTAAAACAACTAAAAAAGATGATTAACCGTAGAAATCTAGAAATATTTCCTTATTTTATCTTTTCTGTTTAGGAGAGCTCTTTGATAGAATCTGTCTTTAAAAATGATCCCTAGAACAAACTCTATATGGAGATGATGAATAGTTGCTCTGCCGTAATTTCTTTCAAGTACCTAGTTTTAAACCTTGCACTCTCCCGAGTTTTAGACACAACTGTTTAGATTTGAGATTTGCTCTGAACCTAAAGCTTGTGGGTAGCGAATGCTTGATCTAAGTCTAGGTAGTTGACGGATATGATATGGGAAAAGTTTTGAGCTGCTATCCATCTTGTTCCTAGAGATATCAGAGTCCTAGAGAATTTATTTGTGAAAATCCTAAAATTGCATGATGAGTTCCTTTATGACGAGAGTTCAAATTCCTACCACAGCCATATATACATGCTTACTAGATTAGGAAAACCAGCTTTGCTTATATATATCATTCTATAGGCATTGAGCGTAGTTGAGCTATGTTGACCCTTAGAAATTAGTCATGCAGTTAAAGTCAATACTATGTGCTCTCCACCCATTGATCTATGCTACTTCTGTCCTCAGAACCATGCACTCATTCATAACGCTACATTCATTCTGTGCTACTTCTGTTCCTGGAAGTACCACCCACATGTAAGATCCACATCCATTGCATCATGTGTTGTTTCTACCCTAGAGACACGCACCCTTGCTGCTCCTACCCTAGGAGTACGCATTTATCCATCCACATAAACATACGTCGTTCATTCTAATCCATTCAAAAAGTGTTCTACTCCTACACTAGAAGTGAACACCCCCAAAACATTCCTTGCCATTCTATCTTTGTCTACCTACAATAAAGCTCCATTCATTACTCTAGTTGATACTCCCTATTGTCATTGCTATGAGTTTCATTTCAAAAAGGATTGGTTGCTCTAAAAAAAGAGAAAAAAAGAAAAAAGAAAGAAAGAAGCAACAAAGTCCTCCTTAGAGAGTTTTCAAAGTTTCCAAATAAAGGGAGGTATGTTATCCCCAAAGGAGCAAGTGTAGAAACAGATCCTCACCATTTATCACCCCTCATTTCCTTTTTCTATCACCATTATCTTATCACTCATTTCATTCCCCTCATTCACATGCACATATGACTTGATTATATGCTTAGTTCCTCTGGATCCACGGTTTAATTATGCAATATATGCAAATGAGTTTTGAGTTGTCCCCTCCACCTTTGAACTCGACATAAGCCTATTAGAAGTAGGGTGAAAGAGAGAAGGCAACCTTACTATGCCTTAATTCCACAAATACCACATATTCTGAGAGAAGAGAGAAGACATACATCATTCATGCCTTGGTAAGGATCCAGAAATACCACAAATGAGAGACTTGAAAGAGTCATACAAGGGATCTCTGAGTTTTATTTGAAAATCTTGCAAAAACTCCGGAATAATAGTTGATCAAAGATCGAGAAACATGGCACTTGACTTGACCGGTCTGTCTTTCAACTGCTCAAGACCCAAGTGACGGTTATAAGCCCCATGGTGAAAGAAAATATGAGTAAGTTTTGAGTCAAAATAGTTCACTCTAATCCGGAGGAAAGTTCTTGTTTGAACGCATGTGTACTTTTGAGGCGTGAAAGCATTGCAGCAACTCCTGATCCATCACTAAGTCTATCTTTGCTCAGGGACGAGCAAAAGGTAAGCTTGGGGGAGTTTGTTGACGGTAGATAAGTATCCTTTTTAAACTATCAATATAGCAAGAGAAAGGGCTAAAACATATTTACCTACAAGATATAGGGGTTACACTGATAGAATTCCATGAGTTTTGGTGATTGTCTTTCTGTAGGGGATTATCAGAAAGAGAACCAAAAGAGGTCCACATGTCAGATTTATGTAGAGAGAAACAGGCATACGTATTAAAAAGAATACTCTAGAAGACTGGAGAAGGTGACCTTGCAAACCTAGGCCCACCTGGCAGCCAGCCAAGGGCGGTCGCCCAAAGGGCAGGGGCAGCCGCCTCTCCCCCTCCACCAACCAGGGAGAGTCTTGCGGATTATGCCTCTCCCGACTTTGATGATGAATAAAAACCGTTCATTTAGGTCAGTTTGATCCAAGGGCTGTGGTGCATCCTAGAGGGCTATATATTCAGAGCCCCTAGCCCTGGGAGAAACCCTAATCTAATCTAATTCAATTCAATTCAAGAGTTCATTCACTCATCTAAAGAATTCAGAGAAGCCTAGAGCCACCATCTCAATTAGAGCTCCATAGTTTAGTAGCATAGCTACATAGCAATAGATCTAGAGGGAGTCAAGCCTAGCTTGGAGTCCGGATCTGTCAGAGTTCTTGGTAATTTTCCTTCTCATTCTTGTAATATTCATCATTGTTCTTGCTACTATGAATAGTACTTTATTCTATTCTATTATATCAGAATTGACTTTGCTCTATTTGGTTATGTTCTCAATTTATTGTTCTTAGTTTACTTTGATTATATGTTTAGCATAGTTGGACTAGAATTATGTTTATGCATAGGATTGTATAGCGCTTACTCATTAGATGGATGGGTGAGTGGTAAATATTGTGTAGGCATGGTGCCTAGACCATATTTATCTGCGATTACACCCTATATTTCGGATCATGAGGTAGATCGCGGGAGTGACAATCCTATTGAGTCCTTTGTAATCCTTCTCCCGAATATAGGACTAGTAGAATACCCCTATTACACTGAAGAGATTGCTCTGTTCTTGATCTTCTTTGGTAATATCACTATGCATAGGTATAACATTTTCCTGCCATGATTGCTAGATGTTATTGCACTAATCATTGTATGCTTTAACCTTATAGTTAGAATAACTTAGGATTTATCCTTGTAGATCATCCTAGTCCATGCTAGTGTTATAAACTTAGAGTACTCTATTGAGATGATTATCATTATTTTATGTGGCTATGTGCTCTCATTTATCATATGTCAATTACTATTCATTTATATATTTTATGTGACACTTACCCTATATAAGAAGATAGATAAAGACAAGGTTAAGCTCTCCATTATCACAGGCAGTGTTCATTGCTCATTATCCAGCGCATTCCCTTCCCAGTGGTAAAATTATAAATAACGATACCTGGATTACTCCCGGTTAAAATGCTATGATGATATTTTCTGTGCGCTTGCAGAAACCCTTTTATTCTAGTTGTGCATAAGAAATGTCAACAGAAGGCATGAAACTTAATTACGATGAAATATGCACCAGAAGACTTTAGAAGACACCAAAAGACATGGGACCAAAGTGAAGGACTAGAAGCCACCATGCCGCCCGGCCCCCCTGTGGGATTCTTCCACACCCTTCTGGAGTATTCCTCCACCACCTCTTAGGATGCATCTCTGTCATACATGAAGTCAGTTTGATCCAAGGGCTGATGGTTCTTCCTTAGGACTATAAATACAGGCCCTAACCCCCTAAAGCACCTGATCATAAGTCAAGAGTAGTCCAAATATTAGGGTTTCCAAAGATTAGATAGAGAGATCTCTATTTCTTGAATTTCTTAGTATAGGCTTTCTAGTAAGGTTCAAGTAGAGTTGGGCGATTGCTCAGGATTCCAAATCTATTCGTCTGGAGATTGATAATTTGCCTTTGTGTCTCATTTAAGACTTTGTTCTATTTTTATGTTCTTAGTTTGCTCTAGTTATATATTGGATATAGTATTATTTGATGATTTGCATTTGCATATGTTCATAGAGTACCTAATTCAATTCGCGCGAGAGTTAGGTAGCTTTGATTATGTAAGCGTGGTGCTTAGATATGAATGTAACACCCTAGGTGTTTGGCTTGCATTAGTACATTTGCATTGCATCACATGAGCACATTCATCCCATTATCACATGTGCATCATCTTATGTTTCAATATTGCAACATGATGTTTCATTAGTGCTTGTGTATGTGTGTATCATATGTGATGTCTCTATGTTATAACTAGTACCCTAGAGGGGATGTACATGTCCAATGTACCATGTTTCAAGTGTTGCTTGGCTCTATTTCAGTGTTTCAATTGAATGTTTCACTTGTTTCATTGAATGTTTTGTATGTTGCAAATGAATGTTTCAGTTGTTTTGATAAGCTAGAGTATATGTGTGACATGCAAATAAATGTGGTGACCCACCAAAACACCCTAGCTACATTTATAATGTTATTAGGAACAATGTTCATGAAGGTCATTAGTTATAATTATGCTTCTAAGTATTGGTGTGACTTGTGTTGACCCTAGAACTCTTTTGTTTGACTGTTTAAAAAGTGTAGTTAGAAGTCAATGTATTTTGTACACTCTTAAGCAAAGTTGTAGTACTTTTGTAGGGGAACAAAAGTTGTAATATGGTCATCTCATGAAAATGGCTAGAACACCCTCAAAAGTGCACCACAAGGCAGGACTGGGGGTTATTTTGGGACTTAGCATTTTGGCTAAGTCATAGCTGGTTTCTAGTTTCAAAGTTCAGTACTTTGGAGCACTGTATCTTCCAATCTAGGCAGAACTAGTTCAAGCTCCAATTGACAACATTGTAGTCACTTGTAGCTCTACAATTTTCATTAAAAGAGTTTTTGCAAAGAACAAATGGTTTAGGAGATCTTAGGGGGCAAAGTTGGGCTGTCAATTGGCTAGGGGAGCTCTGATGGCCAACCTGACCTTGCCATGATGGCCGACCAGGTCAGGGCTGAGCCACCGTGTGGGCACCATGCACCGTGCCTAGAGAAGAGAAACTAAAAAAACAAAAGAATGCATGCAAAGGCATCTTCAAATCAAGTTTCCGTTCACATGTACTACTCAAAAGCAATTGCATAATAAACAATATTAAATCAAGGTTTTTTAACATCAATTGTTCCTAGGCAAGGGAAATTAAATGTGAGTGTGCTCACCAGAGACAGGATGCAGGTGTTGTTGAACGTGAGTGTGCTCACCAGAGACATAAGATTGATTCAGTAACTTTTTTTGAACTGCCACGGGGGGACTATATTGATTCAGTAACTCACACACAACTTTTAAGCAATGTTATCCAAGCAAAAAAATAGCTCTATAAAATTATTAACCCAATATATTCCAAGCAAGAAAAAAAGCAACAAAGAGTGTAAATGGAATTAAGGCCAATCATGTTCAAATCTGACCGAATGTGTCACAGATACTGATAAGTCAATGTTGGTTGGAAATATCATCAAATTTTAAGTAGCAGCCCCTTTTCAGTATTCTCAAACAGGAGTTATTGTATTGTCTTGTATAAGCTTAGTAATAAGGGGAGAAGTTCATAATTATTTATTTTTAGAAGAAACGGTAATGACTACACCTATTTCTTGTTACTGATGGATGCAGGGCTAATTGATTTGGTGACACTGGGTGACACATCAGGTGGAGATGAGTGCTCGCATTCACTTGGGCATATGAGGGAATGCCCATAAGATCAGAAATAACGTATGCACTTGGTGTGTTGTTTCACAAAATATTACCACTATCCCAAATTTACATTGCGCTTAAAACAATCCTGAGATGATGAACACTTCACAGCAGCATTGGTGTCACACTCCAATTAAAGGACAATATAGAGTGCATACATCTTATGTGTGCCCTAGGAATAGTCGCACCCATAAGCCGACAAATTAATAGAAGTATCATCACTATGTACATACATCACGATATTACATCACGTAGTTCTTAACATAACAAGCGGAAAAGTAAATAACACTCTCGAACGAAGTTTCTACTCCACAGGGAAGGCCGACTGGTTGACCCAAACCTAGAATTCTTCAGGAAAATCCTCGTAGAAACTATCATCTGTTACCCATCCGGGATTTTTATCCAAAAATGAAATAATAACAAGTGTGAGTACACTCGTACTCCGCAAGTATAGTATATGGATTCATGAGGCTTAAAAAGGATAGACACGGTTAACAGCAGTTAGCACTTTTAATAGATCAACATTTCCTTATTAATTATTATTAAGTTATGCTTAAGCTCCCGTTTAACCCACATGATCACCTACTAGAATTAAGGAGAGTAATTGAGCATCAGTATAATCTCATCATCATCATCATAAGTCCTCCATATGTCAAGTAACCATTTATTCTGTGAGTTTTCCGGGCCGCTCATGACCGTGAGCACGGCTATTATAACAGTTTTAACACTATGCAGAGGTTGTGCATCTTTACCCATGAGTCGTGTTGCCCATATGCCCGGGGCCCGTCGACCCCCCTAACACTCCCAAGGTGAGTAGGCAGGGTACACTATGAAGCCTTCCATAGGCCTCTTCTAACAAGTTAGGGCCGCAAGGTTTCCTCAGCAGGCATATATAGAGAACTCCCCTTTCGATGGCATAATTCCCGCAGGCTATACACATCAGAACAGAGACAGTTCTATACCCAAAGTGGCAAGCCCCTCTTGCGCCCTTTCGGGTAACCTCTAACAAGCTAGAAAAGATCCTATTACTGAGCTAAAGTTAGAGCCATATAAACCTCACGGTTGCACTGTATGTCCTAGCTTTTATCCTACAGATAAGTCCTTACGGAGGGTTTAGGGCAACATGATCAACATCATCTGCACCTTTACCCTATAGTTCCACGGTTACCATCATGTTTATCCATTGGTTCCATCAGTCATAGTGTAGATCATGTTTAGTTAGAGCACTAGCATTCTACCCATATGCAAATAAAACCCATAAGGATCAAGGTACAAGTCATCAAAGACTAGGATGTCCTTATAGTTGAGCAATATTAGACACATGCATAATGAGTATATTATATAATGAATAGGACAACAATGTAGGCCCATGCTATACTTTCCTTGGTTCACGAACTGCTGCTGGTCCTACTGCTCCTTGTATGTGTCCGAATTCCCAAAGTACTCCTCACCATCTGAACTCGAACGACACAAAGTACAACACGCATTCCAGAGCAGACATACAAGCAAAACATGACTAGGATTAGAACAGTACACCAACAATAAATAAAACTGTATAAAATGCTTACCAAAATCATCTACGTCTTGCTACGACCACAACGACGCGAATTGCACGAAAAATGGAGTTACAACGCACAAGTTAAGAGCTATTTACGGTTCCAAAAGCTAGCAATTAAACTAGACTTAATCGAGAAATTCAAAAGCTCCTAACAGGTCTAACAGTAGCACTATTGCGTAGATCATGAAATTACGAAACTAACACAAGTTGAACGGGTCAAATCGGAGCTAAAACGACGATTTTATAAGTGTTTTACTGCAGTGGCAAATCTGTAATTAATCTAAAAACGTATTTTTCATTTAAACCGAAGAAACTACGTATTTAAAAAGAGAATGCGTATTTCAAGAATACGCCAAGGACGGCGGGTTAGATATGCCAAACACTGAGGGGCTCATAAGCAAAAATTCCCTCGAAGGGGTATGTTCTAATCCTGGCCGTAGATCTCAAGATCGACGACTGGGAAAGGATGGAAGAGTGAGAGGAGCTGCCGACCAGAAACAGTAGCAACCGCGGCGGCGCCGCCATGTTCGACGGCGAGAAGCTCGCCGGAGCACAGGAAACAGGGCCTACGGGTGACGGTTCGACGAACCGAGAGCACTGGGGTGACGCGGAGATGATGGCGACCTCAACCATTCCATTTTCGCGGCCAGGGAAAGTCCCTCACGTCGCTCGCCATGACCGGCCATGGGGAGCTCGGCGGAGTGATGCAATCGAGCGCTACGGAGCTCCATTGTCCAATTAGAGGCTACGGGGAGGATGCGGAGGAGAAGGACGGCACTCCGGCGACGTTTGCTGCGGGACTTCGGTTGCTCAACGAGTGGGAGCGAGGGAAACTGGAGAAGGGGAAAGGCATGGACGGGGTCACGCTCCCCTTTTTAAAAGACCCGAGGCATGGGGGAGGCTCCCACGTCACGCGGAGGTGGGCGCGGGCAGCGGTTGCCAAGACCGAGCAAGGCGCGGGGAGAGGTTAGGGGAGGAGCTGACGGGCGGGCCTGGCCTGTCGGTGCCGCAGGGGGGAGAGCGGGGCGTGGCAACAGCAGTTAGCCAGCGCTGATGGGCTAGCCCAACAAGGAAGAAAAAGAGGGAGAGGGGAAGTGCGGGCGGGCCAAAAAGAAAACGGGCCAACGGCCGAAATGGAGGGAGAGGGGGAAGTGAATAGGAATCCCTTTTTAATTTCCTAAATTGATTTTCCAAATCCAATTTCAAGAGATTTTTAAATCCTTTTGGCATTTGAATAAAATCAGTCATCACACAAAATATAATGCAACAGCATGAGTGCAAAAACAAGTTGCTAACCTTATGATTAATTTTAATTTCACAAAAATTTATTATTCCCTATATTTAAATGCACACTCAATTACACAAATAAATTATATTTAACTATTTTGTAATTATGAAAAATTTAGGGTGTTACAATTCTACCCTCCTTAAAAAGAAATCTCTTCCTCGAGATTAGGTGATGCTTACTCAAAAAGCTGCGGATAAGATTTTCTCATATCTTCTTCCCTTTCCCAAGTAGCCTCATCTTTTGAATATCGATTCCACTGTACTTTGCACATCTTTATAGTGCGGCTCCTAGTAACTCTTTCTGCAGTTTCAAGAATCTTTACCGGATACTCTTCATATGTGAGATCTTCTTTAACAGTAAGCTCTTCCAAGGGAATCTGCTCTTCTGGTACCCGCAAACACTTTTTCAACTGAGAAACATGGAACACATCATGCACACCCGACAAACTTTCTGGCAGTTCCAATTGATAGGCCACTTCTCCACGTCTCTCCAGAAACTTGAAAGGTCCCACATATCTCAGTGCTAACTTGCCCTTCATATTGAATCTTCTCACATTTCTCATTGGTGACACTTTCAAATACACATAGTCACCTACTTTGAAACTCAACTCTCTTCTTCGGATATTAGCATAACTTTTCTATCTAGACTGTGCTACTCTCAAATTATCCCTAATCATTCTCACTTGTTCCTCTATATTGCGTAGGACATCTGGTCCAAACACTTGAGTTTCACCTGTCTGATTCCAGAATAGAGGTGTTCTACACTTACGTCCATATAAAGCTTCGAATGGCGCCATTTTGAGACTTTTTTGGTGACTGTTGTTATATGAAAACTCAGCATATGGCAAACTCTTATCCTAACTAGTACCATACTGTAAGGCACAAGCTCTCAACATATCTTCCAAGATTTGATTGGTCCTTTCTGTCTGTCCATCGGTTTGGGGATGATATGCAGAACTGAAATTTAACTTTGTTCCCAAAGCACTATGTACCTTATGCCAAAAATGCGATGTAAACTGAGTTCCTCGGTCAGATATGATCTTCTTCGAAACCCCATGTAGGCACACTATTCTCTCCATATACAACTCCGCTAGCTTTGCGCCACTATAAGTGGTTTTGACTGGCACGAAGTGGGCTACCTTAGTAAGTCGATCCACTATTACCCAGATCGAATCATATCCATGTTGAGTGCGGGGTAATCCAGTAATGAAGTCCATACCAACTTCTTCCCATTTCCACTCTAGTATTTTCATTGGTTGCAGCAATCCTGCAGGTCTTTGGTGTTCAGCTTTCACCCTTTGACAAGTATCACATATGGCCACATACTCAGCCACATCTCTTTTCAAACCATACCACCAATACTTCTCTTTAAGGTCTAAGTACATCTTGGTGCTTCCAGGGTGTATAGAATAAGCAGAATCATGTGTCTCTCACAGAATCGTATCACGGATAGCTTTCACTTTAGGTACACATATTCTTTTTCCAAATCATAGAGTACCATTCTCATCCAACCTGAAGCCTGGTGCCTTTCCAACCACTACATGCTCTGCAATCTCCTTTAGTTTCTCATCCTCCAACAGACCTTTGCGTATATCTTGCTCCAATGTAGGCTCTATGGCCAATTCCACTACATTATTGACAAGACCCAAATTGAGATGTTCAATTTCAGCTCACAACTCTATTGGTATAAATGCCAACTGAAGTTCGTTGGCATAGCTCTTCCTGCTAAGTGCATCAACAACAACATTTGCCTTTTCAGGATGATAATGCACTTCGAGATCATAATCTTTAATCAATTCCAGCCAAACAACGTTGCCTTAGGTTCAACTCTGACTGTGTAAAAATGTATTTTAAACTCTTGTGGTCAGTATAGATATCACACTTATGTTCGATCAAATAATGCCTCTAGATTTTCAGGGCATGGACAACTGCGGCTAATTTCAAATCATGTGTTGGGTAATTCAGTTCATGCTTTCTCAACTGCTTGGATGTGTATGCCACAACCTTTTCCTTCTTGCATAAGCACACATCCAAGACCTAGGCGAGATGCATCACAATAAATAGAGAAGCTCTTACTTAAATCAGGTAAGGTCAACACTGTGGCTGTTGTCAACCTTCTCTTTAGCTCCTCAAAGTTAGCCTGACATTTGTCTGACCATACAAATTTGGCATTCTTCTCTAGTAGGGCTGTCATAGGCTTAGCTAGCTTAGAGAACCCTTCAATAAATCTCCTATAGTACCTAGCCAATCCCAAAAAGCTACGGATTTCACTAACATTGGCTGGGGCTTTCCAATTTAACACATCCTGCACTTTACTGGGATCTACGGCTATTCCACCATTAGAGACCACATGTCCCAGAAAAGATACTTCTTTCAGCCAGAACTCACATTTGCTCCTTTTAGCATACAATTTATGTTCCTTGAGTTTTTGTAAGACTAGTCTTAAGTGTTCAGCATGTTCCTCTTCATTTTTGGAGAATATAAGGATATCATCTATGAACACCACTACAAACTTATCCAAGTACTCCATAAATACTTTATTCATCAGATACATAAAGTATGTAGGTGCATTTGTCAGTCCAAAAGACCTCACTGTATACTCATAAATACCATATCTGGTAGTAAATGTTGTCTTAGGTATGTCAGATGCACGAAGTTTTAGTTGGTGATATCCAGAACGGAGGTCAATTTTTGAGAACACACAAGCACCTTTTAGCTAATCAAATAAATCATCAATTCTAGGGAGTGGGTACTTGTTCTTGATTGTGACTTCATTAAGTGACCTATAATCGACACACATTCTTCATGTGCCATCTTTCTTATCAACAAATATAACAGGTGCTCCCCAAGGTGAAGAACTAGGACGAATAAAATCTTTCTCTTGCAATTCCTTAATTTGTTTCTTTAGTTCTTCTAATTCATCTACCCCCATTCTATATGGTCTCTTAGCTATGGGTGCAGTTCCTGGTAAAAGCTCGATAAGGAATTCGATGTCGCGATCGGGTAGCATACCTGGCAGTTCATCGGGGAACACATCTGGGAATTCATCCACCACCTGATTCTCCTAGTTGGCAACATCGCTCAACTGGTTGACGGTGGCGGTTGGTTGAGCTTGCACTTCCACTTCGACACAAATTCTATCACAACTTGGAGATGTCACAACAACGGATTTCTCCTGACATTGTATCACTGCTCTATGCTGCTTCATCCAATCCATTCCCAGGATGAGGTCAATCCCAGCGATTCTCAGAACAATTGGATTTATTTTAAAAGCTACCCCCCTTAGGAATATACTAGTAGAAGGGCTCCAATAGTTTGCTAGCATGCTACCCCCGGTGAATTTACTAACATGGGATCCTTCATGGCACACAGGGGTATGCTATGCATTCTAACAAAAGCTTGTGATATGAAAGAATGTGAGGCACCAGAATCAAAAAGTACGGTAGCAGAGATGGAGTTGACGCTAAATATACCCAGCATAACCTTAGGTGCCTCCTGAGCTGATTCAAACGACACATGATTCACCTTGCTGGTGAACGAAGGTCGAGCGTTGGGCCTCTGGTTACTCTGCTGGTTCTGCGGGGCCTGCCGGTTCTGCTTCTTTGGGCACTGGTACGAATAGTGTCCCACCTCTCCACAGTTGTAGCATGCATTGGGGTTGCCTGGAGTGCCACTCTTGATTGGGGCATTGTTGGGCACTCCCTGATGTGGTGCCTGGTTGCTAGCTTGATGTTGCTGGGGGCGCTGCTAATTCTGGTTGCCGAACTGCTGTAGGTACTAAGGACGCTGCTGGTTCGGGTTCCTCTGGGGGTACTGGCCTTTGTTCCATTGGTTGGGTGGCCCTTGGTTTCTCTGTGGAAAACCTTGCTGTGGGAAAGCTCACGGGCGAGTGTTGCTACCCGACGCCTGTCCCTGGAGCTTCCTCTTCTTGAGGTCTATTTCCTTACGCTTGTTATCTATCACAATGGCACGATCCACCAATTCTTGAAAACTGGCATACTTGTTGGGCATCAGCTGTAGTTGGAGTCCATCATACAGTCCCTTCAGAAAATGGCGTTGTTTGTTAGAATCCCTAGCCACCTCAGCCGGGGCATATCGTGACAGTTGGGCAAACTTGTCGCGGTACTCCGCCACAGACATGGACCCTTGTTTGAGAGCCCGGAACTCTTCTTGTTTCAGTTCAATAAGTCCCTCAGGGATGTGATAGGACCTAAAGTTCTCCGTGAACTCCTTCCTTGTGATCTCTAGAGCATTCTCTGGACGTCCATACTAGAATGACTCCCACCAATCCTGAGCAGCTCCTTGAAGTTGGCTTGAGGCGTACAAGACTTTCTCCAGGTCGTTGTACTGTGCAATGTTTAGCTGCTTTTCTACAGCTCTCAACCAATCATCAGCCTCCATGGGCTCAGAGGCATGTGTTGTAACACTCCGGTGTTACGCAAGCATTTGCATTGCAAATCATGAGCATAACATGTCATGGCATTCATAATCATATGTGCTTAGGGTGTACCTTTAACAAAATAAAAATGTGGAAACTAGTATTGCATAACATGTTGTGATAATGTGCTAATGACATCCATCAAATTTGTGCAACTATAACTTTTATATCACTTAGAATTATAGGTGAAATTTTTGGAGCCACTAAATCACTTAAAGTTTTGTCAAAGATTTGTTTTAAAAATGTTATTTAAAAATATTCAAAAAAAATCCTCCCTAAATTAGCTTTTATTCTAAAAATCAAAATCTATAAGAGTTTTTAGGTTGGCCCCTTAATCAAAGTTGGAGGGAAGTAAATTCTAAGCAACTTTTATTTTTGGGTCATTTCCAGAAAATGTCTTTTTCTTGCTCAAAATGAGATTTGAAAACTATTATTTGAAATTTCTTGAAAAATAAAAATGGAAAAAGGGCTTTTCTCAGTCGCGGGCCGCCGCCTCGTTTTCGGCCTGCTGCTGGAAGCGGCCTAGCTCCGCCCCCGCACGCGCGCGCCCGCGCAACGCAGCGGCCCGGCCCGTGTCCGCGTGGCCGCCTTCTTCTCCCGCCAGCTCGCGCGCCTCGCTGGACGCCGCGGCAGACCGCGCTCGCCGCGTGTCGGCCATGCGCCGTCGGAGCCGCCGCGCGTCGCCTCCGCTCTGCCCTCCTACCAGCTCGAGCGCACTCAAGTTCACCTGCCCGAACCCTCCTCGCCCCCTCACTTCCACTCTCGCTCGCCATCCACTCCCCCTCTCCAAAAACCGAGCGGGCGAGCGGCTCACCGCCGAGAGCTCCACCTCCGCTCCCCCATTCCGACGTCGACCATCCACCGCCACCGAATTCGTCTTGCACCGAGCTTCACCACCCCCTTGCCTCCTCCGAACGAGTGCCACCATCCCCTTGCTCACTCTGGTAGCACATCAATTTGACTTCCTCGCCGCGCCACCGTGACGGAGCCGCCGCGCTCGCGCTCCGGCCACCGTCGCCTCCGCTCCTCCCCATCTCTCTCGAACTGCGCGTTGATATTCACCGTGTCCCCGCGATAGTGTTGCGCGCCTCGCCTTGTTCGCTCGAGCCCGGAGACAGCCGCTGGCCGTCGGCGGCCGTCGCACCGCCGCGGTGGCGAGCACCGGCTCGGCCACGCAGCTGTCCCCGCTCGTCAGCGGTTGAAGCGAGTGAATGGGCCGGCCTGGTCCAACGGGATGCGGCCCGTTTTCTTTCTCCCGCGCGCGCGTGTCCTTGGGCTGAGCCGGACCGGGCCGTTTGCCCCGTATTGTGTCGGCCCGTTTTCAAAAAAAAAGATTCCAGTTTTTTTTTCTTTTATTAAGTGAAATAAAAATGCTTTAGTAATTGTTTGGGTGATTAAATGTGCTCCAAAAATTATGAAATAAATTTCTATGAACTCATTGGAACCAGATCTACAATATAAAAATATTGCATTTCAAGATTTCATTACTTTTCTGTAGTGTTTTATTTAATCATGTATATTGCTGATAAATTGAAAAATGTGTAGAAAAATCTATAGGCTTTAGAAAAATATGATTCCCAAGTTTGTTAATCTTCTTGTGTCATGTACTTCCTTGGAAAAATATGTTTCATGCATGTGCTGTGGAAAACTTTGGAGGAGTAGTTCAAGTACCTTTAATGGCTGATTTTTGTTATTTTTGCTAGAGAGCAAACTTTGTATAAAACATGCATGTGATAATTTTTGTACAGTCATTATATGCTATGAAGAACCTAGGAAAAATATTAATTCTGTTGTTTGACACTTTTCATAGTACAAAGTAATTTCATGCTCATTTTTATGCTATAGCTTGTCATTTTTGTATAGGATAGTTTACTTATCCAAATGCCATGAAATTTTTATGGTAGTCGGTTTAGGGTAGTATTATGCTACTGTAATTTTCTTAGATTTTTAGGAGCATCAGAAATATATGTTGCTATTCAAACCTATTATTATTTAGAGTTTAAGCAAGTGTTGCTTTAAGTGTGATTAAGAAATTAGTAAAGCTTTGGTGTATCTTTGAAGCATTTCATAAGATATGTTAACTTAACATAATAGTAGTAGAAGAGATACAGTAGATGACATGTGCTTGTAGTATATAGTTTCTTGGATGATGTTGACTACCTTGCATTTCAACATACCCATTGCATTCATCTCCTTCGATGCACGTTTGCATAACCACTTACGCGCATTGCATCATACAGGATCGCAAACCGAGAACCCAGTCATCTTACCCGAGGAGCCAGAGGAGCAGCTCGAGGTGCAGCAGCAGGAGGTGACAGAAGCCGAAGAGGAGGTCGGTGAAGATCTCCTAGAGTGCCCCGACCACCGTTCGAGCTCTTTTGAGAGAGGCAAGCCCCGGAGCATTTCTCTCCCGGTTTGCAAATAATTTATTATTAACTTTACTTAATTTGATGCATTACGTTTAGGAGTTGTTTGCAAACGTTGCTGCATTATACCTTGCTTACCTTTGTTATACTATATCCTTGTTACCCTGGTATCCGCAGTCGAGTCAATGCTTAGCTGGCTTAGACCGGTAGAAGTCAGGTGATTTCTTGTCACCTGCGAGCTATAGGTGGTTACATGGATCTGCTTGGATGACTATGAAGTCATGGTATAACTAAGTGTGAAATGAATTTGAGACCGGGCGGAAACTTGCAGTGTTTCGGACTGTAGTGTTTTCCGTCTGTGTCGATTAAGGACCGATCGTTGTTGTCCCTCGGGTCATGTTGACCGCATGCCTCACATTTAGCTGGCCGGATAAAGTACCTTCCGACCGCGAAACTAGGAGATTATTCGGGCCGAGTGGATTGCCCGCAGCGCACTGTACCGGAGCAGTAGTGGCAGGATACGGGGGCGCGATGATAAGGCCAAAGAGCAGTCGGGCGGCCCCCGGGTACAAGTGGTTCCTGGCAAGCTCGCGACTTTACCTGAATGGTTGACTCGGTGACCAACACCTCACTTTAGCGGGTGAGTGAGGTTTGTGTGAGGAATAACTTACCAGCTGGTTAATAATCGATTCGAATCGCCATCGTTCACTGGATAGTGAACACTTGACTTAAGCTACTTCATCGTAGTAATCTTGATGAATCACTTGGATAGTTATGTGGAAGATGACATGATAACTATTGTTAATGATCAATGGTAATCCTTACTTTCTTAATTACATGTTACTCTAGCACCAGTGCAAACATAGTTGACAGGGTAATAAAGAGTTAATTACTGCATGCTTTTGGAAAGGAATTGTTAAGTTAAAAACGCTTTTCTTGCAAATGAGTCAGCTATCCCACCAGAAAGCCTATCATGATTCCTTGGTGTCTTTTATTTTTGGTTTATGACGGGTAAGTCTAGCTGAGTACCTTCTCGTACTCAGGGCTTTGTTCCCACTTGTTGCAGATGGGCAGATGTATTATGGCTACTGTATCAACTGCCTCTATCCTGCGATGGGCGAAGCTTAGGACCATGGGCAATGGTCATTCGCTACTTCTCGTCTGATGCTTTTGCTGGAGATGATCACAAGCTGGCACTTTATTCCAAAATGTTGTGTGTGTGTGCGTGATTTGAACTACCGCTTCCGCTACTTTTATTCGAACCTAGTTTGTAATAACTATGTTTAAACTCCGATGTATTTTATGCCGCGAACTTTTATGTAACTTATGATGGTGACCGCTAAACTTAGTACGATCTTGGCTGTTATGTGAAATGGTTTGAAATCCGTCGAGATTTCACGGACTACCGGGTTATACGGGCTTAAGTTTGTTAAATTGTCCTTCCGTTGGATGATTTTCCTACTTAATCTCGTATAATTGGGCGGTTCTGTTATAGCTGGTATCGGAGCATGGTTTAGCGTGATTACTGTTCATAAGTATATTTGAAACAAAATTCTGTTTAAAAAGTGTGATTTTAAAACTAAAGGTGTGCTAGTGGTCATATCCTGTATGCCCAGTTAAGGACTCTAGGTAGCTATTTAAGTACTAACTTGGGGTTCTTGCACCATATTTCTCTTTCGTTGCTCATACGGCGTGCTATTGTATGAGTGCCACTTAATTGAGTGGTAATGTATGGATCAGTTACCTCTACGCTTTGGTAAGTGTGAGCTGTGAGAGCATGATCGGATACACCGCCGATCTAGGGAGAGTGCTTATATGATACTAGAATAATTACATGTTTTACACATGTTTTTATGAAAGTATTGCATGTGTGGGTGTTCCGTCCGTTGAGGCGATGCCGTCAATAGGACGATGTGTTTGGGTAGTTACTATCGTTGTACACGCATCTGGGGATTCGTGTAGAGCGTGTAGGTAGATTTACTGCTTTCATGCATTCATGGGGAATGGGCTGAAATGAATTTTCTGCAGGTACATAACAGCGTTTATCGTGTAGATCGAATTAGTTACGTATATGAGAGATCGTTTGTATGCCACCGAATTCATTGTTAGATGTCTTTATTTTCTAAGTTTGTGAGAACGTAAGACTCGCGCATGCATCATATTGCTTGTGCATTTCATTCATAACATGCATTCCTCCCCTTATAAAAGGATTATCCCAGTTTGATAAAAGTGACATCAATTTAAACTATGTTCTCACCGGGTAATTTAAAACTTGTGCTACAGATGGCCCGCACGAAGCAGACTGCCCGTAAGTCCACTGGCAGAAGAGCACCCCGTCACCAGATGGCCCCGCGGGAGCGCCACAGCACGGACACTTTTCTAAGCGAGTTTGGCATGCCCACCTTGCTTTGGAGAGTGCTCCATGATGTGGGGTACCCAGAGGGTCAAGAGCCAGTGTACTCCTGGAGTGAGAGCCAGTTAGCTGAGGATGGACTTGCGGTAGTGGAAATCACCGTCCCTGCCCTTGGTGATGCGCCAGAATGGGATGGTTGGCATTTGGAGTTTGAAGGACGCACTCTAGTTGAGGGTGCAGAGGGTGCAGCCTTTCACGTCATCCGAGACATAATGAGCAGGTTTCCTAATGAGTTGGCAGCAGCTTTGGCTGGTACTTTCCTAAGAGATGATCCTCGTGATGCCATTTGGGTGCAGCCACAAGGAAGTGCCCTGGTTAGAGGCCCAAGTGAAGGACGGGCTAGCGACAACCACACAATGAGTGCCATGTATGCAGCCATCAGAGCATACCAGGGTCTTGAGAGTACCTATTGGACCTTGACTGGTCTGCGTGGTGATGACCGGCTTGAAGCAAGGAAGCAGAAGAAGAAGCAAGCACGTGCTATAGCTAGCTTGCAGGAGCAGTTGGCCGACATGAGCTTGCAGCGAGACCGGGCTCTCGAGAGAGGTGAGAGTGCTATGCAGCGGGTACAGACGTTGACTCAGGCCAACAGAAATGCAGACCGCATGATGGGACAGCTAGTGTAGGAAAGGAATGAAGCCTAGAACGAGAGGGACCTTCTGAGGCAGAGGGTCGAGGAGCTAGAAGGGTATAATGCCAACTTGCATGAAGAGTTTCATGCCCTCTACAATGGGATGGGCCCGTATGCTCCTCCGGACGCCGCCTAGATGGACGTCGACGACAATGCCGCTACTGATGGTAGCGATGGTGACGCCTCCGACCTCGACGCCGGCCCCGAGGAGTAGGCTAGTTGCCTTGCGTTAGTAGCTAGGTCCTATCGCGATGGCCTTCTTTTGGTTTCCATGTATCGTGTTGTATCCTGTTCGATCTTGAGACTGGCGATCTTTTGAATCTTGGTTGTGTATGCGATGCTCGAACGCATAAAAGTCCAGTGTATGTATGCTGGCAACGTGGTTGTATGGAACACGATGTTGCATTCGAAGTAATTTGATTAGTGATGTTGTTTTAATTGGAATGTGATTATTGTGCCTCTGTTTTATTGCATGACTTGTTCTCTCCAATAAATTCAGTATGGCATGATTGTTCATTCGAATACAATTACTACCACTTCGCTCAATTATTACTTGTTGCTGAAATATGCAGATGGCAAACACTTGCCGTGCCACGTATGAGCCCGCTGAAACTGGTGGCAACGGTGCAGGGGCTGGTGGGGTGGTGCAAACAACGTCAACCGCCAGGAGCCACAGCCAGAGACACAATTGCCCCCTCCTCCACCGCTCACTGCAGAGGTATTCTTCGCACAGTTCCTTGGAAAGCCAGCGCAACACCGAGCAGTCACAAAGGAATATGGAAGATTTTCTGCGTACCATCGCTGAAAATGTTCAGAGAGGAAATAATCAAGGTGGTGGCCATAGGGTGAACCAGTACAACAATTTCAAGGATTTCATGGACACCAGGCCGCAAGTTTTCAAGGAAGCAGCAGAGCCACTCGACGCTGAAGAATGGATCAACACTATGGAAGATAAGTTCCGTGTGTTGAGACTGACAGAAGTTCTGAAGATAGAATATGCTGCACATCAGTTACAGGGACCGGCAGGGATGTGGTGGAAGCATCACCGCACCACCTTTCCTCCCAATGCCCAGATTACTTGGAGAGAATTCACTGAAGCGTTTAAGGGAGTTTATATTCCCCCAGGGTTGGTTGAGATGAAGCTCGGAGAGTTCTTGGCCTTAAATCAGGGTACCAAGACTGTAACACAGTATCTGCATGCCTTTAATAGCTTGTGCCGCTATGCTCCAGACATGGTCGACACAGATTCAAAGAGAATTGCTAGTTTCAAGAGAGGGTTAAGTCTGAAGATGATGAAGCATGTGGGTACCAATACCCACGCCAGGTTCAATGACTTTGTCAGTGATTGTTTGAAACAAGAAAAGAACAACAACGCCTACACTGCATCCAAGAATTGCAAGAGGGTGTTTGAGTCAGGACCATCCCAGTCCAGAGTTGTCACTGCAAACCGTCTTTCTTATCGTCCGTCCGCACCTGGTGCAAGGTTCAGGCCGCCACAGCATAAAACCCAGAACTACAGGGGACCACAGAAGCCGTACAAAATGGCCGTGCCGCCAGCAAAGATCACCGCAGCTGCAGAACAGAGCAACTCCAAGGGAGCTATAGGATCTACTGGTACAGTGAAGGGGCCCTGCTACAATTGTGGTCAGCCAGGCCACTTTTCAAAGTTCTGCCCTTATCTGCCTAAAAAGAAGCAACAGACTTATACTGCTCGTGTACACCATACCACCGTTGATGAGATTCCTGAGGGAGAGCCTGTAACTGCCGGTAAGTTTCTTGTTAACCATCACCCTGCAGTTGTTCTATTTGATTCTAGATCCTCGCATTATTTTATGAGTCAAGCATTTGCACGGAAGCATGAACAACTATGCACAGAATTGAGTTATGGTTATCGTATAAGTTCAGCCGGGGCTGATGTGTTAACCAATAAGATGGTTAGAGGGGCAACCCTTGAGTTAGGTAGTCGGAAGTTCTGAGTGAACCTGATAGTTATGCCTGGACTAGTTTTGGATGTAATAATAGGAATGAACTGGATGAAGAACTAGGGGGCAGTCATAGATACAAGCAGTCGGTTGCTTACCCTTAAGGATCCCCAGGGAGAGGGTACTTTTCAGGTACCATTGCCCGAAAGAACAGACCTTGTGAGTGTGACCTGTGCCATGGAAGTTGTTCCTATCCACCAGATCCCGGTAGTGTGTGAGTTCCCGGATGTGTTTCCAGACGAGTTACCTGGCCTTCCTCCAGATAGAGATGTTGAGTTTGGAATCGAGTTGATCCCCGGGACAGCTCCTATTTCGAGAAGACTCTATCGGATGCCTCCGGATGAGTTAGCTGAGCTGAAGAAGCAACTAGAAGAACTGTTAAAGAAAGGGTTTATCCTACCGAGTAAGTCTGAATGGGGATGTCCTGCCTTGTTCGTGAAGAAAAAGAAAGAGGGTACTCTGAGAATGTGTGTGGATTATCGACCTCTTAATGCTGTAACTATCAAGAATAAATATCCTTTGCCTCATATCGATGTTTTGTTTGATCAGTTGGCTAAAGCTAGAGTGTTCTCCAAGATAGACCTAAGATCAGGGTATCATCAGATAAAGATTAGGCCGCAAGATGTCCCGAAAACCGCTTTTTCTACCAGATACGGGTTGTACGAGTATCTTGTTATGTCTTTTGGCTTAACAAATGCTCCTGCATATTTTATGTATCTGATGAATACGGTTTTCATGCCGGAATTGGACAAGTTTGTAGTTGTCTTCGTTGATGACATTTTAGTATACTCTGAGAATGAGAAAGATCATGAAGAGCATCTGAGAATTGTCTTGACCAGACTGAGAGATCATAAGTTGTATGCTAAGTTCAGCAAATGTGAATTTTGGTTGAAGAAAGTTCCTTTCCTTGGTCATATTCTATCTGAGAATGGAGTTTCGGTAGATCTGAGCAAAGTGCAAGAGGTTATGGATTGGAAAACTCCAACCACAGTGCCATAAGTCAGGAGTTTCCTAGGGTTAGCTGGTTACTATCGCCGCTTTATCCCAGACTTCTCGAAGATTGCCAAGCCGATGATAAGTCTGTTATAGAAAGATCACAAGTTTGTGTTTACAGAGGAGTGTGAGACAGCTTTCCACACCTTGTGAAAAACTGTTGACCACTGCTCCAGTTCTTGCACAGCCAGACATCGAGAAACCTTTTGATGTGTTCTGTGACGCATCAAAAACAGGATTAGGCTGTGTTCTGATGCAAGAACGAAGAGTCATTGCTTATGCCTCCCGTCAGTTGAGAAAACATGAAATCAATTATCCGACACATGATCTTGAGCTTGCCGCCGTGGTGCATGCCTTAAAGATTTGGAGACACTATTTACTTGGTAATGTGTACAATATTTTCACCAATCACAAGAGTCTCAAGTACATTTTCACCCAACCAGAATTGAACATGAGACAACGAAGATGGTTAGAACTAATTAAAGATTACAACTTGAATGTACAGTATCACCCTAGGAAAGCCAATGTGGTAGCTGATGCTTTGAGTAGAAAATCGCATTGTCTGAATATGCAACCCTTACTCGAAGATGGTTTTAATCTAATGCACCCTGCCGTGTTACATAGTATTTAGATCAGTTGCACCCTGGAGAGTAAGATAATAGAAGGTCAGAAAGCAGACAAAGGGATATTCCACATCAAAAAGAAAATTAAAGAAGAACCTTCAAAACACTTCAGAGTGGACGAGCAGGACGTGTTGTGGTTCGACAACCGTCTTGTTGTTCCAAAGGATAGAGAGCTTAAGAATAAAATTATGGATGAAGCTCATCACTCTAAGTTGTCCATTCATCCTGGCAGTAGTAAAATGTATCAAGAACTAAGACCTCGCTATTGGTGGACAAAGATGAAGAAGGAAATTGCAGCTTATGTAGCCAGATGTGACACATGTTGTCAAGTGAAAGCTATTCACATGAAACCTGCCGGATTGTTGCAACCTTTGTCAGTACCTACTTGGAAGTGGGATGATATAAGTATGGATTTCATCACAGGTTTGCCCACTACTCAGAAAGGCCATGATTCGATTTGGGTAATCGTGGATCGTCTTACCAAGACAGCCCACTTTTTGCCTGTCAAGACAGTTTATAGACCACCTCAATATGCCGAGAAGTATATTGCGGAGATTTTGAGATTGCATGGCATATCGAAGACTATCGTGTCTGACAGAGGGTCATAGTTCACTGCTCACTTTTGGGAGCATTTGCACAAAGGTTTGGGGACTAGTCTGATTCGTAGCACTGCCTATCATCCTCAAACAGATGGTCAGACTAAAAGAGTTAATGCTGTTTTAGAGGATATGTTAAGGGCTTGTGTGTTGTCTTCCAGAGGTTCATGGGAGTCATGGTTACCTTTAGCAGAATTCGCGTATAATAATAGCTATCAAGAAAGTATCAAGATGGCACCTTTTGAGGCTCTGTATGGCCGAAAGTGTAGAATACCTTTAAACTGGATTGAGCCAGGGGAAAGAAGGTATTATGGTATTGATTTTGTGGAAGAAGCCAAAAAGAAAGTTCATATCATTCAGCAAAATATGAGAGCAGCTCAGTCACATCAGAAAAGTTATGCGGATAAGAGAAGGAGACCGCTTGTATTTGAAGTTGGTGACTATGTTTATCTAAAAGTCACGCCAATGAAGAAGAAGCGGTTTGGAATACGCAGAAAGCTTGCCGCCAGATTTGTAGGACCCCTGTAGTTAGAAAGGAAGGGTCCAGTGGCTTACAAATTGGAATTACCAGAATCAATGGGTGCTATATTCCCAGTTTTTCACGTATCACATCTGAAGAAATGTTTGCGCGTTCTAGAGGAAATAATTGAACCTCGAGGCATAAAACTTAAGTCAGATCTGGTGTATCATGAGCAGCCAATTCGAGTTTTGGATTCCAAAGAAAGGGCTACTCGAAACAGTGTGGTGAAAACATATAAGATACAATGGAGTCATCATGATGAAGGGGATGCATCTTGGGAAACGGGTGAATACCTACAAAAAGCATACGAAGATTTTTATAATAAATGGTTCGTAACCCAAATCTCGGGATGAGATTTTTATAAGGGGGGAGAGCTGTAACACTCCGGTGTTACGCAAGCATTTGCATTGCAAATCATGAGCATAACATGTCATGGCATTCATAATCATATGTGCTTAGGGTGTACCTTTAATAAAATAAAAATGTGGAAACTAGTATTGCATAACATGTTGTGATAATGTGCTAATGACATCCATCAAATTTGTGCAACTATAACTTTTATATCACTTAGAATTATAGGTGAAATTTTTGGAGCCACTAAATCACTCAAAGTTTTGTCAAAGATTTGTTTTAAAAATGTTATTTAAAAATATTCAAAAAAATCCTCCCTAAATTAGCTTTTATTCTAAAAATCAAAATCTATAAGAGTTTTGAGGTTGGCCCCTTAATCAAAGTTGGAGGGAAGTAAATTCTAAGCAACTTTTATTTTGGGTCATTTCCAGAAAATGTCTTTTTCTTGCTCAAAATGAGATTTGAAAACTATTATTTGAAATTTCTTGAAAAATAAAAATGGAAAAAGGGCTTTTCTCAGTCGCGGGCCGCCGCCTCATTTTCGGCCTGCTGCTGGAAGCGGCCCAGCTCCGCCCCCACACGCACGCGCCCGCGCAACGCAGCGGCCCGGCCCGTGTCCGCGTGGCCGCCTTCTTCTCCCGCCCGCTCGCGCGCCTCGCTAGACGCCGCGGCAGACCGCGCTCGCCGCGTGTCGGCCATGCGCCGTCGGAGCCGCTGCGCGTCGCCTCCGCTCTGCCCTCCTGCCAGCTCGAGCACGCTCAAGTTCGCCTGCCCGAACCCTCCTCGCCCCCTCACTTCCACTCTCGCTCGCCATCCACTCCCCCTCTCCAAAAACCGAGCGGGCGAGCGGCTCACCGCCGAGAGCTCCACCTCCGCTCCCCCGTTCCGACGTCGACCATCCACCGCCATCGAATTCGTCTTGTACCGAGCTTTGCCCCCCCTTGCCTCCTCCGAACGAGCGCCACCATCCCCTTGCTCACTCCGGTAGGACATCAATTTGACTTCCTCGCCGCGCCACCGTGACGGAGCCGCCGCGCTCGCGCTCCGGCCACCGTCGCCTCCGCTCCTCCCCATCTCTCTCGAACTGCGCGTTGATGTTCACCATGTCCCCGCGATAGTGTTGCGCGCCTCGCCTTGTTCGCTCGAGCCCGGAGACAGCCGCTGGCCATCGGCGGCCGTCGCACCGCCGCGGTGGCGAGCATCGGATCGGCCGCGCGCGCTGTCCCCGCTCATCCGCGGTTGAAGCGAGTGAATGGGCCAGCCTGGTCCAACGGGATGCGGCCTGTTTTCTTTCTCACGCGCGCGCGTGTCCTTGGGCTGAGCCGGACCGGGCCGTTTGCCCCGTACTGTGTCGGCCTGTTTTCAAAAAAAGGATTCCAATTTTCTTTTCTTTTATTAAGTGAAATAAAAATGCTTTAGTAATTGTTTGGGTGATTAAATGTTCTCCAAAAATTGTGAAATAAATTTCTATGAACTCATTGGAACCGGATCTACAATATAAAAATATTGCATTTCAAGATTTCATTACTTTTCTGTAGTGTTTTATTTAATCATGTATATTGCTGATAAATTGAAAAATGTGTAGAAAAATCTATAGGCTTCAGAAAAATATGATTCCCAAGTTTGTTAATCTTCTTGTGTCATGTACTTCCTAGGAAAAATATGTTTCATGCATGTGCTGTGGAAAACTTTGGAGGAGTAGTTCAAGTACCTTTAATGGCTGATTTTTGTTATTTTTGCTAGAGAGCAAACTTTGTATAAAACATGCATGTGATAATTTTTGTACAATCATTATATGCTATGAAGAACCTAGGAAAAATATTAATTCTGTTGTTTGACACTTTTTTATAGTACAAAGTAATTTCATGCTCATTTTTATGCTATAGCTTGTCATTTTTGTATAGGATAGTTTACTTATCCAAATGCCATGAAATTTTTATGGTAGTCGGTATAGGGTAGTATTATGCTACTGTAATTTTCTTAGATTTTTAGGAGCATCAGAAATATATGTTGCTATTCAAACCTATTATTATTTAGAGTTTAAGCAAGTGTTGCTTTAAGTGTGATTAAGAAATTAGTAAAGCTTTGGTGTATCTTTGAAGCATTTCATAAGATATGTTAACTTAACATAATAGTAGTAGAAGAGAATATAGTAGATGACATATGCTTGTAGTATATAGTTTCTTGGATGATGTTGACTACCTTGCATTTCAACATATCCATTGCATTCATCTCCTTCGATGCACGTTTGCAAAACCACTTACGCGCATTGCATCATACAGGATCGCAAACCGAGAACCCAGTCGTCTTACCCGAGGAGCCAGAGGAGCAGCTCGAGGTGCAGCAGCAAGAGGTGATAGAAGCTGAAGAGGAGGTCGGTGAAGATCTCCCAGAGTGCCCCGACCACCGTCCGAGCTCTTTTGAGAGAGGCAAGCCCCGGAGCATTTCTCTCCCGGTTTGCAAATAATTTATTATTAACTTTACTTAATTTGATGCATTACGTTTAGGAGTTGTTTGCAAACGTTGCTGCATTATACCTTGCTTACCTTTGTTATACTATATCCTTGTTACCCTGGTATCCGCAGTCGAGTCAATGCTTAGCTGGCTTAGACCGGTAGAAGTCAGGTGATTTCCTGTCACCTGCGAGCTATAGGTGGTTACCTGGATCTGCTTGGATGACTATGAAGTCATGGTATAACTAAGTGTGAAATGAATTTGAGACCGGGCGGAAACTTGCAGGGTTTCGGACTGTAGTGTTTTCCGTCTGTGTCGATTAAGGACCGACCGTTGTTGTCCCTCGGGTCATGTTGAACGCATGCCTCACATTTAGCTGGCCGGATAAAGTACCTTTCGACCGCGAAACTAGGAGATTATTCGGGCCGAGTGGATTGCCCGCAGCGCACTGTACCGGAGCAGTAGTGGCAGGATACGGGGGCGCGATGATAAGGCCAAAGAGCAGTCGGGCGGCCCCCGGGTACAAGTGGTTCCTGGCAAGCTCGTGACTTTACCTGAATGGTTGACTCGGTGACCAACACCTCACTTTAGCGGGTGAGTGAGGTTTGTGTGAGGAATAACTTACCAGCTAGTTAATAATCGATTCGAATCGCCATCGTTCACTGGATAGTGGACACTTGACTTGAGCTACTTCATCGTAGTAATCTTGATGAATCACTTGGATAGTTATGTGGAAGATGACATGATAACTATTGTTATTGATCAATGGTAATCCTTACTTGCTTAATTACATGTTACTCTAGCACCAGTGCAAACATAATTGACAGGGTAATAAAGAGTTAATTACTGCATGCTTTTGGAAAGGAATTGTTAAGTTAAAAACGCTTTTCTTGCAAATGAGTTAGCTACCCACCAGAAAGCCTATCATGATTTCTTGGTGTCTTTTATTTTTGGTTTATGATGGGTAAGTCTAGCTGAGTACCTTCTTATACTCAGGGCTTTGTTCCCACTTGTTGCAGATGGGCAGATGTATTACGGCTACTGTATCAACTGCCTCTATCCTGCGATGGGCGAAGATTAGGACCATGGGCAATGGTCATTCGCTACTTCTCGTCTGATGCTTTTGCTAGAGATGATCACAAGCTGGCACTTTATTCCAAAATGTTGTGTGTGTGCGTGATTTGAACTACCGCTTCCGCTACTTTTATTCGAACCTGGTTTGTAATAACTATGTTTAAACTCTGATGTATTTTATGCCGCGAACTTTTATGTAACT
Source organism: Saccharum hybrid cultivar R570 (assembly GCA_038087645.1). Classification (NCBI taxonomy): domain Eukaryota; kingdom Viridiplantae; phylum Streptophyta; class Magnoliopsida; order Poales; family Poaceae; genus Saccharum; species Saccharum hybrid cultivar. The sequence continues at coordinate 1,943,645 of JAQSUU010000293.1, forward strand.
TATGATGGTGATCGCTAAACTTAGTATGATCTTGGCTGTTATGTGAAATGGTTTGAAATCCGTCGAGATTTCATGGACTACCGGGTTATACGGGCTTAAGTTTGTTAAATTGTCCTTCCGTTGGATGATTTTCCTACTTAATCTCGTATAATTGGGTGGTTCTGTTACATGTGTGAACACAGGTGGGCATCCTTTCATAAACTCACCACGCTTGTCATGGACCTGCATAGGTGGGGGTGCTCCTGCTGGTTGCTCACCGAGACGGTCCATCGTCTGCATGAGCTGTGCTTGTATTGCCATCAATTGTTCAATCGTCACTGGCGGTGGCGGAGGTGGATCCACGAGAGCACCATGTCCATGACCACGTCCATGGCCTCGGCCACGTCCTCCTCTGGCGGCCATCTGCTTCCAAGCAAATGTGCAAACTTTTAGAGATCTTCCAAAAATTTACAAATTATTTACAAAAGGCAAATAACATAGCTGAAAATTTCTGGACGGGTGTCTTCAACAGCAGATCAGAAATTGAAGTGTAACTCAAGTTTCAGAGATCCAAAAGAGGCATGGCATACATCGTTGGAAAGCTTAAGAAGTCTGCTACAACTTTTATATAGAACTTTTTTCACAGGTTCTGACGGCAACATCATCAAAAACTGAGCTAAATAATTTCTGTTCTAAGTTACAGACTGTACAGACTTGCCAGATTGTAGCAAGCATATCTCTTAAACCAAAATTGATAATGAGGTGATTCCAGCGGGAAATGAAAGATATACAAGTCTAGTTCCTTCCAGAAAAATTTCATAATTTTTGGACGCAGAGATTTAGAGATATGAGATAAACATTACAAACTGCTCTAAAAAACAGTACAACAATGAAGCGAACTTTTAAACCCCAACTAAGTTAAACAAATACTAACTTAAGGTTTTGATAAAAAGAACATGTGGACAAGCCCACACTGTTCCAGCAATCACATAAACTCCAAATCAAACCAAGTTCATCAACACAACCAACAAGACAACTAAAGGTTCACATTACACACATAAACTTAACATAACTCTTGATCTAAAACACATTCATTGTGACGGGGCTGCAAGCATCTAAGGAGCGCGATCCACCATGGTGAACACCCTGACCTTCTTCTTGTACATGGTAGGCTGTCCTAGCTGAACGGCCATCTCATCTATCTGTTTCTGAAGGTGTTTTTCAGACTTCTGCGCCGCACGAAGCTCTTCCTTAAGTGCTTCGTTGGCCTCCTGCATTGTGCTAAGGTGCCTCACTGTGGTGTCCATGGTTGGATCAGAAGCTGAGGGAGCCAACACCGCCCATGTCTTTTCCACCAGGTCGTAGCATGGAAGAAACCTGTAGCGATTACCCTGCATGTCCTCAAATTGGCGGCCATGGTAGTGCAGGTACGCCTCCTGCACAGCATCCTCCATGCTGTCGTAGGTGCTGGCACGCCTGGACCAGTGGCTGTGGGTAGTCACGACATCTTGGGATTGATCGGTGTTGTTCCAGGCGGTGATGATCACATTGGTCTTCCAATATATCGCCTCTACTGGATGCTTGTGCTCTGCGCAGTAGTACTTTACCGAAGCAGCAAGATCTGGATAGTACTTGGCCAGCATGGTGGTGAGGAGGTTGTGGTAATGGGCATCCTCGGAGGCGTCCTTAAACTTGTTTCTGGTGGTCCACCCCATCTCTTCTGGTTCCTCTGGAGTAGCTGGGGAGGGCACTGGTGTTGGTGTACAAGCGGCCTGGGAGGCCGGTGCAGGTGTAGCAGCGAGGACTGGCGCATCCACTGGTGGGATGGGTACGGCCATGGGGGTCGAAGCAGGTCCATCTGATGCAGTAGCTGAAGATGCCTCTACTTCTACGAGTTCTTCCTCCTCCTCGTCGGTGATGTGGATGACCTCTGGCACCACTGGTGGTACTGCTGGTGGTGCTGGTGGAGCAGGTGCTGCTAGAGTGAACTGGGCGATGTAGGCAGCTGCACTGAGGCGAGACATCTATAGTTTTGATATAATATATTATTAGAGTCAATATTTTATGCAATAGAATAAAGAACAGAGCATAAAATTTTTAAAAAATATCAAGATTGAGATAGTAGCAAGTAAATAAATAAAATCAAAATCCTAGAAACAACCATTTCTATCTAGGTTTGCGTCCTACAGTCGACACAGCTCTGATACAATTTGATACACTCCAATTAAAGGACAATATAGAGTGCATACATCTTATGTGCGCCCCAGGAATAGTCACACACATAAGTCGACAAATTAACAGAAGTATCATCACTATGTACATACATCACGATATTACATCACGTAGTTCTTAACATAACAAGCGAAAAAGTAAATAACACTCTCGAACGAAGTTTCTGCTCCACAGGGAAGGCCAACTAGTTGACCCAAACCTAGAATTCTCCAGGGAAATCCTCGTAGAAACTGTCATCTATTACCCATCTGGGATTTTTATCCAAAAATAAAATAATAACAAGTGTGAATACACTCGTACTCCGCAAGTATAATATGAGGATTCATGAGGCTCAAAAAGGATAGACACGGTTAACTACAGTTAGCACTTTTAATAGATCAACATTTCCTTATTAATTATTATTAAGTTATGCTTAAGCTCCCGTTTAACCCACATGATCACCTACTAGAATTAAGGAGAGTAATTGAGCATCAGTATAATCTCATCATCATCGTCATAAGTCATCCATATGTCAATTAACCATTTATTCTGTGAGTTTTCCGGGCCGCTCGTGATCATGAGCATAGCTGTTATAACAGTTTTAACACTCTACAGAGGTTGTGCATCTTTACCCGTGAGTCGTGTTGCCCATATGCTCGGGGCCCGTCGACCCCCTAACACTCCCAAGGTGAGTAAGCAGGGTACACTATGAAGCCTTCCATAGGCCTCTTCTAACAAGTTAGGGCCACGAGGTTTCCTCGGCAGGCAGATATAGAGAACCCCCTTTTGATGGCACAAATCCTGCAGGCTATACTCATCAGAACAGAGGCAGTTCTATACCCAAACTGGCAAGCCCCTCTTGCGCCCTTTTGGGTAACCTCTAACAAGCTAGAAAAGATCCTATTATTGAGCTAAAGTCAGAGCCATATAACCCTCACGGTTGCACTGTATGTCCCAGCTTTTGCCCTACATATAAGTCCTTACGGAGGGTTTAGGGCAACATGATCAACATCATCTGCACCTTTACCCTATAGTTCCACGGTTACCATCATGTTTATTCATTGGTTCCATCAGTCATAGTGTAGATCATTTTTAGTTAGAGCACTAGCATTCTACCCACATGCAAATAAAACCCATATGGATCATGGTACAAGTCATCAAAGACTAAGATGTCCTTATAGTTAAGCAATATTAGACACATGCATAATGAGTATATTATATAATGAATAGGACAACAAGGTAGGCCCATGCTATACTTGCCTTGATTCATGAACTGCTGCTGGTCCTGCTGCTCCTCGTATGTGTCCAGATTCCCAAAGTACTCCTCACCGTCTGAACTCGAACGACACAAAGTACAACAAGCATTCCATAGCAGACATACAAGCAAAACATGACTACGATTAGAACAGTACACCAACAATAAATAAAACTGTATAAAATGCTTACCAAAACCATCTACGTCTTGCTACGATCACAACGACGTGAATTGCACGAAAAACAGAGTTACAACGCACAAGTTACGAGCTATTTACGGTTCCAAAAGCTAGCTACTAAACTAGACTTAATCGAGAAATTCAAAAGCTCCTAACAGGCCTAACAGTAGCACTATTGCGTAGATCATGAAATTATGAAACTAATGCAAGTTGAACGGGTCAAATCGGAGCTAAAATGATGATTTTATAAGTGTTTTACTGCAGTGGCAAATCTATAATTAATCTAAAAACGTATTTTCATTTAAACCAAAGAAACTACGTATTTAAAAAGAGAATGCGTATTTTGGGAATACGCCAAGGACGGCGGGTTAGATATGCCAGAAACTAAGGGGCTCATAAGCAAAAATTCCCTCGTAGGGGTATGTTCTAATCCTGGCCGTAGATCTCAAGATCGAAGACTGTGAAAGGATGGGAGAGTGAGAGAAGGAGCTGCTGGCCGGGAACAGTAGCAAGGAGGTGTTGCAAGCACATTCCATATACACATGTTTCACATGTTGCACTAGCATGTTTCATATGTTCCATGCTTGTATATGAACAAATGATGCTTAGGCTCATGCAATTCAAGTGTCCAAAATGCAAGCCTAAGACCTAGGGTGTTACCGTCCTCCCCCCTTAAAGGAATCGCGTCCCGAGGTTCAGAACGGAAGATTTTTAAGGAAGAGAGACATGTTATCTAGTTTCCAACATTTGCGATAGCATTAGGCTCCTAAGCTTCAAATGTTAGAAGGGTTAATCTAGTTAAGACACTTTCGGATACTTGCTCTTCTTGGTAAACTTTGTCTGGAGAATTTCCTTCATTGACTTCCATGAAGCATTGTTACTTTGGGAGGAATCCAAGATGACGTAGTATTTTGTGCTCAGTGTACAGAGGTCGTTTGGTTCATGAGCTAACCACTCACAAGTATCTGACTCTCTAATGAACACAACATAGGCCATATGAACTTGACACTAGACCGAAATATTTAGAAGTATACTCGTTGAAATGACTCTATGTTCACACGGTTTTGAAAAGCAGTTCTCTACCAAAGTGGCTTGAGCACAACCTTCTAAAAGGGTGAGACCATAGATGACAAACATCCTTTGAGGCTATAGGAAATGGACTAACCAGCAGACAAGGTCTATGTTGGTTGTAAATGTTCAATCATTCAGATATCAACTAAGGGAAAGCTACTTACTATTCCATGCGTGCAGTTCTCTTTCTCTGATGATAACACTGTATTATCTGAGTCTATCGAGGGATTAGTGAATGTGATAGCGGACTCTATCGGCTCAGTATTTCTACCCAAATGCTACCCAAGAAGATTCTCTTATCTGCAGTAACACTTATCTAGGTTGAATCAGATGCAACCTCATGGTAAAACACTCATAAGATATCGATGATCACCAATGATTAACAACTATTGCTAAAACAGATGATAGTAAGGTACAAAAAGTGACAGGAGTTGCAAGCATTCACAAATCTAGGAGAACGAGTCACTACTAAGTAGGTGACTACAATGTTCTTATCCCAAGACAAGGAATATCTTAAACCCCTAATCAAAGATATGTGGTTTGACACCTTTCATATTGCTTCTGACTCGCGATGGTGCAAACGATGTGCCGAATACCATGGCTACTTGTACATTGTTGATACAAGAAAGTAAGAGCAAAATGAAAGAGTGCAAACTAGCATACTTGAGACCACTAAAGGGCCATCCAACAGCAGATCTTGACCATGTTTCACACCGAAACATCGACCACTATTGTAACTTTCTCATACGAGGAATGAGCATAGTTACTGGAAAATGGCAGATTTTTGTACTCTTTGGTTTCCTAGTCATATCTCACAAACTATTGCTCCAATTTGCATGAATTTTGGTAGGTCCATAGATCCATAAGTATTATAAATACTGACCAAAATTTAGCTCAAATGGACACCATTCATCTATCCAAACCATTAATTTGCCAAAACTGCTCTATTCTGAAATTGCAGCAAAAACCGAACTGGCAAAACTTTCTCTAATTCATCACTTTAGTTGAGAGAACACCTTGCACTATCTGTGTGATTGTTCAGGATGGAATTGACTTGATTTCCATGGCTCTGAAAGATAGAGTATCATTCAGGTTGTTGGCTAGTTGATTAACTTCTTGTTGGTTGTTGCTCTGTAAGACATAGCCTTCGTAGCTACCAAGGAGTCGTTACCTAGCTGGAGATTAATGTTCCTATTGGTAACTAATCAGTTGTCTCTCAACACTAAAAATTTTAAATCTTCATTCTTGATCACAATAATTGTGGTTGAGGCAGAATAGATGGTTGCCATCGAAGTCAGTAGATAAGGAGTCACACCAGAGATGGTTGATTTTGATTGTATGGTCATTACGCACACAAGATTAAGACATGGATAGCTCTAGTCATATGCACAATGCGACAATCAATTCTCATCCCATAGATAACTTGTCCAACATTAAGTGTTGTGTGTCCTTTTTATCCAATATAGATGATATACTTTGCTTACTAGATGGTGGTCATCAATAGTTGGGACAACTACGTAGAGTCACATGTCTACCACTTCTTGCGGTCTATTAATGTTCATGCCGGTGACCTGTTCTTCAAAGGTTATACTCTTAGCAACTTCAGGAGGAAGCTCTACTACTTTTGGTTCGATATAAGGGTCTTTTGATAAGATATGGGAAAACAACAAAGGAAGAAGGTCACGTGAAAATCACATCAGTGTTGTTCTACAATGGATTATGATTAGAAACCACGATACCAGTGTGTGCCGAGCAGCACAACCTTGTGTGTGCACCCACAGGAGGCTCTCGGTTTCATCGCGACACTATTAGTTGCTACTCATAACACCATTACCGATCACACCACCAAGGTGAAATTCTAAGTGACACAATTTGGGTTGTAAAAATAAGCATTATACAAGGGAGGGATAGCAAGCAAAGGTAGTCACAAGGTCTGGAATTACCCAGGAGGGGATTTGAAGATCAAAACATAGCATAAGAGAACATAGCTCACTTGCCGAAGGCGACTAAGCATGAGATTTTTGCTTAATTCCACGCACGCCTAGCATTCACCAAAGTGATGACAAAATGAAAGATTACCACAAGATTTGGTCATGTTGAACAATAACATGAGGTCAAGACTGGTAAACATCCTAAGACTTGGAAAGGTTGGGGATGGATTAAGCAAACTTCAAGGGCGAAAATCGATATGTCAATCAGAGATTGAGTCGCTAAGGTAGATACACGAATTTGCAAATAAATGATTTTTGAGGCCACAACAAAGAGACGTTACGTCACACTAGCGAACCATTGGGAGAGGCAACCGGGAGGTCCAACATGGATTTGGTTATGGGCCTTGCAACTTGGCAGTGAACAACTATGGCCAAAAGGAAGAGTTGGAGAGAATCTATCTTGGTTAGTAGATCCAACAAAGGTATTCACGTGTGGGTACAGGACAGCCATGGTATACGTGAATATTTAAGGGTCCAGGCTCATGCTTAGATATCAAGCAAAGGCATGGTGCGCAAACATTCAAAGCAAGCAACCACGGCTACAAGCTCAGGCTCCTAAGTGAAAGAACCTAATTGGAGACGATACCAAGAGATCATTTTGTGTAACTCGAGTGTTGCTCTAAGATAAAGCTATTCGACACTCGTATACTCACCGAGGACAATGAGGTGACAACTAGGGCACTAATTAGATAACAAGCATATATACAACATCACAGTCAAGCATTCGAGAGATTAATCAAATTAGCTTAAGCAACCATTACTAAGAACTAGGCTCACTCATAATAAGCATTTATCTAAAGCAAGAACTAACTACAAGTTTAGCCCAAAACAAATGCTAGCTAAGGTAGCCAACTTAGCATGGCACCGAATCTGGATAGCAACATAGTAGTTACTTGTTTCAACTATAACTGAGGTTGTAGACATCCCATAAAGGTGATCCTAAACTTTCTAGAAATCTTAGGAAGTTTTCCATACTTTTGTTATGCATAACCAAAGCTAATTCACTAATTAACATGACCAAACATGCTAATGTTTCAGATCTATATAAACATGGGCAGAAAAATAACATGAACTTCAAAAATGCGTAACTGGAGTTCTAGGGACCCAACAAGGCTGATCCTTAACTTGATGTAAAGCTTATTAAGTTTTCTATAACTCTTTTATTATCATATTAAGATGATTCTATAGATAACAAGGCCAAACATGACAAAGAAGACATCTCTGCCAGATTTGGACAAATTCGGTCATTCTATTTTGCAAGCTCATACTTGGGGATTTAGACCACCAAAATTAGTGTTATATGACATTTTGGAAATCTTAGAAAAATTACTACACTTCTTCTATTATCTCCAAGACATGATTCCATATGCACACAGTTCAAACAACCCAAACATACAGATCTACACAGAGCATAAGTAAAACCTGACAGCAAACTTCTAAAATTCATAACTCTCAAACCATAAGACCTAGGGTCATGAAATTTTAGTAAAAGCTAGATAAGTAAGTTAGATACAACTTTGGTATTCTCCATAACTATAGAAAACACCATTATGACCATGAAAGCATCACTACAACAGAAACTGTTCTAGTAGCCAACGTTTAATAAGCAAAACAACGCTTGCCTTTGTTCTACTTAACAAGAGAGCACACAAACATGTTATTCTAGTAGCTCTAAACATTGTTACCTTAGACCAACACCAATTTAATTCATTCATTAGAATTAAAATTATTTAAATGAGGTCTAAAACATTTGCAAAAGCTTGCATGAACAACACATCCACTACTTGGCTAAGCTAGAGGACATCTGTAGGTTCAAGCATGTAACCACAATCATTTCTAGGAAGGCTAAGCACACACTTTTCTGAAGTACCTCCTATTCAAGCAACATGGAACAAGGCATTCTTGTTTGACTCCACACAAGGAAGATAGTATACCACATCAATCACAAGTTACTTACTATAGAACAAGGGTGAGAGGAGCATAGCTATGCATAAAGCAACAATCAGGATGATGCATGCTTCGTCCTATTCGTCCTCACAAGATTGCCAACCTAAGGTGGCAATCACGTTCTATGTCAGTGGCATAACACGCACTCTCTTGATATATAGCTAGTCATCAGCTACATTCAACTTACGTATTCGTGGTTAGCGTATCTGCAGAAAATTTTCATTGGAGCCCAACAATTCCCCAAATATAGCACACAATGAAAGCAGGAAAGTAAAATTCTAAGTACTCCCATATACATATACCCTCGTATATATACATGTAGCACCAAAACTACCCGGATCATCATATCACCCACAATTAAGTACCTTCATATGTACATGTGGGTAACATGTAAATAATCCAGTAACCAAAACTAGCTCTCCCCTAGATCGACGGATGTTTGGTCTTGCTCTCACAACTCACACTTACCTAAGCGTAGGTGCGATGTTGCATAAAAGTAAACTAGCGACATATATGACTATCTCATATATGAAGGCTACCTCTAATCTGACACACTGGGTAGGATAGTGTGGGAGAGTCATCACACATACATACCTTGGCTTGGACGTAGATGCATAAATGAAAAACCCCCAAGTTAGTACCTATATAAGCCACCTAATAATCCTTATATGGGCATAAAGAAATTGACCACTGGCATACTTTGGTTTAAAATTCAGATTTGACAAACCTATATATATATAGCTATAAGTTGATAAAACTGGTTTTAGAAACAAAACCTTTGTTTTAAATATACATACGACAAGTTTAATGTTGAATCTCACTCTGATGCTAGCTGTCATGGAACCGTCCAAATTATAAGAGCACAAGTACAAAAACAATCACCGAAGTGATCCAATTCTCGCACTTGAGCCCATATAACTCCGGTAGTCCACTGAAATCATGAGGGATTTCAAACCAACCAACATACAAAGCCAAGATCGTAGTGACTCAACATAACAAGTCACATGTTACATCCATTCCATAAGTAATCCAATATACATCGGAGTTCAACATAGTTATTACAACTTAAATTGAAAAGTAGCGGAAACAAAGTAATTTGAAACTAACATTAATCTTATTTCAAATACATGCTAGTACCAAGGTCGACTTCCAACAAAAGCATTAGAGAGAAGATAACTCAGAAGGATCATGCCCGTGATCACACTCCGCCACTAAGGTAGGAGTCAACCAACTCTTGCAGTCGCCATGATACATCACAACCTGCAACAAGTGGGAATAAACTCTGAGTACGAGAAGGTACTCAGCTAGACTTACCCATCAAAAAATAGAAATAAAGTGACACCAAGGATCATGCAAGACTGATATAAAGTGGTCTAGCTTGACAACATTTTGCATAAAAGCTTAATATAGATAAGTAATCATTAATTCTTAAGCATCAAGTTAATTATCATTAACCTATCATCTATATTAGAACCTGTACTAGAGCACTCACTTAATTAGGAGCAAACAATATTAACCATAGTAGGTATAAATTGAGGCAACATTTCCATCGTCATCCAATTAACCATCCGTTCAATTTAATTGAATCTATGTTGCCGTTGCTAAGGTCAAGTGCTCACTAACTGGGAGTGACGGCGATTCGAATCGAATTCCTATCCAGCTGGAGGGGTATTTCTAACACTCACCGAGACACGCCTGGTGAGGGCTGCTCAGGTCACCTTTGGTACAATTCAGGAGTCGTGGGTTTGACTGATGCCGCATCCCTAAGGGCAACACTCTGCCAGGATGATAGGGACTTTAACCCCCCCTTGGTCTTATGCCAATGTTCCCAAGCACATCCTTACTTCCTCCAAGATGCGACCTACCATTCGATTCCTGGCCTGAACTGTATTACTCGGCTTCGCGGTCGGAACAACTTATCTGGCCAACTAAGTGTTAGGCTGTGTTCAACATGACTCAAGGACGTACAACGAATTGGTCCTTAAATGACTTAGACAGGGATAGATCCACACCCAAGACCTCCATGCCTTGTTGCTTCACTATCATCATCCCGCCCGGTCTCATTTCATTTTATTAACACATGGTTCCTTTCCATGATAGCAAATATAGCCAACCGTGCCATATATGAATATCCCTATATCTCGCAGGTGATAGGAAATCACTTGACTTCTACCGCTTAAAGCAGGGCTAAGCATCTACTCGATCCTGGTCTATGTAGGATTCATGATTCATATATCTGGACAAGGAGTGATATTGATGCAGCAAGGATTTCACCCAACTCCTATACGTAATGCGACAATACATATAATACATATATAGTATTTACAATTGAAAAGTAGGGAGTCTTGTAATGCTCTGGGGCTTGCCTGGGATCTGACTCAAGTCAGTGTTTGTAAGATGAAACTCGCTTGGCGAGCATCCCCAATCTAGCACTTGTCCGATCCTTCTATCTTCGGGATGGATCCACCAACTCCATCTTCGGGTTTGGCTCCACATCAGGTCCTTCACATGTTTCTATTAGCGTACCTATATGAGGTGCAACAATGCATATGTGTGAATGCATAGAAGTGCAATAAACAAAGCAATCAAGCAAGCATACCAAAGTTCACATAAGCACCTAGAGCTAATTAACTTAATCCTCATTAAGGCATAACATAGAAGATGGCAAGCACATCAATCAAGACACAAGTCTCATAAGATCACAGGGTACTAACCCAAGTACCATCAAAGATATGAGTCACACTTCAACACACTAGCGTGGTTAAGTTAATCAAAGCACTAGAACTAGAATCTGCTACTTTCTAGACATACATGCCATAGCTAAGTAAATCAATCATAACTGAAGATCCATAAATCCAAATGATTTGCAAGAAGACATTATGGAAATCTTAAGGAATTGTATACAATTAATTTAATATCAACTAAGCCTGATTCCCAAGTATACTAGGTCAAAAAGATGAAACTACAGACTCTAGTCTGCTCCAAATAGAGAGCAACCAAATCTGGGATCTGACTTTAAATATATATAACTCAAAAACTACTTAGCCAAAAGCCACCAAATTTTAACACAAGCTAGATATATTAATGATATACAACTTTTCTATAGACAAGATGCTCAGAAAACATCATTAACATGGGGTAATTTACATTGCCCCCAGAACTGTCCAGAAACCACATTTGCAAGAAATAAATACTAACTTATGTTGCAAACATATAATTGGACAAAACCAACCTTACCAACATGTCACACATGACTAATGAACACCAGAAAACATAGTGTCCATTACTAAATAAATTCTTTTAATACATTTTCTTAATTTATTTAGATAAATAGTTGAAATTATGAACACCTATCAAAAGTGCACAATAAATTCTACAAAAATTACAGTGGCCTACATATGCCCCCAATAGTCTATTGTCCACATTTCAAGCCATTTGGACATGTATGTCAACCTCTACGAAAAGACAAATTTCTATTACATGAATTCATGTGAGAGCAAGATGAATCAATAACTCACTCATACTACCACCAAAATTCATGAAATTTTTATCACACATCAAAAATCACATGAGTAGAGTGCCATAAAAATTTCACTTCATTTGAAGCCCCAAAATTGCAGTTATGAAAATGACAAATAGAACTAGCATGAAAACCTAGAAGCATAGATCTATTTTTAAAGCTAAAAATCTAAACTAAAACATGACATATTATAGATCCACTGCATAGAGAATTTCACAAGGATTCCAAAAAGTTTTCATTTGCTATTTTAGGAATTTCCTATGATTTACTATGCAATTTCAAAGTTCCTGCAAAAATAATTACAAACCAGTCATCATGGTACTATTCATATGAGTCACAAACTTCGCAGTTAGACCCCTTCCCTTTGTTGAATTCATGCCCGAGGTCCTTGGTCTGGAATTACCTAGGAGAGGTCGCCGGAGCTCGCTGCTCCGGCCAAAGAAGGCCACGTCGGCGGCGAGGAAGTTGCGGGGAGCAAGAGGAGGCCGGCACGCACCCGTGGGTGGCCACGTCTCGTCTCGAGGTGGCCCGAGGAGGTGGGCCCACGTGGAGCAACAGCTCACCGGCGGCAGCTCGCCTGACCGTGGGGCTCCGACGGTAGGGACGACCGGATGAGTGGTTCTGCGAGCTCGGTGTTACATGGAGAAGGCGATGAAGGCCACTGCTACACACAAGGAGAAGCAAAGCAGTGAGGACGGTGGTGGCAGCGAGCTCGGCATGGGCATCCATGGCGTCCACGTGCTCTGGCCACGAGAAGAGTGAGGGAGGGCAAGCAGGAGGCACAAGGGAGGCATAGGGCGAGCTGGGACACGATGCTGGGGCTTCAGCGTCCACATAGATGCGAGGAGAAGGCAGTGCGCGGCTGCTCTACATGAATGCCACCAATGCATTTCGTTGAGCACGTGGCAAGCGGCGGAGTATGGAAAGTGGGCACCGATTTGGGCTAGATCCGGACCGAATTGGACATTGAGCCCAAAATGAAGTTTGTTGTATTCTTGATGCTCTGCAAATTATGTTAGGGTTGTATGGCCATTAGGGTCCTCCATTAGTGGCTAATTAAGCTCCAAGTTGACGCTGTCAACAACTTAACAAGGGTCAAGCCTTGCTCTACTCAAACTCGACTTTCTTGGTCCAAACGTGATCAAGCTTGACCCAACTTCTTGTATGTCCTTCTCAAAGACATTGGCTATAACTTTTATTTTGGGATCAAGCCAAGTTACTTAATGAAATTATGAGAACGCGGTGTGCCAATCAAGTTGTTACAACCTCGGCCTCAAATCCTTTCTAAGTCTGAAACAGCTGCAGATTCGATTTTCGAGCCTCGATTTCACTTCCTTCCAACCCGATTCATGATATGCTCCAAAAACAAAGTTTATTGTACTCAAAATAAACTACAACTCTTATTAAAGAATAGTCAACTAGTTTAGCCTAGTTAGGAAATTACACAGCTCCAAAGTAGGGTTCCCGAAACTGAGACACCATTTGACTTAGCCAAAATTTGGGGTTCCAAAATAGAACTTCATTAAATCTTGGGAGCTCCATTTGACTAGGTTAGAGACCAAACTAGCTCTTGGCCATTAAACAAAGTTTGTTCCACAAAAGATGAACTACAACTTTTCTTTAAGGTCAAACCTCGTAACTGGTACAGAAGTCCAACGTTTGCTTTGGTCAAAGTATCAACTCAATAAAGCCTAAACTAGGGTTTTAGGCCAATCGGGGCATTTTCTTGACATTTGCTCAACATAAACCCTTCATGACTTTTGTTGTAGAGTTCATCTAGAGTCTTTTGGGCAAGGTTGCAAGGTTTGGTTGATGGTCTATAATTCCATCCACTTAATGGTGCAATTCCAATAGGAATAGAACTTATCATTTCATGTGACTTTTTTATTCCAAACTTCATGAAACTTTTCCAGGGGTCACTATAGATAGAAAGTGATGTGAGACACATGAAAGAAGTGACATCAACACTCACTTGCATTACCAAGCATGAGCACCTAACATGCACACTTGAAACACCCATAACATAAGTATGTTGCATATGTTTCAAGGAGGTGTCACAAGCACATTCCATATACACATGTTTCACATGTTGCACTAGCATGTTTCATATGTTCCATGCTCGTATATGAACAAATGATGCAAGCCTACCACCTAGGGTGTTACAGACGGTTCTTCCTCAGGGCTATAAGTAAAGACTTAGACCCCCCTGCTAAAAGACATCATCACCTGATCATAAGTCAAGATTAGTCTAGATATTAGGGTTTTTAGAGATTAGATAGATAGATCTATAGTTCTTCAATTTCTTAGTATAGGCTTTCTAGAGAGTTTGGAGTAGAGTTGGGCGATTTGCTCAGGATTCTGGATTTGTTCGTCTGGAGATTTGGTAATTTGCCTTTGTATCTCATTTATGACTTTGTTCTATTTTAATATTATGTTCCTCTTTATTATGTTCTTAGTTTGCTCTAGTTATATATTGGATATAATATTATTTGATGGTTTGCATTTGTATATGTTCGTAGAGTACTTAATTTAGTTTGCGCGAGAGTTAAGTAGTTTTGATTATGTAAGCATAGTGCTTAGATATGAAATTCCCCTATGAATGCCCGCTATGTGCCGGGAGGTGTTAGATCACGTAGGTCACTGCTGCATTGAGTCCTTTGTAGTCCATCCCCCATATATAGATTAATTGGTAGAGCTCGATCTCGAAGGAGATGAAGACTAGTTTCAAATTCTCCCTAGTTGATGTTCCTCATAATTTTGCCTTCATTTAGTTTTACTAGTAGATGAAGATATATATGCTAGAGTGAGCAACAAGACTTAGTGTTTAGGAATAACTTAGGAACTCTTACTCTGACCGAATTTCTAGATTAGTCATACTACTTTAATGAGTTTCTGCTTTCTATCTCTTGAACACTATTAACATCTCTTAGCCTCACTTGAGTTAAGTTGTCATCCCTAACATGATACTAGAAATGTGGTTGTACTTATAATCATGACACTTACACAAAATATAGAATAAAGGTTATCTACAAGCGCACAGATAAAATACACCTGTTGTAGCATTTCACCTAGGAATGTTCTAGGTATCGTTATTTATTTACCACTGGGAGCTTAACAGGGTTTAAAATGAAATAATGATATGGCTAGAAAGAATATCAAATATACATACTCATGATAAAGATCAAATAACCACTCTTATCTTTACAGGGTATGACAATAGATAAATGATAGATATAAAATAAGATAACAATGGGTATTCCAGAATGAGAGAGACTCATAAATCAAGTAGAGCTAATCAGGAGATAAGTTAAGAGGTAAGAATCCTAAGTTATTTCATATTTACCAAATCTTTTACTCACTCTAGTATATACACTATCATTTATAGCATAATCAATCCTTCATCTATGCATAAGGAACATTACTAAAGAATATCAAGAATAGAGCAATCCTTTCCTTGTAACCAGGTTCTACTTGGCCTATATGTTGACGGTAATTAACTATCATTTTTAACCATCAACTTAAATAAAAGAATGCTACAAAATTAATTACCACCATAGACTAGGTGTTTAATTGACAGAATTCCATGAGTTTTGGTGAATATCTATTTTTGCAGGGTACTAGCTAGAAATAATCAAAGATGGCCCACATGTCAGTTTTACATAGAGAGAAAGGGCCACAGATAGAAAAAGTATAATCTAGAAGGTTCGAGAAGCCAAACCTTTGGAGGTGGGACCCACCTGTCACAGTGACAGGGGTGGGCGCCCAGCCCTAGGGGCGGCCGCCCCACCTAGGGAGCTAATCAGCTTCCACCTCGCGGATCCTGCCTCCACCGCCTTTGAGGATGAATAAAAATCGTTGATCAAGGTCGGGTTGATCCGAGGGCTGTGGTGCTTCGTAGGGGGCTATATAAGCAAGGCTCTCGTCCCCTGGAGGAGAGAGTTTAGAAACCCTAATTCATATTTTCCAGAGAGAATTCGCCTGAGAGGGGTCCCTTGAATGGATCTTTCTCTAGGGCACATACAAGAGAGTTTAGCTTTGTATTCTCTATGTGAGATTAGAGTTATTCTTCTAAATTGAGAGAGTTAGAGTGGAGGTAGAAGATTGGAGGAAGCCCAACCTGTCGGTGTCTCCTCACCAAGCTTGTATCTACGGGGTCAAGTCTCCTAACCCGAGGCTTGGTTCTAGGATTCTTCGGCAATTCGACTTCTAATACTAAGTAAGTACATTGTTATTATTGTTCTTTGGTTTACGAGTTTACTTTATTCACTTTGCGTAGGGAATAGAGTAATCATTCGTAGCGTAAATGTGGAGCTTGGCCTAGGAATACTTGTAGATACCCCCTATCTGGCCGGATTAGTGAGTAGTAGCGTGGGAACTGACAATCCCATTGTTACCTTTGGAGCCTCCTCCCGTCAGAAGGTTTGGTAGGATTTAAGTACCCTGGTCAAGCATCCTCTATGGTGTCTCTTTTTCATCGGTATTTCCCCTTAGACCAATAGTATCATAGCTTGCCATAGGTTGGAACCAGACTGTCATCGTAGTTCTCTCTAATTGCTTATATCTTCACTACCTTGTAGTGCGGCCCAAGGGTAATAGTAAAGACTGGGTTAGTCATCGCATGCTTTCTCCTTATGGATAAAACAAATATGATACTCTGGACTTATCTCCCGGGTGAAGTGCTCACCGATATCCGTGCACTTGCGGATTATTTCTCTTAAATTCCTTTTTGTGCATATCTAGTATCAACAAGCATTTCTGGCACCTTTGCCGAGGAGAAAGACGTCTGCTGAGTTAACCTTAAGTCTTGCTTTACCTTATACCTATACTTTTATCTTTTCCTTTTTATTTCTTACCTTATTATTCTTGCCTTTTTCTATCCTTATGGATAACATAAATTCAATTCCTATCTTTTGATTTTTTGCACCCACGGAGACCAGCCTAGTGCCATGGTCATCATCACAACCTATCTAAACCCCTAACTGTAGGCTGAGTCTGTGGTTGATTGCAATGGTCCAAAGCCTATCTTTTTCAGGAGGAGTAGATGAAATCCCTTACCTTCATATCCGAGACTTTGAGCAAACATGTGACTATCTTCGCATAGAGGGCATGTCTGATCAAACATTACGTTGGAAGCTATTTATTTTTTCTTTAAAGGCAAAAGCTAGACAATAGTATGATAAAGCCGTAGGTAAGCAACAAGGAGATTGGAGATCCTTACGTTCTAATTTTTGCCTAGATTTCTACCCTATCTCTCAAATCATCGACCTTAGAGTCAAGGTTCTGACTTTTAAGAACCTAATGAATCTTTGACCTCATCCCGGAATCATTTTACTACTCTCTTAGCATCTGGCCCGGAGCTCAGTTTACAAGACCCTATTCTTCTTCAACATTTTTATAAAGGTCTTCATAGAAAGAGTAAGCAATTGCTCAATACAACTTATGGAGGATCATTCTTGCATGTTTCGTTAGAAAAAGCAAGATCAATCTTAGATCAAATCCTATCCTCTGAATTAGATAATCTCCTAGAAGAAGAACCTCAAGTAGCTGAAGCAAATTCTTTGCCAGATATACCATCTACTTTAGCTATTCTAAGTTCTAAGCAAGAAGAAGAAATTTTGTTTCCTGATTTTATGCTTGATATCGAACCCGATCTTTTTTTCAATTTTGGAAACATGATGAACCATCATTCTATAAAGAAACCACAGAATCAGAATCACCGTAGAGAATCTTTGAATCCTTCTGAGGATATTTCTTATAGAAGCACTTCAGCAGAGCTAGTGTCGATCATAAGTAGTGAATGGTTAGAGGAATCAGAGCTTTCCTCTGATGTGATCTGTTTGGATTCACCCTGTCTTCCAATATGTTGCTCAATTGATTCCGACCATATAGATGCTCTCTATAATCCAGTTGTGGGTATTAATATCATGTCTGCTTCACTTGCATAACATTTAATGAAGCACATGACATTAACCCCAACTACAAAATTGATGAAGAGTCTTTTAGGACATATTGTCCCCAATTTAGGAATTTTACATATTCAACCAATCCAGGTAGAAAGAACCTTGGTTCATTTGAGCTTTTATGTCTTCCCCGTATGGGACTTCGACCTATTGATAGGATAACCTTTTAGAAGACTCCTTTATGAAGGACAAACAGGGAAATTAAACTTTTGTTTTGGAAAGAAACTCCAATTTCCAGTGTCCATATCTCATTCTCTAAGTACTAGGACCGAATCTGATCCAGAATCTGACCCGCTAGAGGAATCTGATCCAGAATCCAACTCAGGTCTAGAGGATGATGCTCAATTCTTTATAGAAGAAGAGGCTAATTAATCTAAGCTGGAACCTTTAGATGAGTTTGCAGAGCCACCTAGACCTCCTATAGAGCTTAAACCTTTACCAACCGGTCTTAGATATGCTTTTCTAAATGATGATCTAGAGTTCCCTGTGATCATAAGTGATAAACTCACTCAGGAACAAACGCTTTGCTTAATGGTTGTTTTAGAGAAACATCGATCAGCTTTTGGCTACTCACTTCAAGATCTTAAAGGAATTAGTCCTGCTCTTTGCACCCATTGCATTCCTACAGATCCCATTGTTCCACCTTCTAGAGAACCACAACGTAGACTCAACAATGCGATGAGGGAGGTTGTTAAAAAGGAAGTTTTGAAACTATAGCACGCTGAGATTATCTATCCTGTGCCACACAGTGAGTGGGTAAGCCCTGTCCATGTTGTGCCTAAAAAGGGAGGCATGACTGTTGTTAAGAAAGAGAAGAATGAGTTGATCCCTCAGCGTACCGTCACAGGATGGCGGATGTGCATAGATTATAGAAAGCTTAATAAAGCTACTAGGAAGTATCATTTTCCATTGCCTTTTATTGATGAGATGTTAGAAAGGTTAGCCAATCATTCTTTCTTCTGTTTCCTTGATGGATATTCAGGGTATCACCAAATCCCTATCCATCCTGATGATCAAAGCAAAACCACTTTTATATGTCCCTATAGAACATATGCTTATCGTAGAATGTCTTTTGGGTTATGTAATGCTCCAGTGTCTTTTCAAAGATGCATGATGTCTATATTTTCTAAAATGATTGAAGAGATAATGGAAGTTTTCTTGGATGACTTTTCTGTTTATGAAAAAACTTTTGATGATTGTCTTGAAAATTTAGATAGAGTTTTGCAAAGATGTGAAGAAAAGCACTTAGTCCTTAATTGAGAGAAATGCCACTTTATGGTTAGAGAGGGAATAGTGCTTGGACACTTAGTGTCTGAAAGAGGTATAGAGGTAGATCGAGCTAAAATTGAAGTGATTGAACAACTACCTCTACCTGTGAATGTGAAAGGAATTAGAAGTTTTCTTGGCCATGTTGGTTTTTATCATAGATTTATAAAAGATTTCTCATTTATTGCTAGACCTCTTACTCGTTTGCTAGCCAAGGATGTTCCTTTTGAATTTGATGATACATGTTTAAGATCTTTTGAAATTTTAAAGAAAGCACTCATCTCAGCACCAATCATTCAACCCCTTGATTGGTTTTTACCTTTTGAAGTTATGTGTGATGCAAGTGATTATGCTGTGGGGGCAGTTTTAGGATAGAATAAAGATAAAAAGCATCATGCAATAGCCTATGCTAGCAAAACTTTAACAGGACCTCAGCTTAATTATGCAACTATTGAAAAAGAGCTCCTTGCTGTTGTTTTTGCTATAGATAAGTTTAGATCTTACTTAGTGGGAGCTAAAGTAATTGTTTATTCTGATCATGCTGCTCTGAAATATTTGCTCACTAAGAAAGATGCTAAACCTTGCTTCATACAATGGATTTTGTTACTCCAAGAATTTGACTTAGAAATACAAGATTAAAAAAGGAGTAGAAAATTCTGTTACCGATCACTTGTCTAGAATGCAGTTTGAGAATTTATAGGAACTACCTATCAATGATTCACTCTGGGATGACATGCTCTATGAGATCAATAGATCTGACCCTTGGTATGCAGATATTGTTAATTTTATGGTTTCAAGAGAGGTACCACCAGGAGCGAACAAAAAGAAACTCATCAAGGAAAGTCGTACTCACATATAGGATGAACCATACCTCTTCCAAGTCTGCTCAGATGGCCTGCTCAAGAGATGTGTACCTGTTGAAGAAGGAATAAAAATCATTGAGAGATGCCATTCATCGCCATATGGAGGACATTATGGGGCATTCCACACACATGCAAAGATTTGGCAATGCAGATTCTTTTGGCCAACAATGTATGAAGACACAAGAAAATTTATCCGAAGATGTGGACCATGTCAAAGACACTGCAATATCAATACAAGAGAGGCCATGCCACTCATCAACAATATTCAGATCGAACTCTTTGATGTCTAGGGAATTGACTACATGGGACCATTCCCACCATCAAAGAAATGCGAGTACATTCTGGTGGCTGTGGATTATGTCTCCAAGTGGGTCAAAGCTCTGCTATGCAAGAATGCTGATAACATAAATTCCAAGAGGATGTTTGAAGAGATAATATTTCCAAGATTCGGAGTCCTGAGGATAGTGATAAGTGACGGAGGATCACACTTTATTGACAAGCGCTTTGAGCACTACCTGTCTAAGCATGGAATACATCACAACGTCACTACCCCCTATCATCCTCAGACAAGTGGGCAAGCAGAAACATCCAATAAGCAAATCAAGAACATTCTGCAAAAGACAGTAAATGAGATGGGTACTAGATGGAAGGACAAGCTTCCCGAAGCACTCTGGGCATAT
Source organism: Saccharum hybrid cultivar R570 (assembly GCA_038087645.1). Taxonomy (NCBI): domain Eukaryota; kingdom Viridiplantae; phylum Streptophyta; class Magnoliopsida; order Poales; family Poaceae; genus Saccharum; species Saccharum hybrid cultivar. Next base: position 1,964,566 of record JAQSUU010000293.1, read on the forward strand.
CGAACGGCATACAAGACAGCTATTGGGATGTCTCCTTATCAGTTGGTGTATGGGAAGACTTGTCACTTACCAGTGGAATTAAAATTCAAAGCTCACTGGGCTATTAAGAAATGGAACATGGACCTTGATGCTGCCGGAGTAAGGAGAAAAATGCAACTCTCAGAACTAGATGAATAGAGAGAAAAAGCATATCACAATTCAAAGATTTATAAAGAGAGAGTCAGGAGATGGCATGACAAGAGAATCAAGAAATAGTTCGCCCTAGGAGATAAGGTGTTACTTTTTAATTCTAGGGTAAAGCTCTTCGAACATGGAAAGCTACGAAGTAAGTGGGAAGGACCATTTAAAGTGGTAGACGCATCATCACATGGAGCGGTCACACTTCAAAATGACGAAGGTACGTTATTCAAGGTAAATGGTCAACGCCTTAAATTATTTTTAGAGCCTAATAAAGAATTAGAAGAATTAGATGTTATTAATTTCTTTATTACTGTTGGGTATTTTAAATGCAAACAGATAAATCCGCAAGTGCATGGATACTGATGTAGCTTTCACCCGGGAGTATTCTAAGGTATCAATTTTCCATGGGGAACACAAAGTGCACTAGTTGAGGTTTAGATTGCCCAGGGATAACTATATGTTTTTGTGGAGAGAGAGGAATTTTCCTAAGAGTTCTATAGATAGATCTAGGAATCAGGGTTTACTTTAGGGTTACTTATTTCAGGACATCAGAACACTAACCACAGAAAGGTATGAGAAGGGGGCTAGGAAGCTCTAACTATAGTCCTACAAACACCAATCCGAACGTGGTGGAATACATTGGCCGTTAGGGCTATCACTACCGTAGGGCTACCACAACAATCCGCTGGATTAGGTGCAATTCTAGGTAATCGCAAGACTAAGCACCACGCTTAACCTATTAATTACTACTCTAGCATTATAAAGACTAGAGCACTTGATGCAAGCGGGAATCCAATAAACAACTAAAAAGTAAATACAGAAATTAAGTAAAGAACTCAGGAATTGTAAATTGAAGAACCTGGAGATTTCTCAAAAACGAACCGGTTGCTACAAATGTACAAAGTTGAGGAAGATCCTACAAATCCGGCTCCTCCTCGGCTCTCTCCTCTTCTCTCTCCCTCTTCTCTAGTTTACAACTAGATGAACTAAAACTAGAACTAGAAGATGAACTAGAAGAACTAGAACTAGATGATCTAGAGGGACCTCTACTTCTTCTACTTGGATGGAGGGGTGAAACCCTAGCTTTTGCTCTGGAGGTAGCTAATGCGAAGGAGATGGTTCCTAGGGGGGTCCTGGGGGCTGCTTATATAGTCCTCTAGGAAGCACCACAACCCTTGGATCAAACTGACCTTCATCAATGACTTTTTATTAATCCTCAAAGGCGGTGGAGGCAGGATCCGCGAGACGGAGCCTGATTGGTTGCAGGACCTAGGCGCCCACCCAAAGGGCTGGGAGGATGCCCCATACCTTGGCCCAAATGGGCTCATATTTAGTGTTCACTGATAGATGTTTTTGTTAGCTTTCCAAAAAGTCCTGGATCACTGAAAACAGAGTCCGGATGAAGGAGATATGTCCAATTTACTCCGGACTGCTCCAGAAGACCATTTGCAATCTTCCGGAAGACGTAACTTTGTCGTCTGGACTCCGATTTGGGTGAACCAAAACTCTATTTCATGTGTCTCAATGAGCTCTATGCAATGGTTCACTTTATATCATCATTTGAGATACTTCTATTTGGTGATTCTGGTCCTTTTCCAGTTTAACCCCTACAAAACATAGATTCACCAAAGCTTGTGGAATTATGTTAGAAGACCCCCTATATCTAAGAGATAATTATGTTTAGATCATTTCTCATGCTATGTTGATGGTTAAAAATGATACTTATCTACCATCAACAATTACTTATGTATATTTGGGCCTGACCTTTTTAGTTTTCGTTTTTCGGGGCCCAACATATTTTCAAAATAACAAAAATATTTAGAAAATTCTGCGAAAATGTGGACCGGAGCCGGGCTCGTGGACCGGGCACCCGCCCCTAGGGCTGGTCGACCACCTCACCCCCTGCGCCGTTTCGCCGCCGCCTTTTGCCTTCGTGATTCTTCTACATTCTTCTTCCAGAAAAAAGTTTATTCCTATCTTATTCAGGCGTTTTTATCACGAGATACCGTTTAGGTGCCATTTTGGTCCTCTAAGCCCTCCTATATAAACAACCCATGACGTCAGCCATCCTCATTCCATCAGATCATTCCTCTCTTCCTTTTAGAAGCTTGCTAGCTCTCTCTCTCCCAAGCTCCAATGGCCAACCATGACAAGAGGATCATCCCTACGGACTCGACCTCAACTCCATTCCTAAGGAAGATCCAGATTGCAAAGCTCTCATCCCAGTTAGTGAAGCTCAACCCCTCGCTGCCATTCCACCAAAGCCTAATAGCTACAACAAATCCTACTTTGCTCAGCCAGTTTCGCAGCACCTCCGCAGCCTCTCCTGCTAGAAGATAAGTCATTGAAGGGGCCCGTCGTCAAGCTACCAGCTAGAACCAAGCTCCTGCTACTGAAGTACAATGAGATGCTTATTGGTGTGAAGATCAATAAGAGTGACGAGATCATCTGCGCCAAGTACAGCACTGGGGAGCGCACCTACCTCGAAGGAGTACGTGCTCATCCTAGCAAAGTCAAATTCCTTCCACCCAAAGAAGCTCCTAAGCACACCCTTGCTAAATCTGAAACTCCACGCAAGCGTCATAAGACTTTAGCCAATTTAGAGAAAGTGATAGAGGCTCAGCAAGTGACTATCTCCTCTATAGAATCCACTCTACGCCTTTAGGGTAGATGCTTTCTTCGCACGCATGAGAAAGTAGAGGACATAGAGAAAGATAGCAAGAAACTAGACAAGCGCTTAAGTGCCTTAGAGCATCCTAAGCCAAAGAAGTAGATTGAGCCAGTCTAGCAATTGATAAGGCACCTTCGAGATTAGTCATGAGATTGCTTAGATTCATTGCTTAGTTCAATTCCTTTATTTATAATTCATTGTAAACATGTGCCTTACATGATATTGAATAAAGAGTTGGTTCTCTTATTATTGGATATATTCCTTGTGCTTTTTGTCTCCACCATGTTTTATATAAAGGAAAGCAGGAAATAACTATGGGGGAAGCACCTGACGATATAACAAATAGATTTTATCATACGAACAAAATTTTTTGAAGATATATGACACGAGGACCCTGCACATCGAGGTGGGCTTTGAAAAGCCACCCCAAGTGGGCGGCTGCCCAGAGCATGGGGCGGGTGCCCAGGGTGTAAGCCATCCTTGCTCTGTCCTTCGACCATGGTTTGGTTTTCTCCCTACACATTCTAATTTTTTTATATATACACTCTTTGTTACGTTTCGCATTATGAATTCTCGAGTACAACCTATTTAAATGATGAACTGAAAAAGATAGCTTATTCTAGTCATGATCTCTTTATAGACTCACCATGATTCTTTCCTAGGAGTCCTGTTTCTGTTGGGAACTTAATTTTTAGGGACCCCACATCATTTAAGTTGTTGTGGAGTGAGAGATAGTAGAATCATGAGAACCTGATTTCTGATACTTTATCACTTGGAGAATTTCTTTTATAAAAATGTTAAAATTATTATCTATGCTTCTCCTCTGTGGTAAGAATAAAAAAGCCTAATAGGGCCTTATATGTACAAAACTAGCACATAAGCTGTTTACTTTGTGTTGAGTTTGGTCAAGCCATGCTAGACCCTTGTTGAGAGGTGGGCCATGCCCCCAAGATTAGGATTCACACTAATCTTCGCACCCTTTGCTACTTCTACCCTGGAAGTATGCACCACCATATTACCTATTTAGATCCACTCAAAATATGTTCTGCTCCTACCCTAGGATTGAACAATCAAAAATATATTCCCTATAGGTTTTTCTTGATTGCTAGCCATGATTCTAAAATGCTCCAGAATGTTATTATCCTCTCATTATGATTCATCAAAGTTCAGTGTATCTCATTATTAAAAAAAGAAGAAAAAAAGAGAAGAGAGAAAAAGAAAAGAAAGTGTTGGTCTTATCTTTTGAGAAGTATAAGTTTAAAGTTGTAACTCTCCAAATCAAGGTTGAATAAGTGTATCTTTTGTAAAGGAGCATTAAAGAATTATTGTGCACCCCTTCTACCTTCCAAAAATATTTTCTACTACATTTATTCTTTTGAAACCACACCACATGCACGTCCTAATCTAGGGGTATGTCACTCCCCTCCTCGGATCCCATTTTGACTGGGCAACATATGCAAGGTAAGTATGCTACATCCTTGAAATACCTTCAACTCCAGATAAGCTTTTGTAGAAGTAGGATGTGCTACAAGGCATTTCCTCATACATGCCTCAGAGAGATTCGCAAATACCACATATGTTGAGTGACTTGAGAGTACCACATGAGGTAGAAGGTAAGCTATTCTTTTATTTCAAATACATACAAAACTCCATGTGATAGGTTGAAAGGAGAAAGGGGCTCAGTTTCAAGCTGTTTCATTCCTCAACTGCCCCAAAATGGTATGGTAGACACTTGGAATCCTGTAGTGAAGGTATGACTAAGGAATAAATCTACTGTGATGTCTTGTCTAGAGATTATGCCTAAGGTAATCCATTCTTTTCTTGAGGACGAGTAAAAGTCTAAGTGTGGGGGTGTTTGTTGACGGTAATTAACTATCATTTTTAGCTGTCAACTTAAATAAAAGAATGCAACAAAATTAATTACCACCATAGACTTGGTGTTTAACTGATAAAATTCCATGAGTTTTGGTGAATATCTATTTCTGCAGGGTGCTAGCTGAAAATAATCAAAGATGGCCCACATGTCAGGTTCACATAGAGAGAAAGGGCCACGGATGGAAAGAGTATAATCTAGAAGGTCCGAGAAGACAAACCCTAGGAGGTGGGACCCACCTGTCACTATGACAGGGGTGAGCGCCCAGCCCCAGGGGCGGCCACCCCACCTAGGGAGCCAATCAGCTTCCACCTCGCGGATTCTGCCTCCACCGCCTTTGAGGATGAATAAAAATCATTGATCAAGGTCGGTTTGATCTGAGGGCTGTGGTGCTTCCTAGGGGACTATATAAGCAAGGCCCCTAGCCCCTGGAGGAGAGAGTTCAGAAAGCCTAATTCATATTTTCCAGAGAGAATTCACCTGATAGGGGTCCCTTGAATGGATCTTTCTCTAGGGCACATACAAGAGAGTTTAGCTTTGTAGTCTCTATGTGAGATTAGAGTTATTCTTCTAGATTGAGGGAGTTAGAGTGGAGGTAGAAGATTGGAGGAAGCCTGGCCTGTCGGTGTCTCCTCTCCAAGCTTGTATCTACGGGGTCAAGTCTCCTAACCCGAGGCTTAGTTCTAGGATTCTTCGACAATTAAACTTCTAATACTAAGTAAGTACGTTGTTATTATTGTTCTTTCATTTATGAGTTTACTTTATTTACTTCACGTAGGGAATAGAGTAATCATTCATAGCGTAAGCGTGGTGCTTGGGCTAGGAATACTCGTAGATACCCCCTATCTGGCCGGATTAGTGAGTAGTAGCGTGGGAAGTGACAATCCCATTGTTACCTTTGGAGCCTCCTTCCGTCAGAAGGTTTGGTAGGATTTAAGTACCCTAGTCAAGCATCCTCTATGGTGTCTCTTTTTCATCTATATTTCCCCTTAGACCAATAGTATCATAGCTTTCCATAGGTTGGAACCAGACTGTCGTCGTAGTTCTCTCTAATCGCTTATATCTTCACTACCTTGTAGTGCGGCCCAAGGGTAGTAGTAAAGATTGGGTTAGTCATCGCACGCTTTCTCCTTGCGGATAAAACAAATACGATACTCTAGACTTATCTCTCGGGTGAAGTGCTCACCGATATCCTTGCGCTTGCAAATTATTTCTCTTAAATTCCTTCATGTGCGTATCTAGTATCAATACTATATTCAGGGAGTAGGCTACATTGGACTCAATAGGAATATCACACCCGTGATATACCACTTGATGTCCCGGAATATAGGGTGCATTCATAGGTAAATTTAATATAAGCACCATGCCTACATCATATCTACCACCTAATCCTATCCGGAATTGAACTAAGTGCTTTGCAAACATATGCATAAAATCATTACTAATCATGACTATATCCAATATACAACTAGAATAAACTAAAAATGAAATAAATAGAAACATATTGATATTATTTAAGTAGCACAAAGTCGAATAACGAGATTATAATATAATTACCAAATCTCCTGACGGTGATCCAGAATCCTAAGCAACGCCCAACTCGTCTTATATCTAGATAGATCTAAACCCTAAACTTGAAGTAGAGCTCTAATCTCTCTCTAGAAACCCTAATTCTAATCTTGTCTTGACCTTATGATGATGGATCCCTCAGGGGGTCTGGGTCTGATTATATAGTCCGGTAGGATGAACCGCAGCCCTCGGATCAAACTGACTTGAATCAAGGGTCAAAATATGACATAGAGGTCAGTTGGATTGCGTCACATGAAGGGGAACGAGGTTGGCCTCTAGGCCAGGACGGTCAGCCTAAGGGTCTGGGTGGCCACCTCTGGTGGCCTCTCGGTCTCCGCCTCGGTCCTGTGCCTTCTTGTGCCTTCTAGAGTCTTCTAGTGTGTCCTTTTGTTGTGATCAAGTTTCATGGCATTTCATCAATTTAATCCTTGTTTTCTTTCTCTCTAAATAATCCCTATAGAAAATAGTAATTCACTAAAACTCATGGAAATTATCAGTAATAACCTCCTATGTTTCTATTGATGATCATTTTCTTGCACAAAGTTGACGGTTTGTGATAGGTGATAACTACCATGAACAAGTTGCCCCAAGCTAAGTCTTTGCTAGTCCCTTAGCAAAGTAACTTAAACTTATTACAATTTAAGAATTATAGGGTTTTATGAATTTTATACAACTCCTCAAAAGTACATCTGTGTTCAAACAAAAATTCTTTTTCGGATTGCAATTCATTGATCCATCTTTCAAACTTACTCATATTTCTTTCAACCATGGAGCTTTTGAACTTTTCACCTAATCTTGAGCAATTGAAAGACAGAACAATCAAGTGAGTAGTACATCTCATATTCCTCATTCTACCTTCATTCTGGAGTTTTTAATAAGTTTTCAAAATAAAACTCAGAGATTTATCTGCATGACACACTCAAGTCTCATATATGTGGTATTTTTGGATCTCACTAAGGCAATAAACGTAATGCCTTTGTTCCTACACTAAAGCTTATATGGATTTCATAGGAATGGTATTCTCATGAGGAAACATACTTGCAAACATATATTGTAAAGTCAGACGATGGATCCAAAGAGAGTTGAGTCATACAATCAAATCGAGACATATAATTATATGGAATAGGATGTTTACGGTGGCTAAACATAATTCTACTATGCTCCTTAAAAATTTCTCTCTTTTGAACTTGAGAATAATTGCAAGAAAACATGGACTATCTTTTCTTCTCTTTTTTTCTTTTTCTTTTTTTACTTTACTTTGGACACTTGTCCATTTTTTTGTTCTTTTTGCATAGCCACATGATTCTTTTACATACAAAATATTTGAGAGAGATTATACAAAGGAATTTGGAGCATTTATTTCATGGCTATCCTATGGGTTTGGAATATTTTTGGTGTTCCCTCCTAGTGTAGGAGAATAACATGTTTGGTGGAAGAAGTATGAAATGGATGAAATATATATATGGTAGAATCTTGATTTTAAAAGTATGACAAACCTCTCATAAAGCATACAACAAAGTTTGACTCAACTCAATGAAATACAAGTAGCAATAATGTGGAAGTTTGCCTAATCTAGATATATTCATTTTGGCTCTGGTAGGAATTTAAACTTTGCCATGCAGAATATCACCATATCATTTTTTAGATTTTCAAAGATAAATTTCTAGAATTCAAGTTTCATTTAGAATAAGATAAATAATAGCTCAAACTCTCTTATCTCATATCCATCAATTACCTAGATTTTGGTTCAAGCTTATGCTACCCACGGGTTTCAAGTTTCAGAGCAAATTCTCAAGTTAAATCAACTTCATACAACTCGTAGGAGAATTCAAATCTGAAAACTAGGTACTTGAAAGGAATCATAACTTAAGCATTTTTGTTTTCATCTAAGAGAGTCTAACTTTAATTTTTATTTATTCAACTACAAAAATAAGAAAGCACACTAATTCAAAATTAAACAAATTTAAAGCAAACTTATTTTACACTATTTTTGGATTTTCATTTTTTAACATGCCAAAACTTAAAATTATTAGTAGAAATATATATAATAAAGGCAAAATTTTTATATGGTTTTCTGATTATGCCTTTTTTTAAATTGATACTTTAAACTAAGGACGATAATAATAATACTAATAGCAGATAATTTACAAGAGGGAAAGCAGAAGTGCCTCACCTTGTACTATGGGGGTCCTCCCCCAAGCTAGATCACTGAGGTGGTGGTGGTAGTGGTGTGTAATTAGTAAATCCCATCTTACCGAATAAATGCTCGAAGTTGGTTTGTTGTTGCTACCACTCCACTTGTTGGTGTAGAGTGCTACAGATTTCCTGCTAACCCGTCTCAAGAGATGTGAGATGGTGGTCCACCTCCTGAAAGAAGTCGGGCTCATCATAGCCTATCGGTGGTAGATGATGATGGTACGACGACGGCTGATAATAATGCTGAGACGGCTACTGGTATTAGTCCTGATGAGCATGGAAAGGGAATGGTCCATGGTAACTGTCATGGAAGCCCCGTGCAGAGAAAGACATGCGTCCTCTCTGGATGCCACTTGAAGTTTCTCCATGTGCACCTGGGAATCCTGGGAAACACAAAGCCTACTCTCTATGAGTATTGCCCTCTTCTAACTAAGACTGAAAAGAGGCAAAATGGCATCAGCAAGCTTCTTTCCTACAATGGCAGGTTGATTCTTGTTAACTTAGTCCTTTCTGCACTACCAACTTTCTATTTGTGCACCTTGAAGCTACCCCCACAAGTAATCAAACAAATTGACATCTACAGAAAGCACTATCTTTGGAGCAATGGAGATATCAACAGAAAGGGTAAATGTCTAGTTGCTTGGGAAGAGGCATGTAAGCCCAAAAAACAAGGTGGTCTAGGCGTTATTGATCTGAACTAGCACAATAATGCCCTCTTATTGAAACACTTGGATAAATTTTATAATAAAGCATACATCCCTTAGGTGAGCTTGACTTGGGAAAATTGTACTCCAATCCTCAGACTCCTCATGCTAGGAGTCCAGTTGGCTCAGAGGAGGTGGAAGGACATTTTAAAACTCTTCAATAGTTTTAGAAGCATTAGTCACTGCATCCCTCAAAGAGGTAACTCTATGATCTTCTGGTCTGACTGCTGGGCTGGTAATGCTTTAAAGGAATCCTTTCCTCAGCTCTTTTCTTTCACCAAGAAGGCCAAATGCTCAATTAGGTTTTTCCTTGATCAGGAGTTAGACAGGTTGTTCACTCTTCCTCTCTCTGTTCAGGCTGCTATCCAGTTAAATGAGGTTGAATCACTATTATCTGATAACACTAGCGATAAGGGCTCTAATGACATCTGGTCTTACTCTTGGGGGTCATCCAATTTTAGTAGCAGAAAGGCTTATCTCCTTCTTATTGGGGAGATAGAAACATCACCTTTTCGCTTGGTTTTGGTCCTCTTCCAACCTAGGAAACCACAAGTTCTTCTTCTGGTTATTTCTAAGAGATAGATTGAATACAAGGAACTTGCTGAGGAGGAAACATGTGCACCTAGATGATTATAATTGTGTTCTATGCAATGCAGGTGTTGAGGAAACCAGCTTCCCCCTATTCATTGTTTGCCCTTTTCAGTCAAGCTTGTTGGGACTCCATTCCCATATCTTGGGACACCAGTCTCCCGCCACTCGACATGATGATTGATGCTAGAAGCAAGTTTTGGCACTCCATCTTTAGAGAGATTGTCATCATAGCCTGCTAGAAAATATGGACCACACACAATATAGTAATTTTTGATAATGGCCATGTAAATCTTAATCTGTGGAAGAATGAATTCAAGGAATAACTTGGTTTGGTGTGTGTCAAAGCCAAGACCAGTAGGCAGGGTCCTCTAAACCTTTGGTGAGATAGCTACATTGTTTAGAACCTTTTTTCTATTTGGGCCTTATGGCCTTGTACTCTTTCCTGTTGCACATTCTATTCTTTTATTTAATTAAAAGCAAAAAAAAGGTAGAGGGCTCCCCTACTGAGCTGTTCAAAAAAAGTTTCTCCATGTTCCTGTGGATGATAATTAGCATAGTTACCAGGCCCCCAGTGGTCACCTGGCCCCCATTAGGCACCTACAGAAGAGTTAGTATCAAATGGAATTTGGTCCTCCCAAGGCTGATGGTGTGCGAGTGATAGTCCCGGACGGTCAAAATTGAAGTAGCTGGTGAAGGTTGGCTCCGACGGAGTAGCATCTTCTCCTTGATACCTCGGATTTGGATTCCTTGTGATCCGAGCAGAGGGACTCCTTCCTGCTGCTTGTCCTAGTTTCTGTAAATCAAGCGTAAAATTCTCCACGAAATATAGACTAAGGGTTCGGTCTATCAATTCTATCTCCTTTGTATACCCTTTGTACATCATGATTATTGTTCTATTTCTCTTTCTAAAAATATGAGCTTGACTAAAGAATGAATAATCTATGATGCAGCATGGAGTGTTAATATAAGCAATGACTGCACTGTCCAAAAGCCCCAACCCATTGGCAATTCTAGTGACCCATGAAGGACATGTAACTGCCCCTCTCTTCAATCTAGGAATGGTTAACCAGTATTGAGCCATTAATTTTACAGGTGAAAATTTTTGCTTTTTAGTCATGGCATATATTATAGTGAGTTCTTCCACTCTTGCAATTCTAAATTCTTCTATATAGAACATAATGACTCCTAACCATTTATGGATAAATCAAAGGTAGGATTATGGATTGCATCTATGCAGGGTCTAAAACAAATGGTCTCTCTAGAAATGTCTTGCCAAAATCGGGTTCTATCAAAGTCTGTTAAAGCATCTTCTACATCAATTTTACATGACTCATGAAAATTTAACATGTTGCTAAAATTCTTCCAACTAAGTGAGAATGATTGATTAAATAGTCTAAATGAAATTTCATCCTCTCCTAGTTGTAAGGTGCATAGAAATTCTATGGTGAGCAATCTACTTCCATTCTCATTCAAGTGCCAAGCTTCCTCCCAACCTATATTGCGGAAAATGAGTTCAAATTCAGAATCCATACCTGTCTTTTGTAGGAGATCGATGTCTGTGAGTGGAGTCGATGTAAATTCCTTGTCCTTCAATAACTTGAAAAATTCCTTCTCACGATCATCTTGAAATTTAATTTGGTTCTCTTGGAGAAGGGTGTAGCTCTTGGATTGATGACATGAAGATGATCTCCGAATAGTAGGGGATGGTGGATCAACCTCCATCTCAGAGCCTAACTGAGCGGAGAGCGCTCTTGGCCTTGCTCACGAACTTGCTCATGGTACTATGGAAGAAATCACAACCAACAAAACTCATGGAAAATATGAGGGTTAGAAAATAAATATCAGAAAGTTAGCTGTCCAAAAGTCAGTCATCTAGGAGTTAGTCATTTAAATTGAAATTAATTAATGCAAACTCTCCTACTAATTGGACATCACCTACTTCTCTCACACTTAATTTTCTAGCAACTTTTTAATAGTGCTTCCACTACTTCCTTAACAAGAACTTGCACTACTAATTACTCAACACTTCTCTCTCTCTCTCTCTTTTAAAACTTCACTCAATTGATGGATTCTCGTTACTCGAGTTTTCTGAATGAATCATGAGCTTGCTCTACGCTCTCTGTGTTCCAAGATGAGTGAAATGCGAAAGAGAGGAAGGGAATTTAAAGAAGAGGAGGGGAAGGGAATCACCATCTGCCTCCTCCATTTCTTGGTGTGTCCTCTGCCTCGAACATGATTCAATGAATGCCTCCTTGGATGCTCTTTCGGTGAGAAAGTTGGCAGGTGTGTTGGATGATAGTGTATGCATGAATAATAGAGGATGGATGGTAGTGGAGAGTGAGATGTGGAAGTGATGTGAGGTGATGTGTGGGTCCCACATGTCTCCTGTATTTATACCGTATAAACACACAAGTATGCAAAACAAAAATACTTTTATGAATCTACAAGAAATAAGAATTCTAATGATGGTATTTTTATATTTTTTCTACCACCATGGTAAATATCACTTATGGAGGTTTTACTTTCCATAATTATTATTTACATGGAGCATGGATTTTTTATAATATGCAAGAATATGATATTTAAAATGCATATGAAAACATTAATAAAGTAAATATGGATAACTACTGAGTTACCTCCCGGCGAAGGTTCAGGATTTTTAAGTCCACTGAACCAGACCCTTCCAAATGTTGTTTATTTTGAGGTGGTGTCAGACAGTCTCGAAGATGGTGATCCCGGTGACTGTTTGTCTCTCTCTTCACTTATCATATTTGCAATGGTACTTAACTCAGGCTTTGGCTTGAATAGAAAATGCTCTTCTCGTCCGTTGATATTGAATTTGACTTCTCCAATTCCGATGTTAATGTGGGCATTGGCTGTGCTCAGAAAGGGTCTCCCAAGGATGAGTGATACTTTTGAGTTTGGTTGCATGTCCAATACCACAAAGTCGACTGGTATGAAGAATTATCTAATCTTTACTAGTATATCCTCACCAATTCCTATAGGATAGTGGATTAACTCATCAGCTAGCTGTAGGCACATTGATGTTGGGACGAGTTTTGAATGATGAAGCTTGTCGAAGACTGTCTTGGGCATTACATTAACACTTGCTCCAAGGTCACAAAGTGCATTGTTGAAATGTTGATCTCCAATTGAACAATCAAAAGTGGGGCATCTTGGATCCTTCTTCTTGGCTGGTGAAATATTGAGGATGGCCGCACTACACTCTTCTGTTAGCTTGATCACCTCAGTGGAGGGCAGTGGTCGTTTGTTGTTGAGGATATCTCTTAGATACTTTGCATAGGTGGGTACCTGTATAGCATCTAACAACGGTATATTGATATATAATTTTCGAATCACTTCAACAAACTTACTAAATTGCTCATCCGTTTTAGCTTTTCGATTTCTATGTGGAAATAGTAAGAGGTTGGTGTCATGGAAATCTTGTTGTAATTCTAGTATTGGTGGGTCAAGTTCTTCAACTCCATCATCCTTCTTTTCTTCTAGTACTGTTGGTAACACTAGTGCTATCTGTCTCCTCTCTGTACCTTTGGATATGGGGGATCTCGAGTGGATTTGCCACCTCTAGTGGTAATAGCTTGGACCTGCTTAGGGTTAGTGGCAAAAGGTAAAGCAGCAGCCAATTGTGCTAATTTGGTTTCTACCTTTTTATTGTCGTTAAGTTGATCGTTCATAGCAGAAGAATAGTCATCCAATTTTGCATTTATGTCCTCTAAAATTTTATCACTAGAAATAAGCTTCTTAATAATATTATCATTAATCCTAGTTTGTTCTAAGATTAAATCTCTCAAAGGTAGTTGTTTAGAATCAAAATTAGAAGATTTGCTTGAGTACTTACCTAGATAAGTGGATTGTTTCTGTTGATTCCATCCTTGCTTTCATTATGTAGAAGAGTTATTGATGATGTTTGCATTTTTTGGATCATCTAGGAATTCTATCCCCAGATACTCTCCACATCTGTTTTGAGCATTGAATGCATCTCGAGTAGCTTGATGATCTTTCTTGTACTTAGCTCATTGATCAAGCCAATCCAATAGTACATCCATCTTCGATGATAATACACACACTTCTTTTGAAGCTTCTTTAATTTGGCGAGAATGTTGCATATTGTCTTGTTTCCAGCTCTAATTCTTAGCTATCTTGTCCATGAGAGTTTCAGCTCTTGAAAGAGTGAGTGACATGAATGATCCTCCAGCAGTGACATCTAAGTGCTCATGATTCCTCTGAGTCAATCCATGATAGAATCCTTGCATGAGCAACCAATCCTCCATTCCACAGTGTGGGCATCTTGAGATGTATTCCTGAAAATGTTCCCATGCCTCTGGGATGGTTTCTCCTTTTTGTTGCTAGAAGTTACAGATCTTTCTTCTTAAGGCATTGGTTTTGTCTATAGGGAAAACTCTTAGTAGAAAGTGTGGCAGAACCTCCTAAATTATATGGCCCACATGCACCTCTCATTGTCCCAAAGACCTATGAGGTGTTCCAAATAACTTAAAAAGTCTATCGGGTGTCCTTGGGAAACCCAAATCATCCACAATCTTTCGAGCAGGATCATATTACAGAGGTAGTGCAGTATTACAACCATTTATGTAATAAATTACATCAGAGTAAAAGTGCAAAAGTCTTACATAACATAAGTTTACAAACTATTTGTTCCAAACCTTACAAACCTTAAGTTTAGTTATTACAACCATAGTAGTGGAGTAACATTAGTAACTTTATTATAGATCACCTAAATGGAGTGCCCTGCCCAAGAGCCAAACACACTACTCATCGTCGCTTACTACAAAGACTGTCATGTAGCAGGGTTCAAAGCACACCTGCTCATGAGACGTACCTGCAACAAGGATTTAACAAACCCTAAGTACAAAAGTACTCAACAAGACTGACCTGATGAAAAGAGTGAGAAACTCAGGAATGCAGGCTCAGGGGAATCAAGGTGAGGTTCCAGCAAGAATCAAAGTTCTTTTGCATAAAAGCTACTAATAGTGAGTCCTTAAGATCAATCTTTTAACTCATCATTAATCATTAATAGAATCTAAGTGATCCTATTCCATATTAAGTAACTCATACAACTTCTTTCTTAATCCTTGACCAAAGTTCCACTTGTTATCTATGATGATGAATAGAGAATCGAGTCTCCATATCTGAGGAGCAACGACGATTTGAACCGATTATACCTAGCTGGGGATCCCTAACCACACAACATATGTAGGACTCAAACCTATACATATCAACCTTCACCCGGATCCTCCAAAACATGACCGGGTCTAGTGCCACCTAAGAGTACAGTACACCTCCAATCTAGCCCTTGGCCACAAGGGTACACACTACTCTCGCCATCTCTTAAATCCTAGTGCGCGGTCGGTCATTTACATGATAGAATTACCGAGGTCTTAGGCTTACTAGAGCATGTGGCTAGTTGCAAAGTCTCGACGCACACAATTCAATCAACGGTACGGTCCTTAATCAACATAGGTGGACACACTACATTAAGACTCTTTCCCAATACAAGTTACCAGTCTAGCCTCAATTCATTATCATGTCTCATTATCCAACAAGTTATGCCAACTTCGACCATTTTGAAACATTTCATTTGAAAGCCTATCTCAATAAGCATGGTTAAGCATAACTAAGCATTTTCAAATTAAAATAGGTATCGAAGATGATATTGAGTAATCAAGGTTGATAATGCATCAATTAGGTTATCACTCGACTCCTAGTCACCTAATGCAACAATTCATAAGCATAAGTGATATAAAGCTTTGAAAACTCAAGGAAAGGTTTAAATGCATACGGGGCTTGCCTTGGTTGATGGGGATCTCAGGTTTGGGGTCAGTCCCACAGATGTCGAACCCAACCTCCACTGGTGATTGTCCTTCCTCGGGGACTAGTTTGACAATGTTTACCTCTTCGTTTAGGGAGTACACGAGATAATATGACATGCTTCAACGTGATGAAGTAATAAACATGATGCTTGATGATGGTATGACAAGATTAAGAACTTGAGTACAATTTTCCTTCACGGTACTGTTGCAAGCCAACAAAACCAGCTATGTTCATTAGGGTTTTGATAAGTTTTATTTCGCATGAAATGTCATTAGGGTTCACGAATTACATGTTAAACATGAGCACAAACAATAAAGTAACATGCCAAGGATCATCATGTGTTATGACCCAAGGTCAAAAATCAATTTCAAAGTCAAACCAAACCCTAAGTCATTAATGTTAATTGCTTGGTTAATTAATGAATTAATTAAGCATAAAATTAAGTATAAAATCAACTTGCTTACATCTTGACTAAGTGGCAAAACAAAATTTTCAATTTTTGGATAATTTTTTAGCCTAGAAAATAATACAAGTTGCATTATTAATTAATGGAGCTAATTTTAAATCATACAAAAATACTCAAAATTCAAGTTTTATATTTTTCCTAGGTAGTACACATCACAGAGAGGCTACACAAAAATTTCTTAATTTTTGGAGCTCTATTATTTTAGTATGAAATAAACAAAATTTAGCACTATTTAGCAATTTCTAAAAAAAGAAAATGAGGAAATTCATTTTCACCCGAGCTCACCCCAGCCCTAGCGACTGATAGAGGGAACCCAGTCAACTCCGGTGGCTTGGCCGTGCTGACCGACGGGTACTCACTGTCGATGCCTCCTTCGGCGACGCGGCTAGCACCAAAATGCTTAGGGTGATGCCGCGCACACATCAATGGTACTAACTAGGCAGCTAGGACTGTGCAGCAGGCTCACCGCCGGCTATGGAGGACATGATAGGATAGCGGCGGTGTGGCAGGATTGACGGAATGGTAGAGGTAGAAAAGAGATGTAGAGGAGCACTAGGGGCTTACCACGGAGTGATTCAGCTATTCAGAGGAGCTTGGAGCACAGCGGGGAAGGCTAGCCATGGTGAGGTGAGCTGCGGCGGTGATGACACGGTGCTCACGGTGGAACCAGTGGCGCGGCCAACTATGATGAGATGAGGTGCTACAAACAGGCTCGGCGCGCGCGCATCTGCAAGACAGAACAATGGGCGAGAGGAATTGGAGAAAGACGCAACAGCAGTGGCGAATTTGATCGGTGCCGGTGAGCTATGCCGACGGCGAGCACTAAGAAGAAGAAGACGATTCGGCCAGCTCGGTTTAGATAGGGGCGAGCAAGGCGTTGGGGCGGTGCCAGTAGCTGCTTGCGCGCCTACAGGCAAGCTGCTGCGTGCCACATCAAAGAAGGGACATGAAGGAATGGGTGATCATCGACGACGAGCAGGCAGAGGAGCAGCTCCCTGAGTTACTGTAGCACATCTGATAGTCCATTTTTGGCTCCCCGTTTCTCCTAATTCCATACAGAAGCTCGATGATCTCCCTGAATGGGAGTTGTTCATCCATACAAGATCTCCAACTCCTATTAAGTGTCCAGCACCAAAAGACCAATAGGATGAGAGATCAAGAGGGAGGAACAGAGATACATGAAAACTATAACTAACCTTCAGTTAACAGAGTTTTGAAAATAGTTTGGTGAAGCTACTTTAGAGAAATTATAGATTTGCCACTGACCAAAATCTTCAAATTACTCTAAAATTTTCTAAAGAACTTGAAAAACTCCAAATACAAAATAGAGTGCACAGTTGTAGGGTCCTTAACATCAACATTATACCTTCAATTAATGCACAACATAATGGTAAAAGGGTTATTAGTGCATAGTTGTAGGGTTTATTCTGACAAGTTCCACGAGTTGTGTTGCTCTCACCTCTTTTGTAGAATTATTGATATTTCACCACATAAAAGTATCTCAAATGACAAAACAAAACACACCATTGTGAAGATCTTATCGAGACGATCGAAATGGACATATCATTTGCTATATTTGAAGTCCCAACGAGAAAGTCCTCGATGAATACGCCTAGGAATTCTTTGGAATACTCCGGAACCATCACTAAGCAAGAGTTTTATGGACTAACATGATAATTTCCACAGCTTTGGTGATTTGTGAATTTTTACGAATTAAAATAGAATAAGCTTGGGAAGAGTAGGAGCTAAGGAACCAAACCAAATCAAGTCAGAATTTTGCAAGAATTGACGGGAAGGTTCTACAGGACACCAGAGGACACGAGAACAAAACGGAAGCTCGATGGCTGACAGGTGGGGCCGGCCAGCCCCACATGTTAGGCCAGCCAGCCTAGGCCCACAAGGAAGTGAGCTCTGCTTCGCATGATGGCCTCCAACCGACCTCTATGACGCATCTCGACCATTATTTCAAGTCGGTTTGATCCGAAGGCTGTGGTTCATCCCTCCGGGCTATATAAGCAGGGGCAGAGCCCTCCCTGAGGCATCAATCACAATCATCATCAGTTCATCTCTCATTTAGAAGGCTAGAGAGAAAAGATAGGGTTTCCAATTAGAAGATTAGAGCTCTACTTCAAGTTTAGGGTTAGATCTAGCTAGATACAAGTAGAGTTGAGCGCGGCTCAGGATTCCGGATCGACGTTAGGAGATTTGGTAATTCTATCATTGTATCTTGTAATTATGACTTTATTCTACTTCAATATCATTATGTTCTTGTCTATTTTGTTCTTAGTTTATTCTAGTTCTATCTTTGATATAGTCTCGATTAATAATAAGTTTAGGCATAAGTTTGTAGAGCGCCTAGTTCAACTTCGGATTGGATTAGGTGGTAGAAGTAACGTAGATGTGGTGTCTAGATTATATTTATCTGCGAATGCACCCTATTTTCTGGGCCATGTGGTAGATCACGAAGGTGACTTTTATTGCTTCGTTGAGTCCTCTATAGTCTAGTCCTCGAATCTAGGACAAGTAGAACCCGGTTACTTGGGGAAGGATTGCTTTGTTCTTGAATTCCTTGAAGTAATGTTCCTTATGTTTAGATGGAAGATTGATTGTGCTATAGATGATAAGGAGTAGATTAGAAAACCCTGAGACTTGGTAGATAGGACATAACCCTAGGAATTAAATCTCTAACCGTGTCGCTTTAGTCTGTATCCACTTGATCCTATGAGTTCTCTCTAATTATAGATTCCCTGTCTTATCTCATTATCATTATCATTATCATTATTATCAATATCATTTGCCTTACCCCTGTTTAGATAGAAGTGGTTAATTGATTCATATCTATAGTATGTATTTGTAATTCTTATAGCCATATCAATTTTCTCTTTTAAACCCTGTTTAGAAGCTCCCAGTGGTAGAATTATCAATAACGATACCTAGGACTTTCCTGGGTGAAATGCTACAACAGGAGTATTTTATCTATGCGCTTACAGATAAGTTTTTATATTTTATAAGTGCCATGATTATAAGTACAACTGCATTTCTTGCGTCATGTTAGGGATGACAACCTAGCAAGTGCGGCATAAGAGATGCCAATAAGCATTTCTGGCGCCATTGCCGAGGAGCTTTTTATAGGAATTATTTACATGGCTATCAGAAGAATACATCAAATATATACTCAGAGATAAAAATCTTAACTAAGTACTTCTGTCTTTTGAGGCTTACCCTTGCTCTATTTTTATTTATATCTTATGTAGGGTAATTCAGGTTTAGTTGTGACCAATCAACATCTAATCAGAAATCAACTCAACCTAGAGATCAACACAAGTGGTGAAGAAAATGGCTGAAAAGACTTTGCAAGAGTTCTCTGCTCCAAGCCCTAGGAACATTCGTGTTGGACCCACACTCCAAACGGATAACCTAGAGTTTGAACTCCAACCAAGCCTCATAAACCTAGTCCAAGCTACTACATTCAGCGAAAAGGCACAAGAAGATGCTATTGCCCATCTACAGGATTTCCAAGAGATTGGAAGCACCATCATCAAGGATGTTGCCCAAGACATCATACTTCTTTGGTTATTCCATTTCTCCTTGGAGAGAAAAAGTGAAGCAGTGGTTCTATGATCATAAAGAAGACATCAATACACAGGACAAGTGTTCAAAAGCCTTTCTGTCAAAGTTCTTCCCTATAGGCAAAACCAATGCCTTAAGTGAAAAATCTACAACTTTCAGCAACAAAAAGAAGAAACCATTGCAGAGGCATGGGAACGTTTCCAGGAATATGTCCTAGAATGCCCACACTATAACACCCTAGGTGTTTGGCTTCCATATTTGCACTTGCATTTCATAAACTTGAGCATCATTCATTCATGCATGAGCTTATAATGTGTGAAACATGCTTTTGAAACATTGCAACACGTGCTTATATTTCATGTGTGTTTATGAAATGTCTAGTGTGCAACACCCAAGTGCAACATGTGCAACTTCTTTTTGAGACATGTCACCCACATTAGTGAAACATGATTAGCAAGTACTATGCAACACACTCATGAAACATATGAAACATGGCTTGGAAACAAAAGTAGCAACTCACTTGTTTCTCCTTGTTTCAGTGCATGTGATGCTTGATTTTGGTGTGATCAATGTGTGGTGTGGGTAATTATTCCCTACAACATCTCAATTACACTTAGGATCATTAGTGGAACAATGTTCATGTTGACCAAATTGACCAAAATGCCCTCCTATGTGATGTTGACCAAGCCCTTAGCCCTAGAATGCCTTGGTTTGACTATTTAAAAAGTCTAGCTTAGAGATATTGCATGGAGGAGCAACCTTAATCAAAGTTGAAGACAATTTCATAAGGAACAAAAGTTCTAATATGGTCATCTCATGGAAATGAGCAGAACATGCTCAAAAGTGGCCCACAAGTTAGTTTGAGGGGCTGCCCTACACTTAGAAAATTTCTAAGTCTAAAATGGAAGTTTACAGTTTCGGTGTACCCTACTTGGGAAGCCTGTAACTCACAAACCATGCCAAACCAGCTCGAGCCCATATTGACAAAGTTGCTGACCACATATCCATCTCCAACTTTGCTATTTGTGGTTTGCACTAATTCGACCTGGTCAGGGAGATCTAGGGCATCAAAGTTTCCCTGTCAGTCGCTGATTACGGCTTTGATTCAGTTTTGTCAGGCCTTGGTGGCCGACCGGTCTCAGGCCGTTGCCACCACGTGGACGCGCCGTGGCGGCCGTACACTGGACGTGGCCCCACCGGTCAGGTCCGAGCGGGTCTCTTGAGCACCACGATGCTGCCACCGCCCTCACTCCCGCCTCTGCCCCTCTCTCTCGCCCTCTCCATGCCTAGGGTGGACGAACCGAGCCGCCATTGCCGCCCTTGTTTTGGTGAGCTCAGACATGCTCTCTATCGCGCCACTACGTCTCCAATCCAGCCACCAGCTCTGCCTTGAACCCCTCTACCCCCTCGTCCAGTCCACGCCCTCAGCCATACAACGGTAGGGCCACATTGCCATTTCTGCCACCGCGAGGTCTCGCCAGCGTTCTTCTGCACGACGGCTCACCGTGGCCAGGGTCTCTGGGTCATCCTCTTGGGGCGCTAGTTGACGCATTGGAGTTAGGGTAGCATGGGGGTGCTCACCGAGGGTCTAAGGTAGGGTGTTAGGGTCACCGACGGCGAGGTGCGCCACCACCACCCCGGTGATCTGACATGCGCAATGGTGAGCCCCTTCAAGCATCTCCGCCCTCATGTCCTTTAGGTCCACCAGTGCGATTTTAGGTGCTGACCGTGATGGTGCTGTCAGCCTCGCCGGAATCGCCACCGGCGGCGAGCTCCGGTCACCGCCGTCCTCCTTTGCCTCTCTCTCTGGCCTGAGGGCCCCACCTGTCTATGGTCACGCGTGCGTGGACGGGAGCTGGAGCAGGCCACGCGTGTGTTGGGCCACGCCGATGCGTTGGGTAGCCGGCCCAGTAGCTCTTTAGGGTTTTGATTTTTATTTTTTTCTTTATTTATTTCACAGTTTTGAATGTTGTTTTGTGAATTTCATATCTCATGATTGGTAGATCCAAATGTTGTGGTTCCAATTTTGTTGAGTTCCTGATAGTGACTAGTTTTTATTAAAAATATAATATGTGCTAGGTTCTGTTATGCAAAATAGGGTTACTAATTATCTCTTTTATTCATGTGCGAAAAAGGGGTAATTATTCATGTGCGAAATAGGGTTACTAACCATCATGAAGACATCAAGAACCACCTAGACACTCTGTCTTAGGTGTAGAAGGGCAATTGGCTCACCTGAACCTTCGAATGGACACCATCTCTGAAGAACAAGTCAATATTAACTAGAGACTCGCTAATCAGCAATAGTGGAATGCCCAGTTTGGTGTAGCCATGGATAACATCTAGCAAACCAGGCTAGAGATGGACGGAACTGGGATGCCTTCTTCTCCATCCCTCAGTTTTACCCATACCATCTGCCACCGCAGTAACACCCCTTGGGAGAGAGTTCCTAGGGTCTCTTCTTCGACAACATTTATGACACCGACAACAACAAGCTTGGGGGAAGAGCCCCCAAGTTCTTTTTCCTACCTATCTTGAGTTAGGAGATCTCAAGTTTTTTTGCTGCATCGCCTTCCGGGAGGTAACCCGAGAGCCAAGTATCCCGTAAAGCCCTGGTAGTTATCTTATTATTAGTATTACTATAGGTTGTTTAATTTCTATTGAGATAATGAAAAATAACAAAAACCAAATAAAAAGAGTGTTTCCTTTCTTTTTAATAAAAAGATCAAAACCTAAACACTTGAAGTAGAAACCATGATGGAAATGATGAATAGTTGCTCTGCCTAAATTCCTTTAAAATACCTAGTATTCTGCCTTGAATTCTCCTAAGTTTTGGATATGACTATTCTCATTTGAGAATCTATCCTGAATCTAAAACTTGTGGTTGGCAACGGCTTAATCTAAGTCTAGGTAATTGACGGATATGATATAGAAAGGTCTGAGCTGCTATTATCTTATTCCTAGAGATACTTGAATTTTGGAGATTTATATTTTTGAAAACTTAAAATTATCACATGATGAGTTCCTGTATGATGAGAGTTTTAATTCCTACCATAGCCATATATACATGATTGCTAGACTAGGAAAACCAACTCATAGGCTACTTGTTTTCTGTTGAGTTTGGTCAACCCGTGTTAGACCCTTATCGAGAGGTACGTCATGCCCCCAAGATCAATAAAATTACACTCACAATTTGCACCCCTGCTACTTCTACTCTGGAAGTACGCACCACCATATTCACCCATTTAGATCCACTCAAAAATTTTCTACTCCTACACTAGGAGTGAACACCAAAAATATTTCCCATAGGTTTTCCTTGTTTGCTACCTAAGTTCCCGAAATAATGCTCCAAGCTGTTATCATTTATTCTCTAAGAGTTTTCATTAGAGATTGGGCTATTTTGCTTGTTTAAAAAAAGAGAGAAAAAAGAGAAAGAGAGAAGCCCCATGTTTTTCAAAGTTCCAAGATGAGAGAAGTTACCTTTTGTAAAGGAGCACTGAAGAATTAGTCTTTCAACCCTTCTCCCTTCTACAAATATTTTCTATCATATTGTTCATTTGAAACCACACATGCATGTCTTGATCTAAGGGTATGGTCTCCCCTCCGAGGATCCCGTTTTGACTAGGCAATATATACAAGGTAAGTATGACATATACTTGAACTACCCTCAGCTCCACATAAGCCTATAGTTATAAAGGAGAGAAGAGGGAAGGTACAATGTTCAATTGCCTTATACTAGAAATACCACATATCTCGAGAGGAAAGAAGGCAAAACACCATTTGCCTTGAAAAGGAATCCACAAATACCACAAATGAGAGAATTGAAAGGATCATGCAAAGGAATCTCTAAGCTTTATTTCAAAAACCTTGCAAAACTCTAGAAAGAAGGTTGATCAAAGAGTTTGAGATAGTGCTTGACTCGACTGTTCTGTCTTTCAATTACTCAAGACCTCAGTGAAGGCAATAAGCTCCATGGTTGAAGGTAATATGGGTAAGTTTAAAAGATTGAGCAGTCTGTCCATTGTTTGGTAGAAGAATTCTTGTTTGAAACACATGTGTATTTTCAAGCTGTGAAAGTATTGCAGTAACTCCTAATCTGTTATGATAGTTTGCTAAGGGACTAGTAAAGGTTAAGCTTGGGGGAGCTTGTTGACAATCCTTAACGTCAACATGATACCTTCAATTAATGCATAACATAACGGTAAAAGGGTTATTAGTGCATAGTTGTAGGGTTTATTCTGACAAGTTCCACGAGATGTGTTGCTCTCACCTCTTTTGTAGAATTATTGATATTTCATGACATAAAAGTATCTCAAATGATAAAATAGAACACACCATAGTGAAGATCTCGTCGAGAT
This sequence comes from Saccharum hybrid cultivar R570, assembly GCA_038087645.1. NCBI lineage: Eukaryota > Viridiplantae > Streptophyta > Magnoliopsida > Poales > Poaceae > Saccharum > Saccharum hybrid cultivar. The sequence continues at coordinate 1,988,594 of JAQSUU010000293.1, forward strand.
GATCAAAACGAACATATCATTTGCAATATTTGGAGTCCCGACGAGAAAGTCCCCGATGAATATGCCAAGGAATTCTCTGGAATACTCCGAAACCATCACTAAGCAAGAGTTTTATGGACTAACATGTCAATTTCCACAGCTTTGGTGATTTGTGAATTTTTAGGGATTAAAACAGAATAAGCCGGGGAGGAGTAGGAGCCAAGGAGCCGAACCAAATCAAGTCAGAATTCCACAAGAATTGACAGGAAGGTTCTAGAGGACAGCAGAGGACACGGGAACAAAATGGAAGCTCGATGGTTCAAAGGTGGGGCCGGCCGGCCCCACATGTCAAGCCGGCCAGCCTAGGCCCATATGGAAGTGAGCTCTACATCGCATGATGGCCTCCAACCGACTTCTACGATGCATCTCGACCATTGTTTCAAGTAGGTTTGATCCGAAGGCTGCGGTTCATCCCTCTAGGCTATATAAGCAGGGGCAGACCCCTCCCTGAGGCATCAATCACAATCATCATCAGTTGATCTCTCATTCAGAAGGCCAGAGAGAAAAGCTAGGGTTTCCAATTAGAAGATTAGAGCTCTACTTCAAGTTTAGGGTTAGATCTAGCTAAATACAAGTAGAGTTGAGCGCAGCTCAGGATTCCGGATCGACGTCAAGAGATTTGCTAATTCTATCATTGTATCTTGTAATTATGACTTTGTTCTACTTCAATATCATTATGTTCTTACCTATTTTGTTCTTAGTTTATTCTAGTTCTATCTTTGATATAGTCTTGATTGATAATAAGTTTAGGCATAAGTTCGTAGAGCGCCTAGTACAACTCCGAATTGGATTAGGTGGTAGAAGTAATGTAGACGTGGTGTCTAGATTATATTTACCTATGAATGCACCCTATTTTCTAGGCCATGTGGTAGATCATGAGTGTGACTTTTATAGCTTCGTTGAGTCCTTTGTAGTCCACTTGATCCTACGAGTTCTCTCTAATTATGGATTCTTTGTCTTATCTCATTATCATTATTATCAATATCATTTGCCTTACCCCTATTTAGATAGAAGTGGTTAATTGATTCATATCTATAGTATGTATTTGTAATTCTTATAGCCATATCAATTTTCTCTTTTAAACCCTGTTTAGAAGCTCCCAGTGGTATAATTATAAATAACGATACCTAGGACTTTCCTGGGTGAAATGCTACAACAGGAGTATTTTATCTATGCGCTTACAGATAAGTTTTTATATTTTATAAGTGCCATGATTATAAGTACAACCAAATTTCTTATGTTGTGTTAGGGATGACATCCTAGCAAGTGCGACGTAAGAGATGCCAACAGCTACCTTCCCACATCGTTCTAGGATTTGAAATGTTCTAATGTAGCGTGGTGCTAATTTGCCTTTGACTCCGAAGCGGTTAACTCCTTTCATAGTTGATACTTTCAGATACACATAATCTCCCTTGTCAAACACTAGTGATCGACGTCTTTTATCTGCATAGCCCTTTTGATGAGACTATGCATTTTCATATTATTTTGTATTTGCTTGACTTTCTCTTTAGTTTCTTTTACAAGATCAACCTCAAAAAACCATCTCTCTGTGGGTTCTGACTAGTTCAGCGAAGTTCTACATCTGCAACCATACAGTGCTTCAAACGGTGCTATTTTGATACTTTCCTGATAATTGTTATTGTAAGAGAACTCTGCTAAAGTTAAACATTCATCCCACTTATCAGAATAATTGAGTACACATGATCTCAACATATCTTCTAGAATCTGATTGACTCTTTTAGTCTGACCACCAATTTGCGGATGATATGCGGTACTATGTAGAAGTTTAGTACCTAGTGACTCATGCAAGTGCCTCTAGAAATTGTTGACAAACTGTGTACCTCCATCAGATACAATGGTCTACGGTACTCCATGAAGACTGACAATTTGTTCAAAATATAACATAGCATAACAGATAGCTGGATATATATTTTGGACTGAAAGGAAATGTGCTGATTTAGTGAGTTGGTCCACAATGAACCAAATGGAATCAAACCCTCTTGATGTCTTAGGTAAACCCACTATGAAGTCCATACTGATATCTTCCCACTTCTAGGCTAGAATGAGCAATGGCTGTAGTTCTTCGGTAGATTTTAGATGCATAGCTTTGACTTTCTGACAAGTGTCACACTTGGCCACATATCGAGCAATTTCTATCTTCATTTTGGTCCACCAGAATCTCTATTTCAAGTCATGGTACATCTTATTGCTTCCTAGATGAATAGAGAATCTTGTTAAGTGTGCTTCATCGAGGATCTTTTGATGTAGACTAGGAACTTTCGGTACCACTAGATGATTCTTGAACCAGAGGACATCTGCTTCATCAATTCTGAAACACGATGCTTTTCCCTTTCTAACTTTTTCTTTAATGTGGCCTATATCCTTATTTTCTTTCTGAGTAGCAATAATTTGATCTCAAATAGTTGATTCAATGGTGATATTGGCCAAACTGCCTTGTTGAACTATTTCTATGCCCATCTTTTCTATCTCATGACACAAGGAAAGATCCAATGGCTTCACTGTTAGGCAGTTGCAATGATTCTTATGACTAAATGCATCAGCAACAACATTTGTCTTACTAGGATGGTAATGCACTTCAAGATCATAATTTTTTATTAGTTCTAACCACCTTCTTTGATGCATATTCAATTTAGCTTGAGTGAAGATATATTTCAAACTCTTGTGATTGGTGTAGATGTGACAGGTGTTACCCAACAAATAATGATGCCAAATCTTCAGCGCATGAACAACAACTGCTAACTCTAGATCATGAGTTGGATAGTGCTCTTCATGTCGCTTGAGTTGTCGAGAAGCATAAGCAATAACTCAGCCTTCTTGCATCAGTACACAACCAATGCCAATGCTAGAAGCATCATAGTAGACATAAAACGACTTCTCAATGTCTGGTTGAGCTAAAACTAATGCAGTGGTTAGCAACTTTTTCAAAGTCTAGAAAGCTTCTTCACATTCTGGTGACTAGACAAACTTAACTTGATTCTTAACAGCTCAGTAATAGGCTTGGATATCTTTGAGAAGTCAGGAATGAATCGGCGGTAATAACCCACCATTCCTAGGAAACTACGAACCTGGTGAACAGTGGTTGGTGGCTTCTAGTCCAGGATATCCTTCACTCTGCCAGGGTCAATAGCAACACCCTCGATAGATAAGACATGTTCAAGGAATGGCACCTCATCGAGCCAGAATTCGCATTTGCTAAACTTGGCATATAACTGATGTTCTCTTAAGCGACTCAGAACAATGCGTAAATGTTCCACATGTTCCTCTTTGGTTTTGGAGTATATCAGGATATCATCAATGAAGACAACCACAAATCTATCAAGCTCTAGCATGAAAACTAAGTTCATCAAGTACATGAAATGAGCCAGTGCATTGGTGAGGCCAAAGGACATGACCAAGTACTCATATAGACTGTACTATGTAGTGAAAGCAGTCTTTGGAATATCTTCCGGATGAATCTTGATTTGATGGTACCCAGATTGGAGATTGATCTTAGAGAACACTTTAGCTCCCACAAGTTGATCAAAGAGTAGATTAATGCGAGGAAGAGTGTACTTATTCTTGATAGTGACTTCATTCAATGGATGGTAATCAACATATAATCTCAAGGTTTTGTCCTTCTTCTTCACAAAGATAGCTAAACATCCCCAAGGTGAAGAACTAGGTTAGATAAAGCCTTTGTCAAGTAACTCTTGCAACTATGTCTTGAGCTCTGCTAACTCTTTTGGTGGCATTCTATATGCTCTTATAGATATTGGGGCTGTGCCAGGCTTCAACACAATCACAAACTCCACATCTCTGTCAGGAGGTAGACCAGGCAGATCATCTAGGAATACATCTCGAAACTCACAAACTATAGGAATATCTTTGATCTCCTTCACAGAGGTTGCACACTCTTTCGACTACCCTCTTACGTGTTTGAAGTTGGATGAGAAGCTAAGAATGACTATCAGGTAAGTTCAGCCTTATGGTTCTATTCAGGGTGTCTATTATAGCTCCATGTTGATACATTCAGTTCATACCTAGGATCACATCTATATCTTGATCCTTTAGAATTATCATTGATGTGGGAAAGATATGCCCACCCAATTCTATAGGCACTTGATGCACCATTTCCTTAGTACATAGACGTCCCCCGAGCGACTGTATAAAGAAGTTTTCTTTTGTTTCCCCAATTGGAATTTCATGCTTCATGACAAATGTTCGATTGATGAATGTATGTGATGCACTAGAATCGAAAAGCATAACTGTGGGGTGATTTGCAATAGGAAACATACCCATCATGATGGGTTCTCCCTCAGGAATTGCTCCAGCCTATGTGTAGAACAAACGCCCAGTTTTCTTGTCAGCCTTGCCCTTTTGGGCATTCTGATTGTTGCCCTTATTCTAGTTCTAGTTCTACTGTTGAGTTGCAGGAGCTTTCTGAAAGTTGGGGTTGTACTGCTTTGGGTATGGGCATTCCCTCGAGATGTGTCCTGGCTTCTCAGAATTGTAGCAGGGATAGTTGTTGTTGCCCTGCGGGGTTGGGGTACGAATGCTAGGGGCATTTAGCTATCATGGATATGGAAGAGCTACAGCAGGTCAAACAAATGCCTGCTGCTGGTTTTGGAACTGTGGTAGATGATATGGAGGATGAGGATGGTTAACAAGGTGATAAACAATTTTCTAGCGCTTTTGGTTGCTACCAGAAAACTTGGAGGACACATTCTTCTTCTTACCCTCCTTGTGCTTATGATATTCTTCTTCAGAAGCAATGTCAATATTGACTGTCTCATGATAAGTAGTATTGGGGCAACTAGTCATCATCGTCTGAATCTTAAAGGTCAGCCCCTCATAAAGCAAGCTTTCTTCTTATGGTCGAAATTAACATGGTTGGTGCATATTGTGCTAAGTGATTAAACTACCCACATAGTGCATGACAAAGTTATCCCCTTCAGTTAGAATGAGGAACTCCTCTAACTTCATGGCCATCATTCCATCTGGTATGAAATGAGCATGAAAGCCATTACGAAACTCTTCCCAGGTCACACGATGACCAGCAGTCTAGACAGCAAGAAAATTAGCCCACCAAGCTCCCACAGCACCTCTAAGTTGTTGGCCTGCAAACACGGGCTTCTAGTATTCAGTGTAGTGAATGAGATCAAACTTTTGCTCCATAGTATGGAGCCAGTCATCTGCTTTCAGTGGTTCATCTACCCTAGTGAATACTGGAGGACGGGTGTCAATGAAGTCAACATAAGATGTCTCATCTCTATTGTTATAATGAGCACGGTTGCCCTGCGGTGCATTTTGGTTATTCTGAGCCATTTCCCACAACAGTCGAGCATTCTTAGCAGTGGCATTGACAAGAGCAGCAATGGCCTCTGCCATTATTGGTGAAACTGGTGGTGGATTGGGAGCATCAGCCCTACCTTGGGAGGTTTCAGCGCCATCATTAGCACGAGTATGAGCAGGCATTTGTTTATAAACAAGCTAACTTTGTTCACAAACTTTTATTGAACTTTAAAAGTTACTACAAGCACACACCACATAGGTTCACTCTTTTATCACACAAGTCTGCCCTTAGGCAGGACTACCTAGTTCCATTAAGGCTGATATAATAAAGCAAACTACTAACTCGACACAAGCCCTCGACCACCTCAGTCCTCATGGTCGGTGTCCATCCCAGAAACACCACTACTTTCATCATCACTCTCATCTATTGGGACCAACTCCTCTAGGTCCTCTTCTTCATTCTCCTCATCAGGTTCACCACCATTAGCCAAGACAATTCTAGGATCCATCTCTGCTGCACCTATGGGGTTATCATATGGATGCAGACGGTTTTGCATCACATGAAGCTCTTCATGCAGGTTGTTGTTGTACTCTTCTATGTCTTCAACATAGAACTGTAACTCATTAGTATGGGCTCTTGCTTCATCTTCTCTATGCCAAGCTTCATTCTTTTCCTCTATCAGACAACCCATCATACGCTCATAGCTCAGATGAGCCCCTGTGAGATGTCTCAACTGACCCTGTAGCTCTCTAACCTAGATAGCATCCATAGCCCTACCTCTGGTAGCCTGTGCTAACTCTGCTGAGAGCCTCTTAACCTCGGCCTAAGGGTCAGGCTTGCTACTGCTACTACTAGCCCCATTGTTCTTAGGAGCAAGCTGGTGATGAGGAGCTCCCTTGGGTCTAGTGGACTTATGAGGCGTCAACTTAGTATGGACCATCCTATAGAGGTTAAGATTAGGATTGGTATGGATAGCTAAGGAGGATCTGAAGGTTATCATGAATAGGATTTATGCTACTTAATCCAAATCACATTAAAAGGGAAGGTAATTAACATGTTCATTAAGCATGATGCATGAATCGAACTTACGAAACTAAGCATAAAGATTTCTAGTAATCAAATACACAAGAGTAATGAAACGATATAGGTTTATAACATAGGGCAACTTTAGCATGCTATTCCACCATTAAGCTTTAAACTTGAGGTAAAGACTTACGAGAATGAATTACGATAGACCAGAAGCAATTTGGACCAAAGTAATAGATAAATTTATTTGACCCAAGGTGTTTTGAATTTTTGTAAAGAAATACTATAATAGCCCTAGCAATGATCACTCTGATACCAGTTGTGGTAGAACCTCCTAAATTATATGGCCCACATGCACCTGTCATTGTCCTGAAGACCTCTAACGGTTATGCAGGTGTTCCAAATAACTTAAAAAGTCAATCAGGTGTCCTCGGGAAACCCGAATCATCCACAATCTTCCGAGCAAGATCACATTGCAGAGGCATTGCAGTATTACAACTGTTTATATAATAAATTACATCAGAGTAAAAGTGCGGAAGTCTTACATAACATAAGTTTACAAACCATTTGTTCCAAACCTTACAAACCTTAAGTTTAGTTATTACAACCATAGTAGTGGAGTAACATTAGTAAGTTTATTATAGATCACTAAAACAGAGTGCCCTGCCTAAGAGCCAAACACACTACTCATCGTCGCTTACTGCAAAGACTCCCATGCAGCAGGGTCCGAAACATACCTGCTCATGAGACGTACCTGCAACAAGGGTTTAACAAACCCTGAGTATAAAAGTACTTAACAAGACTGACCCGATGAAAAGAGTGAGAAACTCAGGAATGCAGGCTTAGGGGAATCAAGGTGAGGTTCCAGCAGAATCAAAGTTTGTTTGCATAAAAGCTACTAATAGTGAGTCCTTAAGATCAATCTTTTAACTCATCATTAATCATTAATAGAATCTAAGTGATCCTATTCTAGATCAAGTAACTCATACAACTTCTTTCTTAATCCTCGACCAAAGTGCCACTTGTTATCTACAATGATGAACAGAGAATTGAGTCTCCATATCTAAGGAGAAATGACGATTCGAACCGATTATACTCAGCTGGGGATCCCTAACCACACGACAACATCATCATGTGTTAATGACCCAAGGTCAACAATCAATTCCAAAGTCAAACCAAACCCTAAGTCATTAAGGTTAATTGCTTGGTTAATTAAAGAATTAATTAAGCATAAAATTAAGTATAAAATCAACTTTGTCCAATTGAACCCAAAATTTTTTGCTTAAGTTGCTTACATCATGACTTAGTGGCAAAACAAATTTTACAATTTTTGGACAATTATTTTAGCCTAGAAAAATAATACAAGTTGCATTTATTAATTAATGGAGCTAATTTTAGATCATACAAAAATTACTCAAAATTCAAGTTTTATATCTTCCCTAGGTAGTACACATCACAGAGAGGTGACACAAAAATTTTCATAATTTTTGGAGCTCTATTATTGTACTATGAAATAAACAAAATTTAGCCCTATTTAGCAATTTCTAAAAAAAAGAAAACGAGGAAATTCATTTTCACCGAGCTCACCCCAGCCCCAACGACTGACAGAGGGAGCCCGGTCAACTCTGGTGGCTTGGCTGTGCTGACCGGCGGGTACTCGCCACCGGTGGCTCCTCCGGCGATGCGGCTAGCACCAAAATGCTCAGGGTGATGTCGTGCACACATCAAGGGTACTAACTAGGCGGCTAGGACTGCGCAATAGGCTCGTCGCCGGCCATGGCGGACATGATAGGATAGTGGCGGTGCGCTGGGCTTGACAGAGTGGTAGAGGTAGAAAAGAGATGTAGAGGAGCACCAGGGGCTTACCACGGAGTGATTCGGCTACTCAGAGGAGCTGGGAGCGCGACGGGGAAGGCTGGCCATGGTGAGGTAAGCTGCAACGGCGATGACGCGGTGCTCACGGCGGAACCGGCGGCGCGGCCAACTATGACGAGACGAGGAGCTGCAAACAGGCTCGGCGTGCGCGCAACTGTGAGGCGGAACGACGGACGAGAGGAATTGGAGGAAGACGCAACAGTGATGGCAAATTTGATCGACGCCGGTGAGCTATGCCGACGACGAGCAATAAGAAGAAGAAGACGATTCGGCCATCTCAGTTTAGATAGGGGCGAGCAAGGCGGTGGGGCGGTGCCAGCAGTTGCTTGCGCGCCTGCAGGCAAGCTGCTGCGTGCCATGGCGGAGAAGGGACGCAAAGGAACGAGCAGTCGCTGGCGGTGAGCAGGCAGAGGAGCAGCTCCTCGTGTTACTGTAGCTCGTTTGACAGTCCATTTTTGGCTCCCTATTTCTCCCAATTCCATGCAAAAGCTCGATGATCTCCCTGAATAGGAGTTGTCCATCCATACAAGATCTCCAACTCCTATTAAGGGTCCAACACCAAAAGACCAACAGGATGAGAGATAAAAAGGGAGGAATAGAGATACATGAAAACCATAACTAACCTTCAGTTAACAGAGTTTTGAAAACAGTTTGGTGAAGCTACTTCAGAGAAATTACAGATTTGCCACTGACCGAAATCTTCAAATTACTCTAAAATTTGCTAAAGAACTTGAAAAACTCCAAATACAAAAGTTGCTCAAAATTTCAAGATCTACAACTTTCATGTTTTGAGCTTTTTCAAATTCTACTTAGATTTTGAAATTTGAATTTGAAATCAAAAGGAGACAATTTCTAGATTTTTGGTATTTTCAAAATTACTTCAACTTTTACATGGAAACTTTGAAAACTCTAAACACCAAAGTTGTACATCTTGACAAGACCTATAACTTTGCTTTTTTTGTTCACCCTCAAATTATTTTTAGACTGTGAATTACACAAAAGGGGGTAAAACAGGGTTTTCTAGAAATCAGGGTTTTGAGTTAAATTCAAACTTGATTTGGTTTCTACATTAATTGGTGATTAATTAATGTTCACACTATCATCCAAATGTACCATTGAGTCAAATCACACTTGACCTACCTAATGCCACATTTGTTTGAACCAAATTTGAATTATAAATTTATTTTAATAAACCTCCCAATTTGAATTCAAATTTGAATTGAAAAACTTAGGTCAAGTTTTGGAACTCAAATTCAACCTCAAACTTGGAGTTCATTTTTAAATATTGTACTTGGATTTATACACTATACTTGACACTAGTGTAAACACAGCTTACACCTCAAAAGTATATAGGGCATAGATGAAGTATTTGAGATGACATTGAAAAACTAGGGTTTTGGATTTAAGTCAAGCATCACCAGAACTCAATCAGCCTAAGAGATGTAAAATTGTTTTAGTTGATGCACATCAAGGTTGTCTTAAACATGAATGCTTTGCAATGCATATGATGACATGGCCAGTTTTTAGTTACTATAACACCAGGGGTGTTACAGAAAGGCCTTCGAACAGTCGTCCCAAGTGTCCATGCTATTTTTGTTGGCGTAGAACCACTGCTTTGCTCTTTCCTCCAATGAGAACAGAAATAGATGAAGGAGTATGATATCTTGGTCAATGTTTTTGATGATGATGGTGCTTCCAATCTCTAGGAAATCCTGTAGATGAGCATTAGCATCTTCTTGTGCCTTTCCACTGAATGTAGTGGCATGAACCATGTTGATAAGGCTTGGCTTGAGCTCAAACTCAAGGTTGTTCATCAGGACTTTTGGTCTAGTACGAATGTTCCCAATACTTGGAGTAGAGAACTCAAGTAAAGTCTTTTCAGCCATAGCTTCACTACTGGTATTGATCCTCCTTGGTTGGGTTGACCTTTGATTAAAAATTGATGAGTCACAACTGAACCTGTATTACCCTATATAAGATATGAACAAAAACAAAACAAGGGTAAGCCTGCCAAGACAGAGGTACTAGTTTTAATTTTTATCTATAAGTATCTATTTGATTAATCTTTCTTATAGCCATTAAAAATTTCCTGAAGCTCACTGACAACGGCGCTAGAAATGCTTGTTGACATTTCTTAGCATCACTTGAGTTAAGTTGTCATCCCTAACATGATACTAGAAATGTGGTTGTTCTTATAATTATGACACTTACACAAAATATAGAATAAAGGTTATTCACAAGCACACAGATAAAATACACCCATTGTAGCATTTCACCCAGGAATATTCCAAGTATCGTTATTTATACTTTACCACTAGGAGCTTAACAGGGTTTAAAATGAAAGAATGATATGGCTAGAAAGAATATCAAATATACATACTCATGATAAAGATCAAATAACCACTCCTATCTTTACAGGAGTAAGACAATAGATAAATGATAGATATAAAATAAGATAACAATGGGTATTCCAGAATGAGAGAGAGCTCATAAATCAAGTAGAGCTAATCAGGAGATAAAAAGGTAAGAATCCTAAGTTATTTCATATTTACCAAGTCTTTTGTTCACTCTAGTATATACAATATCATTTATAGCATAATCAATCCTTCATCTAAGCATAAGGAACATTACTAAGGAATATCAAGAGCAGAGCAATCCTTTCCTTGTAACCAGGTTCTACTTGGCCTATATTCGAGGAGTGGGCTACATAGGACTCAACAGGAATATCACACCCGTGATCTACCACTTGATGTCTATTGACACTTCTTAGCATCACTCGCGTTAGGTTGTCATCCCCAACATGACACCAAGAGTGTGGTTGTATTGTACTCATGCCACTTAACTATATAAAGATATTAAAGTATATATCTGCAAGCGCACAAATAAATACACCCATTACAGCATTTCACCCAAGTTTATCCTAGGTATCATTATTTATATTTAATCAAAGGAGAACAAATAGAGGGGCACATATTAATTAAAGGCTACTCTACACATGTGATATGAATATTCGAAATAACAATCCTTTACTCTCAAACAGGAATCAATCAAATAAAAAGAGATAAAATATATGATAATCAGACCATTCAGATGATATTCCTTAGAGCAGTACTACTATGGCAAGTCATTGATCAGAATATAAAGTAAGTGAATAACTCCTAACTAATCTGTTAACTATTAGTCATAATCTACATTGATTAGTGCAATTATATCAGGCAATCATTGGCTAGGTTATCTCATATCCATAAATAAGGAACATCTCCATTACGAAGCCGAGAAATAGAGTAACAACTAAGTAACGAGACCGTGTTCTACTAAGTTGTACACTCGGGGAGTGGACTACAAAGGACTCAATAGGAATGTCACACCCGTGATCTACCACATGGCTCGGAGTATAGAGTGTATTTGCAGGTAAACATTGTATAAGTACCACACTTACACAATGTTGACCACCCACCAATGACTCAACAAGGTGAGTGCTTTGCAAACATGTGTATAAACATAATGATAAACTATCTATGCCAAATATATAATCAAAGCACACTAATCTCATAATAATCAAGGATATAATATAGATTAAGAACCAGATCATATCTAATGTATCAAGAATAATGATCAAGAACAATGAACTAGAACTAGACAATGTTGAACTAGAACAATTACGAACTAGAACATGAACAATTAGAACATGAAGAACTAGAACATGAACTAGATTAAGAACTAGAAGAACTGATAAACTAGATGAATATCTGAAGAACAATGTTGATACAAGAGAGAAGAACTGGATTTACCAAGCTCCTCTTGACTAGATCTGGAGCCCAAGGCTGCTTGACTCCTCTACTTCTAATTCTAATCTAGCTATGCCTAGATCTGATGGAGCTCTAAGGAGATGAGAGTTACTGGTTGGTCTTCTACTTTCTGGTTGATAATTGATTGAATGAATTCCCCTCTGGAGGGGGGTCTGGGGCCTTGTTTATATAGCCCAGAGCATGGAACCGTGGCCCTTGGATCAAACCAACCTTCACGTAGGGTTAGGATGCATCCTTGGAGGTAGTTGAAGTAGCTTGCAAAGGAAGGAGCCGAGGGGCGGTGGCCAGGGGCCGGTCGGCCTAGGGTTGAGGCCGGTCGGCCCCACCTAGCGCCGCCTCGTGGTGGCCCTCCTTGTGGAGTCCTCTGGTGTCCTCTAGAAGCCTCTTGCGTATTTGTGATGTGGAGATTAGGACGATTGACATGGGTTCCTTCTCGTGGAAAATATCAATTTTGGAATTATTCTGATAACCCCCTGCAAAATATAGATTCACCAAAACTCGTGGAATTTCGTTAGTTGACACCCTAAACCTATGTTGGTGATCATTTATTAGCCCTTTATATATTTATTTTAACCCTTTATTATGGTAGATAACCATCGTCAACAACTCCCCCAAGCTTACCTTTTGCTAGTCCCTTAGCAAATATTCATAATGGATCAGGAGTTGCTATAATGCTTTCATGCCTCAAAAGTACACATGCGTTCAAACAAGAATTTTCCTCCGGATTAGGTCTAACCATTCTAACCTTCAGACTTACCCATATTACCTTTTAACTATGGAGCTTATTAGCCTTCACTTGGGTCTTGAGTAGTCAAAAAGTAGAACAATCAAATCAAGCACTATGTCTCAAGCTCTTCATTCAACTATTATTCCGGAGTTTTGCAAGATTTTTAAAATAAAACTCAGAGTATCTTTTTGTATGACTCTCTCAAATCTCTCAATATATGTGGTATTTCTGGATCCTCTCCAAGGCAAAGTGAGATTTGCCTTCTCTCATCCTACATCTAATGCTTTATCTGGAGCTTATAGGTATGGAGATAGCATGTACATACTTGCAAAGCATATTTTGTAAAGTCAAATAGTAGATCCAAAGAAATGAGGCATACGATCAAATCAAGAAGTGCATGTGTATGGATCAAGGAGTGGTTTATTTATGATGAAGGTGATAGTGGATCTAATTCTACTTTTGCTCCTTTGAAAGGGATTTTGATCTCTCTTTGAATAATTGAAGAACTTAGACTAAGAGATATTTTGGGCTATAGTTTTTTTAGAGAGGCGGGCATCTAAGTACCCATTGTTTTGGTAGGACACTTGTCCATGTTTTACTCTCTATATATTTCTCTTTCTTCTCTTTTTTTTTAAATATATAAGCCCAAAACATTCTTGTCTATAATGAAAGATTGAGAGATAATAATAACCTAGAGCAACAATAACTGGGGCTTATGAAATGTATGGATAGGTGACAAAAATCCTATAAGACATGTGAGTGGTGTTCTCTCCCAGTGTAGGAGAAAAATATATTTGGTGGATCTAAATGAAAAGGCATGTTGTTGCGTACTTCAAGTGTAGAAGTAGCATATTTGAGTGGAGTGTACGTGATCTTAATTTTAAAAGTATGACAAGCCTCTAAGGGTCAATAGAGCTCGACAATGCTCAATGCAAGTACAAGTAGTAAAAAGTATGAATGGAGTTTTCTATCCTATGTTTGGTTGTGGTAGGCATTTTAAGCTTTGTCATACAAGTACTCATCATGGTATTTTAAGATTTTCAAAAGATAAAATTCTCCAGAACTCTAGCATCAGTAGGAGCAAGATAAATAGCAGCTCAGACTTTCGCATATCATACTCCTCAACTACCTAGATTTAGATCCAGCATTTGCAACCCACAAGTTTTAGGCTCAGAATTTATCTTTAGATCAAGACAGTTCTACCCAAAACTCGGGAGAATTCGTATTTGAAAACTAGGCACTTGAAAGGAATTATGATAGAGCAACAATTCATCATTTCCATTATGTTTAAAATTGAGTTCTACGGTAATTAAGTTCTAATACTCTCTTGTATCTTTTATTTTAACTAATATATTATCTAGCTAATATTATCACACAACACTCTTTTTATTTGGTTTTCTTAAGTTATGCATCTTTTTATACTTTTCAAAATAAAAGATAAATCACTCGAAAAGGAATACTTATTGAGATATACGGGGCACACTCTCCCCCAAGCTAGATTTGACGTAGTCATTCATCTTGAGTCCTCGATTGCGTAGATGCTCATCACTCCTTTGATGATTGTTCAAGGCAGAGCTCTTGAGTGAGTGAAGACATCATGGGCTTCATAGGGAATTTCTCTTTTTCCTGTTGGATTTCAAATAGACAACAAAACTCGTGGAACATATTAAGGGTTAGTGGAAAACTATTCCCTAATTATTTTTGGAGTCTTGAATTATCTTTTATTATTAAACTAGTTTTTCTTCATTTATATATATATATATATATATATATATATATATATATATATATATATATATATATATATATATATATATATATATATATGCCTCCACAGTGAGTAATTATTATGGGTTGCTACACACCACACTATTACTCACATGGGGCTTAGAGTTTATATATTTCCAGATGCAATGAGATGATTCAAAATATAAAAGTTATTTTTATTTTCTTTTCAAATGTAATGTAGAATTTAAATATGTATTTAATTCTAAATAGTATGCATGTTATTAATGGAAAAATTATTTTATTTTCAATGCAATGACATGCTAAGGGAATGTAAACAAAGTAGATATGCTTAATTTAAATGTGCGGATAAATACTGATTTACCTTTTGGAGAAGGTTCGGAGATTTAGGTTCGTCAACCCAGACCTTACGTCTGGTTCAGTCTTTAGAGGTTTCTTTAAGCTTAACTGAGGAGCTGGATGGTTGCTCGTCAAGTGTTGGAGAACTTGATGATGATGTTGATGTTTCTTTTCTTTTCCATACTTTCTTGGACTGAGGAGTCTCTTCCTGTGGTTCACTCTTCTTGGGCTTCTCTTCTTCTTCCTTTGGAATAGCTTCTTCTTGGGCAGCTTCTTTCTCTTTGATGGCTTGTTTCTTTTGGCGTTGAGAGCTGTGTCTCCTCTTGTTCTTTCTAGGCTGCTCACAAGTAGTGTAACTATTAAAGTAACAATGTACCTTCTCTCTAGGGAATTGAAAGTGGATTTCCCTCGTTCTTATGTAGATGATTGTGCCAGTGGTGTTGAGGAAGGGTCATCCTAAAATAAGGTGGACATCGTCTTCTTCTCCCATGTCAAGAACCATGAAGTTGGTAGGAATGTAGTGATCTCTTATTTTGACCATAACATCTTTCACTACTCCCTCCGGACGTCAGAATGATTGGTCCACCATCTGCAGCTGCACATATGTATGATACATGGGTCTAGTATTATACAAATGTTTATATGTTACCTTAGACATTATGTTGGTGCTAGAGCCGATGTCGCAGAACGTCTTGTAGAAAGTACTTCCCTCGATCATACAATCGATGGTGGGTACTCCAGGATCTCCCAGCTTAGTGAGGTATGGTGATGGAAGGAGGTGGTCAAGTTCTGAATCAATAGTGTTGACCATCCATACTGTTTCTTTTGCCTGATTCTTAGCTTTGTTTCTCCTTCTCCTATTCTTGTTCTTCTTCTTTGTTGGGGCAGCGGTTGTATCCTCGTAGAGGTACGGTGTCTGTAGGTGAACTCGAATGTTGAGGGTACGCTTCTTGAAATTGAATCTTTCTTTTCTCCCATTGATTGTGAAATAGATCTTAGTGCTATCTGCGTAGATGATGGCTTTGGTGGTACTCAAGAACGGTCGCCCCTAGATGATGGGTGCTTTTTTGTCTCCACCTGTTTCTAGAATCACAAAGTCTGCCAGCACATATGAGTGTCCAACTACGATCCAGACATCTTCAAGAATTCTCTTGGGGTAGCACAGTGTCTGATCTGCAAGCTACAAACACATAGTTGTATACAATAAAGGATCACCATGAATTTTCTCATAGATTACCCTAGGCATGATGTTGACGCTTGCTCCAAGGTCACAGATAGCTTCTTCAAAGCTGTGGGGTCCAATGTGAATAGGGATGACATGTCTCCCTAGGTCTCCTTTCTTCACTAGTAGAGTGTCGTCTACCCATGTTCCCCATTGCTTTGGAGGTGCGGTGAAGTATTGCCCTGCATTATAAATGTCTACAAGATTTGCAGTTTCTAAATCCTCCGGCTTCCCCGAAATCTTACCTCTTTCGGTCACTGGTACAGAAGCTGCTAGCTAAGGTATTTGTGATTCTATCATTTTATTAAAGCTATTTTGATTCTTTATGGCAGAAGTAAAGCTATCCATTCTAGTATTAATATTTTCAAGCAATTTATCTTTGGAAGCTATCTTTGTAGACATAGTATCAATAATGTTATTCTAATTAGAAATCATTTCTATCAAGGGTGGTTGATTAAAGTTATTATTAAGATTATTACCTTGGTAGTTACCTAAGTAGTTACCTAAGTAATTAATCCTTGATTGCTGATTCCATCCTTGATTTTGTTGAGGACAATTGTTAAAGTTGTTGTTAATGTAATTCACATCCTCTTGAATCTCAGGGCAGTTGCTCCCTAAGTGGCCAGTGCCTCCACACTCATCATAGGTCATGCGAGAATCATGGATGTGCATGACTTCGTTCTTCTCAGTGGTGTGTTCATCGAACTTCTTCATGAGCAGGTCTATCTTAGCAGATATCATGTCTACTTCCTTCAGTTGATGCATTCCTCCTCCTCTCTTGCAAGGTTGAGTGTGTTCCTCATTCCATCCCTGGTTAGAGGCCATCTTCTCAATCAGAGTGGTTGCTTCAGTGATGTTGAGCTATAAGAATGATCCTCCAGCAGCTGCATCCACATTCTCATGGGTACTAGAAGTGAGCCCATGATAGAATGTCTACATGAGTAGCCAATTCTCCATCCCATGGTGAGGGCATTCTGATATGTAATCTTGAAAGCGTTCCCAGGCTTTAGGGATTGATTCATCGTGTTGTTGCTGGAAGGTTGAAATCTTCGCACGTAGAGCACTTGTCTTCCCCACTAGAAAGAATTTTGCTAGAAAAGTAGTAGCACAGATCCACCATGTGGTATTCTTGTCCTTGTTGGCGTAGAACCATTGCTTCGCTTTTCTTAGGAGTGAGAAAGGGAACAAGCGGAGCAATATGGCGTCTCTTGCGACTCCTTTGATGGTGAAGGTGCTACAAATCTCCAAAAAGTGTTGGAGATGAGCACTCGCATCTTCATGTGCTTTTCCACAAAACTGGTTTGCTTGCACCATGTTGATCAAAGCAGGCTTGAGCTCAAATCTGTTATCTCCCACATTTATTGTCGGTCCAGTCCTGATGTTAGCAGTGGTTGGAGCGGAGAAGTCACAGAGTGATCGGTCGGCCATGGCTTCAAAGTCTGGTGTTAAGCTTCTTCTCAATTTCTTGATCTCAGACGAAGTGGTTGGAGCCTTCTTGAGCTTTGATCTTGTTCTTCTAATTAGAGCTTTGGGGTTCTCAACGTAGTTTGTCGAGGGTTCAAAACTAGTCATACATCAACCTGCATAAGATCAAAAAAATAGACAAAGGACAGGGTGAGCCTGTTAGAGTAAAGGATCAAGTGATGTAGTTCGAATATCACATGTGTAAGAGTCTTCCTAGATGTGGAAGTGTGTTTATGCTCTTATGAATGTTTTCTAACTTAGTGTGCCATTCCGTTGCCTCCTCAGCAACGACGCTAGAAATACTTGTTGACACTTCTTAGCATCACTCACGTTAGGTTGTCATCCCCAACATGACACCATGAGTGTGGTTGTATTGTACTCATGCCACTTAACTATATAAAGATATTAAAGTATATATCCGCAAGTGCACAGATAAATACACCCGTTGCAGCATTTCTGTAACACCCGAATTTTAGGAGTAGTAAATTTTTAAATAATTTAGAGAAGGGGAATTAAAATTTTTAAGAAAATATTTGGTGTTGCATTCATGCTGTTGCATTTAATTTATTTTGTGTGGATTTATTTTATATTGTTTTGGTTTGGAAAATTTTATTTGAAATAGTTTGAAAACAAACAAATAAAGAAAAGAAAGAAGAAAAAAAAAGAAACAACTTACCGTTTCCCTGGTGGCCTGGAAGTCGCTCGGCCGGCCTCCTCTCGCCCTGGGCCGCGGAACAGGCCGAAGCCGAAGCTGCCTTCCCTTTCTGCACTTGTGGGCCGGCCCAGCGTCGCAGTGGCCGCGCCTCCCTCTCTGTGTGGTCGCTGACGGGTGGGGTCCGCATGTCATAAGCATCTTCATCCTCCCGTGTTTAAGCTGGACTTCGAACCGGAGGCGGACGCAACAACCGTCTCGTGATTTCCGGGATCTCCTACCCGTATACGGCATCTTGGGGCTACAAATAGGAAGAGGAGACCCTCTATTTTCCGTTTTCCATCTAAAACTCTAGTCCAACCACTTGAAACCGAGCTCTAGGGATTGGGGGAAATTGGAGGTTTCGGTTGCTCGTAGGAGGAGCTCTCGGGTGGATTTGAGGTCGAGTTCTTCGCGTTGGTGAGTCCGCACTCTTCTCCTCTCCCTCCCAATGCTTTTCTTTTGAGTTTTTGTGCTTTGTATCACGGGATTGAAACTCACCATGGCCGGCAATGGCGCCACCGTTCATCACCGAGCCGCGCTCTCTTCTCGGTTCGATTTAGTGCACCTAAACCGTCTAGGATAGATCGGGTTCATCTCCTCTTTCGATTTGAGTTGATGGCGGGTCAAGTAGTGGTCGAAAAAGGGGGAGACGGAGTTCTCCGGCGGGCTCATGGCGTCGGCCATGGCGGCCACCGGCCGGACTTGAGAGAGGTGGCCGGATTTTCCACTGTGCACTTGATGATGAACACGAACCGTTGGATTCGAGATGAAGGGCTGAGATTAGAAGATACCCCTTTGCGGGGTAAACTTCTTAAAGAGCCCCTTAGCTTTTTAATAATAAACCCGCCGTCCATAGCGTATTGCTGAAAGTACGTTTTCGTGTTTTGAAAGCGTATTCTCTTCCGGTTAAGTCAAAAATACGTTTTCAGGTATTTACAGTTTTGCCACTAGAATTGTTTTGGTCATAAAATCTTCGTTTTAACTCCGATTTGATCCGTTCAAGTTGCGTTAGGTTCGTATTTGCAAGATCTACATGTTAGTGTAGTTGTACAGTTAATTTTGATAATTTATTTTTTGAGTTTATAATTGAGTATTTATTTATCTATAGGAAATCTTAGAAAATTCATAACTTATTTGTTTTAACTCCGAATTTGGTGATCTTTGTGTCTGTGTGATCGTAGAAACGTGTAGAAGAGTTTTATAAACTTTTATTACTGTTTTGTTACTGTTGGTGTACTGTTCTAATTGTATCTCTTTGTTTGCTTCGTGTATGATTGCTCGGATGATTGTGTGTTGATGCTTGATGGTCGAGTATAGACGGTGAGCAATTTCTTGACGATCAGAAGTATTATTTTGAGCCAGACCAGCAGTATCAACAGGAAAGCTTTGATCAAGGCAAGTATAACATGGGACCATCCTTGTTGTCCTATTCACTGAAATTATCATACATATGCATGTGTCTTCCTTGACAACCATAGAGATTATAACTCAGCTATTGATAACTTGTTTCCTTGTCACCTATGGGTTATGCATTTGGGTAGCTATTGCTAGTGCTTAATTATGAACAATGATCTTGTAATTTGATTAATGGATTAAACAATTAACCTTTAATGATGATTTTATTACTGTTGAAAAGGGGGCTAGAGCAAGGGGTTATATTGTTGCTCTGGTTTCTCTCCATAAGGACTTATCTGTACGTGATCATCCGGGACATACAGTACATCTGTGAGGGCTATATGGCTCTGGCTTTAGTTGCTTGAAGGACCTTTTCTAGCTTGTTAGTGGTTACCTTAAATGGCGTAAGAATGGCTTGCCACTTTGGGTGTAGTGCGAGCCCCTGGCCTAGTGTGTATAGGCTGCGGTTGTTGTGCCACAGGGAAGGGGGGTTCTACATCTGCCTGCCGAGTGAATCTAATGGCCCTAACTTGTTAGACGAACCTTTAAGTGGCTTTATATGATTTCTGGTGTTTTGGGGAGTCGCGAACCCATGCATTTGGAAGTTATCACTCACAGTGAAAGTGTACACCTCTGCGCAGAGTTAAAAACTGGTATACTAGCCGTGCTCACGGATACGAGCGGCCTTGGAACATTTACAGATAGATGATCATCATTGCTATATCATGTTCAATTATTGTTGATTATTATTATGCTCATGTTAATGCTATTCGTTATCATTATTACAATTGATCATTGGTTCTTTAATGGGAAGCGGTTTATCTTGATGCATTTCAATTGCTAATTATATGAATAAAAGCTAAACGCAGTTAAACAGTGTCTAGCCTTTTGAGCCTCACGAACCCTGTGTTATACTTGTTGAGTTCGACATGGACTCACTCTTGCTATTTCCCCAACACTCCAGTGTGTAGTAAGATGCTACTCAGAAGAAGGACAAAGGTGTAGTGGAGTTTCCAGAAGACTAGTAGAAGTACTAGGCATATGTTACCCCCAGTCAGCCGTCCCTGAGAAGAATGGAGCCTGAAGTTTAGTCACCGTTCCGCGATACTCTGATGTAAGTGTTAATATAGTTATATATATGTTATATAATAACATTGTTTCTGATACTTTTTCATTCTGGCATATGTGTGGACTTCCTGGGCACACATATGATTAGCCTGGTTTTGTTCTTTAGAAAACCGGGTGTGACAGAGTGGTATCAGAGCGGTGTTGACTGTAGGACGTATGCCAAGTAGCACTGGACGTATTCTAAAACTTATTTTGCTATAAAACTAATTTGTCATACCTTGACTCATTGATTCTGACTATTTTCTCTTCCTTGTCTTGTTGTATCCCCTCCTTGATATAACTTCCTTTGAGCTAATATTTCTTACTCCCTTGGAATTTGTTTTACGTTGCTTTTACTAAAAGTTTTCTGATCTTACCTGGTTCAAAGATTCGATGGCTTTTCATCATCCATATTTTGTCTTAGGATGACCACCATTGTTGAAGAAGCACGTGTAGTACCGATGATGTGATGTGTGCTTGTTTTGCTTGATGTGTTGCTTGTGTCTTGTTCTTGTTCTCATGTTTCAAAGGTAGGCCCGGAAGGTATAAGTCTTGAGAAGTAGCTCGATCTATGTTAAGTGGGGTAGTGACATCTTGTATCTTACTTATCTTTCAATCGATCCTAATTCTTGCCATTTTCTCTTACACCGTTCCTGTCTACCCTTGGTTGTCATGCTACCTTATTAATCTCATCTTAATGGATGATCAACACATGAAGGACTTATCATTAGCAGCAAGCTTTAGAGAAAGTGTTGCCTTCAATGACATCGTCAGGTGAAACAAGATCTTTGTTAAGTGGGGTAGCATCTGCTATCAACAACAGCAAGTCCTGAATATCTCAAGCGACGAGGCATGAGGAGGTACAAAGAACTCAAGATCAAACCTTATCTTTCTTGTCATCTTTTGACTATCCTCGATCCATGTCTTATATCTCATCAACACAAAGCAAAGAAGCATGAAGACTTGAAGATTAGTGTTATCTATCTCTCTAGTCTCTCTTAATCTCGTTTCTGCCTTATCCTGTTTTTTTTATAACAGTCTGTCTACCTTAGCTTATATCTCTATTTTTAGATGTCCAAAAATCATGGATAAATTCTGGACAATAGTAGACTTTAATATCTTTCTCTGACCGTAAGAACCACCCTGATATCTATTATGGTTTGGGATTTATGAAAATCACAAGGTGACGCATCTGTGCTGTCAGCAATCTGGAATAGTTTCTGTTGTGCACAGTTTTCGACTACCTTAACTGCAGAATCTGGAGAAGAATTCTATAAGGAAGTTGTAGTAAATTTGATAAGCTTTCCAACGGTATAAGCTACGACATCATTGGATTCGTAGAACTTGAGTTATAACTGTATTTCTGCACTGCCATTTTCTGCTCGCGAGGAAGTACAAGTTACTTGTTCTTGGATATGCTCATGAGTCTCTTTGAGATGATAGAAGGACATGATGGTAGTTATCACTCAGAAACAAATGCAATCTATCCATTGGTGTTCTCCAATTGATCTCTTCTTAAGGGGTTTGCCGAACTAAAAGACGATACAAGATGAAGGTTTATAGGTTCTGTTTCATCATCTGGAAGCATCAGCTAGCTACATGGTTGTAAAGTCACTATCGAGCGCAAGTATCTTTTCTCAGGGTTGGTAACCTGTTAGAACATTTATAAGACTCATAAGGGTCTAAAGGAGGCATTTATGAAGTTGGTTATGAGCTTGTGGCATCATCATTGCATAAGAGTTGCTGAAGGAAAAGGAACTTAAGGAGCAAGCTTATAAGGCGATTGACCAATTAAGGGCGGAGTTAGGTCGTTCCAAGATTTATGAGAAGCTTAACTAGGAAGTAGGAAAAGTCCCTAGGTAATAAGAACGATAGTAGTTGCGAGTCAATTTTAAGTTGGATTGTTTTGAGAGTCAGTTTGTGGTGTGAACAATTGTGTGATTGATGGATTGTTAATGTGATAATGTGTGATTTGGATCTTTGTAATGTGTGCTGGAGTTTTGTAGACATGCCTACAAGTTCCATGGTTAAGAATAATTAAGTTTGATCAAAATATATTAGTTGAATATGAGGTTAACTTAGTTCTGTCCTTTGCTGATTTTTGGATCAGTCTGGGATGTTTTAGAAATAACTTAAAATCCGTTCATGAGAAATTTAAGAAATTTTACTGGGAATAATTAGACTTCCATATCTTTCCAACCCCGCAAGAATCACTCTAATATCTATTAAGAGCTAAGAGATATATCTGTTCCAAGTTGGGGTTACTGCACAGTCTGGAATTCTGAAACAGTTTCGGTTAAGTTCAGTTTTTGGCCAATTATTTGACAGATTCAGAAAAAGTGTTGTGAATAAAAGTTGTAGATAATTTTGTAAGCTTTCCAACCATATAAAGATCATCTGAATTGGACGTCTGTAGCTCGAGATATGACAGTTTTACTGAGTTACTGAAATTGGAATTTGCCTAGAGAAATCAGATTTTTCTTATCTATTGAATTGGAAACCACCTACTGATGCTAGCGAGATTCGTAGTTTCTTGGGTTTGGCTGGATATTACAGACGGTTCATTGAAGGGTTTTCTAAACTTGCTAAACCTGTGACATCTCTGTTAGAGAAGAATGCCAAGTTTGTGTGGTCAGATAAATGTCAAGCTAGTTTTGAGGAATTGAAGAAGAGGTTGACTACAGCGCCTGTTTTGGTTTTGCCAGATTTGAGTAAGAAGTTTTCTATTTATTGTGATGCTTCTTGTCAAGGTTTGGGATGTGTTCTTATGCAAGAAGGCAGAGTTGTGGCTTATGCATCTAGGCAGTTGAGAAAGCATGAGTTGAATTATCCTACACATGATTTGGAGTTAGCAGCTGTAGTTCATGCTTTAAAGATTTGGAGACATTATTTGATTGGACATAAGAGTGATATATACACTGATCATAAGAGTTTGAAGTATATTTTCACTTAGTCAGACCTGAATTTGAGGCAACGCAGATGGTTGGAGTTGATTAAGGATTATGATATTGAGATACACTATCATCCTGGTAAGGCTAATATAGTAGCTGATGCTCTTAGTAGGAAAAGTTATGCCAATGAGATACAAACATTGACTATGACTAGTGAGTTATGTGCTGAATTTGAATATTTGAATTTGGGAATTGTTACTAATACAATGGAATTAGTGATAGAGCCTACTTTAGAGCAAGAAATTTACAAGGGTCAGTTGAAGGATGAGAAACTAAAGAAGATAGCGGAAGATATAGTGATTGGTAAGTCACCAGACTTTCGGATGGATGATAATGGAATTTTGTGGTTTGGAAAGAGGCTGCATGTACCTGAGGATCAAACTGTTAGACAGGCAATTCTTCGCGAAGCTCATGAGTCAGCTTATTCTATTCATCCTGGTAGTACTAAGATGTATTTGGATCTGAAACAGAAATATTGGTGGGTTAGATTGAAGCGAGATGTGGCTGGGTATGTGGCATTGTGTGACACTTGTCAGAGGGAGAAAGTAGAGCATCAGAGACCTGCTGGATTGTTGCAACCAATGAAGATTCCTGAATGGAAGTGGGAAGAAGTTGGTATGGACTTTATAGTGGGGTTACCGCGTACTCAGAAAGGTTATGATTCTATTTGGGTGATAGTGGATAGATTGACTAAAGTTGCTCATTTTATACCAGTCAAGACTAATTATACGGGAGTACAATTAGCTACCTTGTATATGGAAAGAATAGTCTGTTTGCATGGAGTACCAAAGAAGATTGTACCTAATCGAGGATCGCAGTTTACGTCGCACTTTTGAAAAGCTGTACATGAATCTTTGGGAGCAAAAATTGGATTTTAGTACGGCATATCATCCACAGACAGATGGGCAGACTGAAAGGACCAACTAGGTATTAGAGGATATGTTGAGAGCTTGTGCATTGCAATATGGAGCCAGTTGGGATAAGAGTTTGCCTTATGCAGAATTTTCTTACAATAATAGTTATCAACAGAGTCTTAAGATGGCACCGTTTGAAGCTTTGTATGGACGTAAGTGTAGGACTCCATTGTTTTGGGATCAGACAGGTGAATCTCAGGTGTTTGGTACAGATGTTCTTAGAAACGCAGAAGATCAAGTGCGAGTGATTCGTGAGAATTTGAGAGTAGCACAATCTCGTCAGAAGAGTTATGCTGATAATAGGAGAAGAGATCTAGTTTTTGAGGTAGGTGATTATGTCTATTTGAAGGTGTCACCTATGAGAAGTGTGAAGAGGTTTAACATGAAAGGTAAACTAGCACCAAGGTATGTTGGACCATTTTAAGTTATTACTAGACGTGGGGAAGTTGCTTATCAATTAGAGTTGCCTGAGAATTTATCTGGAGTGCATGATGTGTTTCATGTTTCACAACTTAAGAAGTGTTTGCGTGTGCCTGAGGAGCAGATACCTTTAGAAGAATTGACTGTAAAGGAGGATCTTACATATGAAGAGTTTCCGATCAAGATTTTAGAAACTACTGAGAGAGTTACTCGAAGTCGGGTTATTAAGATGTGCAAAGTACAGTGAAATCGATATTAAGAGGCAGAGGCAACTTGGGAAAGAGAGGATGAATTGAGGAAAACATATCCGCAGTTGTTTGAGTAAGCAGTCCAATCTCGAGGACGAGATTCTTTTAAGGGGGGTAGAATTTGTAACACCCGAATTTTAGGAGTAGTAAATTTTTAAATAATTTAGAGAAGGGGAATTAAAATTTTTAAGAAAATATTTGGTGTTGCATTCATGCTGTTGCATTTAATTTATTTTGTGTGGATTTATTTTATATTATTTTGGTTTGGAAAATTTTATTTGAAATAGTTTGAAAACAAACAAATAAAGAAAAGAAAGAAGAAAAAAAAAGAAACAACTTACCGTTTCCCTGGTGGCCTAGAAGTCGCTCGGCCGGCCTCCTCTCGCCCTGGGCCGCGGAACGGGCCGAAGCCGAAGCTGCCTTCCCTTTCCGCACTTGTGGGCCGGCCCAGCGTCGCAGTGGCCACGCCTCCCTCTCTGTGTGGTCGCTGACGGGTGGGGTCCGCATGTCATAAGCATCTTCATCCTCCCGTGTTTAAGCCGGACTTCGAACCGGAGGCGGTCGCAACAACCGTCTCGCGATTTCCAGGATCTCCTACCCGTATACGGCATCTTGGGGCTACAAATAGGAAGAGGAGACACTCTATTTTCTGTTTTCCATCTAAAACTCTAGTCCAACCACGTGAAACCGAGCTCTAGGGATTGGGGGAAATTGGAGGTTTCGGTTGCTCGTAGGAGGAGCTCTCGGGTGGATTTGAGGTCGAGTTCTTCGCGTTGGTGAGTCCGCACTCTTCTCCTCTCCCTCCCAATGCTTTTCTTTTGAGTTTTTGTGCTTTGTATCGTGGGATTGAAACTCACCGTGGCTGGCAATGGCGCCACCGTTCATCACCGAGCCGCGCTCTCTTCTCGGTTCGATTTAGTGCACCTAAACCGTCTAGGATAGATCGGGTTCATCTCCTCTTTCGATTTGAGTTGATGGCGGGTCAAGTAGTGGTCGGAAAAGGGGGAGACGGAGTTCTCCGGCGGGCTCATGGCGTCGGCCATGGCGGCCACCGGCCGGACTTGAGAGAGGTGGCCGGATTTTCCACTGTGCACTTGATGATGAACACGAACCGTTGGATTCGAGATGAAGGGCTGAGATTAGAAGATACCCCTTTGCGGGGTAAACTTCTTAAAGAGCCCCTTAGCTTTTTAATAATAAACCCGCCGTCCATAGCGTATTGCTGAAAGTACGTTTTCATGTTTTGAAAGCATATTCTCTTCCGGTTAAGTCAAAAATACGTTTTCAGGTATTTACAGTTTTGCCACTAGAATTGTTTTGGTCATAAAATCTTCGTTTTAACTCCGATTTGATCCGTTCAAGTTGCGTTAGGTTCGTATTTGCGAGCTCTACATGTTAGTGTAGTTGTACAGTTAATTTTGATAATTTATTTTTCGAGTTTATAATTGAGTATTTATTTATCTATAGGAAATCTTAGAAAATTCATAACTTATACGTTTTAACTCCGAATTTGGTGATCTTTGTGTCTGTGTGATCGTAGAAACATGTAGAAGAGTTTTATAAACTTTTATTACTGTTTTGTTACTGTTGGTGTACTGTTCTAATTGTATCTCTTTGTTTGCTTCGTGTATGATTGCTCGGATGATTGTGTGTTGATGCTTGATGGTCGAGTATAGACGGTGAGCAATTTCTTGACGATCAGAAGTATTATTTTGAGCCAGACCAGCAGTATCAATAGGAAAGCTTTGATCAAGGCAAGTATAACATGGGACCATCCTTGTTGTCCTATTCACTGAAATTATCATACATATGCATGTGTCTTCCTTGACAACCATAGAGATTATAACTCAGCTATTGATAACTTGTTTCCTTGTCACCTATGGGTTATGCATTTGGGTAGCTATTGCTAGTGCTTAATTATGAACAATGATCTTGTAATTTGATTAATGGATTAAACAATTAACCTTTAATGATGATTTTATTACTGTTGAAAAGGGGGCTAGAGCAAGGGGTTATATTGTTGCTCTGGTTTCTCTCCATAAGGACTTATCTGTATGTGATCATCCGGGACATACAGTACAACTGTGAGGGCTATATGGCTCTGGCTTTAGTTGCTTGAAGGACCTTTTCTAGCTTGTTAGTGGTTACCTTAAATGGCGTAAGAATGGCTTGCCACTTTGGGTGTAGTGCGAGCCCCTGGCCTAGTGTGTATAGGCTGCGGTTGTTGTGCCACAGGGAAGGGGGGTTCTACATCTGCCTGCCGAGTGAATCTAATGGCCCTAACTTGTTAGACGAACCTTTAAGTGGCTTTATATGATTTCTGGTGTTTTGGGGAGTCGCGAACCCATGCATTTGGAAGTTATGACTCACAGTGAAAGTGTACACCTCTGCGCAGAGTTAAAAACTGGTATACTAGCCGTGCTCACGGATACGAGCGGCCTTGGAACATTTACAGATAGATGATCACCATTGCTATATCTTGTTTAATTATTGTTGATTATTATTATGCTCATGTTAATGCTATTCGTTATCATTATTACAATTGATCATTGGTTCTTTAATGGGAAGCAGTTTATCTTGATGCATTTCAATTGCTAATTATATGAATAAAAGCTAAACGCAGTTAAACAGTGTCTAGCCTTTTGAGCCTCATGAACCCTGTGTTATACTTGTTGAGTTCGACATGGACTCACTCTTGCTATTTCCCCAACACTCCAGTGTGTAGTAAGATGCTACTCGGAAGAAGGACAAAGGTGTAGTGGAGTTTCCAGAAGACTAGTAGAAGTACTAGGCATACGTTACCCCCAGTCAGCCGTCCCTGAGAAGAATGGAGCCTGAAGTTTAGTCACCGTTCCGCGATACTCTGATGTAAGTGTTAATATAGTTATATATACGTTATATAATAACATTGTTTCTGATACTTTTTCATTCTGGCATATGTGTGGACTTCCTGGGCACACATATGATTAGCCTGGTTTTGTTCTTTAGAAAACCGGGTGTGACAATTTCACCCAAGTTTATCCTAGGTATTGTTATTTATATTTAACCAAAGGAGAACAAATAGAGGGGCACATATTAATTAAAGACTACTCTACACATGTGATATGAATATTCGAAATCACTATCCTTTACTCTCAAACAGGAATCAATCAAATAAAAAGAGAAAATATATGATAATCAGACCATTCAGATGATATTCCTTAGAGCAGTACTACTATGGCAAGTCATTGATCAGAATATAAAGTAAGAGAATAACTCCTAAGTAATCCGTTAACTATTAGTCATAATCTACATTGATTAGTACAATTATATTAGGCAGTCATTGGCTAGGTTATCTCATATCCATAAATAAGGAACATCTCCATTACGAAGCTGAGAAACAGAGTAACAACTAAGTA
The DNA here is from genome assembly GCA_038087645.1 of Saccharum hybrid cultivar R570. NCBI lineage: Eukaryota > Viridiplantae > Streptophyta > Magnoliopsida > Poales > Poaceae > Saccharum > Saccharum hybrid cultivar. The sequence goes on from JAQSUU010000293.1 coordinate 2,017,261, forward strand.
ATGAGACCATGTTCTACTAAGTTCTACACTCAGGGAGTGGACTACAAAGGACTCAACAGGAATGTGACACCCGCGATCTACCACATGGCCTAGAGTATAGAGTGCATTTGTAGGTAAACAGTGTATAAGTACCACACTTACACAATGTTGACCACCCACCCATGACTCAATAAGGTGAGTGCTTTGCAAACATGTGTATAAACATAATGATAAACTATCTATACCAAATATATAATCAAAGCAGACTAGTCTCATAATAATCAAGGATATAATATAGATTAAGAACAAGATCATATCTAATGTATCAAGAATAATGATCAAGAACAATGAACTAGAACTAGACAATGTTGAACTAGAATAATTACGAACTAGAACATAAACAATTAGAACATGAAGAACTAGAACATGAACTAGATCAAGAACTAGAAGAACTGATAAACTAGATGAAGATCTGAAGAACAATGTTGATACAAGAGAGAAGAACTGGATTTACCAAGCTCGTCTTGACTAGATCTGGAGCCCAAGGCTGCTTAACTCCTCTACTTCTAATTCTAATCTAGCTATGCCTAGATCTGATGGAGCTCTAAGGAGATGAGAGTTGCTGGTTGGTCTTCTGCTTTCTGGTTGATGATTGATTGAATGAATTCCCTTTGGAGGGGGGTCTAGGATCTTGTTTATATAGCCTAGAGCATGGAACCGTGGCCCTTGGATCAAACCAACCTTCACGTAGGGTTAGGATGCATCCTTGGAGACAGTTGAAGTAGCTTGCAAAGGAAGGAGCCAAGGGGCGGCGACCAAGGGCTGGTCGGCCTAGGGTTGAGGCCGGTCGGCCCCACCTGGTGGCGCCTCGTGGTGGCCCTCGTCATGGAGTCCTTTGGTGTCCTCTAGAAGCCTCTTGCGTATTCGTGATGTGGAGATTAGGCCAATTAACATGGGTTCCTTCTTGTAGAAGATATCAATTCCTGAATTGTTCTTATAACCCCCTGCAAAATATAGATTCACCAAAACTCGTGGAATTTCGTTAGTTGACACCCTAAACCTATGTTGGTGATCATTTATTAGCCCTTTATATATTTATTTTAACCCTTTATTATGGTAGATAAACATCGTCAACAATGTCCTAGAATATAGGGTGCATTCATAGGTAAATTTAATATAAGCACCATGCCTACATCATATCTACCACCTAATCCAATCCGGAATTGAACTAAGTGCTTTGCGAACATATGCATAAAATAATTACTAATCATGACTATATCAAATATACAACTAGAATAAACTATGAACAAAATAAATAGAAATGTAATGATATTATTGAAGTAGTACAAAGTCGAATAACGAGATTACAATATAATTACCAAATCTCCCGACACCAATCTGGAATCCTGAGCAATGCCTAACTCATCTTATATCTAGCTAGATCTAAACCCTTAACTTGAAGTAGTGCTCTAATCTCTCTCTAGAAACCCTAATTCTAATCTTGTCTTGACCTTATGATGATGGATCCCTCAGGGGGGTCTGGGTCTGGTTATAGTCTTGTAGGATGAACCGTAGCCCTTGGATCAAACCGACTTGAATCAAGGGTCAAAATACGACGTAGAGGTCGGTTGGATTGCGTCACGCGAAGGGGAAGGCGGTTGGCCTCTAGGCTAGGCTGGTCAGCTTGAGGGGGGCCGGGCAGCCTCCTCTGGTGGCCTCTTGGTTTCTGCCTTCGTCCCGTGCCTTCTCGTGCCTTCTAGAGTCTTCTAGTGTGTCCTTTCGTCACGATCATGTTTTGTGGTGTTTCATCAATTTAATCCTTGTTTTCTTTCTCTTTAAATAATCCTTGTAGAAAATAGTAATTCACCAAAACTCATGAAAATTGTCAGTAATAACCTTCTATGTTTCTATTGGTGATCATTTTCTTACACAAAGTTGACGGTTTATGATAGGTTATAACTACCGTTAACAAATAACATTATCATGTTGAACTTATTTATCATTTATTTATCTTTTACTTGACTTACCCCTACTAAAGTGTAAGAGTGGTTGGTTTATCTTAGGTCTACACATTTATTTAGTCGTATAAACATTTGCCTCATGGTTCTTCCTTTGGGATTAAAATAAATAAACGATACTCGGAATACTCTGGGTAGAATGCTACAATAGGTGATTTATCTGTGTGCTTGCGGATACTTATGTTTTAATATTATTTAGAGTTTTCAAGTGTAGTTACGATTACCAGTATTTTGAGCATCATGCTAGGGATGACAACTTAGTGCATAGTGATGTAAGAAATGTCAACAAGCATTCTTGGCGCCGTTGCCGGGGAAGGAAGAGTAATATGGCAATTGAAATAAATACTTATAGATAAACCATAACCTTTGCTTTAGCAGGCTTACCCATGTTTGTTTTTGTTTATGTAAGTTATACAGGGTAAGTGTAGGACTGGTTGTGATCCACAATTCTTTATCAATCAGAATCAACCAAATTAAGAGGAAGCTTAACATCAATTTTTGGGAGTCATGGCTGAGAAGACTCTACGTGAATTCTCTGCTCTAACCACTGAGAACATTCACATTGAACCAACACTCAACAACAATAATCATGGATTTGAGCTCAAGCCAAGCCTCATCAATATGGTGCAAGCTAATACATTTAGTGGAAAGGCACATGAAGATGCTAGTGCTCATTTGTAGAATTTTCTAGAGATTTATAGCACCATCATCATCAAGGACATTACTCAAGATGTTATACTACTTCATTTGTTTTCGTTCTCATTGGAGGAAAGAGCGAAGTAGTGGTTTTGTACCAATAAAGATCAAATCAATACATGAGCAAGATGTTCAAAAGCGTTCTTAGAAAAGTTTTTCCTGGTAGGCAAGACCACCACCTTATGAGTAAAGATTGAAGATTTCCATTAGCAAAAACGTGAACCTATTCTAGAAGCATGGGAGTATTTTCAAGAATATATCTCAGATTGTCCTCATCATGGAATGTAAGAATGGTTGCTCATGCAAACGTTCTATCATGGATTAATTTAGAAATCACGTGAACAACTTGGTGCCACTACTGGAGGATCATTTATGTCACTCACTCTTGGAAAAGCTAAAGTTCTTATCGAGAAGATAGCAGCAAATTAGAGCTAGACGTCATGTAATACTCAATCATGCCATAAGACTGAAGAAGTTCCAAAAGAAGTATGTGCATTGTCAACCAAGATGGATGTACTATTGAATTGGCTAGAACAAAGAGACAATTACAAGAGAGATCGTCAAGCCATTCAAGATACATTCAATGCTCAAAGCAGATGTGGAGAATATTTAGGAGTTGAATTTACTGAGTCACCAGAAGATATCAATGCCATCATCAATGTAACACCCAAAAATTTGCATAGTTTCAAATAGATGAAAATTTGAGTTATATATGTTTATTTGTGGGCATTTAACATAGGGGAAATAATAATTTTTATGAATTTAACATCAAATATAAGGTTAGACATGTGTTGATGCATACATGTTGCTGCATATTTATTTATTTATGTGGTGAGTGGTTTTGGCAGAATTCAAAAAGGACGTCAAAATCTCTTGAAAATGAATTTACAAAATTGTTTCATAAAAGAAAAAGGGATCCTTTATTTTTTCCCCTCTTCCTTGGTTCTTGGCCGCTGGCCCAACTAGCCGCCACCCCCCTTGCTCCCGTAGGCCCAAGTGGGCGCTGCCCCTCCTTTCCCTCGGCCCGGCCAAGTTGGCCCGCTCGCCCCTCTTCTTGGGCCGGCCCACAGGTGTCACACCCTGTTTTCTAAAGAACAAAACCAGGCTAATCATATGTGTGCCCAGGAAGTCCACACATATGTCAGAATGAAAAAGTATCAAAACAATGTTTATATAAGGCAGAAAACATACTATATTAACACTTACAACTATCAGAGTGTCGCGGAACGGTCACTAATCTTTTCTTCAGGCTCCAACATCACAGGGACGGCTGACTGGGGGTTCCATATGCCAAACACTTCTGAAAAGACTTCTGAAAACTCCACTACACTTTCATCCTTCTTCTGAGCAACACCTTACTCCACACTGGAGTGTGGTGGAAATAGCAAGAGTGAGTCCATGTCGAACTCAACAAATATAACACGGGGTTCATGAGGCTCAAAAAGGATAGACACTGGTTTGACTGCACTTAGCTTTTAATTGTCATAATTTTATTACATAAGTAGCATCAAGATTTCATTAATCCCACAATAAACATATGATCAATGTAAATATGAATAACGAATAGCAAAAACACATTTATAGTCATTAGTAATCATCTATTCCGTAAGGGTCCAAGGCCACTCGTGACCGTGAGCACGGCTGTTATAACAGTTTTACACTCTGCAGAGGTTGTACACTTTCACTGTGAGTCGTGATTTACCCTTTCGCCCGAGGTGATCAGCCTCTTGACCCACTACCAAGGAAGGTCAGCAGGGTTCACTATGAAGTCTTTCGAAGGTTCGTCTAACAAGTTAGGGCCATTAGATTTCACTCGGCAAACAGATGTAGAGCCCCCCTTCCTGATGGCACAATAACACGCAGCCTATACACATAAGGACAGAGGCCGCACTATACCCGATTCGTCAAGCCGTTCTTACGCTAAAAAGGTTACCACTAACAAGCTAGAAAAGGTCCTCATACTTGACTAAAGCCAGAGCCATATAGCCCTCACAGTTGTACTGTAAGTCCCGGATTTTTGCTTACAGATAAGTCCTTATGGAGAGTAACAAGAGCACCAAATAACCCCATGCTCTAGTACCCTTAAACAGTAATAAAATCATCTTTTAATGTTTATTGCATATTCCATTAGTCAAATTACATGATCATAGTTCATGTTGAGCACTAGCAAAAGCTACCCAATGCAATGTTCCACCGGTGTCAAGGTACAAGATACAAAAGCTAGGATATCCTTAGGGGTAACAAGGTAGACACATGCACATGAATTAAGTGTATTAAAGGTGAATAGGAAACAAGGATGATCCCATGCTATACTTGCCTTTTCCCAAAGTTAGCTGCTCAGAATCTTCAGCTGCTATCTTTCGGTCTCTAACTTTTGCTTCGACTGTCAGTCCTCAACTCCTAGTCTTCGGCGCTGACGAACCACGCTTCCTCTACTCGTAGCAACCAAGCAACACAAATAAACAAACAATACACACATCTAAGAACATGCATCAAACAAAAAAAAACGCTTAAAAAGAGAACGCACTAAATGACACGGTACGTTGCTACAATCACGAAAACGCAAGAACGATGGATAACGGGACTACCATTAAAGAGAACACACGACTATTGAGACGATTACAACATAACACAGAATACCGACTATAAACTTAATGCATATTAGTTACTGAAATAAGGTGATAAACATTCTGAAGAAATATTCTAAAATTAGATTAATGAATTGAATTACAAAGCTAGGTTTAACCCTGGTCATATTTTATTTATAAGTATTACCGACTTTGCAGAGATAAAAGAACATGTGAGAACAATTATTCCAATTATATGAGATATGTGGTTGGGCTAAGTAAATTATAATTTAAACATATTTTAAGTTGCCATTAGCTAAGTTCATGCTTAGTTACAAAGGACTAACGTGACAAGATTATATATTATTTTTAATTATAAAACTAATAACAAGCATATTAATTAATATAATATTCAGCTATATATGGAAAAGCATATGACATGAAAAACATTAGTGCTACTGCACAGAGAACGTCGATGCGAATCTAACGCAACTTAATTGGAGCAAAATAGATTTCAAACGAATAAATGCTCGAGGATTAAAGTCATATAACTATGAAGAGCAGATACGTACTGTAATATGAAATTATCTACACAAGTCTATCATGTATGTAACGTATTTAGGCTAAGCAAATTTTAATTTAAATATACTGTACATTAATCATATTAATCAATTTAATATTGAACTATATATATAGAAAACATGTGGCAACTGAACGAAAGCACTTATGTTTCAAGGTTGAACTAAACATCTTATAATTCAAAAGAAACATTTAGTTTAATATTAATTAGATTAACATTAATTTAGAACAGACTGTCTGTGTTGCGTTTAATTAGAAACTCAATTGCACAAGCATAAATCAAATTAATATCTAACTTATAAATTTTAAGGATGTAAGACATGTCAAACGTTGTTGCTAAAACATAACCTCGATCGGCACTATTGCAAAATAACAAGAACGGATTTAAACCGGAATTTCTTTTAATTGGAAAGCTATTAAATAAATATATTAATCTAATTACTATTTAAATTAATAAATTCATAATCGAGTGACATGATAAACATCGTTACTAATACATAGTTTACGTCGACACAAACACGACACGACGCGAATTGCACGTAAATCGGAACTCTAACGGAAAAGATACGAATTAAACAAGATTTTCTATAGTAGAATAATTCATTAAATACAAGCTCGAAATTTAAAGGTTGAAAACATGGTTAAAAGTGACATTACATGTAGTTTACGAGATTACGAATCTAATGAAATTTGAACGGATTTACAAACCTAGATTGCTTTTAATCATAGAACTAATTGCATGTCAATTAAATTAATATTTAATTTATATATGACTAGCATGTAACACGTCTACGCCGACAGCATGTAGCACCAGGCGGCCAGGCTAACCAGCCAGCCGAGAGCGCCTCGCTCTGCCTCTGTTCATGTACGCACGACATTTTTTTAAAAAGCTTATGCAAGGTATGATGCCGCTCTGACACGCATCGCCGCCGTCCCCAGCGACCCGTGGACGACGTCGATCGCTCAAGGGCTCAACTGCTCAAGGCAAGCGGCCTGGATGATGACGCCAGCGTGCACAAGCACAACCATAAGACAATGATACGTACCGTACTGAGGCGAATGGCCTGGCCGGCGCTAGTCCCGTCTCGCCGTTTCTGTCTGCCTAGAAAAACCGTAAAAAAAATAAAATAAAAAAAAGAAGCATGACTAACAAGAGTCGATCTCGGACGTCACGGATAAAATAGTACTCTATGTCACCTCAGATTTCCATTGCAATCACGAATACAACACAGGCAATCCAAAGTAACCATAAATATCAACTCAAATCTACCTGACGATCACGGATACGAGCCTGCTGTTGACGCCCACGGCGATGTGATTGTACGGCATCACGGAAACACGCACCAGTGTCGCGTCGAGGGCGACCACGCAGGGCGTGCGATGGTCTTGGAGGCGTAGAGGAGGAAGCACGAGTTCGGGTGCTGGAGTCGCCGGAGCCTGGCGAGCAGCGACAGGATAAGAAGGGAGAAAATTCTAATTTACTACACGAGAGATTTCCCAAACTAGGGGCTCCTCTACGGTAGTTTTGGTGTGCTTTTACCCATAGGGTAGGTACGTATATATAGGGAGGAAAACTCTCCACCTCCATGTCAACTGGCGATATGGTGCTAATTGACGTTGCACCCTCCATCTCCGCTAATAGGCCTAATTAATTATTAAAGCCCATTAGTAAATAAAGACATGGGCCTTTGGGCATGAGGAAATCTGAGATATTTTATTATTTTCGGAATTAATTAATTTCATGGATAAAATAATTCTAGAAAAGTCCAGAATTATTATTTAAGCCACGAAAAATACTCCGAAAGCTCCAAAAATTTGGAGAAAATTCTCAGAGACATTATGGAACATAAGGAACCAAAATAAAGTATTTGGACCTCATGAAAAGATATTTTGGAGCATCTAAAAATTAGATAACCCTCGTAGAAAAGCGTGAACTAGCTCCAGAAAAAGCCAGAACAATTCCCGAAGAGTTCACTGAGATTGATTGACACGTGAGGAACTGAAAGGAACAATTTATATTATAAAGAAAAGATTTTAGGAAACTACCAATGAGAACTTAAGATGAGAAACAAGAAATATTGATTGCAGAAAAAGATAAAGACGTGCTGGAGAAGAAAGATCGATCCACTAAATGCATTTTGAAAGACTTTATTCGCTCTTAACACACAAGAGTTAACGAGCAAACACCACATCAAACAAAAGCCCGTCAAATTAGTTTAGAAAAAGTTCGAAGATTCAATTTTTTTTTATATCTAATTGATGCTAACTTAAACTAAACTTAGGAAATTTTATCTAAATATTAAAACATTTATTTTATTTAGTGTTTTCTATGCACAACCCAAAATTAGAAATTTTGGGGTGTGACAATTCTACCCCACTTAACAGGAATCTCGTCCCGAGATTCGAAGAGACTAAGGAGAAAGATAAAGTAGACCAATAAGATTGTTTTGAAACTTTTGACAAGTTCTGATATAAGCGTCAAGGATTATCAATGGTTGACAAGAGAACATTGGGTTGATCGTTAAGATTGATTCAAGTTAATGACAGAAGGTCAAAGGATTGAAGGTCAACATAGGTGGAAAGGAAGATCAAAGAAAATTGAAAAGATAGATCAAGATTGATCATCGAGTCTTCACTTTATAAGATGTAAAAATAAGGGTGGAGATTAGTAAGAGATATCATAAGAGATAAAGAGATATCTTAAGGTGCTCAAAACTCTTGGATTCAAGATTTATGAAACATCACGAAAAAGTGACAGATTAGCATTGGTTGAAGAAAGGTAAAGACTAATTTTCCGTTTTACCATTCAGGGAGACCTGTAAGAATGATAATTGATCTTCAAGTCTTTGTAGGTCCTTGAATCAGGATTTATAAGATGTAAGGACAAGGGTCAAAAGTTATCAAATGTTGATAAGAAAAAGTAAAGATTGATGGCAAGAAGGTGAGACTGGTTAAGAGGCAAGGACTAGCAAAAGATGATATTATGATAGCGATTGGTCTTTGGATCTTCTTGTCTCGTGACTTGAGATTGATGATGGTGGCGGACGCTACCCCACTTAACAAAGATCTTGTTCCACCTGACAATGTCCTTAAAGGCAACACTTTCTCCAAGGCTTACTACTATTCATGAGTCATTCATGTGTTGATCCTCCCTTGGGTTAAGATAAAGAAGATAGCATAGAAACCAAGAGTAAGCATGGATGATTTATGGAAAAGACTATAAGAATTAGGATTGATCGAAGGTCAGGTAGGTCAAGAGAGGATACTACCCCACTTTAACATAGATTGAGCTAATTCTCAAGATGATTTCGGGCCTCCTTTGGAACACAAGAACAAATACGACACACAGGCATCACATCAAACAAGACAAACACACATCAGGCAAAACAAAGCACCAATCACATCATCGGTACTACACATGCTTCTTCAACAATGGTGGTCATCCTAATGGCACATTGGAGATGATGATAGGCCATCAAACTTTTGAACAAGGTAAGATCAGAAAACTTTTAGTAAAACAATATAAAACAAAATCCAAGGAAGTAAGAAATAATAGCTCAAAGGAAACTATCAAGGAGAGGATACAACAAGACAAGGAATAAGAAATAGTCAAAATCAATGAGTCAAAGGATGACAAAAATAGTTTTATAGTAAAATAAGTTTTAGAATACGTCTAGAGCTATTTGGCAAACGTCCTACAGTCAACACCGCTCTGATACCACTCTGTCACACCCGGTTTTCTAAAGAACAAAACCAGACTAATCATATGTGTGCCCAGGAAGTCCACACATATGTCAGAATGAAAAAGTATCAAAACAATGTTTATATAAGGCGGGAAACATACTATATTAACACTTACAACTATCAGAGTGTCGCGGAACGGTCACTAATCTTTTCTTCAGGCTCCAACATCACAGGGACAGCTGACTGGGGGTTCCATATGCCAAACACTTCTGAAAAGACTTCTGAAAACTCCACTACACTTTCATCCTTCTTCTGAGCAACACCTTACTCCACACTGGAGTGTGGTGGAAATAGCAAGAGTGAGTCCATGTCGAACTCAACAAATATAACACGGGGTTCATGAGGCTCAAAAAGGATAGACACTGGTTTGACTGCACTTAGCTTTTAATTGTCATAATTTTATTACATAAGTAGCATCAAGATTTCATTAATCCCACAATAAACATATGATCAATGTAAATATGAATAACGAATAGCAAAAACACATTTATAGTCATTAGTAATCATCTATTCCGTAAGGGTCCAAGGCCACTCGTGACCGTGAGCACGGCTGTTATAACAGTTTTACACTCTGCAGAGGTTGTACACTTTCACTGTGAGTCGTGATTTACCCTTTCGCCCGAGGTGATCAGCCTCTTGACCCACTACCAAGGAAGGTCGGCAGGGTTCACTATGAAGTCTTTCGAAGGTTCGTCTAACAAGTTAGGGCCATTAGATTTCACTCGGCAAACAGATGTAGAGCCCCCCTTCCTGATGGTACAATAACACGCAGCCTATACACATAAGGACAGAGGCCGCACTATACCCGATTCGTCAAGCCGTTCTTACGCCAAAAAGGTTACCACTAACAAGCTAGAAAAGGTCCTCATACTTGACTAAAGCCAGAGCCATATAGCCCTCACAGTTGTACTGTAAGTCCCGGATTTTTGCTTACAGATAAGTCCTTATGGAGAGTAACAAGAGCACCAAATAACCCCATGCTCTAGTACCCTTAAACAGTAATAAAATCATCTTTTAATGTTTATTGCATATTCCATTAGTCAAATTACATGATCATAGTTCATGTTGAGCACTAGCAAAAGCTACCCAATGCAATGTTCCACCGGTGTCAAGGTACAAGATACAAAAGCTAGGATATCCTTAGGGGTAACAAGGTAGACACATGCACATGAATTAAGTGTATTAAAGGTGAATAGGAAACAAGGATGATCCCATGCTATACTTGCCTTTTCCCAAAGTTAGCTGCTCAGAATCTTCAGCTGCTATCTTTCGGTCTCTAACTTTTGCTTCGACTGTCAGTCCTCAACTCCTAGTCTTCGGCGCTGACGAACCACGCTTCCTCTACTCGTAGCAACCAAGCAACACAAATAAATAAACAATACACACATCTAAGAACATGCATCAAACAAAAAAACGCTTAAAAAGAGAACGCACTAAATGACACGGTACGTTGCTACAATCACGAAAACGCAAGAACGATGGATAACGGGACTACCATTAAAGAGAACACACGACTATTGAGACGATTACAACATAACACAGAATACCGACTATAAACTTAATGCATATTAGTTACTGAAATAAGGTGATAAACATTCTGAAGAAATATTCTAAAATTAGATTAATGAATTGAATTACAAAGCTAGGTTTAACCCTGGTCATATTTTATTTATAAGTATTACCGACTTTGCAGAGATAAAAGAACATGTGAGAACAATTATTCCAATTATATGAGATATGTGGTTGGGCTAAGTAAATTATAATTTAAACATATTTTAAGTTGCCATTAGCTAAGTTCATGCTTAGTTACAAAGGACTAACGTGACAAGATTATATATTATTTTTAATTATAAAACTAATAACAAGCATATTAATTAATATAATATTCAGCTATATATGGAAAAGCATATGACATGAAAAACATTAGTGCTACTGCACAGAGAACGTCGATGCGAATCTAACGCAACTTAATTGGAGCAAAATAGATTTCAAACGAATAAATGCTCGAGGATTAAAGTCATATAACTATGAAGAGCAGATACGTACTGTAATATGAAATTATCTACACAAGTCTATCATGTATGTAACGTATTTAGGCTAAGCAAATTTTAATTTAAATATACTGTACATTAATCATATTAATCAATTTAATATTGAACTATATATATAGAAAACATGTGGCAACTGAACGAAAGCACTTATGTTTCAAGGTTGAACTAAACATCTTATAATTCAAAAGAAACATTTAGTTTAATATTAATTAGATTAACATTAATTTAGAACAGACTGCCTGTGTTGCGTTTAATTAGAAACTCAATTGCACAAGCATAAATCAAATTAATATCTAACTTATAAATTTTAAGGATGTAAGACATGTCAAACGTTGTTGCTAAAACATAACCTCGATCGGCACTATTGCAAAACAACAAGAACGGATTTAAACCGGAATTTCTTTTAATTGGAAAGCTATTAAATAAATATATTAATCTAATTACTATTTAAATTAATAAATTCATAATCGAGTGACATGATAAACATCGTTACTAATACATAGTTTACGTCGACACAAACACGACACGACGCGAATTGCACGTAAATCGGAACTCTAACGGAAAAGATACGAATTAAACAAGATTTTCTATAGTAGAATAATTCATTAAATACAAGCTCGAAATTTAAAGGTTGAAAACATGGTTAAAAGTGACATTACATGTAGTTTACGAGATTACGAATCTAATGAAATTTGAACGGATTTACAAACCTAGATTGCTTTTAATCATAGAACTAATTGCATATCAATTAAATTAATATTTAATTTATATATGACTAGCATGTAACACGTCTACGCCGACAGCATGTAGCACCAGGCGGCCAGGCTAACCAGCCAGCCGAGAGCGCCTCGCTCTGCCTCTGTTCATGTACGCACGACATTTTTTTAAAAAGCTTATGCAAGGTATGATGCCGCTCTGACACGCATCGCCGCCGTCCCCAGCGACCCGTGGACGACGTCGATCGCTCAAGGGCTCAACTGCTCAAGGCAAGCGGCCTGGATGATGACGCCAGCGTGCACAAGCACAACCATAAGACAATGATACGTACCGTACTGAGGCGAATGGCCTGGCCGGCGCTAGTCCCGTCTCGCCGTTTCTGTCTGCCTAGAAAAACCGTAAAAAAAATAAAATAAAAAAAAGAAGCATGACTAACAAGAGTCGATCTCGGACGTCACGGATAAAATAGTACTCTATGTCACCTCAGATTTCCATTGCAATCACGAATACAACACAGGCAATCCAAAGTAACCATAAATATCAACTCAAATCTACCTGACGATCACGGATACGAGCCTGCTGTTGACGCCCACGGCGATGTGATTGTACGGCATCACGGAAACACGCACCAGTGTCGCGTCGAGGGCGACCACGCAGGGCGTGCGATGGTCTTGGAGGCGTAGAGGAGGAAGCACGAGTTCGGGTGCTGGAGTCGCCGGAGCCTGGCGAGCAGCGACAGGATAAGAAGGGAGAAAATTCTAATTTACTACACGAGAGATTTCCCAAACTAGGGGCTCCTCTACGGTAGTTTTGGTGTGCTTTTACCCATAGGGTAGGTACGTATATATAGGAAGGAAAACTCTCCACCTCCATGTCAACTGGCGATATGGTGCTAATTGACGTTGCACCCTCCATCTCCGCTAATAGGCCTAATTAATTATTAAAGCCCATTAGTAAATAAAGACATGGGCCTTTGGGCATGAGGAAATCTGAGATATTTTATTATTTTCGGAATTAATTAATTTCATGGATAAAATAATTCTAGAAAAGTCCAGAATTATTATTTAAGCCACGAAAAATACTCCGAAAGCTCCGAAAATTTGGAGAAAATTCTCAGAGACATTATGGAACATAAGGAACCAAAATAAAGTATTTGGACCTCATGAAAAGATATTTTGGAGCATCTAAAAATTAGATAACCCTCGTAGAAAAGCGTGAACTAGCTCCAGAAAAAGCCAGAACAATTCCCGAAGAGTTCACTGAGATTGATTGACACGTGAGGAACTGAAAGGAACAATTTATATTATAAAGAAAAGATTTTAGGAAACTACCAATGAGAACTTAAGATGAGAAACAAGAAATATTGATTGCAGAAAAAGATAAAGACGTGCTGGAGAAGAAAGATCGATCCACTAAATGCATTTTGAAAGACTTTATTCGCTCTTAACACACAAGAGTTAACGAGCAAACACCACATCAAACAAAAGCCCGTCAAATTAGTTTAGAAAAAGTTCGAAGATTCAATTTTTTTTTATATCTAATTGATGCTAACTTAAACTAAACTTAGGAAATTTTATCTAAATATTAAAACATTTATTTTATTTAGTGTTTCCTATGCACAACCCAAAATTAGAAATTTTGGGGTGTGACAACAGGCCAAGCTAGCGTGCGCTCCCGCCCTCCTTGGCCGCTGACATGTGTAGCCCACCATTCTCAGCCGCTGACGCATGGGTGTCACACTCATTTAACGACCAAATGGAGTGCATACTCTTATGTGTGCCCAGAGATCAATCACACATAAGTTAACAAATTATAAAGGATGTATCATCACAAATGTTATTACATCATGAATAATAATACATAGTCTTTACAATAATGTAGTGGAAGTAAAATATAAAACTCTCGTGGTAGCTCTATGCACAAGCACATTAACTGGTTGACTACAAGTTTAGTAATCTTCAGGGAAGTAGAAATAGTCACTACTTGCACCATCTGTTACCCATCCGGGATTTTTATCCAAGTAAGAAAAATAAACAAGCATAAGTACATCTCGTACTCAACAAGTGTAACATGGGATTCATGAGGCTCAAAGGCATAACATAGGTTTATCAGCATGTAGCTTTTAATTAGCATTATTCCAGTATATCAATAATATCAAAGTGTCTCAATGTAACAAAAAACATATGATCCATGTGAAATGATTAACGAATAGCAAAAACATATTCATTATTAATGATCCACTATTCCATAAGGGTCCAAGGGCACTCGTGACCGTGAGCACGGCTATTATAATAGTTTTACACTCTGCAGAGGTTGTACACTTTCATTGTGAGTCATGTTGCCCATATGCCCAGGTTAATTACTCCCAAAACACTTCTAAGGTGAGGAGGCAGGGAAACACTATGAAGTCTTTCGAATGTTCGTCTAACAAGTTAGGGCCATTAGATTTCACTCGGCAAACAGATGTAGAGCCCCCCTTCCAAATGGCACAATAACATGCAGCCTATATACATAAGGACAGAGGTCGCACTATACCCGATTCGTCAAGCCATTCTTATGCCAAAAAGGAATACCACTAACAAGCTAGAAAAGGTCTTCATTCTTGACTAAAGCTAGAGCCATTATAGCCTCACGGTTGTACTATAAGTCCCGGATGTTCGCTTACAGATGAGTCCTTATGGAGAGTAACAAGAGCACCAAAGTAATCCCCATGCTCTAGTCCCCTTTAAACAGTAATAAAAAGTCATCTTTTAATGTTTATTGCATATTCTATTAGTTAAGTTACATGATCATAGTTCATGTTAAGCACTAGCAATACTAATCCATGCAATATAATAGGTATCAAGGAATAAGATCAACACTAAGTCATCCTTAACAAGGAATATATGCATAATGATATTATTTGCTTATTGTGAATAGGACAACAAGGAAATCCCATGTTATACTTGCCTTGCTCAAACTGGTCCTGGTCATCTTGCTCGTAGAAAAACTCTAGGTCCCCAACGAATTGCTCACCGTCTATAATCGATCAACAATAGCAACAACATTCATCCAGAACAATCATGCATAAACAAACAAGACTAAAATTAGAACAGTATACCTATAGTAATAAAATAAGATAAAAAGTTTTTAAAACGAATCTACAACTTGCTAGGATCACATAGACGCAAAGATCACAAAAAACGGAGCTAAAACGACGAAGTTATGAATTTACAAAGATTTCCTATAGAAAAGTAATTACTTTAATTCAAACTCGAAAATAAAATATCTCAAACCTACTGTACAGTTCTACTAACATATAGATCTCGTAAATACGAACCTAACGCAATTTGAACGGGTCAAATCGGAGTTAAAACGGATAAATTATGACTAAAACAAACTCAGTGGCATAACTGTAAATAGGTGAAAACGTATTTTTGACTTAACTGAGATCAAACTACGCTTTCAGAAGGATAATACGCAATACTGGAATACGCCTTGGACTGCGGGTTACATAATAGAAAAACACAGGGTCTCTTTAGTAAAATTATCAACCGAAACGGTATCTTCAAGTCTAGGTCGTTAGATTCAAAATGGACGGTCGAGATTGATCCGGGGAGAGCTGGGCGGCGCTCTGGCTGGGAAAACAGCCCCGACGGCGATGTCCGCGGCGGCAGCGGGTATCGTCGAGCTCGCTAAGGTGAAGATTGAAGCAAGGATAGGCTGGGGACGGCGTGCGGCTCGAGATGAGACGTCCAGCGCCGGTGGCAACAGATGCTATCTGGGGCAGGAATATAGGATTGAAAAAGAAACGCGACGAGGATACGACCTGCTAGCTATTATAGTTGGGCACATACCAGGCATGATGGACACGATCTCCTTGGCATGCACAGCATATAACTTAGACATTGAGGGATAGATGATCCGAGCAAAGGGAAACTACATCCAGATAAGGAAGAAAAATAAAAGAACAAGAAAAACGTTTCTTTGCTTCCTTCAAAAGATATTTTATATTATATTGTATCATTACGTTAAGGAAACAAATACTTGGGAGTAAATCTAAACTATAGAGCCGAATTGATAGCAGATGGATAACAAGCAGGAGCTGGCCAGCAACGCGGAAAAAGGCATACGTACCAAACTCCACAGAAAAAGCACAGGGAGAAAAGGAGGGATCGGCGAGCTATCGATCCCGACGGCAGGAAACAAATAGTGACGACGTAGAGGAGATCGAGATGAACCTTCCGGTGGTGGCGGAATTTGCCTGGGATGAGAAACGTGGCCGGAAAAGCTCGTCGAATCTTCGTCCGACGTTCGCCGGAACGCAAGCTGTATATGACAAACTTCGGCGAAGGATGGAGGGAGCTACGAGTGGCGGCTCACGTTGGGGTTTTCGGATCTAGAATCAGCACGTCGAGGAGAACACCGGCATATATACATGTTTAGGGTTTGGAAATATTTCATAATTTCTTAATTTCGGGATTATTTTAATTCCACGAATAAAATAATTCCAGAAAATCTAAAATTACCTTTTTGGCCGTGAAAAATAGCCCGGAGCTCTGAAAAATTACGGGAAAAATCCTAGAGACTCTTGGAGAGATAAGGAACTCAACTAAATGAGTTTGAGCTCATGAAAAGATTGATGAATAGATTAAGGAAAAAAAATTAAGCTCACAGAAATTGAAATTTTAAATCTAGAAAATACCAAAAAGTTTTCCGGTGAGAAGCAAACGTCGTCCTATGGTATTTTTAAAAAATAATAGCACTCACCAACACCAAAGACAAGCATCATACAAACACCACATTATCAAATTAATACGAAAAAGTTTAAAACCACAATTTTCTATATTTAAATTAGCAGCAACTTAACTTATCTAATAAATTTATTCAGATATTGAAATTATTTATTTTATTTAGTGTTTTCTATGCACAACCCAAAATTAGAAATTTTGGGGTGTGACAATGGGCCCGCCACCCCGTCGTCTCCTACCTCCCGCCGCAACTAAAGGAGCCTTCCTCTTTTGCCACCACGGCCGAGGATCGAGCAATCCGCTCGTTTCCTTCCTTTTGGACGCGAATTCCGTCGCCTATAAAGCTAGCCGCGCTCACCTCCATGCTCTTTTCTCACCCCAACTCACCGTAACGAGCTCGCCATTCCCTCCGAAACCCTAGCTCGAGCACCAAGCTCGGGATCCTCCGTTTCGTCGACCACTGCCGGTTGCGGCTTGCTGCCGAGCTCCACAGCACGGTAGGAAGCGCCCCGTGCCCTTTTTCTCCTTCTTTTGGCCTTTGGTTAACTCGCAGAACCTCACCAAACTTGTAGGGGTTAAGCCGGCCACCATTTTCACTCACCCACCGTCGTCGATCTCTTCCCACCTCCTTCGTCTACGCGGTGAGACTCCCCATTGCCCCCTCTTTCGTTTGGTACCAGTCCTGAGCCAAACCATGGCCCCTAGGGCCTTATTCACTTGTGCCGACGAGCTTGCTCTTCGCCGGCAATGGCGCGCCGCCGTGTGGCTTTCTTCTCCAGCTAGTGCGCCGCCCCCTTTCTCCCTCTTTTAATTGGGGCCGATCGGATCCGATCCGACGGTCCAGATCGCCAGATACCCCTTCAGGGGTAATTTTGTTAAAAGCCCCCCTAGATTTCTAGAATCAAACCTGTAGTCCAAAACATAAATCCTGAATACGTTTTCTTCTTTTGAAAGCGTAGTTGATCTCTGTAGATTCAAGAATACGTTTTGCTTTATATACAAGTTTGCCACTGATTTTGTTTTAGCCATAAAATGCTCATTTTAACTCCGTTTTGACCCGTTCAAATTCCGTTAGGTTCGTATTCACGAGCTCTACATGTTAGTGCTATTGTACAGTAGGTTTGTAATATTCAAATTTTGGATTTGTATTATAGTAATTATTTATCTATAGGATATCTTAGTAAATTCATAACTTCCGCCTTTCAACTCCGTTTTTCGTGATCTTTATATCTGTGTGATCGTAGCAACATGTAGAATAGTGTTATAAACCTTTTAGATTGATTTCTCTCTATTGATGTACTGTTCTAATCTAGTCTTGATTTCCTTGCATGGATGATCTTGGAATGCGTGTTGTTGATTGTGGTTCGAGTAGACCGTAATTGCTACACGGGTGACGAGATCTTCTACTGTGATAATCTAGACCAGCAGGAGTTCTACGAGCAAGGCAAGTATAATATGGGATATTCCTTATTGTCCTATTCATTATCTAATTAGTCATTTGCATGTGTCAATTTTCTCAACATAAGGATATCCTAGTCTTTGATTATCTTGTATCTTGTTACCGATGGGTTACACTTGCATATGGGTAGTTGCTAGCGCTCCACTTAAATACTATGAGTATGGACAATGACTACTGATTATATGAAACCCTTGTTAAAACTTGATTTTGAGAAACATGAACATAGGGTGAGAGAGCTTGTGTATCATGATGCTCTTGGCCCTCCATAAGGACTTATTCATTGGCAAAAGTTGGGACCTATAGTACAACTGTGAGAGCCATATGGCTCTGGCTTTAGTCAAGTATGAAGACCTTTTCTAGCATGTTAGAGGTTACCCGAAAGGGCGCAAAAGGGGTCTGCCGACTCAGGTATAGTTTGGCTTCTGTCCCTATGTGTATAGGCTGTGTGTCATTGTGCCATTTGGGAAGGGGGGACCTATATCTATTTGCCACCGAAACCTAGCAGCCCTAACATGTTAGACGAACTTTTGAAAGGCTTCATAGTGTACCCTGCCCACTCACCTTGGAAGTGTTAGGGGGTCGATGGGCCCCGGGCATATGGGAATCATGACTCATAGTGAAAGTGTACATCTCTGCGCAGAGTTTAATAAACTATTATAACAGCCGTGCCCACGGTTATGGGTGGCCCAGAAAACTGATGGAATAACTAAATCTTCGATGATGATGATAATAATAATGATTAATGATGATGTGTTACTTATTCATGATACTATGGTGGTTACCTAGGGCTTAAGCATAACCATAACTTAATTAATATTAGGATGTTACTTATTAAAAGCTAACTGCAGTACAACCAGTGTCAACCTTCTGAGCCTCATGAACCCCATATTATCTTGTTAAGTACGAGATGTACTTATGCTTGTTTATTTTTTTCATTATTGGATAAAAATCTTAGATGGGTATAGATGGCAATGACTACGACGATTACTTTGAGGACAACTTGGTTGTTGTCAACCAGTCGACCAGATCCTGTGCTGATGGAGATGCCCTTGGAGTGTTTAGTTTATTTTATCAGATCTCTAGACTTTGAGATGTTTTTATTTATGTAATGAACTATGGTTCGCTATTGTAATAAGGCACTGAGTATGATACTTCTCCTTTACAATTTGTTCTATATGTTCTACACATATGGTTTGCATCTAAATTTTGTGGTTACAAAATATGGGCGTGACAAATTGGTATCAAAGCTCGTGTCGACTGTAGGATGCAAGCCTAGTTAGAAATGGTCATTTATTACTTATTATTTTACTTGTTCTTGCTTACCACCTTAGTATTGTTATTTGTTAAAACCTTTATGCTCCTTTCGCTTTATTCTATTATGAAATTATTGACTCTAATCTCTTCTAAAAAAATAAATTTTGTAGATGACACGCACTAGGGAGACTGCCCGCAAGAGCGTTCGAGTTGGCCTTCCACCCTGTTTCCTATTCCCTAAAGAGGCGCCAGCCCCAGAGATTGTCATCATCTTTGATGATGAAGAGGAGCCCATGATGATGGAAGAGGAACCCATGGAGGAGGACACCGTGCTCTTAGTGAACATCACCGGGCATGAGGAGGATGATGAAGAACCTGCACCAGCTGCACCGACTCCACCACTCTCTGCTTCGCCTGCTCCAGCACCAGCTACATCTGCACCGGCTTCACCAACACCAGCTCCTGCCGCGTTCGCTGAGGAGGGAGAGCAGGAGATGGCGCCTGCTAATGAGGAAGAACCTGAAGAGGAGCCTAGGTGGACTCGTACCTACATCTACAAGCACGCTCCTCACATGGCCTACCATCACAAGCTGCTCAAGGACATGCTCTAGGACTACTACGCCGACCTGAACACCGGCATCCAGTACTATTGTGCTGAGTACACTCACCCCACTGAGGCGACTTACTAGAAGTCAGAGCAGACTGTCACCGTCTGGAAGGATGACAAGAATGGCAAGGTGGTGAACATTGTCCATGGACACACGTCAAAGCGTGCTGAAGCTTTTGACAATATGGAGGACGCCGCTCGAGAGGCATATGAGTACTACCATGTCTTACGGTATGAGGCTATGGAGGCAGATCGCTTCAGGTACTTGCCCCGCTATGATGCGCAGAAGAAGGATTGGGTGGTGATAGACCCTCAGCACAGCTCTCCTACCTTGGACACTACAGTGCGGTATGCTCTTACACTAAAGGTGGGGAACGAAGATCTCCAGAAGGAACTGCGTGGAGTGCACAAGGCCGCGAGGCGTTACCAGAAAGAGATCGACAAGCTGAGGGCTCGGCTGGGGCAGCCTCCGCTCTACAAGAAGCTGGATGAGGACTATGACGTGTATCAGGATGACTCTTAGATTTGCGATGCCCTGTTGTAATAAAGGTCATTAGTCGCGCCGTTCGAGTCGAGTCGTTTGCTTGGGTCATGAACTTTGATGTGTTTGATGGTTTGTTCTTGTGGTAATGCTTGAGTTGAACTTTTCCTTTGAACGCTAAGAACTCATGGGCTTGTTTGTGATTCTCTTAAGTTAAGTTTTAAGGTTTAGTTGATGCTTAATAAAGTTTGGGGTTCACTTTATCTATCTCTACTGTTGCTGTTTGCTGGGACAGCCTGTGCTCTTTATTTAGTATCTCAGTTTTGGTAAGTCCAAAAATCGTGAAAATTTTACAGCAGTAACTATACTTCGACACCTTTCCAACGCATCTAAGATCACCCTTATATCTGTTCTGGTCTGGGACTTATAACAGTTTTAAGTTGAGGTTGCTGCGCTGACTGAGAGTCTAGAACAGTCTGGGTTGTACTCTGTTTTCGGCTGACATAATGACAGAATCTGAAAATGTGTTAAATACCAAAGTTGCAGAGAACTTCTTAAGCTTTCCAACCACGTATAGCACACCTTAATAGGATATCTAGAATTAGAATTATGTTCGTTTTACTAATCTGTTGTCATTGGTTTTTGCCCAGAAAATTTCAGATTTGTATCTTTTATCATTTATAAGTGATTTATAATTGGATAAACCCTAAATTTGAGCATTTGTTTTGGAAAAGAGATGGTAGCCAAAGGACGTGGAAGGGGCAGAGGCCGTGGCAGGAATGTCGCCATGGATCTGCCCAACCTGCCTGTAGTAACAATGGAACAATGGGGATGCAAGCTCAACTCATGCAGGCGATGATACAACGGATGGACAATGAGCCTGTTGGAGGACCACCACCTGTCCATGTTAGGACAAGCGTGGTGAATTTATGAAAGGACATCCATCGGTGTTTACACACTCTACTGATCCATTGGATGCTGACGACTGGTTGCGCACGGTGGAAAAACAACTGGACATAGCTCAATGCAACGACATGGAAAAGGTGTTGTATGCATCGGGGCAACTGCAGGGGGGCAGCTCGAGATTGGTGGGATTCCTTCAAGTTTGGACGCCCTGCAAATGCCGCTCCTATTACTTGGGTAGAGTTTACTCAGAGTTTCAGGACCTATCATATCCCAGATGGATTGATGGAGATTAAGCGGGAAGAATTTAGATCCCTAAGGCAGAAGTCTATGACTGTGAGTGAGTATCGTGATAGGTTCACTCAACTATCACGCTATGCTCCTAATGAGGTGGCTAATGACGCAGATAAGCAACGTCACTTTCTCAAAGGTCTGAATGATGATCTTAGGTTGCAGCTGAAGATCACTACGTACCCTGACTATCAGATGCTGGTGAATCACGCCATTGTGATAGACAATGAGCGTAGAGAAATAGAGGCCAAAAAGAGAACGTTCCAAGGACAAGCATTTGGGAGTAACACCCGTCTCTGTCCTAACCCACAGTCAGGCTTCCCACAGAGAAGCCAGGGGCCTCCTAACCAGTGGAACAAAGGTCAGAACTAGCAACGTTCTCAGTACCCCCAGCAGAGTGGTGGCTAACGTCCTCATTATCCTCAGCAACAGAATGTTGGTCAGCGACCACAGCAACAGAAGGGTTACCAAGTACCATGCCAGTATCCACCAAACAATGCTCCTATGAAGAATGGAGGATCAAATGATGTTAAAAAGTGTTTCCACTGTGGCAAGGAAGGCCACATGTCTCATAATTGGCCAGAATTTCCCAACCAGCCGAATGCTTTCAGAAATGGCAATCAGAAGATGGCACCTAATGGTTCTAGAGTGAACCACGTCAATGCGGAAACTGCGCAAGAGGCGTTAGAAGTTATGCTAGGTACGTTCAGCGTCAACTCTATCCCCGCTACCATTCTCTTTGATTCTGGAGCCTCGCATTTATTTATTTCCCAAGCTTTTGTTAGAAATCATAGCATACCCTTAGTTGCTATGAAGCATACCATGATAGTGAATTAACCGGGTGGTACTATACCAGCTTCATACTATTGCCCCTCTGCTAACATAGCTTTAAGGGGGGTAGATTTCCCTGCTCAACCTATTGTGCTAAGGATAGCTGACATTGATGTGATTTTGGGAATGGATTGGATGAAACAACACAATGTAGTAATTCAATGTCAAGAGAAGGTAGTTGTGCTGACCACCCCTAAAGGGAACAAAATGAGTGTTGAAGTGGCAGTGCAAGCACCACCAACGGCAACCATGAACCAACTAAACAATGATGCCAACCAGCCAGAACGTGTTGTGGATGATTTTCCGGATGTATTCCCTGATGACTTGCCAGGTATGCCACCCGATCGTGACATTGAGTTTATTATTGATTTGTTACCTAGAACTGCACCCATAGCTAAGCGTCCATATAGAATGGGAGTTGATGAGTTAGAAGAACTTAAGAAGCAATTAAAGGAGTTGCAGGACAAAGGCTTCATATGCCCCAGTTCATCTCCTTGGGGTGCACCTATGATCTTTGTTGACAAGAAGGATGGAACTCAATGGATGTGTGTAGATTATAGGTCTCTTAATGAGGTCACCATCAAAAATAAATACCCTTTACCTAGGATTGATGATCTGTTTGATCAGCTGAGAGGTGCTTGTGTGTTCTCAAAGATTGATCTTCGTTCAGGTTATCATCAGCTGAAAATCAAACGTTCGGACATACCAAAGACGGCTTTCACGACAAGGTATGGGTTGTATGAATATACAGTCATGTCATTTGGGTTGACCAATGCACCTGCCTACTTCATGTATCTGATGAATAAAGTGTTTATGGAGTATCTTGATAAGTTTGTGGTGGTGTTCATTGACGACATACTCGTATTCTCTAAGAATGAAGAGGAACATGCCGAACATCTGAGATTGGTTCTGCAAAAGCTTAGAGAACACAAGTTATATGCCAAGCAGAGCAAGTGTGAGTTCTGGTTGAGGGAAGTATCATTTTTGGGTCATGTTGTCTCCAATGGTGGTATAGCAGTGGACCCCAGCAAGGTAAAGGATGTGCTGAAATGGAAGCCACCAACCACTGTGTTTGAGATCCATAGTTTCTTGGGATTGGCTGGGTATTATAGAAGGTTCATAGAAGGGTTTTCCAAGTTTGCCAAGCCCATGACTACCCTATTGGAGAAGAATGCTAAGTTCATATGGTCTGAGAAGTGCTAGACTAACTTTGAGGAATTAAAGAAGAAGTTGACTACGGCGCCTGTATTGATTTTGCCCAACTTGAGTAAGAGTTTATCCATCTATTGTGATGCGTCTCGTCAAGGACTCAGATGTGTTCTTATGCAAGAAGGACGAGTTGTGGCCTATGCTTCTAGGCAATTGAGGAAACATGAGTTGAATTATCGTACTCATGACTTGGAATTAGCAGCAGTTGTTCATGCCTTGAAGATTTGGAGACATTATCTGATTGGTCACAAGAGTGACATCTACACGGATCACAAGAGTTTGAAGTATATCTTCACCCAATCGGATCTGAATCTGAGGCAACGACGGTGGTTAGAATTGATTAAGGATTATGACTTAGAAGTGCACTACCATCCTAGTAAGGCCAATGTCATAGCTGATGCTCTTAGCAGGAAGAGTTATGCTAACAAGGTTCAGGTAATGCCAGAATCTAAAGAGTTGTGTGCAGAGTTTAAATAGTTGAACCTAGGCATTGTCACCAATGCAATGGGAATAGAAGTGACACCTACCTTA
Source organism: Saccharum hybrid cultivar R570 (assembly GCA_038087645.1). NCBI lineage: Eukaryota > Viridiplantae > Streptophyta > Magnoliopsida > Poales > Poaceae > Saccharum > Saccharum hybrid cultivar. Next base: position 2,041,908 of record JAQSUU010000293.1, read on the forward strand.
GAACAGGAGATTCGTAAAAGGTCAACAAGAAGATGAGAAACTTAGGGAGATTATTGCAAAAGTATCACTTTGGAAAGCACCAGGATTCAGGATAGATGAAAATGGCACTCTATGGTTTGGAAAAAGGATATGTGTGTCAGAAGTAAAGGCTATCCGAGAAACAATTCTGCGAGAGGCACATGATTCAGCTTACTCCATACACCTCGGAAGTACCAAGATGTACTCGGACCTTAAAGAGAGATATTGGTGGTATGGATTAAAGAGAGATGTGGCAGAATATGTGGCATTGTGTGACACCTATCAGAGGGTTAAAGCTGAGCATCAAAGACCTGCAGGGTTATTACAACCAATGAAGATACCCGAATGGAAGTGGGAAGAAGTTGGTATGGATTTCATTGTTGGATTACCTCGCACTCAGAGAGGTTATGATTCAATATGGGTAATCGTGGATAGGCTTACAAAAGTCACTCACTTCCTACTGGTTAAGACCACCTACAAGGGTGCAAGATTGGCAGAGCTGTATATAGAAAGAATAGTAAGTCTGCATGGAGTCCCAAAGAAGATCATGTCTGACAGAGGTATGCAGTTTACATCGCAATTCTAGCAAAAGGTACACGATTCATTGGGAACTAAGTTGAATTTTAGCTCGGCCTATCACCCTCAGACTAACGGGCAAACTAAAAGGATCAACCAGATTCTAGAAGATATGCTGAGAGCTTATGCATTGCAGTATGGTGATAGTTGGGATAAGAGTTTGCCATATGCTGAGTTCTCATACAACAATAGTTATCAGAAGAGTCTCAAGATGGCACCATTCGAGGCCCTATATGGACGGAAATGCAGAACTCCACTATTTTGGAATCAGATAGGGGAGACCTAGGTGTTTGGACCTGATGTTCTTAGAAATGCTTAGAAGCAGGTGAGAAAGATCAGAGAAAACTTGAGAGTGGCACAGTCTCGACAGAAGAGCTATGCTGACACTAGAAGAAGGGAATTGACCTTCGAAGTAGGGGATTATGTGTATTTGAAAGTGTCTCCAATGAAAGTTGTGAAAAGGTTCAATATGAAAGGAAAGTTATCACCAAAGTATATTGGTCCTTTTAAGATTCTCGCGAGACGTGGAGAAGTGGCCTACCAACTAGAATTGCCTGAAAACCTATCTGGTGTGCATGATGTGTTCCATGTGTCGCAACTAAAGAAGTGTCTACACATACCAGAAGAACAAATACCACAAGAGGAAATAGTTGTTAAGGAAGACCTAACATATAAAGAGTATCCTGTAAAAATCTTGGAAACAACAGAAAGGGTTACAAGGAGTCGGACAATCAAGATGTGTAAGGTACAGTGGAATAGGCACAGTGAGGAAGAGGCCACTTGGGAAAGAGAAGAGGATCTAAGAAAGGCATATCCATAGTTGTTCGACTAAGCACCATCCAATCTCGAGGACGATATTATCTTTAAGGGGGGTAGAATTGTAACACCCAAAATTTTGCATAGTTTCAAATAGATGAAAATTTAAGTTATATATGTTTATTTGTGGGTATTTCACATAGGGGGAATAATAATTTTTATGAATTTAAAATCAAATATAAAGTTAGACATGTGTTGATGCATACATGATGTTGCATATTTATTTATGTGGTGAGTGGTTTTGGCAGAATTCAAAAAGGACATCAAAATCTCTTGAAAATGAATTTACAAAATTGTTTCGTAAAAGAAAAAGGGATCCTTTATTTTTTCCCCTCTTCCTTGGTTCTGGGCCGCTGGCCCAACCAGCCGCCACCCCCCTTGCTCTCGCAGGCACAAGTGGGCACTTCCCCTCCTTTCCCTCGGCCCGACCAAGTTGGCCCGCTCGCCCCTCTTCTTGGGCCAGCCCACAGGCCAAGCTAGCGCGCGCTCCCGCCCTCCTTGGCCACTGACGTGCGGAGCCCACCATTCTCAGCCGCTGACGCGTGGGCCTGCCACCCTGCCGTCTCCTACCTCCCGCCGCAACTAGAGGAGCCTTCCTCTTTTGCCACCGCGGCCGGGGATCGAGCAATCCGCTCGTTTCCTTCCTTTTGGACGTGAATTCCGTCGCCTATAAAGCTAGTCGTGCTCACCTCCATGCTCTTTTCTCACCCCAACCCGCCGTAACGAGCTCGCCATTCCCTCCGAAACCATAGCTCGAGCACCAAGCTTGGGATCCTCTGTTTCGTCGACCACTGCCGGTTGCGGCTTGCTGCCGAGCTCTGCAGCATGGTAGGAAGCGCCACGTGCCCTTTTTCTCCTTCTTTTGGCCTTTGGTTAACTCGCAGTACCTCGCCAAACTTGCAGGGGTTAAGCCAGCCACCATTTTCACTCACCCGCCATTGTCGATCTCTTCCCGCCTCCTTTGTCTACGCGATGAGACTCCCCGTTGTCCCCTATTTCGTTTGGTACCGGTCCCGAGCCAAACCATGGCCCCTAGGGCCCTATTCACTTGTGCCGACGAGCTTGCTCTTCACCGGCAATGGCGCGCTGCCGTGTGGCTTTCTTCTCCGGCTAGTGCGCCGCCCCCTTTCAACCTCTTTTAATCGGGGCTGTTCGGATCCGATCCGACGGTCCAGATCGCCGGATACCCCTTCGGGGGTAATTTTGTTAAAAGGCTCCCGAGATTTCTAGAATCAAACCCGCAGTCCAAAACATAAATCCCGAATACGTTTTCTTCTTTTGAAAGCGTAGTTGATCTCGGTAAATTCAAGAATATGTTTTCCTTTATTTACAAGTTTGCCACTGATTTTGTTTTAGCCATAAAATGCTCATTTTAACTCCGTTTTGACCCGTTCAAATTCCGTTAGGTTCGTATTCGTGAGCTCTACATGTTAGTGCTGTTGTACAGTAGGTTTGTAATATTTAAATTTTGGATTTGTATTATAGTAATTATTTGTCTATAGGAAATCTTAGTAAATTCATAAGTTCCGCGTTTCAACTCTGTTTTTTGTGATCTTTATATCTGTGTGATCGTAGCAACGTGTAGAATAGTGTTATAAACCTTTTAGATTGGTTTCTCTCTGTTGATGTACTGTTCTAATCTAGTCTTGATTTCCTTGCATGGATGATCTTGGAATGTGTGTTGTTGATTGTGGTTCGAGTAGACCGTAATTGCTACACGGGTGACGAGATCTTCTACTGTGATAATCTAGACCAGCAAGAGTTCTACGAGCAAGGCAAGTATAATATGGGATATTCCTTGTTGTCCTATTCATTATCTAATTAGTCATTTGCATGTGTCAATTTGCTCAACATAAGGATATCCTAGTCTTTGATTATCTTGTATCTTGTTACCGATGGGTTACACTTGCATATGGGTAGTTGTTAGCGCTCCACTTAAATACTATGAATATGGACAATGACTACTGATTATATGCAACCCTTGTTAAAACTTGATTTTGAGAAACGTGAACGTAGGGTGAGAAAGCTTGTGTATCACGATGCTCTTGGCCCTCTATAAGGACTTATTCATTGGCATAAGCTAGGACCTATAGTACAATTATGAGGGCCATATGGCTCTGGCTTTAGTCAAGTATGAAGACCTTTTCTAGCATGTTAGAGGTTACCCGAATGGGCGCAAAAGGGGTCTGCCGACTCGGGTATAGTTTGGCTCCTGTCCCTATGTGTATAGGCTGCGTGTCATTGTGCCATTTGGGAAGAGGGGACCTATATCTATTTGCCACCAAAACCTAGCGGCCCTAACATGTTAGACAAACTTTTGAAAGGCTTCATAGTGTACCCTGCCCACTCACCTTGGAAGTGTTAGGGGGTCGACGGGCCCCGGGCATATGGGAATCATGACTCACAGTGAAAGTGTACACCTCTGCGTAGAGTTTAACAAACTGTTATAACAGTCGTGCCCACGGTTATGGGTGGCCCGGAAAACTAATGGAATAACTGAATCTTTGCTAATGATGATAATAATAATGATTAATGATGATGTGTTACTTATTCATGATACTAATGTGGTTACCTGGGGCTTAAGCATAACCATAACTTAATTAATATTAGGATGTTACTTATTAAAAGCTAATTGCAGTACAACCAGTGTCAACCTTCTAAGCCTCATGAACCCCATATTATCTTGTTAAGTACGAGATGTACTTATGCTTGTTTATTTTTTCATTATTGGATAAAAATCCTAGATGGGTACAGATGGCAATGACTACGATCAACCAATCAAGGTAAGTACCAAGGTAATAATTATTATAATTCTTCCAATTTCAAACAACCATCCTTGAGAGATTTAATCTTAGAACAAGCTAGAATTAATGATAACATTGCAAAAAGGCTTGCTTTTAATGATAAGATCTTAGAAGGTATAAGTGCTAAAATTGATAGTTTTTCTTCTACTGTTAAATTACAAATGATTTTTAATAAAAAGATAAAATTGCACTTAGCCTAGTTAGCTTCTGCTATGCCTGTTGTCACTAACCATGAAAAGGTCAAAGCAATAACCACAAGTGGTGGTAAGTCGACTCGTGATCCACCATACCCAAAAGGAGCAAGTAAGATACCGGTGATAATAAAAGCAGAAGAGAAGGAAGACGATGAACTTTTACCACAAGAATATAAATTACAGCAAGATTTTCGTGACACCACTCTCCTACCATTTCCATGCAGAAATAGAAAGGCCAAAATGGATGACCAATTCAGTAAGTTTGTAGAGGTAATTTAGAAATTATATATCAATATTCCATTGCTAGATGCCATCCAGGTACCTACATACGTGAAGTATATTCAAGACATCCTCAACAACAAGATACCTTTGCCCTCTATGGAAATGATCAAGCTAACGGAGGAGTGTAGTGTGGCCATCCTCAATACATCACCTGTCAAGAAGAAGGATCCAGGATGTCCCACTATTGATTGTTCAATGAGAAGCCAAAATTTTGAGAATGCTTTATGTGATCTTAGAGCAAGAGTCAATGTCGTGCCCAAGAAGGTTTTGTTGACCAGTCGGTCCGCTACCAACTTCCATGTGTCTGCAACTAGCTGACCAGTTAGTCCGCTACCCCGCAGGAATTGCTGAGAATATTCTGATAAAAATCTAAAAAAATTTCGTTCCTATAGATTTTGTAGTACTTGACATGCAGGAAGACATAAAGGCATCTCTCATCCTTGGGAGACCATTCCTGAGTACCACAAATGCTCACATCGATGTCAGAGCTAAAGAAATTAAATTCAGCACTAATGAAAAAGAAGAGCGGTTTGCATTCAACCCAGTAACGATTTTGGAAACAGCAAAAAGAGTTACTAGGAGCCGGGTAATAAAGATGTGTAAAGTTCAGTGGAATCGGTACACAAAAGCAGAGGCTACTTGGGAAAGGGAAGAGGATCTGAGGAAAACATACCCGCAACTATTTGAGTAAGCATTGCTCGAATCTCGAGGATGAGATTCATTTTAAGGGGGGTAGAATTATAACACCCTAAATTTTGGCATTACTTAAAATAGGTAAAAATGATTTATTGATGTATTTTGTGAGCATACAAACTAGAAAAGTAAATAACTTTTATTAATTTAAAATCAAATATAAGGCTAGAAACATGTATGTGCATTCATGCTGGTGCATTTATTCTTTTCTACTGTGTGGTTTTACCCAAAGGTAGAGGGGAATTGAAATTCTTTTGAAAGTGGATTTGAAAAGCTTTGAGAAATAAAAGAAAAAGGAAATTTACTTCTCCCTTCTTAGTTTTTGGCCCAAGCAGCTCAGCTGCTCTCTTCTCCCCTCTCATGGCTCGTAGTGGCTCCGAGGCCCAGCAGCCAGGCCAGCTCGTTTCCACCTCACAGTCGCAGCACCGCTGCCACCCCCACAGGCCTTCACCTCATCGCTCGGCCCACTTCCCCTTTCCCCGCTCCGCGTCTTAGGCCAAGTCCAGGCCGTAGCCCAGCAACCCATGCTCACTCTCCTTTCTCTCTTCGACTAACACTATGACCCCACGCCATGAGTCACTGCCTCCCTAGACCCACGTGACAGTGACACCACAGTCGTCTTCCTCCTCACGCCATCGGGTCGGTGCCTTCCATACTCGCCGCCGCCCAAAATCCCCTCAAATCTCCACCCTTCCTTTCTCGGCATAGCTTCAAGGCTATATAAGCCGAGCCCATGCCTCTCCATTCCATCTTGCTCCCTCACCATGACTGCATTAATCTCGTGGCATCTACGCACGTTGCACAACCCTAGCCGCCTAGAATCCCAAGCTATGCGTCGCCTTGGGACTATCTTCGGCTCCGATTTCACCCTAGGTGAGCTCGTCGTGCTCTGCACTCCCTCCTCGTGTTTTTTGTTTGTCGAATGGTGCTCAAAATCGCTGAAACGACGAACTTTGGTGAGGTCTCTGTTTTTTCCAGCCATGGTGCCACCGCCTCGGCTTGCTGCCAGTGTATTCTCTCTCTCTCACCCTTGTGCGTCAGATCTGGACTGTCCAGGTCTAATCAGACGGTCAATATTTCATGATACCCTTTCACATGTAAGTTTTGCATAAGAGACCCTGCACTTTTCTAGAATATAACCCACGATCCAAAACAAAATCCGTTAACACATTTTTCTTTTCTAAAAGCGTAGTTTGATTTTAGTAGATTCAAAAATATGTTTTCTCTATTTATAGATTTGCCATCAATTTATTTTGCTCATAGAATCTTCGTTTTAACTCCGATTTGACCCATTCAAGTTGTGTTAGATTTGTAATCACATAATCTACATGTTAGTACTACTGTTAATTATGTTTTCAAATTTTTAATTTCATGCTTACATTGAATCTATTATTTAATTAGGGGAAATATTGTTTAATTCATAACTTCATCATTCAAGCTATGTTTTTCATGATCTTCGCGTCTGTGTGATCCTAGCAAGTTGTAGATTCATTCTAAAAAGTTTTTATCTTGTTTTATTACTATTGGTGTACTATTCTAATTATAGCCTTATTTGTTTTGCATGATTGCTTTTGGATGAATGTTGTTGATATGTTGATCGAGTATAGACGGTGAGCAATTCATTGGTGACCAAGAGTTTTTCTACGAGTAGGATCATCAGGACTAGTTTGATCAAGGCAACTATAGCATGAGATTGTCCTTGTTGTCCTATTCACAATAAATAATTATATTCATTATGCATGTATTACCTTGTTAAGGATGACTTAGTTTTGATCCATTACCTTGGCACCCATGATGTTGCATTGAGTAGCTTTGCTAGTGCTCAACATGAACTATGATCTTGTAAATTCATTAATGGAATATGCAACAAACATTAAAAGATGACTTTTTAGTAACATAGTTAAAGGGGGCTAGAGCATTGGGCTATTTTTATGGTGCTCTAGTTTCTCTCCATAAGGACTCATCTGTAAGCGAACATCCGGGACTTACAGTACAACTGTAAGGGCTACATGGCTCTGGCTTTAGTCATATAGAAGAACCTTTTCTAGCTTGTTAGTGGTAACCTTTTTGGCGTAAGAATGGCTTGACAAATCGGGTATAGTGCGGCCTCTGTCCTTATATGTATAGGTTGCGCGTCATTGTGCCATATGGAAGGGGGGATCTACATCTATTTGCTGAGTGAATCTAATGGCCCTAACTTGTTAGATGAACCTTTGAAAGACTTCATAGTGTTACCCTACCTGCTCACCTTGGAAGTGTTTTGGGAGTAATTAACCCGGGCATATGGGCTGCACGACTCATAGTGAAAGTGTACAACCTCTACAGAGTGTAAAACTATTATAACCCCCATGCTCATAGTCACGAGTGGCCTTGGACCCTTATGAAATAGTTGATCACTAATGATTAATATGTTTTTGCTATTTGTTATTCATTTTACATTGATCATATGTTTATTATAACTTGAGACAACTTGATGCTATTGATATGCTAAAATTATGCCAACTAAAAGATACATGCTATTAAACCAATGTCATGCCTTTGAGCCTCATGAACCCCATGTTACACTTATTGAGTACAAGATGTACTTACGCTTGTTTATTTTCTTATTTGGATAAAAATCCTGGATGGGTAACAATGGTGCAAATAGTGACTACTACTCCTACTTCCCTGAGGATTACTAGTCTTGCGGTCAACCAGTTAATGCGCCTATGCATGGAGCTACCACGAGATAGTTAACTTTTTATTTTCTCTATAATTATGTAAAGACTATGTGATGCTGTTAAACCAATGTCATAACATTTTTGATGATACTCTCTTTAATTTGTTGGCTTATGTGTGATTGATCTCTGGGCGCACATAAGATTATGCATTCCTTTTGGTTTTAAAAATGGGTGTGACAAATTGGTATCAAAGCTTTGTTGACTATAGGACGCGAGCCTAGTTAGAAATGGTCGATTTAGTATCTTCTTATTCACTTATGTTATGCTTACTATCTTGCTCTTGTTATTTGACAATTTGTTATGCTTCTCAAGTCTTATTCTATTATAAAACTTTTGTCTCTATTCTAATTACATTCTGAAAATTTTGTAGATGGCTCGTGCACACAAGACCGCCTGTATCTCCAATAGAGGCCATTACCCACCATGTGCCTTGCTTGTGCCTGAAGAGCCATAAGAGGAAGCACCCCAAGATCAGGAGCCAGCCCCTGAAGCACCAGTCCAGGCGCCAGCACCTTCACAGGAAGAACCCGACCTTGAAGAAGATCCTGAGATCATTGTGATTGAAGATGATGAGGAGGATGCTGATGGAGGAGAGCAACCCCCATCTCCACCACATGACAAAGCTGCTGATGATGATGTGCCATGTAACGGATCAACATGATTATATGAGATTAAGTAAGAAAATCTTCCGCCGAGGCAGATAATTTACCAAACTTAAGCCCGTACAACCCAAGATTCCATGAAATCATGAAGGATTTCCAACCAACCAACATTCCAACCAAGATCGTACTGATTTAGCAGCCACCGTCACATGGTACATAAAGTTCGCAATGACAGTTGAATACATCGGAGTTCAGAATATAAAGTTATTACAACACGAGTTCAAATTAACATAGCAGAAGCAAGTAGTTTTAAAACCACACACACACACACACACACTTAGTTCAGATACAGTGCCAGCAAGTAGTCATAATCCACAAAAGCAGGGGATAAGATAGACGGAGTGACCATTGCCATTGGTCCTAGTTGTCGCCCATCACCGGGTATAGACAGATGACGCAGTACCCATAGTACATCTGACCATCTGCGACAACAATGGGAACAACACCCTGAGTACGAGAAGGTACTCAGCTAGACTTACCCATCATAAACCAGAAATAAATGACACTAAGGAGTATGCAAGGCTTTTATAAAGTGGACTGGCTTGACTGGTTTTGCAGAAAAGCATAAGTTATCATCTATGAACCATTTAAAATATAAGCATCAACTTAATTATACCTGATTAATCTAAGTAAGCACCTATGCTAGAGCAATCACTTGATTAACCATTAACATCAAAGGTTACCATATCAGGTTTAGCTTTTCCAACATCATTCATATAACCATTCGTGTTCTATCATTATTACTATGATGTTGTAGCTCGAGTCAAGTGCTCACTATCCAGGAGCGATGGCAATTCGAATCGATTCCTAACCAGCTAGTGATTTATTTCTCACACAAACCATGCTTCCCCCGTCAGGGTCACTTATATCACCAATGACACTTTCCAAGTAGTCACGGGATAACAGTCATGGACCGCACTACCTAGGGACCGCCCGACTTCCAGGACGCACCTTGGGCTCACTCTTCGCGTCACCATCATACCCCCTTCAGCACCAGTTTTAACAGAACCGACCAATTATATGAAATTAAGTAAGAAAATCATCCACTGAGCAGACGATTTAGCAAACTTAAGCCCGTATAACTCGGTAGTCCGTGAAATCACGATGGATTTCAAACCAACTTGCATGCCAGCCAAGATCGTAATAAGTTTAGCGGTCACCATCACGAGTTACATAAAAGTTTGCGTCACAAATACATCAGAGTTTAAACATAGTTATTACAAACCAAGTTCAAATAAAAGTAGTGGAAGCATTTAGTTCATACCACACACACTCACACAGAGTTCGAAATAAAGTGCCAGTTCAGGATCATCTCCAACAAAAGCATCAAACGAGACGTAGGGAATGACCATTGCCCATGGTCCTAAGCTTCACCCATCGCAGGATAAAGACAGTTGATACAGTAGCCGTAATACATCTGCCCATCTGCAACAAGTGGGAACAAAGCCCTGAGTACAAGAAGGTACTCAGCTAGACTTACTCGACATAACCAAAAATAAATTGACACCAAGGATCATGATAGGCTTTATGGTGGGGTAGCTGACTCATTTGCAAAAAAAACATTTTTAGTATTTCAAGAATCTTTTCCAAAAGCTTTTCATCAAGTTAAATCTTTATTAACCTATCAACTACATTTGCACCTGTACTAGGGTAACATGTAATTAAATAGGTAAGAATAACCAATGATCATTAACAACTTACATCATGTCATATTCCATATAACTGTCCAAGTGTTCCATCAATATTACTACAATGAAGTAACTCAAGTCAAGTGTTCACTATCCAGTGAACGATGGCGATTTGAATCGATTATTAACCAGCTGGTAATTTATTCCTCACAAAAACCTCGCTCACCCGCTAAAGTGAGATATTGGTCATTGAGTCAACCATTCAGGTAAAGTCTCGAGTTTGCTAGGAACCACATGTACTCGGGGGCCGCCTGACTACTCTTTGGCCTTATCATTGCGCCCCCGTGTCCTACCACACCTGCTCCGATACAGTGCGTTGCGGGCAATCCACTCGGCCCGAATAATCTCCTAGCTTCGTGGTCGAAAGGTACATTATTTGGCCAGCTAAATGTAAGGCATGCGTTCAACATGACTCGAGGCCCAACAACGGTCGGTCCTTAATCGACACAGACGGAAGACACTACAGTCCAAAACCCTGCTAGTCTTCGTCCGGTCTCAATTTCACATTAACACTTAGTTATTCTACGATGACATACTTATTCAAGCAGATCTAGGTAACCACCTATAGCTCGCAGGTGACAGGAAATCACCCGACTTCTACCAGTCTAAGCAAGCTAAGCATTTCTTGACTGTGAATACCAAGGTAACAAGGATATGGTAGAACAGGGCAAACAAGGTATAATGCAGCAACGGTTGCAAACAACTCTTAAACGTAATGCATCAGTTAAAGTAAATCATTAATAAAATATTTGCAAACCGGGAGAGAAATGCTCTAGGGCTTGCCTCTTTTGAAAGAGCTTGGACAGTGGTCGAGGCACTCTGGAAGACCCTCACCGACCTCCTCGTCAGCTTCGGACACCTCCTGCTCTTGCACCTCGGGCTGCTCTTCTGGCTCCTCGGGAACTGCTACCGGAGTTACTTCTTGTGATCCTGTATGATGTGGATGTATAAGTGCTCATGCCTAGGTGCATTGTAGAGATGACATGTAATGATCATGATGAATGAGATATAGATGAACAGGTTTACTTTATTACATAACGTGGAAATAAAACTCTTCTACAAGGTAGTCTACATCATCCAAGAACATGTACTCGTATACTACTATAAACATTCTCTACCATGCCAAGTCACCACAGAAATCTAAGATGCTTCAAAGATACATCAAAGCAAATCTTATTAACTAGTCATGCATTAACAAGGTTAATTAAACCCTAATTGCAACTAGGTTTGAACAGCAACACCTATTTTGGTAGCACAAAAAAATCTGACAAAATTACAGTAGCTTACTCTCATCTAATCTAGCATGCCACAAAAATTTCATTACATTTGGAGTACTAGAACTGCCTACACAAAAATAACAATCTAGGGCCTAAAATGAGCATAAAATACTTTGTACTATGAAAAGTATCAAAAAAATAGATTTAGCATTTTTCCTACATTCTACACAATAAACAATCACTATAGAAAAATTATTATATGCATGTTTTATTCATATTTTTTCTCTCTATCAAAAATAACATTTATCAATAATAACAAGCACTTGTACTACACATCAAAATTTTTCTACAGAACTTGCATGGCACATATTTTTCTGAGAAAGTACATCACAAAATAAAATTATTGCAAGTGGAACTATATTTTTCTGAGCTTTCTATGATTTATTACATATTTATCATGAAAACAGTAATTTCAGTGATTAAATAAAAACCCTATAGAAAAGTATTTCAAACTTGACATGCAACATTTTTACATCATAGATCTGGTCTTAAGAAGTCTACCCAAATTTGTTTCACAATTTTTGAAGTCAAAATGAGCAAGTTATGAATTTCTAAAGCATTTATTTCTTTTCTAGAATTCATTTTCAAAATCCTTTTAAAACAACTCGACTGAAACTGCTACGTGCACCCGGCACAGTGCACACGCGCGCGCGAGAGGAGACAGACATGTGGGCCGCGACCCCATAGGTCAGTCACAGGGAGAGGGAGAGAGACGCCGGCGGCCACAGCTCGCCGACGGTGAGGTCTCCGGCCAGGCCAAGGTCACCATGCGGACCACCTCGATCTCGCGAACTCGATGGCACACACGCGGTGGCCAACGGAGCTCGGAGGACCGGTTGCCGCCGCCCATGGCGGAACGGTGGCGCGGGTGGTCGCCGGCCGGCCATCCCCGACCATGATATGGTCACCGGAAGGGTGCTCGAGCACCGGTGAGTCCAGGTGAACAAGACGCGCGTGCAAGAAAGGCAAAAGGTGGAGCGGAGAGGAGTGGCCCACGGAGCAGAAATCTCTGGCGAGCTCGACCATGCTCCAGTGAGCAATACCCATCGAAGGGGCCTTACCACGGGGAACTGGTGTGAGCACAGGCTGTGCGAGAGAGAGGCGGAGCTCGGGGCAAGATGGAGCGGCTCGCGGTGAGCTAGCGTGGTCAGAACGGCAACGCCGGCGATGGCGCGCGGTCTTGGTGGCGGAACCGCCGCCGCTGCTATTGTTCGTGTGAGGAAGTGGAAGAAGGAAAATGGAGGAGGCAGGAAGGAGTGGGCATGGGTTTTGAAGCCGAGCGCGCGAGGGCAGCGGGGCGCCACACGGCCGACGGCGTTGGCATGCGGCCGCCACGCGGCGGGCATGCTCTGCCGCGTCGGCCAGCGGTGCGCGCGAGCGGGAGGGAGAAGGAGACCGCACGGCGTGGGCTGGGCCGCGGGTGCGGCTGCGGGGCGCGCGCGGGGGGGAACGCTGGGCTGCTTTGGCCAGCAGGCCGAAAGGGAGGTGGCGGCCCAAAAGGTGAGGAAATACTTTTTCCTTTTATAAATAAATTTCCAGATTTTATAAATTGATTCAAATTCAAATTTTGAAGATGAAAAAGGCATTTTCACAAGTTGTCCCCAAAACAAAAGTTGTTCAAAATTTAATTCTCTACAACTTTCATTTAAGACACTTTTCAAAATTATAAACAAATTTTGAATTAATGATTTAAAGTCCAATTTTTAAATAAAACTCATTTTTCTAGCATATTTTTAAAAGCAAAATTTGGGGAGATTTTGAATACAAAAGTTGCTCCAAAAATCATGCTAATTAATTCTAAGTCATTTAAAGTTATAGACCAATAAGTTTTACCACTCTTAGCAAGCAAATGCAATAATTTAGGGTTCAAACAGATGTTTTTCACACTTTAATTTAATTTCAACTTATATTGCATGGGATAATGAACATGTTTGTGATGCTAATGCTCATGCTCATGCTTTGGGATGTTAATGCATGCTTAACACCCAGGGGTGTTACACCAGTCTGCCAATCCGAGTTTATCCCGGCTCAAATAGTGTCACTAGCTTCGCGGTCGAAAGGTACTTTATTCGAGCAACTAAATGTGAGGCATGCGTTCAACATGACAAGAGGGACAAGCAACGATCGGTCCTTAATCGACATTGACGGAATCACTATAGTCCAAAACCCTATAAGACTCCGTCCGGTCTCCGTTTATCCATCAACACTTGGTTACTTTTCAGGATAACAATTATAGCCAACCATAACTAGGTATCCACCTATATCTCGCAGGTGATCGGAAATCACCCGACTTCTACCGGTCTAAGCATGGCTAAGCAATACTCTTGATCCTAGACTAAAAATAGGATTCCAGGAATATTTATGGGACAAGGAAAAGGTATATATGCAGCAAGTGTTTCACTCAACTCCTATACTTAATGCAACAATATATAACTCATATAAAGAATTGCTTGAATAAAATAAGGGATTTAGAATGCTCCGGGGCTTGCCTCTTTCAAACGAACTAGGCTGGTGATCTACACACTCAGGCAACTCCTCTCCTTGTTCCTCTTCCTCAGGCACCTCTTGTGCCTAGAGCTCTTGTGAATCGGTCCAAGTCTGATCTTCCAGTACTGATACCGGTGACTCCTCCTGCGATCCTGTATGATGCAATTGCATAAGTAAACATGCAGACGATGCATCGGATGTGGTGGAATGCCATGATGACATGATATGCAGATGAACACATTGAAACTAATAGTATAGATTAGAGACAAAATCTTTCTACAAGGTAGTCAACATCATCCAAGAACATGTACTACAAAACATGTCATCTACTCTTATACTAGTTAGCATATAATAATCACACAAGTGTTGCTACACTTTGCTAAACCCTAATACCTTAACCTATCAAGTAACAACAGCAAGGTAGTTTGGTGCTTCAAAGATACACCAAACACTTTTTATTACTTTAATTACTAATAAAGAATAACCTTTTATTTCCTATTTAAACTAGGGTTACACATTAACACCTATCTCTGTTGCATGTAAAAATATACTAAAATTACAGTAGTATAGTCCTACTCCAAATAGCATACTAAAGAAATTTCATGGGATTTGGATAAGTAAAACAATCTATACAAAATAAACAAGCTATAGCATAATAATGAGCATGAAAATACTTTGTACTAGGAAAAATATCAAACAATAGATTTATTATTTTTCCTATGCTCTACATAGTAAACAAGCACATCACAAATTTTATCACATGCATGTGTTATACAATTTTTGCTCTCTACCAAAAATAACAAAAATCATCAATTAAAGACATTTGAACTACACCTCAATAAATTTTCATAGAACATGCATCAAATACATTTTTTCTAGAAAGTACATCACTAAAGAAGATTAATGAAATAGGAACCATATTTTTCTAATCAATATTATAATTATTAGACATTTTCTAAGATATCAGCACTTAGAAGAATTAAAAAAATCTATACAGAAAAATATCACAAAACTAATATGCAATAATTTTACATGATAGATCTACTCATGAGAAACACTACAAATTTTGTTTTATAATTTTTGGAGCTAAAATGCGCAAGTTATGAATTTCTAAAGCTTTCAAATAATTTCTGAAAAGCATTTCTTAAACTCCTTTTCAAAAATTCGTCGCTGAAAATGCTAAGTGCACCCCACGGGATCACACCCGAACCACACAGAGAGACAGACAGCCAGGACCCACGGGTCAACCGGCCCCACATGGCAGCCACAGAGAAAGGGGGAGAGGTTTGACCGGCGAGATCTCACCGTCGGTGAGGTGGCCGGCGACAAGACCACCACCAACACACTCCCCGCGACAAGGCGAAGCTGGTGGTGCCCAGAACGTGGCCAGACGAGCTCGGCATTGAGCTCGCTGGCGCGAATGGTGGGGCGGTGGCGCTGGCGCACGGTGGTCGGCCGGTGAAAGTCATGGTGGCGGCTAATAGAGCGCGCGCGAGATCCGTGAGGTGGAGGCTGATGTAAAAAGGGGAAAATGGAGGGAGAAAGGAGACGGAGGAGCTCCGGCCACGCTCGGACCGTACCTGCGGCCATGGCGCGGCGGTGGAGGGAAACGCCCAAATTTGGCCTCACCTTTGCTCGAGTGGCGGAAATGGCGCGAGCACTAGGTGGAGGGAGGGCGAGGCGGGGCTGAGGCCGGGAGGAATCGACCGAAGACGCGCTCGTGGGGGCGTGCGGTGGTGGCGGAGCGACGATGGCGAGCGGTGGCGTGAGCGTCCACCATGGCTCCACGGCTGCTGCTGGCGAGAGTGAGCGAGAGGGAAATGAGGCGAGGGAGGAAGCAGGGGCGCGGGCATGGCGCCTTGAGTCCGAGCGCGCGGGGGCTACCAGAGGGTGTGTGGCACGCGGCGTCGGCGGCGTACGGCCACGCGGTGGCTGGCTTCTGCCGCGATCGCCACGGGCGCGTGCGCGCGCGGCGCGGGAGGATGCAGGCGCGGACGCGGGCTGGGCCGGCTTGAGCAGGCGGGCCGGAAGTGGGGCGTAGGCCCAGCAAGCTGAAAATTCCTTTTTTTATAAACCAAATTCTAGATTTTCTAATTCATTTCAAATTTGAATTTTGAAGATGAAAAAGACATTTTCAAAAGTTGACCTCAAAACAAAAGTTGTTCAAAATTTAATTCTCTACAACTTTTATTTAGGGCATTTTTCAAAATTCCAAACAGGTTCTGAATTAATGATTTAAAGTCAAATTTTTGAATAAAAACTCATTTTCCTAGAATATTTTTAAAAGCAAAATTTGGGGACATTTTGAATACAAAAGTTGCTCCAAAAATCATGCTAATTAATTCTAGGTTATTTAAAATCACAGCCAAGCATGTTTTACAACTCTAGCAAGCAAATGCAACAAGTATGTTTCAAAAAGATGTTTTTCACACTTCAATTTAGTTTTAACTTATATTGCATATGATTATGAAATGCATGTGATGCTAATGCTCATGCTTTGGGATGCTAATGCATGCTTAACACCCAGGGGTGTTACAGCCCTCCCCCCTTATAAGAATCTCGTTCTGAGATTTTGAGTTATAAACCACTTGTTGTAAAATTCTTTATAAGCGGTTTGCAGATATTCTCCTGTTTCCCACGTCACATCACTCTCATCGTGATGACTCCACTGAATCTTGTAAGTTGTCACCACTTTATTCCAAGTGACTCGGTCCTTAGTATCTAACACTCGAATCGGTTGCTCACGGTATTCCAAGTCTGCTTTGATCTGAATACCCTGAGGTTCTATTCTCTCTTTCGAAACACACAGATACTTCTTCAACTGTGATACATGGAAGACTAGAAAGATGAAACTCATCGCTTCTGGTAACTGCAGCTTATAAGCCACAGGACCCTTCTTCTCTATGATCATATACAGTCCTACAAATCTAGCAGCAAGTTTCTTCTTGATTCCAAATTGTTTCTTCTTCATTGGGGTAACCTTCAAATAGACATAGTCACCCACTTGAAATTCTAGCGGTCTTCTCCTCTTATCTGCATAATTCTTCTGACGTGATTGTGTAGCTTGCATGTTTTGTTGGATGATATAGACCTTTTTCTCTGCCTCATCCACAAAATCAATCCTGTAAAACCTACTTTCTCCAGGTTCCACCCAATTTAACGGTGTCCTACATTTTCTACCATACAGGACTTCAAATGGTGCCATCTTGGTACTCTCTTCATAACTATTGTTGTAAGCGAACTCTACCAAAGGTAACCATGATTCCCATGAACCTCTGGATGATAACACGCAAGCTCTAAGCATATCTTCAAGAACAGCATTAACTCGCTCGGTTTGCCCATCTGTCTGCGGGTGGTAAGCTGTACTACGAATCAAACTAGTACCCAATCCTTTATGAAGATGCTCCCAAAAATGAGTGGTAAACTATGAACCACGGTCAGACACGATAGTCTTTGGTATACCATGTAATCGGACAATCTCAGCAATATACCATGTAATGAGGTGGTCGAAAAGTTGTCTTAACTGGCAAAAAGTGAGCTGATTTGGTAAGGCGGTCTACAATTACCCAAATCGAATCATTTCCTTTTGGTGTGGTGGAAAGACCAGTGATAAAATCCATACTTATATCATCCCATTTCCAATCTGGTATAGATAGGGGTTGCAATAGTCCTACGGGTCTCATGTGAAGAGCTTTCACTCTGCAACACATGTCGCAACGGGCAACACACGCTGCAATCTCCTTTTTCATCTTGGTCCACCAATAACGAGGTCTCAACTCTTGGTACATTTTACTACTTCCAGGATGGATAGATAGCTTAGAATGATGAGCTTCATCCATCAATTTGTTCTTGAGCTCTCGATCCTTGGGTACTACCAGGTGGTCCTTAAACCATAATACTCCTTGGTCATCCACTGTAAAGTGTTTGGTCGGTTCCTTCTTTATTTTCTCCTTGATATGAAATATTTCCTTATCTGTTTTCTGCCCTTCAATGATTTTGCTCTCCAAAGTACAACTGATCTAAATGTTATGCAACACAGCAGGATGCAATAAATTGAACCCATCTTCAAACAATGGTTGTACAACAATAAAATGTTGCTTCTTATTTAGGGCATCTGCTACTACATTAGCCTTCCCTAGATGATAGTGCACATTCAGATTATAATCCTTTATCAGCTCTAACCACCTTCGTTGATGCATATTCAACTCAGACTGAGTAAAGATGTACTTGAGACTCTTATGATCTATAAAGATATTACACACATTTCCTAGCAAGTAGTGTCTCCAAATCTTTAGAGCATGCACAACTGCTGCAAGCTCCAAGTCATGTGTAGGATAATTAACCTCATGCTTCCTCAATTGATGTGAGGCATAAGCAATGACCCTTCCATCTTGCATTAGCACACATCCTAACCCATTCTTAGATGCATCACAAAACACATCAAATGGCTTTTCTATATCTGGTTGTGCTAGAACAGGAGCAGTGGTTAGCAATTTACGCAAGGTGCAGAAAGCTGCCTCACACTCCTTTGTCCAGGCAAACTTATGATCCTTCTATAGCAGACTTGTCATTGGCTTGGCAATCTTCGAGAAATCCGGTATGAAGCGACGATAGTAACCGGCTAAACCAAGAAAACTTCGGACCTCATGAACTATGGTTGGTGACTTCCAATCCATCACCTCTTCTACGTTACTAGGTTCTACTAAAATTCCACTTTTAGATGACACGTGACCAAGAAAAGGAATTATCTTAAGCTAGAACTCACACTTACTAAACTTAGCATACAGCTGATGCTCTCTGAGTCTAGTCAAGACAATCCTAAGATGCTCTGCATGATCTTCTTCGTTCTCTAGGTATATTAGGATGTCATCAATGAACACAATCACAAACTTATCCAACTTTGGCATAAAGACGGAATTCAACAGATACATAAAGTATGCAGGAGCATTTGTCAATCCGAAGGACATGACAAGATACTCGTATAAACCATATCTGGTAGAAAACGCAGTCTTAGGTATATCTTGCAGTCTAATCTTATTCTGATGGTACCCTGATCTCAAATCTATCTTAGAGAACACTTTGGCTTTAGACAATTGGTCAAACAAGATATCAATCCGAGGTAGAGGATACTTGTTTTTAATTGTCACTGCATTCAGTGGCTGATAATCCACGCACATACGTAAGGAGTTATCCTTTTTCTTCTTTACGAACAGTGCGGGACATCCCCATTTAGATGAACTGGGATGAATCAAACCCTTCTTCAACATATCTTGGAGTTGTTTCTTCAACTTGGCTAACTCATTGGGAGGCATCCGATAAGGCCTTCTTGAGATCAGTGGTGTTCCAGGGATTAACTCAATGGCAAACTCAACATCTCGGTTCGGTGGAAGACTAGGTAACTCATCTAGAAACACGTCCGGAAAATCACATACTACTGGAATCTTGGCTATAAGAGTAGTTTGGACGGCACAAGTTGTACTGGCTAAATCCATTTTCCAAGGTAGGATCACCTAAAAGGTGCCTTCTCCAATAGGTTCCTTAAGAGAAATACTTCTTCCTCCAACATCAATTACTACTCCCATCGTATTCATCTAGTTCATTCCCATAATCACATCCAAAACTAGTCCTGGCATGACTATCAAATTAAGCTTATATTATCTGTTCGCTATGTTCAGGGTTACCCCTTGGATTATCTGATTAGTCAATAGATCAGCCCCTGCTGAACTTATCTGATAAGCACATTCCAATTCAACTATCTTTTGCTCATACCTCTTAACAAATGCTTGACTTACAAATGAATGAGATGATCCGGAATCAAACAAAACTACTACAGGATGATTGTTGATAGAAAACATACCAGCTATCATAGGTTCTCCTTCTGGGATGTCATCAATGGTGGTGTGGTGCACACAAGATTGATACTACGTCTGCTGCTTCTTGGGATAGGGGCAAAACTTCACAAAGTGCCTAGGTTGGTTGCAGTTGAAACACGGCCCCCTTACTTGAGTCACAGCTCTAGGTGAACTACCTTGTCCTGCCTTAGCTTGTGGCAATGCCATCTTGAATGGCTTCTGGTTCCTCTGAGGTTGCTGAGCATTCTGACTCTTCCGCTGGGGTGGCCTGAACCTTGCACCAGGGGCAGGCGAACGATACGCGGGACAATTTGCCATTGGGGCCCTAGGCTGGGACAGACCTGACTCAAAAGCTCTCTTACGAGTCTTGGACGCAGCATACACATTATTGTTCATCTCTTGCTTCAAGCAGTCACTAACAAAGTCATTGAAACCAGTTCTCATGTTGGTACCCACGTGTTTCATTATCTTGGGATTTAGACCCCTCTTGAAACTAGCAATCTTTTTGGCATCAGTATTCACCATGTCAGAGGCATGGTGGCTTAGATTGTTGAATGCAAGCAGATATTGGGTCACGGTCTTCGTGCCTTGATTTAGTGCCAAAAATTCTCTGAGCTTCATTTCTGTCAGACTAGGTGAATGTACACTCCACGAAAAGCTTTAGTGAACTCCCTCCAAGTGATGTGGCCATGGGGGGAAAAGTGGTGCGGTGGTGCTTCCACCACATCCCTGTCGGACCTTGAAGCTGATGAGCTACGTACTCGGTCTTCAGTACTTCCGTCATCCTCAAAACGTGAAACTTGTCTTCCATTGTATTTATCCACTCTTCTGCATCCAAGGGTTCAATGGCTTCCTTGAAAAATGGTGGATGGGTGTCTGTTGATGCAAAAGTAGATCTGCAAACACAAAGGGCTAATACCCGAAATCGATATCCAAAGCGTGCCAGTCGATTTGATCTGTTAATCGACAAGGATGAAGATACGAGCACTTTGGTCCTGACAACAGCGATACGCCCGGAAGTCATGGCCAAGAGGTACTCACGCGGAACTCGAGGATCGCCGAAGATTGCATTGGAGCAATGCAACTCACCGAATCGATGAGAACTCGTAAAAAAGAAAAATATGCAAATTGACGAAGTCGTCGAAAGTAGATGTAAATAAGAATAAAAGCTGTTTTTGATGTATTGATTGATCTCTTTTTTTACATTGCCCTTCACCCTATATTTATATCCTGATCTATAGAAACATAACCAAATACGACTAGGACACTAAATCCAAATCTATGGAAACACATGACTTTGATACAACTCAGACTCTAATAAACGTATATAAGGAAATTAACTCCTATCTTATTCCATAGTCCGCCTCAGTCACGATGGTATTCTCATCGACCTCCTTTTTATCGGCACAATCCCTGTTCCATCGGCACAATCCCTGTTCCATCGGCAGCAACCTTCAAGTTCCTTCCATCGGTACATTACCTGTTTTATCGGCAGCAGTCTTCAAACCATCTTTCATCGGCATCGGCAATAATACCCTTAACCTTATTGGCAACATTTCAATTTGAACCCATACGCCGCTACCACTCATAAGCAAACACATTTTCATCAGCTATCAATCTACACAATAATCTTTCCTCTGCTGATTAGCCCTTCCTGACCATCTTGACACGTGCTAAAAAACGATGTCAACAGTGTCCATGAAATCCTTGAAACTGCTATACTGGTTTGCTTCATGCCCACCCAGGTTGGCTCCACGGCAGGTGTTATCCGCAATACTGCGCAATGTAGCTTCCATATTCTGCTGCATGTTCTCCATGTTGTGTTGACTTCTGAGGAACTATGTGAAGAACTGTTCTGCGGTGTACGGTGGAGGAGGAGGCGGTGGTGGATCACGGTCCTCATTTCTAGCGGCACTACCACCAGCCTCAGTGGCATCATACACGGTGCGACGAGTGTTCGGCATCTGCATATTTCAGCAACAGTAATTATTAGGTGATGTTATAGAAATCGCAAGTGAATGAAAAATTATACCATATAGAATTCACTAGAGAGAATAAATTCATACAATAAAATAGGGGCACAATAAGTCATTCCAATTAACACAACATCACTAATTAGATTACTAAAGCGCACACATCGCATCCATTACAACCAAATTGCCAGCATACATACACTGGACTTTTGACGTTTGAATATCGCCACAAACACATCCAAGTTTTCCAACATTACATCAAAGCCTTAGTATTTCTACTCATTATTACATGCCTAACGTGCCAACCAAGCAAAAGATCATTGCAAATGAAACCCTAGTAGCTAGCGCAACAACTACTAGTCTACTCCTTATGGTCGCTGTCTAAGTCAGAGATGTTGGCGTTGTCGCCATCCACAGCATCGTCGCCATCCTCAGTAGGTGCTTCAGGCTCTTCGGGATCTTCGTCCTCATCTAGATCCATCTCTGCCGCACCAGGAGGAACATAGGGGTAGAGCTGGCTGTTCAGCCGATGAACCTCTTCATGTATGTTGTCATTGTACTCCTCTGCATTGGCCAGCTGCTGCTCTAACTCAAACTGTCGAGCCCTCAGAACATTCTCTATAGACCAGGCTTCATTCCTCTGATGGAGCACATGAGTCAACATGCGCTCAGCGTTCCTGTTAGCGGTGGTCAGACATCCAACCTGCTCTCTCAGTGCACGTACGTCTCCCTCAAAGACCACATTCCTCTAGGTAGCTTGATCCCTCTAACGAGTCAACTGCGCCATCTCTGCAGTGAGCCTCTCAATCTTGGCATCGTGATCCCTCTGAAGCTGACGTCGGTCATCGCGAGCCTGACCCAGAGCACCAGACACACGTCGCAGGCTACCTTCCACTCCATTGAAGGTCTTCGTCATTGTGAACATGGCACTCATGGCAGGGTTATCACTGTTCTGTGCTTCTACTACACTAATCTCCAGGGACCTTCCTCTTGCCTGCTGCCATGATTCAATGGAGGGGTTGCCCCTCGGAAAGACTCCAACTATAGCTGCTGCCAACTCCTAAGGAAAATGATCCATGATATCCCTTAGTATCCCAAGGGCTGCCCTCTCAGTGGCTTCTTCAGCGGTCCTGCCAGTTGACTCATAACGCTAACCAGTCCACTTAGAACCATCACCTCTGGGACGAACAACGGCTTCCACAGTAACCAAAAGACCTTCCCCCAACCTCTCATTTGCCCAGAAGTAACGGGGCTCCATTCCATCAGGATAGCCAACATAGCTGAGTACTCTCCACAAGAGTGTGGGCATCCCAAACTCTCCAAGGAACGTGTGACGCTGACGAGTGCATGAGGCAAGCTGATGATGGGGAGCTCTGCCTGTGGACTTGTGAGCTGTCTGCTTGGTGCGTGTCATCTGTATCAAAATTTTATTACCCCCGTGAGAACAGATTTTAAGTTGTCATTTTTATCAAAATGGAATAATCAACTTATAAGGGGAGGAACAATGCCATGAATGAAATGCACAAACATGATGCATGCACGTTTCGTACGTCCTCACAAACTTAGAGAATAACAATTACTAGCGGCATAGATGGTGGCATACAACGATCTCTCGTACACATAGCTATTACGTACTACCTGATAGCGTTGTTATGTACCTGTAGAAAACCACTTCAGCCCAAACCCTAACAGTATGAAAAATATGCACAAAAGCAGTAAAGTAAGCTACTCGCTCTACACGCATCCCCAGATACGAGTATAATGGTAGCAACTACCTGAATCATCATCCTATTGACGGCATCATCACCACATGACAGAATTCCCACACATTGGATACCTTTATACAAACATGCATATGACACGTAAGTGTTTTGGCATCATATAAGCACTTCTCTAGATCGGCAGTGTATCTGACCATGCTCTCACAACTCTCACTTACCAAGGCATAGAGGCAATTGATCCATATATTACCACTCAAGTGAATGGCACTCATACAATAGCACGCCGTATGAGCAACGAATTAAAAATATGATGCAGAACCCCCATGTCAGTACTTAAATAAGCCACCTAGAGTCCTTAACTGTGCATAAAGGATATGACCACTAGCACACTATTAAGTTTTAAAACTTGTTTTAAACATAGTTTTGTTTGAAATACCCATGTGAACAGTAACGTGCTAGACCATGCTCTGATACTAGCTGTAATGGATCAACATGATTATACAAGATTAAGTAAGAAAATCTTCCGCCGAGGCCGATAATTTACAAAACTTAAGCCTGTACAACCCGAGATTCTATGAAATCATGAAGGATTTCTAACCAACCAACATTCCAACCAAGATCGTACTGATTTAGCAGCCACCGTCACATGGTACATAAAGTTCGCAACGACAGTTGAATACATCGGAGTTCAGAATATAAAGTTATTACAACATGAGTTCAAATTAACATAGCAGAAGCAAGTAGTTTTAAAACCACACACACACTTAGTTCAGATACAGTGCCAGCAGGTAGTCATAATCCACAAAAGCAGGGGATAAGATAGATGGAGTGACCATTGCCATTGGTCCTAGTTGTCTCCCATCGCCGGGTACAAACAGTTGACGCAGTACCCATAGTACATCTGACCATCTGCAACAACAATGGGAACAACGCCCTGAGTACAAGAAGGTACTCAGCTAGACTTACCATCATAAAACAGAAATAAATGACACCAAGGAGTATGCAAGGCTTTTATAAAGTGTACTGGCTTGACTGGTTTTGCAGAAAAGCATAAGTTATCATCTATGAACCATTTAAAATATAAGCATCGACTTAATTATACCTGATTAATCTAAGTAAGCACCTATGCTAGAGCAATCAATTGATTAACCATTAACATCAAAGGTTACCATATCAGGTTTAGCTTTTCCAACATCATTCATATAACCATTCGTGTTTCATTATTATTACTATGATGTTGCAGCTTGAGTCAAGTGCTCACTATCCAGGAGCGATGGCGATTCAAATAGGTTGCTAACCAGCTGCTGATTTATTCCTCACGCAAACCACGCTTCTCCCGTCAGGGTCGCTTAGATCATCAATGACACTTTCCAAGTAGCCGCGGGATAATAGTCATGGACCGCACTACCCAGGGACTGCCCGACTGCCAGGACGCACCTTGGGCTCACTCTTCACGTCCCTATCATACCCCCTTCAGCACCAGTCTGACAATCTGAGTTTATCTCGGCTCAAATAGTGTCACTAGCTTCGTGGTTGAAAGGTACCTTATTCGGCCAGCTAAATGTGAGGCATGCGTTCAACATGACAAGAGGGACGAGCAATGATCGGTCCTTAATCGACACAGATGGAATCACTATAGTCCAAAACCCTATAAGACTCCGCCCGGTCTCCGTTTATCCATCAACACTTGGTTACTTTTCATGATAACAATTATAGCCAACCATAACCAGGTATCCACCTATATCTCGCAGGTGACCGGAAATCACCCGACTTCTACCGGTCTAAGCATGGCTAAGCAATACTCTCCATCCTAGACTAAAAATAGGATTCCAGGCATATTTATGGGACAAGGAAAAGGTATATATGCAGCAAGTGTTTCACTCAACTCCTATACTTAATGCAACAATATATAACTCATATAAAGAATTGCTTGAATAAAATAAGGGATTTAGAATGCTCCGCGGCTTGCCTCTTTCAAACGAACTAGGCTAGTGATCTACGCACTCAGGAAACTCCTCTCCTTATTCCTCTTCAGACGCTTGTGAATCGCGCAATTGTGGTGGACAACAAGCGCAAGGAGATGGATGCCAAGAGGAAAAGGCTTCAGGCATAGGCCTCTGGTAGCAACACTCATCAGCATACTAGTTTCCAGCAAGGTAATTAGCAGAGGTATCCACTTGGTCAATGGAATCATGGTCAATTTTTTACACGCAATCAGTTCCCACAACATCCCTCGTACCATCCATAGAATGTCAACTAATGCCCTTAGCAGCAGAATGGGAATCAGTCTTCTCGTTAGGGCCCATCCAACAACACTCCTATGAAGACTAGTGTTCCTAATACCCCCAATAGGTATTTTTGATGTGGTAAAGAGGGTCATTTGTCTTACAATTGCCCTAAGAAGCCTAACCAGCAGACCCCCCCTAGAGACAGAGCAGTCATCAGAAGCCAGTGCTCAACACTAGAAAGGTGAATCACGTGTCTCAAGAGACAGCAGCGAAGGAACCAGAAGTTATTCTTGGTACATTCGATGTCCATTCCACTCCTGCCACTGTTCTTTTCGATTCTAGAGCATCGCATTCTTTCATATCACAAGCATTTGTTAGAACACATAGAATTCCTTTGTGTGCCATGAAGAACTCTATATTAGTAAATTCACCTAGTGGAAGCATGCTAGCATCTTATCGTTGCCTCCCGATTAGTCTCATTTTAAGGGGGTAGAATTTAAAGTGAGCCCTATAGTATTGAGAATAGCTGGGATTGATCTCATATTGGAAATGGATTGGATGATGCAACAACAGGCAGTGATTCCAGGCAAGGAGAAATCAGTAGCTTTGACCACACCGATAGAGATAGAATTAGTGTTGAGGTGATAGTGCAAAAGCAGCAGACTGCTACAGTGAGCTAGCTTAATGATGGTGCTAGCAAGGAGGACCCAATTGTGGAAGAATTCCTTGATGTGTTTCCTGATGAATTGCCAGGTATGCCACCTGACCGTGACATTGAGTTTATTATTGAATTATTACCTGTAACTGCACCTATAGCTAAGCGTCCATATAGAATGGGGTAGATGAATTAGGGGAACTTAAGAAACAAATCAAGGAGTTGCAGGATAAAGGTTTCATTCATCCTAGTTCTTCACCTTGGGGAGCACTAGTGATTTTTATAGACAAGAAAGATAGAACCTAGAGGATTGTGTGGATTACCGGTCACTTAATGAGGTCACCATTAAGAATAAGGATCCGTTGCCTAGAATCAATGAATTGTTTGATCAATTGTGAGGTGCTTGTGTGTTTTTCAAGATTGATCTTCGTTCTGGTTATCACCAATTGAACATTCGTGCTAGTGATATACCAAAGACAGGCTTTACCACACGGTATGGTTTATATGAGTACATAGAGATGTCTTTTGGTCTGACTAATGCCCCTGCATGCTTTATGGACTTGATGAACAAAGTGTTCATGGAATATCTAGACAAGTTTGTAGTGATATTCATTGATGATATCCTAGTATTCTCCAAGATTGAAGTAGAGCGTGTTGAACATCTGAGGTTGGTTTTGCAGAAGCTCAGAGAACACAAGTTATATGCTAAGCGAAGCAAGTGTGAGTTTTGGTTGAAGGAAGCTTTGTTTCTAGGCCATGTTGTCTCGAATGATGGAATATCAGTAGATCCTAGCAAAGTGAGGGATGTACTAAATTGGAAACCACCAACCAATGTGGGAGAGATTCGTAGTTTCTTGGGTTTGGCTGGATATTATAGAAGGTTCATAGAGGGGTTTTCCAAGCTTGCTAAGCCTATGACCTCTCTGTTAGAGAAGAATGCTAAATTTGTATGGTCTAACAAGTGTTAGACTAACTTTGAAGAGTTGAAGAAGAGATTGACTATAGCTCTAGTATTTGTTTTGCTCGATTTGAGCAAGAACTTCTCAATCTATTGTGATGCATCTCGTTTGGGTCTTGGATGTGTGCTTATGAAAGAAGGAAGAGTAGTGTCCTATGCATCTCAACAATTGAGAAAGCATGAGCTAAATTATCCTACTCATGACTTGGAGTTAGCTGCGGTGGTTCATGCTTTGAAGATATGGAGACACTATCTGATTGGACATAAGAGTGATATATACACTGACCATAAGAGTTTGAAGTACATCTTTACCCAGTCAGATCAGAATTTGAGGCAGCATAGATGGTTGGTGTTGATCAAAGATTATGATCTAGAGGTACATTACCATCCTAGAAAGGCTAACGTTGTTGCTGATGCTCTTAGCAGGAAAAGTTATGGTAATGGAGTGCAAGTAATGCCCATGTCAAGAGAATTGTGTACTAAGTTTACATAGTTAAATTTGGCTTTTGTTACTAATACAATAGAGTTACTGATTGAACCAACCTTAGAGCAGGAGATACGCAAGAGTCAAATGCAAGATGCGAAACTAAAGGAGATCGCAGATAATATAGTGAAGGGCAAATTGCCAGGATTCCATAAGGATGATAACGGTACTCTATGGTTTGGAAAAAAGGCTATGTGTGCCTGAGGATAAGGCTATAAGAGAGGCAATTCTGCGTGAAGCTCATGAGTCAGCTTATTCCATACATCCTGGAAGTACCAAGATGTATCTGGATCCAAAAGAGAAGTATTGGTGATACGGATTAAAGAGAGATGTTGCTGAATATGTTGCCTTATGTGATACCTATCAAAGGGTGAAAGCTGAGCATCAAAGAACTATAGGATTGTTATAGCCTATGCAGGTACCCTGAATGGAAATGAGAAGAAGTTGGTATGGAGTTCATTGTTGGTTTGCCACATACTCGAAGAGGGTATGATTCGATTTGGGTGATAGTAGATCGTCTAACAAAGGTTGCTCATTTTCTGCCAGTCAAGACTACGTATAGCTATGAAAAGTTGGGTGAATTGTATATGGAAAGAATAGTGAGTCTACATGGAGTTCCTAAGAAGATTGTGTCCGATAGGGGTACTCAGTTTACATCTCATTATTGGCAGAAGATACACAAATCTTTAGGAACCAAGTTGAACTTTAGTACAACCTACCATCCACAGACAGATGGACAGACTAAGAGGATTAGGAGGATATGTTGAGAGCTTGTGCATTACAATATGGTACTAGTTGGGATAAGAGTTTGATGTACGCAGAGTTCTCTTATAACAATAGCTACCAGAAGAGTCTTTAGATGGTATCATTTGAGGCTCTGTATGGACGGAAGTGTAGAACCCCATTGTTCTAGAATCAGATGGGGGAAAGTCAAGTGTTTGGACCTGATGTACTTAAGGATGCGGAGAAGAAAGTAAGGATTATTAGAGATAATCTGAAAATCAAGTGTTTGGACCTAATGTTAGCCACTCAACTTGCCATGCCACTCTTCACCCGTTCTAGAATCAGATGGGGGAAAGTCAAGTGTTTGGACCTGATGTACTTAAGGATCCTGACAGAAAAGTTATGCTGTTACACAAAGGAGAGAGTTGACTTTTGAAGTAGGGGATCATGTCTACTTAAAAGTGTCACCAATGAGGAGTGTGAGAAGGTTTAATATGAAAGGAAAGTCAGCACCAAGGTATATTGGGCCTTTTAAGATTCTAGAGAGACGTGGTGAAGTGGCATATCAGTTGGAATTACCAGAATCTTTGGCAAGTGTACATGATGTATTCCATGTGTCTTAGTTAAAGAAATGTTTGTGAGTACCTAACGAGCAGATCCTGTTAGAGGAGCTCACTATTAAGGATGATCTCACCAATGAGGAATACCCAGTAAATATTTTGGAAATAGCGAAAAGAGTGACTAGGAGACGGGTAATAAAGATGTGTAAAGTTCAGTGGAATTGATTCACAGAAGCAGAGGCTACATGGGAAAGGAAAGAGGATCTGAGGAAAACATACCCGCAACTATTTGAGTAAGCATTGCTCGAATCTCAAGGATGAGATTCATTTTAAGGGGGGTAGAATTGAAACACCCTAAATTTTGGCATTACTTAAAATAGGCAAAAAATGATTTATTGGTGTATTTTGTGAGCATACAAACTAGAAAAGTAAATAACTTTTATTAATTTAAAATCAAATATAAGGCTAGAAATATGTATGTGCATTCATGCTAGTGCATTTATTCTTTTGTACTGTGTGGTTTTACCCAAAGGTAGAGGGCAATTGAAATTCTTTTGAAAGTGGATTTGAAAAGCTTTGAGAAATAAAAGAAAAAGGAAATTTAGTTCTCCCTTCTCCCTTCTTGGTTTTTGGCCCAAGCAGCCCAGCTGCTCTCTTCTCCCCTCTCATGGCCCGTAGCGGCTTCGAGGCCCAGGAAACAGGCCAGCCCGTTTCCACCTTGTAGCCGCAGCACCGTTGTCACCTTCGTAAGCCTTCACCTCATCACTCGG
This sequence comes from Saccharum hybrid cultivar R570, assembly GCA_038087645.1. Lineage (NCBI taxonomy): Eukaryota > Viridiplantae > Streptophyta > Magnoliopsida > Poales > Poaceae > Saccharum > Saccharum hybrid cultivar. Next base: position 2,072,049 of record JAQSUU010000293.1, read on the forward strand.
CCCACTTCCCCTTTCCCCACTCTGCGTCTTGGGCTGAGTCTAGGCCACAGCCTAGCAACCCGTGCGTGCTCTCCTTTCTCTATTCGACTGACACCATGACCCCACGCCATGAGTCGCTGCCTCCCTAGACCCACGTGACCGCGACACCACGTCATCATCCTCCTCATGCCATCAGGTCAGCGCCTTCCGTACTCATCGCCACCCAAAATCCCCTCAAATCTCCACCCTTCCTTTCTCAGCGCAGCCTCAAGGCTATATAAGCCAAGCCCGTGCCTCTCTATTCCATCTTGCTCCCTCACCGCGACCGCATTGATCCTGTGGCACTTGCGCACATCGCATAACCCTAGCCACCCACAATCCCAAGTTGCGCATCACCTTGGGACTATCCTCGTCTCTGATTTCACCCTAGGTGAGCTCGCCGTGTTCTGCACTCCTTCCCCATGTTTTCTGTTTGTTGAATGGTGCTCGAAATCACCGAAACAATGAACTCCCGCAAGGTCTCTATTTTTTCTGGCCATGGTGCCACCGCCTGGGCTTGCCGCGGCGTATTCTCTCTCTCTCACCCTCGTGCATTAGATCTGGACCGTCTAGGTCTAATCGGACGGTCAATATTTCATGATACCCTTTCGCGTGTAAATTTTGCATAAGAGACCTAGCACTTTTCTAGAATACAACCCGCGGTCCAAAATGAAAACTGTTAATACATTTTTCTATTCTAAAAGCGTAGTTCGATTTCAGTAGATTCAAAAATACGTTTTCTCTATTTACAGATTTGCGATCGATCTTATTTTGCTCGTAGAATCTCTGTTTTAACTCCGATTTGACCCATTCAAGTTGCGTTAGATCCGTAATCACATAATCTACATGTTAGTACTACTGTTAATTATGTTTTCAACTTTTTAATTTTATGCTTAAATTAAATCTATTATTGAATTAGGGAAAATCTTGTTTAATTCATAACTTCGTCGTTCTAGCTCCGTTTTTCATGATCTTCGCGTCTGTGTGATCCTAGCGAGTTGTAGATTCATTCTAAAAACTTTTTATCTTATTTTATTACTATTGGTGTACTATTCTAATTATATCCTTATTTGTTTTGCATGATTGCTTTTGGATGAATGTTGTTGATATGTTGATCGAGTATAGATGGTGAGCAATTTGTTGGTTACCAAGAGTTTTTCTATGAGCAGGATCATTAGGACTAGTTTGATCAAGGCAAGTATAGCATGGGATTGTCCTTGTTATCCTATTCACAATAAACAATTATATTCATTATGCATTATTCCCTTGTTAAGGATGACTTAGTTTTGATCCATTACCTTGGCACCCATGATGTTGCATTGAGTAGCTTTGCTAGTGTTGAACATGAACTATGATCTTGTAAATTGATTAATAGAATATGTAACAAACATTAAAAGATGACTTTTTGGTAACCTACTTAAAGGGGGCTAGAGCATTGGGATGTTTTTATGGTGCTCTAGTTTCTCTCCATAAGGACTCATCTGTAAGCGAATATCCGGGACTTACAGTACAACTATGAGGGCTACATGGCTCTGGCTTTAGTCATATATAAGGACCTTTTCTAGCTTGTTAGTGGTAACCTTTTTGGCATAAGAATGGCTTGACGAATCAAGTATAGTGCAGCCTCTATCCTTATGTGTATAGGTTGCGCGTCATTGTGCCATATGAAAGGGGGGCTCTACATCTGTTTGTCAAGTGAATCTAATGGCCCTAACTTCTTAGATGAACCTTTGAAAGACTTCATAGTGTTACCTTGCCTGCTCCCCTTGGAAGTGTTTTGAGAGTAATTAACCTAGGCATATGGGTTACATGACTCATAGTGAAAGTGTACAACATCTGAAAGAGTGTACAACTATTATGACAACTGTGCTCATGGTCATGAGTGGCCTTGGACCCTTATGGAATAGTTGATCACTAATGATTAATATGTTTTTGCTATTCGTTATTCATTTTACATTGATTATATGTTTATTGCAAGTTGAGACAACTTGATGCCAACTAAAAGCTACATGCTATTAAACCAATGTCATGCCTTTGAGCCTCATGAACCCCATGTTACACTTGTTGAGTACAAGATATACTTACGCTTGTTTATTTTCTTATTTGGATAAAAATCCTAGATGGGTAACAGATGGTGCAAATTATGACTACTACTTCTACTTCCCTGAGGATTACTAGTCTTGCGGTCAACCAGTCAATGTGCTTGTGCATGGAGCTACCACAAGAGAGTTATCTTTTTATTTCCTCTATAATTGTGTAAAGACTATGTGATGATAATCATGATGTAATAACATTTCTGATGATACTCTCTTTAATTTGTCGGCTTATATGTGATTGATCTCTGGGCGCACAAAAGATTATGCATTCCATTTGGTTCTAAAAATGGGTGTGACAATTTTGGAGTGTCATGAAGAACAAAAATCAAGGTCATCATCTTCGAGACCAGAGAATACACCCGAAGAATAACTCAACTGGAGAAGTCCAGTTTGGTGGACTTAAAATTCCTAAACCCTACATCGGAGGTAACTCAGTAGTTATCCGTAATTTAATTTTTCATATTGCGTTTACATATTTACTTTTTCAATGAGTGCATTAGAAAATAAAATAAAAATTCCTATCATGGCATAGTAAAAGTTAAAGTCCCATGTAATTAATATTTACAGAGCGTAAAACCCCCCATAAGTAGTATTTACTGTGGTGGTAGGAAGAACACAAAAAATACCATCATTAGAATTCTTATTTCTCGTAGTTTCATAAAAGTAATTTTGTTTTGCATACTTATGTGTTTATACGGTATAAATACAGGAGACATGTGGGGCCCACTCAACCACAACCTATCACCTCACATCTACTCACCTTATCACCCTCTATTATTTCCCATTCACCTCCACTACCATCCATTTCATCCTATCACGTCGTTGAAGGGTCGAGATGGTGGACTAGAGGGGGGGTGAATAGTCCTTTCTAAAACTTAATTGCGTTGGCTAACCGAAACAAGTGCATAATTAAATCTACGGTCTAGCCAAGACTACACCCCTCTATCTATAACTCTAGCACCTTATAAAAGATCCTAATCAAGCAAATAGGGTGCCTTCCTAGCAAGAGCCCACCTAAACAATTCTAGCTTGTAAGGTCCCACAAACCTATGCAACTAGTACTTCAAGCACTGGGGAGCTCCTACACAATTCTAGTAAGCAAAAGCACAAAGCTCCTAGGCTCACTAGCAACGCTCAATAACAAGGCAACCAATGTCAAATTAGAGAGCACAAATTACTTAGCTACACAAACTAAGCAATGTGACAAACAAGGTTATACAAACCAAATTAGCCATGCAAAGGGGATACTTCTAGCTACACAAGCAAGAAGATATCTAGATAGCTACACGAGCACAACTAGATACAAGAGCAACAACCCAAGCAAGGTATATATGAAGGTAAATACAAGCTTGTGTTGCATGAAGGCAAACCACCGAGAAGAGTAGACAATGTTGACACGGTGATTTTCTCCCGAGGTTCACTTGGTTGCCACCAAGCTACGTCACCGTTGTGTCGACCAACACTTCGTGGTTCAGTGGCTATCTGTAACACCTCAGGTGTTTAGCTCCATAATTGCATTGCATTGCATGAGCATAAGCATGCATCATTTCATGTTAATTCATGTGGTTGCAACAAATGTGATTGTTTTTAGAACTTTGTTTGGCTCACATCATGTGACACTAGAGAGTTGGTGTAACTAAAGGGTAGAGTAGCCAATTATATCTCACAACACCTTAGTTATACTTAGGGTCACTAATGGAGCAAGGTTCATGTTGACCAAAATCACCAAAATGCCCTCCAAGGTGTAGTTGACCAGCATTTAGCCCTAGGATGCTCTAGTTTGACCATTTAAAAATTCTAGCTTAGAGGCCTTGCATGGAGGAGAACCCTTAAGCAAAGTTGTAGGGAATTCTATGGGGAACAAAAGTTCTAATATGGCCATCTCATGACAATGATCAGAACATGCTCAAAAGTGGCCCACAAGTCAGTATTAGAGGCTGTTTTGGGACTTAGCAATTTTGGCTAAGTGTGAAGCTGAAAACCGTTTCACTGTACCTCACTTTGGCAACTTGTAACTCACAAACTAGGCCGAACCAGTCCTTGAGCCAATTGACAAAGTTGTTGTCCACACATAGCTCTACAACATTGTCAACATCACCATCACCTGGTTCTAAATGGTTTAGGAGATATGGTGCTTTGAAAAATGGGGTTCAGTCGGCATAGTTGACTGAAACTCAGTTTCAGTTTTCGGGTACCCCACTTTAGAGCTCGGTAGTTTCAAATCTAGGCCGAACCAGTCCAAGCTCCAATTGACAAAGTTGTAGCCCTCACGAAGCTCTACAATTTTGGTGTTATCATCTTCGACTAACTCGAAACGGTTTGAGAGATAATCAACGTCAAAATGTCACTGTCTGACCACCACGTCGGCTCCTTTCAGTCGACAGACAGCCTCGCTGTCGTGGCAGCCACGCAGAGCAAGGGAGCCGCATGGCGCTCGCGCCCTACTGTCGCCTCCATGTCGCAAGCATGCGCGCGGGCGTGAAGTCGGGGCCGCCACCTCAACCCCCACCACTCGCGCTCACCATTCCCTCCTTCTCTGCTTCCTCCTCCGCGCGCGGGCGGTGACCGGAGAAGCGGAACAGCGACCGCGTTCGAGACATTCTCCCAAACCGCAGCTCCATTGGCCAAACCGTCTAGACCACCGCACCACCGTGAGCCCCTCCACCTCCTCGTCCTCACCGAACCATCTCTATCGCTTCAGGTGAGCTACACCGCGAAGGCGGCTCCACCGGGCCTCCACGTCCGCTGCCGTCGAGCTCGCACGTGGCCATGCCATTCGGGCCCCCCTATCCTATCTCCTCCATGCTGTAGGTATAGTTAGGTATGCTGAAGCTCATAGGGTAGGCAAATTGAGCCGGGATGCTGGCGACTCGTCGGAGTTGGTCGAGCCGCGACCGCACGCCACCATGACCGCTGCCATCCTCTCTGGCCGCCATAATCCTAGCAATTGAGGGTACCCCTAGGTGCGCGAGGTTGAGGTGAACGCGCTGGTACCGTAGCTTCGCCGTAGGCGCCGTCGTCGGCGAGCTAGAGCTCGCCGGAGTCGCGGCCGTCTCCTCCCCTCCGCCTCTCTCTCGCTGACCAGTGGGGCCTTCCGGTCAGCCCCACGCGTGCGTGGGCGGGACGGCCTGAGTAGGCCGCGCGCGTAGTTGGGCCGCGTCCGCGTAGGGGCCGGCCCAGTGACAAATAAGATTTATTTCATTTTTATTTATTCTGTCATAGTTTTAGCTAAGTTTTAGAAAAATGTGGATCTAGGGTTTTACTTGCTCAAAAATTATGAGATAAATTTTGTTAGGATCTACTTGGGGTGTAGTATTTTAGAAAAATATGAGTTGGTTATGTGATGTTTAGTTTCTGGGAGATTTAAATAGGTTTTTGAAATGTGTTTTAGATTGCATGCAAACTTGTTTAAATCATATCTTGAGTTGCATTGTTCCAAAAATTATGAAATTTGGTGGGTAGGCTAATTTATACTTTCTCTAGCTGTGGTAAAAATTTGGGCAGTAGTGCTTAAGTACTTTTCAAGTTATAATGCTATCTTGTTATTTTAGGAAATACTTAAATGAATTTTTGTAATTTTTCTACATGTGCAATGTTCATATACATTTTTAGAGAATGTCTTGGTATCCTAGAGTGTCCAAGAAAATTAGGAAATCTTTTGTTTGACACTTTTTACTATGCTTTGTTATTTATACAAAAATCAGCCTTTTGGGCTTGTGAATTTTGTGTAGGAAGTTCCTGTGAATAAATTTAGTTCAAATTTTTACAGTAGCCTCTTTTTGGGTCAGAAAGTCTACTGTAATTTTTGTAGAATTTTAGGAGCAGTTTACATATATGTTTAAAATTCCACTTAATTACTTAAGTAAATTAAGAAATGAGTTTAAATAAATATTTTAGGTGGGCCAACCTTACTTTCTGGTGTTTTTGTGACCTATGTGCACTTGTGGTAACATTAGTTTGGTCTTATAGGATGTTTGCCACATAAATAAATATTTAACCTTTGCAATTCCAGGTTTTCTGGACAGCTGGTAGTATTTCTAGATTTGATCCTTGATAAAAGTGTTTGCTGAAAAACTTGTAAATACCAAAGTTGTAGTAAACTTGGTAAATTAGCTTGTGTCAAAATTTTGGAGCATTTGGCTTAGTAGTTTGGGAGTTATTGCTGTTTAAAGTGACAGTCCAGAATTGGCTACTCTCTGTTTAGAGAGAGCAGATTCTGGAACTTTGGAATTTCGACTATGTAAACTTTAGAATTAAGAGTTGAGGTCTGAAAATATTTTGTAGTGCATTTCTTAAGCTTTTCAGATTGTCTTAGATCATATCTTTTGGAGTTGGGAATCTCCAGTTATGTTAGAATCTTTGGGCTGCTGTCCAGAATGTCTTACTGTTGTATTTTGGGTTGGATGTGGTAACCTAAGTAATGCTACTCTTGTAATTGTTAGGTGCTAGGGCCTTAACCGAAGAAGAACATCTATATCTTAGGTTGGGTAGATTAGGTAAGTACTTCTCCACCGGAGAAGAGATTTGCACGTATTGATGAAGTGACTTGAATAGAGTATTTTATTTCTGAAATGCATTTCATTCCGAGCATGTTGCACCCATTATGCATCCATAATATTTATTGTGCACTCATGCAATAGGTGTTCCAGAGGGGGTAACTCTCCTCGAATTCGAGCCTGTGATTCCGGAGGAAATCTAGGACCAGCCAGAGGAGCCAGCGGAACCAGTCGGCGGAGGAGACGCCGCTGAAGACTTGCCTGAGTGTCCTGACCACCGGCCTTCGACATTTCTGAAATGCAAGCCCCGGTGCATGCTGAACCTACTGTTTTATAAATTAATCTTGAGTACTTTTAATTGTTTACTGCATTAAGTTGTAGGAGTTGTACGAAAACAATTGTTGCATTATACCTGTCCTTGTCCAGATATCGTACTTAATCCTATATTAGGTTTAGGCACGTGTCAATGCTTAGCCCTGCTTAGTTCGGTAGAAGTCGGGTGATTTCCGGTCATCCGGGAGATGTAGGAAGGAGTCACGAGTTGCTTTATGGCTATCGTGGATGGAACCATGCCTTAAAATGAAATTGAGACCGGGCGGGAATTCGATAGTACAGCCGCAAGACACTTCACATCTTGGGTGTGGAGCTATGCCCGTCTGAGTCGTTTAAGGACCGCTTCGCTGTACGTCCTTGAGTCATGTTGAACGCAGTCTAACACTTAGTTGGCCGGATAAGTCATTCCGACCGCGAAGTCGAGTAGTATGGTTCAGGCCGGGAATCGAATGGTAGGTTGCATCTTGGAGGAGAGAAAGGATGTGCTTGGGGACATTGGCGTGAGACCAAGGGGGGGTTAGAGTCCCTATCACCTGGCAGAGTGTCGCCCTTGGGGACGCGACATTATTTGGACCCGCGATTCCTGAACTGTACAAAAGATGACCTGAGCAGCCCTCGCCAGGCGTGACTCGGTGAGTGTTAGAAATACCCCTCCAGCTGGATAGGAATTCGATTCGAATCACCGTCGCTCCCGGTTAGTGAGCACTTGACTTGAGCAGCGGCAACGTAGATCTCATTAAATGAACCGGTGGTTAAGGGAATGATACAATGTTGCCACAATTCATACCTGCTCTGGATGTAATAATGATAATTGTTTGATTATAATCAAGTGCATGCTTAGTACAGGTGCTAAGATAGATGACAGGTAAATGCTAAAAAAAATAAATGCTAGTACAGGTTAACAGAGTTTAAATTACTTATGCTTTTCCGCAAAAAGGTAATGTCAGCCAGCTCCAATTATGAAAGCCTTGCATAATCCTTGGTGTCATCTTATTTCTGGTTTTTGACGGGTAAGTCTAGCTGAGTACATTCCAGTACTCAGGGTTTATTCCCTCCTGTTGCAGATGATATGCTCTACCAAGGCTTCTGCAAAAATTGTCTCCACCCTGCGGGTGACGAAGACTAGATCACTAGGGCGTGATCATCTTTTATGTACTTTCCTGATGCTTTTGCGGGTTGTTGATCAACAAGACTAGCAGTAGTTAAACAACGGGTGTGTGTGTATGCTTCCGCTACTTTATAAACTTGGTTTGTAATATCGGTGACTTCGGGTGTGTAAACTTATTTCGGAACTACTTGCGAAATGTAACGTATGATGTTGTATGTTGAATGATGCGATCTTGGTTGTAAGCAAGTTGGTTTGAAATCCTTCGTGGTTTCAATTGACTACCGGGATTATATGGGCTCAAGTTCGAAAATTTGAGCGCTTTGGTGCTTGTTTTTGTACTTGTGCTCTTATAATTTGGTCGGTTCTGTTACAGCTGGTACCGGAGCATAATTCAACATTAAACACATCGTACGAGTATTTAAAAACAAGAGTATTTGATTATGAAAAGGGTTAAAACACTAAAAAATATTTTCATAGGTATGCCAGTGATCACATCCCTTAGCCCAAATAAGGACTCTTAGGTGGCTTAGTATAAAGACTAACTTGGGGGCCTTGTTTGTTTTTTTGTTTTGTCGTCCATACGGCATGATATTGTATGGATGCCATCCACTTGGGTGGTAATGTATGGATCAATTGCCTCGACGCTCTGGTAAGTGTGAGTTGTGAGAGTATGATTGTCCAACCGGCGATCTAGGGGAGAGTAGTTTTGGTGACTTGCATACTTACATGTTTAAACCGTGTAATTATGTAGGCACTTAATTGTGGGAACCTTTATATCGGGTAGCTTTGATACTGAAGTATATACATCAGGGGATGTGTATATGGAACGTATTTAAATTACTGCTTTCTTGTGTGCTTATATTGGGAAACTGTTGGGCTGAAATGAGATTTTCTGCAGGTACACTAACAGCGCAAACGAGTAGACCGATAGTTTCGTCTATATGAGAGAACGTATGTATGCCACCGCCTAGCGTTAGAAATTTATGATTCTACTAGGATGAGAGGGCGTACGGAACGTGCATGCATCATGTTTAATTATATCATACATATCATTTACTCCCTCCTTAAAAATTTCAATAGTCCCGACTAAATTAAATTTTGTATCCCCTAAATGATCCTCACTTTCAGTAGAATCTTGTTGCTACAGATGGCACGTACCAAGAGGACCGCTCGCAAGTCCACTGGAGGCAGGGCACCTCGTCACCAGCTCGCTCCACGTGAGCCCCGCCCTGAGCCCACTGAGGTGGAAAGGCTGAGGGCTGAGTTGGCCAAAGTGACTGCTGCCCGGAATACAGCACGCCAGCAACTGGAGCAAGTGATCTGTGATCGTGATTAGGAAACCCTTGCAGTCCAGAGATTAATAGTAGCACATGACAACTGTCAACGCATGCTGGTCCATGTCATGAATCAGAGGGATGAAGCCTGACACGAGGAGAACGTTCTGAGAGCTCGTCAGTTTGAGCTCGAGCAACAGTTGGAGAATGCTGAAGAATACAATGACAATCTTCATGAAGAAGTGCACCGCCTGAACAACCAGCTAAATCCTCTACTGCCTCGAAACAACAACGCAGATGAGGACATGGGTTCGGGAATCTTCATGGCTGAAGATGAAGAAGTGGAGGTCAATGGGCCCTAAGATGCCGCACCAGAAGAAGCACCAGAAGACGAGCCGGAAGAAGACGAGGAGTTAGAGCCTGTTAGCAACGAGGATGGTGGGGAGATCCTTGACACCGACTCTGAGGACGATGCTTAGAGTAGTCATCGCGTAGCTATGATGTTAGGATCATCTTTTGTGCCCTCCCTGTGTTGGAGTGAGGCTTTGTAATAACTTGACTTTTGGGATGTAAGGTCGAACCCTATGTTTCCTGGATGTTTAGTTGAACCTGTTAATTTCGATCATAATTGGATGTCTAATGCGTGCGTTCGATGATGGTGTCACGATTAGCACCCTTCGGTGCTACGACGAAACCAAGGGCCTCCTATGGCGCGCGACATAAGGTTGTGCTGCTTGGCACGCGCTGGTATCGAGGTGGCTAGTCATGATCCACCATGGAGCTCTACCGTTGAGAAGTCTCTTTGTGGTCAGTTTGAAGTAGCCTTTCTCAGTCAACTAAAAACTTTGAAATCAAATCCAAGTACCGGGCGAAAGGTCAAAAATCACGTAGATATTAATGTAAACGGTGCAGTAACTGCTGTGCTCCTTGTGGGTGAGCCTTTATCAAAGTACATCTTGTTGGATTCCCTCGCATGATTGCGTCACTTGATGCGTTTGAATGGATTGTGCGGTTGTGATGAATTATTGTGCCATGAGTATTTTGAGAAGTCTATTTCATGAAGTCAGTTGACATATTTACAATAATTCATCTACAAATTTCCCACATCGTTAGTGCTCATTGGCTATGCATTTTGCAGATGTCGTACAATCTCCGTCGGGGTCGTGGCAATGAGGATGAGGAACAGCCACCCCCTCCACCACCACCTACCTCGGCTGAGCTGATGCAGACAGTGGTCGAAGGGCAGCGCATGCTGGCAGATGCTATGCGCCAGCTTGCCAACCGGGAGGCTCGTCATGGCCACCAGGGCCCAGAACCTAATCAGTACAGTGATTTCAAGGATTTTCTTGATACTAAGCCCCCGCTCTTTAAGGAGGCGGAGGAACCACTGCAAGCCGATGAGTGGTTGAATACTATTGAACAAAAGTTTCGTCTGCTTCGCTTGACCGATGAGCTGAAAACTGAATATGCTTCTCACCAACTACATGGTCCAGCGGGTATTTGGTGGAGCCACTATCGTTCCACACTGCCTGCAAATGTCCCGATTGCTTGGGACCAGTTCAAGGCCGCATTCCGTGGGAACTATATTCCTCCAGGTCTTATGGCTATCAAGCACACAGAATTTATGAGGCTGTCGCAGGGCAATAAAAGCTTGACTGAATATCTGCAATCTTTCAACAACCTGGCAAGGTATGCCACGGAGTTTGTGGACACTGACGCCAAGAAAATTGCTAGCTTTAAAAGAGGCCTCGGCCCAAAGCTGATGAAGACTATGGGCACTAGCAAGTGCACTACCTTCAATGAATTTATCAGTGATGCTCTGACTCAAGAGAACAATAACTCTATCTATGCTGCTTCTAAGAGCCGCAAGAGGGCACTTGAGGCAGGTGCTTCACAGTCTCGAGCTCCAGCTGCCCCGAGGGCTCCTCCTCGCCCTCCTGCCACAAGTGCTAAGTTTCGTCCTCCGCAAAAGAAGGAGCCAGTGAAGACTGGGTTTCGCAAGGCATATACAGTGGCTCTGCCAAAGGGTAATTCGGGCCAAGGCAGCTCCAGTGTTCCTCCTAGCAACATGCCTTGCTGGAACTGCAACAAGCCAGGCCATTGGTCCAGGAACTGCCCTTACCCTAAGAAGAATGTCAACCAAGGTGGCCGTCAAGGGCACGCTCATTATAACAGTATTGAGGAAATCCCATCTGGTGAGGTTGTCACTGCTGGTAAGTTCCTAGTTGACCAACATCCTGCAGTGGTACTTTTTGATTTGGGTGCTTCGCATTCCTTTATCAGTCCTAAGTTTGCATCGGAGTTTACACATAAATTGCATACTGTTGAAGGTGGGGGTTATTGTATTAGCGCAGCAAGTGGGAATATTTCCACAAATAAAGTAGTGGGGAATCTTGAGCTTGAGATAGAAGGGCAAAAGTACTCGCTTGCCTTAGTGGTTTTGCTGGGCTTAGGCATAGATGTTATTCTGGGCATGAATTGGATGAGTCAGAATGGGATACTCATTGATACATCCACTCGGGTAGTTATGCTCAGAGATCCTATAGATCAAAAGGGTTTTCTGGTACAACTTCCCAGAAAGGTTGATTTGTCTGGGGAAGTTCATGCTGTGCAAGCAAAGGCGTTGGCCGAGATTCCCGTAGTGAATGAGTTTCCGGATGTTTTTCCCGATGATTTGCCGGGACTCCCTCCGGATCGGGATGTGCAATTTAAAATTGAGTTGTTGCCTAGCACGGCTCCCATCTCTAGGAGACCCTATAGGATGCCTCCAAATGAACTAGCTGAACTTAAGGTGCAATTGAATGAACTTTTGAAGAAGGGGTTGATTCGTCCTAGTTCGTCGCCGTGGGGATGTCCTGCTATCTTTGTAAAGAAGAAGGATCAGTCATTGCGAATGTGTGTAGATTATAGACCTCTCAATGCAGTCACTGTCAAAAATAAGTACCCTCTACCGCGCATCGACATCTTGTTCGATCAGTTGTCTAAGGCTAAAGTCTTCTCCAAGATTGATCTAAGATCTGGCTATCATCAAATTAAAATCCGTCCGGAAGATGTTCCAAAAACCGCTTTCTCGACAAGATACGGCCTTTATGAGTATCTTGTTATGTTTTCGGCCTGACAAATGCCCCCGCACACTTCATGTACTTGATGAATTCGGTGTTTATGCCCGAATTAGACAAGTTTGTGGTGGTATTTATTGATGACATCCTGATATATTCTGTAAATGAGGAAGATCACGCTGAACATCTGCGTATAGTCCTCGCAAGACTACGTGAACATCAACTATATGCAAAGTTCAGTAAGTGCGAATTCTGGCTTCGAGAGGTACCTTTCCTCGGGCATGTGTTGTCCGATGGAGGAATTATGGTGGACCCCGCCAAGGTACAGGAAGTACTGAACTGGAAGGCTCCTATCTCGGTTCACGAGGTCCGGAGTTTTCTTGGTTTGGCTGGCTATTATCGTCGCTTCATCCCGGATTTCTCCAAAATAGCCAAGCCAATGACTCGGTTGCTATAAAAAGACACCAGGTTTGTTTGGACTCCTGAGTGTGATGCGGCTTTTCACCAACTGCGAACCCTCCTAACCTCAGCTCTGGTTTTGGCACAACCGAATATCGAGAAACCATTTGATGTTTATTGTGATGCCTCAGGCATAGGTTTGGGAGGTGTGTTGATGCAGGAAGGCTGAGTGATTGCATATACCTCTCGACAACTTCAGAAACATGAGGTGAATTATCCAACGCATGACTTAGAACTGGCCACAGTAGTTCATGCTTTGAAAGTATGGCGGCATTATCTGCTGGGCAATGTCTGCAATATCTACACAGACCACAAAAGCCTCAAATACATCTTCACTCAACCCGAGTTAAATATGCGTCAAAGAAGATGGCTCGAGTTGATTAAGGATTATAACCTTCAAGTGCACTATCATCCTGGCAAGGAAAATGTGGTTGCGGATGCTTTAAGCCGTAAGTCTCATTGCCATTCCCTAGTTGAAACTGATTTTTGTAACACCCCAGGTGTTGATCACCAATTAGGCAGTGGGTTTAAGCTCAAACACGACAAATTAAGTGGAGATGACAATGTCAAGGTCAACCTATGGAGATGAACCTAACCTAAAGTGGATGTTGCATCATTGCTTTACATATAGGTCCCTTTTCAAAGATATATGTTTGGATGGTGTTATTGCCATATCTTCATGTGTCTCACCTTGGTACCTATCTATATTGATCCCTAGAAAAGCTTCATAAAGTTTGGAATCAAAAAGTCACATGAAATGATAAGTTAGATGCTTGTTTGGATTATAACTAAAACCTGCCTTACATCCTATGGGAACTAGTGTTGAGCAACATACAAATGCAATATGTGCAACACATCTTGGACACATGTGGAACACCCTAGTGGAACATGTGTAGCATGTATCTTGAAACAAGCACTACAATTATAGTGACTTCTATGTTTCAGTGCATGTGAGGCCTACACTTTTGTGCAACCTATGCATGGTGTGTATGTTTGGCCTCTACAACACCTTAACTACACTTAGGGCACTTAATGGAACAATGTTCACGTTGATCATTTTGCCTAATTATGCTTCTAATTGGTGGTTGACCATGTATGGACCCTGGAGCCCTGTGGTTTGACCATTTCAAAAGTGTGACCTAGAAGCCTTGCATGACTGTGCACCCTTTTACAAAGTTCTAGAGAATTTTATAAGGAACAAACTTTGTTTAAGAGTCAAGTCATGAAAATGTGTGGAACATGATCAAAAAGGGCCCACAAGTCAGAATTTGGACTGTTTCTGACACTTGGAAAATATTCTAAGTCCTGAATTTAACAGCAGAAGCTTGCCATGTTCATGCAATTTTATCTTCCAATTTCATATGGTAGCTCAATTAGGTTCCTTAATATGAGTTGTAGTACTTTTCATGATGGAAACAATGGGTCGAGTATCACTCAAAATGGAGCTCAGTTGGACCTTCAATAAGAGCTTTCAAAACAGCAAAAAGTTATTTTTATCACTAATTGGCCTTGACATGTTGACATGCCGCGTTCTCCAAAATTTACCAAGTAACTTGAGTTGGTCCTTTTATAAAAGTTGGAGCATACATTGTGGGGAAGAGCATGCAACAAGATGGCATCAGTTTGACGTCAGTTTGGCCATCAATTTTTAGAGTTTATCGATCGCTGTCAACACGCTGACACAGCCACTTTGGTGCTTGATTACCCATTAATCCTTTTCCCTAATGACCATGACCCTTAAACAAGTTTTGTAGAGGGTTATGTGGGCTTCAATTTAGCTTTTGGACCCATGACCTAATTCGGCCTGTAGACGGCCCAAATCAGTGCTCCACTTCGCCTTCACCGATGCCCACCACGTGCTCGACGTCGGACTCCCGTGGACGACGCGTGGCCAGGACGTGGAGACCATGCGCGGGCGGAGCTCCTGCCTTGCCTCCACGCGCCCCGGCCTCTTCCGACGCAGACGTCCGAGCTCTTCATTCGCCCCCCCTCCTCCGTGCTCGCTCTCCCTCGCCACTCCCTGGCTCTCGCCTTCCCCGCTTCAGAGCCGCACCGCATCCGCCATGGCTGACGCCATGGGAGCTCCACGGCCACCGCTGTTCCATTGCTCCAAACCACCGCAACTGCGGCCGCGTACACCACCATCTCTGCCTCTTCCTCCCCTCTCGCCCGGCGTACTTCGGCCGAGCCACAGACCACCGGAGCGCCGCCGCCACAGGCACGGCCACAGACGGGCCGCCTCCGCCGTGGCCGAGCAGCTGCCGACTGTCTCACGCCGCTCCTCAGCCACCCTTGGGTGCGAAATGGCACCGTGGTGCTCGTGCCGCCCTCAGCCGCCGCCGTTGGTGACCCCCTCACCGGAGCCGAGAAGACCGGCCGCGAGTGGTCGCGCCCGCAGTCGCCCGCTCCCGTGACCGGGTGACCTTGAGCCACCTCTGGCCGAGCTATGACTGCCCGAGGATGCGCGTGGGCCTCCTACCACTCCTCCACTGCCGCTCGTCGCCGGAGCGCCGCCCCGGCCGGCCGGAGCCGCGGTCCGGTCACCCTCCTCTGTTTCCCGGCGTCCAGAGGAAGGGGACGGCGATCCTCTCTCTCTCTATTTTCCCCTGTGTGAGTGACATGTGGGTCCAACCGGGCAGTAGGCCCCGCATGTCAGTTAAGGAGATGGCTGTTTTGGGTGTGCTTTCGGGTGTGCCTAGCAAATTCAGTTAGGTGTGGATAATTCTGATTTTGAATTTTAAATCGGTGTAAATCTTCTAAAATTCATATCTCATGCTAGGTAATTTCAAAAATAGTAAATGTGGACTTTTTGGAAACCTTGAGAAGAGATCTATGCAGTGGAGTCACAATATGCTAGGTGTTTGTAGATGTTTTCTGATGTTTTTATTTAAGCTTTAAAAATGCTCTAAAATGCTTCTAAACTTGACCAGAGCCATATCTTGAGTTTTAGATATTCAAAAATGATGATTCTTGTTTTGTTAATTTTGTGATGACATGCACTTGCTAGGAAAAATATTAAACACCCTAGTTGTTCACTGTTTTCTTAAGATTTTGATTTGACCTTGATAAATAAGGAAATCTGCATCATATTGCTTGTCATTTTATATCTTGAGTTGTGTTGCTCCAATTGGTGTGAAATTGTTATGGTAGGCTTGTCATACTATGGATGTACTGTTGTATAAATTTCATGACCATTGCTTACTGTATGCTCAAGTTATTGAGTTAACTTGTTTATGGCTTACTAAATAGCTTATAAATAATATATAAATGATAAAATAGAAAATGTTGTTCCATTACCTTAGTATGATGTTTCTCTATCATATTGATTCATAATATGGCCTTGTGTTCACAGAAAATATGGAGTTTTGGAATTAACTTGCTCTCACATGATTTATTGCTATAGCCATTTGTCTTTTTCATAGAGGTTGTTATACATGTCCAAATGGTTTCAAATTTGGATAGTAGACTTTTGGGAGCATGTGTAGGCCTCTGTAATTTTGGTAGAATTTATTGAGTATCTTTATGATGTGGTCATAATTCCACCTACTTATCTAAATAAAGTAAGAAAATGTATTAAAAGAAATTATTTAGTATTGAGCACTATGTTTTCTGGTGTTCATTAGTATTGAGTGACATGTTGGTAAAGTTGGTTTTGTCTAATTATATGTTTGCAACATAAGATTAATAATTATTTCTTGCAAATGAGGTTTTTGAACAGATTTGAGGATATTGTTAATTACCCTATGCAAATGATGTTTTCATGTCTTGTGTGCTATAACAAAGTTGTTGTGAATTTCATGATCTAGCTGCTGTTAAAAGTTTGGTGGCATTTGGCCATATGGTTTAGAAACTACAGCTGTTTAAAGTTAGGTTACAGAATTGCTTGCTCTCTGTCTTGTTAGACCAGTTTCTGTGTTTGTGTAAATTCGACATATTAAACTTTGGAATCATGCTGTGATGTTTATAAATGAAATTTAGATAATTTTACAAGCTTTCCATAATGTCTTCTTGCAAGTCATTTGGAGTTGTAGATCTCCAGTTATGACTAAATTACTCAGCTGTTGGTTTGATGTCCAGAAGGTAGCAATTTCTAGTTCTAGTACTTTGATTAACTTTGTCATGCTTGGGTATTGAAATGTGACTCATATCTTTGATGATACTTGAGTGGTACCCTGTGATCTTGTGAGACTTGGTTCTTGATTGATGTGCTTGCCCTCTTCTATGTTATGCCTTAGTGAGGATTAAGTTAATTAGCTCTAGGTGTTTAGGGGAACTTTGGTATGCTTGTTTGATTACTTTATGTATTGCACTTCTATGCATTCATATATATGCATTGTTGCACCTCATTTAGGTACGTTAGCTGAAGCACGTGAAGGACCTAAGGTGGAGCCAAACCCGAAGATGGAGTTGGTGGATCCATCCCGAAGATCGAAGGACCGGACAAGTGGTAGATTGGAAGATGCTCGCCAAGCGAACTCATCTGACATACTCTAACTTGAGTCGGATCCCAGGCAAGCCCCGGAGCATTATAAGCCTCCTATCTTCAAAGCAATTAATTATATGTATATGTTATAAGTATTGTTGCATTAAGTGGTAGGAGTTGGTTGGAAACCCTTGTTGCATTATATCATTCCTTGTCCAGATATATGAATCCTTGAATCCTACATAGAATAGGATCGAGTAGATGCTTAGCCCTGCTTTAAGCGGCAGAAGTCAGGTGATTTCCTGTCACCTGCGAGATATAGGGATATTCATATATGGCACGGTTGGCTATATTTGCTATCGTGGAATAGAACCATGTGTTAATAAAATGAAATGAGACCGGGCGGGATGACGATAGTGAAGCAACAAGGCATGGAGGTCTTGGGTGTGAATCTATCCCCGTCTGAGTCGTTTAAGGACCGATTCGCTGTACGTCCTTGAGTCATGTTGAACGCAGTCTAACACTTAGTTGGCCGGATAACCCGTTCCGACCGCGAAGCCGAGTAATGTGGTTCAGGCCGGGAATCGAATGGTAGGTTGCTTCTTGGAGGAGAGAAAGGATGTGCTTGGGGACATTGGCGTGAGACCAAGGGGGGGTTAGAGTCCCTATCACCTGGCAGAGTGTCGCCCTTGGGGTCGCGACATTATTCGGACCCGCGATTCCTGAATCATATGAAAAGGTGGCTTGTGCGACCCTGGCAGGGGCCTGCGCGGTGAGTGTTAGAAATACCCCTCCAGCTGGATAGGAATTCGATTCGAATCGCCGTCGCTCCCGGTTAGTGAGCACTTGACTTGAGCAGCGGCAACGTAGATTCCATTAAATTGAACGGATGGTTAATTGGATAACGATGGAATTGTTGCCTCAATTTGTACCTGCTATGGTTAATATTGTTTGCTCCTAATAAAGTGAGTGCTCTAGTACAGGTGCTAATATAGATGACAGGTTAATGATAATTTACTCGATGCTTAAGCATTAATGATTAATCATCTATATTAAGCTTTTATGCAAAATGTTGTCAAGCTAGCCCCACTTCATATCAGCCTTGCATGATCCTTGGTGTCACCTTATTTCTGGTTTCTGACGGGTAAGTCTAGCTGAGTACTTTGTCGTACTCAGGGTTTTATCCCCACTTGTTGCAGGTTATGATGTATCATGGCGGCTGCAAGAGTTGGTTGACTCCTGCCTTGTGGCGGAGTGTGATCACGGGCATGATCCTTCTGAGTTATCTTCTCTCTAATACTTTTGTTGGAAGTCGACCGTGGTACTGGCATGTATTTGAAATAAGATGATGTTAGTTTCAAATAACTTTGCTTCCGCTACTTTTCAAACTAAGTTGTAATAACTATGTTGAACTCCGATGTATATTCAATTACTTGTGAAATGGTTGTAACATGTGACTTGTTATGTTGAATCACTACGATCTTGGCTGGTATGTTGGTTGGTTTGAAATCCCTCGTGATTTCATTGGACTACCGGAGTTATATGGGCTCAAGTGCGAGAATTTGATCACTTCGGTGATTGTTTTTGTACTTGTGCTCTTATAATTTGGACGGTTCTGTTACAGCTGGTATCGGAGCAAGATTCAACATTAAACTTGTCATATGTGTATTTAAAACAAAGGTTTTGTTTTATAAAATCAGTTTTATCAACTTATAGTTATATATAGGTTGTCAAATCTAAATTTTAAACCTAAGTATGCCAGTGGTCAATTTCCTTATGCCCATATAAGGATTATTAGGTGGCTTATATAAGTACTAACTTGGGGTTTTAATTTTGCATCTACGCCCAAGCCAAGGTATGTATGTGTGATGACTCTCCCACACTATGCTACCGGTGTGTTAGATTAGAGGTAGCCTTCATATATGAAATAGCCATATATGTTGCTAGTTTACTTTTATGCAATATCGCACCTACGCTCAGGTAAGTGTGAGTTGTGAGAGCATGACCGTACAAACTGCGGTCTAGGGGAGAGCTAGTTTTGGTTACTGGATTATCTACATGTTACACACATGTATATATGAAGGTACTTAATTGTGGGTGATCGAATGATTCGGGTAGTTTTGGTGCTACATGTACGTATACAGGGGTATATGTATATGGGAGTGCTTAGAATTTTATCTTCCTATTTCATTGTGTGCTATATTTGGGGAATTGTTGGGCTGCAATGAAACTTTTCTGCAGGTACGCTAACCATGAATGCGTAAGTCAAATGTAGCTGGCGACTAGCTATATATCGAAAGAGTGCGTGTTATGCCATCGACATAGAACGTGATCGCCACCTTAGGTTGGTAATCTTGTGAGGACGAATAGGACGAAGCATGCATCTTCATGATTGTTGCATTATGCATGGCTATACTCTTCTCACCCTTGTTCTATAGTGTGTAACTTGTGATCAATGTGTTACACTATCTTTCTTGAGTAAAGTAAAACAAAAATGTCTTGTTCCATGTTGCTTGAGAAAAGTGTGTGCTTAGTTTTGTTAGAAATAATTGTGGTTACATGCTTGAACCTATAGATGCCCTCTAGTTTAGCCAAGTGGTGGATATGCTGTCATACAAGTTTTTGAAAATGTTTTAGACCTCACTTAAGTAAATTGGATTCTCATAAATGAATTAAATTGGTGTTGGTCTAAGGTAATAATGTTTAGAGCTGCTAGAATAATATATTTGTGTGCTCTCTTGTTCAGTAGAACAAAGGCAAGCTTTGTTTTGCTTATTAAATATTGGCTGCTAGAACGTTTTCTGTTGTAGTGATGCTTTTATGATCATAATGGTGTTTTCTGTAGTTATAGAGAATACCAAAGTTGTAGCTAACTTACTTATCTAGCTTGTCCAAAAATTTTATGACCCTAGGTCTTATGGTTTAAGAGTTATAAATTTTAGAAGTTTGTTGTCAGAATCTGCTCATGTTCAGAACAAATCTGAATGTTTGCTTTATTTGACCTGTGTGCATATGGAATCATGTCTTGGAGATAATAGAAGAAGTGTAGTACTTTTTCTAATCTTTCCAAATTGTCCTATAGCACCAATTGGGGTGGTCTAAATCTCTACTTATGAGCTTGTAAAGTGGAATGACAGAATCTGTCCAAATCTGGGCAGAGATGTCTTCTTTGTCTTGTCTGGCCTTGTTAGATATAGAATCATCTTAATATGATAATAAGAAAGTTATAGACAACTTAATAAGCTTTACATAAAGTTAAGGCTCAGCCTTGTTGGACCCCTAGAGCTCCAGTTATGCAATTTTGAAGTTCTTGTCAGTTTTCTGTCCATATTGGTACAGATCTGAAACTTCAGCATGTTTGACCATGCTAACCTATGATTTAGCTTTTGGTATGAATAACTAATGTGTAGCCATCTTTCTAAGCTTTCTAGAAAGTCTAGGATCACCTTTATGGGATGTCTACAACCTCAGCTATGGTCGAAACAATTAACTACTATGTTGCTGTCCATGTTCTGTGCCCATGCTAAGTAGCCACCTTAGCTAGCGTTTGTCTTAGGCTAAACTCGTAGTTAGTTCTTGCTTTAGATGAATGTTTGTTATGGGTGAGCCTGATTCTTAGTAGTGGTTGCTTAAGCTAATTGGATTGGATCTCTCCAATGCTTGACTATGATGTTTGTATGTATGCTTGTTAGTTAATTAGTGTCATAGTTGTCACTTCGATTGTCTTCGGTAAGTATACGAGTGTCGAGTAGCTTTATCTTAGAGCAATACTCGAGTTACGCGAAACGATCTCTTGGTGTCATCACCAATTAGGTTCTTTTCCTTATGAGCCCAAGTCTGGACCATTAAATATTCGTGTATACCATGGTTGTCCTGCAACCGCACGTGAATACCTTTGTTTGATCTACTAGCCAAGATAGTTTCTCTTCAACTCTTCCTTTTGGCTATAGTTGTTTGATGCCAAGTTGTAAGACCCTTAACTGAATCCTTGTTGGACCTTTCGGTTACCTTTCCTAAAGGTTAGCTAGTGTGACACAATGTATCTCTGCTATGGCCTCTAAATCGTATGCTTGCAAATTTGTGCATCTACCTTATCAACCCAATTTGTGCCATTTGAAATTCCTTATCAGGCGTATGTTCAGTAATGGTGTTACGATTAGCATTCTATGGTGCCGCGACGAAACCTAGGGCCTCCTTGTGACCGGCCGGCACATGGTTGTGCTACTGGGCACGCGCTGGTATCGAGGTTGCTAGTCATAGCCCATTATGGAACTACATCGATGTGGGTTTTCTTGTGAGATGTTCCTTGGTTATCTCTCCATATCATATCGTAAGATCCATATCTTAGACTGAAAGTAGTAGAGATTCCTCCTGAAGTTACTAAGAGGATAACCTTTGTAGAACAGGTTACTGACATAAACATTAACAAACTACAATAGGTGGTAGACAAGTGACTCTACTTAGTTGTCCTAGTATTGACAAGTCATCTGTTGGATAAGACTCGATCGTCACATTATGCAAATTTTAACCTTTGTATGCATAATGGTCATACCGTCGAAATCAACCATCTCTGATATGAGTCCTAATCTGTTGACTTCGATGGCAACCATCTGTTCTGCATCAACCATAGTTGTTGTGGTCGAGAATGAAGAATTGGAACTTTTTAGTGTTGAGAGACAACTAATTAGTTACCAATAGGAAGGTTAATCTCTAGCTAGGTAACGACTCTTTGGTAGCTATGAAGGCTATGTCTTACAGAGCAATAACCGACAAGAAGTTTATCAATTAGCCAACAACTTGAGTAATATTCTAATATTCTATCTTCTAGAGACATTGCAACCAAGTCATTTCCATCTTGGACAATCACAAAGATAGTGCAAGGTGTTCTATCAGCTAAGGTGAAGAAGTAGAGAAAGTATGCGTTTTGCCTTGCAAAATTAACCCGCAAGTTCAAAGTGTGTGCATCCTCGGCTTGGTATGTAAATTAATAGTCGAGATCTGCTGTTGGATGGCCCTTGTGAGGTCTCACAGATACTAGTTTACACTCTTTCATTTGCTTTTGCTTTCTCGTATCCCTAATGTACGAGCAGCCTTGGTTTCGGCAAATCAATTTATACCATCGCGAATCAAAAGCAATTTGAAAAGTGTCAAACAACAGATTTCCATCTTAGAGCTGCTGTTTGATCCTAAAAAGGAAGCCTCAAGGTGAAAGGTTGGCCTGACAAAGTTGTTATGCTGCAAGTCAACTCAACTTACAGTGCAACTAAGTAATAAAGGAAAATTTTTACTCAATCGCTTGGTGGTAGACTACTCCCCGCGGTTAAGTGAATAAGTACAACTTTTGTTGTCCTTAAGGCCTCGTTACATCTTTCTTTGGGAATTATTTTCCAATGATGACATACTTTGGTACCTTATACATGTTTTACCAAGAGGTTGCATCTGATTCAACCCAGATAACTGTTATCTTTGGATAAAAGAATCTTTAAGATAACTGTTGGCAGAAATACGAAGACGACAGAGTCAGCTATCACATTCATTGACCCCTCGACAGACTCAGATAATACAGTGTTGTCATCAGAGAAAGAGAACTGCACACATGGAACCTTAAGTAGTTTTTCATTAGTTGATATCAGAAGAATTGAACATTTACGACCAACATAGACCCTGTCTATTGGTTAATCAGTATCCTAAAGTCTCAGAGTATATTTGCCGTCTATGGTCTCACACTTTTGGAAGGTTGTGCTCAAGCCATTTTGGTAGAGGACTGCTTTTCAAACTTTGTGAACATAGAGTCATTTTAACGAGTATACTTCTGATTATTTTGGTCTAGTGTCAAGTTTATATGACCTATGTTGTGGTCATTAGAAAGTCAGATACTTGTGAGTGGTTCACTCATGGACCAAATGATCTCTGTACACTGAGAATGCAGTATGTGCTATCTTGGATTCCTCCCAAAGTAACAATGCTTCAAGGAAGTCAATAAAGGAAATTCTTCAGACAAATTTTATCATGAAAAGTAAGTATCAGAAAGTGCCTTTGGTCAAATTGTTCACCGATGTTGAAGCTTTTAGCTGAATGCTATAGCAGATGTTGGGAACTAGATAACGTGTCTCTCTTCCTTAAAAGATCTTCTATTCCGAATCTCGGGACGCAATTCTTTTAAGGGGGGAGGGCTGTAACACCCCAGGTGTTGATCACCAATTAGGCAGTGGGTTTAAGCTCAAACACGACAAATTAAGTGGAGATGACAATGTCAAGGTCAACCTATGGAGATGAACCTAACCTAAAGTGGATGTTGCATCATTGCTTTACATATAGGTCCCTTTTCAAAGATATATGTTTGGATGGTGTTATTGCCATATCTTCATGTGTCTCACCTTGGTACCTATCTATATTGATCCCTAGAAAAGCTTCATAAAGTTTGGAATCAAAAAGTCACATGAAATGATAAGTTAGATGCTTGTTTGGATTATAACTAAAACCTGCCTTACATCCTATGGGAACTAGTGTTGAGCAACATACAAATGCAATATGTGCAACACATCTTGGACACATGTGGAACACCCTAGTGGAACATGTGTAGCATGTATCTTGAAACAAGCACTACAATTATAGTGACTTCTATGTTTCAGTGCATGTGAGGCCTACACTTTTGTGCAACCTATGCATGGTGTGTATGTTTGGCCTCTACAACACCTTAACTACACTTAGGGCACTTAATGGAACAATGTTCATGTTGATCATTTTGCCTAATTATGCTTCTAATTGGTGGTTGACCATGTATGGACCCTGGAGCCCTGTGGTTTGACCATTTCAAAAGTGTGACCTAGAAGCCTTGCATGACTGTGCACCCCTTTACAAAGTTCTAGAGAATTTTATAAGGAACAAACTTTGTTTAAGAGTCAAGTCATGAAAATGTGTGGAACATGATCAAAAAGGGCCCACAAGTCAGAATTTGGACTGTTTCTGACACTTAGAAAATATTCTAAGTCCTGAATTTAACAGCAGAAGCTTGCCATGTTCATGCAATTTTATCTTCCAATTTCATATGGTAGCTCAATTAGGTTCCTTAATATGAGTTGTAGTACTTTTCATGATGGAAACAATGGGTCGAGTATCACTCAAAATGGAGCTCAGTTGGACCTTCAATAAGAGCTTTCAAAACAGCAAAAAGTTATTTTTATCACTAATTGGCCTTGACATGTTGACATGCCGCGTTCTCCAAAATTTACCAAGTAACTTGAGTTGGTCCTTTTATAAAAGTTGGAGCATACATTGTGGGGAAGAGCATGCAACAAGATGGCATCAGTTTGACGTCAGTTTGGCCATCAATTTTTAGAGTTTATCGATCGCTGTCAACACGCTGACATAGCCACTTTGGTGCTTGATTACCCATTAATCCTTTTCCCTAATGACCATGACCCTTAAACAAGTTTTGTAGAGGGTTATGTGGGCTTCAATTTAGCTTTTGGACCCATGACCTAATTCGGCCTGTAGACGGCCCAAATCAGTGCTCCACTTCGCCTTCACCGATGCCCACCACGTGCTCGACGTCGGACTCCCGTGGACGACGCGTGGCCAGGACGTGGAGACCATGCGCGGGCGGAGCTCCTGCCTTGCCTCCACGCGCCCCGGCCTCTTCCGACGCAGACGTCCGAGCTCTTCATTCGCCCCCCCTCCTCCGTGCTCGCTCTCCCTCGCCACTCCCTGGCTCTCGCCTTCCCCGCTTCAGAGCCGCACCGCATCCGCCATGGCTGACGCCATGGGAGCTCCACGGCCACCGCTGTTCCATTGCTCCAAACCACCGCAACTGCGGCCGCGTACACCACCATCTCTGCCTCTTCCTCCCCTCTCGCCCGGCGTACTTCGGCCGAGCCACAGACCACCGGAGCGCCGCCGCCACAGGCACGGCCACAGACGGGCCGCCTCCGCCGTGGCCGAGCAGCTGCCGACTGTCTCACGCCGCTCCTCAGCCACCCTTGGGTGCGAAATGGCACCGTGGTGCTCGTGCCGCCCTCAGCCGCCGCCGTTGGTGACCCCCTCACCGGAGCCGAGAAGACCGGCCGCGAGTGGTCGCGCCCGCAGTCGCCCGCTCCCGTGACCGGGTGACCTTGAGCCACCTCTGGCCGAGCTATGACTGCCCGAGGATGCGCGTGGGCCTCCTACCACTCCTCCACTGCCGCTCGTCGCCGGAGCGCCGCCCCGGCCGGCCGGAGCCGCGGTCCGGTCACCCTCCTCTGTTTCCCGGCGTCCAGAGGAAGGGGACGGCGATCCTCTCTCTCTCTATTTTCCCCTGTGTGAGTGACATGTGGGTCCAACCGGGCAGTAGGCCCCGCATGTCAGTTAAGGAGATGGCTGTTTTGGGTGTGCTTTCGGGTGTGCCTAGCAAATTCAGTTAGGTGTGGATAATTCTGATTTTGAATTTTAAATCGGTGTAAATCTTCTAAAATTCATATCTCATGCTAGGTAATTTCAAAAATAGTAAATGTGGACTTTTTGGAAACCTTGAGAAGAGATCTATGCAGTGGAGTCACAATATGCTAGGTGTTTGTAGATGTTTTCTGATGTTTTTATTTAAGCTTTAAAAATGCTCTAAAATGCTTCTAAACTTGACCAGAGCCATATCTTGAGTTTTAGATATTCAAAAATGATGATTCTTGTTTTGTTAATTTTGTGATGACATGCACTTGCTAGGAAAAATATTAAACACCCTAGTTGTTCACTGTTTTCTTAAGATTTTGATTTGACCTTGATAAATAAGGAAATCTGCATCATATTGCTTGTCATTTTATATCTTGAGTTGTGTTGCTCCAATTGGTGTGAAATTGTTATGGTAGGCTTGTCATACTATGGATGTACTGTTGTATAAATTTCATGACCATTGCTTACTGTATGCTCAAGTTATTGAGTTAACTTGTTTATGGCTTACTAAATAGCTTATAAATAATATATAAATGATAAAATAGAAAATGTTGTTCCATTACCTTAGTATGATGTTTCTCTATCATATTGATTCATAATATGGCCTTGTGTTCACAGAAAATATGGAGTTTTGGAATTAACTTGCTCTCACATGATTTATTGCTATAGCCATTTGTCTTTTTCATAGAGGTTGTTATACATGTCCAAATGGTTTCAAATTTGGATAGTAGACTTTTGGGAGCATGTGTAGGCCTCTGTAATTTTGGTAGAATTTATTGAGTATCTTTATGATGTGGTCATAATTCCACCTACTTATCTAAATAAAGTAAGAAAATGTATTAAAAGAAATTATTTAGTATTGAGCACTATGTTTTCTGGTGTTCATTAGTATTGAGTGACATGTTGGTAAAGTTGGTTTTGTCTAATTATATGTTTGCAACATAAGATTAATAATTATTTCTTGCAAATGAGGTTTTTGAACAGATTTGAGGATATTGTTAATTACCCTATGCAAATGATGTTTTCATGTCTTGTGTGCTATAACAAAGTTGTTGTGAATTTCATGATCTAGCTGCTGTTAAAAGTTTGGTGGCATTTGGCCATATGGTTTAGAAACTACAGCTGTTTAAAGTTAGGTTACAGAATTGCTTGCTCTCTGTCTTGTTAGACCAGTTTCTGTGTTTGTGTAAATTCGACATATTAAACTTTGGAATCATGCTGTGATGTTTATAAATGAAATTTAGATAATTTTACAAGCTTTCCATAATGTCTTCTTGCAAGTCATTTGGAGTTGTAGATCTCCAGTTATGACTAAATTACTCAGCTGTTGGTTTGATGTCCAGAAGGTAGCAATTTCTAGTTCTAGTACTTTGATTAACTTTGTCATGCTTGGGTATTGAAATGTGACTCATATCTTTGATGATACTTGAGTGGTACCCTGTGATCTTGTGAGACTTGGTTCTTGATTGATGTGCTTGCCCTCTTCTATGTTATGCCTTAGTGAGGATTAAGTTAATTAGCTCTAGGTGTTTAGGGGAACTTTGGTATGCTTGTTTGATTACTTTATGTATTGCACTTCTATGCATTCATACATATGCATTGTTGCACCTCATTTAGGTACGTTAGCTGAAGCACGTGAAGGACCTAAGGTGGAGCCAAACCCGAAGATGGAGTTGGTGGATCCATCCCGAAGATCGAAGGACCGGACAAGTGGTAGATTGGAAGATGCTCGCCAAGCGAACTCATCTGACATACTCTAACTTGAGTCGGATCCCAGGCAAGCCCCGGAGCATTATAAGCCTCCTATCTTCAAAGCAATTAATTATATGTATATGTTATAAGTATTGTTGCATTAAGTGGTAGGAGTTGGTTGGAAACCCTTGCTGCATTATATCATTCCTTGTCCAGATATATGAATCCTTGAATCCTACATAGAATAGGATCGAGTAGATGCTTAGCCCTGCTTTAAGCGGCAGAAGTCAGGTGATTTCCTGTCACCTGCGAGATATAGGGATATTCATATATGGCACGGTTGGCTATATTTGCTATCGTGGAATAGAACCATGTGTTAATAAAATGAAATGAGACCGGGCGGGATGACGATAGTGAAGCAACAAGGCATGGAGGTCTTGGGTGTGAATCTATCCCCGTCTGAGTCGTTTAAGGACCGATTCGCTGTACGTCCTTGAGTCATGTTGAACGCAGTCTAACACTTAGTTGGCCGGATAACCCGTTCCGACCGCGAAGCCGAGTAATGTGGTTCAGGCCGGGAATCGAATGGTAGGTTGCTTCTTGGAGGAGAGAAAGGATGTGCTTGGGGACATTGGCGTGAGACCAAGGGGGGGTTAGAGTCCCTATCACCTGGCAGAGTGTCGCCCTTGGGGTCGCGACATTATTCGGACCCGCGATTCCTGAATCATATGAAAAGGTGGCTTGTGCGACCCTGGCAGGGGCCTGCGCGGTGAGTGTTAGAAATACCCCTCCAGCTGGATAGGAATTCGATTCGAATCGCCGTCGCTCCCGGTTAGTGAGCACTTGACTTGAGCAGCGGCAACGTAGATTCCATTAAATTGAACGGATGGTTAATTGGATAACGATGGAATTGTTGCCTCAATTTGTACCTGCTATGGTTAATATTGTTTGCTCCTAATAAAGTGAGTGCTCTAGTACAGGTGCTAATATAGATGACAGGTTAATGATAATTTACTCGATGCTTAAGCATTAATGATTAATCATCTATATTAAGCTTTTATGCAAAATGTTGTCAAGCTAGCCCCACTTCATATCAGCCTTGCATGATCCTTGGTGTCACCTTATTTCTGGTTTCTGACGGGTAAGTCTAGCTGAGTACTTTGTCGTACTCAGGGTTTTATCCCCACTTGTTGCAGGTTATGATGTATCATGGCGGCTGCAAGAGTTGGTTGACTCCTGCCTTGTGGCGGAGTGTGATCACGGGCATGATCCTTCTGAGTTATCTTCTCTCTAATACTTTTGTTGGAAGTCGACCGTGGTACTGGCATGTATTTGAAATAAGATGATGTTAGTTTCAAATAACTTTGCTTCCGCTACTTTTCAAACTAAGTTGTAATAACTATGTTGAACTCCGATGTATATTCAATTACTTGTGAAATGGTTGTAACATGTGACTTGTTATGTTGAATCACTACGATCTTGGCTGGTATGTTGGTTGGTTTGAAATCCCTCGTGATTTCATTGGACTACCGGAGTTATATGGGCTCAAGTGCGAGAATTTGATCACTTCGGTGATTGTTTTTGTACTTGTGCTCTTATAATTTGGACGGTTCTGTTACAATTTTCATCGATCTCGCCTTCTACATCCAGCAGTCATGTACAACATCACTGTCAGTTGTACTCTCAAAAGCAGAATTATTGAGCTTCAAAAGACTGATCCTGGTGTATTCCACATAAAACGCAAGACGAAAGAGCAAGAAACTACGCAGTTCAGGGTAGATGAAGAGGGTGTACTATGGTTCAAGGATAGGTTAGTTGTGCCTAAGGACCGAGAGCTTAGAAATGATATTATGTCTGAAGCACACTCCTCTAAGTTGTCCATC
The DNA here is from genome assembly GCA_038087645.1 of Saccharum hybrid cultivar R570. Taxonomy (NCBI): domain Eukaryota; kingdom Viridiplantae; phylum Streptophyta; class Magnoliopsida; order Poales; family Poaceae; genus Saccharum; species Saccharum hybrid cultivar. Next base: position 2,101,311 of record JAQSUU010000293.1, read on the forward strand.
CATCCTGGTAGTAATAAGATGTATTATGATTTGAAGCTGTACTATTGGTGGACCAAAATGCGGAAGGAGATAGCTGCATATGTGGCCAGGTGTGACACCTGCTGTAGAGTTAAAGCTGTGCACATGAAAGCTAGGTTGCTTCAACCACTTTCTATCCCAGGTTGGAAATGGGAAGAGATAAGTATGGATTTCATTGTCGGTCTTCCTCCTACTGTCAAAAATCATAACTCCATCTGGGTAATTGTGGATCGTTTGACCAAATCAGCTCACTTCATTCCAGTTAGGGTGGACTATCGTCCCACTGACTATGCTGAGTTGTACTTCAATCAGATAGTCCGGCTCCACGGGGTACCTCGTACTATCGTTTCTGATCATGGTCCCCAGTTCACTGCTCGCTTTTGGGAGCACTTGCATCACCTTCTGGGAACCAAGTTAGTGAGAAGCTCTGCTTATCACCCCTAGACGTCAGGACAGACAGAACGGGTTAACCAAATCTTGGAAGATCTGTTGCGGGCATGTGTAATATCATCCAAGGGTTCTTGGGAAAAATGGTTACCTCTAGCGGAATTCTCGTACAATAATAGTTACCAAGAGAGTATTAAGATGGCCCCTTTCGAAGCTTTGTACGGTCGTAAGTGTAGAACTCCACTAAACTGGGTAGAAGCTGGTGAAAGAAGGTATTATGGTATTGATTTTGTTCAGGAAGCTGAGGAACAAGTCCGTACCATCCAAAAACATATGGCTGCAGCCCAAGCTAGACAGAAAAGTTATGCTGATCGTCGTAGAAAACCGCTCGAGTTTGAAGTTGGAGACTTCGTTTACCTGAAAGTTTCTCCAATGAAGAGTGTCCAACATTTTGGTGTTAAGCGGAAACTTGCGCCAAGATACGTGGGTCCTTTCTAGATCATAGGCAAGAGTGGTGCTGTGGTGTACAAAATCCAGTTACCTCCTGAAATGAGTGCCATATTTAACGTCTTCCATGTATCTCAGCTCAAAAAGTGTCTTCGAGTTCCTGAGGAAAGAGTCCCGTTAGGGGATATCAGGCTTGAGTCTGATTTAACTTACGAAGAAAAGCCAGTCCGGGTGATAGATACTCAAGAATGAGTAACTAGAAGCAAAGTGGTTAAGTGGTATAAAGTGATGTGGAGTAATCAGGGTAGTGAAAGTGACACTACATGGGAACAGGAAGACTATTTGCGGGATGGCTATAAGGAATTCTATGAAAAATGGTACGCTTTCCAAATCTCGGGATGAGATTTTTATAAGGGGGGAGGGCTGTAACACCTCAGGTGTTTAGCTCCATAATTGCATTGCATTGCATGAGCATAAGCATGCATCATTTCATGTTAATTCATGTGGTTGCAACAAATGTGATTGTTTTTAGAACTTTGTTTGGCTCACATCATGTGACACTAGAGAGTTGGTGTAACTAAAGGGTAGAGTAGCCAATTATATCTCACAACACCTTAGTTATACTTAGGGTCACTAATGGAGCAAGGTTCATGTTGACCAAAATCACCAAAATGCCCTCCAAGGTGTAGTTGACCAGCATTTAGCCCTAGGATGCTCTAGTTTGACCATTTAAAAAGTCTAGCTTAGAGGCCTTGCATGGAGGAGCACCCTTAAGAAAAGTTGTAGGGAATTCTATGGGGAACAAAAGTACTAATATGGCCATCTCATGAAAATGAACAGAACATGCTCAAAAGGGGCCCACAAGTCAGTATTAGAGGCTGTTTTGGGACTTAGCAATTTTGGCTAAGTGTGAAGCTGAAAACCGTTTCACTGTACCTCACTTTGGCAACTTGTAACTCACAAACTAGGCCGAACCAGTCCTTGAGCCAATTGACAAAGTTGTTGTCCACACATAGCTCTACAACATTGTCAACATCACCATCACCTGGTTCTAAATGGTTTAGGAGATATGGTGCTTTGAAAAATGGGGTTCAGTCGGCATAGTTGACTGAAACTTAGTTTCAGTTTTCGGGTACCCCACTTTAGAGCTCGGTAGTTTCAAATCTAGGCCGAACCAGTCCAAGCTCCAATTGACAAAGTTGTAGCCCTCACGAAGCTCTACAATTTTGGTGTTATCATCTTCGACAAACTCGAAACGGTTTGAGAGATAATCAACGTCAAAATGTCGCTGTCAGACCACCACGTCGGCTCTTTTCAGTCGACAGACAGCCTCGCTGTCGTGGCGGCCGCGCAGAGCAAGGGAGCCGTGTGGTGCTCGCGCCATGCCGTCGCCTCCACGTCGCAAGCATGCGCGCGGGCGTGAAGTCGGGGCCGCCACCTCAACCCCCACCACTCACGCTCACCATTCCCTCCTTCTCTACTTCCTCCTCCGCGCGCGGGCGGTGACCGGAGAAGCGGAACAGCGACCGCGTTGGAGCCATTCTCCCAAACCACAGCTCCATTGGCCAAACCGTCTAGACCACCGCACCACCGTGAGCCCCTCCACCTCCTCGTCCTCACCGAACCATCTCTATCGCTTCAGGTGAGCTACACCACGAAGGCGGCTCCACCGGGCCGCCACGTCCGCCGCCGTCGAGCTCGCACGTGGCCATGCCATTCGGGCCCCCCTATCCTATCTCCTCCATGTTGTAGGTATAGTTAGGTATGCTGAAGCTCATAGGGTAGGCAAATTGAGCCGGGATGCTGGCGACTCGTCGGAGTTGGTCGAGCCGCGGCCGCACGCCGCCATGACCGCTGCCATCCTCTCTAGCCGCCATAATCCTAGCAATTAAGGGTACCCCTAGGTGCGCGAGGTTGAGGTGAACGCGCTGGTACCGTAGCTTCGCCGGAGGCGCCGTCGTCGGCGAGCTAGAGCTCGCCGGAGTCGCGGCCGTCTCCTCCCCTCCGCCTCTCTCTCGCTGACCAGTGGGGCCTTCCGGTTAGCCCCACGCGCATGTGGGCGGGACGGCCTGAGCAGGCCGTGCGCGTAGTTGGGCCGCGTCCGCGTAGGGGCCGGCCCAGTAACAAATAAGATTTATTTCATTTTTATTTATTATGTCACAGTTTTAGATAAGTTTTGGAAAAATGTAGATCTAGGGTTTCACTTGCTCAAAAATTATGAGATAAATTTTGTTAGGATCTACTTGGGGTGTAGTATTTTAGAAAAATATGAGTTGGTTATGTGATGTTTAGTTTCTGGGAGATTTAAATAGGTTTTTGAAATGTGTTTTAGATTGCATGCAAACTTGTTTAAATCATATCTTGAGTTTCATTGTTCCAAAAATTATGAAATTTGGTGGGTAGGCTAATTTATAATTGCTCTAGCTGTGATAAAAATTTGGGCAGTAGTGCTTAAGTACTTTTCAAGTTATAATGCTATCTTGTTATTTTAGGAAATACTTAAATGAATTTTGGTAATTTTTCTACATGTGCAATGTTCATATAAATTTTTAGAGAATGTCTTGGTACCCTAGAGTGTCCAAGAAAATTAGGAAATCTGTTGTTTGACACATTTTACTATGTTTTGTTATTTATAAAAAAATCAGCCTTTTGGGTTTGTGAATTTTGTGTAGGAAGTTCCTGTGAATAAATTTAGTTTACATTTTTACAGTAGCCTCTTTTTGGGTCAGAGAGTCTCCTGTAATTTTTGTAGAATTTTAGGAGCCGTTTACATATATGTTTAAAATTCCACTTAATTACTTAAGTAAATTAAGAAATGAGTTTAAATAAATATTTTAGGTGGGCCAACCTTACTTTCTGGTGTTTTTGTGACCTATGTGCACTTGTGGTAACATTAGTTTGGTCTTATGGAATGTTTGCCACATAAATAAATATTTAACCTTTGCAATTCTAGGTTTTCTGGACAGCTGGTCGTATTTCTAGATTTGATCCTTGATAAAAGTGTTTGCTGGAAAACTTGTAAATACCAAAGTTGTAGTAAACTTGGTAAATTAGCTTGTGTCAAAATTTGGGAGCATTTGGCTTAGTAGTTTGGGAGTTATTGCTGTTTAAAGTGACAGTCCAGAATTGACTACTCTCTGTTTAGAGAGAGCAGATTCTGGAACTTTGGAATTTCGACTAGGTAAACTTTAGAATTAAGTGTTGAGGTCTGAAAATATTTTTTAGTGCATTTCTTAATCTTTTCAGATTGTCATAGATCATATCTTTTGGAGTTGGGAATCTCCAGTTATGTTAGAATCTTTGGGCTGCTGTCCAGAATGTCTTACTGTTGTATTTTGGGTTGGATGTGGTAACCTAAGTAATGCTACTCTTGTAATTGTTAGGTGCTAGGGCCTTAACCGAAGAAGAACATCTATATCTTAGGTTGGGTAGATTAGGTAAGTACTTCTCCACCGGAGAAGAGATTTGCACGTATTGATGAAGTGACTTGAATAGAGTATTTTATTTCTGAAATGCATTTCATTCCGAGCATGTTGCACCCATTATGCATCCATAATATTTATTGTGCACTCATGCAATAGATGTTCCGGAGGGGGTAACTCTCCTCGAATTCGAGCCTGTGATTCCGGAGGAAATCCAGGACCAGCCAGAGGAGCCAGCGGAACCAGTCGGCGGAGGAGACGCCGCTGAAGACTTGCCTGAGTGTCCTGACCACCGGCCTTCGACCTTTCTGAAAGGCAAGCCCCGGTGCATGCTGAACCTACTGTTTTATAAATTAATCTTGAGTACTTTTAATTGTTTACTGCATTAAGTTGTAGGAGTTGTATGAAAACAATTGTTGCATTATACCTGTCCTTGTCCAGATATCGTACTTAATCCTATATTAGGTTTAGGCATGTGTCAATGCTTAGCCCTGCTTAGTTCGGAAGAAGTCGGGTGATTTCCGGTCATCCGCGAGATGTAGGAAGGAGTCACGAGTGGCTTTATGGCTATCGTGGATGGAACCATGCCTTAAAATGAAATTGAGACCGGGCGGGAATTCGATAGTACAGCCGCAAGACACTTCACGTCTTGGGTGTGGAGCTATGCCCGTCTGAGTCATTTAAGGACCGCTTCGTTGTATGTCCTTGAGTCATGTTGAACGCAGTCTAACACTTAGTTGGCCGGATAAGTCGTTCCGACCGCGAAGTCGAGTAGTATGGTTCAGGCCGGGAATCGAATGGTAGGTTGCATCTTGGAGGAGAGAAAGGATGTGCTTGGGGACATTGGCGTGAGACCAAGGGGGGATTAGAGTCCCTATCACCTGGCAGAGTGTCGCCCTTGGGGACGCGACATTATTCGGACCCGCGATTCCTGAACTGTACAAAAGATGACCTGAGCAGCCCTCGCCAGGCGTGACTTGGTGAGTGTTAGAAATACCCCTCCAGCTGGATAGGAATTCGATTCGAATCGCCGTCGCTCCCGGTTAGTGAGCACTTGACTTGAGCAGCGGCAACATAGATCTCATTAAATAAACCGGTGGTTAAGGGAATGATACAATGTTGCCACAATTCATACCTGCTCTGGATATAATAATGATAATTGTTTGATTATAATCAAGTGCATGCTTAGTACAGGTGCTAAGATAGATGACAAGTAAATGCTAAAAAAAATAAATGCTAGTACAGGTTAACAGAGTTTAAATTACTTATGCTTTTCCGCAAAAAGGTAATGTCAGCCAGCTCCAATTATGAAAGCCTTGCATAATCCTTGGTGTCATCTTATTTCTGGTTTTTGACGGGTAAGTCTAGCTGAGTACATTCCAGTACTCAGGGTTTATTCCCTCCTATTGCAGATGATATGCTCTACCAAGGCTTCTGCAAAAATTGTCTCCACCCTGCGGGTGACGAAGACTAGATCACTAGGGCGTGATCATCTTTTATGTACTTTCCTGATGCTTTTGCGGGTTGTTGATCAACAAGACTGGCAGTAGTTAAACAACGGGTGTGTGTGTGTATGCTTCCGCTACTTTATAAACTTGGTTTGTAATATCTGCGACTCCGGGTGTGTAAACTTATTTCGGAACTACTTGCGAAATGTAATGTATGATGTTGTATGGTGAATGATGTGATCTTGGTTGTAAGCAAGTTGGTTTGAAATCCTTCGTGGTTTCAATTGACTACCGGGATTATATGGGCTCAAGTTCAAAAATTTGAGCGCTTCGGTGCTTGTTTTTGTACTTGTGCTCTTATAATTTGGTCGGTTTTGTTACACTATCGGTATCCACAACCGAGCTCTCCCAAAGAGCACCGCAAGAACCCACCATCAAGTGTGGTAGCTTAATGAAACACTCTACTAGAGTTGCTCTTTGCAATCCCTGCGGGGTGAGCACAATCTCCCTCACAAAGCTTCTCTGGAGCCTCGCACAATCTTCTCACGAGCTTCGACAGAGCCTCAAGCCACCAATCCATCTAGGAGGTGGCAACCTCCAAGAGTAACAAGCACCACCGGCTTGCAACATGAACACCTAGTGCCACTCCATGCAACCTCACGATGCAATCACACTAGAATCGCTCTCTCACTCAATCCGATGAACACTATCAAGCATGAGTGAGTTAGAGGGCTCCTAAGCACTACCACATAAGCCACCAAGGCTATAGTGTGCTCAGCTAACAGCCACGCCTAGCCAAAGGGCAATTTATAAGCCCCTCCACGAAATAGAGCCATTGCCTCCTCACTGAGCTAAAAATGGGGTCACTAGACGCATTTGTTGCCCAATCAACAGACGTGGCTAGCGTCCGATGCCCCTCAGCAGCTTGCAATGGATCAACACCATGTGTCCTCGATAGAACAAGAACCGTTGATCTCCAATGGTCACTAAAACAATACTGTGCTACAGCACCACTCGATAGATGCGTCCGATGCTTGAACTCCTAGAGTCTAATGCTACAGCAGACATAGTCAGAGAGCTCATTTCCTCACCCGGTCATCGAACACGTCTGATGCTCCATCACTAGATGCTGACATCAGCATCCGATGAGTACTCAATGCCATGTCGCCTCGTGAACATCTTATGTCACATGGAGCGGACGCTGACGTCCAGCATCCGTTGCCACTTCACCCACGCATCTGATGCATGCTCTCTAGCACATGTCACTAAGGGTAAGCCACCAGACGCTGAACCCACGTCTGATGCTCCTAGGGCTAGTGTCTGTTGCTACCGAGCGTCGCGTCCGACGCGTGCTTCTTAGCACAAAAACATTCCATGACTTCAGCTCCAATTCTTGACTTCGGCGTAAAGGAAAATAGTCATTTCGTTTCCTCGAAAACGCTTGAATCTCGCCGACCCCGAACCCCTCTCAACTACTCAAACTCCACCACCTTCACAAATGTGCCAACACCAATAAGTGTTCACCACCTTGTGCACATGTGTTAGCATTTTCACAATCATTTTTTTAAAGGAGTTAGGCACCCAACTTGCCACGCGCACTCGATCCTAGCATGTATGCAAAGTTAGATCGCTCAAGTGGCACTAGATGACCGATATACAAATAAGTTTGCCCCTCTTAATAGTATGGCCATCTATCCTAAACCTGGTTATCAACTTCTCTACACCTATGACTGGTGAAATAAAAATACCCTAGGTTATACCATTGCCTTGTGCATTCCACATTATCTCCTCCGACGTTGATGCAACACATGCACCAACCATATCACAAATGATATGATCCACTTCATATCATCATGTGATCTTGTTGGTCCATCGATCTTGACCTCACTTGCTCTTCACTATTGTGTCGGTCCATCGGTGCCAAGTCTTGCTCAAGCTTTACCACCCTGTGGTCCATCGCTCCAAAGCCTATGACTTGCCCTTCACACTTGCAACCGATCCATCCAGCCAAGCCTCATCTTGATCTTCACCACAATGGTCATAGACTCCATGTCATGTCTCCTATGCAATAAGCTCCTACATGACACAATCACCTGTGGACTAATTCCCTGTGTATCTCACATTAGATACAATTAGTCCACCGAAGGTTGTCATTCAACTACCAAAACCAAACAAGGACCTTTTAGTTGTCCACCGAAAGGAGCACTCACGAGCTACATTTTGAAATGGAGATGAAGCAAGAAACATGTCATGCAAATAATATGGCAAATGGCAAAGGGGTGGGGCCAGCCGGCCCCACACCCATGCCACCAGGCCTCCCTCTTCCTCCTCTTTAAAAACCCCTTCTCTGTCACACCCATTTAATGACCAAATGGAGTGCATACCCTTATGTGTGCCCAGAGATTAATCACACATAAGTTAACAAATTATAAAGGATGTATCATCACCAATGTTATTACATCACGATTGATAACACATAGTCTTTATAATAATGTAGCGGAAGTAAAATGTAAACTCTCGTGGTAGCTCCAATCACAGGCACATTGACTGGTTGACTGCAAGTCTAGTAATCTTCAGGGAAGTAGAAGTAGTCACTACTTGCGCCATTTGTTACCCATCCGGGATTTTTATCCAAGTAAGAAAAATAAACAAGCGTAAGTACATCTCGTACTCAACAAGTGTAACATGGGGTTCATGAGGCTCAAAGGCATAACATAAGTTTATCAGCATGTAGCTTTTAATTAGCATTATTTCAGTATATCAATAATATCAAAGTGTCTCAATGTAACAATAAACATATGATCCATGTGAAATGATTAACGAATAGCAAAAACATATCCATTATTAATGATCCACTATTCCATAAGGGTCCAAGGCCACTCGTGACCGTGAGCACAGCTGTTATAACAGTTTTACACTCTGCAGAGGTTGTACACTTTCTCTGTGAGTCATGTTGCCCATATGCCTGGGTTAATTACTCCCAAAACACTTCCAAGGTGAGCAGGCAGGGGAACACTATGAAGTCTTTCGAAGGTTTGTCTAACAAGTTAGGGCCATTAGATTTCACTCGGCAAACAGATGTAGAGCCCCCCTTCCAAATGGCATAATAACACGCAGCCTATACTCATGAGGACAGAGGCCACACTATATCCGATTCGTCAAGCCATTCTTACGCCATAAAGGAAAACCACTAACAAGCTAGAAAAAGGTCCTTCTATATGACTAAAGCCAGAGCCATTTTAGCCCTCATAGTTGTACAGTAAATCCTGGATTTTCACTTACAGATAAGTCCTTATGGAGAGTAACGAGAGCACCAAAATAACCCCATGCTCTAGTACCCTTTAACAGTAATAAAAATCATCTTTTAATGTTTATTGCATATTCCATTAGTCAAATTACATGATCATAGTTCATGTTGAGCACTAGCAATACTAATCCATGCAGTATAATAGGTATCAAGGAATAAGATCAACACTAAGTCATCCTTAACAAGGAATATATGCATAATGATATTGTTTGCTTAATATGAATAGGACAAAAAGGATAATCCCATGCTATACTTGTCTTGCTCAAACTGGTCTTGATGATCTTGTTTGTAGAAAAACTCCTGATCCCCAACGAATTGCTCACCGTCTATACTTGATCAACAATAGCAACAACATTCATCCAGAACAATCATGCATAAACAAACAAGACTAAAATTAGAATAGTACACCAACAGTAATAAAATAAGATAAAAAGTTTTTAAAACGAATCTACAACTCGCTAGGATCACACAGACGCAAAGATCACGAAAAACGAAGCTAAAACGACGAAGTTATGAATTTACGAAGATTTCCTATAGAAAAATAATTACTTTAATTCAAGCTCGAAAATAAAATATCACAAACCTACTTTATAGTTCCACTAACATGTAGAGCTCTCAATTACGAACCTAACGCAATTTGAACGGGTCAAATCGGAGTTAAAACGGATAAATTATGACTAAAACAAACTCAGTTGCATAACTGTAAATAGCTGAAAACGTATTTTGACTTAACTGAGATCAATCTATGCTTTCAAAAGGATAATACACGATTCTGAAATATGCTTTGGACTGCAGGTTAGACAATTGAAAAACACAGGGTCTCTTTAGCAAAATGCGCAGCCGAAACGGTATCCTTCATCTACGGCCGTTGGATATCAGATGAACGGATCCGATCGATTCGGGGTGAGCGGGGCGGCGCTCCGACCGGGAAAATACTCCAGCGGCCATGTCCACGGCGGTGCCATCATTGGAGTTCGCGAAATTGCGTTTTACTGTGCTACCTTGCAAAACGAATACACCCGGATGAAGTACAGGTCAAGGCGATCTCACCAAGGTCGAATGCGAGGGCGGAGCTGTCCTGAAGTCGCCGGGGTGCTTGAGAGGGCGGACGGTCACGTCGGTGATCTGAGCAATGCCTCCCTGGGATGGTTTCGATGCTTTGCGTCGAGATAGGATGGAGTGGAAGGAGGCACGGGCTCGGTTTTATAGCCCGAAGGCGATTCCAAGAAAGGAAAGGGGAGACTAGAGAACGGATTTGATTCGGTGGCCTCGACGGAAAGAAATCGGAGCCGGCGTCATGGGAAGGAAGAAGATGGCCTAACACGTAGGGCCACGCTGTCAGCGACTGAAACTGAGAAGGAAGGCGCGGCAGCGCTCTCGCGCGGTTGCTGGGCCAGCGGCCGGATTCGGCCCAAGGCGGGTAACGGCGCGCGCGCGGAAGCAACGGGCCACGGTGAAAGGAGAAGCAACGCGGGCCACGGTGAAGGAGTTGGGCTTCCGGGCCGAAAGCGAGGAGAAAGGTAAATTTCTTTTTCTTTTTCCTTTTCAAATATTACAAAGCATTTTCAAATGATTTTGAATTCTAATTTGAATTTGAATCAAACCACTCAAACCAAAAATTCAAATGCAGCAGCATGAGTGCACAAACATGTTTTTACCCTTATATTTGATTTTAAGTTAATAGAAATTATTATTACTCTAAATTTGTATGATCACAAAATTGTATAAAAATCATATTTACCTATTTTTTAATATCTCAAAATTTTAGGGTGTTACATTCTCCTAGATGCTAAACTCACACACACACACACACACACACACACTCCTTTCTGCACTCTTGAGTTCAAGAATCCATTTTGAAATTTCAAAGTTGAGAATCACCTCATTTTAGTAGAGTTTGAGTGAATGAAAGTTGAGTGAAGTTGCAATAGAGATTGAGTGCAAAGTGCTTAGTGGAGAAGTGAAGAAGTGCTGTTAAAAATCTTGAGCAAAAATTAAATATTAGAGGGTAGGTTCTGCTCAAATTAATCAAGAATTTAGGAGAAGTTGCATTAAAAATTTTCCAACTTAAATGACTAACTCCTGAATGACTGATTTTCTGGATGGCTAATTCTCTAATGTTTGTTTTCTAACCCTCATTTTGTTCCACTAGTTTTGTTTTTGTTTGTGATTTTCTTTGTGTAGCAAGGATGAGCAAGAAGGTGAAGAAAGCCCTCACTTCGATGCTTTCTTTCCGTTCGACGAGAAGTCATACTTTGTCTCGAGTAGGCTCTTCTCGCACTGACTCCAAGTTGGAAATTGACCCGCCATCTCCCGTTGTTCAAGGATCGTCTTCGCGCCAGCAAGCTGAGGTCTATACCCTTCTTAGGAATAACCAAATATTCCAAGATGACCAAGAGAAAGAAGTCTACAAGCTACGAAAAGATAAGGAGTTCACATCCACTCCAGTTATGGATTCAGACCTCCTGCACACCATAGGTATAAACTCTGAATTTCAACTTAGTTTTAGAAATATTGGTTGGGAAGATGCATGCACTATAACTGAGAATGGCTGTAGATTACTCAAAATAGAGTTTTTGTGCACGCTGCAGTTAGGAGAAAATGAGATTTCATTTAGACCATTTCCACCTAGCTGGAAAAATTTTAGCAATATGTTAGGATTTCATGAATCATGCAATGTTGATATTGATGATGCTTTAGAAGAATTTGATAGAACCTATTTCTAGCAAGATATATCTAATGAAATAGTTTGTCATAGACCTTGTACTGATGAAACTCACAACCCTACTCTGAGATTTATTCATAAATGGTCAGGAGTTACTCTTTTTTCCTAGAGAGAACTTTAGGATTGCAAGAGTAGAGGAACTTACATTAATGTATGCCATGGTCAAGAAAGTAAAAGTTTCACCTGTTAAATTGATGGCACATTATTGGCTAACCATTTCTAGGTTAAAGAAAGGGGGAGTAACATGCACATCATGGGTAACACATATTGCCAATGGGTTAGGACTTTTGGATAATGCAAACATTGCATATATCACCACACCACGACGAGTCATTGACTATTCATTCTTTCATCATGCTCACATCCTTAAAAAGAGAAATATAAAAATAGTCATGATGTATAAAGAATACATTGAAATCGAGTTACTAGACCGGACCCTCGGTTTGTTTGTCGTGAAGAATTTTGTTCTTGAATTGCAGAAACTAGGATGGGGAGTGGGAAGGAGTCCCTCTACTCGCATGACCAGGAACCAAAACCCGAGGTACCAGGGAGAAGATGTTACTCCTCTAGAGCTAGAGAAGAAGCACCAGTTACTTTGGATTTGATCAGCCAGGACCGTCTCATGTACATCACCAGCCCTAGGAGGATCACACTCCCTTGAGCCAGAGACATCTACCGTTGCACGCTGGGGGCCAGGTAATTTTGACCATTATCATTCACAGGATTATGAGGAGACCACAAGCGGCGTACAGAGAGGGCATATGTCTTTCTCGGCTAGGGACGTCCATGATAGCTTCCATGGACCGTTCTCGTATCATGCTCTTCAGGACCACTACCAGCCTCCTCCGCAACATCATCATCAACCTTAGCATCACCATCATCATCCACCACCTCTGATGGGCTATGATGAGCCTAGTTTCTACCAAAGCGTCGATAACCATCTCACATCCCTCGAGGCGAGACAGGAGGAGATGCGCAACACTCTTCACCAACAAGTTGAATGGCAGCAGCAGGCAACACAGAGATTTGATGAGATACGACAGTACGAGCAGTAGCAACAAGCGAACTTTGTGTATCTATTCAGTAGGATGAGTTTCCAGTACCCACCACCACTGCAGCAGTGATCTTGCTTGGAAGAGGCGCCCCCTCATGTCAAGGTAAATATTTCTTTCTTATAAAATTTTGTGAGTATTATTTTCATTAGTTTAAATTGTTGTTAAAAATACAAAACAAGAAAACCAAATAAAACTTTACCTTTAATTTTCTGCTAGTATATATGTTTAATTTCAGTAGATTAAAAATGAAGAAAAACCAAAAATAGAGTGTGTATAAGCTTGCTTTAAGTTTGAATTAGTATGCTTTCTTATTTTAAGAGTTAAATAAATAAGAAGAATTTGAAGATAGTCTCTCCCAAATAAAACATGAAAAATGCTCAAGTATGATTCCTTTCAAGTACCTTGTTTTCAGATTTGAATTCTCCTATGCGTTGAACAAAGTTGATTTAACTTGAGAATTTGCTCTAAACCTGAAATTTGTGGGTAGCATATGCATGAACTAAATCTAGGTAATTGATGGATATGATATAAGAGAGTTTGAGCTGCTATTTATCTTATTCTAAGTGATACTTGATTTTTGGAAACTTATCTTTAAAATTTAAAAATTTACATGATTAGATTCTACATGACAAAATTTGAATTCCTACAAGAGGCAAAATGAATATATTTAGACTAGGAAAACTTTCACATTTATGCTACTTGTATTTCATTGAGTTTAGTCAAACTTTGTTGTATGCCTTATGAGAGGTTTGTCATACTCTTAAAATCAAGATCACAATACACACATCCCATTCACCACTTCATTTTGTTCCACCAAAAATGTTTTTATCCTACACTAGGAGGAAATAATAAAAACTTTCCATTTAGGTTTCCCTCAAATAAATGCTCCAATTCCTTTGTATTATCTCTCAAATATTTTATATGAAAGAAGCATGTGGCTATGCAAAAGAAATAATAGAAAAAATGGACAAGTGTCCGAAGTATTAAAACAATGGGTACTTTGATGCCCGCCTAAAAAAGGGAAAAGAGAAAAGAAAAGAAGAAAAGATAGCCCATGTTTTCTTACATTTGTTTCCAAGTTCAAGAGAGAGAAAATTTAAAGGAGCATAGTAGAATTAGGATTAGCCACCATAAATATCCACCTCATTCCGTACACTTGCACATCTTGATTTGATTGTATGACTCAACTCTCTTTGGATCCATTGTTTGACTTTACAATATATGTTTGCAAGTATGTTTTCTCATACGAATGTCATTCCTATGGACTCCACATAAGCTTTAGTGCAGGAATGAAGGGCATACATTTGTTGCCTTAGTGAGATCCAAAAATATGACATAGATGAGAGACTTGAGTGTGTCATGCAATGAATCTCTAAGTTTTATTTTGAAAACTTATAAAAACTCCGAAATGAAGGTTGAATGAAGAATATGAGACGTAGTGCTCACTTAATTGTTCTATCTTTCAATTGCTCAAGATTAGGTAAAAAGCTCCAAAGCTCCATGGTTGAAAGAAATATGAGTAAGTTTGAAAGATAGATCAATGAATTTTAATCCATAGAAGAATTCTAGTTTGAATGCAGGTGTACTTTTGAGGAGTTGTACAAAATTTGTGAAAACTTGTACTCTTAATTTGTATCATTTAAGTTGCTTTGCTAAGGGACTAGCAAAGACTTAGCTGGGGGGAGCTTGTTGATGGTAGTTATGATCTATCACAAACCGCCAACTTTATGCATAGAAATGGTCACCAATAGAAACTTAGGGGTTATTGCTGACAATTTCCATGAGTTTTGGTGAATTTTTTTTTTAGCAGGGATATTCTAGAGAGAATGAAAAAGGATTAAATTGCCAAAAAGGCCACAAAACTTAGCTATGACAAAATATGCACCAGAAGACTCTAGAAGACTCTAGAAGGCACGGGACAGAAGCGGAGGACAAGCAACTGCCAGGTGGGGCCGACCGGCCCCACCCTAATGCTGCTTAGCCCCCATAGAGGGATTCCTCTACGCCCTTGTAAAGACTTTCTCCATCGCCTCCTAGGATGCATCTCCACTGTTCGTGAAGTTGGTTTGATCCAAGGCTGACAGTTCTTCCTCAGGGCTATAAATAAAGACTCAGACCCCCTCCTGAAAGACATCATCACCTGGTCATAAGTCAAGAGTAGTCTAGATATTAGGGTTTCTAGAGATTAGACAGTGAAATCTCTAGTTCTTCAATTTCTTAGTATAGGCTTTCTAGAGAGTTTGGAGTAGAGTTGGGCGATTTGCTTAGGATTTTGGATCTGTTTGTCTAGAGATTTGGTAATTTGCCTTTGTATCTCATTTATGACTTTCTTCTATTTCAATATTATGTTCCTCTTTATTATGTTCTTAGTTTGCTCTAGTTATATATTGGATATAGTATTATTTGATGATTTGCATTTGCATATGTTCATAGAGTACTTAATTTAGTTCGCACGAGAGTTAAGTAACTTTGATTATGTAAGCATGGTGCTTAGATATAAAATTCCCCTGCGAGTGCCCGCTATGTGCCGGGAGGTGGTAGATCGCTGTCACACCCAAAATTTCCTATTTTGGGTTGTGCATGAAAAATACTAAATAAAATAAATGATTTCAATATTTGAATAAATTTATTAGATAAGTTAAGTTGCTGCTAATTTAAATATAGATAATTGTGGTTTTAAACTTTTTCATATTAATTTGATAATGTGGTGTTTGTGTGATGCTTGTCTTTGGTGTTGGTGAGTGCTATTATTTTCAAAATACCATAGGACGACGTTTACTTCTCACCGGAAATTTTTTTGGCATTTTCTGGATTTAAAATTTCAATTTCCGTGAGCTTAATCTTTTTCCTTGATCTCTTCATCAATCTTTTCATGAGCTCAAACTCATTTAGTTGAGTTCCTTATCTCTCCAAGAGTCTCCAGGATTTTTCCCGTGATTTTTCTGAGCTCCGGACTATTTTTCACGGCCAAAAAGGTAATTTTAGATTTTCTGGAATTATTTTATTCACGGAATTAAAATAATCCCGAAATTAAGAAAATCCGAAAAGTTTCCAAACCCTACGACTATATATATGCCGGCGTAGCCCTCGACGCCCTGATTTCAGAAGTACAACCCTTATCGCGAGTCGCCGCTCGTAGCTCCCTCCGCCTCTCGCCGAAGTTCTGCATCTACAGCTTGCGTTCCGGCGAACTTCCGACGAGCTTTTCCGGCCAAACCGTCGCGTTCCGACACCAGCCACCACCACCAAGAGGCAGCCCTCGTCGTTCTCTACACCGTGGTATATCCGTTTGCACGAATCCATCGCTATTTCATCGAGTTCCCATCTCATCTTATTTTTCTCCGGCGAGGTACCACCATGGCTGACCGAAGCTCCTCCCAGCTCAAGGTAGAAGATGATACTATTTACAGTTTTGCCACTAAACTTGTTTTGATCATAAAATCTTCGTTTTAACTCTGATTTGACCCGTTCAAGTTGCGTTAGGTTCGTATTTGCGAGCTCTACATGTTAATATAGTTGTGCAGTAGGTTTGGAAAGTTTAATTTTCAAGTTTATAATTAAGTATTTATTTATCTATAGGAAATCTTAGAAAATACATAACTTTCACGTTTTAACTCCGAATTTGGTGATCTTTGCGTCTGTGTGATCGTAGAAACGTGTAGAAGAGTTTTATAAACTTTTATTACTGTTTTGCTACTGTTGGTGTACTGTTCTAATTATATCTCTTTGTTTGCTTCGTGTATGTTTGATTGGATGCATGTATGTTGTTGATTGATGATCGAGTATAGACGGTGAGCAGTATCTGGACGATCAAGAATATTATTTTGAGCCAGACCAGCAGTATCATCAGGAAAGCTTTGATTAAGGCAAGTATAACATAGGACTATCCTTGTTGTCCTATTCACAGAAAATATTATTCATATGCATGTGTCTTCTTTGACAACCATAGAGATTATAACTTAGCTATTGATATCTTGTTTCCTTGTCACCTATGGATTATGCATTTGGGTAGCTACTGCTAGCGCTTAATTATGAACAATGATCTTGTAATTTGACTAATGGATTAAGCAACCAACCAATAAAGATGATTTTATTACTGTTGAAAAGGGGGCTAGAGCAAGGGGTTATTTTGTTGCTCTGGTTTCTCTCCATAAGGACTTATCTGTACATGATCATCCGGGACATACAGTACAGCTGTGAGGGCTATATGGCTCTGGCTTTAGTTGCTTGAAGGACCTTTTCTAGCTTGTTAGTGGTTACCTTAAATGGCGTAAGAATGGCTTGCCACTTTGGGTGTAGTGCGAGCCCCTGGCCTAGTGTGTATAGGCTGCGGTTATTGTTCCACAGGGAAGGGGGGTTCTACATCTGCCTGCCGAGTGAATCTAATGGCCCTAACTTGTTAGACGAATCTTTAAGTGGCTTTATATGATTTCTGGTGTTTTGGGGAGTCGCGAACCCATGCATTTGGAAGTTATGACTCACAGTGAAAGTGTACACCTCTGCGCAGAGTTAAAAACTGGTATACTAGCCGTGCTCACGGATACGAGCGGCCTTGGAACATTTACAGATAGATGATCACCATTGCTATATCATGTTTAATTATTGTTGATTATTATTATGCTCATGTTAATGCTATTTGTTATCATTATTACAATTGATCATTGATTCTTTAATGGGAAGCGGTTTATCTTGATGCATTTCAATTGCTAATTATATGAATAAAAGCTAAACGCAGTTAAACAGTGTCTAGCCTTTTTGAGCCTCATAAACCCTGTGTTATACTTGTTGAGTTCGACATGGACTCATTCTTGCTATTTCCCCAACACTCCAGTGTGTAGAAAGATGCTACTCGGAAAAATGACAAAGGTGTAGTGGAGTTTCCAGAAGACTAGTAGAAGTGCTAGGCATATGTTACCCCCAGTCAGCCGTCCCTGAGAAGAATGGAGCCCGAAGTTTAGTCACCGTTCCGTGATACTCTGATGTAAGTGTTAATATAGCTATGTAGCTATGTATACGTTATATAATAACATTGTTTCTGATATTTTTTTTTCATTCTGGCATATGTGTGGACTTCCTGGGCACACATATGATTAGCCTGGTTTTATTCTTTAGAAAACCGGGTGTGACAGAGTGGTATCAGAGCGGTATTGACTGTAGGACGTATGCCAAGTAGCACTGGACGTATTCTAAAACTTATTTTACTGTAAAACTATTTTGTCATCCCTTGACTCATTGATTTTGACTATTTCCTCTTCCTTGTCTTGTTGTATCCCATCCTTGGTAGCTTCCTTTGAGCTAATATTTCTTACACCCTTGGAATTTGTTTTACGTTGCTTTTACTAAAAGTTTTCTGATCTTACCTGGTTCAAAGATTCGATGGCATTTCATCATCCATACTTTTCTCTTAGGATGACCACCATTATTGAAGAAGCACGTGTAGTACCGATGATGTGATGTGTGCTTGTTGTGCTTGATGTGTTGCTTGTGTGTTGTTTTTGTTCTCGTGTTTTGAAAGTGACCTGGAAGGTATAAGTCTTGAGGAGTAGCTTGATCTATGCTAAGTGGGGTAGGTTTTACGTAATACTCCGCATGCTGATTTCTATAGCAGTCTGCAATGTTTCTGTTATATCTCAAGATATGGACATGAGAAATTTATGAAATTTTACTGGGAATAACTAGACTTCTGTATCTTTCCAAACCCACTGGATTTACCTTTTTACCTATTTTGAGCTAAGAGATATACCTGTTCTAAGTTGAGGTCACTGCACAGTCTGGAATTCTGAAACAGTTTCGGTTAAGTTCAGTTTTTGGCCAATTATTTGACAGATTCAGAAAAAGTGTTGTGAATAAAAGTTGTAGATAATTTTGTAAGCTTTCCAACCATGTAAAGATCATCTGAATTGGACGTCTGTAGCTCGAGATATGACAGTTTTACTGAGTTACTGAAATTGGAATTTGCCCAGAGAAATCAGATTTTGCTTATCTATTGAATTGGAAACCACCTACTGATGCTAGCGAGATTCGCAGTTTCTTGGGTTTAGCTGGATATTACAGACGGTTCATTGAAGGGTTTTCTAAACTTGCTAAACCTATGACATCTCTGTTAGAGAAGAATGCCAAGTTTGTGTGGTCTGATAAATGTCAAGCTAGTTTTGAAGAATTGAAGAAGAGGTTGACTACAGTGCCTGTATTGGTTTTGCCAGATTTGAGTAAGAAGTTTTCTATTTATTGTGATGCTTCTCGTCAAGGTTTGGGATGTGTTCTTATGCAAGAAGGCAAAGTTGTGAGTGTTGCAAGATGAATGTTTCGTATGTCCTAGAGCTTCACTTGGAAGAAGTGGTTATCTCTATGATTGGAAGTCTATAGTTAGTTTCATGAAAACTTAGATGACATCACCCCCATATCAAGTATGTTTAGTAAGTTTTAAGTGAAGGACTTATCATTAGCAGCAAGCCTTAAAGAAAGTGTTGCCTTCAATGACATTGTCAGGTGGAACAAAATCTTTGTTAAGTGGGGTAGTGTCCATTACCATCATCAATCTCAAGCGACGAGGTACCAAGAACTGAAGATCAAACCTTATCTTTCTTATCATCTTTTGGCTATCCTCGATCCATGTCTTATATCTCATCAACACAAAGCAAAGAAGCATGAAGACTTGAAGATTAGTGTTATCTATCTCTCTAGTGTCTTTGAATCTCGTTTCTACCTTATCCTGTTTTTTTTATAGCAGTCTGTCTTCCTTAGCTTATATCTCTATTTTTGGATGCCCAAAAATCATGGATAAATTCTGGACAATAGTAGATTTTAATATCATTCTCTGACCGTAAGAACCACCCTGATAGCTATTATGGTTTGGGATTTATGAAAATCACAAGGCGACGTATCTATGCTGTCAGCAATCTGGAATAGTTTCTGTTGTGCACAGTTTTCGACCACGTTAACTGTAGAATCTGGAGAAGTATTCTATAAGAAAGTTGTAGTAAATTTGATAAGCTTTCCAACGGTATAAGCTACAACATCATTGGATTCGTAGAACTTGAGTTATAACTGTATTTCTGCACTGCCATTTTTCTGCTCGCGAGGAAGTACAAGTTACTTGTTCTTGCATATGCTCATGAATATCTTTGAGATGATAGAAGGACATGATGGTAGTTATCACTCATAAACACATGTAATCTATCCATTGGTGTTCTCCAGTTGATCTCTTCTTAAGAGGGGTTGCCGAACTAAAGGCGATACAAGATGGAGGTTTTATACGTTCTATTTTCGTCATCTGGAAGCATCAGCTATCTACATGGTTGCAAAGTCATTATCGAGCGCAGGTATCCTTTCTCAGGGTGGGTAACCTGTTAGAACCATCTACAAGAATCATAAGGGTCTAAAGGAGACATTTACAAAGTTGGTTATGAGTTTGTGGCATCATCATTGGATAGGAGTTGACGAAAGAAAAGTGAAGACTTGCAGATCAACTTTATCTTTCTCCCTAGTCTCTCCAAATCTCGGGACGAGATTTCTGTTAAGTGGGGTAGATTTGTCACACCCAAAATTTCCTATTTTGGGTTGTGCATGAAAAATACTAAATAAAATAAATGATTTCAATATTTGAATAAATTTATTAGATAAGTTAAGTTGCTGCTAACTTAAATATAGATAATTGTGGTTTTAAACTTTTTCATATTAATTTGATAATGTGGTGTTTGTGTGATGCTTGTCTTTGGTGTTGGTGAGTGCTATTATTTTCAAAATACCATAGGACGACGTTTACTTCTCACCGGAAATTTTTTTGGCATTTTCTGGATTTAAAATTTCAATTTCTGTGAGCTTAATCTTTTTCCTTGATCTCTTCATCAATCTTTTCATGAGCTCAAACTCATTTAGTTGAGTTCCTTATCTCTCCAAGAGTCTCCAGGATTTTTCCCGTGATTTTTCTGAGCTCCGGACTATTTTTCACGGCCAAAAAGGTAATTTTAGATTTTCTGGAATTATTTTATTCACGGAATTAAAATAATCCCGAAATTAAGAAAATCCGAAAAGTTTCCAAACCCTACGACTATATATATGCCGGCGTAGCCCTCGACGCCCTGATTTTAGAAGTACAACCCTTATCGCGAGCCGCCGCTCGTAGCTCCCTCCGCCTCTCGCCGAAGTTCTGCATCTACAGCTTGCGTTCCGGCGAACTTCCGACGAGCTTTTCCGACCAAACCGTCGCGTTCCGACGCCAGCCACCACCACCAAGAGGCAGCCCTCGTCGTTCTCTACACCGTGGTATATCCGTTTGCACGAATCCATCGCTGTTTCATCGAGTTCCCATCTCATCTTATTTTTCTCCGGCGAGGTACCACCATGGCTGACCGAAGCTCCTCCCAGCTCAAGGTAGAAGATGATACTATTTACAGTTTTGCCACTAAACTTGTTTTGATCATAAAATCTTCGTTTTAACTCCGATTTGACCCGTTCAAGTTGCGTTAGGTTCGTATTTGCGAGCTCTACATGTTAATATAGTTGTGCAGTAGGTTTGGAAAGTTTAATTTTCGAGTTTATAATTAAGTATTTATTTATCTATAGGAAATCTTAGAAAATACATAACTTTCACGTTTTAACTCCGAATTTGGTGATCTTTGCGTCTGTGTGATCGTAGAAACGTGTAGAAGAGTTTTATAAACTTTTATTACTGTTTTGCTACTGTTGGTGTACTGTTCTAATTATATCTCTTTGTTTGCTTCGTGTATGTTTGATTGGATGCATGTATGTTGTTGATTGATGATCGAGTATAGACGGTGAGCAGTATCTGGACGATCAAGAATATTATTTTGAGCCAGACTAGCAGTATCATCAGGAAAGCTTTGATTAAGGCAAGTATAACATAGGACTATCCTTGTTGTCCTATTCACAGAAAATATTATTCATATGCATGTGTCTTCCTTGACAACCATAGAGATTATAACTTAGCTATTGATATCTTGTTTCCTTGTCACCTATGGATTATGCATTTGGGTAGCTACTGCTAGCGCTTAATTATGAACAATGATCTTGTAATTTGACTAATGGATTAAGCAACCAACCAATAAAGATGATTTTATTACTGTTGAAAAGGGGGCTAGAGCAAGGGGTTATTTTGTTGCTCTGGTTTCTCTCCATAAGGACTTATCTGTACATGATCATCCGGGACATACAGTACAGCTGTGAGGGCTATATGGCTCTGGCTTTAGTTGCTTAAAGGACCTTTTCTAGCTTGTTAGTGGTTACCTTAAATGGCGTAAGAATGGCTTGCCACTTTGGGTGTAGTGCGAGCCCCTGGCCTAGTGTGTATAGGCTGCGGTTGTTGTGCCACAGGGAAGGGGGGTTCTACATCTGCCTGTCGAGTGAATCTAATGGCCCTAACTTGTTAGACGAATCTTTAAGTGGCTTTATATGATTTCTGGTGTTTTGGGGAGT
The DNA here is from genome assembly GCA_038087645.1 of Saccharum hybrid cultivar R570. NCBI lineage: Eukaryota > Viridiplantae > Streptophyta > Magnoliopsida > Poales > Poaceae > Saccharum > Saccharum hybrid cultivar. The sequence continues at coordinate 2,123,555 of JAQSUU010000293.1, forward strand.
CGCGAACCCATGCATTTGGAAGTTATGACTCACAGTGAAAGTGTACACCTCTGCGCAGAGTTAAAAACTGGTATACTAGCCGTGCTCACGGATACGAGCGGCCTTGGAACATTTACAGATAGATGATCACCATTGCTATATCATGTTTAATTATTGTTGATTATTATTATGCTCATGTTAATGCTATTCGTTATCATTATTACAATTGATCATTGGTTCTTTAATGGGAAGCGGTTTATCTTGATGCATTTCAATTGCTAATTATATGAATAAAAGCTAAACGCAGTTAAACAGTGTCTAGCCTTTTTGAGCCTCATAAACCCTATGTTATACTTGTTGAGTTCGACATGGACTCATTCTTGCTATTTCCCCAACACTCCAGTGTGTAGAAAGATGCTACTCGGAAAAAGGACAAAGGTGTAGTGGAGTTTCCAGAAGACTAGTAGAAGTGCTAGGCATATGTTACCCCCAGTCAGCCGTCCCTGAGAAGAATGGAGCCCGAAGTTTAGTCACCGTTCCGCGATACTCTGATGTAAGTGTTAATATAGCTATGTAGCTATGTATACGTTATATAATAACATTGTTTCTGATATTTTTTTTTCATTCTGGCATATGTGTGGACTTCCTGGGCACACATATGATTAGCCTGGTTTTGTTCTTTAGAAAACCGGGTGTGACAATCGCATAGGTGACAGCTGCATTGAGTCCTTTGCAGTCCATCCCCCATATATAAATTAATTGGTAGAGCCCGATCTCGAAGGAGATGAAGACTATATTTTGAATTCTCCCTAGTTGATGTTCCTTATAATTTTGGCTTGATTCAGTTTTACTAGTAGATGAAGATATATATGCTAGAGTGAGCAACAAGACATAGTGTTTAAGAATAACTTAGGAACTCTTACTCTAACCGAATCTCTAGATTAGTCATACTACTTTTAATGAGTCTCTACTTTCTGTCTCTGGAATACCATTATCATGTTGAACTTATTTATCATTTATTTATCTTTTACTTGTCTTACCCCTGCTAAAGTATAAGAGTGGTTGGTTTATCATACATTTGCACATTTATTTAGTCATATAAACATTTGCCTCATAGTCCTTCCTTTGGGATTAAAATAAATAAATGATACTCAGAATACTCTGGGTAGAATGCTACAATAGGTGATTTATTTGTGTACTTGCGGATACTTATGTTGTAATACTATTTAGAGTTTTCAAGTGTGGTTACAATTACTAGCATTTTGAGCATCGTTCTAGGGATGACAACTTAGTGCATAGTGATGTAAGAAATGTCAACAGTAATAATTATTATAATTCTTCTAATTTTAAACAATCATCCTTGAGAGATCTAATTTCAGAACAAGCTAGAATTAATAACAACATTGCTAAAAGGTTTGCTTGTAATGATAAGATCTTAGAAAGTATAAGTGCTAAAATAAATAGTTTTTCTTCTGCTATTAAAGAACAAATGATTTTCAATAAAAAGTTAGAATTGCAATTAGCCCAGTTAGCTTCTACTCTGCTTGTTGCCACTAACCTTGAGAAGGTAAAAGCTATAACCACAAGAGGTGGCAAGTCAACTCATAATCCACCATACCCAAAAGGGGCAGGTAAGACACCGATGGTAGTGCAGGCAGAAGTAGAGAAGGAAGACAATGAACTTTTACCTCAAGAACATGAATTACAGCAAGATTTTCGTGACACCACTCTCCTACCGTTTCTGTGCAGAAATAGAAAGGCTAAAATGGACGAGCAGTTTGGTAAGTTTGTAGAGGTAATTCAAAAAATATATATCAATATTTCATTGTTAGATGCCATCCAGGTGCCTACATACGTGAAGTATCTTCGAGACATCCTCAACAACAAAAGACCTCTGCCCTCTACTGAAGTGATCAAGCTAACGGAGGAGTGTAGTGCAGCCATCCTCAACACATCACCTATTAAGAAGACGGATCTAGGATGCCCCAGTATTGATTGTTCAATTAGAAGCCAAAATTTTAAGAATGCATTATGTGATCTTGGAGCAAGCATCAGTGTCATGCCCAAGAAGGTTTTCAACAAGTTCAACTACTCTATGCTAACACCAACTTCAATGTGTCTACAACTAGCCGACCAGTCAGTCCGCTACCCTGCAGGAATTGATGAGAATATTCTGATGTCAGAGCTAGAGAGATTAAATTTAACATTAATGGAAAAGAATAGCGGTTCGTATTCAAGCCAAGACCAGAGCAATGCTCAATTTTGGAGTGTCATGTAGAACAAGAATCAAGGTCATCATCTCTGGGACCGGAGAATACAGCCGAAGAATAATTCAACTGGAGAACTTTGGTTTGGTGGACTTAAAATTCTTGAACCGTTCACCGGAGGTAACTCGGTAGTTATCTGTAGTTTAACTTTTCACATTGCATTTGCATATTTACTTTTTCAATGAGTGCATTAGAAAATAAAATAAAAATTCTCATCATGGTATAGTAAAAGTTAAAGCCCTATGTAATTAGTATTTATAGAGTGTAAAATCCCCCGTAAGCATATTTACCATGGTGGCAGAAAAATACAAAAATACCATCATTAGTATTCTTATTTCTCGTAGTTTCATAAAAGTAATTTTGTTTTGCATACTTGTGTGATTATATAGTATAAATATAGGAGACATGTGGGGTCCACTCAACCACCACCTATCACCTCCACATCCACTCACATTATCACCATCCATTTTATCATGTCATGTTGTCCACCGAAAGGAGCACTCATGAGCTGAATTCTATCGTGGAGATAAGGCAAGGAACATGTCGTGCAAATCATAGAACAATTGGCCACTAGGTGGGGCCCGCCGGCCCCACATCTATGCTGCCTGGCCACCCCCCTCCTCTTTAAATACCCTTGTTCCTAGATGCTACACACACCAACACAAGCCTCAAACTTCATCTCTGAGCTCGTGATTCAGTTCTAATATTTTGTAGTAGAGAATTCCATCTTTTAAGTAGAAATTGAGAGGATAGAAGTGGAGTGTAGTTCCAAGAGAGATTTAGTGCAAGGTACTAAGTGGAAAAGTAAAGGAGTGCTATTGAAAATCTAGTGGAGAAATTAAATATTAGAGGGTAGGTGCTGCCCAAATTAATCATGAGTTTAGGAGAAGTCAAATTAAAAATTCTAACTTGAACGACTGACTCCTGAATGACTGACTTTCTGGATGGCTAACTCTCTAACATTTATTTTCTAACCCTCACTTGTTCCACTAGTGTTTGTTTGTTTTTGTTTGTGTTTTTGTTATAGCAAGGATGAGCAAGGCAAAGAAGGTGAAGAAGACACTCACTTTGATGCTCTCCTTCCATTCGACAAGAAGCCGTACTTCATCTCATGTAGGCTCTTCCCAGGCTAACTTTGAGATGGAAGTTGACCCACCATCTCTCGCTATTCGAAGATCATCATCGCGCCAGCAAGCTGAGGCCTATACCCTTCTTAGGGATAGCCAAATCAAATTTCAAGATGACCGACAAAAAAGAGTCTACAAGCTGCTAAAGGATAAAGAGTTTACATCAACCCGAACCTCCTGCACACCATAGGTATGGACTCTGAATTTCAACTCATTTTTTGGAATTGGTTGGGAGGATACCTGGACTATAATTGAGAATGGATGTAGACTACTTACAATAGAATTTTTGAGCACTATGCAATTAGATGAACAAGAAATTTCATTTAGGCTTTTTAATAAACCATTTTCACCTACCTGGAAGAACTTTAGCAACATCTTAGGATTTCATGAATCATGCAATGTTGATGTTGATGATGCTTTAAAAGAAGTTGATAGAACCTGTTTCTGGCAAGATATATCTAGAGAAACAATTTTTCATAGACCCTGCACTAAGGAAATTCATGTCACACCCATTTTCAAGGAACAAATGGAGTGCATAATCTTACATGCGCCTAGAGATTAATCACACATAAGATGACAAATATAAATAGTATCATCACAAATGTTTATTACATAACGAATAATATCACAGAGTCTTCATGTAACTAAGTGGAAACATTAAATAATTCTTGTGGTAGCTAGCTCCATATCACAGGCACGTCAACTGGTTGACCACAAGTCTAGTATTCTTCAGGGAAGTAGAAGTAGTAGTCACTATTTGCACATTCGGAAGTCCATCCTGGGGTGTGGGAATGTAAGGGTGAGCACAAAAGTACTCAACAAATATAACATGGGGTTCATGAAGCTCAAATAGGGTAGACACTGGTTTAACTGCATGTAGCTTTTAGTTGATCATGTTTTAAGCAATTGAGTAGCAACAAGTAGGTATTATTCCCTTAATAAACATATGATCATGTAAAGAGAATAATGAATAGCAAGAACAAGTAAATTAATAGTGATCTCTATTCCATAAGGGTCTAAGGCCGCTCGTGACCATGAGCACGGCTGATATACCAGTTTTACACTCTGCAGAGGTTGTACACTTTCACTATGAGTCGTGATCCCCAAAAGTCCGAGGTCATGACTCCCCATTGGACAGATAAGTTTCACTATGAAGTCTTTCCAAGGTTCGTCTAACAAGTTAGGGCCGCTAGGTTTCGTGGCCTGCAAATGTAGAGCCCCCTTCCGTATGGCACAATAACACGCAGCCTATACACATAGGGACAGAGGCCGCACTACACCCAACCTGGAACACACCCCTCTTGCGCCATAAAGGTAACCACTAACAAGCTAGAAAAGGTCCTCTTATATGACTAAAGCCAGAGCCATGTAGCCCTAATAGCTGTACTGTAAGTCCCGAATGTTCGCTTACAGATAAGTCCTTATGGAGAGGAATCTAGAGAAAACTCTAGCCCTCTTGTTCCTTGTTGCTAAAAATCATCTTTTAGTGTTATTGCATATATCATTAATCAAATTACAAGATCATTGTTTATGTGAGCACTAGCAAACTACCCAATGCTATAACCATAGGATTCAAGGCATAAGATCAACACTAAGGCATCCTTAACAAAGAGACACGTGCATAATGAATTAAATGAATTAAAGTGAATAGGTAACAAGGATAGTCCCATGCTATACTTGCCTTAACTTGCTTTTCCCCCAAAGCAATACACTTGAAAGCCTTTAGTATTCAACTTTCAATCTTCTGCTTCCAATTCTTAACTTCTAGTCTTCAGAGAATAGCTTCTTAATCACCACGTAAACCTCACCGATTGACTGAACCATATAGCACCACACAAGCATCCATACAATCATACACGAAGCAAACAATAGATCTATATTAGAACAGTACAACAATCATACAAAAATAAGTAAAAGAGTTTGAAACACGATTCTACGCATCGCTACGAACACAAAGTCGTGAAAAGCACGCTAATTGGAGCTACGGTTGAAAAGATACAACTACCGATAGATTTACCCATAAAACTATTAGCTTTATGTATCTTAATGGTATAAAAACATATATAAGATATTTTATAGAGATTATAATTTAAGTCAAATTTAGATTTGAATTATAAAACTAAAGTAAAACAAATCATATTTTATTTACAAAACTCGGTTACATAATTGATATTTAAGATATGATTCAAACCATGAAGTTCTAAAGATTTTGATAAGGAAATCATGAATACTAATATGTGGTTTATGTTGTTATAAATCCATTGCAATTTGAACGGACTAATTCGGAATTAAAACAAATAAATTATGAATTAAACGAGATTTTCTTTAGTAAAACAATAGATTAAACCTAACATCGAATCTTAAAGGTAGAAAACCTAACCACAGTAGGTAAACAGTTTGAAAAGCTTATAAAATTATTCTACACGTTACTATGATCACACAGACGTAAAGATCACAAAATTCAGATTTAAAACGTAAAAGTTATGAATTTTCTAAGATTTCCTTTAGATAAATAATTACTTTAATATAAACTCAAAAATTAAATCTTTCAAACCCACTATACAGCTACACTAACTTGTAGAGTTCGCAAATACGAACCTAACGCAACTTGAACGGATCAAATCGGAGTTAAAACGGAGATTTTATGACCTAAATAAATCTAGTGGCAAAACTGTAAATACTAGAAAACATATTTTCACCTAAACCAAACCAAAGTACGCCTTCAAAAAGAGAAAATAGAATTCCATAAACGCGTTTTGGACTGCGGGTTTAAAAACAAAGAAACCCAAGGACTCTTATGTAAAAGAGGCTACCGAAGCGGTATGACTCGATCTGAGCCACCGGATCAAAAGCGAACGGTTGAGATTAGAAGTTAGGTGGGGGAGAAGAGAACGTCGGCCACCAACAGTGGCCCGACGGCGGCGGTTTGGCCGGCGGCTCACTGGCGTTGATCAATCCAGCGACTTAGTGCATGATTCTTCGATCCAAACGCACAGGAAGCAAGAACGGAGGCTCACGAACTTACCTAGATGGGTTAGAGCGACGGAAATCAACCTAGAGCGTCCCGTGGCTAGCAATGGCGGACGGCAAGCTCCTGTACATGGCGGTGACACACAATTAGCTAATGGAGTTGAAAAAGAAGGAGGGGAAGAACTCAGAAACATCCAAGCAGCAACCTGAAACACTTTGGAAGCTTTCGGAGATGACCAAACCAACGAACTCATCGCACCGACTACGGCAATGGTGGAGCTAGGGCTGCGGTGCTGCTGTGTGTCCGATTCAACGTGATGGGTCACGTTTAGGGTTGAGGTGGAGGCGGTGGAACACCTAGCTATTTATGAGAGGCTCAAACGTGAGGAGCAAGCCAAGGAGAAGGATCGGGGCAGCATCGGACTCCATCGGCGACTCCGGGTCAGCTACGAGCAAGAAGATGACGATTCTGACGAGTGGGACCGGGTGGCAGTGAGACAAAGAGGGAAGAGGGGCGAGATGGCCTGCGGCCCGATAAGATGGGCCGGCCCACAACCAGAGAAACGAGCGCCCGCAGGCTTCGGCCTGACAAGAGAAGATGGCGCGGCTGGCCCAAGGAAAAAGAGCGCGGGGAGAAACTAGGCTTTCGGCCCGAACCGAGAAAGAAGTTATTTCCTTTTTCCTTTTTCTTTTCCAACACTTCAAATACATTTTCAAATGATTTTTGAAATAATTTTCTTCTAGAAATAAACAAATCAAAACAAATAAAAATATGCAACAGCATGTATGCACAGGCAAGTATCTAACCTTATTATTGATTTTATTTATCGAAAATTATTTCTCTAGGTTAAAATGTTCACAAAATTGTGGAAATAAATCCAATTCTCCTATTTTAAAATAATGCAAATTTTAGGGTGTTACAATTCTACCCCCCTTAAATTTAATCTCGTCCCGAGATTTGGACAACGCTTACTCAAACAACTGTGGACACGCTTTTCTTAAATCTTCCTCTCTTTCCCATGTAGCCTCTGCTTCCGAATACCAACTCCACTGAACTTTACACATCTTTATAACTCAGCTCCTAATAACTCTTTCTGCTGTCTCCAATATCTTTACTGGGTACTCTTCATAGGTGAGATTTTCCTGAACAGTGAGTTCCTCTAACGGTATCTGTTCTTCTGGCACACGCAAACATTTCTTTAACTGAGACACATGAAACACGTCATGCACACCTGCTAAGCTCTCAGGCAATTCCAATTGATATGCTACTTCACCACGTCTTTCCAAAATCTTAAAAGGTCCGACATACCTTGGTGCTAACTTTTCTTTCCGGTTAAACCTTTGCACACCTCTCATAGGCGACACTTTTAGGTAAACAAAATCTCCTATTTCAAAAGTCAATTCTCTTCGTCGAGTATTGGCATAACTTTTCTGTCGTGACTGAGCTGCTTTCAAATTGTTTCTAATCATTCTTACTTGTTTCTCAGCATTCTTAAGCACATCGGGACCAAACACCTGACTTTCTCCTGTCTGATTCTAGAACAACAGAGTTCTACACTTCCTACCATACAAAGCTTCAAAAGGTGCAATCTGTAGACTTTTCTGATAACTATTATTGTAGGAAAACTTTGTATATGGCAAACTCTTATCCCAACTAGTACCATACTGCAAAGCACAAGCTCTCAACATATCCTCCAATATCTGATTAATCCTTTTAGTCTGCCCATCTGTCTGAGGATGATATGCTATGCTAAAATTCAGCTTAGTCCCTAATGACTCTTGAACTTTCTGCCAGTAATATGATGTGAATTGAGTGCCTCGATCTGATACTATCTTCTTTGGAACACCATGCAAACTTACTATCCTTTCCATATACAGTTCAGCCAACTTTGCACTAGAATACGTTGTTCTGACCGGTATAAAGTGAGCAACTTTGGTCAAACGATCCACTATGACCCATATTGAATCAAAACCTCTCTGAGTGCGAGGTAATCCTACTATGAAATCCATACCAACTTCTTCCCACTTCCACTCAGGTATCAGCATCGGTTGCAACAATCCTGCTGGTCTTTGATGTTCAGCTTTAACTCTCTGACATGTATCGCATAATGCAACATACTCTGCAACATCTCTTTTCAAACCATATCACCAATACTTCTCCTTCAAATCCATATACATCTTGGTACTTCTAGGATGAATAGAGTAAGCAGACTCATGTGCTTCACGTAGAATTACTTCTCTTATAGCTTTGTCCTCAGGCACACATAATCTTTTTCCAAACCATAGAGTTCCTTTATCATCCAAATGGAATCCAGGTGCCTTACCTTTCGGTATATTCCCAACTATCTCCTTTATTCTGTCATCTATCAACTGACCCTTACGTATTTCCTGCTCCAGTACAGGCTCTATCACCAATTCCACTGCATTGATGGCAATACCCAAGTTCAAATGTTCAATCTCAGCACACAACTCATTCGACATAGACACTACTTGTACCTCATTAGCGTAGCTCTTCCTACTAAGAGCATCTGCAACAACATTGGCCTTGCCCGGATGATAATGTACCTCCAAATCATAATCCTTAATCAACTCTAACCATCGACGTTGTCTCAAGTTTAGATCTGACTGGGTGAAAATATACTTCAAACTCTTATGATCCGTATAAATATCACTCTTATGTCCAATCAGATAATGCCTCCATATTTTCAAAGCATGTACCACTGTTGCTAACTCCAAGTCATGAGTAGGGTAATTTAATTCATGCTTCCTCAACTGTCGCGATGCATAGGCCACTACTTTGCCTTCTTGCATAAGCACACAACCAAGACCCAAACGAGATGCATCACAGTAGATAGAGAAATTCTTACTCAAATCTGGCAAAACTAACACCGGGGCTGTTGTTAATCTTTTCTTTAATTCCTCAAAGTTAACCTGACACTTACCAGACCACACAAACTTAGCATTCTTCTCTAACAATGCTGTCATTGGCTTAGCAAGCTTGGAAAACCCCTCAATAAATCTTCTATAATATCCAGCCAATCCCAAGAAACTACGAATTTCTCCCACATCGGTTGGTGGCTTCCAATTCAACACATCCTTTACCTTGCTAGGATCCATTGATATTCCACCTTTAGAGACCACATGACCCAAAAAGGCAACTTCCTTCAACCAGAACTCACACTTACTACGTTTAGCATAGAGCTTATGCTCTCTGAGCTTTTGCAGGACCATCTTTAAATGTTGGGCATGTTCTTCCTTAGTCTTGGAATATACCAATATGTCATCAATAAACACTACTACAAACTTATCAAGATACTCCATAAATACCTTATTCATTAGGTACATAAAGTACGCAGGAGCATTAGTCAAGCCAAAAGACATTACTGTATACTCATACAATCCATACCGTGTTGTAAATGTTGTCTTTGGTATATCAGTAGCACGAATTTTCAACTGATGATAACTAGAACAAAGATCAATCTTTGAAAACACACAAGCACCTCTCAACTGATCAAACAAGTCATCAATCCTAGGCAGTGGATACTTATTCTTAATAGTTACCTCATTAAGTGACCGATAATCAATACACATTCTTTGAGAACCATCCTTCTTGTCAACAAAGATCATGGGAGCTCCCCACGGTGATGAGCTGGGACGAATAAAACCTTTCTCTTGCAACTCTTTTATTTGTTTCTTAAGTTCCTCTAATTCATTAACCCCCATTCTATATGGTCGCTTAGCTATAGGTGCAGTTCTAGGCAATAATTCAATAATAAACTCAATGTCGTGGTCGGGTGGCATACCTGGCAAGTCGTCGGGGAACACATCCGGAAATTCCTCCACAATTGGATCCTCCTGATTGACATTATCATCAAGTCGATTCACTATGGCTGTCTGCGGCTTCTGCACTACGATCTCCACACTAATTCGATCTCCCTTCGGGGTTGTCAGGGCTACTGCCTTTTCCTTACACTGAATCACTGCCTGATTTTGCTTCATCCAATCTAGTCCCAGAATAAGATCAATCCCAGCTGTTCTTAACACTATAGGACTCACTTTGAATTCTACCCCCCTTAAAATTAAACTAACAGGGAGGCATTGGTAGGAAGCTTGCATACTTCCTCCAGGTGAATTGACTAATATGGGGTTTCTCATGGCACATAAAGGGATGCTATGTGTCTTAACAAATAATTGAGATATGAATGAATGCGAAGCTCCAGAATCAAAAAGAACAGTAGCAGGAATGGAGTGGACATCAAACGTACCGAGCATAACTTCAGGTTCCACCATCGCGGTATCTTCTGACACATGAGTCACTTTTCCGTAGTATGTAAGGATGAAAACGGTCGGAAACGGTCGAAAACGGACTTACGATATAGAAAAACGAAAACGGTCGGTTCGGGATATTTCTACATTTAGCAATTAAAGAATACAAAAAATGGTTGAAAATGGTTGTGAAACCGATTGAAACTGACAATTTTTCATGTTAAAAAATGGTTCATAATATAGAAAACAAAAACGGTCAATTCGAAATATTTCTGTTCCGTTTTCATCCCTAGTAGTATGGTACCTTCTGATTACTGTTCTGCTTCTGAGGGGTTTGCTGATTGACCTTCTCAGGACAATTATAAGACATGTGACCTTCCTTTCCACAACGGAAACACTTGGTGGGAGTATTAAGAGCACTAGTCTTCGTTGGAGTGTGGTTAGGGGTACTCTGACGCTGATTCTGGTTCCCATTCTGTTGCGGAGGACGGTTATTGCCATTCTGTGGCTGATAAGGAGGACGTTGCAGAAACTGATTACATGGAGGAAGTTGACCACGATTCCATTGGTTAGGTGGATACCTCGGCTGATAGCCTTGTTGGAAACCAGTGCGTTGGCGAGCGTTGTTTCTAGATACTTGTCCCTGAAGCCTCTTCCTTTTGGCATCCATCTCCTTGCGCTTGTTATCCACCACAATAGCGCGATTCACTAATGTTTGATAATCTGGATAAGCATTGGACATCAGCTGCAATTGAAGACCATCATGTAGACCCCTCAGGAAATGTCGCTGCTTATCGGCATCATTAGCCACCTCATTCGGCGCATAACGTGACAACTGTGTAAACTTATCTCGATACTCAGCTATAGGCATAGATCCTTGTGTTAGATTACAGAATTCCTCGGCCTTCAGCGCCATCACTCCCTCAGGTATATGATAGGATCTGAAACTCTCTGTAAATTCTTGCTAAGTAACGATGGGAGCATTGACAGGACGGCCATACTGATATGAATCTCACCAGTCTTGAGCTGCTCCTTGTAGTTGTCCCGAAGCAAACAACACCTTATGTTGATCATTGCACTGTGAAATGTTGAGCTGCTTCTCCACCGCACGAAGCCAATCATCAGCTTCCAATGGATCAGTGGCATGGGCGAACACCGGGGGATGACCCTTCAAAAATTCACCACGCTTATCTCGCGCAGGTGCTCCTCCAACTGGCTGGTTCTACTGATTGTTCACCAGAGCCTCCATCAACTGGGTCTGTATTGCCAAAAGCTCATGAATAGTAGGTGGTGGACCAACTCCACGACCACGGCCTCGACCTCGTCCTCTTCCAGACATCTGTTTTCCAACACAATATCAAATCTTAGAGATTATCTCATATTAGACAGTCCTAGAGATAGCGAACGGAATCTGATAACCTTCTGGACATATTCTAATTTTCAGTAGTTCGGTAAATCAGACTTATCTCGAGTTATAGATATCCAGTAGAGGTGTACTTTATATGGTTGGAAAACTTATGAAATTATCTACATCTTTTCTTTAACTCACAAATCCAAATTCGGTCACGAAGTTAACCAAAAATAGGACCTAACAGAACTGTTTCTGGTTTCCAGACTGCGCAGAAACTTCATCTTGTCACGACTATATCTCATGATCCAAAACAGATAATAAGGTGATTCCAGAGATAAAAATATGCAACAGCATGTATGCATAGGCAAGTATCTAACCTTATTATTGATTTTATTTATCAAAAAATATTTCTCTGGGTTAAAATGTTCACAAAATTGCGGAAATAAATCCAATTCTCCTATTTTAAAATAATGCAAATTTTAGGGTGTTACAATTCACAACCCCACTCTAAGGTTCATACATAAATGGTTAGGAGTTACTCTTTTTCCTAGAGAGAACTTTTGGATTGCAAGAGTACAAGAACTTACATTGATGTATGCCATGGTAAAGAAAGTAAAAGTTTCACTAGTTAAATTAATGGCACATTATTGGCTAACGATTCCTGGATTAAAGAAAGGGGGAGTAACACGCACATCATGGGTAACACGTCTTGCCAATGGGTTAGGACTTTTAGACAATGCAAACATTGTGTACATCACTATGCCACGACGAGTCATTGATTATTCATTCTTTCACCATGCTCACATACTTAAAATGAGGAATAGAAAAATAGTCATGATGTATAAAGGATACACCAAGGAGATAGAGCTGCCAGAATAGAGCCTCAGTCTGTACAACGTGGAGAATTTTGTTCTTAAATTGCAGAAACCAAGACAGGGAGTAGGAAGGAGTCCCTCTACTCGCATGACTAGGAACCAAAACCCGAGGTACCAGGGTGAAGATGCTACTCCTCCAGAGCCAGACTTCACTAGTTACTTTAGATTTGATCAGCTAGGACCGTCTCATGCACATCACTAGACCTGGGAGGATCACACTCCCTATGAGTTAGAGACATCTGCAGATGCACGTTGGGGGCCAGTAATTTTGATCATTATCATCCATAGGATTATGAGGAGACCATAAGTGGCATACAGAGAGGGTGCATGTCTTTCTCTGCACGGGGCATCCACGACAGCTTCCATGGACCATTTCCATACCATGCTCCTCAGGACTACTACCAGCCTACTCCGCAACATCATCATCAACTGTCGCAACATCATCATCAACCTCTGCATCACCATCATCATCCACCACCTCTGATGGGCTATGATGAGCCTGGTTTCTACCAGAACATCGACAACCATCTCACGTCCCTCAAGGCAAGACAGGAGGATATACGCAAAACCCTTAACCAACAAGTTGAATGGCAGCAGCAGACGACCAACAGATTTAATGAGTACAGCAGTATGAGCAACAGCAACAAGTGAACTTTGAGTACCTGTTCGGTAGGATGGGTTTCGAGTACCCACCACCGCCACCACCGCAGTGATCTAGCTTGGGGGAGGACCCCCACATATTGAGGTAAGTATTCTTTTCTCTTTCTTATAAAATTCTATGAGTATTATTTTTCTTTAGTTTAAATTGCTGTTAAAAAGTGCATAACTAGAAAACCAAATAAAAATTTATCTTTTCTGCTGGTATTTATGTTTAATTTTGGCATGTTAAAAAATGAAAAAAAACCAAAAATAGAGTGTGTACATAAGTTTGTTTTAATTTTCCTTAAGTTTGAATTAGTGTGTTCCCTTATTTTAAGAGTTGAATAAATAAGTAAGTAGAATCTGAAGATAGTCTCTCTCAAATAAAAGATGAAAAAATGCTCAAGTTATGATTCCTTTCAAGTAGCTAGATTTCATATTTGAATTCTCCTACGTGTTGAATGAAGTTGATTTAACTTGAGAATTTGCTCTAAAACTTGAAACCCATGGGTAGCATATGCTTGAACTAAATCTAGGTAATTGATGGACACGATATAAGAGAGTTTGAGCTGCTATTTATCTTATTCTAAGTGATATTTGATTTTTAGAGACTTATCTTTAAAATTTAAAAATTTACATGAAGAGATTCTACATGAAAAAGTTTGAATTCCTACCAGAGCTAAAATGAATATATTTAGACTAGAAAAACTTCTAATTTCATGCTACTTGTATTTCATTGAGTTCGGTCAAAATTTGTTGTATGCCTTATGAGAGGTTTGTCATACTTTTAAAATCAAGATCACACTACACACATCCCATTCACACTTCAATTTGTTCCACCAAAAAAAATATTTTTCTCTTACATTGGGAGGAAACATAAAAAATATTCCATTTAGGTTTCCCTCAAATAAATGCTCTAAATCATTTGTATTATCTCTCAAATATTTTGTATGAAAGAAGCATGTGGCTATGCAAAAGAAAGAATGTTATTAAAAAAATAAACAAGTGTCTGAAATATCAAAACAATGGGTACTTTGATGCCTGCCTGAAAGAAAGAAATAAGAAGAAAAGATAGCCTATGTTCTCTTACATTTATTTTCAAGTTCCAAAGAGAGATGCTTTTAAGGAGCACAGTAGAATTAGGATTAGCCACCATAAATATCTACCTCATTCCATTCACTTGCACACCTTGATTTGATTGTATGACTCAACTCTCTTTGGATTCATTGTTTGACTTTACAATATGTTAGCAAGTATATTTTCTCATAAGCATGCCATTCCTATGAAATCCACATAAGCTTTAGTGTAGGAATGAAGGCATAACAATTTGTTGCCTTAGTGAGATCCAAAAATACCACATATATGAGAGACTTGAGTGTGTCATGCAATGAATCTCTGAGTTCTATTTTGAAAACTTATAAAACTCTAGAATGAAGGTTGAATGAAGAATATGAGACATAGTGCTTACTTGATTGTTCTATCTCTCAATTGCTCAAGATCAGGTAAAAAGCCCAAAAGCTCCATGGTTGAAAGAAATATGAGTAAGTTTGAAGGATGGATCAATGAATTGCAATCCAGAGAAGAAGATTTGTTTGAATACAGGTGTACTTTAGAGGAGTTGTACAAAAATTGTGAAAACCCTGTACTCTTAATTTCCATCACTTAAGTTGCTTTGCTAAGGTACTAGCAAAGACTTAGCTTGAGGGAGTTTGTTGACAGATCATCCATCATAAACAGTCAACATTGTGTATCGAAATTGTGACCAATAGAACGTTAGGATTTATTATTGACAATTTCCATGAGTTTTGGTGAATTATTTTTTTAGAAGGGATATTCTAGAAAGAATAAAAATGAGGATTGAATTGTCAAAAAGGCACAAAAGTTAACTACGACAAAATATGCACCAGAACACTCTAGAAGGCACCAGAAGGCACGAGACCGAAGTGAAGGACTAGAGGTTGCCAGGTGGGGCTGATCGGCCCTACCACCATGCCACCTAGCCCCCCTGTGAGATTCTTCCACGCCCTTCTAGAGTATTCCTCCACCACCTCTTAGGATGCATGTCTGTCGTACGTGAAGTCAGTTTGATCCAAGGGATGACGGTTCTTCCTCAGGACTATAAATACAGGCCTTGACCCCCCTGTAGCACCTGATCATAAGTCAAGAGTTGTCCAAATTTTAGGGTTTCTAGAGATTAGATAGAGAGAGCTCTAGTTCTTCAATTTCTTAGTATAGGCTCTCTAGCAAGGTTCAAATAGAGTTGGGCGATTGCTTAGGATTTCGGATATATTCATCTAGAGATTGGTAATTTACCTTTGTGTCTAATTTAAGACTTTGTTCTATTTCAATAATATGTTCCTCTTTATTATGTTCTTAGTTTGCTCTAGTTATATATTGGATATAGTATTATTTGATTATTTGCATTTGCATATGTTTGTAGAGTAGCTAATTTAGTTCACGCGAGAGTTAGGTAGCTTTGATTATGTAAGTGTGGTGCTTAGATATGAAATTCCCTGTGAATGCTGACTATGTGCTAGGATGTGTGGTAGATCACTAAGGTGACAGCTTAGTTGAGTCCTTTGTAGTCCATCCCCCGTATATAGATGACATGGTAGAGCCTAGTCTCGAAGGAGAAGAAGACTTTGTTTCCAATTCTCCCTAGTAGATTGTAACACCCCTAGTGTTATGATAAATAAAACTGGCCATGTCATCATGTGCATTGCAAAGCATTCATGCTTTAGTCAACCCTATTGTGCATCCGCTAAAACAAATTTACATTTGTAGATCGATTGAGTGCTGGTAATGTTTGACTTGAATTCCCAAACCCTAGTTTTGAATGTCATCTCAAATACTTGGTTTATGCCCTATATACTTTGAGGTGTAAAGCTATGCTCTACACTAGTGTCAGGTGTAGGGGATAACCCAAGTGCAATAGTTAAAAATAAACTCCAAGTCTGAGGTTGAGTTTGAGTTCCAAAACTTGCCCTAAGTTTTCTAATTCAAATTCAAATTCAAATTGGGAGGTTTATTCAAATGAATTTATAATTCAAATTGGTTCAAACAAATGTGGCATTGGGGAGGTCACATGTGATTTGACTCAATGGTACATTTGGCTGATAGTTGTGATCACTAATTAATCACCAAATAATGTAGAAATCAAATCGAGTTTGAATTTGATTCAAAACCCTGATTTTCGAAAAACCCTGTTTTACCCCCTTTTGTGTAATTCAAAATCTAAAATGAATTTGGGGGTGAGCCCAAAAGCAAAGTTATAGATCTAGTTTAGTTGTACAACTTTGGTTCTTGGAGTTTTCAAAGTTTTAGTATAAAATTTGGAGTAATTTTAAAAAGATTCAAATCTCAAACTTGACTCCTTTTCATTTCCCTATTCCAATTTCAAAACGGAGGAAGAATTTGAAAATGGTTTAAATAGCAAAGTTGTAGGTCTTGCCTAGAGGTACAACTTTGGTATTTTTAGTTTTAAAGTTTCAATGCAAAATTTAAAGTAATTTGGAATTTACCAATTTTCAGAAAATGTCCCCTTTTAATTTCAAATTCAAATTTCAAAATTTAAGCTAAATCTGAAAAGTTTATATTGAGAAAGTTGTAGAACTTTAAAAGTTGAGCAACTTTTGATTTTACAAATTTTCAACTTTTATAGAAAATTTGAAAGTAATTTGCAAAATAAAGTTAGTGGCATTTTCATAAATATTTCAAAATCGGTTTCAACAGTCGGGCGCCACCTCCTGCTTGCCGCCGAAGCCACCGAGCTCATTCTCATGGGTTCCGGTCAATGCCATGCAGCTACTTCGCTAGAGCGGGCGCAAGCAGGTGCTAGACGCTGGAAACTACCTCACCATTCTATAAAGTCCGGTCGACCGTCGTCTTCTTTTTCTCCTCTTTCCTGCTCGCTATCGATGCTCTTGCCACACTCATAAAATTCATCCTCACCTATGCACCTCATGCCCTTTTGCATTGCTAGCACCTCCACCTCGCCCCCATTGCTCGTTATTGACCTGCTCATCTCATCGCTAGCAGTCCAACACCACCGCACGACGTCTTTTCCTTCGGTGCCGGTTGCAGCGCTGCCACCACCTTCCTCCCATGGACGGCCATCGCCGCTGCCTCTCCGCATCTACAGATCCCTATTTTGTGACCGTGGTGAGCTACTAGACCTCTCTGTGCCTTCAAATTGATCTCTACCGGCTTGTCTCGCCGCAGCGCCATGCGCCACCACTACCGAGCCACCATGGCCGGCGTGGGGAGTTCTCCGGTGCATCTGCTACCGTGTTGGGTGCCTAGGTGTGGTCGTGTGGTCGTGTTGGTCGTGGTGGTCAGGTTAGTCTTGCCGGTGCATCCTTATTACTGTTTTATTTGAAAATACTTAGTATGCTTAGCCTTGCTTAATGAGAAAAAACTTTAAAAATGTTTAACAAAGTTTGAAGGGTTGTTGTGGAACAACTGAATGAATAATGAGGATGTTAATTTGAGATCGGTCGGTGGACTTGCGTCGAGAAAGGAGTCCCAATGTAGTGTCTCCGACTGTGTTGGTTAAGAACCATTCGTTGTAGACTTGCTTGATTGAGACTTTGCAACTGATCGCATACTCCGGTAAGCCTAAGACCACAGCTAATCTATCCTGTGAACGACCGACCATTCACTGGGAGTGGAGAGATGGTGAGAGTAGTGTGTACCCTTGTGGCCAAGGGCTACATTGGAGGTGTACTGTACTCTCGGGTGGCACTAGACCCGGTCATGTTTTGGAGGATCCGAGTGAAGGTTGATATATGAGGGTTAGAGTCCGGCATATGTTGTGTGGTTAGGGATCCCTAGCTGGGTATAATCAGTTCGAATCATCGTTGCTCCTTGGTTAAGGAGACTTGATCAACTGCCCTGCATCATAGTTAATGGATGTAACTTTGGACTTGGAATCCTGAGATGGATGTTAAGAAGTGAATACTATTGTATAGGCTCACCTAGTGATAATCTTAAATAAAAATGATGAATCTAAAAGAGTGAAAGTAAGGATTCACTAATTATGAGCTTTTCTGCAAAAGATTTTAATTCTTGCTAAAGCCTTACCCTGAATCCCCTGAGCCTGCATTCCCGGTTATGTCTTATGGAGTACTTTTGTACTTAGGGTTTATTAAACCCTTGTTGCAGGTACATCTCATGAGCAGGTTTGTTTCGGACCCTACTGCATGACCATATTTGCAATAAGCGATGACGAGTAGTATGTTTGGCTCTTGGGCAGAGCGCTACGTTTTGGTGGTGTGTAATAAACTTACTAATGCTACTCCACTACTATGGCTGTAATAACTAAACTTAAGGTTTGCAAGATTTGGAACAACTGGTTTGTAATTTATGATATGTAAGACTTCCGCACTTTTACTCTATTATAATTTGTTATATAAACTATTGTAATACTACAATGCCTCTGAAATGTCATCCTGCTCGAAAGATCATGGATGATTCGGGTTTCCCGAGGACACCCGACAGACTTCTTATGTTATCTGGTTCTCGTGCACAATAGTCAGAAGTTGTTGAGACAATGATAGGTGCATGTGGGCCATATAATTTAGGAGGTTCTACCACATAGATGTTCCTGATAATTTTGCTTTGATTCAGTTTTACTAATAGATGAAGATATATATGCTAGAGTAAGCAGCAAGACTTAGTGTTTAGGAATAACTTAGGAATTCTTTACTCTAACCAAATCTCAAGATTAGTCATACTACATTTAGTGAGTCTTTGTTTTCTATCTCTAGAATACCATTATCATGCTATTGATAGTAATTAACTATCAATTTTAAATGTCAACAAAAGAAGATAAAAGGACTTAAAATGAACATCACCATAGACTTAGGGGTTTTAACTGATGATTTCCACAAGTTTTGGTGAATGCCTGTTTCTGCAGGGGGTTATCAGGAAATAACCAAAGAAGGCCCACATGTCATGTTTACATAGAGATAAAGACCCACTCTAGAAGACTCAGGAAGGCACCCCCTAGAGAATGGGGTCCACCTGTCAGGTGGATAGGGTGCCCACCCACATCATCAGGGCGCCCACCCTACCCCTTAGCCAATCAGGGCCGAGCTTGTGGATCATGCCCCTAACTGCCTTTGAGGATCAATCTACACTGTGCATGAAGGTCGGTTTGATCCGAGGGCTCTGGTGCATTTGAGGATGCTATATAAGCAAGGCCATACCCCTAGGTTGAAACCCTAATTCATTATTATTATTATTATCAAGAGGAAGCCATCATTAGAGCTAGGGTTTAGAGATCTCTCCCCACCAGAGAATTAGAATAGCTACTCTAATACTTCAAATTCTACATAGGTTTAGACTAGATAGATTCAAGAGTTGGGCGCCTATGCCTAGGATTCGGATCATCATCTACAAGTTTGGTACTATCTTGTATCTTTCTCTATGACTTTATTCTAAATATCATTATGTTTCTATTTATTATGTTCCTAGTTTGCTCTAGTTCTATATTTGATATAGTTATGATTGACGATGAGTTTATGTATAAGTTTGCAAAGCGCTTAGCTCTTTTCTCGAGGGAGTTAAGTGGTAGATTACATGTAGGTGTGGTGTCTAGATGTTGTTTACCTGCAAATGCACCCTATTGGCTGGGTCGTGTGGTAGTTTGCGGAAGTGATAGTTTCATTGAGTCTTATATAATCCACCCCCTGTTAGTAGGACAGGTAGAATTGGTATTACGTGGAAAGTCATGCTATGTTCTAGATTTCTTCAGTGAAGTTCCTTATACATAGATGAAGAGTCTTTTGTGCTATATATGATAGTGTATGTGCTAGAGTAGATGAAAGACTTAGTTGATTAGAACCTACCTAGAATTCAATCTTTTGCCTAGTTAGATGTTTACCTACCTTTATGACGAGTAGTCTATCTCTAATCTCTGCGTGTGTTATCCTCTGATCTTATCAATTCATTATATTTATTTATCATGGCTTACCCCCTGTCAAAGCAAGTGACTGTGTGATTGATTCTCATAAGTAGTCATGTTTTGTAAGTTCATCTCTAGTTTAAGTCCTTAGTTCTTTCCCTTGAGCTAAATATAAATTAACGGTACCTAGAATATTTCCTGGTGAAGTGCTATAATAGTATTTAATTTGTGCGCTTGTGGATCCCTTATTTATTTTCTAGAAGAGCATTTATAATACCAACACTTCTGGCGCCATGCTAGGGATGACAACTTAATACTTAAAGTGGTGTTAGAAGTGTCAACAAGCATTTCTGGCACCATTGCCGGGGAAGGAATAAACTATTGAGAAAATTTGCATAAATAGATACTTACAAAAATGAGAAATCATAACAAGGCACCTCTGCTTTGACAGGATCACCCCTATTGTTTTTCTATGTTTATATTTTATATAGGGTATATCAAGATTGATTCTGATTCACTCAACTCTTCGTCATCAGAATCGGATCAACCAAAGGAGCGCATCACCAATTGCTGAAGCTATGGTAGAAAAGACCTTGCAAGAATTCTTTGCTCCACGCATTGAGAACATTCTCACTGGTCCATCACTTCAAACTAAGAATCTTGAGTTTGAGCTTAAGCCAAGCCTCATAAATATGGTGCAAGCTACCCAATTCAGTGGAAACGTACATGAAGATGCAAGTGCTCATCTACAGAATTTTTTGGAGATTAGAAGCACCATCACCATTGATGGAGTCACTTAAGACATTATTCTACTTTGCCTCTTTCCATTCTCACTTGTGGGAAGAGCCAAGGAGTGGTTCTATGCTAATAAAGAAGATATCAACACATGGGCAAAATGTTCGAAGGCCTTTCTAGCAAAGTTCCTCCCTGTAGGCAAAACCAATACCTTAAGAGGAAAGATTACCAATTTCCAATAGTAGAAGATAGAAACCATTTCAAAAGCATGGGAGTGTTTTCAAGGATATATATCAAATTGTCCTCATCATGGAATGGAAGAATGGTTACTCATGCAAGACTTTTATTATGGATTAATCCCAAAGACCCTGAGCACCTGGATGCAACGACTGAAGGATCATTCTTATCACTCACTCTTGGAAAAGCTAAGATACTTATGGACAAGATAGCAGATAATTAGAGCTGGCCCCAAGACAACATTCAACATTGTCATCAAAGTGAAGAAACCATTGAAGAAGTAAATACGTTGTCTACCAAGATGGATAATTTGCTCAACTGGCTTGATTAGAGGGCCAAATACAAAGAAGATCAGAGATCCATTGAAATAGCTTATCAGAATTCAAATACTATCGTCAGAAATATTCCACATGAACCAAGTTGGAAACAACAAAACATTACCCAAAGTATGAATCCAGGTAATTCTACCAAGCAACCTACTTTAAGAGAGTTAGTCATGCAGCAAGCTAGAATCAATGAAGACATTAATAAAAGGCTTGTTGTAAATGATAATATTTTCAAAGACATTCATGCTAAGCTAGAAATTTTCTCATCTGTGGTTGAAAAGCAACATAAGTTTAATAAAAAGATTGAAGACAAATTAGCATAGCTAGCTGCTACATTACCTGTTGCCACTAACCCTGAGCAGGTAAGTGTTATAACTACAAGAGGAGGAAAATCTACCAGAGATCCCCCTTATCCTAAAGGGGCCAGAAGGGCACTATCAGTACCAGTATTGGCAGAAGAGGAAAATCACAAAGAAGTTGAAGAATTATTACAAGAACCTCAAGAAAGGGAAATGAGACAAGATTTTCATGATACAATTTATTTACCATTTCCCCAAAGAAATAGAATGCTGCAATCAGATGAATAGTTTGGTACATTAGAGACATTCTCAACAAGAAGAGACCACTGCCAATCACTGAGGTGATCAAACTGATAGAAGAATATAGTTCGGCCATCCTCAATAAATCACTAGAGAAGAAGAAAGATCCAGGATGCCCCACTATTAATTATTCAATTGGAGACCAACATTTCAACAATGCACTCTATGACCTTGGAGCAAGTGTCAGTGTGATACTAACAGCAGTCTATCACAAGTTCAATTTTGCAACACTCAAACCAACATCAATGTACCTACAACTGGTAGATCAATCAGTTTGATACCCGTTGGGCATTGCTGAGAACATCCTAGTCAAGATAAGAGAATTCTTTGTGCTAGTAGACTTTGTGGTACTAGACATGAGTCCAGACTCAAAAGTGTCACTCATCCTTGGGAGACCATTTTTTAGCACCGTCAATGCACACATTGATGTTAGGAAAGGAGAAATCAAGTTTACTATAAATGGGCAAGACGAACAATTCACATTCAAGCCAAAACTTGAACTCAACTCCACTATGAAGATGGTATGCCAGGACAAGGAAGACATATCAGAGTCATCGTCATAGGAGTCAGACACTCAGAAAGAATAAAATTGGGAGTCCAGTTCGGAGGACTTTAAAAAATTCGAACCCTCACCGAAAGGTAAGTCGGTAGTTATCTGAGTTTACTTTTAAATTTACAAAATATTTTTTCTATCACATTATAAAATTCATGCCCCACATAAATAATTTTTACGTTGTGTAAAAACCCATATCAAGAATTTAATGTGGTGGCATAAAAATATTTCTACTCATGCATTTTATTTTACCTAAATGATTTTGCATACATAAATATTTATAATAGGGTCCACTCCAATGGGACCCACATGTCATAGACTCCACCTCACATACATCACATCATATTATTTCATCCACTTCCACTCACCTCCACTATCTTCTCTTTTCCACCGTCCAAATCCACCACCAACACACTTATTTTGCTTAGTCATGAAGCAAAGAGGTGAGTAGCAAACATTCAACCATGGAGGAGCCAGGAGGTGGGCGGCCGGCCCCACCACTTGGGCGCCCACCCTGCTCTCTCCACCTCTATAAATACTGTAACACCTCAGGTGTTTAGCTCCTTAATTGCATTGCATTTACATAAGCATAAGCAAGCATCATTCATTTCATGCATAAGCTTATAATATGTAAAACATGCTTTGGAAACATTGCCACATATGTTTATATTTCATGTGAAGTAAGAAGTGAGTAGTGTGCAAAACATAAGTACCTTATGTGCAATTTCCTTTGTGAGACATGTCAACCACTTTAGTGTAACATAATTAGCCAGTGTTATGCAACACACTCATGCAACATGTGCAACATGAGCTTGCAACATTTGGGTGAAAGTGTTGAATTACTTGTTCCAAAGTATGTGACACTAGGAATCTTGTGCAACCAATGTGTAGATTGGCTAATTAGGTCTTATAACACCTTAATTACATTTAGGGTAAGTAGTGGAGCAATGTTCATGTTGACCAAAATTACCAAATTGCCCTTCCAAATGTTGTTGACTAAGTTGGACCCCTAGAGTGATCTGGTTTGACCAATTAAAAAGTCCAGTTTAGAGATCTTGCATGGAGGAGCACCCTTAAGCAAAGTTGTAGAGAATTTCATAAGGAACAAAAGTTCTAATATGTCCATCTCATGAAAATGATCAGAACATGCTCAAAAATGGCCCACAAGTCAGTATTAGGGGCTGTTTTGGGACTTAGCATTTTTTGGCTAAGTGTGAAGCTGAAAACCGTTTCACTGTACCTCACTTTGGCAACTTGTAACTCACAAACTAGGCCGAACCAGTCTTTGAGCCAATTGACAAAGTTGTTGTCCACACATAGCTCTACAACATTGTCAATATCACCATCACCTAGTTCTGAATGGTTTAGGAGATGTGGTGTCTTGAAAATAGGGTTTCAGTCGGGTTCACTGACTGAAAACACGTTTCAGTTTCCGAGTACACCACTTTGGAGCTCTGTGGTTTCAAATCCAGGCTGAACCAGTCCAAACTCCAATTGACAAACTTGTAGCCCTCAGGTAGCTCTACAAAATTGGTGTAATCATCTTCGACTAACTCGAGCTGGTTTAGGAGATATTCTTCGTTGAAATCACACTGTCAGTCATTGAATGACAACCTTCATTCAGTCAAACCCGACTTCGTTGTCTGTCGTGGCCGACCGGAGGCAGGACCGCGGTGACGCGTGGGGGCTCGGTGGCGGCCATGCGCCGGTCGTGGTCCCACTGGTCAGTCCACCGAACCTTCAAGGCCGCCACGCCGCACTGGAGCTGCCCTATTTCCTCTCCCTCCCTCATTCGGCTTCGACACAAAGAAAACTGAGCCACCATTGCCGCCCCACTCCGGCGAGCTCGTGCGCGCTCACCACCGCACCGCAGCCCACCAAAACTCATCCACTGCTCCACCTTGTAACCCCCTCCATCCTCCACCTCGCCGTAGGGGTCAATTGCGCGGGGGTAAGACAACATTGCCATCTCTGCCACCGTCCGCCTCGGGCGTTTCTCGCCGGAGCGCCACCGTCGTCATGGCCGTGCTCCTCTAGGACCCCACAGCTTTCTTTCTCTGGCCTTGTGAGTCCGCCTTGAGCCACTGGTGCTCATGGGACCGACCGTTTGGGTCACGCCGCCGTCTAGTCGCCGGAGCCGGCCAAACCGCGGTCGTGAGCCACCATGCTCGCCGCCATCCCCCATAGTCACAGCAATTGCTCCAATTAGTAGCACCCCTAGGTTCGCTTGGAAGAGGCGAACGTGTCTGTGCCCTTGGTCTCGCCGGAGCTGCCGCCGGCGGCGAGTTTGCCGTCGACCGTTTTCCTCCCCCGCCTTCGTCTCGCTGACAAGTGGGGCCCGCTCGTCAGAGCGCGCGCGCGGGCAGGATGGCCGAGCAGGCCGCGCGTGCGTCGCGGACCGCGCGCGCGCGTCTTGGGCCGCGTCTTTTTCCGGGTCGGCCCAGTAACGAATAAGATTTGCTTGATTTTTATTTATTCTATCATAGTTTTGGTTAAGTTTTGGAAAATATAGATCTAGGGTTGTACTTGCTCAAAAATCATGAGATAAATTTTGTTAGGATCTACATGATGTGTAGTATTTTAGAAAAATATGAGTTTGCTATGTGATGTGTAGTTTCTGGGATATTTAAATAGGTCTTTGAAATGTGTTTTAAATCACATGCAAATTTGTTTAAATTATATCTTGAGTTTCAGTGTTCCAAAAATTATGAAATTTGGTGGGTAGGCTAATTTATACTTGCTCTAGCTCTGGTAAAATTTTGGATAGTAGTGCTTAAGTACTTTTCAAGTTATAATGCTATCTTGTTATTTTAAGAAATACTTAAATGAATTTTTGTAATTTTTCTACATGTGCAATGTTCATATAACTTTTTGGAGAATGTCTTGGTACCCTAGTGTGACCAAGAAAATTAGGAAATCTGTTGTTTGACACTTTTTACTATGTCTTGTTATTTATACAAAAATCAGCCTTTTTGGCTTGGGAATTTTGTGTAGGAAGTTCCTTGATTAAATTTAGTTCAAATTTTTACAGTAGCCTCTTTTTGGGTCAGAGAGTCTCCTGTAATTTTTGTAGAATTTTAGGAGCAGTTTACATATATGTTTGAAATTCCACTTAATTACTTAAGTAAATTAAGAAATGAGTTTAAATAAATATTCTAGGTGGGCACACCTTACTTTCTGGTGTTTTTGTGACCTTTGTGAACTTGTAGTAGTATTAGTTTGGTCTTAGAGAATGTTTGCCACATCAATAAATATTTAACCTTTACAATTTTAGGTTTTCTGGACAGCTGATAGTATTTCTAGGTTTGACCTTGGATAAAGGTGGTTGCTGGAAAACTTGTAAATACCAAAGTTGTAGTAAAATTTGTAAATTAGCTTGTGTCAAAATTTGGGAGCATTTGGCTTAGTAGTTTGGGAGTTATTGCTGTTTAAAGTGACAGTCCAGAATTGACTGCTCTCTGTTTAGAGAGAACAGATTCTGGAACTTTGGGATTTCGACTAGGTAAACTTTGGAATTAAGTGTTGTGGTCTGAAAATATTTTGTGTTGCATTTCATAAGCTTTCCAGATTGTCTTATACCATATCTTTTAGAGTTAGGAATCTCCAGTTATGTTAGAAACAAGTAGCTGCTGTCCGGAATGTCTTACTGTGATATTTTGGGTTGGTTGTGGTAACCTAAATAATGTCACTCTTGTGTTTGTTAGGTGTTAGGGCCTTAACCGAAGATGAACAACTATATCTTAGGTTGGGTAGATTAGGTAAGTACTTCTCCACCGGAGAAGAGATTTGCACGTACTGATAAAGTAACTTGATTAGATTATTATATTTTATTTCTGAAATGCATTTCATTCCGAGCATGTTGCACCTTTATGCATCCATGATATTTATTGTGCATTCGTGCAATAGGTGTACCGGAGGGGGTAACTCTCCTCGAATTCGAGCCTGTAATTCCGGAGGAGGACCAGGAGAAGCAGGAGCCTGAGGATCCAGCAGGCGAAGGAGTGCCCGCAGACGACCTTCCTGAGTGCCCAGACCACCGGCCCTCGACCTTTCTGAAAGGCAAGCCCCGGTGCATGCTGAACCTACTGATTTATAAATTAATCTTGAGTACTTTTAATTGTTTACTGCATTAAGTTGTAGGAGTTATATGAAAACACTTGTTGCATTATACCTGTCCTTGTCCAGATATCGTACTTAATCTTATATTCGGTTTAGGCACGTGTCAATGCTTAGCCCTGCTTAGTACGGTAGAAGTCGGGTGATTTACGGTCATCCGCGAGATGTAGGAAGGAGTCACGAGTGGCTTTATGGCTATCGTGGATGGAACCATGCTTAAAAAATAAAATTGAGACCGGGCGGGAGTACGATAGTACAGCCGCAAGACACTTCACGTCTTGGGTGTGGAGCTATGCCCGTCTGAGTCGTTTAAGGACCGATTCGCTGTACGTCCTTGAGTCATGTTGAACGCAGTCTAACACTTAGTTGGACGGATAAGTCGTTCCGACCGCGAAGCCGAGTAATGTGGTTCAGGCCGGGAACCGAATGGTAGGTTGCTTCTTGGAGGAGAGAAAGGATGTGCTTGGGGACATTGGCATGAGACCAAGGGGGGGTTAGAGTCCCTATCACCTGGCAGAGTGTCACCCTTAGGGTCGCGACATCATTCGGACCCGCGATTCCTGAATCATATGAAAAGGTGGCTTGGGCGACCCTGGCAGGGGCCTGCGCGGTGAGTGTTAGAAATACCCCTCCAGCTGGATAGGAATTCGATTCGAATCGCCGTCGCTCCCGGTTAGTGAGCACTTGACTTGAGCAGCGGCAACGTAGATCTCATTAAATGAACTGGTGGTTAAGGGAATGATACAATGTTGCCACAATTCATACCTGCTCTGGATATAATGATGATAATTGTTTGATTATAATCAAGTGCATGTTTAGTACAGGTGCTAAGATAGATGACAGGTAAATGCTAAAAATAACTGCTAGTACAGGTGATAAGAGTCTCAATTACTGATGCCTTTATGCAAAAATGTGATGTCAGCTAGCCTCTTGTGAAAGCCTTGCATAATCCTTGGTGTCATCTTATTTCTGGTTTTCGACGGGTAAGTCTAGCTGAGTACATTCCAGTACTCAGGGTTTATTCCCTCCTGTTGCAGATGATATGCTCTACCAAGGCTTCTGCAAAAATTGTCTCCACCCTGCGGGTGACGAAGACTAGATCACTTGGGCGTGATCATCTTTTATGTACTTTCCTGATGCTTTTGTGGGATGTTGATCAACAAGACTGGCAGTAGTTAAACAACTGGTGTGTTTATGCTTCCGCTACTTTTATAAACTTGGTTTGTAATAATTGCAACTCCGTGTGTGTAAACTTATTTCAGAACTACTGGTGTAACGTAACGTATGATGTTGTATGTTGAATGATGCGATCCTGGTTGTAAGCAAGTTGGTTTGAAATCCTTCGTGGTTTCGATTGACTACCGGGATTATATGGGCTCAAGTTCGAAAATGTGAGCACTTCGGTGCTTGTTTTTGTACTTGTGCTCTTATAATTTGGTCGGTTCTGTTACAGCTGGTACCGGAGCATAATTCAACATTAAAAACATCATACGAGTATTTAAAAACAAAAGTATTTGATTATGAAAAGGGTTAAAATTCTAAAAAAAATATTTTCATAGGTATGCCAGTGATCACATCCCTTAGCCCAAATAAGGACTCTTAGGTGGCTTATTATAAAGACTAACTTGGGGGCCTTGTTTGTTTTTGTTTCGTCGTCCATACGGCGTGATATTGTATCGATGCCATCCACTTGGGTGGTAATGTATGGATCAATCGCCTCGATGCTCTGGTAAGTGTGAGTTGTGAGAGCATGATCGTCCAACCGGCGATCTAGGGGAGCGTAGTTTTGGTGACTTGCATACTTACATGTTTAAACCATGTAATTACGTAAGCACTTAATTGTGGGAACCTTTATATCGGGTAGCTTTGATACTGAAGTATATACATCAGGGGATGTGTATATGGAAAGTATTTAAATTACTGCTTTCTTATGTGCATATATTGGGAAACTGTTGGGCTGAAATGAGGTTTTCTGCAGGTACACTAACAGCGTAACGAGTAGACCGATAGTTTCGCTTATATGAGAGAACGTATGTATGCCACCGCCTAGCGTTAGAACTTTAGGTTTCTACTAAGGTGAGAGGGCGTACGTAACGTGCATGCATCATGTTTAATTATATCATACATATCATTTACTCCCTCCTTAAAATTTTAGTACTCCCAACTAAATTAAATTTCGTATCCCCTAAATGATCCTCACTTTAAGTCGTGTCTTGTTGCTACAGATGGCACGTACCAAGAGGACCGCTCGCAAGTCCACTGGGGGCAGGGCACCTCGTCACCAGCTCGCTCCACGTGAGCCCCGCCCTGAGCCTACTGAGGTGGAAAGGCTGAGGGCAGAGTTGGCTGAAGTGACTGCTGCCAGGAATGCAGCGCGTCAACAACTGGAGCAAGTGATCCATGATCGTGACTAGGAAACACTTGCAGTCCAGAGATTGACAGTAGCACATCGCAACTGTCAACACATGCTGGTCCATGTCATGAATCAGAGGGATGAAGCCTGGCACGAGGAGAACATTCTGAGAGCTCGTTAGTTTGAGCTCGAGCAACAGTTGGAGAATGCTGAAGAATACAATGACAATCTTCATGAAGAAGTGCACCGCCTGAACAACCAGCTAAATCCTCTGCTGCCTAGAAATATCAACGCAGATGAGGACATGGGTTTGGGGATATTCATGGCTGAAAATGATGATGAAGTGGAGGTCAATGGGCCCCAAGATGCCGAACCAGAAGAAGAACCAGAAGAAGAAGAAGATGATGAGGAGTTAGAGCCTGTTAGTGATGAGGACGGCGGGGAGATCCTTGACACCGACTCTGAGGACGATGCTTAGAGTAGTTATCACGTAGCTATGATGTCAAGATCATCTTTTGTCCCTCCTGGGGTTGGAGTGAGGCTTTGTAAAACTTTTCGGATGTAAGGTCGAACCCTATGTTTCCTAGATGTTTAGTTGGAACCTATTAATTTCGATCGCAAATGGATGTCTTATTGTGTTGCGTTCGATGATGGTGTCACGATTAGTACCCTTCGGTGCCGCGACGAAACCGAGGGCCTCCTATGGCGCGCGACATAAGGCTGTGCTGCTCGGCACGCGCTGGTATCGAGATGGCTAGTCATGATCCACCATGGAACTCTACCGTTGAGAAGTCTCCTTGTGGTCAGTTTGAAGTAGCTTTCTCAGTCAACTAAAAACTTTGAAATCGAATCCAAGTACCGGGCGAAAAATCAAAACTCACGTAGACTTTAGTGTAAACAGTTCAGTCACTGTTGTGCCTCTGTGAGTGAGCCTTTATCAAAATACATCTTGATGGATACCCTCGCATGATTGCGTCCCTTTGATCTGCTTGATCGGATTGTGCGGTTGTGATGAATTATTGTGCCATGAGTATTTTGAGAAGTCTATTTCATGAAGTCAGTTTGACATATTTACAATAATTCATCTACAAATGTCCCACATCATTAGTGCTCATTGGCTATGCATTTTGCAGATGTCGTACAATCTCCGTCGGGGTCGTGGCAATGAGGATGAGGAACAGCCACCCCCTCCGCCACCACCTACCCCGGCTGAGCTGATGCAGACAGTGGTCGAAGGGCAGCGCATGCTGGCAGATGCTATGCGCCAGCTGGCCAACCGGGAAGCTCGTCCTGGCTGCCAGGGCCTAGAACCCAATCAGTACAGTGATTTCAAGGACTTTCTTGATACTAAGACCCCACTCTTTAAGGAGGCGGAGGAACCACTGCAAGCTGATGAGTGGTTGAACACTATTGAACAAAAGTTTCATCTGCTTCGCTTGACTGATGAGCTAAAGACTGAATGTGCTTCTCACCAACTACATGGTCCAGCGGGTATTTGGTGGAGCCACTATCGTTCCACATTGCCTGCAAATGTCCCTATTGCTTGGGATCAGTTCAAGGCCGCATTCCGTGGGAACTATATTCCTCCAGGTCTTATGGCTATCAAGCACACAGAATTTATGAGGCTGTCGCAGGGCAATAAAAGCTTGACTGAATATCTGCAATCTTTCAACAACCTGGCAAGGTATGCCACAGAGTTTGTGGATACCGATGCCAAGAAAATTGCTAGCTTTAAAAGAGGCCTCGGCCCAAAGCTGATGAAGACTATGGGCACTAGCAAGTGCACTACCTTCAATGAATTTATCAGTGATGCTCTGACTCAAGAGAACAATAACTCGATCTATGCTGCTTCTAAGAGCCGCAAGAGGGCACTTGAGGCAGGTGCTTCACAGTCTCGAGCTCCAGCTGCCCCAAGGGCTCCTCCTCGCCCTCCTGCCACAAGTGCTAAGTTCCGTCCTCCACAAAAGAAGGCGTCAGTTAAGACTGGGTTTCGCAAGGCATATACAGTGGCTCTGCCAAAAAGTAGTTCGAGCCAAGGCAGCTCCAGTGTCCCTCCTAGCAACATGCCCTGCTGGAACTGCAACAAGCCAGGCCATTGGTCCAGGAACTGTCCATACCCTAAGAAGAATGTTAACCAAGGTGGCCGTCAAGGGCACGCTCATTATAACAGTATTGAGGAAATCCCATCTGGTGAGGTTGTCACTGCTGGTAAGTTCCTAGTTGACCAACACCCTGCAGTGGTACTTTTTGATTCAGGTGCTTCGCATTCCTTTATCAGTCCTAAGTTTGCATCAGAGTTTGCACACAAATTGCATACTGTTGAAGGTGGGGGTTATTGTATTAGCGCAGCAAGTGGGAATATTTCCACAAATAAAGTAGTGGGGAATCTCGAGCTTGAGATAGAAGGGCGAAAGTACTCGCTTGCCTTAGTGGTTTTGCCGGGCTTAGGTATAGATGTTATTCTGGGCATGAATTGGATGAGTCAGAATGGGGTACTCATTGATACATCCACGCGGGTAGTTATGCTCAGAGATCCTACAGATCAAAAGGGTTTTCTGGTACAACTTCCCAGAAAAGTTGATTTGTCTGGGGAAGTTCATGCTGTGCAAGCAAAGACATTGGCCGAAATTCCAGTAGTAAATGAGTTTCCGGACGTCTTTCCCAATGATTTGCTGGGGCTCCCTCCGGATCGAGATGTGGAATTTAAAATCGAGTTGTTGCCTGGCACGACTCCCATCTCTAGGAGACCTTATAGGATGCCTCCGAATGAGTTAGCTGAACTTAAGGTGCAATTGAACGAACTATTGAAGAAGGGGTTGATTCATCCTAGTTCGTCGCCGTGGGGATGTCCTGCTATCTTTGTAAAGAAGAAGGATCAGTCATTGCGAATGTGCGTAGATTGTAGACCTCTCAATGCAGTCACTGTCAAAAATAAATACCCTCTACCACGTATCGACATCTTGTTCGATCAGTTGTCTAAAGCTAAAGTTTTCTCCAAGATCGATCTAAGATCTGGCTACCATCAAATTAAAATCTTCCCGGAAGATGTTCCAAAGACGGCCTTTTCTACCAGATACGGTCTTTATGAGTATCTTGTTATGTCTTTCGGCTTGACAAATGCCCCCGCACACTTCATGTACTTGATGAATTCGGTGTTTATGCCAAAATTGGACAAGTTTGTGGTGGTATTTATTGATGACATCCTGGTATATTCTGTGAATGAGGAAGATCATGCTGAACATCTGCGTATAGTCCTCACAAGACTGCGTGAACATCAACTTTATGCAAAGTTCAGTAAGTGTGAATTCTGGCTTCGAGAAGTACCTTTCCTTGGGCATGTGTTGTCCGATGGAGGAATTATGGTGGACCCTGCCAAGGTACAAGAAGTACTGAACTGGAAGGCTCCTATCTCGGTTCACGAGGTTCAGAGTTTTCTTGGTTTGGCTGGCTATTATCGTTGCTTCATCCCAGATTTCTCCAAAATAGCCAAGCCAATGACTCGGTTACTACAAAAAGACACCAGGTTTGTCTGGACTCCTGAGTGTGATGCGGCTTTTCACCAACTGCGAACCCTCCTAACCTCAGCTCCGGTTTTGGCACAACCGGATATCGAGAAACCATTTGATGTTTATTGTGATGCCTCAGGCATAGGTTTGGGAGGTGTTCTGATGCAGGAAGGCCGAGTAATTGCATATACCTCTCGACAACTTTGGAAACATGAGGTGAATTATCCAACACATGACTTAGAACTCGCCGCAATTGTTCATGCTTTGAAAGCCTGGCGGCACTACCTGTTGGGCAATGTTTGCAATATCTACATAGACCACAAAAGCCTCAAATACATCTTCACCCAACCCGAGTTAAATATGCGTCAAAGAAGATGGCTCGAGTTGATTAAGGATTATAACCTTCAAGTGCACTATCATCCTGGCAAGGCAAATGTGGTTGCGGATGCTTTAAGCCGTAAGTCCCATTGCCATTCCCTAGTTGAAACTGATTTCCATCGATCCCGCCTTCTACATCCAGCAGTCTTGTACAACATCACTGTCAGTTGTACTCTCAAAAACAGAATTATTGAACTCCAAAAGACTGACACTGGTATATTCCACATCAAGCGTAAGATGAAAGAGCAAGAAACTACACAGCTCAGGTTAGATGAAGAGGGTGTACTATGGTTCAAGGTTAGGTTAGTTGTGCCTAAGGACCGAGAGCTTAGAGATCAGATCCTGTCCGAAGCACATTCGTCCAAGTTATCCATCCATCCGGGTAGCAATAAGATGTATTATGATTTGAAGCCATACTATTGGTGGACCAAGATGCGGAAAGAAATAGCTGCATATGTGGCCCGGTGTGACACCTGCTGTAGAGTTAAAGCTGTGCACATGAAAGCTGGGTTGCTTCAACCACTTTCTATCCCAGGTTGGAAATGGGAAGAGATAAGTATGGATTTCATTGTCGGTCTTCGTCCTACTGTCAAAAATCATAACTCCATCTGGGTAATTGTGGATCATTTGACCAAATCAGCTCACTTCATTCCAGTTAGAGTGGGCTATCGTCCCACTGACTATGCTGAGTTGTACTTCAATCAGATAGTCCGGCTCCATGGGATACCTCGTACTATCATATCTGACCGTGGTCCCTAGTTCACTGCTCGCTTTTGGGAGCACTTGCATCACCTTCTGGGAACCAAGTTAGTGAGAAGCTCTGCTTATCACCCCTAGACATCAGGACAGACGGAACGGGTTAACCAAATCTTGGAAGATCTATTGTGGGCATGTGTAATATCATCCAAGGGTTCTTGGGAAAAATGGTTACCTCTAGCCGAATTCTCGTACAATAATAGTTATCAAGAGAGTATTAAGATGGCCCCATTCGAAGCTTTGTACGGTCGTAAGTGTAGAACTCCACTAAACTGGGTAGAAGCTGGTGAAAGGAGGTATTATGGTATTGATTTTGTTCATGAAGCTGAGGAACAAGTCCGTACCATCCAAAAACATATGGCTGCAGCCCAAGCTAGACAGAAAAGTTATGCTGATCGTCGTAGAAAACCACTCGAGTTTGAAGTTGGAGACTTCGTGTATCTGAAAGTTTCTCCAATGAAGAGTGTCCAACGTTTTGGTGTTAAGCAGAAACTTGCGCCAAGATACGTGGGTCCTTTCCAAATCATAGGCAAGAGTGGAGCTGTTGCGTATAAAATCTAGTTATCTCCAGAAATGAGTGCCATATTCAACGTCTTCCATGTATCTCAGCTCAAAAAGTGTCTTCGAGTTCCTAAAGAAAGAGTCCCTTTAGGAGATATCAGGCTGGAATCCGATCTAACTTACGAAGAAAAGCCAGTCCGAGTGATCGATACTCAGGAACAAGTGACTAGAAGCAAAGTGGTTAAGTGGTATAAAGTAATGTGGAGTAATCAGGGTAGTGAAAGTGACGCTACATGGGAACGGGAGGACTATTTGCGGGATGGTTATAAGGAATTCTATGAAAAATGGTACGCTTTCCAAATCTCGGGACGAGATTTTTATAAGGGGGGAGGGCTGTAACACCTCAGGTGTTTAGCTCCTTAATTGCATTGCATTTACATAAGCATAAGCAAGCATCATTCATTTCATGCATAAGCTTATAATATGTAAAACATGCTTTGGAAACATTGCCACATATGTTTATATTTCATGTGAAGTAAGAAGTGAGTAGTGTGCAAAACATAAGTACCTTATGTGCAATTTCCTTTGTGAGACATGTCAACCACTTTAGTGTAACATAATTAGCCAGTGTTATGCAACACACTCATGCAACATGTGCAACATGAGCTTGCAACATTTGGGTGAAAGTGTTGAATTACTTGTTCCAAAGTATGTGACACTAGGAATCTTGTGCAACCAATGTGTAGAGTGGATAATTAGGTCTTATAACACCTTAAATACATTTAGGGTAAGTAGTGGAGCAATGTTCATGTTGACCAAAATTACCAAATTGCCCTTCCAAATGTTGTTGACTAAGTTGGACCCCTAGAGTGATCTGGTTTGACCAATTAAAAAGTCCAGTTTAGAGATCTTGCATGGAGGAGCACCCTTAAGCAAAGTTGTAGATAATTTCATAAGGAACAAAAGTTCTAATATGGCCATCTCATGAAAATGATCAGAACATGCTCAAAAATGGCCCACAAATCAGTATTAGGGGCTGTTTTGGGACTTAGCATTTTTTGGCTAAGTGTGAAGCTGAAAACCGTTTCACTGTACCTCACTTTGGCAACTTGTAACTCACAAACTAGGCCGAACCAGTCTTTGAGCCAATTGACAAAGTTGTTGTCCACACATAGCTCTACAACATTGTCAATATCACCATCACCTAGTTCTGAATGGTTTAGGAGATGTGGTGTCTTGAAAATAGGGTTTCAGTCGGGTTCACTGACTGAAAACACGTTTCAGTTTCCGAGTACACCACTTTGGAGCTCTGTGGTTTCAAATCCAGGCCGAACCAGTCCAAACGCCAATTGACAAACTTGTAGCCCTCAGGTAGCTCTACAAAATTGGTGTAATCATCTTCGACTAACTCGAGCTGGTTTAGGAGATATTCTTCGTTGAAATCACGCTGTCAGTCATCGAATGACAGCCTTCATTCAGTCAAACCCGACTTCGTTGTCTGTCGTGGCCGACCGGAGGCAGGACCGTGGCGACGCGTGGGGGCTCAGTGGCGGCCATGCGCCGGCCGTGGTCCCACTGGTTAGTCCACCAAACCTTCAAGGCCGCCACGCCACACCGGAGCTGCCCCATTTCCTCTCCCTCCCTCATTCGGCTTCGACACAAAGAAAACTGAGCCGCCATTGCCGCCCTACTCTGGTGAGCTCGTGTGCGCTCACCACCGCACCGCAGCCCACCAAAACTCGTCCACTGCTCCGCCTTGTAACCCCCTCCATCCTCCACCTCGCCGTCGGGGTCAATTGCGCGGGGGTAAGACAGCATTGCCATCTCCGCCACCGTCCGCCTCGGGCGTTTCTCGCCGGAGCACCACCGTCGTCGTGGTCGTGCTCCTCTAGGATCCCACAGCTTTCTTTCTCTGGCCTTGTGAGTCCGCCTTGAGCCACTGGTGCTCATGGGACCGACCGTTTGGGTCGCACCGCCGTTTAGTCGCCGGAGCCGGCCAAACCGCGGCCGTGAGCCGCCATGCTCGCCGCCATCCCCCGTAGTCGCAGCAATTGCTCCAATTAGTAGCACCCCTAGGTTCGCTTGGAAGAGGCAAACGTGTCTGTGCCCTTGGTCTCGCCGGAGCTGCCGCCGGCGGCGAGTTTGCCGTCGACCGTTTTCCTCCCCCGCCTTCGTCTCGCTGACAAGTGGGGCCCGCTCATCAGAGCGCGCGCGCGGGCGGGATGGCCGAGCAGGCCGCGCGTGCGTCGCGGACCGCGCGCGCGCGTCTTGGGCCGCGTCTTTTTCCGGGCCGGCCCAGTAACGAATAAGATTTGTTTGATTTTTATTTATTCTATCACAGTTTTGGTTAAGTTTTGGAAAATATAGATCTAGGGTTGTACTTGCTCAAAAATCATGAGATAAATTTTGTTAGGATCTACATGATGTGTAGTATTTTAGAAAAATATGAGTTTGCTATGTGATGTGTAGTTTCTGGGATATTTAAATAGGTCTTTGAAATGTGTTTTAAATCACATGCAAATTTGTTTAAATTATATCTTGAGTTTCAGTGTTCCAAAAATTATGAAATTTGGTGGGTAGGCTAATTTATACTTGCTCTAGCTCTGGTAAAAATTTGGACAGTAGTGCTTAAGTACTTTTCAAGTTATAATGCTATCTTGTTATTTTAAGAAATACTTAAATGAATTTTTGTAATTTTTCTACATGTGCAATGTTCATATAACTTTTTGGAGAATGTCTTGGTACCCTAGTGTGCCCAAGAAAATTAGGAAATCTGTTGTTTGACACTCTTTACTATGCCTTGTTATTTATACAAAAATCAGCCTTTTTGGCTTGGGAATTTTGTGTAGGAAGTTCCTTGATTAAATTTAGTTCAAATTTTTACGGTAGCCTCTTTTTGGGTCAGAGAGTCTCCTGTAATTTTTGTAGAATTTTAGGAGCAGTTTACATATATGTTTGAAATTCCACT
The DNA here is from genome assembly GCA_038087645.1 of Saccharum hybrid cultivar R570. Lineage (NCBI taxonomy): Eukaryota > Viridiplantae > Streptophyta > Magnoliopsida > Poales > Poaceae > Saccharum > Saccharum hybrid cultivar. Next base: position 2,160,964 of record JAQSUU010000293.1, read on the forward strand.
TAATTACTTAAGTAAATTAAGAAATGAGTTTAAATAAATATTCTAGGTGGGCACACCTTACTTTCTGGTGTTTTTGTGACCTTTGTGAACTTGTAGTAGTATTAGTTTGGTCTTAGAGAATGTTTGCCACATCAATAAATATTTAACCTTTACAATTTTAGGTTTTCTGGACAGCTGATAGTATTTCTAGGTTTGACCTTGGATAAAGGTGGTTTCTGGGAAACTTGTAAATACCAAAGTTGTAGTAAAATTTGTAAATTAGCTTGTGTCAAAATTTGGGAGCATTTGGCTTAGTAGTTTGGGAGTTATTGCTGTTTAAAGTGACAGTCCAGAATTGACTGCTCTCTGTTTAGAGAGAACAGATTCTGGAACTTTGGGATTTCGACTAGGTAAACTTTGGAATTAAGTGTTGTGGTCTGAAAATATTTTGTGGTGCATTTCATAAGCTTTCCAGATTGTCTTATACCATATCTTTTGGAGTTGGGAATCTCCAGTTATGTTAGAAACAAGTAGCTGCTGTCCGGAATGTCTTACTGTGATATTTTGGGTTGGTTGTGGTAACCTAAATAATGTCACTCTTGTGTTCGTTAGGTGTTAGGGCCTTAACCGAAGATGAACAACTATATCTTAGGTTGGGTAGATTAGGTAAGTACTTCTCCACCGGAGAAGAGATTTGCACGTACTGATAAAGTAACTTGATTAGATTATTATATTTTATTTCTGAAATGCATTTCATTCCGAGCATGTTGCACCTTTATGCATCCATGATATTTATTGTGCACTCATGCAATAGGTGTACCGGAGGGGTAACTCTCCTCGAATTCGAGCCTGTAATTCCGGAGGAGGACCAGGAGCAGCAGGAGCCTGAGGATCCAGCAGGCGAAGGAGTGCCCGCAGACGACCTTCCTGAGTGCCCAGACCACCGGCCCTCGACCTTTCTGAAAGGCAAGCCCCGGTGCATGCTGAACCTACTGATTTATAAATTAATCTTGAGTACTTTTAATTGTTTACTGCATTAAGTTGTAGGAGTTATATGAAAACACTTGTTGCATTATACCTGTCCTTGTCCAGATATCGTACTTAATCCTATATTCGGTTTAGGCACGTGTCAATGCTTAGCCCTGCTTAGTACGGTAGAAGTCGGGTGATTTCCGGTCATCCGCGAGATGTAGGAAGGAGTCACGAGTGGCTTTATGGCTATCGTGGATGGAACCATGCTTAAAAAATGAAATTGAGACCGGGCGGGAGTTCGATAGTACAGCCGCAAGACACTTCATGTCTTGGGTGTGGAGCTATGCCCGTCTGAGTCGTTTAAGGACCGATTCGCTGTACGTCCTTGAGTCATGTTGAACGCAGTCTAACACTTAGTTGGCCGGATAAGTCGTTCCGACCGCGAAACCGAGTAATGTGGTTCAGGCTGGGAACCGAATGGTAGGTTGCTTCTTGGAGGAGAGAAAGGATGTGCTTGGGGACATTGGCGTGAGACCAAGGGGGGTTAGAGTCCCTATCACCTGGCAGAGTGTCGCCCTTGGGGTCGCGACATCATTCGGACCCGTGATTCCTGAATCATATGAAAAGGTGGCTTGGGCGACCCTGGCAGGGGCCTGCGCGGTGAGTGTTAGAAATACCCCTCCAGCTGGATAGGAATTCGATTCGAATCGCCGTCGCTCCCGGTTAGTGAGCACTTGACTTGAGCAGCGGCAACGTAGATCTCATTAAATGAACTGGTGGTTAAGGGAATGATACAATGTTGCCACAATTCATACCTGCTCTGGATATAATGATGATAATTGTTTGATTATAATCAAGTGCATGTTTAGTACAGGTGCTAAGATAGATGACAGGTAAATGCTAAAAATAACTGCTAGTACAGGTGATAAGAGTCTCAATTACTGATGCCTTTATGCAAAAATGTGATGTCAGCTAGCCTCTTGTGAAAGCCTTGCATAATCCTTGGTGTCATCTTATTTCTGGTTTTCGACGGGTAAGTCTAGCTGAGTACATTCCAGTACTCAGGGTTTATTCCCTCCTGTTGCAGATGATATGCTCTACCAAGGCTTCTGCAAAAATTGTCTCCACCCTGCGGGTGACGAAGACTAGATCACTTGGGCGTGATCACCTAGAGCTAATTAACTTACTCCTCACTAAGGCATAATATAGAAGAGGGCAAGCACATCAATCAAGACACAAGTCTCATAAGATCACAGGATACCAACCCAAGTACCATCAAAGATATGAGTCACACTTCAACACACAAGCATGGCAAAGTGAATCAAAGCACTAAAACTAGAATCTGCCACCTTCTGGACATCAGAACAGCAGCGGAGTAATTTCATCATAACTAGAGATATACAACTCCAAATGATGTGAAACAAGACATTCTAGAAATATTATAAAATTGTCTAAAATTCATTTAATATCAACTAAGCCTGATTCCCAAGTTTAAGAGGTCAAAAAGATGAAACTACAGAATCTAGTCTGCTCCAAATAGAGAGCAACCAAATCTGGGACCTGACTTTAAACATCTATAACACAAAAACTACTTGGCCAAATACTACCAAATTTTCACACAAGCTATATACATGAATTATATACAACTTTGCTATAGATAAGATGCTCAGAAAACATCATTAACATGGGGTAACTTCAATTGCCCCCAGAACTGTCTAGAAACTTCGTTTGCAAGGAATAATTATTAACATACATTTTAAACATATAATTGGACAAAACCAGCTTTACCAACATGTCACACATGACTAATTAACACCAGAAAACATAGTGTCCATTGCTAGATAAATTATTTTAATACATTTCTTAATTTATCTTAGATAATTAGGTGGAATTATGAACATATATTAAAAGTGCACAATAAATTCTACCAAAATAACAGTGTCCTACATATGATCCTAGTAGTCTACTGTCCAATTTTTAAGCCATTTGGACATGCATATCAAACTCTATGAAAAAGACAAATAGCTTAAGATAATTAACCCTAGAGAGCAAGATAAACCTATATCTCACTCACCTAGCAACCAAAGATCATGAAATTTTAACCACAGTTCCCAAATAACCTTAGGAGACTACCATAAAAATTTCACCTCAATTGGAGTACCCAACTCAAGATATAAAAATGACAAGCAATATAATGTAGTTTTCCTTATTTATCAAGGTCAACTCAAAACCTTAAGAAAATAGTGAGCAACCAGTATGTTTAATATTTTTCCTAGCAAGTACATGTTATTACAAAACTAACAAAACAAAAATCACCATTTTTTGAGTTCTAAAACGCAAGATATGGCTCTGGTCAAATTTATAAGCATTTTGGAGTACTTTTCAAGGTTAAATAAAAACACCAGAAAACCTCTACAATCATATAACATATTATGACTCTACTGCATAGATCTTTTCTCAAGGTTTCCAAAAAGTCCACATTTGCTATTTTTGGAATTTCCTAGCATGAGATAAGGATTTTCAAAGATCCACACAAAAATCTGAAATTCAAAAGACAAATAAACCAAACTCTAACTTAAATGCTAGATGCACCCGAACCGGTACCCAATTGTGCCACTATTTACACTGTCATGCGGGACCCACTGCCCAGAGGGGCCCGCTTGTCATCCAAAGAGAGAGACACACATAGGTTCTTCCCCTCTTCTTCATTCGAACACAGGAAGCAGGGGAGCGGGGAGAGAGTGCTGGCCGGCACTTCTCCGACCGATGAGGTCGTCGGCGGCCGCGGTGAAGTGGTGGGCAAGCACCAAGGTGGCGAGGCGCATCCGTAGGTGCTCGCAGTATGGGCCAAGGTGGTTTGTGGCCCACTGTTGACACTTCTTAGCATCACTCGCGTTAGGTTGTCATCCCCAACATGACACCAAGAGTGTGGTTGTATTGTACTCATGCCACTTAACTATATAAAGATATTAAAGTATATATCTGCAAGTGCACAGATAAATACACCCATTGTAGAATTTCACATAAGTTTATCCTAGGTATCGTTATTTATATTTAACCAAAGGAGAACAAACAGAGGGGCACATATTAATTAAAGGCTACTCTACACATGTGATATGAATATTCGAAATCACTATCCTTTACTCTTAAATAGGAATCAATCAAATAAAAAGAGATAAAATATATGATAATCAGACCATTCAGACGATATTCCTTAGAGCAGTACTACTATGGCAAGTCATTGATCAGAATATAAAGTAAGAGAATAACATCTAAGTAATCCGCTAACTATTAGTCATAATCTACATTGATTAGTGCAATTATATCAGGAATCATTGGCTAGGTTATCTCATATCCATAAATAAGGAACATCTCCATTACGAAGCTGAGAAACAGAGTAACAACTAAGTAATGAGACCACATTCTACTAAGTTCTACACTCGGGGAGTGGACTACAAAGGACTCAATAGGAATGTCACACCCGCGATCTACCACATGGCCCGGAGTATAGAGTGCATTTGCAGATAAACAGTGTATAAGTACCACACTTACATAATGTTGACCACCCACCCATGACTCAATAAGGTGAGTGCTTTGCAAACATGTGTATAAACATAATGATAAACTATCTATGCCAAATATATAATCAAAGTAGACTAATCTCATAATAATCAAGGATATAATATAGATTAAGAACAATATCATATCTAATGTATCAAGAATAATGATCAAGAACAATGAACTAGAACTAGACAATGATGAAATATAACAATTACGAACTAGAACATAAACAATTAGAACATGGAGAACTAGAACATGAACTAGATCAAGAACTAGAAGAACTGGTGAACTAGATGAATATCTAAAGAACAATGTTGATACAAGAGAGAAGAACTAGATTTACCAAGCTCCTCTTGACTAGATCTGAAGCCCAAGGCCGCTTGACTCCTCTACTTCTAATTATAATCTAGTTATGCCTAGATCTGATGGAGCTCTAAGGAGATGAGAGTTGTTGATTGGTCTTCTAGTTTCTGGTTGATGATTGATTGAATAAATTCCCCTTTAGAGGGTTGTCTGGGGCCTCGTTTATATAGCCCAGAGCATGGAACAGTGGCCCATGGATCAAATCGACCTTCACGTAGGTTAGGATGCATCCTTGGAGATGGTTGAAGTAGCTTGCAAAGGAAGGAGCTAAGGGGCGGCAGCCAGGGGCCGGTCAGCCTAGGGTTGTGGCCGGTCGGCCCCACCTGGTGGCACCTCATGGTGGCCCTCCTTGTGGAGTTCTCTGGTGTCCTCTAGAAGCCTCTTGCGTATTCATGACATGGAGATTAGGCCGATTGACGTGGGTTCCTTCTCGTGAAAGATATCAATTCCTAAATTATTCTGATAACCCCCTGCAAAATATAGATTCACCAAAACTCATGGAATTTCATTAGTTGACACCCTAAACCTATGTTGGTGATCATTTATTAGCCCTTTATATATTTATTTTAACCCTTTATTATGGTAGATAACCATTGTCAACAACTCCCCCAAGCTTACCATTTGCTAGTCCCTTAGCAAATATTCATAATGGATCAGGAGTTGCTACAATGCTTTCATGCCTCAAAAGTACACATGCGTTCAAACAAGAATTTTCCTCTGGGTTGGGTCTAACCATTCTAACCTTCAGACTTACCCATATTACCTTTAACTATGGAGCTTATTAGCCTTCATTTGGGTCTTGAGTAGTCAAAAAGTAGAACAATCAAATCAAGCACTATGTCCCAAGCTCTTCATTCAACTATTATTCCAGAGTTTCGCAAGATTTTTAAAATAAAACTCAGAGTATCTTTTTGTATGACTCTCTCAAATCTCTTAATATATGTGGTATTTCTAGATCCTCTCCAAGGCAAAGTGAGATTTGCCTTCTCTCATCCTACATCTAATGCTTTATCTGTAGCTTATAGGTATGGAGACATCGTGTTCATACTTGCAAAGCATATTTTGTAAAGTCAAACCGTAGATCCAGAGAAATGAGGCATACAATCAAATCAAGAAGTGCATGTGTATGGATCAAGGAGTGGTTTATTTATGATGAAGGTAATAGTGGATCTAATTCTACTTTTGCTCCTTTAAAAGGGATTTTGATCTCTCTTTGAATAATTTAAGAACCTAGACTAAAAGATATTTTGGGCTATAGTTTTTTTAGAGAGGTGGGCATCTAAGTACCCACTGTTTTGGTAGGACACTTGTCCATGTTTTACTCTCCATATATTTCTCTTTCTTCTCTTTTTTTTAAATATATAAGCCCAGAACATTCTTGTCTATAATGAAAGATCGAGAGATAATAATAACCTGGAGCAACAATAACTAGGGCTTATGAAATGTATGGATAGGTGACAAAAATCCTATAAGACATGTGAGTGGTGTTCTCTCCCAATGTAGGAGAAAAATATATTTGGTGGATCTAAATGAAAAGGCATGTTGTTGTGTACTTTAAGTGTAGAAGCAGCATATTTGAGTGGAGTGTACGTGATCTTGATTTTAAAAGTATGACAAGCCTCTAAGGGTCAACAGAGCTCGACAATGCTTAATGCAAGTACAAGTAGTAAAAAGTATGAATGGAGTTTTCTATCCTATGTATGGTTGTGGTAGGAATTTTAAGCTTTGTCATACAAGTACTCATCATGGTATTTTAAGATTTCAAAAGATAAAATTCTCCAGAACTCTAGCATCAGTAGGAGCAAGATAAATAGTAGCTCAGACTTTCTCATATCATACTCCTCAACTACCTAGATTTAGATCCAGTATTTGCAGCCCACAAGTTTCAGGCTTAGAGTTTATCTTTAGATCAAGACAGTTCTACCCAAAACTCGGGAGAATTCGTGTTTGAAAACTAAACACTTGAAAGGAATTACGACAGAGCAACTATTCATCATTTCCATTATGTTTAAAATCGAGTTCTACGATAATAAAGTTCTAATACTCTCTTATATCTTTTATTTTAACTAATATATTATCCAGCTAATATTATCACACAACACTCTTTTTATTTGGTTTTCTTAAGTTATGCATCTTTTTATACTTTTTAGAATAAAAGATAAATCACTCAAAAATGAATACTTATCGAGATATATGGGGGACGCTCTCCCCCAAGCTGGATTTTGACGTAGTCGTTCATCTTGAGTCCTCGATTGCATAGATGCTCATCACTCCTTCTTTGATGATTGTTTAAGGCAGAGCTCTTGAGTGAGTGAAGACATCATGGGCTTTATAGGGAATTTCTCTTTTTCCTATTGATTTTCAAATAGACAACAAAACTCGTGGAACATATTAAGGGTTAGTGGAAAACTATTCCCTAATTATTTTGGAGTCTTGAATTATCTTTTATTATTCAACTGGTTTGTCTTCATTTATATATATATATATATATATACTCCACAGTGAGTAATTATTATGGGTTGCTACACACCACACTATTACTCACATGGGGCTTAGAGTTTATATATTTCCAGATGCAATGAGATGATTCAAAATATAAAAGTTATTTTTATTTTCTTTTCAAATGCAATGTAGAATTTAAATATTATTTAATTCTAAATATATGCATGTTATTAATGGAAAAAGTATTTTTATTTTCAATGCAATGATATGCTAAGGGAATGTAAACAAAGTACTTATGCTTAATTTAAATGTGCGGATAAATACCGATTTACCTTTCGGAGAAGGTTCGGAGATTTAGGTCCGTCGACCCGGACCTTACGTCTGGTTCAGTCTTCAGAGGTTTCTTCCAGCTTAACTGAAGAGCTGGATGGTTGCTCGTCAAGTGTTGGAGAACTTGATGATGATGTTGATGTTTCTTTTCTTTTCCATACTTTCTTGGACTGAGGAGTCTCTTCCTGTGGTTCACTCTTCTTGGGCTTCTCTTCTTCTTCCTTTGGAATAGCTTCTTCTTGGACAACTTCTTTCTCTTTGATGGCTTATTTCTTTTGGCGTTGAGAGTAGTGTCTCCTCTTGTTCTTTCTAGGCTACTCACAGGTAGTGTAACTATTAAAGTAACAACGCACCTTCTCTCTAGGGAATTGGAAGTGGATTTCCCCAGTTCTTATGTAGATGATTGTGCTAGTGGTGTTGAAGATGGGTCTTCCTAAAATGAGGTGGACATCATCTTCTTCTCCCATGTCAAGCACCATGAAGTCGGTAGGAATGTAGTGATCTCTTATTTTGACCATAACATCTTTCACTACTCCCTCCAGACGTCAGAATGATTGGTCCGCCATCTGCAGCTGCACATATGTATGTTACATGGGTCTAGTATTATACAAATGTTTATATGTTACCTTAGACATTATGTTGGTGCTAGAGCCGATGTCACAGAACGTCTTGTAGAAAGTACTTCCCTCAATCATACAATCGATGGTGGGTACTTCAGGATCTCCCAGCTTAGTGAGGTATGGTGATGGAAGGAGATGGTCAAGTTCTAAATCAATAGTGTTGACCATCCATACTATTTCTTTTGCCTGATGCTTAGCTTTGTTCCTCCTTCTCCTATTCTTGTTCTTCTTCTTTGTTGGGGCAGCGGTTGTATCCTCGTAGAGGTACAACGTCTGTGGGTGAACTTGAATGTTGAGGGTACGCTTCTTGAAATTGAATCTTTCTTTTCTCCCATTGATTGTGAAATAGATCTTGGTGCTATCTGCGTAGATGATGGCTTTGGTGGTACTCAAGAATGGTCGCCCGAAGATGATGGGTGCTTTTTCGTCTCCACCTATTTCTACAATCACAAAGTCTGCCAGCACATACGAGTGTTCAACTATGATCCAGACATCTTCAAGAATTCCCTTGGGGTAGCACAGTGTCTGATCTGTAAGCTGCAAACACATAGTTGTATACAATAAAGGATCACCATGAATTTTCTCATAGATTATCCTGGGCATGATGTTGACGCTTGCTCCAAGGTCACAGACAGCTTCTTCAAAGCTATGGGGTCCAATGTGAATTGGGATGATAGGTCTCCCTAGGTTTCCTTTCTTCACAGGTAGAGTGTCGTCTACCCATGTTCCCCATTGCTTTGGAGGTGCGGTGAAGTATTGCCCTGCATTATAAATGTCTACAAGATTTGCTTTCTAAATCCTCTAGCTTCCCCAGAATCTTACCTCTTTCGATCACTGGTACAGAAGCTGCTAGCTGAGATATTTGTGATTCTATCATTTTATTAAAGCTATGTTGATTCTTTATGGCAGAAGTAAAGCTATCCATTCTAGTATTAATATTTTCAAGCATTTTATCATTGGAAGCTATCTTTCTAGACATAGTATCAATAACTTTATTCTGATTAGAAATCATTTGTCTCAAGGGTGGTTGATTAAAGTTATTATTAATATTATTACCTTGGTAGTTACCTGAGTAATTAGGCCTTGATTGCTGATTCCATCCTTGATTTTGTTAAGGACGATTGTTGAAGTTGTTGTTGATGTAGTTCACATCCTCTTGAATCTCAGGGCAGTTGCTCCCTGAGTGGCTAGTGCCTCCACACTCTTCATAGGTCATGCGAGAATCGTGGATGTGCATGACTTCGTTCTTCTCAGTGGTGCATTCATCGAACTTCTTCATGAGTAGGTCTATCTTGGTAGATAGCATGTCTACTTCCTTCAGTTGATGCATTCCTCCTCCTCTATTGCGAGGTTGAGTGCGTTCCTTGTTCCATCCCTGGTTTGAGACCATCTTCTCAATCAGAGTGGTTGCTTCAGTGATGTTGAGCGATAAGAATGATCCTCCAGCAGCTGCATCCACATTCTCACGAGTACTAGAAGTGAGTCCATGATAGAATGTCTACATGAGTAGCTAATTCTCCATCCCATGGTAAGGGTATTCTGATATGTAATCTTAAAAGCGTTCCTAAGCTTTAGGTATTGATTCATCATGTTGTTGCTGGAAGGTTGAAATCTTCGCACATAGAGCATTTGTCTTCCCCACTGGAAAGAATTTTGCTAGAAAAGTAGTAGCATAGATCGACCATGTGGTATTCTTGTCCTTATTGGCGTAGAACCAATGCTTTGCTTTTCCTAGGAGTGAGAAAGGGAACACGCGGAGCAATATGGCATCTCTTGCGACTCCCTTGATGGTGAAGGTGCTACAAATCTCCAAAAAGTGTTGGAGATGAGCACTCGCATCTTCATGTGCTTTTCCACAAAACCGGTTTGCTTGCACCATGTTGATCAAAGCAGGCTTGAGCTCAAATCCGTTGTCTCCCACATTTACTGTCAGTCCAGTCCTAATGTTAGCAGTGGTTGGAGTGGAAAATTCATGGAGTGATCGGTCGGCCATGGCTTCAAAGTCTGGTGTTAAGCTTCTTCTCAATTGGTTGATCTCAGACGAAGTGGTTGGAGCCTTCTTGAGCTTTGCTCTTGTTCTTCTGATTAGAGCTTCGGGGTTCTCAACGTAGTTTGTTGGGAGTTCAAAACCAGTCATACATCACCCTACATAAGATCAAAAAAATAGACAAAAGACAGGGTAAGCCTGTTAGGGTAAAGGATCAAGTGATGTAATTCGAATATCACATGTGTAAGAGTGTTCCTAGATGTGGAAGTGTGTTTATGCTCTTATGAATGTTTTCTAACTTAGTGTGCCATTCCGTTACCTTCCCCGGCAACGGCGCCAGAAATGCTTGTTGACACTTCTTAGCATCACTCGCGTTAGGTTGTCATCCCCAACATGACACCAAGAGTGTTGTTGTATTGTACTCATGCCACTTAACTATATAAAGATATTAAAGTATATATATGCAAGCGCACAGATAAATACACCCGTTGTAGCATTTCACCCAAGTTTATGCTAGGTATCGTTATTTATATTTAACCAAAGGAGAACAAACAGAAGGGCACATATTAATTAAAGGCTACTCTACACATGTGATATGAATATTCGAAATCACTATCCTTTACTCTCAAACAGGAATCAATCAAATAAAAAGAGATAAAATATATGATAATCAGACCATTCAGACGATATTCCATAGAGCAGTACTACTATGGCAAGTCATTGATCAGAATATAAAGGAAGAGAATAACTCCTAAGTAATCCGTTAACTATTAGTCGTAATCTACATTGATTAGTGCAATTATATCAGGAATCATTGGCTAGGTTATCTCATATCCATAAATAAGGAACATCTCTACTACGAAGCTGAGAAATAGAGTAACAACTAAGTAATGAGACCGTGTTCTACTAAGTTCTACACTCGAGCAGTGGACTACAAAGGACTCAATAGGAATGTCACACCCGCAATCTACCACATGGCCCAGAGTATAGAGTGCATTTGCAGGTAAACAGTGTATAAGTACCACACTTACACAATGTTGACCACCCACCCATGACTCAATAAGGTGAGTGCTTTGCAAACATGTGTATAAACATAATGATAAACTATCTATGCCAAATATATAATCAAAGCAAACTAATCTCATAATAATCAATGATATAATATAGATTAAGAACAAGATCATATCTAGTGTATCAAGAATAATGATCAAGAACAATGAACTAGAACTAGACAATGACGAAATAGAATAATTACGAACTAGAACAAAAACAATTATAACATGAAGAACTAGAACATGAACTAGATCAAGAACTAGAGGAACTGATGAACTAGATAAATATCTAAAGAACAATGTTGATACAAGAGAGAAGAATTGGATTTACCAAGCTCCTCTTGACTAGATCTGGAGCCCAAGGCTGCTTGACTCCTCTACTTCTAATTATAATCTAGCTATGTCTAGATCTGATGGAGCTTTAAGGAGATGAGAGTTGTTGGTTGGTCTTCTATTTTTTGGTTGATGATTGATTGAATGAATTCCCCTTTGGAGGGGGGGTCTAGGGCCTTGTTTATACAGCCCAGAACATGGAACCGTGGCCCTTGGATCAAACCAACCTTCACGTAGGGTTAGGATGCATCCTTGGAGGCGGTTGAAGTAGCTTGCAAAGGAAGGAGCTGAGGGGCGGTGGCTTGGGGCCGGTCAGCCTAGGGTTGAGGCCGGTCGGCCCCACCTGGCGGTGCCTTGTGGTGGCCCTCCTCGTGGAGTTCTCTGGTGTCCTCTAGAAGCCTCTTGCATATTCATGACGTGGAGATTACGTCGATTGACGTGGGTTCCTTCTTGTGGAAGATATCAATTCCTGAATTATTCTGATAACCCCCTGCAAAATATAGATTCACCAAAACTTGTGGAATTTCGTTAGTTGACACCCTAAACCTATGTTGGTGATCATTTATTAGCCCTTTATATATTTATTTTAACCCTTTATTATGGTAGATAACCATCGTCAACACCCGCTGACCACATGCGTGGGCAGCTCCATTAGAGCCGGCGGCGGTGGCGCTCCAGTGGCTGGGTGACCAGGGAAGGTGTGGAAGAGAGTCCTTGTGAGATGGCGCAACCGGGGAATGACTTGACATGACTGGAGATGGACCGTGGCAACCCGGCCACGAGCACCGGCTGCTTGCGGCCGTGGCGGTTGGCTTTGACGGTGGCTGATGCACGGCTCAACGGCTTCCGACTTGGGCTAGCGTGCATGGTGTAGGGCACGGCGGGGCAACTGGCAGTGGCATAGGTGGTGGAACAGGAGAAGGGCGTAGAGTGGGGAATGACACCGGTGGCAATCTTGGCCATGGCAGCCATGGCTCCGATGGCGTGCTCTAGGCGGAGTCAAGCGAGGAAGGGTGAGGAAGAGAGGGGTGAGTGGCCGTGGACGAGCTCGGCTCTCCACCTTGCGAAGGGAAGGACTAGGCACACGTCCAGGGAGTGGGGGCACGGTGCTGGCATAGAAGCCACACACTAGGGCACGCGTTGGCCTTGGAGGCATTTCGTCGACTACATGGCAGGCAACAAGGTGGATAGGTTAGAGCTCCTATTTGGGCCTGCTACAGGCCAAATTTGGATGTGGGCCAGTTATGAAAGTTGTTCATTTCGTGATGCCCTACAATTCTTGTTTAAGGACCTTGATCATTGGAATAATGGATTAGGGAGTAATTAGACTCTAAGTTGACATTATCGATGATTAATCTAAACTTTGGTGTTTTCTCCAATTAGTTGGTCAACAGTGGTCAAATCGATGTCAACTTTTGGTATATCCTACTCCAAGATATAATCTCCAACTTTTATAAAAGGATCAACTCAAGTTGCTCAACAAAAACTCAAGAACATGGGATGCCAAGGTCGATGACACTGAATTCTAGACTTTGAAAATTTGAAGTGCCGAAAAATATCCCTAAACTGACTTGTGGGCCCTTTTTTGGCATGTTCCACACATTTTCATGACTTGACTCTTAAACAAAGTTTGTTCCTTGTAAAGTTCTCTACAAATTTGTGAAGGGGTGCATAGTCATGCAGAGCTTCTAGGTCACACTTTTGAAATGGTCAAACAAAAGGGTTCTAGGGTCCATACATGGTCAACCATCACTCAGAAGCACATTTAGGCAAAATGATCAACATGAACATTGTTCCATTAAGTGTCCTAAGTGCAATTAAGGTGTTGTAGAGGCCAAACATACCCACCATGCATAGGTTGCATAAAAGTGTAGGCCTCACATGCACTGAAACATAGAAATCACTATAATTGCAATGCTTGTTTCAAAGCTCTGTTTCACTTGTTTCATAGTGTTGTTGCAAGGTACATGCTACACATGTTTCACTAGGTTGTTCCACATGTGTCCAAGATGTGTTGCACCTATTGCATTTGTAAGTTGCATAAACACTAGTTCACATGAAATGTAAGGCATGTTTCCTTGTTTTAGAAGCATGTTTTAATTATAATCTAAATAAGCATATAACTTATCATTTCATGTGACTTTTTGATTCCAAACATCACGAAACTTTTCCAGGGGTCACTATAGATAGAGAGTGATGTGAGACACATGAAAGAAGTGACACCAACAGTCACTTGCATTACCAAGCATGAGCATCAACATACACACATTGAAACACCAATAACAAAGGTATGTTGCATATGTTTCAAGGAGATGTTGCAAGCACATTCCATATACACATGTTTCACATGTTACACTAGTATGTGTCATATGTTTCACTAGTGTGTTCCATATGTTTCACTAGTGCACCACACATATTCCATGCTCATATATGAACAAATGGTGCTTAGGCTCATGCAATGCAAGTGCCAAATGCAAGCCTAACACCTAGGGTGTTACAATATGCTTAATCTAAAGTCTAGGTAATTGATGGACATGATATGTTTGGTTGAGCTGCTATTTATCTTGTTCCTAACAACACTAAATTAAGGAGATTTGTTTTTGAAAATTAAAATTACCACATGATGAGTTCCTAATATGATAGAGTGTGAAATTCCTACCATAGCCATACATAATTTTTAGTATAGGAAACTTCCACATATTTGCTACTTGTATTTGTATTGAGTTTGGTCAAGCTGCGTAGACCCTTAGGAGCTCTTCATGCGGTTAAAATCAAGATTCACTTTCACCCATCATGCATCCTTGCTACTTCTACCCTAGAAGTACGCACCACATATTTATCCCACTTAGATCCACCAAAAATGTTCTACTTTTACCCTGAGAGTGAGCACCAAAAATATTTTCCCCATAGGATTCATTTATTCTGCTAGCGCTTATCATTACAACTGCTCCAAGTATTATCATTTATCCTCTCAATTATGTTTCATCAAAGAGTTTGTTGGCAAGTATTTAAAAAGAAGAAGAAGAAGAAGAAGAAGAAGAAGAAGAAGAAGAAGAAGAAAAAGAGAAGAGAGAGAATGAGAAAGAAGGGAGAGCAAGAAAAAAATAAATGCTTTAAAAAAATCCTCTCATAAAAGCCCAAGTATTTCTTTCAAAGTTTTAAAGAGGAGTTTTCATCAATGGAGCATTGTAGAATCAGACATTCATCCATTTTCCTTTCTACCCCTTGTTTTATCCACCATATTAACCACACATGCACATCTTGATTTGATTGTATGACGAGTCCCTCTGGATCCATGGTTCGACTAGGCAACATATGCAGTGCAAGTATGTGAGCTATTTCCATACTTATGAACTCCACATAAGCTTTATTACTTATAGGGTGAGGAAGAGCAGGCATGACACAGTTTTCCTTGAACCAAAAATACTACATATTTTGAGAGAAGAGATAAGGCATAATCATTTCTAATGCCTTAGTGAGGATCCACAAATACCACATATGGAGAGACTTGTGAGAGTCATATTTATGGAACTTTGAGTTTTATTTTGAAAATCTCTAGAAAACTCTAGAACAGAGGTGGAGCAAAGAGCTTGAGACATAGTGCTTAACTTAATTGTTCTGTCTTTCAATTGCTCAAGACCCAAGTGCAAGTAAAAGCCCCATGGTTGGAAGTAACATGAGTAAGTTTGAAAGTCAAAACAGTCCACTCTAGTCTGGAAAAGAACTCCTGTTTGAATGCATGTGTACTTTTAAAGCGTGAAAGCATTGCATCAACTTCTGATCCATCTAGGTTTAGCTATTTGCTCATGGATGAGCAAAAGGTAAGCTTGGCGGAGTTTGTTGATAGTAATTAACTATCAATTTTAAATGTCAACAAAAGAAGATAAAGGACTTAAAATGAACATCACCATAGACTTAGGGGTTTTAACTGATGATTCCCACAAGTTTTGGTAAATGTCTGTTTCTATAGGGGGTTATCAGAAAATAACCAAAGAAGGCCCACAAGTCATGTTTACATAGAGATAAAGACCCACACATCTGTAAGAAGACTTAAGAAGACTCGGGAAGGCACCCCCTAGAGCATAGGGCCCATCTGTCAGGTGGACAGGGCACCAGACCACATCATTAGGGCGCCCACCCTACCCCTCAACCAATTAGGGCCGGGCTCGTGGATCATGCCCCTAACCGCCTTTGAGGATCAATCTACACTGTGCATGAAGGTTGGTTTGATCCGAGGGCTCTAGTGCATTTGAGGAGGCTATATAAGCAAGGCCATACCCCTGGGTTGAAACCCTAATTCATTATTATTATTATCAAGAGGAAGCCGTCATTAGAGCTAGGGTTTAGAGATCTCTCTCCACTAGAGAATTAGAATAGCTACTCCAATACTTCAAATTCTACATAGGTTTAGACTAGATAGATTCAAGAGTTGGGCGCCTGTGCCCAGGATTTAGATCATCGTGTACAAGTTTGGTACTATCTTGTATATTTCTCTATGACTTTATTCTAAATATCATTATGTTTCTATTTATTATGTTCCTAGTTTGCTCTATTCTATATTTGATATAGTTATGATTGATGATGAGTTTACGTATAAGTTTGCAAAGCGCTTAGCTTTTTTCTCGAGGGAGTTAAGTGGTAGATTACATGTAGGCATGGTGCCTAGATGTTGTTTACCTGCAAATGCACCCTATTGGCTGGGTCATGTGGTAGTTCGCAGAAGTGACAGTTTCGTTGAGTCTTATATAATCCACCCCCTGTTAGTAGGATAGGTAGAATTGGTATTACGTGGGAAGTCATGCTATGTTCTGGCTTTTTTCAGTGATGTTCCTTATACATAGATGAAGAGTCTTTTGTGCTATATATGATAGTGTATGTGCTAGAGTAGATGAAAGACTTAGTTGATTAGAACCTACCTAGAATTCAATCTTTTGCCTAGTCAGATGTCTACCTACTTTTATGATGAGTAGTCTATCTCTAATCTCTGTGTGTGTTATCCTCTAAGCTTATCAATTCATTATATTTATTTATCATGGCTTACCCCCTATCAAAGCAAGTGACTATGTGATTGATTCTCATAAGTAGTCATGTTTTGCAAGTTCATCTCTAGTTTAAGTCCTTAGTTCTTTCCCTTGAGCTAAATATAAATTAACGATACCTAGAATATTTCCTGGTGAAGTGCTACAATGGTATTTAATCTGTGCGCTCTCGGATCCCTTATTTATTTTCTAGAAGAGCATTTATAATACCAACACTTCTGGCACCAAGCTAGGGATGACAACCTAGTATTTAAAGTGGTGTTAGAAGTGTCAACACATGCTACATTCATTTATTTATCTTTTACTTGACTTACTCCTGCTAAAGCATAAGAGTGGTTGGTTTATCATAGGTCTGCACATTTATTTAGTCATATAAACATTTGCCTCACGGTCCTTTCTTTGGGATTAAAATAAATTACGATACTCGAAATACTCTGAGTAGAATACAATAATAGGTGATTTTATCTATGCGCTTACGGATACTTATGTTTAATATTATTTAGAGTTTTCAAGTGTAGTTTTAATTACCAGCGTTTTGAGCATCATGCTAGGGATGACAACTTAGTACATAGTGATGTAAGAAATGTTAACAAAGGTCTAACAAGTTTGCTAAGTGTTGAACATGAAATTAAGTATATTGCATACACATGAATGTTGCATAACAAGATGTATCAAAAGTTTAATAAGAAGGCAAGCTTGATGGTATTCCACATAGTGTTGAAATGAAGGCTAGAATTGAGTATTATTGTGTTGGAAGGTTATGGAAACAATCTAGTTCAAGAAGAAGACAATAATGCAAATGGAATTGATGAAATGGCTTCTGTGTTGTGGGATATCATAGTATCATGAGAAAGCAAGCATACTTGGCAAACAACAAATGAGACATGAATTGATGATTTTGGATTGGTCTCAATGATGGTTTGCTTTGCATGAACAAAAAAAGAGTTTGATAGTGAATTAGCTTTGATCAAGGTTAAAGAATGAATCAAGAATGCATAAGTGAAGAAATACCAAGCAAAGGTTAAATGACAAAGGACACAACTCATATTAGATATAAGTCAATCTCTATGTTGGTTTGCTTGCATGGATAAAGATATAGAAAATCACTTTGCATTGATATGATCAAGCTAGAAGTATAAAGATAGATATTGAAGTGAGTGTTAAGAGTGTCAAGCCTAAATGAAGAGGATATAAGGAATCATGAATTGGCTTGACCATATTGATGCTGATTCATAATATCTCAATCTATGTGAATCTAACTGAAGCTTAATTGATCTCAACATTCATATCTAGAAAATATTCAAGCAAGGATCACAATATTGAAGAAATATTTTTTTCAATGGATGCTTAATATGATGTGACTTGAGTATGACTTGATAAGGTAAAGATAGCAAGGAAATGGCTTCGAGGGACTAAGCAGAGGTGAAGGGCAAGCGATGGCTTGAGGACCGAGGTACCATGGCTAAGGTGAAGAAGAGAGTACTTGCATTGAGTCGAGGAACTAATCAAGCTATGAGGAGTCATATTGTGTTGAGAATCAAATCATTAGTAAAAGTGACTTGAAGCCATGGACTGAACTCATATGTGCTGAAATGGTTCAAGTCACATGCTAAGGTATGTTTGCTCAAAGGGAGGAGACAAAGTTGATTGCAGCCCATCATGAAGCGATATTGAGAAGAAATGGCATATGAAGACATTGAAGACTCAAGTGGTTGAAATGGTTATATTCTCTTAATCTTGAGTATAGGTATGCCATACTATCAAGGGGATACAATATGAATCTTAGACAAGTCTCAAGTGCTCAAACTAACCGAACTCAAGTGCTAACGTGAGAGAAAAACACTTAGCACTACACCTGCACTAGTTGATCTTGGAGCTTGTTCTCTACTAGGTTGGATAGCCCTTAAATCAAGTTTTCTAGAAAGTCCAAGATCACTAAAAACGAAGTTCAGAGTAAAAAGTTATGACATTTTTTATGAAGTGATCTATGCTGTTTCAGGGAGCTACGGCAGTGCCGTGATTTTTTGAGGCAGTGCCACATGTCAAGTGTGGTAGTGCCATACCTTACAGACCATAATGGCTAGCTTTCGAATTTTAATAGTTAGTTTTTGTGGGGTGGCTATATATACTCATCCCAAGCCTCCTGGTCGGGCAGCTGACATTAAGAACATTGCCAATCCTTCCCAAAGCCATGTGAAGCTCTTTCTAACCCCTCTCTTTGTGAGAGTGAGTGATTAATGTGTGATTAAGTGCTAGAGAGCTAATTAAAGCAAGCAAAACCTTGAGCACTTATCGGACTTTGTTAATCTTCATTGTGCATTTGTTACTCTTAGAGGTGTAGCCTCCTAGAGGGCTAGGTGTCGCCTGCCGAGCTCCCATGCTTGTGGTAAGTAGCGGAAAAGTTTAATCATCCTCTTACAGCTAATGCAATGTCACATCCCAAAATTTCTGATTTCGGGTTGTGCATAGAAAACACTAACTAAAATAAATATTTTAATATTTGAATAGAACTTGTCATTAGTTTAGATTTCATATATTTTTTATTAAAGAAAAATGGTGCTTTTTGATTATTTTAGAATTAATTTGACGGGCTTTGGTTGATGTGATGCTTGTTTTGGTGTTTATGAGTGCAAACAGTTTACGAGTACGATAGAGCGACGTTTATCTCTCCTTGAGAAATTTTTCTGGCCCTTTTTCGAATTAAAATTCTAGTTTCTATGAACTTAATCTTTCTCTTTGGTCGTTTCACCAATCTTTTCATGAGCTCCAAATACTTTATCTAGGTTCCTCATGTTCCATAATGTCTCTGAGAATTTTCCCTGAATTTTTAGAGCTTTTAGAGTATTTTTCATGGCTTAAATAATAATTTTAGACTTCTCTAAAATTATTTTATCCATGAAATTAATTAATTCTGAAAATAAATAAATATCTCATTTTTTCCAATACTCAAAGCCCATGTGCAATAATCCTAATAAATCTCAAAGGCCCATACATTTATTTACTAATGAGCTTTAATAATTAATTAGGCCTATTAGTAAAGATGGAGGGTGCAATATCAATTAGTACCGTATCGCTAGTTGACATGGGGGTAGGGAGTTTTCCTCCCTATATATACGTACCGACCCCTTGGGTAAAAACACACCAAAACCACCGTGGAGGAGCCCCTAGTTTGGAAAATCTCTCGTGTAGTAAATTAGATATTTTTTCTCCTTCCCGTGTCGCCACTAGCCCGAGGCCCTTCAGATAGATGGAGGTACAAGATGAAGTATTTGCGGTTCTGCCACTGGTTCGTAATATCTTTGTCGTTTCTTCGTTTTAATTCCGTTTTACTCCGTTTTAGTTACGTTAGTTTCGTATAGTTGCGCTATACGTAGTAGTGTTGATGTATATCATGTCACCTAATTATGAATTTATTGATTTACGTGCAATATTTACTTAATGCATTTTAATTAAAAGCAACCTAGTGTAGTAACTCATTCTTATGATTTTGCGATTATGCCAACTGAAGCTACATGCTATCGGTGTAGACATGTTACATGCTAGTCATATATAAATTAAATATTAATTTAATTGACATGCAATTAGTTCTATGATTAAAAACAATCTAGATTTGTAAATCCGTTCTTGTTGCGATAGTTTTGTAGCGTCGTGCTCTATACAGTAGTGATAATTTTTGTGATGTCACTCAAGTATGAATTTATCTATTTAAATGCAACTTGATTAATATTTATTTAACAACTTTCTAACTAAAAGCAATGTAGGGGTATAATTTTATTCTTGTTGCTTCGTGACTATGCTGGCGTAAGAGACGCATTAGCAACGTTGTTTACCATGTCACGTTATGTGTTTGCAAATTAAATTATGTTTATTTGATTAATGTTCATGTCATGCTCTTTTAAATTAGAAGCGACTTAGGTTCATACATAGAACATTCTTAAATAAAATGTTAACTTGATTAATATTAACTTAAATGTTTCTTAATCATAATTAGTTTAGTTAAACATGAAGCATGTCGTTAATTTAACTAATATTTATCTACTGTCCTTTCAAATTAAAAGTAACTTTGGTTTATAATTTGTCTTTTATAAATAATCAAATGCTATCATGATTAATAAGAACTTAAGTGCTTCTTAAATAGAAGTTGTTTAGTTTATGTAAGACACATATAATGATTCAATTAGCTGTTATCACCTTCTTTATGCTTTCTAATTTATAAATGTTTAAATAACTTAAACACTAAATAAATATTTATAAATAAAATATGAATAAGGTTAACTTCATCTTTTATAATTCAATGTAAATTAGTTAATTCAACTTTAGGATAATTCTTTAGAAGTCTATCACCTTAATTCATTAACTAAAATAAATCAAATGTATAGTTTGTCTTCTTTGATTTGTTGTAACTCCTCGATAGTCGCATGTCCTCTTTGATGGTAGCTCTGTTATCCGTCGGTCTTATGTTTTCGCGATCATAGCATCATGTCATATAGTCTAGTGCGCTCTTTTAAAGTGTCTCTTTTATTTGGTGTGTTGTTCTTAGTTGTGTTTATTGTTTGTTTGTTCTACTTAATTGCTGAGAGTAGAAGAAGTATGGTTAATTAGCGCTAAAGATGAGTGTCACACCCGGCCCAATTTAGAATTTGGCCCATAGTGTCCCATGTGAATGTTATGAGATATTGTGTAGAGTTTAGTCCCACCTTGGTTGTTTAGAGTGGGATAGACCAACATATAAGGTTTTTAGAGTCCATCTCACCATCCCCGGGTTAATCCTTTTACGTGAAGCAAGGACGAAAGCGTAAGTGGGATGGTGGGAGGTGTGGTTCATTCAGCGTGCAGAGTGGATCTGAGCCGTTTGGACTCTGGAGCATTACAAATGGTATCAGAGCCAACCTTCGTGGCCACGGGCGCGTGCGGGCCAGGGGCTGGACATGGGGTTCATTGCATGTGTAGGCTCTGTGGAGTGCACGGCGTGGCACATGTGTCGGCACTTGGCGCACAGTCGCGTGTGCTAAGAGGGAATGTTCCTGGTTATTGTTTGCCTTCTTGTGGGTATGTTGGGCCCGACGAGGACGTCGGGTTCTTTGAGGGGTGGTGTATGTCACACCCGGCCCAATTTAGAATTTGGCCCATAGTGGCCCATGTGAATGTTATGAGATATTGTGGAGAGTTTAGTCTCACCTTGGTTGTTTAGAGTGGGATAGACCAACATATAAGGCTTCTAGAGTCCATCTCACCATCCCCGAGTTAATCTTTTTACGCGAAGCGAGGATAAAAGCGTAAGTGGGATGGTGGGAGGTGTGGTTCATTCAGTGTGCAGAGTGGATCTGAGCCGTTTGGACTCTGGAGCATTACAATGAGGAGCTGAGGACCGATAGTCGAAGCAAAAGGACTTGAGTCCAGAAGATAGCAACTGGAGATTCTGAGTAGCTAACTTTGGGAAAAGGCAAGTATAACATGGGATTTCCTTGTTGTCCTATTCACTTTAATCACATAAAATCATATTGCATGTGTCTGTATTGAATTGCCATTAAGGATTTTCCTAGTTTTTTATCTATACCTTGTCACCTATGGGATTTTGCATTGGGTAGCTTTTGCTAGCGCTAAGCATAAACTATGATCTTGTAATATGATTAATGGAATATGCAACAACACTAAAAGATAACATTTTGATTACTGTTTAAAGAGGGCTAGAGCATGATGCTATTTTTCTTGGTGCTCTAGTTTCTCTCCATAAGGACTCATCTATAAACGAACATCCGAGACTTATAGTACAACTGTGAGGGCTATATGGCTCTGGCTTTAGTCAAGTATGAGGACCTTTTCTAGCTTGTTAGTGGTAACCTTCATGGCGTAAGAATGGCTTGACGAATCAGGTATAGTGCGGCCTCTGTCCTTATGTGTATAGGCTGCGCGTCATTGTGCCATTTGGAAGGGGGCTCTACATTTGTTTGCCAAGTGAATCTAATGGCCCTAACTTGTTAGACGAACCTTTGAAAGACTTCATAGTGAACCCTACTGACCTTCCTTGGTAGTGGGTCAAGAGGCTGATCACCTCGGGCGAAAGGGTAAATAACGACTCACAGTGAAAGTGTACAACCTCTGCAGAGTGTAAAACTATTATAACAGCCGTGCTCACGGTC
This sequence comes from Saccharum hybrid cultivar R570, assembly GCA_038087645.1. Classification (NCBI taxonomy): domain Eukaryota; kingdom Viridiplantae; phylum Streptophyta; class Magnoliopsida; order Poales; family Poaceae; genus Saccharum; species Saccharum hybrid cultivar. The sequence goes on from JAQSUU010000293.1 coordinate 2,183,782, forward strand.
ACAAGTGGCCTTGGACCCTTACGGAATAGATGATCACTAATGACTATAAATGTGTTTTTGCTATTCATTATTCATCTTTACATTGATCATATGTTTATTGTGGGATAAATGAAAACCTGATGCTACTCATATGATAAAACTGTGATAATTAAAAGCTAAATGCAGTAAACCAGTGTCTATCCTTTTTGAGCCTCATGAACCCCATGTTATATTTGTTGAGTTCGACATTGACTCACTCTTGCTATTTCCCCACACTCTAGTGTGTAGTAAGGTGCTACTTAGAAGAAGAATAAAGGTGTAGTGGAGTTTCTAGAAGTCTATAAGAAGTGCTTGGCATACGGAGCCCCCAGTCAGCCGTCCCTGAGAAGAATGGAGCCCGAGCAGAAGCTTAGCCACCATTCTGTGATACTCTGATAGTTGTAAATGTTAATATAGTAAGTATTCCACTTTATATAAACATTGTTTTGATATCTCTATTCTGTTGTTATATGTGTGGACTTCCTGGGCACACATATAACGAGTGCTTGGTCTTCTTTGGAAAACCGGGCGTGACATGGAATCACCCCTCATGTCAAGAGTTAACTCTCTTGTCTTGAGAATGAGGAAGGGTTGCAAAGCCCTAAGCCTTAGTAGCAAGCCTCAATAATGTGGACATAGGCAAGCCTTGGTGGCGAGCTGAACCACGGGATAAATCTTGTGTCTTGTGCCTTTATGTTTTGAATTGCATTATTTGTGTTCCACTCGATCTACTTAGTTGTGAGTGTTTGTGAGTGTAGGTACTTGGTGAACTTGTCACTAGACATCTTTAGCACATCTCTACCAAGTTTGGTCTATGTTGAACTCTCTACAGGGGCGAGGCAGTGCCACAACTGGAGTGAGCATTGCTGCACTCAAGTGAGGCAATGCCACACCTAGAGTTTAACTTCTACTCGAGCTTATTTTTAAACAGGCCTATTCACCCCTCTCTAGGTGACATCAAGGTACTTCTAATTAGTATCAGAGCTGGCCTCTCAATTTCAGGCTTAACCGCCTTGATAGATGATGTCGACAAGTGAGGAGGTATCTTTAGAACTTCTACTTTTTGATGACTCAAATTATGCATCTTGGTCCGCTAGTGTGCTTGTTGTTTTTAGGGACATGGGTCCTCATATTGAGCAGATTGTAGATTGAGCATTTCACCTCCTACTAATGATTTGGCCATCTTATCTAAAGAGGAAGTGAAATGCTTACAAAACAATGCTCAAGCTACTAATGTTTTTTTCGGTGCTTTGAGTGAAGATTTTTTTGATGCTATCATATTTGGAGATGGTGAACCACTTGATGATGCTCATATCATTTGGACCACACTTAAAAAAATATGACAAGTCCAAATATGATGAGAAGTTGCTCTCATTGGAGGAACCACTTGAGGAGTGCTCAACTTCACTGACAAATGAAGAGCCTCAAGTGATTCTCCCAAAAGGCCTAAGTGATCATGCCACATCCACTTCCTGGCCAACATATGACTTAATGGAAGGCAATGAAATTGTTGGTGAGAATAATGTTTTTACATATGGTACTTCTACTTCCTCTTGTTCTTGTGAGACTAACATTTTGAAGGAAGAAGAAGATTGTGATTGGTGCAGGCCAAATGATGAATCCACCTCACCAAGAAGTTCAACACTCTATGTCACCCCTTATGTGGGTCTCATGGCAAAGAGAGAAGAATGTGGCGAGTGAGAGTGATAGTGAGAGTGAGAGTGAAGATAAAAGTGATGATGATGAGTTCAATCAATACTTAGCACGTCTAAGTAAGAAAGACAAGTTGATGGTGCTCAAGCTCATAGAGAAAATTCAAGAACAAGAAGAAGCACTTCACGAGCAAGAAGAGTTTCTCATCAACAAGATCAAATTCTTGGAGAAGTTGACTAAAAAGCATGAAAAGCTTACGTGCTCTCATGCTAGTCTGATCAAAAGGTATGAAAACTTGTTAATTAAGCAAACCCGTACTATTAACTCTTTATCTTGTGTTGCTTAATTAGAAGATTGAGCAATACCCATCACATTGAAGAAGGCCCCAAGCAGGGCGCATCACTCTTGTCAGCGGAAGCTATCCCCACCGAGGAGGGTTCGGTCACTATAAGATCAAATTCAGCCCTTCGTCGCCATCATGCTAGGTGAGGCCACGAAGGGCTCGGGGGCTCCTGACGAGATCCTAATATATGGGTATGTTAAGCCTTGGGTCCAATGGTTCCCGACCGAAGAACACCCCTGACTGACCCCTTCAGGATCGCCTGAGGGCTCGAGGGCTATGCCTATCGGGCATGCTCAAGCACTCCCTCTTGCAAGAGACCCGGCCGAGCCTGACTTGGCCACTACCTCCACTTAGGGCTCAGGGGCTTGGCCGAGCCCTAGGATCCCGATCTATGGCACATCTGGGCCTGGCCCTTGGCTCCTGCCCAACTAATGACGCCAGCCAAGGCCCGTACACAAGAAGACTCCCAAGCTACTGATGCTTGGGGCTCCCTGGCACTACTCCCCAGGCATGGCCCTACCAACTGCTCCCCTAATAGGGTCACATCCAGGGCATGACACAAGAAGACAAAGCATTCCCTCGGCCTCTAGGGGCTTGGGGGCTTACAGGCCCGCATGTTAGCCCCCGAGCTGACCTCCTTCACTACCAAGAAGACTCTAGAAGGTCCACCTAGGGGAGGCCGATCCAAGCTGACATAGCTTAACACACAAAGTGTCAAAATGGAGCAGCCAAACGACGCCCAAGGCTTCTTCGGCACCAAGACACCACCACGATCCACGGCGCACCGCTGCAAGGCCCTCCTAGACTCCGGTGCATGTAGACCATAGACTAGATCCCCCAAACTACCATGTACCTAACCTACCTTGTTATAAAAGGGATAAGGTCGGACCTAGGAGGGGAGTATCCTAGATCGATCACCAGACACTCCATTCCATTCCATCTGCCTCTGCTCTGCTCCGCACTGGGAGCAAGGCAACCCAAAGAGGGGCACCAAGAGCTCCTCCACCGCATCCTATCATCTTCCTCCTCTCCGACAAGGGGGAAGGCTCCACCGGTGGTGAGGCAACCTTAGGATTTGCACCAAGCTAACCCCCTACCAAATCTCTCTCTATACTCTGTTGTAACCCCCCGATTTTGGGTGCTTTTGAGTAGAAGGATCATCAGCTGCTAGACATAGGGACCAAATTGGCCTGAGCCAGGATAAACCGTTACATCCTCTCTGTGTGATTCTTATGTTCTTGAGTCCACCCAAGCCACCGGAGACCCGTACTTTGACACTGACTCGAACAATTATGCTTGCCGCAGTTCTGACCCCACAACACCAACCTTCATAAGATCAGCTAGAGAGAGAACACATTACAACCACACATAGGTTACATTAAAGGTTCAAAGTACTTAAGTTTACAAGCCATGGTTCATATACTTAGTTCATAACACATGTCCACACATAACATGCTAACATCGAAGTCTAGCAGAAGTCTTTCAGCATAACAAAGTTTATGATAACTGATGTATGGGTGTGCCACATTCACACATCTACACAACATGAATCCCTTCACCACTCCTAATCCTACTAGGACTCAAGAGCATAGAAGAAACCATGAATAGGGGTAGCATTACCTACAAAACTTAGGATCATACAGGGTGAGTACTCAATTGTACTATGCAGAACTTACCTAATATAATGAACAAGGATTATGCATTTGTAGTAGCAAGGATTACATTGGTTTTGCATAAACATATTTGAACATAAATGAACGTATGTGACCTATGAACTTAGCAGTTGCATGAATAGCATAGGTAAAGGAATTAAGTAATTAACAAGTTGGAGCTCGATCCTCCACATGTCCTAAATTCCAAACAACTCTAGTCTGCATCTAGAAGTTAGAACTTATTGCTTTCAAATAAACACTCTACAGAGGGGTACACATTAACCCCACTAGAAACAAGGGATATTGCCCATATGACTCATTGGTACATAAGGGATACCTCAATATCTCAACCTTTCCCTAATCTGGTCAAGATGTTCACAAAAGGTTTGACTGGTTCCTAGGTAATGCTACCACCATCTACCCGGTGCCACATCCATGCCAGTTTTACGAACAAACTGATCGCAATTAGATACTTGGCTTGTCACCCCCATAAAATGACAAGTACTTTGTACAATTTTATGTTCTAGATACATGGTCCTTAATCAGTTAGCGAGCTATGTCATTCAAGAATCACCCCCTTCTTGGCATGACACAACCACTCGCCGACCATTCAACATCAATTGTTTACCATTGGTCAAGTTTTAGATCATTCTCCATTAAAGGTTGCTTAGTGGAAAAACATGCCTAACATTGTGTGAGTAATGAGAAACCCATCATTAGCTTAACTCTAGGATCAAAGCATGCTAAGCATAACTTAATAAAGAAATTCAAGCAATGGTTAAGTGTTGTGGCATCATCAAGGTGTGATAGCTCAAATGGGTAACTCTTGGTTGATCTAGTCATATAGTAACATATCAATGCAATAGATAACCATAGTTCATTATGCATTTAGCAAAGCATAGGGATGCATAGGGGCTTGCCTTGAGCTTTGTCATTGGGCTCGTTGTCACGGACTACTTCCTCTTGAGGATCTTCTATAGCGATCTCCTAGGGAATTTCGTCACCTAATTATGCATGATGCTTGATGAGTACAATGCATAAAGTAAATGGCATAGCATGCTATGCAATGATGTTTTTTTATTAGCATTAGGTTATACATATTATGTGTTTGAGTGTAGCACCATTGGGCTATCAGTCTGAGTTATCGGATAGTTCGGTGTAACTATCGGATAGTTCGCTAATTCAGGGACTTAGTGAAATCAATCCACTAGGATCATCGGACTCTCGGTGACTGGGCATAGATTCTCTAGTACCAAGCCTATGTTTTTGGGAAACTTTATTGTTCTTGGAAATAAATCATTGGAACATTCCATCATAGTGACGAAGCATCCATCAGGTTAGGTCTATAGGGTACTAATTCTGCTAAGTGTTCAGGATCTGCGGAACATGCCACCATAAGTGAGAGAGCCTCCACCAAGAACTGGCTACGCTTGGGTTTTCCACAAATTTAGGTTTATAATTCAATGGACACTTCGGTGAAACTAACTAACACTCTGCTAGGTGTTGACGGTAGATAACTCTTATTTTTAACCGTCAACAAAACATGAAAAAGGGTTTAAACATAATTACCACTTAGATATAGGGGGGTTTACTAATAGAATTCCATGAGCTTTGGTGAATGTCTATTTCTGCAGGGTGTCAGCTGAAAAGAACCAAGGAAGGCCCACATGTCAGGTTTACATAGAGACAAAAGGGGTACGAACAACTTTTTTAGAATCTGGAAGGTACGAGAAGACTCTAGAAACAAATCGGAGGTGAAATGGGCCCGGAAGCCGGGCGGCCGCCCAAGGGGTAGGGGCGGGAACCTGGGCTATAGAGCCAATCAGGAGCGATCTCATGGATCCTGCCTCCACCGCCTTTGAGGATTAATAAAAAGTCATTGATCAAGATCGGTTTGATCCAACGGCTGTGGTGCTTCCTAGAGGGCTATATAAGCATGGCCCCTAGCCCCTGGAGGAGGCATCCCTAAAACCCTAATTCATTTTCTCTAGTTGGGATCAGTTGAGAGGGGTCCCTCAAATGGATCTCCTCTCCATAGCTAGCCATCAAGAGAAGACTAGTCCTCATTAGGATCTAGTCTTAGAAAAATAGAGAGATAGAGAGCGAGGGAAGAGTTAAGGGTGGTGCCGGCATGTCGGTGCTCCCTCTCTGGCTTGTACTTCGACGGATTCAGGCTTCTCTGAGTCTGCATCTAGGATACTTTTGATAATAGTTCTTTATTCAAGTATTTATCTTACTCTTTTGTTCATTGGTTCATAGTTCTTATGATTGCTCTAGTTCTTGTTAGCACTCTGAATTAGAGTAGTAATTGTTAGCAAAAGCGTGGTGCTTAGGCTGTTGGTTACCTATGTTTGCGCCCTATTCTCTGGTTGTGTGGTAGTTACGGGAGGTGACAGCCCCGTCCACACCGAATTGAGTAGGTTCTTAAATTAGTAGGACCGTAGTCGCGTCGATAGAGTTATCCTTTGTGGTGCTTTCCCGTCTAGCGGCGTCCCAAAGTGAACATTAGAAGGACATTTGAATCATAACCATGCCTTGCGTAGGATCATTACCATAGGAATCCTCTCTACCCATCATATCTTAAACCTTGATTGCTACCCTTGGATAAACTAGTTGTTTGACAATCCACACATGTTTCCCTATGGATATAATATTTAAAACCCTTCGGGTGAAAGCTACAACGATATCCATGCACTTGCAGATTTATCTGTGTGCGTTAAAAATATCAACAAGGTTTCTGGCGCCGTTGCCGGGGAAACGGTTGTTGTGATTCGTCAAACCAAATTTATCCTTGTATCTTTCCTTTTCAAGCATGGATAACATCACTCCTATCAATCAATATGCTGCTCCCACAGGTGCCCAGCTAGAGCCACCAGAATCTTCCAAACCTATCCTCACTCCTGGCTATGAGTTGGATTCGTGCTTAATAAATATGGTCCAGGACCATTCATTCTCAGGACAAGACGATGAAAACCCATACACACACCTACGGCAATTTGAGCTAATTTGTGCATGCTTGCAAATTGAAGGCATGTCACATGAAACATTAAGGTGGAAGCTATTTCCGTTCTCTTTAACAGGAAAAGCTAGACACTGATATTCCCGAACCATAGGGAGTGTACAAGGAGATTGGGGAACTTTGCGCTCTAGCTTTTGCTTACATTTCTTTCCCATTCTCTCTGTGGTTAAACTTCGAACAAAGGTTCTAACTTTTAAACAAGAAGAAAAAGAATCTCTTGGTATGGCTTGAGCATGTTTTAGTGACCTACTCAATTCTGGCCCTGACCTTTCCATTCAAGACCAAATGCTCTTGCAACACTTTTATATGGGTCTTAGTGGAGAAACCACACAACTTCTTGATACATCCTCTGAAGGCTCTTTCTTTCATCTCTCTGCTAGTGAAGGGAGAGAAATCCTTACAAAAATCCTTGAAAACACTCCTTACACTAGCATTGTCGATGATCCCCCAGAAGACGTAGTTGAGACAGCTCCTAAGGAAGAACCAATGATAGTTGAGCCTGAACCTTTAGCCACTCCACTTGAAGCCTCAACTATCTTCCAAGTTCTTGAACCGCTGAAGGAGGAAGAAATTATACTTTTGGAAGACATGTTTTAGTTCGAGGAGTATCTTTTCTCCAATTTTGGAAACACCTCAAATTATTCTGCAATTACGAAGTCTTCGGCACCGTCTGCACCTAACCAACACCTTTCTGATCCAACTGAAGATAAGTTCCTTAAAGCAAATGTGAAGGAGTTGACAACAATCATAAGTAATGATTGGTTGAGAGAATCCGAGCTTTCGCATGAAGTCATTCATCTAGATTCTCCTTCTACCTCTATTAGTTGTTAGATTCATCAAACCTCCTTCGATGCTACTTATAATCTAGTTGTAGGAGTAAATATCATGTCTAAGTATTTTGCACATACACTTTTTGAAGACATGAAATTAACTCCAACAACCAAGCTTCTAAAAAGTCTCTCAGGCCAAATCCTTCCTAGTGAAGGAATCTTCCACTTCATTCCTATCAAAGTAGATGAAACCAAGGTGTACCTTAGTTTCTATATTTTCGATACTTGGGAATTCAACCTTTTGATTGGACATCCACTAGAGAGACTTATCCATGAAGGAAGAAAGGGGAGTGTAAATAAACATCTCAGGAAAAGCCTAAACCTTTCCATTCCCATCACCCAATCACTCCACACCAAGATGGAGTTAAGTCCCGAGCAAGAACCAATGGAGGGGATAATGGCAATGTCTTTCCTAGAATCATGTGACGAAGATCTCGAAGAAGTCACCAAAGACTTCATCAAAGAAATAGAACAACCATGAAATAATTTACCTTTGGATGAAACTCAGGAACCTCCAAAATCTCCCATTGAGCTAAAACCCCTTCCTTCAGGATTGAAATACGCTTTTCTAAATGATGACAATGAGTCTCCTGTGATAATTAGTGATAAACTTTCTGAATACGAGACCATCTGACTCCTTACTATTTTAGAAAAGCATCATTCTACTTTTGGCTACTCACTCCAAGACCTCAGGGGGATTAGTCCTGCCCTTTGCACTCATCACATTCCTATAGACCCAGCTTATACACCATCTAGGGAGCCCCAACGTAGGCTCCATAATGCGATGAGGGATGTTGTTAAAAAAGAGGTTTTGAAACTCTTGCATGCTGGAATAATATATCCTGTACCACATAGTGAATGGGTGAGCCCAGTGCAAGTTGTACCCAAGAAAGGGGGTATGACGGTGGTAAAAAATGAGAGAAATTAATTAATCCCACAACGAACCATCACTGGATGGCGGATGTGCATCGATTACTAAAAACTTAACAAGGCAACAAAGAAAGATCACTTCCCATTACTCTTCATTGATGAGATGCTAGAATGGCTTGCAAAGCACTCTATCTTTTGTTTCCTTGATGGGTATTCTGGTTACCATCAAATCCTGATCCATTCTGATGACCAAAGCAAAACCACTTTCACTTGTCCCTATGGAACTTATGCCTATTGTAGGATGTCTTCTAGTTTGTGCAATGCTCTAGCCTCATTCCAAAGGTGCATGATGTCTATATTTTTTTGATATGATAGAGAAAATCATGGAAGTTTTTATGGATGACTTTTCTATTTATGGAAAAACTTTTGATGATTGCTTAGAAAACCTAGACAAGGTTTTGCAAAGATGTGTGGAAAAGCACTTAGTCCTTAATTGGGAAAATGTCATTTCATGGTTAGAGAGGGCATAGTACTTGGACACTTGGTGTCCGAACATGGGATCGAGGTAGATCGTGCAAAGATAGAAGTGATAGAGAATTTGCCTCCTCCCACAAACATCAAAGGGATATGAAGTTTTCTTGGTCATGCGGGGTTCTATAGATGTTTTATAAAAGACTTTTCTCACATTGCTAGACCCCTCACAAATTTGCTAGCCAAGGATGCTCCCTTTGAGTTTGATGATAAGTGTTTAGATGCTTTTCATATTCTTAAGAAAGCACTCATCTCTGCACCAATCATTCAACCCCCTGATTGGTCGCTACCTTTTGAAATCATGTGTGATGCTAGTGATTATGTTGTGGGGGCAGTTTTGGGTCAAACAAAGGATAGAAAGCATCATGCAATTGCTTATGCTAGTAAAACTCTGTTAGGACCTCAACTTAATTATGCAACAACTGAAATAGAGCTCCTGGCTGTTTTTTTTGCTATTGACAAGTTTAGATCTTACTTAGTAGGAGCTAAGGTGATTGTTCATACTGATCATGCTGCTTTAAAATACCTACTCACTAAGAAAGATGCTAAATCATGACTTATAAGATGGATTTTGTTACTCCAAGAATTTGATTTAGAAATAAAAGATAAAAAGGGAGTAGAAAAATTTATAGCCGATCACTTGTCCAGGATGCAGTTTGAAAATCCACAGGAATTGCCCATCAACGACAACCTGCGAGATGACATGCTCTACAAGGTCACGAGCATCAACCTGTGGTACGCAGATATTGTCAATTTTATGGTTGCAGGTTATGTACCACCAGGAGAGAACAAACGTAAGCTCATTCAACAAAGTCATCTCCACATATGGGATGAACCATACCTCTTCCGAGTCTGCTGTGATGGTCTACTCAGAAGGTGTGTACCAACGGAAGAAGGAATCAAGATCATTGAAAGATGCCATTCATCACCATATGGAGGACATTATGGGGTATTCCGCACTCATGCAAAAATCTGGCAATGTGAATTTTTCTGGCCAACCATGTATGAAGACACAAAAGATTTCATCTGGAGATGTGGAGCATATCAGAGGCATGGGAAGATAAATACACGAGATGCAATGCCACTCACCAACAATCTCCAGATAGAACTCTTTGATGTTTGGGGAATCGACTACATGGGACCATTTCCAAAGTCCAAGCAGTGTGAATACATCTTAGTGGCGGTTGATTATGTTTCAAAGTGGGTTGAAGCTCGACCATGTTGAGCTGTAGATTCCAATCATGCCAAGAGGATGTTTGCAGAAACCATGTTTCCATGCTTTGGAGTTCCACGTATGGTGATTAGTGATGGAGGTTCTCACTTCATTGATAGGAAGTTTCAATGCTTCTTACACAATCATGGGGTCCGTCACAATGTTGCAACACCATACCATCCTCAAACAAATGGGCAAGCAAAAACATCAAACAAGCAGATCAAGAACATTCTACATAAGACTGTCAACGAGATGGGGACATGGTAGAAGGACAAGCTTCATGGAGCACTATGGGCTTACAGAATAGCCTACAAAACACCTCTTGGAATATCACCATACCAGCTGGTCTATGGGAATACATGCCACTTACCTATCGAGCTAGAATTCATGGCACACTGGGCCATAAAGAGATGGAACATGGATTTAGAAGAAGCTGGGGAGAAAAGAAAGATGCAACTCTCTGAGCTTGAGGAATGGCGAGAAAAGGCATATCATAATGCAAAGATCTACAAAGAGAGGACAAAGAGGTGGCATGACAAAAGATTGAAGAAGAAGGAATTCAAACCAGGTGAAAAGGTGTTACTATTCAATTGTAGAGTGAAGCTGTTCGGACATGGGAAACTACGAAGTAAATGAGAAGGACCATTCAAGGTAATTGAAGTAGCATCACATGGAGTGGTCACGCTTCAAAATGATGAAGGTAAGCTTTTCAAGGTAAATGGCCAACGTCTAAAAGTTTTCCTTGATGCATAATTACCAGAAGAAGAATTAGACATAGTTAATTATATAGAATTTGAAATTACTAAAAGAAAGAAAAAGGTTACCATGCTAAATTATGCATAGAAATCATGGGCAACACTCTCGACAATTAATGCTTAATTTCCTAACCCTTAATCTGTTCCACGAGTTTTGTTGTTGTAAGGTCCAAATAGGCTAGAGGGAGGGGTGAATAGCCTAATTAAAACTTCTACAAGAATTACTTAACCACACGTTAGTACGAAAGGTGGCAAAGCAAATGCACTAGCTCTAACTAATTAAGCAAGCCACCTACACAAGTCTATAACAAAGCTATTCACTAAACACAACAACAACTACAAGCCATAAACAAGAAGTAATACGAGAGAAGAGCTTCGAGTGATTATACCGCCGTGAAGAGAAGAGAAATACCAATCAATCAATCATACAAGAGAAATCCTCGGGAATAGAATGACACAAGAATTTATCCCGAGGTTCACTTGCTTCCCGGCAAGCTACTCCCCGTTGTGGCGATACACCCACTTGTCGGTTCACGAGCTAATCGACTATCAAGAGTCGAGCCCTCGGCGGGCGCCACACAACCGCACACAAGATGGGGATCCTCCAAGCAACGAGCTCCACTAGAGTATCCAATTTGCGAACTCCCGCGGGGAAGGATCAAGAACCCCTTACAACACTTGGTGAAGGCTCCAACAATCTCCAATTGTGAGCTCAATCACCTCCGCTGCTCCAAGCCGTCTACCGTGTCGGGAAACACGGAAGAGTAACAAGAAATCCGCAGCAACTCGAAGATCAAGTGCCTCTAGAATGCAACTCTCAAGCAATGCACTTGAATCTCACTCAATCTCACTCAAGATGTGCAACTATGCAAAGAGATGAGTGGAGGGGTTGTTCTCTAGCTCAAAGTATGTCTCTAGGTCTCAAAATGTGCAAGAGTTGCCCTCAAACCCTAGCCAACGTCTATTTATAACGAAGGGGTATGCAGCTAGCCGTTACGGACGACACAGTTCAAAATCGGGATGACCGGACGTTCCGGTCAGGGTGACCGGACGCATCCGATCACTACAGGACAAGCGTGAACAGTGCGCGTCAGAAGTTACCGTTGCTATGACCGGACGTGCTCTAGCGTATGACCGGACGCGCTGGTCAACTGACCGGACGCACCGATCGCTCAGCACCGCGAGCCCACGAAGCAACAACCGGACGCACCCTAGCGAATGACCAGACGCGACAGTGCTAGCGTCCGGTTTGAGTCCAATAAGCTCCCTCAACGACCGGACGCGCTTCGCGTCCGATCATCACATTGTTGCTCTCTGCCCTTCTGGACGCCTGACCGGACGCGCCGGTCCCGTGAAGGACCGGACGCGCCGGTCACGCGCTGTGCTTTTGCACACCGGTGAACTGACCGGACACGCTGGTTAGGCCAGACCAGCGTCCAGTCATCAACCCTAGGCGCGCTGACCGGATTGAACTGACCGGACGCGCTGGTCAAGCCGTGACCACGTCCGGTGCAGTGTCCGGTCACCACAGTGACCTCCGTTCGCCTCCGTTTCTTTTCCGACTTCTGACGCAATAGAAAATAGGCGTTTCACTTCTCCAAAAAGCGTCGAATCCCGCCTCGCAAGCTCGGCGGGAGGGAGAGAAGAACCAAAACCCTTCTCTACCGCTTTCACAAACATGCTAACACCACCATGTGTAAATCACCATGTGCACGTGTGTTAGCATTTCACAAACATTTCTCAAGGCGTTATGTTAGCTCTTTACTAGATCCTAATGCATATGCTCAAGACAATGATCTAGTGGCACTTGATTCCTGAGCTAACCGTGATTGCCCCTCTTGATAGTAGGCTATGTATCCTAAACCCGGTCAATCACTTCTCTACTCATCTTAGACCGGCAAAAGGAAAAACCCCTATGGTTATACCTTTGCCTTGCGCTCTTAGATCCTTCTCTTCCACTCGATCATCATGTCCTTCATTTTATGTGCATCTCCATCATGATCATCATTTCATGTCCATGCACCATCTCTTTGTGATCTTGTGGCCACCACTCCTTGCCTCATACACCTTCATCACATGTGTTGCTTATGCCTAACTCAAAACACTTAACACATGACATTAGCAACTTGGTGTCATTAATTACCAAAACCAAACTTGGGCATTCAATCTCCCCCTTTTTGGTAACTGATGACAACCATCACAAAGATATAAAATGAAATCAATTTTCAATTTTGATAGTATTAGCTCCCCCTACATATGTGCTTCCATGAGTTTGGTTCAATTATGCACATATGTATGGATTTGAATTTTGGGAGAGTTACTACTATCAAATTGATGCTAAGGTATATAGAGTGGACCTTTGAAACGTGATACCAATCGGAGTTGCCTTTATATACCACCCTTAGTGTAACACCCTAAAAATTTGAAAAGAAGAAAAATAGGAAAAATATGATTTTTGTATATTTTTGTGAGCATGCAAATTTAGGATAATAATAATTTTTATAAACTTAAAATCAAATATAAGAGTAGAAACATGTTTGTGCACTCATGCTGTTGCATTTAAATTTTTGAGATGAGTGGTTTGATTTAAATTCAAATTTGGATTTGAAAATCTTTTGAAAATTTGCTTTGAAAAATTAGAAAAGGAAAAAGAAAAGGAAAATCATTTTCTTTCGGTTTTCAGCCCAGCGCTCGTCTCGGCCTGCTAGCAGCGGCCCGTTCTCTCCCGCGCCCGCCTTCTCCCGCATGGGCCGAGCCCAGCCGCAGCCGCCGGCCCAGTATCGCGCGAGCGCCTTCCCCTCTCCTTCGCGTCGCTGACAGCCTGGGCCCACGCGTCAGTCGCGTCCCCTTCCCCAAGCTGCCGGCACGAAGCTTTCCAAAAACTCCACCGACCGAATCCGCCGCCAAATCTTCCTCCTCCTCCTTTCTCCCATAGCTGAGACGGACTCACGTCCGAGAAAATGTCACCGCCTGGCTCTGATTCTTCCGGGATTTTGTGTGATCCCCACGCCGTCACTGTTTGTTTTCTGGCATCGAGAACACCCCGGGTGAGCTCGTTGATCCCTCCTCTTTGTCCCCGTGGTTTTCTCGCCGAGGTCTATTGGCCTTTTTCGGTGTTTGCCGGCAAGCTCTTGCTCGCTAATCCATCTCCTATCAGTTCTGATCTTTTATTTTTTTTTCCTCTTGTATTTTCTTTCTTAACGTGACGATATGTCAAAAAAAAAATCTATTATAAAATAATAATCTTTGGAATAAAGCGAGTTTTTTTTTCCTTCATAGACGGTGGCTTTTCCTCTATGTACCATATGTAGTAGCGTTCTCTCCCTATGTGTTATGTAAGTCGTGCACGGCAAGGACTTCATAGCAATCCATATACTCAGCCTATAAATACAAGGTTATTCAACCGCATCTCCTTGCAAACCCTTGAAAAGACTACCTACGCAATCTATCGCCGCCACCGCCGAGTTCTTAACCTGTCCTCCAGCCCGCCGCCGTGACGTCTTCCTTGTCTGCCATCGAGATAGTTGCAGCGGCTTCTGCAAGCAGGTGCACAGGAAGGGACACCGGCTACCGATCCACGTACGGCTAGGAGGGCGGAGGACTCCTACATGAAGCACCATCTTCTTCTCCAGAGCGTACGTGTACCTAGCGCTCACCATGCAAGTTCATTTGGACACCGTGATGTTTCATGTTTAGTAGATGCAAGTCGTGGCCAATCAGTTCGTCCAACAGCAGAGCAGCCTGGCCATGCATGCGCCTAGTTTTGATCTGCTAGCTTGATGACATCATCATCACGTCATGCACATATTACGGCCGTTTTCTTATAGAAAAACAAATCTAAAAATACGATAGAAATACGTGACCTATAATTAGCAATCGATCACCACTGTTTTTATGTTTTAGCTCCGATTTGATCCATTTAAATTGCGTTAGATTCGTATTTGCGAGCTCTACATGATGATAGAACTGTACAGTAGGTTTGAGATAATTTATTTTCGAGTTTATATTAAAGTAATTATTTATCTATAGGAAATCTTAGAAAACTCATAACTTTTACGTTTTAAATCCAAATTTCATGATCTTTATGTCTATGTGATCGTAGTAACGTGTAGAAGAGTTTTACAAACTTGTTATACTGTTAGTGTTACTGTTGGTTAGGTTTTCTATCTTTAAGTTCCGATGTGAGATTTAATCTATTACTTTAATAAAGTAAATCTTGTTTAAATCATATCTTCTACGTTTTAGCTCCGTTTTAGCTCATTCGAGTTGCGTTAGATTCATAGCAACGAGATCTACGCGTTAGTGACAGTGTTTACCATATTACTAATTCTGAAATTTTATGGTTTAAATCATATCTTGATTAATAATTATGCAACTAGGTTTTGTAAATAAAATATGAATTGTTTTACTTTAGTTTTATAATTTGAATCTAAATTTGACTTAATTCCATATATAGTATTTATAAAATATCTTATATATAAAACACATGAAACTAATAGTTTTATATTTTCTCCCATGAGCAAATCTTTCGGTAGATGTATCTTTTTCAACCGTAGCACTGATTAGTGTGTTTTTCGCGTCTGTGTATTCGTAGAGAGACGTAGATTCGTTCTACAAACTTTTCATCTTAATTTTATGTTTGGTGTACTGTTCTAATTTAGATCTATTGTTTGCTTCGTGTATGATTGCTCGATGTCTGTGTGGTGATTTATTGATCAAGTCCAGTCGGTGAGATATACGTGGTTATCAAGAAGAAGAAGAAGAACGTTGAAGATTAAAGCTTACCGAAGGATCGGTGTTTAAGGCAAGTATAGCATGGGATCATCCTTGTTTCCTATTCACCTTTAATATACTTAATTCATGTGCATGTGTCTACCTTGTTACCATTAAGGATATCCTAGTTTTTGTATTTTGTACCTTGACACCCATGGGACATTGCATTGGGTAGTATTTATGCTAGTGCTCAAGATAAATAACTATGATCTGTAACTTGACTAATGGTATAAGCAATAAACGTTTAAAAGATGCTTTAAAGCAATATGGCTCAAGAGGGCTAGAGCATATTTTATTGTTTTTATGGTGCTCTAGTTTCTCTTCATAAGGACTTATCTGTAAGCGAACATCCGGGACTTACAGTACAACTGTGAGGGCTATATGGCTCTGGCTTTAGTCAAGTATGAGGACCTTTTCTAGCTTGTTAGTGGTAACCTTCATGGTGTAAGAACGGCTTGACGAATCGGGTATAGTGCGGCCTCTGTCCTTATGTGTATAGGCTGCGCGTTATTGTGCCATTTGGAAGGGGGGCTCTACATCTGTTTGCCGAGTGAATCTAATGGCCCTAACTTGTTAGACGAACCTTTGAAAGGCTTCATAGTGAACCCTGCCGACCTTCCTTGGAAGTGGGTCAAGAGATTAGCTACCTCGGGCGAAAGGGTAAATCACGACTCACAGTGAAAGTGTACAACCTCTGCAGAGTGTAAAACTGTTATAACAGCCGTGCTCACGGTCACGAGTGGCCTTGGACCCTTACAGAATAAATGATGAACACTGATGATAATGATAATATTGATGATATTGATGCTCACTAATGATTATTGTTTCTTGCTATACATTATTCTCGTTTACATGATCATGAGGTTATTTGGGATTATGTTAAACTTGTTGCTACTCAATTGCTTAAAAGATGACTTAATAAAAGCTATTGCAGTAAACCCGTGTCAAACCTTTTGAGCTGCATGAACCCCATGTTATATTTGTTGAGTTCGACATGGACTCACTCTTGCTATTTCCCCACATCTCAGGAAGGGTACCAGACTGTTAGATTCTGGATTTGTTAGGCTTGTGATCAACCAGTTAGTTTGATCCTGGAGTGAAGGTTGCACCCGGTGTTCGGAGTTGTCTTTCCGCTGTGTTACTCTTTAAGGTATACTTTATACTATTGAGTTATGTATATTAAGCATTTGTCTTTTGATATTACACTTATCTGTGGCTATATGTGAGATTTGTCTTCTTTATTTCACATATGGTGTATGTCTGGTTTTGTCCTTAAAACCGGGTGTGACAGATTGGTATCAAAGCAATGCTGACTGTAGGACGCAAGCCTAGTTAGAACTGGACGTTTAGCATGTTCTCATTGTTGCCTATTTCTTGCTTCTCTTTAACTTTGTTATTTTCTCAAAGTTATGCTTAATTCTATCCCCGTTCTGTTATAAAAACCTTGTCTCTATTTGAACCTTTTCTCCTTGTCTATTAGACGACTCGTGACGAGAAGACTGTGGATTTCAGAGGTTAAGAGGACTGAATTGTGTCGCTCTTGCTCACTTTTGACAAGAAACCATTAGCGATGCAAAACCAATTACTAGAAGAAATGGCTCAACATGGGAATTCTCAACGATGCTTATCTCAAGGTCAAGCCAACATATCCAAGGGGTTAGAGAAGATACAAGTAGTACAAGCTTGGAAGAATATGAAATCCAATAAAGATGTTGATAATAAGGCATTTGGAGAGCAGGAACAATGTCACTGCTGTAAGCATTATGGTTTTCCCTATCTTCGAAACGAGTCTAATAAGGGGAAAGTCAAGGTGGATCCAAATTTTGCGATCAACATGGACAAGAAGAGAAAGGCAATCTCATTAGAACCACTTGTGGAAAGCAATCAGCAATCGAGTTATACTACATTATCACATGCAGCCCTGATCCCCTGTCAAACAAATCCAAACCCTGAAGAGTTAGAAGCCCCTCCCGCTAAAACTACTCCCCATGAAGTAGTCATAGATGGGTGGACAATTACCTATAAGGAGTATCAACCCCGAAAGGCCAAACAAGCTACGAAACAAGCCAAAGGGACGAAGGTGAACTTTTATGGCCAGCAAGATAGCAGCATACCAAACAACAGTTCCGTAGAGTATGACATCACAAAAGATCCAGCTAAGAGAAAGTGTTATCATTGCCAGCAGGAAGGACATTATATCAAATCTTGCCCACAGAAGAATCAACAACAGCAAGACCCAGGACAGGATGTCCAAAAGGAGCATGTGCAGGGAAATAAATTAAAGAGAAATTACATCCATGGAAGGTTGAAACATGTGGATATTTCCACCATTCCTGGAGCTAAGGAGGTTGTGTTTGGATCAATTCCCGTAAGTTTAGGAAATGCCAAGGTTTTGTTTGACCCCAGTGCCTCACATTCGTTCATATCTAGACAATATGCAAAAGATCATAACATACTTATGCTTCCAAGGGGGAAAACAGTTATGGTTGAAACTCCAAGAGGTGAAATAAAGGCAGACCGTGTATGCCCAAAAGTTAGTCTTGACATAAAGGGGGTAAATTTTAAGGTAAACCTCATTGTTTTGGAATTAATGGGCATTGATGTTATCCTTGGAATAGACTGGTTATCTACTTGTAAAGGAGTGATTGAGTATGCCCAATGTTCAGTGTTTCTAACTACACTTTCAGGAGAAAGGATTGAGTATAAGGGTATTAAATCTACACCGGAGGGATACCAGGTTGACCCATCTTAAGGTATGAGTTATAAGAATGGTAAAGAGGGATGCAGAGATTCAGATGTCCATATAAATCAATAAGGAATGTAAGAGACGTTATCTACTCTGGAAGCTGCTACAATCACACCATGTTTAAGGAATAGGATTTATGTCCCGTGTAATAAAACCGTTAGTAGCCAAGTTGAGTCGTCTTAATGTGTGGCTAATGAACATTTAAGTGTTTAGTTGTTTTGTGCTTATGTTTATGCTTGAGTTGGAATTTTGTAATGAGTGGAATGATCTCGTGGGCTTTGACCATGATTTCATTTAGTTTATATGTATAAGGTATAAGGATTAATGAAATAAATAGCTGGGTTTTGGTTATCTCCTGCTTTCTATATCTTGTCTTTCGGAGCAGCCTGTCTTTATCAACTTATATCTCTGTTCTTGAAAGACCAAAAATCATGAGAAAATTCTGGACAAGAGTGGACTTCAACATCTCTCTCTAAATGCAAGAACTACCCTCATAGCTATTTTGTTTTGGGAGATACAAAAAGCATAAGGCAATGTATATGTGCTGTCTGAAACCTGGAACAGAATCTGTTATGTGCTGTTTTCGACCAAGTTAACTGCAGAATCTGGAAGTGTGTTCTATAAGAAAGTTGCAGAGAATTTTATAAGTTTTCCATCGGTATAAACTACAGCTTCATTGGATTAACAGAATGAGAGTTACAGCTGTTTTACGGCACTGCTGATTTTCTGCTCGTGAGAAATTTCAGATTTCTTGTTCTTACCCATACACAGGAGTATCATTGGGATGTCAGAACACTTTTTAGCTCATCTAGAAGAAGGGTTCAAGCTACCTTATTTGGTGTCTCTTATTTTAAGGGGGGTAGCCAATATAAAGAAGGATTATTAGGATTGAACTCTTTAGTTGGAAGTATTGGTTAGTCTCCATGATTGAGTTGCCACTCTTGAGCAAAACTGTCCTGTGAACAAGGTTGATAATTTTGGATCCATGGAGACGAGAGTTGTCCTTTTGGATAGTTCATGATTATGATCATCTATACTTGCTCGTGTTGCTGATGTTGGTCACTTGATGACAGGAAGTGTAGTGTCTCATGACTCAGGAGCCCTATATGACGTCTCGCATTGGTATGTGGAAAAAGGTTGATGTTTCTGCCATTGAAGGATGTTATGGGTATGATGAAGCCGAGCACTATCAAAATAACAATGTTGAAGAGCAAGTTGGGAGTGAACTAAGTTAGAATCCACAACAACGAAAGCGAAAAAGGAAAGCCCTTAAGAAGCCTGTTCAAGGAAGCAAAGCGCAACAAAACTATGTCAATGGAAGACTGAGCAATGTGGATATGGATAAAATTCATGGAGTTACCAAAGTAGTGGGAGGTTATATTCAAGTAAGCTCAGTACAAGTTTTTGCTTTATTTGATCCCAGTGCTTCGCATTCTTTTATTTCCGCCGACATGGAAGAGACGTGCAAGATGGTGAAGTGTCCAATGAGGAGGCCTTTGCTAGTTCAAACCCCAGTGGGAGAAATGCAGACAGATTAGATATGCCCGAATGTCAGTCTTGTCATAAACAAGGAAAAACTTCACCGCAACACTCATTGGGTTGGAGTCACTTAAAATTCACATGGTTCATGGTAATGGATGGCTCTGTGCACACAAAGGAGTGATTTATAGTACTCGGTGCACCATGCTTTTAACAACACCGTCAAGGAAAAGAATTGAGTATCAAGGTGGTCGACTTTTACCTGAGGAAGATGAGAATGATCAATTAGAAGATAGGTACACCAAGGATAGCAAAGTGGACCATGAGTTTACTGAAGTCATAGCAGAGGAACAAATAACTTTGGAGGAGCTCAATAGGAGAGATGATCATGCTTAGGCAGATTAGTTAGTCAGTATATGAGAAACTGTCTCATGACTCTGCACGAAAGAGTAATTTGGAAAATGAGGATCAAATAAAGACAAAGTGTCATTATCTCTTTTGTCATCATCTTTCGAATCTCGGGACGAGATTCATTTTAAGGGGGGTAGAATTGTAACACCCTAAAAATTTGAAAAGAAGAAAAATAGGAAAAATATGATTTTTGTATATTTTTGTGAGCATGCAAATTTAGGATAATAATAATTTTTATAAACTTAAAATCAAATATAAGAGTAGAAACATGTTTGTGCACTCATGCTGTTGCATTTAAATTTTTGAGATGAGTGGTTTGATTTAAATTCAAATTTGGATTTGAAAATCTTTTGAAAATTTGCTTTGAAAAATTAGAAAAGGAAAAAGAAAAGGAAAATCATTTTCTTTCGGTTTTCAGCCCAGCGCTCGTCTCGGCCTGCTAGCAGCGGCCCGTTCTCTCCCGCGCCCGCCTTCTCCCGCATGGGCCGAGCCCAGCCGCAGCCGCCGGCCCAGTATCGCGCGAGCGCCTTCCCCTCTCCTTCGCGTCGCTGACAGCCTGGGCCCACGCGTCAGTCGCGTCCCCTTCCCCAAGCTGCCGGCACGAAGCTTTCCAAAAACTCCACCGACCGAATCCGCCGCCAAATCTTCCTCCTCCTCCTTTCTCCCATAGCTGAGACGGACTCACGTCCGAGAAAATGTCACCGCCTGGCTCTGATTCTTCCGGGATTTTGTGTGATCCCCACGCCGTCACTGTTTGTTTTCTGGCATCGAGAACACCCCGGGTGAGCTCGTTGATCCCTCCTCTTTGTCCCCGTGGTTTTCTCGCCGAGGTCTATTGGCCTTTTTCGGTGTTTACCGGCAAGCTCTTGCTCGCTAATCCATCTCCTATCAGTTCTGATCTTTTATTTTTTTTTTCCTCTTGTATTTTCTTTCTTAACGTGACGATATGTCAAAAAAAAATCTATTATAAAATAATAATCTTTGGAATAAAGCGAGTTTTTTTTTCCTTCATAGACGGTGGCTTTTCCTCTATGTACCATATGTAGTAGCGTTCTCTCCCTATGTGTTATGTAAGTCGTGCACGGCAAGGACTTCATAGCAATCCATATACTCAGCCTATAAATACAAGGTTATTCAACCGCATCTCCTTGCAAACCCTTGAAAAGACTACCTACGCAATCTATCGCCGCCACCGCCGAGTTCTTAACCTGTCCTCCAGCCCGCCGCCGTGACGTCTTCCTTGTCTGCCATCGAGATAGTTGCAGCGGCTTCTGCAAGCAGGTGCACAGGAAGGGACACCGGCTACCGATCCACGTACGGCTAGGAGGGCGGAGGACTCCTACATGAAGCACCATCTTCTTCTCCAGAGCGTACGTGTACCTAGCGCTCACCATGCAAGTTCATTTGGACACCGTGATGTTTCATGTTTAGTAGATGCAAGTCGTGGCCAATCAGTTCGTCCAACAGCAGAGCAGCCTGGCCATGCATGCGCCTAGTTTTGATCTGCTAGCTTGATGACATCATCATCACGTCATGCACATATTACGGCCGTTTTCTTATAGAAAAACAAATCTAAAAATACGATAGAAATACGTGACCTATAATTAGCAATCGATCACCACTGTTTTTATGTTTTAGCTCCGATTTGATCCATTTAAATTGCGTTAGATTCGTATTTGCGAGCTCTACATGATGATAGAACTGTACAGTAGGTTTGAGATAATTTATTTTCGAGTTTATATTAAAGTAATTATTTATCTATAGGAAATCTTAGAAAACTCATAACTTTTACGTTTTAAATCCAAATTTCGTGATCTTTATGTCTATGTGATCGTAGTAACGTGTAGAAGAGTTTTACAAACTTGTTATACTGTTAGTGTTACTGTTGGTTAGGTTTTCTATCTTTAAGTTCTGATGTGAGATTTAATCTATTACTTTAATAAAGTAAATCTTGTTTAAATCATATCTTCTACGTTTTAGCTCCGTTTTAGCTCATTCGAGTTGCGTTAGATTCATAGCAACGAGATCTACGCGTTAGTGACAGTGTTTACCATATTACTAATTCTGAAATTTTATGGTTTAAATCATATCTTGATTAATAATTATGCAACTGGGTTTTGTAAATAAAATATGAATTGTTTTACTTTAGTTTTATAATTTGAATCTAAATTTGACTTAATTCCATATATAGTATTTATAAAATATCTTATATATAAAACACATGAAACTAATAGTTTTATATTTTCTCCCATGAGCAAATCTTTCGGTAGATGTATCTTTTTCAACCGTAGCACTGATTAGTGTGTTTTTCACGTCTGTGTATTCGTAGAGAGACGTAGATTCGTTCTACAAACTTTTCATCTTAATTTTATGTTTGGTGTACTGTTCTAATTTAGATCTATTGTTTGCTTCGTGTATGATTGCTCGATGTCTGTGTGGTGATTTATTGATCAAGTCCAGTCGGTGAGATATACGTGGTTATCAAGAAGAAGAAGAAGAACGTTGAAGATTAAAGCTTACCGAAGGATCGGTGTTTAAGGCAAGTATAGCATGGGATCATCCTTGTTTCCTATTCACCTTTAATATACTTAATTCATGTGCATGTGTCTACCTTGTTACCATTAAGGATATCCTAGTTTTTGTATTTTGTACCTTGACACCCATGGGACATTGCATTGGGTAGTATTTATGCTAGTGCTCAAGATAAATAACTATGATCTGTAACTTGACTAATGGTATAAGCAATAAACGTTTAAAAGATGCTTTAAAGCAATATGGCTCAAGAGGGCTAGAGCATATTTTATTGTTTTTATGGTGCTCTAGTTTCTCTTCATAAGGACTTATCTGTAAGCGAACATCCGGGACTTACAGTACAACTGTGAGGGCTATATGGCTCTGGCTTTAGTCAAGTATGAGGACCTTTTCTAGCTTGTTAGTGGTAACCTTCATGGCGTAAGAACGGCTTGACGAATCGGGTATAGTGCGGCCTCTGTCCTTATGTGTATAGGCTGCGCGTTATTGTGCCATTTGGAAGGGGGGCTCTACATCTGTTTGCCGAGTGAATCTAATGGCCCTAACTTGTTAGACGAACCTTTGAAAGGCTTCATAGTGAACCCTGCCGACCTTCCTTGGAAGTGGGTCAAGAGATTAGCTACCTCGGGCGAAAGGGTAAATCACGACTCACAGTGAAAGTGTACAACCTCTGCAGAGTGTAAAACTGTTATAACAGCCGTGCTCACGGTCACGAGTGGCCTTGGACCCTTACAGAATAAATGATGAACACTGATGATAATGATAATATTGATGATATTGATGCTCACTAATGATTATTGTTTCTTGCTATACATTATTCTCGTTTACATGATCATGAGGTTATTTGGGATTATGTTAAACTTGTTGCTACTCAATTGCTTAAAAGATGACTTAATAAAAGCTATTGCAGTAAACCCGTGTCAAACCTTTTGAGCTGCATGAACCCCATGTTATATTTGTTGAGTTCGACATGAACTCACTCTTGCTATTTCCCCACATCTCAGGAAGGGTACCAGACTGTTAGATTTTGGATTTGTTAGGCTTGTGATCAACCAGTTAGTTTGATCCTGGAGTGAAGGTTGCACCCGGTGTTCGGAGTTGTCTTTCCGCTGTGTTACTCTTTAAGGTATACTTTATACTATTGAGTTATGTATATTAAGCATTTGTCTTTTGATATTACACTTATCTGTGGCTATATGTGAGATTTGTCTTCTTTATTTCACATATGGTGTATGTCTGGTTTTGTCCTTAAAACCGGGTGTGACACTTAGCATCGATGTAGCTAGACACCACTTGTAATACATCACTTGTAAAGGTCACAAACACTAAAGTACCCCGTGAGATCAACATTATAAGCAAAGGTGTCTAGATACCGCTTGTAAAGCTACTCTCAACGAATAGATCATTCAAGTTCTATTTCTAGCAAACATCATTCAAACATGAATATCGAAATTAAGCTTTGCAATGCAACAATTCATCATGTTAATGCACATACAAATGCAACAAATACTTCATGAGCTTGCTCCCCCTACTTGTGTGCTCAATTTTAATTGATCCCTTTCTCCCTTTCTAACTTAACTTTTTATCTTTGTGACTTTTCTCTCCCCCTTATTATATCTTATTCCCTTTGCAATATCTTTGTGACTTTTCTCTCCCCCTTTGTCAACAATCACCAAAAAGGTGCCAATTTTAGTGAGAGTCAAGTCAATCAATATGAGGGAGTCCAAATTATGGTTCAATCTACATCACTTGCCTAGAATATGTAATTCGGTTTGATCCAAGGACAAGCTTTTTCACACCTCATAAAGTATAAGGGTTATCTTGACCATGTTGAATTACACATCATGAGCTCGTTTACTAGATTCAACACTAGGTTTGCAAGCTCACAAACATGTCATATGGTACCACTAGATCAATCAAACATAGAAGCCATAGTGGTATCATATATACATCAAAATCATTTGATTTTCATGAATGAGCCTATTTGTCATGCAAATATGTCTATATGTTCTAACCAAGTCCTTAGCAAAGTATGAATGATATGTCAAACAACTTTACCTTGCTATGTTGGAGGAGAGGCATGTCATATAAGAATGTGGGGGTGCACTCATTTCAAGTTGGAGAAGTCAAGTATGTTTAATTCATTCTTCAACTTGTAAAATCTTTTCTCATCAAGTGGCTTTGTAAAGATGTCGGCAAGTTGATCTTCAGTGCCAATGCTCTCAATGCTAATATCACCCTTTTGTTGATGGTCTCTTATAAAGTGGTGCCTTATGTCAATGTGCTTGGTTCTTGAATATTGAACCGGATTTTGTGTCATCTTGATAGCACTTTCATTGTCACAAAACAATGGCACATTCTTGAACTTGATTCTAAAATCATTAAAGGTGGCTTTCATCCAAAGCAATTGTGCACAACAACTACCGGCACTAATGTATTCGGCCTCAGCGGTAGATAGTGCAACACTATTTTGTTTCTTTGATGACCATGAAACAAGAGACCTTCCAAGCAATTGACAAGTGCCACTTGTGCTCATTCTATCAATCTTGTATCCACCATAGTCGGAGTCCGAATATCCAATCAACTCAAAATTAGACCCCTTGGGATACCATAATCCAACATCATGAGTGCCCTTAAGATATCTCAATATCCTCTTGGTTGCTTTCAAGTGACTTTCTCTAGGTGAAGATTGATATCTTGCACACTTGCACACACTAAACATCACATCCGACCTAGAAGCGGTGACATAGAGCAAACTTCCAATCATAGACTGATATAACTTTTGATCTACCATGTTTCCACTATCATCAATACCCAATTGATCATTAGTGCCCATTGGTGTACTCATTTGCTTAGCATCTTGCAATCCAAACTTCTTGATCATGTCCTTGATGTACTTGCCTTGACTTACAAAATTGCCATTCTTCATTTGCTTGATTTAAAGTCCAAGGAAGTAACTAAGCTCTCCAATCATAGACATCTCAAACTCATTAGCCATCATATTTCCAAACTCTTCATAAAAGTCTTGGTTAGTTGATCCAAAGATAATGTCATCCACATATATTTGCAACACAAACAAGTCATTTCTAAGTTTCTTGGTGAAGAGAGTGGTGTCAACCTTTCCCATCTTGAACCCTTTAGAGAGAAGTCCCTCAATCTCTCATACCATGCTCTAGGTGCTTGCTTCAAACCATACAATGCTTTCTTTAGCTTGTAAACATGGTCGGGCTTCTTGTTATCTTCAAAACCAGGAGGTTGCTCAACATAAACTTCTTCATTGATGTAGCCAGCACTTTTGACATCCATTTGATAGAGCTTGATGTTGTGTGCACAAGCATATGCTAATAAGATTCTAATAGCCTCCAATCTTGCAACCGGTGCATATGTCTCTCCAAAGTCAAGACCCTCAACTTGAGTGTATCCTTGTGCTACTAATCTTGCTTTATTCCTCACAACCATGCCATCTTGATCTTGCTTGTTTCTAAAGACCCATTTAGTACCAATCACATTGTAGTTCTTTGGCCTCTCAACAAGTTCCCAAACTTGATTTCTAGTGAAGTTGTTTAGTTCTTCATGCATGGCATTTACCCAATTAGAATCTTTCAAAGCATCTTCTATTTTCTTAGGTTCTTCAAGTGACACAAATGAGTGATGCTCACAAAAGAATGCTAGCCTTGATCTAGTTTGAACACCACTTTGAATTCCACCAATGATTTGGTCCAATGGATGATCTCTTGCAATACTAGTAGGTTGGAGTATTGGGAGTTGATTGCTTCCACTTATTTGACCTTGAACTTGAGCTTCATCATGAGAATCACTAGAGCTTGCTTGATTTGTATCAATTTGCACATTTTGGTTGATCACATGTATGTCACAATCATCATCAACTTGCATCGGCCTTATATCACCAATGTCCATGTTCTTCATTGCATTTGACAATTGATCTCCTCTCACATCTGTAACACCCGAAAAATTGCTTATTTAGAAATAGAGCTAAAATGATTTAATTGTGTATTTTTGTGCTCATGAAAACATAGGAAAATAAAATTTTTTGTTGAATTAAAATTTATCTTAGGATGTAGCAACATTGTTGTGCATACATGCTGATGCATTTGTGTTTTTGTATTGTTTGGTTTTGACCAAAGATCAAAATGAATTCAAGTTGTTCTTTCAAAATGCGTTTAGGTCGATTTTCCTTCTCCGATATACATATATTATTTTTATACAATCAAATTCCTTGTTTCTCATCTGTCAATCAACCTCTACAAACTTCTCGGAAATTTTTCCGACTTTTTCTGTAGCTTGTTTCCACTTGTCTGTGAGCATAATCTAATTTTTAGATGCTCCAAAATTACCTTTTAGTGAGCTCCAAATACTTTATTTGGGTTCCTCATGTTCCATAATGTCTCTGGAAAATTTCCCTGAATTTTCGGAGCTTTCGGAGTATTTTCGCGGCTTAAATAATAATTCTGGACTTTTCTGGAATTATTTTATCCATGAAAATAATTAATTCCGAAAATAATAAATCTCTCATTTTTTTTAACGCTCAAAGCCCATGTGCAATAATCCTAATAAATCTCAAAGGCTCATACATTTATTTACTAATGGGCTTAAATGATTACTTAGGCCTATTAGTGGAGGTGGATGGTGCAACGTCAATTAGCACCATATCGCTAGTTGACATGGAGGTGGAGAATTTTCCTCCCTATATATACATACCTATCCCATGGGCAAAGCACACCAAAAACTACCGTAGAGGAGCCCCTAGTTTGGGAAATCTCTCGTGTAGTAAATTATATTTTTCTCCTCCTTCTCTTGCCGTCGTTTACCGGTTCGTCGTCATCCCTGTCACATATAGATCTA
Organism: Saccharum hybrid cultivar R570; assembly: GCA_038087645.1. Taxonomy (NCBI): domain Eukaryota; kingdom Viridiplantae; phylum Streptophyta; class Magnoliopsida; order Poales; family Poaceae; genus Saccharum; species Saccharum hybrid cultivar. Next base: position 2,211,470 of record JAQSUU010000293.1, read on the forward strand.
AGGTGAGCACATCGTTCCATTCTTGCTTATTTCCTTCGTTCAGTTTTGCATGCATCTCATCCGTATGAACAACCATGTCATCCTCGTGACCCTAGCAGAGTTGGCCATGTTTTCCTTCCTTCGCCATCTCTCTGTACGTCCAACCTGTTACGTACGTGCTTCTGAATCTTGTACGTGTGTGTGCTTGCAGCAGCCTTTGTTACCGTCGGCCACAGCTCCGGTCAACTGCGTGGCCGAACTGGCTCCACGTTTGGCTGCCTAGATGCGGGCCGACCTTGTCCAGCTTTCATCACCGTCAGTCTACAGTAACCGAGCTGCTGCTACCTCTTCTGGTCTGAGGACGTGCGTTCCTTTATCCAAGGTAAAGGTGACTAATGTAATTATTTAATTACTTCTTGTCCCTTGCCGCTATGATAATTTCCTAGATAAAATAGATATTCTTATCTTAATCTAGTATCCTTAATCTTGCGTCGATTCACCTACGGTGTGGTAGTTTCCTTTTTATGTTTTCTAACAATAGTCTAAGATATAGCAGGGACTTATAATATGCTTCATGTTTTCAAAATTTTAATTTAAATATTAATTTGATTATTGAAGGTTATGTAAATACCTTTCTAAATTAAAAATAACATAGGGTTTAACATTCTTCTTTTCATATACCAATGTTAATTTGATTACTACTAACGTGAACGTGTTTTAAATTATAAGCTGCTTAAGGTTAAACACGTTTCATATGTTAAAACTAAATTAGATGCACTCACATGAAATTTTATTTTTTTAAGGTTAACTTTAATTTGCCAAAACTATATAATAAGATTTATAAATAAAATATGATTAGTCTAACCCAGATTTTAAGACTAAAATATGTTTTTTTTTTCTTTTTTAATCTGAATTACTATGCTTCACATGGTTTATTCAAATTAAAATAAATCAAACATATAGGCTCCTTTTCGTTTATGATATAAATCTTTCGGTAGTTGTTTCTTGTCCACCATAACTCCAATTAGTGTGCTTTTCGCGTCTGTGTATTCGTAGCGAGACGTAGATTCGTTCTACAAACTTTTCATCTTAATTTTATGTTTGGTGTACTGTTCTAATTTAGATCTATTGTTTGCTTCGTGTATGATTGCTCGATGTGTGTGTGATGATTTATTGATCAAGTCCAGTCGGTGAGATATACGTGGTTATCAAGAAGAAGAAGAAGAACGTTGAAGATTTAAAGCTTACCGAAGGATCGGTGTTTAAGGCAAGTATAGCATGGGATCATCCTTGTTTCCTATTCACCTTTAATATACTTAATTCATATGCATGTGTCTACCTTGTTACCACTAAGGATATCCTAGTTTTTGTATCTTGTACCTTGACACCTATGGGACATTGCATTGGGTAGTATTTATGCTAGTGCTCAAGATAAATAACCATGATCTGTAACTTGACTAATGGTATATGCAATAAACGTTTAAAAGATGCTTTATAGCAACATGGCTCAAAAGGGCTAGAGCATGGGGTATTTTTGGTGCTCTAGTTTCTCTCCTTAAGGACTTATCTATAAGCGAACATCCGGGACTTACAGTACAACTGTGAGGGCTATATGGCTCTGGCTTTAGTCAAGTATGAGGACCTTTTCTAGCTTGTTAGTGGTAACCTTTATGGCGTAAGAACGGCTTGACGAATCGGGTATAGTGCGGCCTCTGTCCTTATGTGTATAGGCTGCGCGTTATTGTGCCATTTGGAAGGGGGGCTCTACATCTGTTTGCCGAGTGAATCTAATGGCCCTAACTTGTTAGACGAACCTTTGAAAGACTTCATAGTGAACCCTGCCGACCTTCCTTGGTAGTGGGTCAAGAGGCTGATCACCTCGGGCGAAAGGGTAAATCACGACTCACAGTGAAAGTGTACAACATCTGCAGAGTGTAAAACTGTTATAACAGCCGTGCTCACGGTCACGAGTGGCCTTGGACCCTTATAGAATAAATGATGAACACTGATGATAATGATAATACTGATGATATTAAAGCTCACTAATGATTATTGTTTCTTGCTATACATTATTCTTGTTTACATGATCATGAGGTTATTTGGGATTATGTTAAACTTGTTGCTACTCAATTGCTAAAAGATGACTCACTAAAAGCTATTGCAGTAAACCCGTGTCAAACCTTTTGAGCCTCATGTTATATTTGTTGAGTTCGACATGGACTCACTCTTGCTATTTCCCCACATCTCAGGAAGGGTACCAGACTGTTAGATTCTGGAATTGTTAGGCTTGTGATCAACCAGTTAGTTTGATCCTGGAGTGAAGGTTGCACCCGGTGTTCGGAGTTGTCTTTCCGCTGTGTTATTCTTTAAGGTATACTTTATACTATTGAGTTATGTATATTAAGCATTTGTCTTTTGATATTACACTTATCTGTGGCTATATGTGAGATTTGTCGTCTTTATTTCACATATAGTGTATGTCTGGTTTTGTCCTTAAAACCGGGTGTGACAGAGTGGTATCGGAGCAATGCTGACTGTAGGACGCAAGCCTAATTAGAAATTGGTCGTCTTAAGGTTTTAAAATTGCTATAACTTCCTTGTCTATAAACCTTGATATTTCTTCTCCATTATATCCCCACCCTTGATATTCATCTTCTCCATGATGCTTGTTTTAAGCCTTTGATCTCATCTACACTCCTTGATTTGATATGCTTTTTAGAACCATTCCTCACCCCCTTCTTGCGAAATTGAAAGAGGAGCTTTAGGATCTTTACCCTTGGTATGAAGAGAACGATAGTATCGCAAATTGAGTCAATGATTGTTTTGTGCACCTTTATTGCTTGTTGAATTATAATTATGCTTTTGCTTGATTTGGAGCTTTGTAATGATTGCAATGAATTTGTGGATCCCACAATTTCATTTAGTTTATAGGCCTAAGGTATAAGGATTAATGAAATAAATAGTCGGGTTGGTTTTGTTGTTTCTGCCTTATCCTGTCTTTTCGGAGCAGTCTGTCTTCTTCAGCTTATGCCACTGTTCTTGAAAGACCAAAAATCATGAGAAAATTCTGGACAAGAGTGGACTTCAACATCTCTCTCTAAATGCAAGAACTACCCTCATAGTTATTTTGGTTTGGGAGATACAAAAAGCATAAGGCAATGTATATGTGCTGTCATAAACCATGAACAGTTCTGATAAGTACTGTTTTCGACCAAGTTAACTACAGAATCTGGAAGTGTGTTCTATAAGAAAGTTGCAGAGAATTTTATAAGCTTTCCATCAGTGTAAACTATAGTTTCATTGGATTAACAGAATGAGAGTTACAGCTGTTTTACTGCACTGCTGATTTTCTGCTCGTGAGAAATTTCAGATTTCTTGTTCTTACCCATACACAAGAGTATCATTGGGATGTCAGAACACTTTTATGCGAAGTAGCTCATCTAGAAGAAGGGTTCAAGCTACCCTATTTGGTGTCCCTTATTTTAAGGGGGGTAGCCAATGTAAAGAAGGATTATTAAGATTGAACTCTTTGGTTGGAAGTATTGGTTAGTCTCCATGATTGAGTTGCCACTCTTGAGCAAAAATGTCCTGTGAACAAGGTTGATAATTTTGGGTCCATGGAGACGAGAGTTGTCCTTTTGGATAGTTCATGATTATGATCATCTATACTTGCTCGTGTTGCTGATGTTGGTCACTTGATGACAGGAAGTGTAGTGTCTCATGACTTAGGAGCCCTATATGACGTCTCGCACTAATATGTGGAAAAAGATTGATGTTTCTGCCATTGAAGGATGTTATGGGTATGATGAAGCCGAGCACTATTAAAATAACAATGTTGAAGAGCAAGTTGGGAGTGAACTAAGTCAGAATCCACAACAACGAAAGCAAAAAAGGAAAGCCCATAAGAAGCCTGCTCAAGGAAGCAAAGCGCAGCCAAACTATGTCAATGGAAGACGGAGCAATGTGGATATGGATAAAATTCATGGAGTTACCAAAGTAGTGGGAGGTTATATTCAAGTAAGCTCAGTACAAGTTTTTGCTTTATTTGACCCTAGTGCTTCGCATTCTTTCATTTTTGCCGACATGGTAGAGACGTGCAAGATGGTGAAGTGTCCAATGAGGAGGCCTTTGCTAGTTCAAACCCCAGTGGGAGAAATGCAGACATATCAGATATGCCAGAATATCAGTCTTGTCATAAACAAGGAAAACTTCACCGCAACACTCATTGTGTTGGAGTCATTTAAAATTCGCGTGGTTCTTGGTAATGGATGGCTCTGTGCATACAAAGGAGTGATTCATGGTACTCGGTGCACAATGCTCTTAACAACACCGTCAGGGAAAAGAATTGAGTATCAAGGTGGTCGACTTTTACCTGAGGAAGATGAGAATGATCAATTAGAAGATAGGTACACCAAGGATAGCAAAGTGGACCATGAGTTTACAGAAGTCATAGCAGAGGAACAAATAACTTTGGAGGAGCTCAATAGGAGAGATGATCATGCTTAGGCAGATTAGTTAGTCAGGATATGAGAAACTGTCTTATGACTCTGAACGAAAGAGTAATTTGAAAAAAATGAGGATCAAATAAAGACAAAGTGTTATTATCTCTTTTATCATCATCTTCTGAATCTCGGGACGAGATTCATCTTAAGGGGGGTAGAATTGTAACACCCAAAAAATTGCTTATTTAGAAATAGAGCTAAAATGATTTAATTGTGTATTTTTGTGCTCATGAAAACATAGGAAAATAAAAATTTTTGTTGAATTAAAATTTATCTTAGGATGTAGCAACATTGTTGTGCATACATGCTGATGCATTTGTGTTTTTGTATTGTTTGGTTTTGACCAAAGATCAAAATGAATTCAAGTTGTTCTTTCAAAATGCGTTTAGGTCGATTTTCCTTCTCCGATATACATATATTATTTTTATACAATCAAATTCCTTGTTTCTCATCTGTCAATCAACCTCTACAAACTTCTCGGAAATTTTTCCGACTTTTTCTGTAGCTTGTTTTCACTTGTCTGTGAGCATAATCTAATTTTTAGATGCTCCAAAATTACCTTTTAGTGAGCTCTAAATACTTTATTTGGGTTCCTCATGTTCCATAATGTCTCTGGAAAATTTCCCTGAATTTTCGGAGCTTTCGGAGTATTTTCGCGGCTTAAATAATAATTCTGGACTTTTCTGGAATTATTTTATCCATGAAAATAATTAATTCCGAAAATAATAAATCTCTCATTTTTTTTAACGCTCAAAGCCCATGTGCAATAATCCTAATAAATCTCAAAGGCCCATACATTTATTTACTAATGGGCTTAAATGATTACTTAGGCCTATTAGCGGAGGTGGATGGTGCAACGTCAATTAGCACCATATCGCTAGTTGACATGGAGGTGGAGAATTTTCCTCCCTATATATACATACCTATCCCATGGGCAAAGCACACCAAAAACTACCGTAGAGGAGCCCCTAGTTTGGGAAATCTCTCGTGTAGTAAATTATATTTTTCTCCTCCTTCTCTTGCCGTCGTTTACCGGTTCGTCGTCATCCCTGTCACATATAGATCTAAGGTGAGCACATCGTTCCATTCTTGCTTATTTCCTTCGTTCAGTTTTGCATGCATCTCATCCGTACGAACAACCATGTCATCCTCGTGACCCTAGCAGAGTTGGCCATGTTTCCCTTCCTTCGCCATCTCTCTGTACGTCCAACCTGTTACGTACGTGCTTCTGAATCTTGTACGTGTGTGTGCTTGCAGCAGCCTTTGTTACCGTCGGCCACAGCTCCGGTCAACTGCGTGGCCGAACTGGCTCCACGTTTGGCTGCCTAGATGCGGGCCGACCTTGTCCAGCTTTCATCACCGTCAGTCTACAGTAACCGAGCTGCTGCTACCTCTTCTGGTCTGAGGACGTGCGTTCCTTTATCCAAGGTAAAGGTGACTAATGTAATTATTTAATTACTTCTTGTCCCTTGCCGCTATGATAATTTCCTAGATAAAATAGATATTCTTATCTTAATCTAGTATCCTTAATCTTGCGTCGATTCACCTACGGTGTGGTAGTTTCCTTTTTATGTTTTCTAACAATAGTCTAAGATATAGCAGGGACTTATAATATGCTTCATGTTTTCAAAATTTTAATTTAAATATTAATTTGATTATTGAAGGTTATGTAAATACCTTTCTAAATTAAAAATAACATAGGGTTTAACATTCTTCTTTTCATATACCAATGTTAATTTGATTACTACTAACGTGAACGTGTTTTAAATTATAAACTGCTTAAGGTTAAACACGTTTCATATGTTAAAACTAAATTAGATGCACTCACATGAAATTTTATTTTTTTTAAGGTTAACTTTAATTTGCCAAAACTATATAATAAGATTTATAAATAAAATATGATTAGTCTAACCCAGATTTTAAGACTAAAATATGTTTTTTTTCTTTTTTAATCTGAATTACTATGCTTCACATGGTTTATTCAAATTAAAATAAATCAAACATATAGGCTCCTTTTTGTTTATGATATAAATCTTTCGGTAGTTGTTTCTTGTCCACCATAACTCCGATTAGTGTGCTTTTCGCGTCTGTGTATTCGTAGCGAGACGTAGATTCGTTCTACAAACTTTTCATCTTAATTTTATGTTTGGTGTACTGTTCTAATTTAGATCTATTGTTTGCTTCGTGTATGATTGCTCGATGTGTGTGTGATGATTTATTGATCAAGTCCAGTCGGTGAGATATACGTGGTTATCAAGAAGAAGAAGAAGAACGTTGAAGATTTAAAGCTTACCGAAGGATCGGTGTTTAAGGCAAGTATAGCATGGGATCATCCTTGTTTCCTATTCACCTTTAATATACTTAATTCATATGCATGTGTCTACCTTGTTACCACTAAGGATATCCTAGTTTTTGTATCTTGTACCTTGACACCTATGGGACATTGCATTGGGTAGTATTGATGCTAGTGCTCAAGATAAATAACCATGATCTGTAACTTGACTAATGGTATATGCAATAAACATTTAAAAGATGCTTTATAGCAACATGGCTCAAGAGGGCTAGAGCATGGGGTATTTTTGGTGCTCTAGTTTCTCTCCTTAAGGACTTATCTGTAAGCGAACATCCGGGACTTACAGTACAACTGTGAGGGCTATATGGCTCTGGCTTTAGTCAAGTATGAGGACCTTTTCTAGCTTGTTAGTGGTAACCTTTATGGCGTAAGAACGGCTTGACGAATCGGGTATAGTGCGGCCTCTGTCCTTATGTGTATAGGCTGCGCGTTATTGTGCCATTTGGAAGGGGGGCTCTACATCTGTTTGCCGAGTGAATCTAATGGCCCTAACTTGTTAGACGAACCTTTGAAAGACTTCATAGTGAACCCTGCCGACCTTCCTTGGTAGTGGGTCAAGAGGCTGATCACCTCGGGCGAAAGGGTAAATCACGACTCACAGTGAAAGTGTACAACCTCTGCAGAGTGTAAAACTGTTATAACAGCCGTGCTCACGGTCACGAGTGGCCTTGGACCCTTACAGAATAAATGATGAACACTAATGATAATGATAATACTGATGATATTAAAGCTCACTAATGATTATTGTTTCTTGCTATACATTATTCTTGTTTACATGATCATGAGGTTATTTGGGATTATGTTAAACTTGTTGCTACTCAATTGCTAAAAGATGACTCACTAAAAGCTATTGCAGTAAACCCGTGTCAAACCTTTTGAGCCTCATGTTATATTTGTTGAGTTCGACATGGACTCACTCTTGCTATTTCCCCACATCTCAGGAAGGGTACCAGACTGTTAGATTCTGGAATTGTTAGGCTTGTGATCAACCAGTTAGTTTGATCCTAGAGTGAAGGTTGCACCCGGTGTTCGGAGTTGTCTTTCCGCTGTGTTATTCTTTAAGGTATACTTTATACTATTGAGTTATGTATATTAAGCATTTGTCTTTTGATATTACACTTATCTGTGGCTATATGTGAGATTTGTCGTCTTTATTTCACATATAGTGTATGTCTGGTTTTGTCCTTAAAACCGGGTGTGACAACATCATCAAGGTTTTGAGCTTCATTTTGAGATCCTTGGGTTTCATCAAACTCAACATCATGAACTTCTTCCAAGGTGCCATTTGTGAGATTCCAAACTCTATATGCCTTGCTTGTGGTAGAATAACCAAGTAAGAACCCTTCATCACATTTCTTTTCAAACTTGCTTAATCTAGTGCCTTTCTTGAGAATATAGCATTTACAACCAAACACTCTAAAGTATGCAATGTTGGGCTTTCTTCCATTCAATAGCTCATATGGTGTCTTCCCAAGCTTCCAATGGCAATAGAGACGGTTGCTACAATAGCAAGCCGTGTTGATAGCTTCACTCCAAAATGAATGACTCACATTGTATTCACTAAGCATTGATCTAGCCATATCAATCAAGGTTCTATTTGTCCTTTCAACTACACCATTTGATTGAGGAGTGTATGTTAGTGAGAATTGATGTCCAATACCAAAATCATCACACAAATCTTCAATTCTTGTGTTCTTGAACTCACTACCATTGTCACTTCTAATCTTCTTGATGGTAGTCTCAAACTCATTTTGCACCCTCTTGACAAAAGACTTGAATAGATCATAAACATCACTCTTGTCATAGAGAAAGAACACCCAAGTGTATCTAGTGTAGTCATCCACAATCACAAAACCATACTTGTTGCCACCAATGCTAGTGTATGTTGTTGGCCCAAACAAGTCCATGTGCAATAGCTCAAATGCCTTTGATGTTCTCATTTCACTTTTACTAGGATGTGAATTTCCAACTTGTTTGCCGGCTTGACAAGCACTACAAGGTTTATCCTTCTCAAAAGTGACATCCTTCAAGCCTCTAACTAAGTCATGCCTCAAAAGTTTGTTCAATTGTTTCATTCCAACATGACCAAGCCTTCTATGCCACAACCATCCCATACTAGATTTACTAAGCAAGCATGATGTCAATTGTGTCTCACTATCATTGAAGTCAACCAAGTATAAGCTACCATGTCTAAATCCTTTGAATATCAAATTTGATCCATCAACACTTATGACTTCAACATCATCACTACCAAATATGCACTTGAAGCCAAGATCACAAAGTTGTGCCATCGATAAAAGATTGAAATCCAAGCTCTCAACTAGCAACACATTAGATATGCTCATGTCATTTGAGATAGCAATTTTACTAAGCCCTTTGACCTTGCCTTTCTTGTTGTTGCCGAAAGTGATAGCATCAAAACCACTATTTTGACTTGTATCAATTGAATTGAACATACAAGAGTCTCCGGTCATATGTTGAGTGCACCCACTATCAAGCACCCAATGCCTTCCTTCGGCTTTGTAATTGACCTACAAGACAAGATCAATTCTTTTTAGGTACCCAAACTTGTTTGGGTCCTCCAAGGTTAGAGACTAAGCTCTTTGGTACCCAAATGGCTTTCTTCTTTGAGCCCATCCACGGTGCACCAATGAACTTAGCATGAACACCATTTATACCCTTGGTAAGCATATAGAAAGAATCAAACTTAATTGAGGATATATTGGCATTTGATTTCTTGTTCATGCAATGTTGCTCTATGTGACCAACTTGCTTGCAACTTTTGCAATAGCTACCATTGTTCTTCACAAAACGAGTCTTGTGAGGAGCAAAAGCGGCCTTGCCTTTCTTGGGGTTATAGCCCAATCCCTCTTTGTAGAGAGAAGCTCTTTGGCTACCCAAGCACATAAGCAAGCGGTCCTCACCACCATAAGCCTTAGCTAATGTGTGATTGAGCTCTTTTACCTCCTTCTTGAGATTTTCATTCTCAACTATAAGTGTGGAGTCACAAGTGAAACCATCACTACTAGATGTGGATGATGTAGATGAGCTACATGAAGTGTTAGTGGGAGCAACAACAATAGGCTTAAGAAAAGTTTCATCAATTATATCACATGATATGCCTATGTTGCAAGTTTTAGCTTTCTCAACATTAGTTGGCATGTTTTCACTTTTTCCAACTAGAGAGGAATGAGCTTCTTCAAGCTTAGTGTGAGACTTTTGAAGCTTCTTATGGTCTACCTTTAGACTCTCATAAGATGCTCTAAGCTCATCAAGTTCTTGCATAAGGTTTTTCTTTTCCTTAAGCAAGCCCTTGCACTCCTTCCTAGATTCTTTATAATGTTGAGTGCAATCTTCTAGCATAGTGATTAGTTCATCTTTAGTGAATTCTTCTTCATCACTATCACTATCACTAGCATTATCATGATCACTCTCATCATCGGATGATACCTTAGCGGCTTTAGCCATGAAGCACGATGGAGTGTCAAAGAGGGAGACCTTCTCTTGGATGGCAATGCTAGCATGTCCCTTCTTCTTGCTCTTGTTGTCATCCTCATCATCACTTGAGGAATCATCACTATCCCATGTAGCAACATGAGAATCATTCTTCTTCTTATAAGAGCTTTCCTTCTTCTCTAGCTTCTTCTTTTGTTTCTTCCTCTCCTTCTTGATAGCATCTTCATCATCACTATCATAAGGACACTTTGCAATAAGATGATCCTTGCTATGGCATCTAAAACATCTCATGGTATGCTCATTCTTCTTGGATGAGTTCTTCCTTCTTCTTGCACGAAAGCCTTTCTTCTTCATGAATTTGCCAAATTGCTTGACAAAGAGAGCCATCTTCTCATCAATGTCATCACTATCACAAGAGCTTGAGTCTTCATCACTTGATGATTCAATCTTGGATTTGCCCTTGGATGTGTTGGCTTTGAATGCCACACTTTTCTTCTTTTCATCATCTTTCTTCTCATTTTCCTTCTTCTTCTTCTTGACCAACTCATCTTTCTCATCATCTTCTTTATATGAATCATCGGTCATCACTTCTTGGAATATTTGTTGAGGAGTTGAATTCTTCAATGTAGTCCTTACTAGCACGGTGATCAATGTATCAAATCTCTTGGGTAGACTTCTCAAGAACTTCATAGAGAATTGATTGTCCTTGACCTCCTCACCAAGTGCCTTGAGCTCATTGACAATGACTTGCAACCTATGAAACATCTCCGGTACACTCTCATTATCTTGCATCTTGAAGCTTGAAATTTTTTCTTGCAAGATATAAGCTTTAGCGGTCTTTGTGCCTTCGGTGCCCTCAAATGTTTCTTCTAGCTTGGCCCAACCATCATGAGCAATCTCTATGTTCTTTACTTGCTCAAATGTCTTGTCATCTAATGCCTCATGAAGAGCACTAATGGCAATGTCATTGCATTGGAGCTTCTTCTCTTCCACCTGTGTAGGTGCTTCCGGATTAGCAACCTCAAATTTTGTTTTGGTGACCTTCCACACTTCTCTATTGATTGACTTTAGGTGTGCGGTCATCTTAACCTTCCAATATGCATAATTTGTGCCATCAAAGTGAGGTGCCTTCTTGGTGTTGTTGATGTGCAAGCTTAATTGAGCCATTTCTTTTTCACCGTAGGTTGTTAAGCCTCAAATAAATGGTGCCTCAGCTCCGATACCACTTGTAAGGTCCAAATAGGCTAGAGGGGGGGTGAATAGCCTAATTAAAACTTCTACAAGAATTACTTAACCACACGTTAGTACGAAAGGTGGCAAAGCAAATGCACTAGCTCTAACTAATTAAGCAAGCCACCTACACAAGTCTATAACAAAGCTATTCACTAAACACAACAACAACTACAATCCATAAACAAGAAGTAATACGAGAGAAGAGCTTCGAGTGATTATACCACCGTGAAGAGAAGAGAAATACCAATCAATCAATCATACAAGAGAAATCCTCGGGAAGAGAATGACACAAGAATTTATCCCGAGGTTCACTTGCTTCCCGGCAAGCTACTCCCCGTTGTGGCGATACACCCACTTGTCAGTTCACAAGCTAATCGACTATCAAGAGTCGAGCCCTCGGCGGGCGCCGCACAACCGCACACAAGATGGGGATCCTCTAAGCCACGAGCTCCACTAGAGTATCCAATTTGCGAACTCCCGTGGGGAAGGATCAAGAACCCCTTACAACACTTGGTGAAGGCTCCAACAATCTCCAATTGTGAGCTCAATCACCTCCGCTGCTCCAAGCTGTCTACCGTGTTGGGAAACACGGAAGAGTAACAAGAAATCCGCAGCAACTCGAAGATCAAGTGCCTCTAGAATGCAACTCTCAAGCAATGCACTTGAATCTCACTCAATCTCACTCAAGATGTGCAACTATGCAAAGAGATGAGTGGAGGGGTTTGTAACAGAACCGACCAAATTATAAGAGCACAAGTACGAAAACAAGCACCGAAGCGCTCAAATTTTCAAACTTGAGCCCATATAATCCCGGTAGTCAATCGAAATCACGAAGGATTTCAAACCAAACTGCTTACAACCAGGATCGCATCATTCAACATACACATCGTACGTTACATTTCACAAGTAGTTCCGAAATAAGTTTACACCACGGAGTAGCAAATATTACAAACCAAGTTTGAAAGTAGCGGAAGCATAACACACACACTAGTTAATTAAATACTGCCAGTCTGGATGATCGACAACCCGCAAAAGCATGAGGAAAGTACATAAAAGACGATCACGCCCTTGTGATCTAGTCATCATCACCCGCAGGGTGGAGACACGTCTTGCAGAATCCCTGATAAAGCATGTCATCTGCAACAGGAGGGAATAAACCCTGAGTACTGGAATGTACTCAGCTAGACTTACCCGTCGAAAACCAGAAATAAGATGACACCAAGGATTATGCAAGGCTTACACAAGGGGCTAGCTGACATAACATTTTGCATAAAGGCATAAGTAATTGAAACTCTTATAACCTGTACTAGCAGTTATTTTTAGCATTTACCTGTCATCTATCTTAGCACCTGTACTAAACATACACTTGATTATAATCAAACAACATGATTATTATATCCATAGCAGGTATATCATTATGGCAACATTGTATCATTCCCTTAACCACCAGTTCATTTAATGAGTTCTACGTTGCCGCTGCTCAAGTCAAGTGCTCACTAACCGGGAGCGACGGCGATTCGAATCGAATTCCTATCCAGCTGGAGGGGTATTTCTAACACTCACCGTGCAGACCCCTGCCAGGGTCGCACAGGCCACCGTTTCATATGATTCAGGAATCGCGGGTCCGAATAATGTCGCGACCCCAAGGGCAACACTCTGCCAGGTGATAGGGACTCTAACCCCCCCTTGGTCTCACGCCAATGTCCCCAAGCACATCCTTTCTCTCCTCCAAGAAGCAACCTACCATTCGATTCCCGGCCTGAACCACATTACTCGGCTTCGCGGTCGGAACGACTTATCCGGCCAACTAAGTGTTAGACTGCGTTCAACATGACTCAAGGACGTACAGCGAATTGGTCCTTAAATGACTCAGACGGGCATAGCTCCACACCCAAGACGTGAAGTGTCTTGCGGCTGTACTATCAAACTCCCGTCCAGTCTCAATTTCATTTTAAAGCATGGTTCCATCACGATAGCCATAAGCCACTCGCGACTCCTTCCTACATCTCGCGGATGACCGGAAATCACCCGACTTCTACCGTACTAAGCAGGGCTAAGCATTGACACGTGCCTACACCTAATATAGGATTCAGTACGATATCTGGACAAGGACAGGTATAATGCAACAAGTGTTTTCATATAACTCCTACAACTTAATGCAGTAAACAATTAAAAGTACTCAAGATTAATTTATAAATCAGTAGGTTCAGCATGCACCGGGGCTTGCCTTTCAGAAAAGTTGAAGGCCGGTGGTCAGGGCACTTGGGTAGATCTTCTAACGGAGCTTCCCCGACGTTGGGTTCTTCTGCTAATTCCTCCGGTTGACTCAGCACCTCCTCCGGTATCGCTTGTTCGAATTCGAGGAGTGTCACCCCCTCCGGTACACCTATTGCATGAGTGCATAATAAATCCCATGAATGCATAATGAAAGATGCAATATGCTCGGAATGAAATGCATTACAACAATTTAACGCTCTATTCAAATCACTTCAAAAGAGTAGGTGCAAATTTCCTTTCCGGTAGAGAAGTACTCACCTAATCTACTTAACCTAAGATAAAGCTGCTCATCCTCAGTTAAGGCCCTAACACCTAACAATTACAAAAGTAGCATGTCTTAGGATATTACATCATATCAATCAGCAAAACACCACAGTAAGCATTCTGGACAGCAGCTACTTGTTTTTATCACCACTGGAGATTTACAATTCCAAAAGATATGATCTAAGACAATCTGGAAAGCCTAAGAAATGCACTACCATTCATTTTCAGACCTCAACTCCAAACTCCTAAGTTCCCCATGTCAAACTTCACAAGTTCCAGAATCTGTCCTCTCAAAACAGAGAGTAGCAGATTTTGAACTGCCACTTTAAACAATAGTAACTCTCAAACTACTAAGCCAAATGCTTCCAAAATTTGACACAAGCTAGTTCATCAAGTTTACTCCAACTTTGGTATTTACAAGTTTTCCAGCAACTAATTTTATCAAAGCCAAATTTAGAATTACTACTAGCTGTCTAGAAAACCTAAAATTACAAAGGTTAAATATTTATTGATGTGACAAACATTCTCTAAGACCAAACTAATACTACTACAAGTTCACAAATGTCACAAGAACACCAGAAAGTAAGGTGTGCCCACCTAGAATATTTATTTAAACTCATTTCTTAATTTACTTAAGTAATTAAGTGAAATTTCAAACATATATGTAAACTGCTCCTAAAATTCTACAACAATTACAGGGGACTCTCTGACCCAAAAAGAGACCACAGTAAAAATTTGAACAAGTTTTATTCACAGAAACTCTCTGAACAAAATTCACAATCCCAAAAGGCTGATTTTTGTATAAATAACAAAGCATAGTAAAATGTGTCAAACAACAGATTTCTTAATTTTCCTGGACACTCTAGGGTACCAAGACATTCTCCAAAAATTTATATGAACATTGCACATGTAGAAAAATTACAAAAATTCATTTAAATATTTCCTAGAATAACAAGATAGCATTATAACTTGGAAATTACTTAAGCACTAATGCCCAAATTTTTACCAGAGCTAGGTCTAGCATAGTGTAACGTACCCACAAAATTTCATGATTTATGGAACACTACAGCTCAAGTTATAAATTTAACAAATTTGCATGCATTCCAAAACATATTTAAAGGATCTATTAAATTCTTACAGAATTTAAACATCTCATGCCAGATCCATATTTTTCTAAAATACTACACATCATGTAGACCCCAACAAAATTTATCTCATGATTTTTGGATCATTAAAACCCTAGATCTATATTTTTCCAACTTGTACAAAAATCAGTGACAAAATAATAAAAATGAATTTCATTTCGGATGAACTGGGCCGGCCCGGAAAACTCGGCCCACACGCTCGCACGCGCGCGGCCCGCTCAGCGCTCCCGCCCGCGCGCGACACTGACGGGCGGGCCCCCGCGGTCAGTGACCGGAGGCAGGGGAGGCGGAGACCCGCGAGCTCCGACGAGCTCGAGCTCGCCGGAGAAGAGCTCGCTCGGCCAACCGAACACCGCCTCGTGTTCTCCGTCACCCGGTGCGTCGATTGGTGCTCGTGGAATGGATGGGGATGGGGTGCAAGGGGCTTGTCACCGCGAGCGGCGGCCGGTGATGTCCGGTGGCGGCGCACCGTCGCCGGTGAGGATGTACGGTGCGGTCTAGGCTCGGTACGAGCTTCACCGAAGCTAGGCGAATCCATTTTGATAGGAAGGGAGGATGGAGAGAGACCCGAAGCACCCTGACCACGGTGAGGTCCCATGGCGGGCTCCGGCGACCTCTCGGAGACGGGGAAGAAAGCAATGCGGCTCACCTCGAGTCAAATCGCGGGCTTCGGTGGGTCAAGGGGATGGAGGGTGGTGAGGCGGAGGGAGTGGCGAGGTCTGGTGGCTGGTGATGCGGTGTGGCTCGCGCTTGAGCTCGCCGGAGAAGAGCGGCAATGGCGGCTCGGTTTCGACGTTTCTTGGCAACTGGAAGAGAGGGGGCGGAGGAATGGAGGCCGGCTCGCGCGTTGTGGTGTCTTGAAGGCGTCGCGGCCTGACTAGTGGGGCCAGGGCCGGCGTACGGGCGCCACCGCGCCTCCACGCGTCGACGACGGCCTGCGGCCGGTCGGCCACTCCCCGACTGACGAAACTGAATCGGCTGAATGGTGACATCGATGACCGACTGACAGAGCGACTTCCACGATGATTATCTCCCAAACCGGTCCGAATTAGTCGAAGATGATTACACCAATTTTGTAGAGCTACATGAGGTCTACAAGTTTGTCAATTGGAGTTTGGGCTGGTTCGGCCTAGATTTGAAACTACAGAGCTCCAAAGTGGTGCCCCTTGAAACTGAAATGCAGTTTTAGAGATAACGCCGACTGAAACCCTAACTTCTTGACACTATATCTCCTAAACTATTGAGAACCAGGTGATGGTGATATTTACAATGTTGTAGAGCTATGTGTGGACAACAACTTTGTCAATTGGCTCAAAGACTAGTTTGGCCTGGTTTGCAAACTAAAAGCTCCTAAAGTAGGCATCAGTAAAACTGTAGGGTCAGATTCCAGACTTAGAAAAATTCTAAGTCTTGGAGCTACCTCTCTAACTGACTTGTGGGCCACTTTTGAGCATGTTAGGGTCAATTTCATGAGATGGTCATATTGAGACTTTTGTTCCCCATGAATTTCTTTACAACTTTGCTTAAGGGTGCTCTTCCATGCAAGGTCTCTAAATTAGACTTTTTAATTGGTCAAACTAGAGCCTTCTAGGGTCAAATGGTGGTCAAACTTCTCTTGGAGGGCAAATTTGTAATTTTGGTCAACATGAACCTTGTTGCAAATGTTACCCTAAGTATAACTAAGGTGTTGTAGGTCATGATTGGCTACCTTACCTTTTTGTTACACCAACTATCAAATACTTCATGAAATAAATCAAACAACCCTAGAATAATCACATGTGTTGCATCACATAAAATAACAAACATGAATGATGCATGCTTATGCTTATGCCATGCAAATGCAATGCAATTAAGGACTAAACACTTGAAGTGTTATAGCCCCCCCCCTTATAAAAATCTCATCCCGAGATTTGGAAAGCGTACCATTTTTCATAGAATTCTTTACAACCATCCCGCAAATAATCCTCCCGTTCCCACGTAGCATCACTCTCACTTCCCTAATTACTCCACATCACTTTGTACCACTTAACCACTTTACTTCTAGTTACTCGTTCCTGAGTATCGATCACTCGGACTGGCTTTTCTTCATAGGTTAGGTCGGATTCCAGCCTGATATCACCTAAAGGAACTTGTTCCTCAGGAACTCGAAGACACTTTTTAAGCTGAGATACATGGAAAATGTTGAATATGGCTCTCATCTCAGGAGGCAACTGGATTTTGTACGCAACAGCTCCACTCTTGCCTATGATCTGGAAAGGACCCACGTATCTTGGTGCAAGTTTCCGCTTAACACCAAAACGTTGGACACTCTTCATTGGAGAAACTTTCAAATAAACGAAGTCTCCAACTTCAAATTCGAGTTGTTTTCTACGACGATCCGCATAGCTTTTCTGTCTCGCTTGTGCTGCAGCCATGTGTTTCTGGATGGTACGGACTTGTTCCTCGGCTTCCTGGACAAAATCAATGCCATAATACCTTCTTTCCCCAGCTTCTACCCAGTTTAGTGGAGTTCGACACTTTCGACCGTACAAAGCTTCGAATGGGGCCATCTTAATACTCTCTTGATAACTGTGATTGTACGAGAATTCGGCTAAAGGTAACCATTTTTCCCAAGAACCCTTGGATGAAATGACGCAAGCTCGCAATAGATCTTCCAAGATTTGGTTAACTCGTTCTGTCTGACCCGATGTCTGGGGGTGATAAGCAGAGCTTCTCACTAACTTGGTTCCCAGAAGGTGATGCAAATGCTCCCAAAAGCGAGCAGTGAACAGGGGACCACGGTCAGAAATGATAGTACGAGGTATCCCATGAAGCCGGACTATCTGATTGAAGTACAACTCAGCATAGTCAGTGGGATGATAGTCCACTCTCACCGGGATGAAGTGAGCTGCTTTGGTCAAACGATCAACAATTACCCAAATAGAGTTATGATTTTTGACAGTAGGAGGAAGTCTGACAATGAAATCCATACTTATCTCTTCCCATTTCCAGCCTGGAATGGAAAGTGGCTGAAGTAGCCCAGCTTTCATGTGCACAGCTTTAACACTGCAATAGGTGTCACATCTAGCAACATATGCAGCTATCTCCTTCCGCATCTTGGTCCACCAATAAAGTGGCTTCAAATCATAATACATCTTATTACTACCAGGATGGATGGACAACTTGGACGAATGTGCTTCGGACAGGATCTGTTCTCTAAGCTCTCGGTCCTTAGGTACCACTAATCTATCCTTGAACCACAGCACACCTTCTTCATCTACCCTGAAATGCTTAGTTTCTTCCTCTTTCATCTTACGTTTTATGTGAGATATACCCGGATCAGTCTTTTGGAGCTCAATAATTCGGTTTCTGAGAGTACCACTGACAGTGATGTTGTACAGGACTGCTGGATGTAACAGGCGAGATCGGTAAAAATCAGTTTCAATTAAGGAATGGCAATGAGACTTACGGCTTAAAGCGTCCGCAACCACATTTGCCTTGCTTGGGTGATAGTGTACTTGAAGATTATAATCTTTAATCAACTCGAGCCATCTTCTCTGATGCATATTTAGCTCGGGTTGAGTGAAGATGTATTTGAGGCTTTTATGATCGGTGTAGATATTGCAGACATTTCCCAGCAGATAATGCCGCCATACCTTCAAAGCATGAACAACTGTGGCCAGTTCTAAGTCATGCGTTGGATAATTCACCTCATGCTTCCGAAGTTGCCGCGAGGTATATGCAATTACTCGGCCTTCCTGCATCAAAACGCCTCCCAAACCTATGCCTGAGGCATCACAATAAACATCAAATGGTTTCTCGATATTCGGTTGTGCCAAAACCGGAGCCGAGGTTAGGAGGGTTCGCAGTTGGTGAAAAGCCGCATCACACTCAGGAGTCCAGACAAACCTGGTGTCTTTTTGCAGCAACCGAGTCATGGGTTTGGCTATTTTGGAGAAATCCGGGATGAAGCGACGATAATAGCCAGCCAAACCAAGAAAACTTTGGACCTCGTGAACCGAGATAGGAGCCTTCCAGTTTAGCACTTCCTGTACCTTGGCGGGATCCACCATAATTCCTCCATCGGACAACACATGCCCAAGGAAGGGTACTTCTCGAAGCCAGAATTCGCACTTACTGAACTTTGCATATAGTTGATGTTCACGCAGTCTTGTGAGGACTATACGCAGATGTTCAGCGTGATCCTCCTCATTCACAGAATATACCAGGATGTCATCAATAAATACCACCACAAACTTGTCCAATTCAGGCATAAACACCGAATTCATCAAGTACATGAAGTGTGCGGGGGCATTTGTCAAGCTGAAAGACATAACAAGATACTCATAAAGACCGTATCTGGTAGAAAAGGCTGTCTTTGGAACATCTTCCGGGCGAATTTTAATTTGATGGTAGCCAGATCTTAGATCGATCTTGGAGAAAACTTTAGCTTTAGACAACTGATCGAACAAGATGTCGATACGCGGTAGAGGGTACTTATTTTTGACAGTGACTGCATTGAGAGGTCTATAATCTACGCACATCCGCAAGGTTTGATCCTTCTTCTTTACAAAGATAGCAGGGCATCCCCACGGAGACGAGCTAGGACGAATCAACCCTTTCTTCAAAAGTTCATTCAATTGCACCTTAAGTTCAGCTAGTTCATTTGGAGGCATCCTATAGGGTCTCCTAGAGATGGGTGCGGTGCCAGGCAACAACTCGATTTTAAACTCCACATCCCGATCCGGAGGGAGTCCTGGCAATTCATCGGGAAAAACGTCCAGAAATTCATTTACTACGGAAATTTCAGTCAACGCCTTTGCTTGCACAGCATGAATTTCCCCCGACAATTCAACCTTTCTGGGAAGTTGTACTAGAAAACCCTTTTGATCTGTAGGATCTCTGAGCATAAC
This sequence comes from Saccharum hybrid cultivar R570, assembly GCA_038087645.1. Taxonomy (NCBI): domain Eukaryota; kingdom Viridiplantae; phylum Streptophyta; class Magnoliopsida; order Poales; family Poaceae; genus Saccharum; species Saccharum hybrid cultivar. Next base: position 2,231,571 of record JAQSUU010000293.1, read on the forward strand.
TACCCGAGCGGATGTGTCAATGAGTACCCCATTCTGACTCATCCAATTCATGCCCAAGATAACATCTATGTCTAAACCAGGTAAAACCAATAGGGCAAGCGAATAACTTCGCCCTTCTATCTCAAGATTTTTAGTTGACTGTGAAAGGCTACTTCAAACTGACCACAAAGAGACTCCTCAATGAAGAGTTCCATGGTGGATCATGACTAGCCACCTCGATACCAGCGCGTGCCAAGCAGCACAGCCTTATGTCGCGCGCCATAGGAGGCCCTCGGTTTCGTCGCGGCACCGAAGGGTGCTAATCGTGACACCATCATCGAACGCAACAGAATAAGACATCAAGTTGTGATCGAAATTAACAGGTTCAAACTACATTCAGGAAACATATGGTTCAACCTTACAATCCCAAAGTCAAGTTATTACAAGGCCTCACTCCTTCACAGGGAGGGCACAAAAAGACGATCCTAACATTATAGGCACGTGATGACTACTCTAAGCATCATCCTCCGAGTCAGTGTCAAGGATCTCCCCGCCGTCCTCATCACTGACAGGCTCTAACTCCTCGTCTTCTTCTTCTTCTGGCCCTTCCTCTGGTGCTTCTGCAGGTGGGGCATCCTGTGGTCCATCAACCTCCACTTCATCATCATCCTCAGCCATGAAGATTCCCGAACCCATGTCCTCATCGGCGTTGTTGTTTCGAGGCAGCAGGGGATTAAGCTCGTTGTTCAGGCGGTGCACTTCTTCATGAAGATTATCATTGTATTCTTCAGCGTTCTCCAACTGTTGCTCGAGCTCAAACTGACGAGCTCTCAGAACATTCTCCTCGTGCCAGGCTTCATCCCTCTGTTCCATCACACGGACCAACATGCGTTGACAGTTGCGATTTGCCACTGTCAACCTCTGGACTGCAAGCGTTTCTTGATCACGATCATGAATCACTTGTTCCAGTTGTTGACGTGCTGCATTCCTAGCAGCCGTCACTTCAGCCAACTCTGCCCTCAGCCTTTCCACCTCAGTAGGCTCAGGGCGGGGCTCACGTGGAGCGAGCTGGTGACGCGGTGCCCTGCCCCCAGTGGACTTACGAGCGGTCCTCTTGGTACGTGCCATCTGTAGCAACAAGATAAGATACGACTTAAAGTGAGGATCATTTAGGGGATACGAAATTTACTTTAGTCAGGAGTACAGAAATTTTTAAGGAGGGAGTAAATGATATGTATGATATAATTAAACATGATGCATGCACGTTCCGTACGTTCTCTCACCTTAGTAGAAAACTAAAGGGCTAACGCTAAGCGGTGGCATACATACGTTCTCTCATATAAGCGAAACTATCGGTCTACTCGTTACGCTGTTAGTGTACCTGCAGAAAAACTCATTGCAGCCCAACAATTCCCAATATATGCACACAAGAAAGCAGTAAATTAAATACTTTCCATATACACATCCCCAGATGTATATACTTCAGTATCAAAGCTACCCGATAATAAGGTTCCCACAATTAAGTGCTTACGTAATTACATGGTTTAAACATGTAAGTATGCAAGTCACCAAAACTACTCTCCCCTAGATCACCGGTTGGACGATCATGCTCTCACAACTCACACTTACCAGAGCATCGAGGCACTTGATCCATACATTACCACCCAAGTGGATGGCATCCATACAATATCACGCCGTATGGACGATGAAACAAAAACAAACAAGGCCCCCAAGTTAGTCTTTAAAATAAGCCACCTAAGAGTCCTTATTTGGGCTAAGGGATGTGATCACTGGCATACCAAAAACATAATTTTTATAGTTTTTAACCCTTTTTATAAACAAATACTTTTGTTTTTAATTACCCGTAAGATGTGTTTAATGTTGAATTATACTCCGGTACCAGCTGTAACAGAACCGACCAAATTATAAGAGCACAAGTACGAAAACAAGCACCGAAGCGCTCAAATTTTCAAACTTGAGCCCATATAATCCCGGTAGTCAATCGAAATCACGAAGGATTTCAAACCAAACTGCTTACAACCAGGATCGCATCATTCAACATACACATCGTACGTTACATTTCACAAGTAGTTCCGAAATAAGTTTACACCACGGAGTAGCAAATATTACAAACCAAGTTTGAAAGTAGCGGAAGCATAACACACACACTAGTTAATTAAATACTGCCAGTCTGGATGATCGACAACCCGCAAAAGCATGAGGAAAGTACATAAAAGACGATCACGCCCTTGTGATCTAGTCATCATCACCCGCAGGGTGGAGACACGTCTTGCAGAATCCCTGATAAAGCATGTCATCTGCAACAGGAGGGAATAAACCCTGAGTACTGGAATATACTCAGCTAGACTTACCCGTCGAAAACCAGAAATAAGATGACACCAAGGATTATGCAAGGCTTACACAAGGGGCTAGCTGACATAACATTTTGCATAAAGGCATAAGTAATTGAAACTCTTATAACCTGTACAAGCAGTTATTTTTAGCATCTACTTGTCATCTATCTTAGCACCTGTACTAAACATACACTTGATTATAATCAAACAACATGATTATTATATCCATAGCAGGTATATCATTATGGCAACATTGTATCATTCCCTTAACCACCAGTTCATTTAATGAGTTCTACGTTGCCGCTGCTCAAGTCAAGTGCTCACTAACCGGGAGCAACCGTGATTCGAATCGAATTCCTATCCAGCTGGAGGGGTATTTCTAACACTCACCGTGCAGACCCCTGCCAGGGTCGCACAGGCCACTGTTTCGTATGATTCAGGAATCGCGGGTCCGAATAATGTCGCGACCCCAAGGGCGACACTCTGCCAGGTGATAGGGACTCTAACCGCCCCTTGGTCTCACGCCAATGTCCCCAAGCACATCCTTTCTCTCCTCCAAGAAGCAACCTACCATTCGATTCCCGGCCTGAACCACATTACTCGGCTTCGCGGTCGGAACAACTTATCCGGCCAACTAAGTGTTAGACTGCGTTCAACATGACTCAAGGACGTACAGCGAATCGGTCCTTAAACGACTCAGACGGGCATAGCTCCACACCCAAGACGTGAAGTGTCTTGCGGCTGTACTATCGAACTCCCGTCCGGTCTCAATTTCATTTTAAAGCATGGTTCCATCACGATAGCCATAAGCCACTCGCGACTCCTTCCTACATCTCGCGGATGACCGGAAATCACCCGACTTCTACCGTACTAAGCAGGGCTAAGTACTGACACATGCCTACACCTAATATAGGATTCAGTACGATATCTGGACAAGGATAGGTATAATGCAACAAGTGTTTTCATATAACTCCTACAACTTAATGCAGTAAACAATTAAAAGTACTCAAGATTAATTTATAAATCAGTAGGTTCAGCATGCACCGGGGCTTGCCTTTCAGAAAAGTTGAAGGCCGGTGGTCAGGGCACTCGGGTAGATCTTCTGACGGAGCTTCCCCGACGTTGGGTTCTTCTGCTAATTCCTCCGGTTGACTCAGCACCTCCTCCGGTATCGCTTGTTCGAATTCGAGGAGTGTCACCCCCTCCGGTACACCTATTGCATGAGTGCATAATAAATCCCATGAATGCATAATGAAAGATGCAATATGCTCGGAATGAAATGCATTACAACAATTTAACGCTCTATTCAAATCACTTCAAAAGAGTAGGTGCAAATTTCCTTTCCGGTAGAGAAGTACTCACCTAATCTACTTAACCTAAGATAAAGCTGCTCATCCTCAGTTAAGGCCCTAACACCTAACAATTACAAAAGTAGCATGTCTTAGGATATTACATCATATCAATCAGCAAAACACCACAGTAAGCATTCTGGACAGCAGCTACTTGTTTTTAGCACAACTGGAGATTTACAATTCCAAAAGATATGATCTAAGACAATCTGGAAAGCCTAAGAAATGCACTACCATTCATTTTCAGACCTCAACTCCAAACTCCTAAGTTCCCCATGTCAAACTTCACAAGTTCCAGAATCTGTCCTCTCAAAACAGAGAGTAGCAGATTTTGAACTGCCACTTTAAACAATAGTAACTATCAAACTACTAAGCCAAATGCTTCCAAAATTTGACACAAGCTAGTTCATCAAGTTTACTCCAACTTTGGTATTTACAAGTTTTCCAGCAACCAATTTTATCAAAGCCAAATTTAGAATTACTACTAGCTGTCCAGAAAACCTAAAATTACAAAGGTTAAATATTTATTGATGTGACAAACATTCTCTAAGACCAAACTAATACTACTACAAGTTCACAAATGTCACAAGAACACCAGAAAGTAAGGTGTGCCCACCTAGAATATTTATTTAAACTCATTTCTTAATTTACTTAAGTAATTAAGTGAAATTTCAAACATATATGTAAACTGCTCCTAAAATTCTACAAAAATTACAGGGGACTCTCTGACCCAAAAAGAGACCACAGTAAAAATTTGAACAAGTTTTATTCAAAGAAACTCTCTGAACAAAATTCACAAGCCCAAAAGGCTGATTTTTGTATAAATAACAAAGCATAGTAAATGTGTCAAACAACAGATTTCTTAATTTTCTTGGACACTCTAGGGTACCAAGACATTCGCCAAAAATTTATATGAACATTGCACATGTAGAAAAATTACAAACATTCATTTAAGTATTTCCTAGAATAACAAGATAGCATTATAACTTGGAAATTACTTAAGCACTGATGCCCAAATTTTTACCAGAGCTAGGTCTAGCATAGAGTAACCTACCCACAAAATTTCATGATTTATGGAACAATACAGCTCAAGTTATAAATTTAACAAATTTGCATGCATTCCAAAACACATTTAAAGGATCTATTAAATTCTTACAGAATTTAAACATCTCATGCCAGATCCATATTTTTCTAAAATACTACACATCATGTAGACCCCAACAAAATTTATCTCATGATTTTTGGATCATTAAAACCCTAGATCTATATTTTTCCAACTTGTACAAAAATCAGTGACAAAATAATAAAAATGAATTTCATTTCGGATGAACTGGGCCGGCCCGGAAAACTCGGCCCACACGCTCGCACGCGCGCGGCCCGCTCAGCGCTCCCGCCCGCGCGTGACACTGATGGGCGGGCCCCCGCGGTCAGTGACCGGAGGCAGGGGAGGCGGAGACCCGCGAGCTCCGACGAGCTCGAGCTCGCCGGAGAAGAGCTCGCTCGGCCAACCGAACACCGCCTCGTGTTCTCCGTCACCCGGTGCGTCGATTGGTGCTCGTGGAATGGATGGGGATGGGGTGGAAGGGGCTTGTCACCGCGAGCGGCGGCCGGTGATGTCCGGTGGCGGCGCACCGTCGCCGGTGAGGATGTACGGTGCGGTCTAGGCTCGGTACGAGCTTCACCGAAGCTAGGCAAATCCATTTTGATAGGAAGGGAGGATGGAGAGAGACCCGAAGCACCCTGACCACGGTGAGGTCCCATGGCGGGCTCCGGCGACCTCTCGGAGACGGGGAAGAAAGCAATGCGGCTCACCTCGAGTCAAATCGCGGGCTTCGGTGGGTCAAGGGGATGGAGGGTGGTGAGGCGAAGGGAGTGGCGAGGTCTGGTGGCCGGTGATGCGGTGTGGCTCGCGCTTGAGCTCGCCGGAGAAGAGCGGCAATGGCGGCTCGGTTTCGATGTTTCTTGGCAACTGGATGAGAGGGGGCGGAGGAATGGAAGCCGGCTCGCGCGTCGTGGCGTCTTGAAGGCGTCGCGGCCTGACTGGTGGGGCCAGGGCCGGCGTACGGGCGCCACCGCGCCTCCACGCGTCGACGACGGCCTGCGGCCGGTCGGCCACTCCCTGACTGATGAAACTGAATCGGCTGAATGGTGACATCGATGACCGACGGACAGAGCGACTTCCACGATGATTATCTCCCAAACTGGTCCAAATTAGTCGAAGATGATTACACCAATTTTGTAGAGCTACATGAGGTCTACAAGTTTGTCAATTGGAGTTTGGGCTGGTTCGGCCTAGATTTGAAACTACGGAGCTCCAAAGTGGTGCCCCTTGAAACTGAAATGCAGTTTCAGAGATAACGCCGACTGAAACCCTAACTTCTTGACACTATATCTCCTAAACTATTGAGAACCAGGTGATGGTGATATTGACAATGTTGTAGAGCTATGTGTGGACAACAACTTTGTCAATTGGCTCAAAGACTGGTTTGGCCTGGTTTGCAAACTAAAAGCTCCTAAAGTAGGCATCAGTAAAACTGTAGGGTCAGATTCCAGACTTAGAAAAATTCTAAGTCTTGGAGCTACCTCTCTAACTGACTTGTGGGCCACTTTTGAGCATGTTATGGTCAATTTCATGAGATGGTCATATTGAGACTTTTGTTCCCCATGAATTTCTTTACAACTTTGCTTAAGGGTGCTCTTCCATGCAAGGTCTCTAAATTAGACTTTTTAATTGGTCAAACTAGAGCCTTCTAGGGTCAAATGGTGGTCAAACTTCTCTTGGAGGGCAAATTTGTAATTTTGGTCAACATGAACCTTGTTGCAAATGTTACCCTAAGTATAACTAAGGTGTTGTAGGTCATGATTGGCTACCTTACCTTTTTGTTACACCAACTATCAAATACTTCATGAAATAAATCAAACAACCCTAGAATAATCACATGTGTTGCATCACATAAAATAACAAACATGAATGATGCATGCTTATGCTTATGCCATGCAAATGCAATGCAATTAAGGACTAAACACTTGAAGTGTTACAGGGTTGTTCTCTAGCTCAAAGTATGTCTCTAGGTCTCAAAATGTGCAAGAGTTGCCCTCAAACCCCTGCCAACATCTATTTATAATGAAGGGGTATGCAGCTAGCCGTTACGGACGACACAGTTCAAAATCGGGATGACCGGATGCTCCAATCAGGGTGACCGGATGCGTCCGATCACTACAGGACAAGCGTGAATAGTGTGCGTCAGAAGTTACCATTGCTATGACTGGACGCGCTCTAGCGTATGATCGGACGCGCTGGTCAACTGACCGGACGCGCCGATCGCTCAGCACCGCGAGCCCGCGAAGCAACGACCGGACGCACCCTAGCGAATGACCGGACGCGACAGTGCCAACGTTCGGTTTGAGTCCAGTAAGCTCCCTCAATGACCAGACGCGTCCGATCGTACATGACCGGACGCGCTTCGCGTCCGATCATCACATCGTTGCTCTCTGCCCTTCTGGACGCCTGACCGGACGTGCCGGTCCCGTGAAGGACCGGACGCGCCGGTCGCGCGCTGTGCTTTTGCGCACCGGTGAACTGACCGGACGCGCTGGTTAGGCTAGACCAGCGTTCGGTCATCAACCCTAGGCGCGCTGACCGGATTGAACTGACCGGACGCGCTGGTCAAGCCGTGACCGCGTCCGGTGCAGCGTCCGGTCACCACAGTGACCTCCGTTCGCCTCCGTTTCTTTTCCGACTTCCGGCGCAGTAGAAAATAGGCGTTTCACTTCTCCAAAAAGCGTCGAATCCTGCCTCGCAAGCTTGGCGGGAGGGAGAGAAGAACCAAAACCCTTCTCTACCGCTCAAACTCCACCGCCTTCACAAACGTGCTAACACCACCATGTGTAAATCACCATGTGCATGTGTGTTAGCATTTCACAAACATTTCTCAAGGCGTTATGTTAGCTCTTTACTAGATCCTAATGCATATGCTCAAGACAATGATCTAGTGGCACTTGATTCCCGAGCTAACCATGATTGCCCCTCTTGATAGTAGGCTATGTATCCTAAACCCGGTCAATCACTTCTCTACTCATCTTAGACCGGCAAAAGGAAAAACCCCTATGGTTATACCGTTGTCTTGCGCTCTTAGATCCTTCTCTTCCACTCGATCATCATGTCCTTCATTTTATGTGCATCTCCACCATGATCATCATTTCATGTCCATGCACCATCTCTTTGTGATCTTGTGGCCACCACTCCTTGCCTCATACACTTTCATCACATGTGTTGCTTATGCCTAACTCAAAACACTTAACACATGGCATTAGCAACTTGGTGTCATTAATTACCAAAACCAAACTTGGGCTTTCAGTTGTCTATTTGAGTTGTGCAGGAGTTATTAAGAAGAGATGACAAGTAAGTAGATGTTCTATCCACTAGTGGAGCACTGTCTCAACAATCATCATTAATTGATGCTCCACTAGAGAAAGTACATCTTCATTGCCAGTCTGCTACAGTGTAAGATTGAACGACTATGTCAACATCTAGCTTGGGGGAGAGCACCCCCATGTATCTAGCTAAGTATTTTCTTCCCTTAGCTTTACTTTATTCCTTACAAGTTTTCTTAATTTGTAATAATAAGGGTCTAAAATAACTAAAGAAAAATAAAGAGGGTGTGTCTAGTTTACTTATTTTTGTTCTTAAAAAAGTTGTTAATAAAAGAGGACTCCCTAAGTAATCTCTTGCATAGAAATGATGAATAGTTGTTCTGCCGTAATTCCTTTCAAGTACCTAGTTTTGAACCTCGAACTCTCTTAGGTTTTGGACACAACTGTTTTGATCTAAGATTTGGTCTGAACATAAAACTTGTGTGTAGCAAATGCTTGATCTAAGTCTAGGTAGTTGGCGGATATGATATGGGAAGGTTTGAGCTGATGTTTATCTTGTTCCTAGAGATACTAGAGTTCTGGAGATTTTATCTTTTGAGAACATAAAAATGCTGCATGATGAGTTCCTGTATGACGAGAGCTTGAATTCCTACCATAGCCATATATACATGCTTGTTAGACTAGGAAAACTTCCACTCATCTTTACTGATTGTAAGCATTGAGTGTGGTCAAGCTGTGTCGACCCTTAGGGATTGGTCATGCGGTTAAAATCAAGATCACACACACTCCACCCATATATGCTACTTCTACCCTAGAAGTACGCATCCATATACTTTCCATTTTAGACACATCCCAAAATTGTTCTACTCCTACATTGGGAGTGAGCATAAAAAAATTCCCTTCATCCATTGCTAGCCCCTTTTGTTCGCAATAAAGCTCCAAGTATCCCTTTTACTACTATCCCTATCCATATATCCAAAAAGAGGCCTGGGTGCTCTGAAAAAAAAGAGAAAGAAAAAAAGAAGAAGAAAAGAAGAAAAAAGAGAGGAAAAAGAAAAATAAAAGAAACAGGACAAATGTCCCAACATAAAGAGATTTTGAGCAGCCCAAGTTCTTCCCAAAATTCTTCAAAGATCAAGAGAGGTGTATATTTCTTCAAAGGAGCAAAAGTAAAATTAGGTATTCACTATTATCATCCCTTTACCCCTTCATTTCTACATACATCTATCATCATCACCATTTGCCACTATCACCATATATCCACTCAAACCATATACGTAGGTCCACACACATGCACATCTTGATTTGACTGTATGGCTGGACTCATTCCTCTGGATCCATAGTTTGACTGTGTAATAGATGTTTGCAAGTATGTATTAGCTGTCTCCCCACCTATGAGCTCCACATAAGCCTGTTAATTATAGGATGAGAGAGAGAAGGCATACACCATTAATGCCTTGGTAAGGATCCACAAATACCACAAGTGAGGGACTTTAGAGGGTCATACAAAGGAATTTCTGAGTTTTATTTGAAAATCTTGCAAAACTACGGAATAATAGTTGATCAAAGAGCTTGAAACATGGCGCTTGACTTAACCGTTTTGTCTTTCAACTACTCAAGACCCAAGTGATGACTACAAGCCCCATTGTGGAAGGTAATATGGGTAAGTTTGAAAGTTAGAATAGTTCACTCTAATCCGGAGGAAAGTTATTGTTTGAACACAAGTGTGCTTTTGAGGCGTGAAAGCATTGTAGCAACTCCTAATCCATCACTGAGTTTATCTTTGCTCAAGGATGAGCAAAGGGTAAGCTTGGTGGAGTTTGTTGACGGTAGATAACTCTTATTTTTAACCATCAACGAAACATGAAAAAGGGCCTAAACATAATTACCACTTAGATATAGAGGGTTTACAGATAGAATTCCATGAGTTTTGGTGAATGTCTGTTTCTATAGGGTGTCAGCTAAAAAGAACCAAGGAAGGCCCACATGTCAGGTTTACATATAGAAAAAATGGGTACGAATAACTTTTCTAGAATCTAGAAGGTACGAGAAGACTCTGGAAACAAACTGGAGGCAAAACGGGCCCGGAAGCCGGGCAACCGCCCAAGGGGTAGGGGCGGGCGCCTGGGCTACAGAGCCAATCAGGAGCGATCTTGTGGATCCTGCCTCCACTGCCTTTGAGGATTAATAAAAAGTCATTGATCAAGGTCGATTTGATCTGACGGCTGTGGTGCTTCCTAGAGGGCTATATAAGAAAGGCCCCTGGCCCCTAGAGGAGGCATCCCTAAAACCCTAATTCATTTTCTCCAGTTGGGATCAGTTGAGAGGGGTCAATTGAATGGATCTCCTCTCCATAGCTAGCCATCAACAGAAGAGTAGTCCTCATTAGGATCTAGTCTTAGCAAAATAGAGAGATAGAGAGCGAGCGAAGAGTTTGAGGTGGTGTCGGCATGTCAGTGCTCCCTCTCCAGCTTGTACTTCGACGGATTCAGACTTCTCTGAGTCTGCATCTAGGATACTTTTGGTAATTGATCTTTATTCAAGTATTTATCTTACTCTTTTGTTCATTGGTTCACAGTTCTTATGGTTGCTCTAGTTCTTGTTAGCGCTCTAAATTACAGTAGTAATTGTTAGCATAAGTGTGGTGCTTAGGCTGTCGGTTACCTGTGTTTGTGCCCTATTCTCTGGTTGTGTGGTAGTTATGGGAGGTGACAGCACCATCCACACCAAATTGAGTAGGTTGTTAAATTAGTAGGACCATAGTCATGTCTGTAGAGTTATCCTTAGTGGTACTTCCCCGTCTAGCGGCGTCCCAAAGTGAACATTAGAAGGACATTTGAATCATAACCTTGCCTTGCATATGATCATTACCATAGGAATCCTCTCTACCCATCATATCTTAAACTTTGATTGCTACCCTTGGATAAACTAGTTGTTTGGTGATCCACACACGTTTCCCTATGGATACAATATTTAAAACCCTCTGGGTGAAAGCTACAACGGTATCCGTGCGCTTGTGGATTTATCTGTGTGCATTAAAAATACCAACACTAGGACAAGTCTATAACCAAGGATCTCTATCTCTAAAATATAATTTGATGAACTCTCCGCCAATTTTGACAGACTCTCCATTGAATATAAGGTGCTCTACTTAAGTGTAGAAAGACAGGGCTTAGTATCGATGGACCCTCCGCCAAATAACTGATAGTGAACATTTCTAACAACTCAAAATCCAAATCTTCATCTAGGATACTTGCTTGTGTAAACCATTATTGACGGTCACTAACGATGAAATTCGCCCGTCAATAAGCTCATAAAAAGAAGAACTAGCAAACTTAAGTCACATATGCATTTACTATTAACCAAGTTCCACAAGTATTTGGAGTATATCACTTTTCAGGTCACAAACACAAATACATGGAATAAACCATCAAAAGGCATTTTCCAATGTTAATTCACTCAAAGAATGAAGAAGGCGCCAAGCATCGCAACACCAATGGGGCAAGGCACCATGCAATAGTGTTCCAAGCCCAACCAGAGACCACCTCGCAAAGGCGGTGGCCATTTGGGCCAACTAGTGGGGCGGCCGGCCGAGGGGGTGGCTGCCCCCTATCACCACCATATGCCCTAGTCTTTCTCTGGTGGTGGCATGGAGGCATGCAACGTCGGTTCCCCTAGTGCTTCATGCCAAAAATAGGGACGAGCACCGCCTTTGATTTAGTATAAAAAGGGGCTCCATTCCCTCTAGAGGAGAAAAAACCCAATTCAATTCACAAGGAGAGAAGAGTAGACTTTTACTTTTTCAGTAGTTGTGATTGAAATAAGAGGGGTGAGTGAGTGAGGAGAGAGTTGGAGAAGAGTCGGAGTACTAGCAACTTCCCTTAGTGTGCTAGCTACACTAAGTCAAAGTGCTAGAGCCAGGAGCTTCTCCACCTGTACCTCTACAAGTTTCTTACTATTTGGAGTAAGAGACTTGTTGTTTAACTTTGGTTATTTATCTTAAAAAGTTACCTTTGCACTATTATAGACCTATGGGTTCATCGTCTATCCTTGCGGCGGATACTCTAGTAGAAGGGCCCTGATAAAGACGGATAACCCTTGCTAGCACGCTAGAGTATTAGTGGATAGCATAGACGTGGTGTCTAGGCTAGAAGCTATCTTTGTTTGCCTCTTTCCCTATAGATTGAGGGGTAGGCAGCAGGTGGTGACAGCCCTATCCATCCCTTGTAATCCCCCATGTTCGGGCTCGGGTAGAGCAGAGGCCGGCATCGCTTGGCAGACCAAGTGCAATCCGGTGCTTGAAGCAAGTCTATAGTAACAAAGCTACCTCCATTAAGATATCTGTCCTTGGAAAAACCTCGCTACCTCGTTTGTTTCTCCCTTGTGGTCATAGGTTAACTAATTGAAGAGTCTAGCACAACCGTTCCTTTGGGAAATTAGGATACCCTGAATACTTCTGGGTGAAGCTCTACAATGGTGTATCCGTGTGCTTGCAGATTCCTCTACTTACGCTAAGAAACACCAACAAGCATTTCTAGCACCGTTGCCGGGGAACGATTGTCATTTCTAGTCTCCAAACCTAGTTTCCTATGTTTTATCTAAAAGAAAAAAATCATTTATAAAATATAAATACATTCTTCATGGAGCATCAATCAATTCACCAACTTTCTGCTCCCAAGGGTGAGTTCTTAGAACCACCACAATCTTCAAAGCTAATCATAGCTTTAGGTTATGAACTCCACCCTGGTTTTATAGCTATGGTTTGGGAACATACCTTCTCAGGGTATGATTATGAAAACCCCTATCATCACCTTAGGGAATTTGAGCAGCTCTGTGCATGCCTAACAATCGCAGGCATGTCACATGAAACAATTCGGTGGAAGTTGTTTCCCTTCTCGCTTGATGAGAGGGCAAAACAATGGTACACCCACAACGTAGGGAAGGTAGCTGGAGATTGGGAAGAACTAAGGCACAAATTTTGTCTTGCGTTCTTCCCTATATTCTGAATTGCTGCCCTACGACAAGAGATCCTCAATTTCTAGCAAGAGGAGAAGGAAACCATAGGCGCAGCTTGGGACCGATTTTTAACTTTATCTCATTCAGGTCCCAACTTGTCTATACCCAACCATGTGTTGTTACAACACTTTTGACTAGGACTTAGCAAGGAATCTACCCTTCAACTAGATATCACAGTCGGAGGTTCCTTTACACATAAAACTACGGATGAAGGAGAAGCCATCCTAGATCAAATCTTAGAAAACACTCCTCTGCTATAACCCATTCAAGTAGAGCCATTGCTTCGACACGAAGAAGCCTCCTCGGCTGAAGTTGAGCTTTCACTTCCTAAAGAAGAACTATTACCCGAACCTAAAGACCCAAAAGAAGATCCTGAGCCCATAGATCTTCCACCTTTCGATGATGACCTGTTTGAAGACTTTGGAAACACCTTGAATTATCTATGCCAAAAGAAGCCCCCAACTCCTAATCCTCCATCTGACCTACTAGATAAAGAGTTCCTCAGAAAATATGTTAAAGAGTTGAGTGCCATCCTAAGCACTAAATGGTTGGAAGAGACAGAGCAATCAATGGAGGAAATTGTAATACTTACCCCTCCTTCAACCATTCAATGCAAAATTCGAGGAAAATGGGTAGACGTGCTGTACAATCCAATGGTTGGATCAAACCTTATGTCTGCATCTTTTGCATCTGACTTTTTAGATGAAAAACCCCATGTCTTAACCATAGTCTCTCAGGATTAGTCCATGGACTAGCCTGAAGGCGCTTGGAATTCTCCATGACATAAGTTTACACATGAAAGATGCTAACCTATCACTCGATTTTCATGTTTTTGAAGTCCCTGATTTTGACATCATGATAGGTCATCCCCTAGAAAAACTCTTTGTGGGAATTCCCCTTTCAGGTAAAATGGACTTGAATGTTAGGGAGAAACATGGTCACAATACCCATCACTCTAACCAAAAACTCAGTGACAGAACCTCTTCCCCCGCTCATGGAAGTCATGTCGGTTGCACATTTTGAGTCCCCTGAGTCGTCTTTAGAAAAAGATACTCAAGTCTTTATAGAAGAAGAAGACGGCTTGGGAGAGACCATTCCCACAGAGGAAGTACCGACATGGCCTCTAGTTGAACTTAAACCCTTGCCCTCTGGCATGCCCGAAGTGGCATGGAGGCATGCAACGTCGGTTCCCCTAGTGCTTCGCACCAAAAATAGGGAGGAGCACCGCCTTTGATTTAGTATAAAAAGGGGCTCCCTTCCCTCTAGAGGAGAAAAAACCCAATTCAATTCACAAGTAGAGAAGAGTAGACTTTTACTTTTTTAGTAGTTGTGATTGAAATAAGAAAGGTGAGTGAGTGAGGAGAGAGTTGGAGAAGAGCTGGAGTACTAGCAACTTCCCTTAGTGTGCTAGCTACACTAAGTCGAAGTGCTGGAGCCGGGAGCTTCTCCACCTGTACCTCTACAAGCTTCTTACTGTTTGTAGTAAGAGACTTGTTGTTTAACTTTGTTTATTTATCTTAAAAAGTTACCTTTGCACTATTATAGACCTGTGGGTTCGTCGTCCATCCTTGCGGCGCGTACTCTAGTAGAAGGGCCCTGATAAAGATGGATAACCCTTGCTAGCGCGCTAGAGTATTAGTGGATAGCGTAGACGTGGTGTCTAGTTTAGAAGCTATCTTTGTTTGCCTCTTTCCCTATGGATTGAGGGGTAGGCGGCAGGTGGTGATAGCCCTGTCTGTTCCTTGTAATCCCCCACGTTCGGGCTTGTGGTAGTGCAGAGGCCGACATCGCTTGGCAGACCAAGTGCAATCCGGTGCCTGAAGCAAGTCTATAGTAACAAAGCTACCTCCATTAAGATATCTATCCTTGGAAAAACCTCGCTACCTCATTCATTTCTCCCTTGTGGTCATAGGTTAACTAAGTGAAGAGTCTAGCACAACCATTCCTTTGGGAAATTATGATACCCTGAATACTTCCGGGTGAAGTGCTACAATGGTGTATCCGTGCGCATGCGGATTCCTCTGCTTACGCTAAGAAACACCAACAACCATCACTAGGGTATGTTTCTAGTGTCCTATGGAGCATATCTAGCTAGTCAGTTCTAGCTACATTATGTGCAAACTAAACCTAGGTCACAACTGAATATTTTCAAGATTTTGGCTCATGAGGGTGAAAACTAGGGTTTGGCTTTGATCCAGTCCATACCAAGGGCTACAAAAGGAAGAAGAGAAGCTCTCCAAGATGTTGGAGAAGCTGGATCTCCTCCTTGATGACTCAAAATCTTCTTGCTCCTTGCTTTCTCCTCCTCTTAGCTCCTTGTGGTGAGGGTGAGAGGGCTCCTCCCTCTTTCTACCCTTACCTCTTGGGGATGGGAGCTTCTAGGTGATCTCCATGTCCTCCATCAACGCTACTACTCTAGATCCCCCTCCTTTTCTTCTCCTTCCCCTTTCTTCTCCTTGCTTGTGTCTGAGAGAGAGTGTAGAGAGAGAGTGATGAACTAGAGAGAGTGTGGGAGAGTGAAAGTGAGTGGTTAGGCTTCTGGTTTGGTGCACCATGAAATGGACAACTAGTATGAAAGTGGGACCATAGTGATTTCTAAAGTGATACCTCATAATATCTGCATGGGAGGTCTGGCAGACCGTTCATGGGTTTCGATGGACTCTCTAGTGAGTGTCAAAGTTAACTGATAGAGACTGAATTTTGTCATGTCATGTAGATGAACTGACGGACTGTCCAACAGTGTTGGTGGACTCTCTGTCAAAAAAAACAAGGAGCAGTCTGAATGCAAATTTTAGCATAGTTTGGTTCCTTAGATGTGAATTTTAAATGCAGTGCTAAACATGATGCTTATGATCACAAACATGTCAAGACTGGGTTGTGACAGTTTCTGCACCTTTGGACGACATCCCTCCTCATCCATCAAAGCTAGTTTTTTGGTGGGTTTCTGTAGGTTGGGTTTACTGCATTGTTGGTATTTGTTAAAGCAAACAGATAAATTCATAAGTGCACAGATACCACTGTGGATTTCACCCGAGAGTATTCCTAGGTATCGATTTCCATGAGGAACTGAATCGTACTAGAAAGGATCAAGGTCGTCTAAGGATAAAGTATTTTTGTGGGTAGAGCGGGGTTTTCTAAGGTTTTCCCAAGACAAACTAGATAACCAAGTGACGAGATCCTAACATATGTGTATGTTAAGCCTCGAGATCAATGGTTTCTGACCGAAGGGACCCCCCGACTGACCCCTCTAGGATCACCCAGGGGCTCGGGGGCTATACCCATCAGGTACGCTCACACGCAACCTCCAACTAAGAAACCTAGTCGAGCCTAGGCATGGCGCAGCCCCCACACAGGGCTCGAGGGCTTGCTTGGGCTTTAGACTCCTAATCACTAACATGCCTGAGCTCGGGCCTTAGCTCTTGCTCAGCTTGCGATGCTAGCCAAGGCCTGGGCACAAGAAGACAAGCCCCAAACCATCGAGGCTTGGGGGCTCTAAGATGTCGTGCCCTGGGCGTGGCCCTGCCGTCCACTTCCGTGATAGGGTCATGCATAGGGCATGACATAAGAAGACATGCTTCCCATGGTCTCAGGGCCTGGATGGCTCCTAGGCCCGCACATCAGACCCTGGTGCTGACCTCCTTTGCCACCAAGAAGACTTCAAAAGGTCCACATAGGGGAGGTCGGTCCAAGCATACACTGCCTGACACGTAGAGTTTTAGAATAGAGCAGCCGGACGACGCCCAAGGCTTCTTCGGCTCTATGACAACACCACGGTCCACAGAGCACTGCTGCAAGACTCTACTACACTCCGGTGCATGTAGACCTAGACTCATCTCCCAAATCACCATGTACCCAACCTATCTCATTATATAAGGGATAATGTCAGACCAAGAGGGGGAGAGAGGATCCAAGATAGATCATTCCATTCCATTCCGTCTGCTCCTACCCAGCACAGAGGGCAGGGGAACCCAGAAATAGGAGCACAATTGGCATTTCTTAGCGTCACTTAAGCTAGGTTGTCATCCCTAGCATGGCACTAGAAATGTGGTATTAAATAAATACAGATGCTCCTCTAGAAATAAATATGAAATCCACAAGCGCACAGATAATACCGATGTAGCATTTTAACCAAGAGTAAACCAGGTATCGTTATTTATATTTTTACCCATGGGAAGGGATAGCTAAGGATATGAGCAATGAGCATCACTGCATGTGATAATGGAGAGTATAACCATGTCTTTGTCTATCTCTCATACAGGGTAAGTGTCACATGAAATATATATAATGAATGAGTAGTAAATGATAAATGATAAGCACATCTCAATAGATTACTCTATGTCTATATCACTAGCATGGAACTAGGATGAACTACAAGAATAAATCCTAAGTTATTCCAACAATAAGCCATAGCATACAATGATTAGTGGAATTACACTTGGCAATCATGGCAAGACAAGGTTATATCTACGCATAGAGGTATTATGAAGGAAGATGAAGAACATAGCAATCACTTCCTTGTAATAGTTGTGTTCTACTAGTCCTATACTCGGGAGGAGGACTACAAAGGACTCAATAGGACTGTCACTCCCGTGATCTACCTCATGATTTGGAATATAGGATGCAATCGTAGGAAAATATGGTATAGGCACCACGCCTACACAATATTTACCACTCACCCATGATATCAATGAGCAAGCGCTCTATGATCCTATACTTGAATATAATTCTAATCCAACTAAGCCAAGCATATAACCAAAGTAGACTAAGAACATTATAATTAATAATATAAGCAAATAGAGCAAAGTCATATCCAATATAATAGAATAGAGCAAAGTCATATTCATAGTAGCAGATGAACAATATGAATAACACATGAAATATAGAAGTAGGAGAGAATTACCAAGAACTCTCTTGATAGATCCAGAAACCAAGCGAAGCTTGACTCCTTCTAGTTCTAATCCTATGTAGCTATGTTATGACTATGGAGATCTAATTGAGATGGTGGCTCTAGGGCTTGATCAGGGGCTTCTCTCTTGATGAATAATGAATTGAATGAGAATTAGGATTTCTCCCAGGGCCAGGGGCCTTGCTTATATAGCCTCCTCAAATGCACCATGGCCCTCAGATCAAGCTGACCTTGATACACGATGTAGATTTATCCTCGAAGGCGGTGGGGGCAGGATCTGCGAGACTTGACCTGTTTGGTCCACGTAGGTGGGTGGGCACCCACATGGACAGGGCGGGTGCCCTGCCTACGTGGCCAACCGGTCTCTAGTCTGGTCTAGTGTCTTCTAGAGTCTTCTAGAGTATTCTTGTGTGTGAGGTCTTTCTCTCTATGTAAATCTTACATGTGGGCCTTCTTTGGTCATTTCCTAATAACCCTCTATAGAAATAGATATTCATGAAAACTCATGGAATTTTGTCAGTGTAACCCCTATAGCTAGATAATATTTATATTTAGGTCCTTTTCATGCTATGTTGATGGTTAAAAATGACACTTATCTACCATCAACAACTCCCCCAAGCTTACCTTTTGCTCATCCCTGAGCAGAGATAAACTCAGTGATGGATCAGGAGTTGCTACAATGCTTTCACGCCTCAAAAGTACACATGCATTCAAACAAGATCTCTCCTCTGGATTAGAATGAATTATTCTAATTATAGACTTACTCATATTTCCTTCTACCATGGGGCTTATGGCTGTCACTTGTGTCTTGAGCAGTTGAAAGACAGAACGGTCAAGTCAAGCGCCATGTTTCAAGCTCTTCGATCTACTATTATTCCAGAGTTTTTGCAAGATTTTCAAATAAAACTCAGAGATTCCTATGTATGATCCTCTTAAGTCTCTCCTTTGTGGTATTTCTGGATTCTCACCAAGGCATTAATGGTATATGCCTTCTCTCTTCTCTCAAGATATGTGGTATTTTTGGTATTTAGGCATAGTGACATTATGCCTTCTCTCTCTCACCCTACATCTAATAAGCTTATATGGAGTTCATAGGTGGGGAGACAAAGAAAACATACTTGCAAACATTTATTGCACAGTCAAACCATGGATCCAGAGAAACAAGTCATATAGTCAAATCAAGATATGCATGTGTATGGGATATATGGTATGTAGTGGATAAGTGGTAGAAAGAATAGTAATGATGGTAAGGGGTGAAGGAATGGTAATGGTGGATACCTAACTCTACTAAGACTCCTTTGAATGGAATTCATACCTCTCTTGAACCTTGAAAACTTTGAAGGAGGACTTGGGCTACTCATATATATATTTTTTTCAAATGGGAGTATAAATATTTTTCTTTACCCTCTTCTCTTTCTTTCCCCTTCTCTTTTCTTAATAGAATAAACAGCACCCAAGCCTCTTTTAAAACAAATAAATTAAAAAGAGGTAGCAACAGAAATATTTGGAGCTTTATAGGCTAGCAAGAAAATGGAAGGGATAAATACGATGGAATATCTTTTTGGGTAGCTTACTCCCAGCATAGGAGTAGAACTAGTTTTGGGTGGATCTAAGTGGAATGTATGAATGCGTACTTCAAGGATAGAAGTGGCATGAATGAGTGAAAAATGTAGATGCGTACTTCTAGGTTAGAAGCAGCACATATGTTGGTGGAGTGTATGTGGATCTTGATTTTAACCGCATGACCAGCTCCTAAGGGTCTACACAGCTCGACCACGCTCAATGCTCACAAGCAGTAACAAAATGAGTGTAGAGGTTTTTCCTAATCTAGAAAGCATGTATCTAGCTGTGGTAGGAATTTAAACTCTCGTCATATAGGAACTCATCATGCAGCAATTTTAATTTTTTTTCAAAAGATAAGTTCTCTAGAATTCTAGTATCTTTAGGAACAAGATAAATAGCAGCTCAAAACCTTCCCATATTATATCCGTCAACTACCTTGACTTAGATCAAGCATTCGCTACCCACAAGTTCAGGTTTAGAGCAAATCTTAAATCAAAACCATTGTATCCAAAACTCAAAAGAGTTCGAGGCAAGAGTTTATTCTATGCAAGAGTTTATTCTAGGGATTTATTTTAGCAAGGTAAAACTCTCCTACATTTTATTTAGTGTTGGTATTTATTAACATGAACAGAAAAGATCCACAAGCGCACGGATACCGTTGTAGCTTTCACCCGGAGGGTTTTAAATATCGTATCCATAGGGAAACGTGTGAGTCAACTACATGTTCTAACTTAACCAGAAAAGGTGAATGAGTTGGAAATATAAATAAGGTGGGAACAACTAAAGTGAAAACAAGACTAAAATGTAGGAGAGGATCAATCTAGTGTGGGGTCGATAGTAGGAGTATAGAGAGGATAACTCGATCAGGGTTTCTACTTCTAACTTGGGCAGTCCACGTCTTCTACTATTCAACTAGGGAATTACTATGTAAGACCGCAAATAGAGTATGAATCTACCACATAATTATATATCCTGCTAGGCCTATAGAAGGGAGGTGGACTACAGAGGACTCAACGAAGCAGTCACCTTCGCGATCTACCACCGATCCAGAATATAGGGTGCATCTACGAGTAACCCTAGTCTAAGCACCACACTTACACTATGAATTATATTCTAACATAGTCGACTAGATTAAAGCGCTCAAAAGGGACTCGCAAACCAGAAGAATAATATAAACATGAATCTTACTTGAATCAGAAGTTGATTGCTAGAGCCTGAGCCATCTCAGGAGCAAGCCCACATAGAGCCTGATCCCGCCGAGGTACAAGTTGTTGAAAAGGCACTGACAGGCCAGCACCTCCTCTAAACTCCTCCTTTGCTCTCCATCTCTCTACTATCTAGAAGTCTAGATCTATTCTAAATTAGGAGTTGAGAGGACATCCATTCGAGGGACACCTCTCTTCCCTAAACCCTAGCTTTTCTCTTGAAGGTAATTATGATGATGGAGATGCCTAAGGGGGGTCTGCCCCTGCTTATATAGCCCGGTGGGGTGAACCATAGCCCTTGGATCAAACCGAATTGAAACAATGGTTGAGATGTGTCGTAGAGGTCGGTTGGAGGCCGTCGGACGAAGCGTGCTGATAGGTGGGCCCAGAGTAGGCCGATCGCCATTACATGTGGGGCTGGCTGGCCTAGCTTAATGCTAGTGCACCACTCTTTTGGTGGGCCAATAGATCTCTTCGTTAGCTTTCGATAAAGTCCTAGATCACTGAAAACAAAGTCTGGATGAGGGAGATATGCCCAAATTACTCCGGACTGCTCTAGAAGCCCATTTGCAATCTTCCAGAAGGCGTAACTTTGTCATCTAGAATCCAATTTGGGTGAACCAAAACTCTATTTCATGTGTCTCAATGAGCTCTTCGCAATGGTGTACTCCAATTCATCACTTGATATACTTCTATTTAGTGATTCTGGTCCTTTTCTAGTTTAACCCTGTAAAACATAGATTCACCAAAACTCATGGAACTCGTTAGTTTCAAACACTACAATTATGCTTTGTGGTTCATATAATGTCATATCAAGCAATAGTTGATGGATAAAAATGAGCATTAGTGACTGTCAACATTTAGCAAACTTAATATCTCACAGAAAAACATATATATATATATATGTATATTTATAGAAAAGGGAAATATTTATTTGGTTCCTAAAGGTTATGCATATTTTTATGTGTTTTATACTTAAAACAAAGCATAAATATATAAATAGATAAATAAATAGGTAAGAAAATACTTAGTTGGGTACACGGGGGATGCTCTGCCCCAAGCTGGATGTTGACGTAGTCTTGATTGATGCAGCAGACAGACAGTAGAGGTGTACTTCCTCTCTCGGAGTGTTTATGATGACTATTGAGACAGCACTCTGACAGAGGATAGATCAGCCTCCTGTCTGTTAGCTCCCTTCGATCTTTCAAATTCTATGAAGCTCAAATAGATAACAAAGCTTGTAGAACTGATTAAGTGTTAGTCATAAATCTCTAAGCCTTAAGCATATTGAACCCCCTTTAATATATTTGTTTATTTAGCAAGATCTTTCTATTAACAAATATTTTTGTATTTTTATATTATACCATACAAAAAACTATAAATATGATATATGCATATTTATTTTATATTTATTGCACCACAGCAAATATTCCTATGGGTGTTATGCCACATATTTATTTGCATGGGGCTTAGCATTTCTATGAATGCAATGCATGACATTTTTATTTTATTTTCTATGACAGCATTAAAGTAAACATGCAGCTAACTATGCATTTTAAGGGAAAGGTAAATATGCTGATTAAAAACTTTATGTAGTGCTAAAAAGGAAATTATTGATAACTATCAAGTTTACCTCTTGGCGCGGCGTTCGGTGATTTAAGCCCTCCAAACAGGACCTCTTGTTAGCTTAATCTTCTTAGGGTGTCTCAGATGGCTCGAATGGCACCACTGGCTGAACCTCTTCTTGAATTAAATCTGAAACTGACTTTACCTTTACTTTCCATACCTATTTTATTGGTGAGGTTGACTTCGAGGGAGGAGTTAGTTGCACTATCTTCTCTTGTTTGTTCTCCACAATGACTGGTTCACTTTCTGTTGGGGGTATTGTCTCCTCCTCAAGATAAATCTTTTCTTCGAGATATCGATCCTCATACCTTGACACTTCTCCTTCATAATCATTAATTCTTCTTGGTGATCTAATTATTCTGATTACGGGTACAACGCCTTCTTCTTGTTCTATTCTTCTTGGGATCTTCATTGACCATATAGTTATCATTAAAGTAGCGGCGTACCTTCTCTAAGGGGAAGTGAAAGTGTACTTCTCCTATTCCAATATAGATGATTGCTTTGGTGGTGTTCAGGAATGGCCTTCCAAGGATGATAGGGGGATCGTAATCATATTCTCCCATGTCAATGACTAGGTAGTCTGTAGGGATGAAATGGTCATCATGAATCTAGATTGGGACATCTTTTGCTAATCCGTCCACGAAGCGAAATGACTGATCTACCATCTGCAACTGTGCGTAGGTGGGATGCAGAGGCATGGTGCCATATAGATACTCATAAGTCACTTTGGTCATTATGTTGACGCCCGACCTAGTGTCACAGACAACTTTTTGGAAGGAGTTGCGATTGATTGAACATTCAATGGTTGGGACACCTGGGTCATCCTTCTTGATCAAATGTGGGGACTTGAGCTGGTGGTCATGGTCTCTGTGGACTGTAGTGACCATCCTCACTGTCTCCGTCTATTGTGGCTTCTTGTTCTTGCTCTTGTTCTTCTTCCTCCTATTGTTCTTCTTTAGCTCATAAGCGTGTTGACGGTGTGCAGGAAATTGTAACACTTGATTCTTGAATGAGAAAGTCTCTCTCTTCCCTTTGATGTTAAAATAGATCTTGGCAGCATTGGCATAAATGATAGCTCCAGCGGTGTTCAAAAATGGCCACCCCAAGATGATGGGTGACTTTTCATCACCACCTGTCTCTATCACCACAAAGTCTACAGGAACATACGAGCAGCCAACTCGCACACAGATGTCTTCTAGGATTCCTTTAGCATAGCAGAGTGACTGGTCTGCAAGCTATAAGCACATGGTTGTATATGATAAAGGATAATCAAACATTCATTCACAAATCACCTTGGGCATGATGTTGATGCTTGCACCAAAGTCACAGATTGCTTCATTGAAGTTCACACTTCCAATGGAGATCGATATGACCGGTCTCCCTGGATCACCTTTCTTGATTGGGAGAGTCTCATCATTCCAACTAGCTGTCAGAACACTCCAGTTACTTCCTGCATTGAAAATATCTACAAGATTTGCAGATTCTAGTTCTTCTGGTTTCCCTGGAATCTTACCTTGGCATTCTAGAGGAACAACAGTAACAAGCTAGGATATTTGTGACTCTATCATTTTATTAAAGCTATGTTGATTCTTAATAGTAGTAGAAAAGTGATCCATTCTATTATTAATTGTTTCTAGTATTTTTATCATTGGATGCTAACTTCTTAGACAAGTTATCCATTAACTTTCCTTGATTAAGAACTAGCTCTCTTAAAGGTGGCTGATTAAAATTATTGAAAGAATTATTACCTTCAATAATTACCTGAATAGTTACCTAAGTAGTTAGGTCTTTGCTATTGATTCCAACCTTGATTCTGTTGAGGACGATAATAGTTGTTGTTGTTGTTGATGTAGTTCACATCCTCATGTAGCTCTAGGCAGGTATTGCCCGAATGCCCAGTTTCTCCACACTCTTCACAAGTCATGCAAGAATCAAGAATGTGCATGACTTCCTTCTTCTCACCGGCTCTCTCATCAAGCCTCTTCATCAGTAGGTCCATCTTGGCAGACAGCATATCTACCTCCTTGAGTTGGTGCATACCTCCACCTCTCTTGCGGCCTTGAGTTCTTTCTTCACTCCAACCTTGGTTGGACGCCATCTTCTCCACAAGAGTTGTGGCTTGAGAAATGGTAAGTGATAAGAATGCACCTCTAGCAGCAACATCCATAGTCTCACGGGTGCTATTGTTGAGCCCATGATAGAATGTTTGCATAAGTAGCCAATTCTCCATTCCATGATGAGGACATTCTAGGATGTAATATTGAAAGCGCTCCCATGCTTTTGGGATAGACTCATCATGTTGTTGTTGAAAACTTGATATTTTCCCACGAAGAGCATTTGTCTTGCCCATGGGAAAGAACTTCACCATAAAATTGGTGGAGTAGAGTGCCCACATAGTATTCTTCTCCTTGTGTTACATAAAACCACTGCTTCACTCTCCCCAAGAGTGAGAATGGGAGAAGGCGAAGTAGTATGGCGTCTCTAGGAACATCCTTGATGGTGAAAGTGCTGCAAATCTCTAGGAAGTGTTGGAGATGAGCACTAGCATCTTCATGTGCCTTCCCACAAAACTGGCTAGCTTGCACCATGTTGATGAGCGTAGGCTTAAGCTCAAATGGCCAATCAATGTCTACAGTAGGTCTAGTCTGGATGTTGTCTATGGTTGGAGCTGAGAACTCATGGAGTGACTTATTCGCCATGGCTTTGAACGCTAGTGTCAAGTTGCGAATTACTCTTTGGTGATCTTCCTCTTCAGAAGGAACTTCATACTAAATTGATGATGATGCTTGAGCTCTCTTTAGCTTGGCTCTAGTCCTTCTGAATAATGCTTTTGGATTATCAATAAAATTATCTGGAAGGTCAAACCTATTCATACATTACCTTGCATATGATATAGAAAATAGACAAAAGACAAGGGTAAAGCTATATGAGTAGAGAAAATGATGGTTTCTCCATTACATTAGTGGATTCAAGTGATGGCTCATAAACTTTTGAATAGCTTAATCAACCTTCCCTAGCAATGGCGCCAAAAATGCTTGTTGGCATTTCTTAGCGTCACTTAAGCTTGGTTGTCATGCCCAGCATGGTGCCAGAAATGTGGTATTAAATAAATGCAAATGCTCCTCTAGAAATAAATATGAAATCCATAACCGCATAGATAATACCGATGTAGCATTTTAACCAGAAGTAAACTAGGTATCGTTATTTATATTTTTACCCATGGGAAGGGATAGCTAAGGATATGAGCAATGAGCATCACTGCATGTGATAATGGAGAGTATAACCATGTCTTTATCTATCTCTCATACAGGGTAAGTGTCACATGAAATATATATAATGAATGAATAGTCAATGATAAATGATAAGCACATAGCCACATAATAAATGATAAGCACATGTCAATAGACTACTCTAAGTCTATATCACTAGCATGGAACTAGGATGAACTATAAGAATAAATCCTAAGTTATTCTAACTATAAGCCATAGCATACAATGATTAGTGCAATTACACTTGGCAATCATGGCAAGACAAGGTTATATCTAGGCATAGGGATATTACGAAGGAAGATGAAGAACATAGCAATCACTTCCCTATAATAGTTGTGTTCTACCTATCCTATACTCGGGAGGAGGACTACGAAGAACTCAACAGGACTGTCACTCCCGCGATCTACCTCATGATTCGGAATATAGGATGCAATCGCAGGAAAATACGGTATAGGCACCACACCTACACAATATTTACACTCACCCATGATATCAATGAGCAAGCGCTATATGATCCTATACTTGAATATAATTCTAATCCAACTATGCCAAGCATATAACCAAAGTAGACTAAGAACATTATAATTGAGAATATAAGCAAATGGAGCAAAGTCATATCCAATATAATAGAATATAGCAAAGTCATATTTATAGTAGCAGATGAACAATATGAATAACACATGAAATATAGAAGTAGGAGAGAAATACCAAGAACTCTCTTGATAGATCTAGAAACTAAGCGAAGCTTAACTCCTAGTTCTAATCCTGTGAAGCTATGCTATGGCTATGGAGATCTAATTGAGATGGTGGCTCCATGGCTTGATCAGGGGCTTCTCTCTTGATGAATAATCAATTGAATGAGAATTTGTATTTCTCCTAGGGCCAAGGGCCTTGCTTATATAGCCTCCTCAAATGCACCATGGCCATCAGATCAGACAAACCTTGATACATGGTGTAGATTTATCCTCAAAGGCGGTGGGGACAGGATCCGTGAGACTAGACCTAATTGGTCCACGTAGGTGGGCGGGCACCCTGCCTACATGGCCAATCGGCCTCTGGTCTGGTCTGGTGTCTTTTGGAGTCTTCTAGAGTATTCTTGTGCATGCAGTCTTTCTCTCTATGTAAATCTTACATGTGGGCCTTCTTTGGTCATTTCCTGATAACCCCTACAGAAATAGATATTCACCATAACTCATGAAATTCTATCAGTCTAACCCCTATAGCGAGATAATATTTATATTTAGGTCCTTTTTCATGCTATGTTGACGGTTAAAAATGACACTTATCTACCATCAACAGGCACCAAGAGCTCCTCCACCGCATCCCATCGTCGTCGTCCTCTCCAATGAGGGTGAAGGCTCCACTAGCGATGAGGCAACATTAGGATTGGCACCGAGATAACCCCCTACCAAATCTCTCTTTACAGTCTATTGCAACCCCCTGATTTTAGGTGCTTTTGAGTATAAGGATCATTAGCTGCTGGACATAGGGCATCGATTGGCCTGAACTAGGATAAACCATTGCGTCCTCTCTGTAATTCTTGTGTACTTGAGTCCACCTGAGCCATCGGAGCCCGTACTCTGACACCAACTCGAACAACAATGCATGCTACGGTTTCCACCCCACAGTTGATGGTGGATAACGTCAACATTTATATGTGAATAAACAAGAGAAATGGTTTAAGTACAAGAATATACATAGGTCTAGGGTTTAAACTGATAAATTCCATGAGTTTTGGTGAATCTCTGTTTTTTGCAGGATTATTCCATAAAATGTAGGAACGGGGACCTAATTGAGAAAAAGGACGAAACTTGACCGCAAGAAGGAACAGGATGTACTAGAAGACTATATAAGACACCAAAAGGCACGAGAACGAACGGGAGGACGAGACACCGCTAGGTGGGGCCGACTGGCCCCACCCTTGTGCTGCCCGGCCCCCTATGAGGGGATTACTCCATGAGCTTCTAGAGTATTCCTCCACCACCTTCTAGGATGCATCTCCACCCTACATCGAAGTCAGTTTGATCCAAGGGCTTACGTTCAACCCCTAGGGCTATATAAGGACCCCTGCACCCCACCTAAAGCATCAAGTCATCAAGCTATTCAGTTGAAGATCAATTCATCTAGAGCCAACCCTAGTTCCTCAAAGTTCCTCTAGATTAGAGCTTAGGCTAGTTAGATTAGTTCTAGAGGGAGATCAAGCAATGCTTGGATTCCCAATGTTGGCAAGAGCGTGGTTTAGTATATCTCTTGTACTTTACTCTATTTCTTTATTTCATTGAGATTGTATCATTGCTACTATGTTTATGTCAACATTAAGCTTTATATCATTGAAAGCAATGTTCATTGTTTCCTTCAGTTTTATATTCAGTGTAGCTAGAAGCATTACACAAGAAGACTAGAGCTAAACTCAAGAAGGTTCTTGCTCTTGAGTTGGAAAATCACCGAATTAGAAGAAGTTTGATACCAGAGTTTGAGGCTATGGCACAGAAGAGTCTCTGTGAATTCTCTGCTCCGACAACAGTAAATATTCATACTAGACCAGAAGTCAATGTTGGAGATAATGGATTCGAGCTCAAGCCTACACTCATCACTATGGTGCAAGGTAATCAGTTTTGTGGAAAGGCTCATGAAGTTGCAAGTGCACATTTACAACACTTTCTAGAGATCTGCAGCACCTTCACTATCAAGGGAGTACCTAGAGATGCTATTTTACTCCGCCTTTTCCCATTTTCACTATTAGGGAAATCTAAGCAGTGGTTCTATGCAAATGGAGAGAAACACACTACATAGAATATCTGCTCAACTGCTTTCCTAGCCAAGTTCTTTGCCACAGGCAAGACCAATGCTCTGTGCGAGAAAATTTCAAGCTTTCAACAACAACATGATGAATCAATCCCTGAAACTTGGGAACGCTTTCAAGATTACATTGCACAATGTCCTCATTATGGGAAGGAGAATTGACTATTACTATAGACTTTTTATCATGGGCTAAACACTAGCACCCGTGAGACCATTGATGCTGCTGCTAGAGGTGCATTCTTATCACTCAACCTCGTAGATGCAACATCACTTGTTGAGAAGATGGTTTCCAATCAGAACTAGAATGAAGAATATGTTCAACCTTTTAAGAGAGGAGGAGGAGGTATGCATCAACTCAAAGAGGCAGACATGCTAACTGCCAAGGTAGATCTGCTAATCAAGAGGCTCGAAGATCAAATGCGTGAGAAGAAAGAAGTCATGCACATTCATGATTCTGGCATGACTTGTGGAGAGTGTGGAGACACTGGGCATTTAGGAAGCAACTACCCTGAACTCTAAGAGGATGTGAATTATGTCAACAACAATAACAACTATCATCCTCGGCAAAATCAAGTATGGAATCAGCAACAGAGGCCAAACTACCAAGGTAACCTTCAAGGTAATAATTACAATGCTTCAAATCAAGCACCTTTGAGAGATGTAATTGCTAGTTAATCTAGATTGTTAGATCAAATGACTAGAAAGGTAGCTTCTACTAATAAAACTTTAGAAACTATAAGCACTAGAATGGATGCCTTTGCTTCTACCACTAAGAATAAGCACATCATTAACAAAATGATAGAATCACAATTAGCTCAGCTAGCACCTGTAGTTCCTCCATTGGAAAAAAGTAAGATTCTGGGCTAGCTAGAAGATTTAAAAACTAAAAATCTTGTCGATATTTACAATGCAGCCAATTATTACATCCAACCACCAAAGTGAAGTGGATTGATTACACACTTCCTGACAAGAAAGGCAATCCAGGGAGACCAGTCATTCCTATCTCCATAGGATGTCACATTTTCTAGGAAGTTATTTGCGATTTCAGTGCTAGTGTCAACATCATACCCAAGGTAATTTATGATAAGATTTTAGGATATCTTTTGTTGTACACAAATATGCGTTTGCAGCTTGCAGATCAGACAATGTGCTACCCTGAGGGAGTTCTTGAAGATGCTATCATCAGTGTGGGACAATCATATGTTCTTGTAGACTTTGTGATTGTGGACACAGGAGGAGATGAGAAATCACCGATCATTTTAGGTCGATCATTCCTATGCACCATGAAGGCCATCATTTATGTGGAGCATGCCAAGATTGTTTTCACTATTAAGGACAAGAAAGAGAAGTTCTCATTCAGGAGCCAGATGCTGCACACACTTGCACAACCTCATGCACAATACAAGAGAGATGAACCAGTGATGATCAAAGAGAAGAAGAAGAATCCTAGAAGCTAGAGGAAGAATGTAACACCCTAAAATTTGATCCTTAGGAAATATAGCTAAAATGGTTTAATTATGAATTTTTGGTGCTCATGAAACGTAGGAAAAAAATATTTTCATTAAATTAAAAATTTATCATAGGGAGTAGCAACGTGGTTGTGCATACATGCTGGTGCATATGTTTTATTGTGATGTTTGCTTGTTGCATAACAGTGTGTTTTGACTGTGAAAAGTTTTAAAGTGCGTTTAGTAAATTGTTTATCTTTCTTCAGCTTTGTCTCTACCTTTTTGCTATAATCAAATTCCTTGTTTCCCAGCTTCCTTCGTTGGGAGGTTCCCAAAATCTTTTAGCATGTATTCCAAATCACTCCTTTGAGTTCATCATCCATCAAACCATTCCTACAAACTTTCTGGAAATTTTTCCGGCTTAATCTGGAATTTGTTCCTATTTTTCTAGGAGCATAATCTAATTTTTTTTGATGCTCTCAATTATCTTATCATGAGCTCCAAATACTTTATTTGGATTCCACATGTTCCTTAATGTCTTCGAGAATTTTTCCCGAATTTTTGGAGCCAACGGAGTATTTTTCGTGGCTTATATATCAATTCTAGACTTATCTAGAATTATTTTAATCCTAAAACTAATTAATTCCGAAAATAAATAATATATATCTTATTTTTCAATCAGCCCTCAAAGCCCATGTGCAATAATCCTAATAAATTTCAAAGGCCCATGCATTTATTTACTAATGGGCTTTAATAATTAATTAGGCCTATTAGTAAAGGTGGATGGTGCAACGTCAATTAGCACCATATCGCTAGTTGACATGGAGGTGGAGAGTTTTTCTCCCTATATATACGTACCTATCCATTGGGTAAAAGCACACCAAAACTACCGTAAAAAGAGTCCCTAGTTTGGAAATACCTAGGTAGTTAATTGAATTTCTCCTTTATCTACTACGCCGTCTCCAACATCTCGTCGGTATCCTTGTGCGTCAGCATTGCCGATCTGTCATCATCCTGGTCTCCTCGTTTGCTGTCGCTTGGCCATCCAAACTCCTGAGCAACATCATGAAGTATGCCCAGCCGAGAGCCCTGCTGCCGTGTCTCTATGCTGCCTTGCTGCCGGCCAGTTCATTGTCTCGCTTGGCCTCGATCGCGAGAGACAACCATCACTCTACCTGGATGAACTCGCCATCACTGTCGACCAATCTAGCCTTGCCTGCATTCTAGTCACAGAGCAAGCTGAAAGCGCAGGTTTTCTGTGCACCCTTTGCCAATGCTCGATCTTCATTGCCGTGAATCCGCAAGTCCCGAGCATCCCATGAAGATTTTCCCAACAAGAAAAACTAGCAGCATCTATGCCTCACCGAGCTGCCGAGCTACTGAGCTGCTGCCCTGCTTCCAAAGCTCCAGAACCTCGGATGTTTCCCCTGTTGTCACGAATTGCACAGCAATGTACGAGAGGAAAGAAGAAGAGCTACGGTACTAGTTCGCCTCTGATCTTTTAATCTCCGCCGTTTCATCTTTTTTACTCCGTTTTGCTCTGTTTTGGTTTCAGTTCCGTTAGATTCGTATCGACTTCATTGTATCGGTGTGATCCTTATGTCAGTGCAGATGTTTTTCATATCACATATTTTCCGAACGTAGTAAAATATTAATTTAATTAATATATATGCTTGCAACCAGTTTTATAACTTAAATCAATATAGGTTTATTTGTTCGACATTTTACACAAAAGAATTAATATGATTAATCTGCATGTAATTAGTTTTCTAATCTATAAGCAATGTATGTGTTACACAATGTTATCTGATATATAGAAGTAAAGCATGACTAGATTTAGCTCGGTTTCTAATTAAATTGTATAGTAACTAATCTAAATTAATGTATTTCACCTGATCTTGTTAGCTAAAATAAATCAAGCATGTAGTGGTTCCTTTTATAATATAAGTATTCTGATAGTCTTTTTATTTATAACGATAGTTTTGTTAATAGCTTCTTTTACGTTATCGTGACCATAGTGGTTAGCTAGC
Source organism: Saccharum hybrid cultivar R570 (assembly GCA_038087645.1). Lineage (NCBI taxonomy): Eukaryota > Viridiplantae > Streptophyta > Magnoliopsida > Poales > Poaceae > Saccharum > Saccharum hybrid cultivar. The sequence goes on from JAQSUU010000293.1 coordinate 2,263,492, forward strand.
TTGATGACATCACATGATGTCATGGGTATGATTTGTGGCCGTTTTTCTTTAGTAAAATAAATCCTGAAATACAATAGAAATACGTATACACATACAATCTTGTTTAGGCCATATCTTCCACGTTTTAACTCCGATTTGACCCGTTCAAGTTGCGTTAGGTTCGTATTTGCGAGCTCTATATGTTAGTGTAGCTGTACAGTAGGTTTGTAAAATTTTATTTTCGAGTTTATATTAAAGTAATTATTTATATATAGGAAATCTTAGAAAATTCATAACTTTCACGTTTTAACTCCGAATTTGGTGATCTTTGCGTCTGTGTGATCGTAGTAACGTGTAGAAGAGTTTTACAAACTTTTTATATTGTTTTGCTACTGTTGGTGTACTGTTTTAATTATGTCTATTTGTTTGCTTAGTGTATGGTTGCTCGGATGATTGTGTGTTGGTGCTTGATGATCGAGTATAGACGGTGAGCAATGTCTTGACGATCAGGAGTATTATTTTGAGCCAGACCAGCAGTATCATCAGGAAAGCTTTGATTAAGGCAAGTATAACATGGGACCATCCTTGTTGTCCTATTCACTAAAATTATCATACATATGCATGTGTCCTCCTTGACAACCATAGAGATTATAACTTAGCTATTGATATCTTGTTTCCTTGTCACCTATGGGTTATGCATTTGGGTAGCTACTGCTAGCGCTTAATTATGAACAATGATCTTGTAATTTGACTAATGGATTATGCAATCAACCAATTAAGATGATGTTATTTCTGTTGAAAGGGGGCTAGAGCATGTGGGTTATTTTGATGCTCTAGTTACTCTCCGTAAGCACTTACCTGTAAGTGATAACCGGGACATACAGTACAGCTGTGAGGGCTATATGGCTCTGGCTCTAGTTGTTCAAGAGACCTTTTCTAGCTTGTTAGTGGTTACCTTAAATGGCGTAAGAATGGCTTGCCACGTTGGGTGTAGTGCGAGCCCCTGGCCTAGTGTGTATAGGCTGCGGTTGTTGTGCCACAGGGAAGGGGGGTTCTACATCTGCCTACCGAGTGAATCTAATGGCCCTAACTTGTTAGACGAACTTTTGAATGGCTTTATATGGTCTCTGATGTTTTGGGCCTTGCAAACCCATGCATTTGGAAATCATGACTCACAGTGAAAGTGTACACCTCTGCGCAGAGTTAAAAACTGGTATACTAGCCGTGCTCACGGATACGAGCGGCCTTGGAGATTCTTACAGAATAGTTGATCACCATTGTTATATCATGCTTAATTATTGTTGATTATTATTATGCTTATGTTAATGCTATTCATTATCCTTATTACAATTGATCATTGATTCATTAATGGGATTTGGATTACCTTGATGCTACTCAATTGCTAATTATATGATGATTAAAAGCTAAATGCAGTTAAACAGTGTCTAGCCTTTTTGAGCCTCATGAACCCTATGTTATATTTATTGAGTTCGACATGGACTCACTCTTGCTATTTCCCCAACACTCCAGTGTGTAGTAAGATGCTACTCGGAAAAAGGACAAAGGTGTAGTGGAGTTTCCAAAAGACTAGTAGAAGTGCTAGGCATATGTTACCCCCAGTCAGCCGTCCCTGAGAAGAATGGAGCCCGAAGTTTAGTCACCGTTCCGCGATACTCTGATGTAAGTGTTAATATAGCTATGTATACGTTATATAATAACATTGTTTCTGATATTTTTTTCATTCTGGCATATGTGTGGACTTCCTGGGCACACATATGATTAGCCTGGTTTTGTTCTTTAGAAAACCGGGTGTGACAAAGAACAAGGCTAGCCAGGCACAAGAAGAGACTGTCAAGATGATCAACACAATCCAATCAGAGTATGAAGGTTTGCTCGCTCCACCATTCCTAGTCAAGAAGGATGATCCTAGAGTACCGACAATTGAATGCTTAATCAATTAGAAAGTTTTCCATAAGACCTTCTACGATATTAGATCTAATGTCAACATAATGTCAAAGGTAACATATGAATATTTATTTGGTAACAAACCCATGTATCCTACATATATGAAGTTGTAGATGGCAGACTAATCAGTTCAGTTCCTAGAGGGAATAGCGAAGGATGTCATTGTACAAATCCAAGATCGTTATGTTCCTGCTGATTTCATGGTCCTAGACATGGGAGTAGAAGACGAAGAGACCCCCATTATCTTGGAAAGATCGTTCCTCAACACCACCAATGCTGTCATCTACATTGGATTTGGACAAGTCCACTTCCAATTCCCAGATGGAAAGGTACACTGTCACTTTAATAGTTATACTAATTATGAACAGCCCAAGAAGAACCGCAATAGGAGGAGACGATGATCCTGCCATCAAGCAACCTAGCCCTTGAAGGATGGATGGGCAGATTACCCAGGAGAAGTATCAAGGTATGAAGACCGCTAGAATAAATGGGATACTCAAGACAAGAAGATTGAGGAGCCTATTATTGAAGAAGCTACACAGTCAGATTATGGTACACAAACCACTCAGGTATGGAGAAAGAAGACAACATCAACATCAACACCACAAGAAGAGCAAGTATCTAATTCTTCTTTAGGATCAGATGATGCACCTGAACAGTAAGTACTTACTCCTACCTAGTCCTGTTCAGAGAACTATTAAATTCCATACCCTTGCCATGAGGTAATAATGGTAATTATCCATATTTATATTGCATGAATTATTTTTTCTATTAGCATATTTTGTTTTCTACTCTAGCATCACATTTAGATTCTTTCCACTTTAGCATTCTATGTCAAAAAAGAAAATAAAAATATTTCATAATGTTTTCATCTGTCTTTGCATAAGAAAAGAAAAGAAAAATATTTATTTCATCATTGCACCATAAAAGTCTGAAGCCCGATGTGAGTAACTTATGGTGATTCTGTAGGGTTTTTCACCATGGTGGCATAAAAAATATTGTATATGTATTTCTTTTTACATTATAAATAGAAAATCACAAAAAGATGAAAGTCAACATCCTATCAAAGTTCTATCAATTGATGAATCTATCTTAAGCAATAAGATCAGTCAATTGCTCAACAGCAGACTGCTAACCCCTTGTCATTACAAAGCTTCGAGTTTTTGTTGTTCTTGTTGGAGTATATTTTGTAGGATGTCACTTTGAGTAAGTTTATTCGATGGTAGAAGCTACACTCTGTCGGAATAAGAAGGACTGTTTAGTTATTATGTTTGAGTTTGTTTTCTATCTAGTTAAAAGAAATAAAAAGATGAATAACAATTCAAAACCAAATAAAAATTGTTCAAGCTAGATATACATATTAAGGTGTGATCTTATACTTTGAAAATAAAACAAAGATTGTGTCATAAAATGTTGATAATAAAAATAATGAATAGAACTCAACTATAATTCCTTTTTAGTACCTAGCATTCAAATTTGAATTCTCCTGAGTTTTGATTTGATAAAAGAATTTGCTCTAAACTTGAAATTTGTGGGAGTATATGCTTGAGCTAAGTATAGGGAATTGAGGGATATGATATAAGAAAGTATGAGTTGCTAGTTATCTTGTTCCTAATGATACTAGAGTTCTAGAGATTTATCTTTTAAAAACTTTAAAACTTATATGATGAGCTCTTGTATGACAAAGCTTGAATTTCCACCAAAGCCAAATATGATTAGAATAGGAAACCTTCCACTTATATGCTACTTGCTTTGCATTGAGTTTGGTCAAGCTTTGTTGATGACTTATGAGAGGTTAGTCATGCTCTTAAAATCAAGATCACATACACACCATCCACATATGCACTATTCCTACACTAGGAGTAGGCACACTCATTTTTTCGTCTAGATCCACCTAAAAATGTTTTGCTCTTACACTAAGAGTGAACACCCAAAAATATACCCTATAGGACAGCCCACAAATAAATGCTCAAAGTTAATGTTATTATCTCTCCAAAGTTTTGTTGTAGAAAGATGCATGTGGCTATGCAAAAGTATTGAAAAAAAGAGGACAAGAAAAAAGTATGAAGAAAATGGACAAGTGTCCAAGAGAATAAAACAATGGGTACTCTGATGCCCGCTTGAGAAAAAAAGAGATGAATAAGATAACCCATGTTTTCTTTGCAAAGTATTCTTCAATTTTTATCAAGAGAGGTATGTTTTCAAGGAGCAGTATTAGAATTAGGATTAGCCACCACATACACCTATCATATGTCCACCATATTCCATACACATGCACATCTTGATTTGATTATATGACTTAACTCTCTTTGGATTCATTGTTTGACTTTACAATACATGAATTGCAAGTATGCTCTATTTATGTTTTCTCCACTCCTATGAGCTCCACATAAGCTTTAGTTGTAGAAGAGAAAGGCATACTATTATTAATGCCTTGGTGAGGATCCACAAATACCACATATATTGCAAGATTTGAGAGTGTCATACAATTGAAGCTCTGAGTTTTATTTTGAAAACATGCAAAACTCTGGAATAATGGTTGAGTGAAGAGCTGAAGACATAGTGTTTGACTTGATTGTTCTGTCTTTCAGTTACTCAAGACCCAAGTAAAGGCTAAAAAGCTCCATGGTTAAAGGTAATATGAGTAAGTTTGAAAGTTAAATCAGAATCTAGAGTAGAATTTTTATTTGAATGCATCTGTACTTTCTAGAAGTTATCTCAATGTTTTTCTAAACATCTCAACATGTTCAAGTTCTTTTCCAAGTTTGCTAAGTTTGGCATTACTAAGGGACTAGCAAAAGGTAAGCTTGGGGGAGCTTGTTGATGGTGGATAACATCAATATTTTATATGGAATAAACAAAGAGAAATGGTTCAAGTACAAGAATGTAAATAGGTCTAGGGTTTAAACTGACAAATTTTATGAGTTTTGGTAAATATCTATTTTCTAACCTAATTGAGAGAACGGACGAAACTTAATCGTGACAATGGATACACTAGAATACTATAGAAGACACCAGAAGGCACAGGAACGAATGGGAGGACAAGACGCCGCTAGGTGGGGTCGGCTAGCCCACCCTTGTGCCGCCGAGGCCCTTATGAGGGGATTCCTCCACAAGCTTCTGGAGTATTCCTCCACTGCCTCCTAGGATGCATCTCCACCCTACGTCGAAGTCAGTTTGATCCAAGGGCTTACGTTCACCCCTAGGGCTATATAAGGACCCCTGCACCCCCTCTGAAGCATCAAGTCATCAAGCTATTTAGTTGAAGATCAGTTCATCTAGAGCCAACCCTAGTTCCTCAGAGTTCCTATAGATTAGAGCTTAGGCTAGTTAGATTAGGTTTAGAGGGAGATCAAGCAACACTTGGATTCCTGATGTTGGCAAGAGCGTGGTTTGGTATATCTCTTGTATTTTACTCTATTTCTTTATTTCATTGAGATTGTATCATTGCTACTATATTTATGTCAACATTAAGCTTTATATCATTTATGTCAGTGAAAGCAATGTTCATTGTTTGCTCTAGTTTTATATTTGGTGTAGCTAGATTATGGAAACCATGCATAAGTTTGTATAGTGCTGACCCTATAGGACCAAGGGTGAGTGATAGATATTATGTGAGCATGGTGCTTAGATATTTATTTATCTAAGGATGCCCTTATATGCCGGGACGTGTGGTAGATCACGTAGGTGACAGCTGCGTTGAGTCCTTTGCAGTCCATCCCCCATATATATTGATGTTGGTAGAACCCAGTCTCGAAGGAGAGGACTCTGTTTCCAGCTTTCCTAAGTTGATATTCCTTATGTGGCATAATTTGGCTATGATCACTAGATATAATTAATTAGACTAAGCATTTGACATGTTAGTAAGACTACCTAGGAATTATCTTTCTAATATTCTAATTGGACTTAACCTATTGCTTAACTAGAGTGATTTGAGTTATTATTCATTTATCATGATGATTGATCAAGTACTTATCATTTATATATCTTTATTTATTATCTTGTGACTTATCCCTAATTTGAGTAGAGTATATTATATTGGTTCATTCTCTTATGCATTTTCATAAATTATGAATACTATTGTATTCATAGTCATACCTTTCCAGTGGTAGAATTATAAATCGACAACCTGGTAATACTCTAGGTAAAATGCTACAATGGTATAATTATCTGTCCGCTTGTAGAATTCTTTTTATTCTTATCTTTATATTCTTTTTAGTAATATGAAATAGTAGATTCCTGTTTAGTGTTATTCTTGTAGTAATGCTAGATAGAACCAACAAATATTTCTAAGTTCCTCACTAGGGATGACAACCTAGTTTAATATTAGAGACGAAGGTTAATTGATAGGTGGCTACTGTAACAGTGACAAGTTAATAATTACCATATCATTTCTAGTGCCATTGCTATTAGTAGGATTAATTCTATTTTTAGTAGTGGTGCTAAGAAATGCCAACATCGGTGTCTCCCTGTCTTGTACCTCGACAAGCATCTTCAGTTCAACGGGTTCTCCCGCTAAGTGAGTGTTTGTGGTTCTTTCGATTATAAAGTCTTTTGATTAGTTAAGCTCTACTCTAACTTGTTTGTGGATTTGTTGTTCGTCACTGTGGTGGATGCTCTAGTAGAAGGGCCTTGATAAAGACGGATAACCCTTGTCGACACACTAGAGTAATAGTCGATAGCGTAGACGTGGTGTCTAGGCTGGAGGCTACCTTTAGTTACCTCGTTCCCTACGGTTGAGGGGTAGGTGGTAGGTGGTGATAGCCCTATCTATCCATTGTACTCCCCCTTGTCCTGGTTCAATGTTGGCTACAAGCCAAAATCACTTGGTAGATCAGGTGCTATCTGGTGCCTGAAATAAGCAAGTAGAAGTAAAGTTTATCTGTCTTTAGACCCTAATACCATAGGAATCCTTCTCTACCCTTTCTAACTCTATCCTTGTATTGTCCTTGGACAAATTAGCTAGAAGAATACCTCCATTCCCTATGAAAAATATGTTACCATGAATACTTTTGGGTGAAGTGCTATAACGGTACTTCCATGCGCTTGTGGATTATTTCTGTATGCATTAAGAAAACCAACACCCACCATGTTGTAGGTGAAGTTCTCAGCCTGTGAAAGATGGTGGCTAACTGTGGTGGGCTCGGTGGCTCTATATGGTGTTCTCATCTATATGCTTTTATGAGAGGATGTCACTTATGCTAGCAATGTATTTGGAACTTATATTATTGTAATCATTTGAAAGCTATGTAATTTTCACTAATCGGTTTTGAAACACAAATTTGTACTATTATTTGTGAACTCATTTGTAATATTATTTCTATTGTAACTCCATGTATGTGATGTGTATCTGCTTAATCTATGGCGATCTTGGTTGTGTTGTGGATTTACTGAGGTCCTTCGTGACATTCGGTGGACAACCGAGTTTATATAAGTGAAAGTATGCGTTTGTCAATGTGTTTAGCGGGGACACCCGTAACTGATCTTGTAGAAATTGAGTGGTTTTGTCACAGTCAGTGAGAATGGTCTCCCATTAGGAATCCAGGATGTGTCCATCTGTTGCAGCAAAAGTATACAAAGTCCGTTAGAGTTTAGACCATTGGTGGACAATGGCAAAACTAGCATTAGAACAAAGCATACAGTGTTCGAGAGCACTAATCTGTGCGTTTGTTCATATCATACTATGGGATAGTCTAGTTTTCTTTTTTGTGTGACAAAAGCATTGATTTCAATTGAAATTCATATAGAATAGCCTTTCTTTTTGTGTACTTTACTTTGTCATGTACAGAAAATGCAGTCCTATTATCATAGAAGAAGGTACTCATACCTTTGTTCTATGAACTAGCACGGCTCATCTTCAAGCCACCTCTACCGTGGCACACACCTGATCATGTGCATGCCAATGCCACCCCGCTCGACCAGGAGAGCCCCGCCATGCCATCAAAAGGATGCCTGAGCCACCATAGCAGACCGGGGATCCTCCATTGCCGCCATCGCCACAAGTCCAGCGAGCATAGATTTGTTTGCACTTGCAGGGATATATACAATTTAGGTCAACCTATAACACAGCCAATAGGATACTATAGTGACTCCAAAGAGATGTCAGCATAGCCAGACATCTAGCACAATGGTAAAGATACTCCAGTCCTTGGTCTAGATCCCATGTTCGACTCCTAGGTATTAGACTTTTTTTTGAGAAATTAAACACTGACAGCACAGATGGTACAAGTGACACACAAATCGTCAAGTTCCATAGGTCGGATGGAGATGGTGAAAGGTCCTATAGGTACATGTGACATGTAAGCCATCGAGTCCCATAGGTCGGATGCAAAAGGACCGAGCGGAGACTTTTATGACGAATTGCAAGCGTCAAGTGACACGCAAGACGTCAGGTCCCATAGATGGAGATGGGTCATCGGGTCCCACATGTCAGATGGAGATGGAGAACAGTTCCATAGGTACACGTGACACGTAAGCCGTCAGGTCCCATAGGTCGGATGCTGAAGGGTCCTACAGGTACACGTCAGATGAGGAAAGGACCGAGCGGAGACTTCTATGACGAATTGCAACCGTCATGGATGAGTAACTGAAGGTCCCACAGGTACACATTGGATATAGAAAGGTCCCACAAGTACATGTCGCATGACAAAAGGATCGAATAGAGATTTTTATGATGAATTGCAAGCATCATAGATGAGTAACTACAGGTCCCATAGGTACACGTCGGATGGAGAAAGTACCATGTGGAGATCTATGATGAAGCCATTCGTTACAGATTGAATATTATTCATCACAGGTGTGTAATTAGTTCAATGACGAAAGCCAAGTTCATCAAAGTATCAAACGAGATAGTCACAAATGAGTCACGTGAGTGATCTGTGATGAAACCCTGCACTCTTCTATGATTTTTTTTGTGACAATGCTTGATTTCATCATAGAAAGGGAGGGTTGCAGGATCATCACCACCGATCTATAATGAAACAAAAATATTCATCATAAAAAGCGCTCTTCTATGACGGTTTTGGATTCATCACTAAAATTTTTTGTCATAGAAGTGGATATTTCTAGTAGTGGAACCATGACTCATGGTGAAAGTGTACAAACTCTGCAAACTTCTCTAATCTGATATATTAGCTGTGCTCATGGACACGAGCGGCCTGGATCCTTTTTGTTTAGCCAGATATTTGGTTGGTAGGGAGATATCTTTAATGCTGGTAATATAATTACTTCTCAAATGGTAATGGGTTTTCTCACTAAACTAGTAATTTAGGCTAAATAAAATGTGACCAACTAAAATGCTAACCGTAGTAACTAGTGTAAAGCCTTTGAGCCTTGCATCCCCCATGGTTATACTTGCTGAGTATGGTGAGCTAACGCTTGTTGTTTGCTCAATAAAAATCCTGGATAGTACTAGATGGTGGATCCTATGAGGAGATTCTAGAAGACATCCAGGAGATATAGGTTGAGGGTGCCACTAGTTAGAGTCCTAGTGGAGTGGAGCCTGGAGATAGAGACGCTTCCACTATGTTAAGCTTTTGAGCTACAATAATGTAATGTAATACAGTTGTAAATGTTTATTGACGGTAGTTAACAACCATTATAAACCATCAAAGAAACATGTATAAGGGCATAATTTGATCACCAACAAAGGTCTAGGGGTTTAAACTAACAAATTCCATGAGTTTTGGTGAATCTATGATTTCTGCAGGGTTTATCCAGAAAGAGGACCTACATGTTAGACTTAATCGCGCTTATCCGCTGCGGTAACAACTCTAGAAGATTCTAGAGGACCCTAGAAGGCAACCCTCAAAGTAGACCTCAGGAGGCTGACATGTGGGGCTAGCTGGCCCCACCTATAGGCCGACCAACCATCTAGCCCTAGGTGTTAGTTCCTCTTCGATACGTCGGTTCTCCATCGCATCCTAGGATGCATCTACGCCATTACTTTAAGTTAGTTTGATCTAGGGCTCACATTATAAGCTCTGGCCTATATAAGCCCCCTGAGGCATTAAGTTATTTGAGAAGATAGAAACCCTAATCATCCTTAGAGCCCCCTGAGGCTAGGTCTAGAAGGAGGCAAGCAGGCTTCGCTTGGATTCCTGATCTTGTTAAGAGCGTGGTTTGGTATAATCTTTGTACCTCCTGTCTTTTGTATCTCTATTATTTTTATGCTTGCTACAATTGTTATGACAACATTAGTATTCATCTTATTCATGTTCTTCATTATAATGTTCATCGTCTACTTTGATTATATACCTAGTATAGTTAGATTATCATCATATTCATGCATGAGTTCATATAGCGCTCACCCTAAGGATCCATGGGTGGGTGGTTGACATTGTGTAAGCATGGTGCTTATATGTTGTTTACCTATGGATACACTCTATGGTGCTTATATGTTGTTTACCTGTAGATACACCCTATATTCCGAGTCATGTGGTAGATCGCGGTGTGACACTCCCGTTGAGTCCTTTGTAGTCCACTCCCCGATGTTGGTAGCACGTAGGATCTCATTTATGAAGGAAGATAAGCTCTGTCCTTACTCTTCCCTTGTAATATCCCTTATGTCTAGATATGAAGATGATCTTAGCAATTATTACTAGGTGTAATTACACTAATCAATGTATGCTATGACTTATAATTAAGAATGACTTAGGAATTATTCATCTAATATTCTACCTGACCATGCTATTGCCATAGAATGGAGTACTCTGAGTGATTTATCATTGTCATTGATCAATACTTATCATATATACATCTTATCCTATGACTTACCCCTATTATGACTAGAACATTGGTTATGGTTTATGTCGGTGTCTAGAGGACCGGGTGTCTAAACAGAGTGACTAGTGAATTTGTATCTGCGCGTTTGGACCCCAATGGTTGTGCAAAGTGAACACAAGAATGAATACTGGTTTAGGCATAAACGGCCCTACGTCTAGTGGGTTTTGCTGTGGATCATGTTGCCTTGCACCAGGGTGCTCGTAGTAGGGGTTACAAGCTTTTGAGAGAGGGAGTAGGTCCCAAGTCTCTTGAGTGATGGTGGCTTCGACTATGGTGCATTCTGGCTGTCGTGTTCTCTCTTGTTCGCTCTATCCCCTGCCTCCCCTTTTATAACTTCTAAGGGGAGGGGTCAGATTACATTAGCGATAAAGTGGAGAAAATGGGGAAAATGAAAGAGAAAGATAAAAAAAGGTGGCCTCAGGCGTGGTCGTCCTCCTCCTTATCTGGTGGGAGTAGTTTCCCTATAGTGTTAAGTCATGCGGAGCGTTGATCTTTTGGCCTCTCCATTCACTGGTGCATCATGCCGGGGCCATGCCTTGACTAGTACATCCCTGTGTCATGAAGGTTCACGATGCGTGCGTTGGGATTTTTGTGGTGAGGGGGTTAGGTGGCACAGGTGCCGTCACCCCTATTGCTGTAGAGGTATGGATATTATCAAGGTAGAATGACCGGGGTCATGTCGAGTTAGGGCGTGGCTCTGGTGCCCCTGTACATTATCCATGGTCACGTCCATCATGTCGATGGAGCGAGCATCGTGCTAGGGGTCCCCGTGGCTCCCTATTTCAACTAAGGGTTCCATGTGCCCCTTGGGCGAGGTGGAAAACGCACTATGGGGGTCAAGCACCTTTGATGACGCCACAGGGGCTTAGGCGAGGCGGAGAGATGTCGTCTGAGATGCCTATCATACCCGAGGCCTCTCCGCAAGGCTCGGGCAAGATAGAGTTTGCAATTTGCACCTTTGAGCAGCTGACACACTGTTAGTGCTTTTTAGCCCCCTTATAGTGGGCCTACAAACATGCATGGTGCCATATTTTACCCCCTATTGGGTACCTTGGGTACTTTGATACCCGATAGTAGCCTCGAGCCTGTGGAGGAGTGGAGCACTCCTTCAAAGGCTTGAGAACGAGAGACAGTGGGTAGTTTTTGGCTTGTTTTTGTTTTTAGAAGGATTGTCCGATGGTGCACGCGAGCGCACTCGGCGGGTGTAGCCCCTGAGGCCTTGGAGGGATGAGTTATCCCTTCAAGGGCTTATAATCAAATGAGTGTGGCGTTTCTAGTATGACCATTGGTCGAATGGGGAGCCCTTGCAGTCTTAGTGTGGACCATTCACTTGGTCGGGATGCTAGAGAAGCCCCAGAGACCTCGTGCACCACAAGGGACTGACCGGGTGACCCTCAGCTATTGTGTTGTTTCCCTTATGCTCTTTAGCAGAATGGAGGGGCGTGCTTGGGCCCTTGTCATCCCATTTGGGTCATATTGTGCTTTGTTTGATTTTGAGGAGACTATTCTATGGGTGCGAGCGAGCGCACCCATCGGGTGTAGCCCCTGAGGCCTTGGAGGGATGAGTTATCCCTTCAAGGGCTTATAATCGAGCGAGTGGGCTCACCTGGGGAAGACAAAGGGTTGCGCCAAGCAGTTACTATGTGACGCTTTGTGTTGTGGTGCACGAAAAGGTGGGTGGTTCATGTTTGGTTGGTTATCTTTTTGAGACCTATCGCTGGCCCGTGGAGCGAAGGGGTGTAAACCGCCTATGCTATGATGGTTCACCTTCTTAAGGTGTGGCGTGCGACCATCGTGGTTCCCTTGGGAAGTGAGCGGGGTAGTTGGGCATATTGATTGCCCGGGAGTTGAGAGGCCTCCCTAGGGCCCTTTATAACTTGAGTCGGGGTGCCCGACCCTGTTATCTCTCTTCTTCTGCCCTTGCCATTTGTTTTTTCCTCTTTGCCACCTTAGCAATGGAGCGTGGTGACTCATCAAGGGGCTTCCATGTGAGCACGCTGGGAGAAGGGGACGGGGCACCCTCTCGCCACTGTTGCCTTAACCCTGGCATCCCTTCCTTGTTGGGGTACGGGCAGGCCCAGAATGTTGCGGCCTAGGGCATTCCTACCCCACTACAAGAGGCGTAGGAGGAGTTGGCCACCGTGAAGGCTATGGTGACGTCCTTGGAGGAGGAGGCAGTGCTCACCCGTTCATAACGAATGGAGTCTGATCGTCGGTGCGCGGGATGAGTGCTTTTCTGTTTCCTCTTTTTGCTTTTTTGGTCGATCTTAAAGCCTAATGCTTGTTGTTCATTTTGGGCAGAACTGCTCATGGAGGTGGAGTCCCTCTGCGACGCCGCTAATGTCCTGGTGGACTTTTGTCCATGCTCCAGCGGGATGCCGGGAGGAGCGCCTTCTTAGTGCGAGAGTGCTGATCCGGGTGGCAATCAAGCACGGCGTTCATCGAGGGGTGGCCATCACGCTGACAATGGCCTAGGTGGCCACAAACACAGAGCTCTAGGACGTCGAGGGCTTCCCGATGGGAGAGGGGCTAGGGACTATGAGGACCTCCTCGAGGGCTTCGAACCGGCAGCAAACATCGTTGCTGCCCTAGTCCCTGTAGACCAGGTTCTCAACGAGGATCCATAAGCGTAGTCTAGGGCCCCCTTTCCCATGAAATGTAAAAATGATCTTATCTATGAAATTAGTTTGTTTGTTTGTTTAATTGTTGTCATGTTTCATTTCCCTAATGTTATCATGTGTTAATTATTAGTCATAGTTTTGGAAAGGTCGCTGAGACCCTACCCATCGGTGGTTTTCTCTTGGGGAGGAAGTAACTCATGTGTTTGTAGATCGATTGGACATTTGAGTGTAGCCGTTTCCCACATCCCAAGGCAGGGTCAGTCGTGTCCTTATCGAGGCTCCTGCCACTACCTAGGACCATAGGCATGTTAGGATGTCTAGGAGGGCTCACTCGCGGGTCAGACATTTCTGCCTCTGGGTCCTATGCTCTGAGGAGGGGTCGAGCTTTTTCGCCTACGCCATATCTTAGGATCACAGGCCAATTGGGACACTCAAGAAAATTCATTCGTGGGTCGGGCATTTTTGCCCTCAGGTCCCATGCCCTGAGGAGGGGTTGGGCTCTCTCACCTAAGTCTTAGGATCGCTGGTCCGTTGGGACGCTTGGGAAAATTCATTTGTGGGTCGGACATTTCTGCCCCGAGTCCTTCAAAGTCCTTATTAGCGCCCGGGGCCAGTAAGTGACTTTGTTAGTATATCCCTCACGCATCTTTTCCACAAAGAGGAGGGTTGGGCAACACCACGGCTTCCATCACTGGGTCAAGTTGTGGTGCCCGTTGAGTTGCAAGCGGGTCAGTTCAAGTGAAGCCTCTATTCCCATTCGCGGGGAACTGACAGAGGTAAGCTAGTGACCGGCTTCAAAATTTCTCGGCGGTTGGTTTGGGGAGTTCCCGGGGTCGTTTGACCGTCCCCGAGGGCTCGCTGCCTTTTTTTGGAAAAACCTCCCAAACTGTCAACTGGCTTGGACTTGAACATGGTTCAAGAAGGCCCATGACGCTTCGTGTGTCCTGGTACTGGCCGTGCATTGCCTCTTCTCATACCATTCCTCACTTGGGTGGCTCAAAGCAGTTGCCAAACCCTTCATGGGCCAGCCTTCGAACTCCATGCCATGATTGGACTATAAAGGGTGGAAACATATCACATAATCATTGTCGACAATATGAAACACATCGCGTAAATATCGCTGATAATGTGAAATGTGTTGCATAATTATCACTGATAGTGTAACTCATGATTTAATGCGTAAATGATGAGATAAATCATAGCAGATAACATGCAATGGTTTCATTAGTACGAAAAGATAATGTTTGAATGGAATAATATATCATGGGCAGGGGATGACGTGGTGATCTACCGATCATGACGTGTCGACGCCGTGCACGACCTCTACCCTCTGGCGTTATGGCCACGTGAGCTTGTAGCTGCCGTCATCAGAGTCGCCGTTGTCGAGGAGGTAGTCATAGACGCCAATGAAGCGACATAGGGCCCCCGGGTCGTTGAGCCTAGAGAAGTTGGCGTCATCCTAGCTGTTGTCGTCCTCATCGAAGCCGGTACTAGAAGTTGTCTCAGTAGTCGCGAGTACCTCCATGATAGCCTACGCATGGTGAGTCGGTAGATCTGCGGGAATCTCCCTCGTAGATAGATCAAAACATATTGCGGTTGAAGACTAGCCACGGGCCCTCCCGTGGTCATGTGGCTTACCACACAGTCACTTACTTTGGCAAGGGGGATAAACCATCAATTTTAAAAACCCCAAGCTTACCATAGATTATTCTTTTTTGTAGTAGGGTTGATTTCTCTCTATGTAAATCTGACATGTGGGTCTCCTTTGACCTTTTCCTGATAACCCCCTGTAGAAATAGACATTCACCAAAACTCATGGAAATTGTTAGTTTAAAACCCCTAAATCTATGGTGAAGCTCATTTTAACTCTTCTCTTGACTCTTGTTGACTTATAAAATTGATGGTTAATTACCATCAACAAACTCCCCCAAGCTTACCTTTTGCTCGTCCTTGAGCAAACAGCTAAACCTAAGATGGATCAGGAGTTGCTGCAATGCTTTCATGCCTTAAAAGTATACATGCGTTCAAACAAGAATTCTTCTTTTGGACTAGAGTGGACTGCACTGACTTTCAAACTTACTCATGTTTCTTTCAACCATGGGGCTTTTACCTACACTTGGGTCTTGAGAATTGAAAGACAAAACAATTAAGTCAAGCACTATATCTCATGCTCTTTGTTCCACCTCTGTCCTGGAGTTTTCATAAATGTTTGCAAATAAAACTCAGAGTTCCTTAAATATGACTCTCACAAGTCTCTCAATATGTGGTATTTGTGGATCCTTACTAAGGCATTTGGAAGGTTATGCCTTATCTCTCTCACCCTATAACTAATAATTCTTATGTGGAGTTCATGGGTATGGAGATAGCTGATACATACTTGCAATGCATATATTGCCCAGTCAAACTATGGATCCAGAGGAACTCATCATACAATCAAATCAAGAGGTGCATGTGTGGTTTGATATGGTGGCTAAAATGATGGGGAATAAATGAGATAAAAAAAGAAAGAGGTGAAAGTCTAATTCTATAATGCTTCATACTTGAAAATAACTTCTCTCTTTTGAATCTTGAAAATAAATGGAAACTTGGCTGCATAAATATCTTTCTTTTCTTTCTTTCTTCTTTTTCCTTCGTTGGGACCCTTGTCCATCTTTTTCTTTTGCTTTTGCCTTTTTTCTCTCTTTTTTAAAATAGAAAATAGATAACAAGTCTCTTATAAGAACTAAATTGATATGAGAGAAATGATGATGAAAACTTGGAGCAATTATAAAGGTATTTGGCTAGCAGAAAAGGAGTCCTATGGGGAATATTTTTGGTGTTCACTCTTAGTGTAAGAGTAGAACATTTTTGGTGGATCTAAATGGGACAAATATGTGGTGCGTACTTCTAGGGTAGAAGTAGCAATGATGCATGATGTGTGTGTAAATCTTGATTTTAATCGCATGGCAAGCCCCTAGGGTTCGACATAGCCCAACCAAACTCAATACAATTACAAGCATTAAATATATGGAAGGTTTCCTATTCTAATATGTATAATTGTGGTAGGAATTTAACACTCGTCATATAAGAAACTCATCATGTGGCATTTTAAGTTTTCAAAATAAATCTCTAGAATTTAGCGTCACTAGGAACAAGATAAACAGCAGCTCAGACTATATCATATCATGTCCGTCAATTACCTAGACTTGGATTAAGCATATGCTCCCACAGGTTTAAAGTGTAGAGTAAATTTGTGTGTCAACAGTTTATCCAATCCTAGGGAGAATTCTAGGTTGAAAACTAGGTACTTGAAAAGAATTACAACAGAGCAACTGTTCATCATTTCCATCATACATTCTTCAAGTCTACATACTTATTAACAAATTAAAGCAACAAGATTAAAAGCATACTCTTATACACACTCTTTTTATTTGGCTTTCATATTTTTAGAACAAACTAAAACAAGCACACTAAAAAGCAGTAAATATTTATTTTGTTTTTAGGTTTTGCTGATTTTTTTAGATGCATAACAATAACAAAAGGAAATTATAAAAAGGAAAAGAAAAATTACCTTGGGTAGTGGGGGTCCTCCCACAAGCTAGATCTTGCCGTCGTCATTCAGTCCATGTGAAGGTACCCCAATATTTCATCCATAGTCTGGGCATTCTGTTCTCGTCCCTCTTGAATACTAGTTAAGGTCTGGGTTGTGTTGCAGTTCCACTAGTGCTGTGCCTCACACATCCGGATGTTGTAGGCTTGGCCATCTATGAGTGTTTGGAGGGCGTTGTCGGTGCGTTGGTGAAATGCCACGTTCTCTTGATAGTACTGCTGTGGGGTGTAATGGAACCTAGCAGTGTCAGATCTATGTCCGCGCTCAAACTCTTCTCGTGCTCCACCTAATGATGTTCCTACTCCATAGGGGTCAAATGAGTGCTTCCACCCCCTGATGAAGTTCCCTCATGGGAATCAAATGGTTGTGTTGGTGGAGGTGGTTGCTCATAGCCCTCATATGGCTGATGAGGAGGATACTCCGACAGGTTTAGAACCCGATAGTTGTGATCCATCCAACTATCATAGCTAGCATGAGCTGGCTGTTCTTGGCCAGGGTCAGCTCCGTGCCAAACTGGTTCTTGACAACGTGTGATTCTTTTAGAGGTAGTCCTCTGGGGTGCTCGAGCATTCACTGGTTGAGCATGTAAATCAACATGAAAAGTTCTAACAGAATAGAGGGCCAACTCCGGGTTAGGTAACCGAAGCTTGGTCTCTCCATATGTCATAAAAAGTTCATTGTTTATTCTTTTTAAAAGGTGGGCATGAAAAAGATGATCATAACCAAAAGTATCATGATGCTCTTCAATAAATTCAAGGGAGGCACCTTGCAGCATGTCTAAGTTTGAAGCAATGCGAGTAACAAGCAAACAGATAGCAACAGGTCCTACTTGATAAGAGGGAACAATCAACCAATGGGCAACTATAAGACGAACATGCGAGACTTTGATTTTCTTGATAGCTGCATATATCAGCTGTAGGTCTGCACTTCTAACTTTGCTTGTGTCATCACGAGGGAAAAATGTGAAGCCTAGCCATTTGTGAAAGAACCTAAGGGTTGGATGTTCTATATCGCTAGTCTAATGAGAATTGAAAACAGAGTGTTTAGCAATCTCAGTCCAAAACTTATGCTTCTCAAAATCTTCTAAAGCATCATCCAAATCTAGCGGAATGTTGTTTGGAAAATTAAGGACGCTGCTAAGCTCTCTCCAAGTAGGATAAAACTCACGTGTGAAAAGCCTAAAATAGACTCCTAACTCGGTGACCCTTAAGATGTAGAGAAATTCTATGGTTAAGAGCTTAGACCCTAACTCAGAGACATCCCAAGCAGACGTCCATCCTAATAATGAGAAAATAGCATTGAATTTAGAACTCATACCTATTTCTTGGAGTAGTGCGAGGTCAAATGCTGGTGTGTGGGTGAACTCCTTGTCTTTGATCTTCTTGTATACTTCTTTCTCATGAGAGTCTCTTAGTCAAAGCTGACTTGGCTTGCGAAGGATCTTTGGCACAGTTGATGAAGAGGAAGCAGGTGTAGGAGCAGCAGGAGGGTCGACGCTCATGTCAAAGCTAGCTCTTGATGATGCTCATGTCGATCTCCTGGTTCCAACGCTCTTGACTGCTCCCACAGCTCCCTTAGCAAACTTCTTTAATCCACTCATTCTACAAAACTGACAAAGATAAAACTCGTGGAGAGAGTTAGGGAAGGGGTTAGTTGGTTAGCCATCAAAAGTCAGCAGTCCAGAGGTTAGTCGTCCAAGAGATTATTTTTTAGTTGGTTTTTCAATAGAACCTCCCCTTAAATTTTAATTGCTCTAGCTTTACTTGGGCAGCGTTACCGATAAATAAAAGATTATAGCAGCACTAAAGAAAACCTTCCTTCTCTCAACTCTAAGCTCTAAGACACTATTCTCTCTTCCCTCCTTTCTCTTCTTTCTTTCCAGTCTCTTCCTTCTCTCCTATGCTCTTGCAGAAAACTCAAAACTGAGAACAGCTTATACACTAAAAAATTCCGAGTCTTGGGAGAAGGGGTTTTTATAGAGCAGGAGATGCCCGGGTGGGTGCCCAAGTGGAGGGGGCGGCCGCCCCACTTCTGTCCCCTTTCTGGCTGAAATTTTTAACTCTCCACCTTGCTTGAGTGCTAAGTATGAAAAAGAGGTGCGTTGGTAGATTTGGCGGTGGAAAAGAGAAAATGGTGGAGGTGAGTGGAAGTGGATGAAATAATGTGATGTGATGTATATGAGGTGGAGTGTATGACATGTGGGTCCCATGGCGGTGGGTCCACTATGCAATATATATATATATAATGCAGGAGATTAAAAGAGTAGAAACTAAAATGCTTAAAATGCATGAAGTAAATATTTTTGTACCACCACGGTAAATACTTTTAATGGGTTTTTACACACCGTAAAAATTATTTACATGGGGCTAGAATTTTTATAATGCAGTACCGTGAATGTAAATTCTTAAGAAAATTTATGCGGATAAATACCGAGTTTCCTTCCGGCAAGGGTTCAAATTTTTAGAGTCCTTTGAACTAGACCTTCCAATATTTTATTCTTCTGACGATCCTAGAGATGATGGCTCTGGTGATTTTTCCATCTTGTCTTAATCGATCATATTCGCAAAGGAATTGAGTTCCTGTTTTGACTTGAATGCAAATTGTTCTTCTTGCCCATTTATGGTGAACTTGATTTCTCCTTTCCCGACATCAATGTGTGCATTGGCGGTGCTCAAAAAGGGTCTCCCGAGAATGAGTGACACTTTTGAGTCTGGATGCATATCTAGTACCACAAAATCTACTGGAACAAAGAATTTTTGTATCTTGACTGGGATATTCTCGGCAATGCCCAATGAGTACCAAACGGATTGATCTGCTAACTGTAGGCACATTGATGTTGGCTCGAGTGCTAAGTGGTCAAGCTTGTGATAGACTGCAGCAGGCATCACACTAACACTTGCTCCAAGGTCACATAGTGCATTGTTGAAATGTTGATTTCCAATTGAGAAATCAATAGTGGGGCATCCTGGATCTTTCTTCTTCTCTGGTAATTTATTCAGGATAGCTACACTACACTCTTCGGTTAGCTTGATCACTTCAGTGGATGGCAGTGGTCTCTTCTTGTTCAAAATATCTCTGATATACTTGGCACATGTAGGAACTTGAATGGCATCCAATAGAGGTATGTTGACATATAGCTTTTGAATAACCTCCACGAACTTGCTAAACTGCTCATCCAATTGTGGTCTTCTAATTTTGTGAGGAAACAATATGTAGTTCGTATCATGAAAATTTTGTCTCATTTCGTGATCTTGTAATGTGTCTTGAGGTTACACATCTTGTTCAACTTCATTATTGTTCTCTTCTTCTGCCACTGGTGGTATTACTGGTGCTCTTCTTGCTCGTTTTGGATAGGGAGGATCCTTGGTGGATCTCCCTCCTCTCGTAGTAATAGCTCTTACTTGCTCAGGGTCAGTGGCAGTAGGCAATACCGCAGCTAGCTATTTTATCTTCTCTTCTATCTTCTTATTAAACTTGAGCTGATCTTCGATGGCAGCTGAGAAACTATCCATTTTGACATTTATATCCTCCAAGATTTTGTCATTGGTGGCAAGCTTTACTTTAATTTCACTGTTCATTCTGATCTGTTGCCCGACTAAATCCCTCAATGTTGGTTGTCAATTCAATTTTTGATTTGGCTAATACAAAGTCTTCTGGGCCGTGGAATTTATATCTTGTTTGTATGCTGCTTCAATTGCCCTTTGATCTTCCTTATACTTAACCCTCTGGTCAAGCCAATTGAGCAAGTCATCCATCTTGGTAGATAGTGCATTCACTTCTTCAATTGTTTCTTCACTCTGATGACAATGTTGAGTGTGGTCTTGGGACCAGCCTTGATTTTCTAATATTTTCTCCATAAGCAACTTGGCTTTCCCAAATGTAAGTGAAAAATGATCCTCCAGCAGTTGCATCTAGGTGCTCACATGCTTTCTGAGTTAATCCATGATAAAAACCTTGCATGAGTAACCATTCTTTCATTCCATGATGAGGACAATCTGAGATGTATTTTTGCGAACGCTCCCATGCTTCTAAAATAGTTTCTGTCTTCTACTATTGAAAATTGGTAATCTTTCCTCTTAACGCATTGGTCTTGCCTATTGGGAAGAATTTTGCTAGAAAGGCCTTTGAACACTTTGCCCATGTGTTGATGTCTTCTTTGTTGGCATAAAACCACTGCTTCACTCTTCCCACTAGTGAGAATGGAAAAAGGTGAAGTATTATGATATCTTGATTAACTTCTTTAATGACGATAGTGCTTCCAATTTCCAGGAAATTCTGCAAATGTGCACTTGCATCTTCATGAACCTTTTCACTGAATTGGGTAGCTTGCACCATATTAACGAGGCTTGGCTTGAGCTCAAACTCAAGATTATTTGATTCCAATGCTAGACCTATATGGATATTCTCAATTGTAGGAGCAGAGAATTCACGTAGGGTTTTTATAGCCAAAGCTTTAGGAATTGGTGATAAGCTCCTTCTTGGGTTGATCCAATTCTGATGATGGAGAGTTGAGTGAATCAGAACCAATCCTGCTAATACCCTATATAAAATATAAACAAAGAAAAACAACAAGGGTGAACCTGTAAAAGCAGAGGGGCCTTGTTATGATTTCTCATTTTCTAAGTATCTATTTACGCAATTTTTCTCAAAGGTTTATTCCTTCCCTGGCAACAGCACCAGAAATGCTTGTTGACACTTCTAACACCACTTAAGCTAAGTTATCATCCTAGCATGGTGCTAGAAGTGTTGGTATAGAACTGCTCCTCTTAGAATAAAAATGGGATCCGCAAGCATACAGATAAAATACCATCATAGCACTCCACCAGAAAATATTCCAGGTATCGTTCATTTATATTTAGCTCAAGGGAAAGAACTAAGGACTTAAACCTAAAGGGATGGATTTGCAAAATATGACTACTTATGAGAAATCAATCACACAGTCACTTACTTTGGCAAGGGGGATAAACCGTGATAAATAAGTATAAATGAATTATAAAGCATAGGGATAAATCACGCAGAGATTAGAGATAGACTACTCATCATAAAGGTAGGTTGACGTCTGATTAGTTCAAGAGATTGAATTGTAGGTAGGTTCTAATCTACTAAGTCATTCATCTAATCTAGCAAACACACTATCATATATAGCATAAAAGACTCTTCATCTATGTATAAGGAATATTACTAAAGAAAGCCAAAACATAGTATGACTTCCTACGTAACGTTGTTTCTACCTATCCTATTAACGGGGGGTGGACTATATAAGACTTAATAGAACTATCACTTCCACGATCTACCACATGATCCGGCCAATAGGGTGCATTTGTAGGTAAATAGCATCTAAGCACCATGCTTAGATGTGATCTACCACTTAACCCCCTCGTGAAGAGAGCTAAGCCCTTTGCAAACATATACATAAACTCATTATCAATCATAACCATATCAAATGTACTGCTAGAGCAAACTAGGAACATAATAAATAGAAACATAATGATATTAGAATAAAGTCATAGAGCAATGATACAAAATAATACCAATACTTTGATGATGAAGATCCGAATCCCGAGCACAAGTCACCCGACTCTTCCTCTATCTAGTCAAACCTATGTAGAACTTAAAGAATTGGAGTAGCTATTCTAATTCTCTGGTGAAGAGAAACTCTCTAAACCATAGCTTTGCTGATGGCTCCCTCTGCTAATGAATTGCTAATGAAATTAGGGTTTCTCCTAGGGTTAGGGGCCTTGCTTATATATCCCTCTAGGAAGCACCACATCCCTTGGATCAAACTGACCTTGATCTATGATTTTTATCCATCCTCAAAGGCAGTAGAGGCAGGATCCGCAAGCTTGCACCTGATTGGGCCAACCACTGGGGCGGGCGCCTAGGGCCTGGGGTGATCGCCCCACCTGTTAGTCCAAATGGCCCTCCCCTTCGAGGGGTTGCCTTCTCGAGTCTTCTAGATTATTCTTTTTCATAGTAGGGTTGATTTCTCTCTATATAAATCTGACATGTGGGTCTCCTTTGACCTTTTCCTGATAACCCCCTGGAAAAATAGACATTCACCAAAACTCATAGAAATTATTAGTTTAAAACCCCTAAGTCTATGGTGAAGCTCATTTTAACCCTTCTCTTGACTCTTGTTGACTTATAAATTGATGGTTAATTACCGTCAACAACGCGCAGAAGGCCCCTACCTAGCTTGCCACTGTCGGGTTCTAGTGGACTGGGTGTCTAAACAGAGCGACTAGTGAATTTGTATCTGCGCATCTAGACCCTGATGGCTATGCAAAGCAGACACAAGGATGTATTCTGGTTCGGGCAAGAATAGCCCTACGTCTAGTGGGTTTCGCTACGGATCGTGTTGCCTTGCACCGGGGTGCTCGAAGTAGGGTTACAAGCTTTCGAGAGAGGGAGCAGGTCCCAAGTCTCTTGAGTGATGGTGGTTTCAACTGTGGTGCATTCTGGCTATCGTGTTATCTCTTGTTCGCTCTATCCCTTGCCTCCCCTTTTATAACTTCTAAGGGGAGGGGTCGGGTTACATTAGCGGTAAAGTGGTGAAAATGGGGAAAATGAAAGAGAATGATAAAAAAGGTGGCCTCGGGAATGGCTGTCCTCCTCCTTATCTGATGGGAGCAGTTTCCCTATAGTGTGAAGTCATGTGGGCCATTGATATTTTGGCATCTCCATTCGCTAGTGCGTCGTGCCGGGGCCATGCCTTGATCTATATGTCCCTGTGTCATGAAGGTGGGTGATGCGTGCGTCGGGATTTTCATGGTAAGGGGATTAGGTGGCACAACTACCATCACCCCCATTGCTGTAGAGGTATGGATATCGTCGTGGTAGAATGACTGGGGTCACGTCGAGTCAGGGCGTGGCTCTAGTGCCCCTATAGACTGTGCACGGTCACATCCATCACATCGATGGAGCGAGCACCATGCTAGGGGTCCCTCTGGCTCCCCGTTTCACCTGAGGGTTCCATGTGCCCCTCGGGCGAGGTGGAAAACGCATTGTAGGGTGTTGGGTGCCTTTGATGACGCAATAGCGTTTTGGGTGAGGTGGAGAGATGTCGCCCGAGACGCCTATCGTGCCCGAGGTCTCTCCGCAAGGCTCAGGTGAGATAGAGTTTTTAGTTTGTGCCTTTGAGCGGCTGACACACTGTCAGTGCTTTTTGGGCCCATTATGGTGGGCCTACAAACATGCAGGGTGCATATTTTACCCCCTGTTGGGTACCTCGGGTATTTTGATACCTGACAATTTACTTCTCCATCAATAATATAAGTTATCAATAGAGGTCCATGCAAGACCTTCCCTATGGTAAAATATAAATAACGATACCTAGAATACTCCCAGGTGAAGTGCTACAATGGTATAATTATCTATGTGCTTACATATTCCTTTTCATTCTTATCTATATATTCTCATTAGTCACATGAAATAATAAAGAACTACTTAGTATCATTCTAGTAATAATACTAGGTAAAACCAATAGGCATCTCAGGCACCATCATTAGGGATGACAACGTAGTACAAGTGATGCTGAGAGACATACGTATATAATAGGTGGCTATTAAAACAAGTGACAAGTTAATAAATACCAACAATGTTTCACTTGTGATGATATTAATACACTTTGAGAGTATATGTGTGTGAAAGAGGTCCTAGGCGCACATATATTTGATGCTCAATTTTATTTATAAAATCAGGTGTTACACTCATCATGAAATATGGTTATCAAAGTGCCACTAGATGTTCTAACTCATTGCATATACATTTAGATTCTAGTGAGTGCTAACACCCTTGAAAATGTTTGTGAAAATATACTAACACACGTGCACAAGGTGTTACACTTGGTGGTTAGCACATTTGATCAAGGGTGGCAAAGTTGGAGAAGTGGAGGCACTATTTTTCAGTGACTGAACGCTGCTCTGGCAGCAATCGGACTCTGCCTTGTGCATTCGGTCACACTGCGCAGAGGAGGTGCTATCTTAGTCTAAGACCGGACACTGGAAGAAGGAGAGGACTAGACACGTAGGGCCTGCATCTGGTCAAGAGGTGATGTATGCTGACACAAGTAGTCTTGGCATGTAGAGAGGATCGGACACTGTCATACGTCCGGTCACACCTAAGCGGATGCGTCTAGTCACAGAAATGCAGCTCTCGATGCTTACTGGAGTTGATTGGACTCCATGTTGGAGGAGCGCCCGGTCAAAGAGAAGCGTGTCAGGTTAGTGGCTTGGCTGCATGGGCGAGCGTGCGATTAGAGTCGGCTGTCATGAGTCCGATCATCTTCTGGTGTGTTCAGTCGCTCATTAACTCTTACACGATCATTTTCTGACCATTGGTGATCGATGGGCATGGTTGTACCGAGGGGATTCATGGTGCAAATCCGAGGAGTGGACATAGGGCGACGTACGTCCGATCGATCTGATCGACGCGACTGGTCAATGCGAGGCAGGCTCTGTTTTGAGCCTAATGGCTCTATTTCATAGGGGCTCCTATTTAAACCCTATGGCCGGCTCTTGCTCACACTGTTGGACATTTCTATTGAGACTACATCCTAGTGAGCATAGCCAACACTATCTAACTCACCTTGCTTGATTGGATCATCATCTAGTGAGATTTGAGAGCATCCAAGTGCATTACTTTGAGTGATTGCTTCTAGAGGCACTTGGTGATTGTGTTTCGTTGTGGATTTCGCTTGTTACCCTTGGTGTTTGCCATCACCTAGACGGCTTGGTGCAGCGAGGATCATCAAGCGTAGGAAGGTGATTGTCTCTGGCTTCGACCATGGTGATTGTGAGGGGTTCTTGACCTTTCTCCGGTAGAGAGCCAAAAGGTACTCTAGTGGATTGCTTTGTAGCTTGTGGATCCCCATCTTGTGTTGGTTGTGTGACACCCGATTGTGGGTTAGGCATGTGATGCCTATTAGCGTGTGAACCTCTAAATGGTGAACCACTATAATGAGGACGTAGCTTGCCAGCAAGGAAGTGAACCTTGGGGATAAATCATTGTGCCATCATTATCTTTGGATTTCTCTTGTGATTGATTGATTATCTCTTGCCATGGTGGTATAACATCACTACCTCTCTTGTATTTACTTTCCTAGTGTAGCTAAGCTATTTAGTGTAACTAGTTTTGAGAGCCAGCTTAGGTCTTGTCTAGTGGTTAGTGAGGCTCTTTAGTTAGTCTTTGAGAGCTCACTAACTTAGAGAGTAGTGACTTAGCCTCTTATGTGAATTAGAGATCATAGCAACTAGAATTGTGGATAGGAGGCTTGCATTTTTAGTAGGCTAGCGCAACACTCGTTTTGTCATTTAATTATCTAACCACTAGGCTTAAGTGTTGTTGTAGAAATTTTGAATAGGCTATTCACCCTTCCTCTAGCCATTAGAACCTTTCAAGTGGTATCAGAGCCACAGTCACCAGGATTTGAGTCTTAACAACCTATGGTGTCAAAATGGCTCGAATCAACAACACCAAGAAGCCACCCTAATTTGATAGCTCAAATTATCCATATTGGAAGGCAAAGATGACCACCTATATCAAGTCAATCAATAGAAAGGTGTGGAAGATGGTGGAGGCCAAGATTGAGATAGAAGATCTAGAGAATCCCACTGTGGCTGAAGAGGTGCTATTCCAAAACAATGATATTACTCTTAATGCCATTCATGATGCATTGGATGAGAGAACATTTGAGCAAATCAAGAACGTTGAGATGGCTCATGAGGCATGGAAGAAGTTGGAGGAATCATTTGAGGGCACTCAAGCAGTGAATGGTGCAAAGGCATATTGACAAGATCCTAAAATATGGGTATGTTAAGCCTCAGGATCAATGGTTCTGAACCGAAGGGCCCCCGACCGACCCCTATAGGATTGCCTAGGGTCTCGAGGGATATACCCATTAGGTATGCTCACACGCACCCTTCAAAGAAGAAACCTAATCGAGCCTAGGCATGGTGCGGCCCCCGCAAAGGGCTCGGGGGATCTTCTGGGCCTCAGGTTCCCAATCGACAACATGCTCGAGCTTAGGCCTTGGCTCCTGCCCGGCTTGCAATGCCAGCCAAGGCCCGGGTGCAATAAGACAAGCCCAAAGCCATTGAGGCTTAGGGGCTCCCAGACGTCGTGCTCTGGGCGTGGTTGTTGGCGATCACTAACGACCATTTCTGACCGCCAATTAGAGTCCAAAATAGGAGAAATAAGCATACTTTGACACATATGCCTTTACTATTAACATGTTTCCACTTGTATTCGAGAAAATATGTTTTGTAAGACACATCTCTAGGAACAAGTATAAAATACACAAAACCATGTAAAAAGCACGAAGCAGAATGTGTATTCCAAAAATATGCAAAGCAAAATAAGAAGAGAAGCCCACCTACACAAATTACTTAGACGAGATACCGACGTAGGAGGGGTCTAGGCCTAGCCCAGAGCCCACAAGAGCAAGGCGGTGGTGAGTGGGGCTAGCCAGGGTGTGCCCGCACCCTGGGTGCACCCTCACCACCACCACTACCTCTTGGGCCCACGCTTCTCTAGCGGTTGCATGCCACCATGCATAGTCGGTTTTCGATGGTTACCAAAAATATCAATGCCCACCGACCATGCTTCACTATTTAAGAAGAGGAGGTGCTCACCTCTAGAACACACAACATCATCTTGGAGCCACACCTCACACCACACCTTGTATTTTTTCATAGTTTTAGTAGTAGTATTTGGAGCTAGCAAGCAGTACTTGGAGAGCTTGTCTCCTTGGAAGAAAGAGCTACTTGGTATGAATACTATGAAGAGTTCTTTCATATTCAAGCTTTCATCTTATTCATATAGCAATGCATATGAACTGGAGTATAGTTGTCATCATGTTATAATCATGATATATGAACTGGCATATAGTTTGGATATCATGATCTTAACATGTCAACTCCATGCTTAAACATTCATATGATGAGTATGAGTAGAAGTAGGGTTAGGTTGAGGTGGCAGTTCGTTGTTCGTTCGGGTTTGCCTATATCCTTTACACGTCAATCTAAAGGGTTGGGGGATCGGGGGTTATATGTAGTTTCTTTATACATGGGCATGGTGCTTGGGTACATGAGAACCTATGGATATGACAGTATCCCACGATTGAGGGGTAGGCGGCAGGTGGTGACAGCCCTATCCATCCCTTGTAACCCCCCACATTCGGATATTGTGTAGGAGTCTTAAAGTCTCTCGCACTTGCTGGCAGACTAGTGCTCGGAGATCTTCCCATCCATCTTAAACTTAGCTCTAACTCTAGTCATATAACTTGTATGATCATCAACTGTTCTTTGCATGGCTATATTAGAACATGTCGGCTCCATGTAGAAACATTCTTTTATTCTTTGGTTTCCTTTTATCCTTGAGTGTAGCCCATATGTGTGTCCACTATCCTTGAAATATCATTTTTACCCCAATCATGAACTAAGGTCCATCATGCAAGTATGTAATCTTATTCATGCCCATGCTAAATACATTATACCATGCCCTCCTTTGGTAAAATATAAATAATGATACCCTGAATACTTCTGGGTGAAATGCTGCAATGATAGTTCTGTACACTTGTGGATTTTGTCTGTAATCATATTAGAACTATCGTGGTTGGTGTTCCTTTGTGGCATTGCTAAGGTTAACTCAATGTTAGCAATGGTGCTTGTTGATGGTAGTTATCTATCATATTAAACTATCAACATAACATGAAGAAATGCTGGAAATAGATCACCAATAGAAACTTAGGGGTATAAACTGATAATTTCCACAAGTTTTGGTGAACCTCTATTTTTTTGCAGGGTATATCTAGAAAACCAAAAAGGGGGATCAAAATTTCAAAAGGAATTAAACTTAACCATGACAAAAACTATTCTAGAAGACTTTACAGGACTCTAGGAGGCAACCCCTCGACGTAGAGCCCAAGAGGCTACCAGGTGGGGGCGGCCGGCCCCACCGTGGTGCCGCTCGGCCCCTGGCAGTGGCCCTCACCTGTAAGCTTCTGGAATGTTCCTCCATCACCTCCTTGGACTGTCGTTCTTTGAGTCGGTTTGATCCAAGGGCTCACGTTGGACCCTCTAGGCTATATAAGGAGACCCTAGCCCCCCCGAGGCTTCAAGTCATTTGAGACCTAGTCATCTAGAGCTAGAAACCCTAATATCCTCAGAGTTCCTCTAGTTTCTAGGGCATAGCTAGTTAGGCTAGGTCTAGAGGGAGGCAAGCAGATCTTTGCTTGGGTTTCTGACATCGTCTAGAGCTTGGTTCGGTATAATTCTTGTACCCCTCTCTCGTTGTATCTCCATTATTTTATATGCTTTGGTACAATTGTCAGGACAATATAGTATACATCTTATTCATGTTCTTGGTTGCACTGTTCATTATCTACTTCGATTATATGCTTAGTATAGTTAGTTTATTGTTGTGTTTATGCATAAGTTCGTATAGCATTCACCCTAATAAGGTACCATGGGTGGGTGGCAGAGATCATGTAAGCGTGGTGCTTATATGTTATTTGCCTATGAATACACTCTATATTCTGGGCCATGTGGTATATCTTGGATGTGACACTCCCGTTGAGTCCTTTGTAGTCTACTCCCCGAGTGTAGGTTGAGGAAGTAGGGCCTAGTTACGAAGGAAGGGAGAGGTTTCTATACTCAAACTTCCCTAAGTAATGCCCCTTATGTGTGGATATAATGATTATTTTAGCCATGATTACTTGGTGTAATTGCACTAATCAACATATGCTTTGACTTGTAGTTAAGGATGACTTAGGAATTATTCCTCTAATATTCTAACTTGACCATGCTATTGCCCTAGGTAGGTGTGCTCTAGGTGATTTACTTATTATAATGCTTGATCAGTACTTTTCATATACATCTTATCTTGTGACTTACCCCTATTATGAGTAGAGTGATTGGTTATGGTTTATTTCTCCATCAATGTTATAAGTTATCAATACGTGTCCAAAGCTACACCTTCCCTGTGGTAAAATATAAATATGATACCTGGTATACTATCAGGTGAAGTGCTACAATGGTATAATTATCTGTCCGCTTGCAGAATCCTTTTTATTTATATATTTATATTCTTTGTAGTCACATAAAATGTTAAATATCTATTTAGTATTATTCTTGTAGTAATGCTAGTTAGTACCAACAAACATATCTAGCACCATCACTGGGGATGACAACCTAGTTTAGTAATGCTAGAGGTGTAGGTAATTAATATGTGACTACTCAAACAAGTGAGGAGTTAATAAATACCAACAAGCATTTCTGGCATTGTTACCGGGGAAGGTAGCTACCACAGGAAGTATTGGTACACTTATATTAATTGATGTGTTTGAAATAACCATTGACCTCTGCTTAAACAAGCTTACCCTTGTTTTGTCTACTTGTGTACCTTATGCAGGGTAATGTATGATCGGTTTGAACCTACTGACAAACTTCATTGATGATCCAGAAGCTTAAGAGAGTACTAGCTTTAGAGTCAGAGGACAACCGTATAAGGCAAAGCTTTACACTAGAGTTTGAAGCCATGGCTAACAAGAGTCTTCATGAATTATTTGCTCCAACTATAGCCAACATCCGTACTGGACCTGAAGTCAATATTGGAGACAATGGATTCAAGCTCAAGCTTGCTCTCATCAATATGGTGCACGTCAGCCAGTTTTGTGGAAAGGCACATGAAGATGTTAGTGCACATCTCCAACACTTTCTGAAGATCTGCAGTACCTCAGTATCAAGGGAGTAACCAAGGATGCTATTCTACTCTGCCTTTTTCCCATTTTCACTCTTGGGGAAGGTAAAATAGTGGTTTTATGCCAACAAAGAAAGAGACACCACATGGGATAACTGCTCCACTGTCTTCCTAGCAAAGTTCTTTCCCACAGGCAAGACTAATGCTCTGCATGGGAGAATCTCAAGTTTTTAGTAACATCATGATAAATCTGTCCCTAAGGCATGGGAATGCTTTCAAGACTATATATTAGAATGTCCTCATCATAGGATGGAGAATTAGCTACTCATGCAAACCTTTTACCATGAGTTGACAACTAGTACTCATGAGACAATGGATGTTGTTGCTGGAGGTGCTTTTCTATCACTTAACCCAAAGATGCAACAACTCTTGTTGAGAAGATGGCCTCCAATCAAAGCTACAATGAAGAACAAACTCAGCCTCACAAGAGAGGAGGAATGCATCAACTCAAGAAGGTAGACATGTTGTCTACCAAGATGGACCTACTAATGAAGAAGCTTGAAGACCAAGTTAGTGAGAAGAAAGAAGTCATGCACATTCATGATTCTCGCATGAATTGTGAAGTGTGTGGCGACACTAGGCATTCAGGGAGCAACTGTCCTGAAACTCAAGAGGATGTGAACTATATCAATAACAACAACTATCGTCCTTAACAGAATCAGGGATGGAATCAGCAACAGAGGCCAAACTACCAAGGTAACTACAAAGGTAACTTTAAGGTAACAATTATAATAATTTCAATCACAGTTGAGAGAGTTAGTTGCTGGTCAATCTAGACTTATGGATCAGATTTCTAAGAAATAGCTTTCAATGATGAAATCCTAGATAACATGAGTACTAGAATGGATACCTTTGCTTCTGCCATTAAGAATCAACATAGTTTTAATAAAATGATAGAATCACAAATAGCTCAGCTGGTAGCTGTTGTTCCTCCATCCGACAAAGGTAATATTCTAGGGCAGCCGAAAGATTTAGAAATTGCAAATCTTATTGATATTCATAATGCACCTTTCTACTACACTCAACCATCAGAGGGAAGGTGGATAGATTATTCACTCCCTAATAAGAAAGTGATCCAGGGAGACCCATCATCCCTATCTCTATTGGACCTCATATCTTTCAAGAAGTTGTCTATGACTTCGGAGCAAGTGTCAACATCATGCCTAAGGTAATTTATGATAAGATTCTAGAAGATCCTTTGTTGTACACAAATATGCATTTGCAGCTTGCAGATCAGTCACTCTGCTACTCCAAAGGGATTCTAGAAGATGCCATCATTCAAGTAGGACAATCATATGTTCCCGTAGACTTTGTGGTTCTAGAAATAGGTGGAGATGAGAGAGCACCCATCATTTTGGGCCAACCTTTCCTGAGCACGGCAAAGGCCATCATCTACACAGACACCACTAGGATCTATTTCACTATCAAGGATAGGAAGGAGAAGTTCTCCTTCAAGGACCGTATACTATATTCTCCTGCTCATCCACATAATGTATACCTGCCCAAAGAGACAACAGTAGTGACCAAGAAGAAGAAGAACAGATTGAGGAAGAACAAGACCGGCCAATCACCTGAAGAGAAAATCAACATAATCAACATCATCCGATTAGAGTATGACCACCTCCTCGCTCCACCATTCCTTGCTAAGAAGGATGATCCTAGCGTACCGACGATCGAGTGTACTATTGGTCAAAAGATCTTCCACAAGACTTTCTGCAACATTGGATTAGGTGTTAACATAATGTCAAAGGTAACATGAATATTTATTTTGTAACAAACCTTTGTACCTGACATATATGCAGTTGTAGATGGTGGACCAATCAATCTAATTTATGGAGAGCATAGCAAAAGATATAATGGTCAAGATTCAAGATCACTACGCTTCCGCCGACTTTATGGTCCTGGACATGGAGGAAGAAGATGATTCACCTATTATTCTGGGAAGACCGTTCGTCAACACTACCAATGCAGTCATCTACGTTGGATCTAGACAAATCCACTTCTAGTTCCTTGGAGAAAAGGTGCATCTCGACCCCCTGATCTGCTTCTTCCTTAATGGATGATTTAATAAGGTCTTAGACGAACACGCCATGTGGAACTTGAGCTCAGGATCACCGTAACTTAGACAACTCATCGGCTGCTTGATTTTTGTCCTGGACCACATGTGTTACTCGATGCCATAGAATTTTCCTTTCAACTTTCTGATTTCCTTGCAATAAGCATCCATCTTCTCGCTAGTCATGTCCCAGACTTTGTTAAGTTGGTTAATGACTAAGGCCGAATCGCCATAGACGTAGAGATGTTTTACACCAAGCTCAACCGCAATATGCATGCCATGGAGGCAGGCCTCGTACTCTACAGTGTTGTTAGATGCAGGAAAATAAATTCTGAGGACATAGCGGAGTTGTTCATTGGTTGGTGAAATAAAGAGCATGTCTGCGCCTGCGCCATCGATGTTCAGAGAGCCATTGAAATACATCTTCCAGTATTCGATTGGCCCCTGATCGGGAGGTGCGCTAAGGTCTGTCCATTTGATAATAAAGTCCACCAGAGCCTGAGACTTGATGGATGTGCGACCCTGGAACTTGATTGGATAAGGGCATAATTCCATTGCCCACTTGACGATACATCCATTAGTGTCCTTATTTCGAATGATGTCTCCCAATAGGAAATTAGTATTGACAACCATCCGATATCCGTCGAAGTAGTGTTTCAACTTTTTTGATGTAATCAGGATGGCATAGATCAGCTTTTGAACTTATGGGTACCTGGCTTTGGATTCATTGAGCACCTCTCTGATGAAGTAAATAGGGCACTGGACTTTGTACACGTGGCCGGGTTCCTCACGCTCGACCACGATGATTGTGGAGACCACATGATCGGTGGCCGCAATGTAGAGAAGAAGAACGTCGTCTTTCTAAGAGGGTGTAAGGACTAGAGGAGAGGTTAAGAATTCTTTGAGCTATGTGAAGGCAGCGTCAGCCTCCTTCGACCAGACGAACTTCTTGGAAGCCTTGAGTAGCTTAAAGAAAGGCAAGCCCTTTTCGCCAAGTCATGAGATGAAACGGCTTAAGGCGGCCATGCATCCAGTGAGCTTCTAGATATCCTCAACATTTTTGGGTGGTTGTATGTCCAGAACGACCTTTACCTTTGTCGGGTTGGGGCGTATGCCATCGTGACTGATGACGTTGCCCAATAATATACCAGATGGGACTCCAAAGATACACTTCTTTGGATTAAGCTTCCATTGGTACTTATTGAGAGCTGTGAAGGTACGCTAGAGATTGTCGGCCAGAGTGTGAGCCTCCCTAGTTTTCACGGCCACATCATCGACGTAGGCTTCGACCAGATCATCCTTGATCTCATCAGCAAGGCATTGCTGGATAGCTCGCTGGTACGTGGCCCCCGCATTCTTAAGCCTAAACAACATAGTCATGTAGCAGTAGGCGACGAATGGTGTAATGAAGGACGTCTTGATCTGATCATCCTTATTGAGAGCGATCTAGTGATAACCAGAGTAGCAATCGAGAAAGGACAGCAGCTCGTAGCCGGCTGTGGAATCAATGACTTCGTCAATGTGAGGTAAGCCAAAGGGGTCTTTAGGGCAGTGTTTGTTGAGATTAGTATAATCAACGCACATTCTACATTCATTATTCTTTTTGCATACAAGGACCGGATTGGCTAACCAGTCCAGATGATACACTTCTTTAATAAATCTAGCTGCTAAAAGCCGAGTAACTTCTACCCTAATAGCCTCCTTTTTGTCACGAGCAAATCATTATAGCTATTGCTTGATAGGTCTTGCAGTCTTTGAGATGTTCAAGGAGTGCTCGATCAGGTGCCAAGGAACATCGAGCATGTCAGCGGGTTTCCACACAAACACGCTTACGTTGTCCCACAGAAACTTGATGAGCGCGTCTTCCTATTTAGGATCCAAGTTGACCCTGACAAGGGCCGTCTTGCTAGGATCATCAACGACCAGCTAGCTCTCCTTGTGCTCGTTGGACTTGATGTGCTTCCGCGGTGCTTGGCGTTCTGGGATCTCCAGTTGACCGGCGGGAATCTTGGAGGCGTCGACCAGGGTTTGCTCCATGCGAATTGAGAGGTCGGTGGCCTCTGCCACCTTAAAGCTTTCCTCTTCATAGGTATAGGCAATGTAAACATTGTCTCTGAGAGTAAGGACACCCTGCTCGGTAGACATTTTGAGCACCAAGTAAGAGTAGTGTGGCACAACCATGAACTTGGTGAGAGCTGGTCGACCAAGGATGGCATGGTAAGTACCCTCAAAGTCCATGACCACGAAATTGACGTAGTCAGTGTGGAAGTGGTATGGATTGCCAAACTGCACAGGCAGCATGATCTGCCCAAGAGGTACAGAGCTCTGTCTGGGAAGGACGCCCCAGAACTGTGCATCATAGGGCCTGAGATCAGCCTGAGTTAGTTTAAGGGCAGGCAAACTGCC
Organism: Saccharum hybrid cultivar R570; assembly: GCA_038087645.1. NCBI lineage: Eukaryota > Viridiplantae > Streptophyta > Magnoliopsida > Poales > Poaceae > Saccharum > Saccharum hybrid cultivar. The sequence continues at coordinate 2,298,650 of JAQSUU010000293.1, forward strand.
GTGAAATAGGATGTCGATGAAACTGCCACCGTCCACGAGCACCCTCTCAAACCAGATGTTGTTGATGCAGGGGTCGAGGACGAGGGGAAAATGACTAGGTTCTAGAATTGTCGCCCACTGGTCTGCACGACTGAAGGAGATTTCACGGTGGGACCAAACCGGGAGCCTGTGATCGGAGATGAGGTCGTCGGTGTTGACGACGCTCAAGCAGGCCCACTTCAGCAGCTTGTGCTTGCGCTTGGACTCTAAAGACACCTTTCCACCAAAGATGGAGTGGACGGTTTTGGTGGGATTAACATATTGGTGATGAAGATTTCTATCCTATTCGTCATCATCGTCGTCATCACCATCACGCCGTGGTCCATCATCAATGGCCTTTGGAGCATCATCATTAGCAAGTTGCTTGGCGTAGATGTTCTTGAGGAAGCAGCAGTTCTCCATGGTGTGATTGGACTTGGGATGGATCTAGCAAGGACCCTTCAAAGCTTTGTTGTAATCCTCTTGATAGTCATGGTGACCAGCAGGTTTCTTGACTGTGTTGACCTCATGGTCATCTTCACAGGGACACTTGCCTCTGTAATCACCGCGAATATCGGGCCACCAATCATGATTATCTCGGCAGTCGCGATTGTTGTTGTTGCGCTGGTGGTGACGTTCGTGGTTGTTGTTCCAACCATGGTCATCGGGTTTATCTTCCCGGCGTGGTGGGTGCTCAGGGCGTGATGACCCACCGATGTCTTTCTTAATGATCTTCTCGGCATCATCGGCATCCGTGTAGTTCTTGGCAATAGCGAGGAGCTCGAAGACCGTAGATGACCGTTTCCGGAGCAGCTTGCTTCTTAGGGCGTCGTGGTGGCGAAGACCTTTGATGAAAGCCAAGACTGCTTCATCATGAGTGATGCTTGGGATCTTGAGACGCATGTCCGAGAAGCGTCGGATGTAGTCACGTAGCGGCTCACTTGCTCGGTCACGTATGCACTCGAGGTCGTACTTGTTGCTTGGCTGGTCACATGTGGCGATGAAATTGTCGATGAAGGCTTGCCAAAGGTTCGACCAGCTATCAAACTAGTTCTCCGGGAGGCTGAGAAGCCATTGATGACCTACCTGATCAAGAACAACTGGAAGATAGTTAGCCATTATGTGCTCATCACCTGTGATGGACCAGACAGTGATCTCGTAGAGCGTGACCCAGCTTTTGAGGTTCTCCTTGCCATCATATTTCTTGAGCTTCTCAAGCTTGAAATTCTTTGGCTAGATGATGTGTCGGAGATGAGGAGTAAACTGTTTGAGGCCTGGGGGCCATGTTCGGTGTCATACTAGATGCGGCGCATGTTCTCGTGGGCCTGGCGGTCATTAGCACGACTAGTGATGTGACTGCGGACATCACAAGGAGGAAGACTATGATGGAGATCATGAGGAGGGTTCTGGTCGACCTCCTAATCTTGATCGCCATGATGATTGCGGTTGTTGTCACGATGACCTTGACCACCTTCTTGTCCGCCTTCATCGCCGTAGCCACCACCGCCGCCGCCACCGCCGCTACCAGCACATGGGGGCGGATCATCGCGATGTTGGTGACTTGGATGCTCTGAAGTGTGGGAACGATGGCTCTGACTAGATGCGATGGACGTGCTTGTAGTAGCTCGGGCTCGCTGGGCGGGCTCGATGATTTGGCCCATAGCGGCAGTTAGATATGCTTTGATGTCTTCACGAACCACGTGGTTTTCTAGCATGTCTGGTAATCAGTCCAGGTTGGCCATGGCGATGGCCACGTTGGCACTTGGGGTCCTAAAAACTTGCCTATCGCCTACTCTATCGAAGGCGTTAGCCAGATCCCGAGGTCTGGGTCCCTGGCAACGTGCTTCTTCTTCTTCCGCCTCATGCCGACGATGTTCGGTGCAGTCGATGTTACGCTGTTCGCGAAGTTGCCGTTGCTCATTAGTTTCTCCCGTGACTACAGGCTCGTCATTGCTGATGTTGTGCACCATGTCACCACGTCTTGGTGGGAACCATGGAATTGGAGAGAAACCTGGAGGGTACGGTAGTGGATCCTGATCATATTCGTCGTCATCGATGTGTTCAGCCTCGGTGTGGACAGATCATGTAGATCTAGTGCTGGAGTCGCCATCCTCAAGCAATGTATGAGCTGAACCTTCATGATACTCATAGATACCAACCATGTTTACGGTGTTTCCTAGTGGTGGTCAAGGTATATCCAGGAAGTACAAATCTGAAACATGGTCTTGCTCTGTGGGACCCATGAACAGATAAGATGTACGGTACCCATACTCGAAAGCAGTATTTTCAGGCCGTATGGGAAGGCTTGGCAATCCTCTGTTGGGACTTGGTATTCAGAGAGCCTAAGGCCTAGTGTAGGAACTGGGTGAAGACGTACCATATGTCCTTTAGGAGTAGTGGTGACCACTAGATCTATATCTAGCCATGTTGGACGGTGAGCCCGAACTAGTCGGGTAGATCTGTTGTGGTTAGGAAGTACCTGCTCGGCAGATTGATTTTGGATCAAATCTACCAAAGTCAGGGTTTGCGAGAGCTTGTGGCCGACTTAGTCGATAGCTTTGATTAGGTCGGTGTTGTCAATCACCCTACCTTTGTAGCGGGGAAGTGGTCGACGAGTTGTCGGCGTGGTCAGAGCCGTTGCTGGGGTGGTCGGAGCCGTAGCCAGCGTGGTTGGAGCCGTAGCCGATGAAGACGTGGTCGATGCAGATCAGATTTGTGCCTCCTCTGTGGTAGTGGTGGTGAAGTTGTTGATGCTGGTGGTCTAGGTGATCTAGCCGACGGTGAATGAGAGACCGTCCGCCATGGTAACGGAGTCGGGGATGATGACCATCTTGCTCGCCTGGGAAGCTATACACACACCCCCTACCTGGCACACCACTGTCAATGAAACCTAGTCGGCAGTCTACCAAGGGGTATGCCCAAGGTAGTGATTTGTCGATAGATAGGTGCACAAGCTATGAACTAGATGGTGACGCAAGACACAACATGGTTTTATCCAGGTTCGGCCGCCGTGAGGGCATAATGCCTATGTCCTGCGTCTAATTTGTATTGCTGTGTATGATGAGATGTGTTTTGAGGGGTCCCCTGCCCACCTTATATAGCTGGGGAGCAGGGTTACAAATCTGGAAACTAATCCTGCTCGGTTATAATTGCCATAGCTGGCCGGATAAGGATTCCTATTCTAACCGACCAGGATCTTGCTTGATCTTCAAGTTTGCTTTCCTTCATTGTGTGGGACACCGAGCAGATCAACTGGGCCATGTGTCATCTTCTGGTGGGCCTGTCCCTCTGGTCTAGGCTAGCCCAAGCCTAGCCGTAAGGGTATAGGGGTTAATACCCCCATAGGTACGCTGCTGTTTTAATAGTTATACTACTTATGAGCAGCTGAAGAAGACCTGCTCCTGGAGGAGGAGACGCTGATCATCCCACCATCAAGAGGATCAACTCCCTAGGAATGGATGGTGGGATTATGAAGGAGAAAGAAGGACCTGTGTCAACCCCGATTGAATGAATGGGATGATGAAGATCCTGAAGCACCCACCAAAGAAGAAGCCACTCCACCAACATCAAGCTCACAAACTAAACAAGTATGGAAAGAGAAGATAACATCATCACCATCACAAGAGGATCAGTCATCTAAGTCTCCATCAATGAGACCAGATGATGCACCTAAAAAGTAAGTACTCTCTCCTACCTAGTCCTGTCCGGAGAACTTTAAAAATCTAAACCCTTGTCGTAAGGTAATATCGGTAGTTATCCATATTTACTTTCCAGCATTGCATTAATTATTTCTTTTTAGCATATTTACTTTTTTGCATTTACATTGCATTAGAGAAAAGAGAAAAAAATAAAAAGATTATTGTATTGCATATCATCATTATTGCACATTAGAATAGAAAATAAAAAGTTCTACTACATTTCATCATTACATCATATAAATCCTAAGCCCCATGTGAGTAGGTCTATGGTGTGTAAAAGCCCATGGGAATATTCACTGTGGTTGCATAAAAATAAAAAATTATCATGCATACATATTTCCTTTCTATATTATAAAAATAGAAAATCCAAAAAGATACTAAATAGACCTCCTGCTAATATTCTGCCACTAGAAAATCTGTCTAAACTCACAAGGAGAACAAATTCTTGTATGGCTGACTGCTAACCCTTATTCCTAAACTAAGCCTCGAGTTTTTGGTATTCTTGTTATAGTATTTTGCAGGATGGTACAAATCATTAAGAGTAAAGTCACTCAGTTGTAGACATCTTATCCTACTCGTAGGTGAGAAGAATATCCACTGACAAACCATGCTCTAAGAAAGGATCATTCAACATTCAACTGACCACGACAACATCTAGCTTGGGGGAGGAGCATCTCGCATGTATCTAGCTAAGTATTTCTTTCTTTTTAGTTTTATTATTTTTGGGTTTGCTATATGTTTGCTAAAGAAATAAAATGATGCATAACAAACTAAAAAAATTAAAATTTTATCCTAGTAAGTTATATTGATATAGTAAGGTGTGATTTTAAAAAACTTTGAAAGCAAAATAAAAAGTGTGTTTAGTTTTATATTCTTTAGGGCTAAATAAATAATGGAGTCTAGGTAAGCTCTTGCATTGGAAATGATGAATAGTTGCTCTGTCATAATTCCTTTCAAGTACCTAGTTTTCAGCCTTGAATTCTCCTGAGTTTTAGATATGACTAATTTGATATAAGGATTTACTCTGAACTTGAAACTCATAGGTAGCATATGCTTGATCTAAGTCTAGGTAATTGACGGATATGATATGAGATGGTCTAAGCTGCTGTTTATCTTGTTCCTAGCGATACTAGAGTTCTGGAGATTTATCTTTTGAAAACATAAAATATTTCATGATGAGCTCCTATATGACAAAGCTTGAAGTCCTACCAAAGTCATATATAATGTTTAGATTAGGAAAACTTTCACTCATACATGCTGCTTGCTTTTGCATTGAGTTCAATCAAGCTTTATTAATGCCTTATGAGAGGTTTGTCATCCTCTTAAAATTGAGATCACATACACACCACCCACATATGCACTACTCCTACACTGGGGGTAGGCACAACAATATGTCATTCCATCTAGATCCACTCAAAATTGTTTTACTCTTACACTAGGAGTAAACACCAAAAATACACCCTATAGGATATACCCCAAATAAATGCTCCAAGTTCTTATTGCTATCTCTTAAAAGTTTTGTTGCATAGAAGAGGCATGTGGCTATGCAAAAGTTATTCATGAAAAAAAGAAGAAAAGAAAAAAAGGAAAAAGTGGACAAGTGTCCAAGATATCCAAAACAATGGGTACTCCGATGCCCGCGTGAAAAAAAGAAGGGAAAAGAGATGAATAAGATGGTCCATGTTTTTTTGTAGTTTCCAAGTTTTAAAAGAGACATATGTTTTCAAGGAGTAAAGTAGAATTAGGTTAGCCACCATATATATTGACCCCATATACATCCATACACGTGCACATCTTGATTTGATTGCATCATTTAACTCTCTTTGGATCGATTGTTTAACTTTACAACATATGTATTGCAAGTATGCTCTTTCATGTTTTCTCTATTCCTATGAGCTCCACTATAAGCCTTAGTTGTAGGAAGAGAAAGGCATAACATCACTATTGCCTTGGAGAGGATCCACAAATATCACATATATTGAGAGATTGGAGAGTGTCATACAATGAAAGCTGTAACACCCCAGGTGTTTGGCTCCCACAAATTGCATGTTCATTTTATAAACATGTGCATCATCTATCTCATCATGTAATTGTTACTTGGAACATGTGTATGCAACATTCTCAATCTTGTTTGTTTCATACATGATTGCTTGTGAATGGTAGTTAGTGCAACATGTGGGTGCAACATGAGTTGTCAAATCTTGAAACATGGCAACATTTTAGTGTAACATGACAAGTTTGAGTTTTGCAACAAGGCTATGAAACATGTGAAACATGGTTTTGCAACATAGAGTAATTTGAGTGTTTTGTTTGTTTCATCACATGTGGTACTTAGAAGTTGGTGTAACACTTGTGTAGAGTGGTTAATTATGGTCTAATACACCTTAATTACACTTAGGGTAATTAGTGGAACACTGTTCATGTTGACCAAAATGACTAATTTGCCCTCTAGGTGAGGTTTGACCTTGAGATGACCTATAGAGTGACTTCGTTTGACTGATTAAAAAGTCTAACCTAGAGACCTTGCATGGATGTGCACCCTTTACCAAAGTTGTAGCAAATTTATCAAGGAACAAAAGTCTTAATATGGCTGTTGATGTTAATTAACTCCAATTTTAAGTCATCAACTACTTCAGAAAAAGGTCTGAAATAATGTGTAAAGTAGTGTTATAGAGGTTTATTCTAATGAGTTCCACGAGTTGTGTTGTTCTCACTTGTTTTGCAGGATATGCAGTATTTCATTATATAAAAGTGTAACACCCTAGGTGTTTGGCTTCCAAAATTGCATCTGCATTTCATAAGCATGAGCATCATTTCATTCATTATGCATTGTTTGGCTTGTAATAAGGGTGTGCAACATACTTTACTAAGTTTGCTTCAAAAGTGGTAGCTTATGAAATGTGAGTAGTGCAACATATATATGCAACATGGTGTGGCAACATCTAGCAAAAATGCTTGTTTTGTTTGTTCCAACCTATGTGACATTTGGAAGTGGGTGTAACCAAAGTGTGCAATGGTCAATTATATCCTATAGTACCTTAATCACACTTAGGATCATTAGTGGAACAATGTTCATGTTGACCAAAATGACCAAAATACACTCCTAGGTGATGTTGACCAAGCTTTGAGCCCTAGAATGCTTTGGTTTGACTATTTAAAAAGTCTAGCTTAGAGATCTTGCATGGAGGAGCACCCTTAATCAAAGTTGTAGAGAATTTCATGGGGAACAAAAGTCTCAATATGGCCATCTCATGAAAGTGGCTAGAACCTGCTCAAAAGTGGCCCACAATTCAGTGGTAGTAGCTGTTTTAGGACTTAGCAAAAATTGGCTAAGTCAAGCACTGAAACCATTTCAAAGTACCCATCTTGGGAAGCCTGTAACTCACAAACCATGACAAACCAGCTCGAGCCTATATTGACAAAGTTGTAGACCACATATCCATCTCCAACTTTGTTGTTTATGGTTTGCACTAATTCAGCCTGGTCAGGGAGATCTAAGGCATCAAAGTTTCCCCGTCAGTCGTTGATTACGGCCTCGATTCAGTTTTGTCAGACCTCGGTGGCCGACCGGCCTTAGGCTGTTGCTGCCGCATGGACGCGTCGTTGCGGCCGTACGCCGGCCGTGGCCCCACTGGTCAGCCCGTGACGCCCTCAAATATCTACGAGACGATGTTGTTGTTCTCATTCCTTCCCACCTCCTCACTCTCCCTCCTGGCGGAACAACCAAGCCACCATTGCCGTCCCCGCTCCGCCGAGCTCGCATGCACTCTCCACCGCACCACCGCGACTCAAATCTGACCAATAGCTCCGCCTGGAACCCCTCTACCCCCTCATCCCATCCACACCCTCAGCCGAGCAATGGTAGGGTCACATTGCCTGATCCGCCACCACGGTGCCTCACCGGCGTTCGTCCGCACGATGGCCCACCGTGGCCAACACAGCACCGTGTACCTCCGCTTTCCCTAGCTCATGTTTCTTCTTCTCTATCACATGTAGATGCTAAGGTGATGACGTTACCACCAATGCCGGTCAGGCCAGGCCAGAACATGGCCGTGCACCGCCACACCATGGCCGCCGCCGGGGAGCTCTCGCGGCCAGACTCCACCGCTTCACCCTAGCCAGTAGCAGTAGCATGGTTAGGTTTGCCTTGGCCCCTAGGAAGCTAATGCGTGTCCTATCCAGTCGTCTAGCGGCCGGAGTTTGTCGGAGCGCCGCCGGGTTCTATTGCCGAGTCGCCGCCGCCATGGCCGATGTACCTAGAGCTTGGTAGGGGTTAGGGTTGGGGGTCACTCGATGCGGGAGGATGAGGCGAACCTAATGGTGCCCGCAGCCTCGCCGGTATCGCCACCGGCAGCGAGCTCCGGCCACCGCTGCTTCTCCTCTGCTCTCTCTCTCTCTCTCTGACCGGGAAGGCCCACCAGTTTGTGGTCACGCGCGCGGGCGGGAGCTGGGGTGGGCCACATGAGTTGGTCCGCGTCGATGGGTTCGACCGGCCCAGTGACCGGTTTAGGTTTTCGTTTTTGTTTTTCCTTTATTCTTTTCACAGATTTTCATGCTATATTGTAAATTCCATATCTCATGCAATATAGATCCAAATGAGGTGATTCCAATTGTGTTTAGTTCTAGATAAAGTGTAGTATTTAGGAAAAATATCACATGTATATGTGCTGTTTAGTTTCTAGAAGATAAAAATAGATGTTTGAAATGTGTTTTAAAATAGAGGCAACCTTGTTAAATTGATAACTTGAGTTCTATTGCTCCAAAAATTATGAAATTTGGTGAGTGTGCTATTTCATGTCTGAGCTAGCTCTGGTAAAAATTTGGATGCTATTGCTTGAGTGGTTTTCAAGTTATGATGTTGTCATTTTATATTAGAAGATACTTGAATGAATTTTCATAATTTTTCTGTATGTGCAATGCTCATGAAATTTTATGGAGAGTGTTCTGGTACCCTAGGGATGCTAATAAAAATATGTTTTCTGTGTATTGACACTTTTCTTTATGTTTTGTTAATTATGCAAAAATCAGCCTTTCTGGCTTGTGAATTTTGTGTAGGAAGTTTCTTTGAATAACTTTGGCTCAAATTTTTACAGTGGCCTCCTGATATGGTTTAGAGTCCCCTGTAAGGTTTGTAGAATTTTCTGAGTAGTTTTCATATGAGTTTAATTTTCCACTTAATTAATTAATTAAATTAATAAAGGGATTAAAATAAATGACTTGAGTGAACATACCTTACTTTCTGGTGGTTTTATATCATATGTGACCTAGTAGTGTCATTAGTTTGGTCATAGGGGTAGTTTGACACATGAGTAAATATTTAATTTTCACATTTCTAGGTTTTCTGGACAGCTGGTAGCATTTTTCGGTTTAGGCCTTGAAAATGTGTTAGCTGGGAATCTTGTGAATACCAAAGTGGTAGTAAACTTGTTAGACTAGCTTGTTTCAAAAATTGGTGGCATTTGGCCTACTAGTTTAGGAGTTATAGTTGTTTGAAGTGACTGTCCAGAAATGACTGCTCTCTGTTTGGAGATGGCAGAGTTCTGGAACTTTGAGAATTCGACTAGGTAAACTTAGGAATCAAGTCTTGAGGTCTAACAATGAATTGTAGAGCATGTTATAAGCTTTCCAGATTGTCTTTCATCATATCAATTGGATTTTTGTATCTCTAGTTATGGCTAGATTACTGATCTGCTGTCTAGATCTCTGTGGTGCTGTAGTATGCTTCAGTTTGTGATCAGCTTAAGTAATGTTGTTCTTGTTGATTGTTAGGTGTTAGGCCCTTAACTGAGGAAGAAAAAATGTACATTAGGTTGTGTAGATTAGGTAAATACTTCTCTACCGGAGAAGAAATATGCACATATTGTGAAGTGATTTGAATAGAGCACTAGTGTTGTTGTAGTCCCATTTCATTCTAAGCATGTTGCACTCCTTATGCATCCATGAGATTTATTGTGCATTCATGCAATAGGTATACCAGAGGGAGCGACACTTCTGGAATTCGAGGGAGCTCTTCTGGAGGAGGATCAGGAGGAGCCGAGGGAGCCCGAAGAACCAGCCGGCGAAGGAGTTTCCGGAGACGAGCTACCTGAGTGCCTGGATCACCGCCCTTCTTCTTACCTAAAAGGCAAGCCCCGGTGCATGCTAACCCATCTTTTGTACACACATATAATTGAGTACATTTACTTGTTTACTGCATTAAGTGGTAGGAGTTGAGTGAAAACACTTGTTGCATTATATCTACCTTGTCTAGATATAGAACTTGAATCCCAATTTAAGTTTAGGCACGTGTCAATGCTTAGCCCTGCTTAGTGTGGTAGAAGTCGGATGATTTTCGGTCATCCGCGAGATTTAGGTGAAGTGGGTCACGAGTGGCTATGTTGGCTATCATGGATGGAACCATGCTTTAAAATGAAATTGAGACCGGGCGGGAGTTCGATAGTGCTGCCGCAAGACACTTCACGTCTTGGGTGCGAAGCTATGCCCGTCTGAGTCGTTTAACGACTGATTCGTTGTACGTCCTTGAGTCATGTTGAACGCAGTCTAACACTTAGTTGGCCAGATAAGCTGTTTCGACCATGAAGCCGAGTAATACAGCTCAGCCTGGGAATCGAAGGGTAGGTCGCATCTTGGAGGAAGTAAGGATGTGCTTGGGGACATTGGCGTGAGACCAAGGGGGGTTAGAGTCCCTATCACCTGGCAGAGTGTCGCCCTTGGGGATGCGGCATCTGTAACACTTCAAGTGTTTAGTCCTTAATTGCATTGCATTTGCATGGCATAAACATAAGCATGCATCATTCATGTTTGTTATTTTATGTGATGCAACACATGTAATTATTCTAGGGTTTGTTTGATTTATTTCATGAAGTATTTGATAGTTGGTGTAACAAAAAGGTAAGGTAGCCAATCATGACCTACAACACCTTAGTTATACTTAGGGTAACATTTGGAACAAGGTTCATGTTGACCAAAATTACAAAATTGCCCTCCAAGAAAAGTTTGACCACCATTTGACCCTAGAAGGCTCTAGTTTGACCAATTAAAAAGTCTAATTTAGAGACCTTGCATGGAAGAGCACCCTTAAGTAAAGTTGTAGAGAAATTCATGAGGAACAAAAGTTCTAATATGGCCATCTCATGAAAATGACCAGAGCATGCTCAAAAATGGCCCACAAGTCAGCTTGAGTGGGAATCAACACTTAGAAAAATTCTAAGTCTGGAAATTGGACTTTTCAGTTTCACTGTACCTCACTTTAGCAACTTGTAACTCACAAACTAGGCCAAACCAGTCTTAGAGCCAATTGACAAAGTTGTTGTCCACACATAGCTCTACAACATTGTCAATATCACCATCACCTGGTTCTCAATAGTTTAGGAGAAATAGTGTCAAGAAGTTAGGGTTTCAGTCGGCATTGATCTCTGGAACTGCATTTCAGTTTCAAGGGGCACCACTTTGGAGCTCTGTAGTTTCAAATCTAGGCCGAACCAGCCCAAACTCCAATTGACAAACTTGTAGTCCTCATGTAGCTCTACAATTTTGGTGTTATCATCTTCTTCTAACTCGAGCTGGATTAGGAGGTGTAGGAGCTCAAACTTCGGCTGTCAGTCGGTCACCGTTGTCACCGATCCCCGATTCAGTTTCGTCAGCGTCAGGTGGCCGACCGTTTCAGGCCATCGCCGCCGCGTGTCCTCCACGCGCCACGCGCGACCTGGCGCCTTGGCCAGCTGCCGAGCGCCTTGAAGAGTGTCTCTGCGGTCGTCCAGACCTCATCCGCCCATCCTCTCCTCCTCCTTCCCTCTCTCATCTCCAGAGCGGAGAAAACCGAGCCGCCATTGCCGTTCTTCTCCGGCGAGCTCAAGCGCGAGCCACACCGCATCCCCGGCCGCTAGACCTCGCCAATCCCTCCGCCTCACCACCCTCCATCTCCCTGACCCACCGAAGCCAGCGATTTGACTCAAGGTGAGCCGCATTGCTTTCTTCCCCGTCTCCGAGAGGTCGCCGGAGCCCGCCATGGGACCTCACCGTGGTCGGGGTGCTTCGGGTCTCTCTCCATCCTCCCTTCCTAGCAAAATGGATCCGCCTAGCTTCGGTGAAGCTCGTACCGAGCCTAGACCGCACCGTACATCCTCACCGGCGACGGTGCGCCGCCACCGGACATCACCGGCCGCCGCTCGCGGTGACAAGCCCCTTCCACCCCATCCCCATCCATTCCACGAGCACCAATCGACGCACCGGGTGACGGAGAACACGAGGCGGTGCTCAATTGGCCGAGCGAGCTCTTCTCCGGTGAGCTCGAGCTCGTCGGAGCTCGCGGGTCTCCGCCTCCCCTGTCTCCGGTCGCTGACCGCGGGGGCCCGCCCGTCAGTGTCGCGCGCGGGCGGGAGCGCTGAGCGGGCCGCGCGCGCGCGAGTGTGGGCCGAGTTTTTCCGGGCCGGCCCAGTCATCCGAAATGAAATTCATTTTTATTATTTTGTCACTGATTTTTGTACAAGTTGGAAAAATATAGATCTAGGGTTTTAATGATCCATAAATCATGAGATAAATTTTATTGGGGTCTACATAATGTGTAGTATTTTAGAAAAATATGGATCTGGCATGAGATGTTTAAATTCTGTAAGAATTTAATAGATCCTTTAAATGTGTTTTGGAATGCATGCAAATTTGTTAAATTTATAACTTGAGCTGTATTGTTCCATAAATCATGAAATTTGGTGGGTAGGTTACCCTATGCTAGCCCTAGCTCTGGTAAAAATTTGGGCATCAGTGCTTAAGTAATTTCCAAGTTATAATGCTATCTTGTTATTCTAGGAAATACTTAAATGAATTTTTGTAATTTTTCTACATGTGCAATGTTCATATAAATTTTTGGAGAATGTCTTGGTACCCTAGAGTGTCCAAGAAAATTAAGAAATCTGTTGTTTGACACTTTTGACTATGCTTTGTTATTTATACAAAAATCAGCCTTTTTGGCTTGGGAATTTTGTGTAGGAAGTTCCTGTGAATAAATTGAGTTCAAAATTTTACAGTAGTCTCTTTGTGGGTCAGAGAGTCCACTGTAATTTTTGTAGAATTTTATGAGCAGTTTACACATATGTTTGAAATTCCACTTAATTACTTAAGTAAATTGAGAAATGGGTTTAAATAAATGTTCTAGGTGGGCACACCTTACTTCCTGGTGTCTTTGTGATATTTGTGAACTTGTAGTAGCATTAGTTTGGTTTTAGAGAATGTTTGCCACATCAATAAATATTTAACCTTTGTAATTTTAGGTTTTCTGGACAGCTAAGTAGTAATTCTAAATTTGGCTTTGATAAAAATTGGTTGCTGGACAACTTGTAAATACCAAAGTTGGAGTAAACTTGATGAACTAGCTTGTGTTAAAATTTGGAAGCATTTGGCTTAGTAGTTTGAGAGTTACTGTTGTTTAAAGTGGCAGTTCAAAATCTGCTACTCTCTGTGTTGGAGAAGACAGATTCTGGAACTTGTGAAGTTTGACATGGAAAACTTAGGAGTTTGGAGTTGAGGTCTGAAAATGAATTGTAGTACATTTCTTAGGCTTTCCAGATTTGCCTTAGATCATATCTTTTGGAATTGTAAATCTCCAGTTGTGATAAAAACAAGTAGCTGCTGTCCAGAATGCTTACTGTGGTGTTTTGCTGATTGATATGGTGTGATATCCTAAGACATGCTACTTTTGTAATTGTTAGGTGTTAGGGCCTTAACTGAGGATGAGCAGCTTTATCTTAGGTTAAGTAGATTAGGTGAGTATTTCTCTACCGGAGAGGAAATTTGCACCTACTCTTTTGAAGTGATTTGAGTAGAGCATTAAATTGTTGTAATGCATTCCATTCCGAGCATATTGCATCTTTCGTTATGCATCCATGGTATTTATTGTGCATTCATGCAATAGGTGTACCGGAGGGAGTGACACTTCTCGAATTCGAACAAGCGATACCGGAGGAGGTGCTGAGTCAACCGGAGGAAGTAGCAGAAGAACCCAACGTCGGGGAAGCTCCGTCAGAAGATCTACCCGAGTGCCCTGACCACCGGCCTTCAACTTTTCTGAAAGGCAAGCCCCGGTGCATGCTGAACCTACTGATTTATAAATTAATCTTGAGTACTTTTAATTGTTTACTGCATTAAGTTGTAGGAGTTATATGAAAACACTTGTTGCATTATACCTGTCCTTGTCCAGATATCGTACTGAATCCTATATTAGGTGTAGGCATGTGTCAATGCTTAGCCCTGCTTAGTACGGTAGAAGTCGGGTGATTTCCGGTCATCCGCGAGATGTAGGAAGGAGTCGCGAGTGGCTTATGGCTATCGTGATGGAACCATGCTTAAAAATGAAATCGAGACCGGACGGGAGTTCGATAGTACAGCCGCAAGACACTTCACGTCTTGGGTGTGGAGCTATGCCCGTCTGAGTCGTTTAAGGACCGATTCGCTGTACGTCCTTGAGTCATGTTGAACGCAGTCTAACACTTAGTTGGCCGGATAACCCGTTCCGACCGCGAAGCCGAGTAATGTGGTTCAGGCCGGGAATCGAATGGTAGGTTGCTTCTTGGAGGAGAGAAAGGATGTGCTTGGGGACATTGGCGTGAGACCAAGGGGGGGTTAGAGTCCCTATCACCTGGCAGAGTGTCGCCCTTGGGGTCGCGACATTATTCGGACCCGCGATTCCTGAATCATATGAAACGGTGGCCTGTGCGACCCTGGCAGGGGTCTGCACGGTGAGTGTTAGAAATACCCCTCCAGCTGGATAGGAATTCGATTCGAATCGCCGTCGCTCCCGGTTAGTGAGCACTTGACTTGAGTAGCGGCAACGTAGAACTCATTAAATGAACTGGTGGTTAAGGGAATGATACAATGTTGCCATAATGATATACCTGCTATGGATATAATAATCATGTTGTTTGATTATAATCAAGTGTATGTTTAGTACAGGTGCTAAGATAGATGACAGGTAAATGCTAAAAATAACTGCTAGTACAGGTGATAAGAGTTTCAATTACTTATGCCTTTATGCAAAAATGTTATGTCAGCTAGCCTCTTGTGTAAGCCTTGCATAATCCTTGGTGTCATCTTATTTCTGGTTTTCGACGGGTAAGTCTAGCTGAGTACATTCCAGTACTCAGGGTTTATTCCCTCCTGTTGCAGATGACATGCTTTATCAGGGATTCTGCAAGACGTGTCTCCACCCTGCGGGTGATGATGACTAGATCACAAGGGCGTGATCGTCTTTATGTACTTTCCTCATGCTTTTGCGGGTTGTCGATCATCCAGACTGGCAGTATTTAATTAACTAGTGTGTGTTATGCTTCCGCTACTTTCAAACTTGGTTTGTAATAATTGCTACTCTGTTTGTGTAAACTTATTTCAGCACTACTTGTGAAATGTAACGTATGATGTTGTATGTTGAATGATGCGATCCTGGTTGTAAGCGAGTTGGTTTGAAATCATTCGTGGTTTCGATTGACTACCGGGATTATATGGGCTCAAGTTCGAAAATTTGAGCGCTTCGGTGCTTGTTTTTGTACTTGTGCTCTTATAATTTGGTCGGTTCTGTTACAGCTGGTACCGGAGCATAATTCAACATTAAACACATCTTACGGGTAATTAAAAACAAAAGTATTTATTTATAAAAAGGGTTAAAAACTATAAAAAAAAAATTATTTTTTTGGTATGCCAGTGATCACAACCCTTAGCCCAAATAAGGACTCTTAGGTGGCTTATTATAAAGACTAACTTGGGGGCCTTGTTTGTTTTTATTTCGTCGTCCATACGGCGTGATATTGTATGGATGCCATCCACTTGGGTGGTAATGTATGGATCAATTACCTCGACGCTCTGGTAAGTGTGAGTTGTGAGAGCATGATCGTCCAACCGGCGGTCTAGGGGAGAGTAGTTTTGGTGACTTACATCTTTACATGTTTAAACCATGTAACTATGTAAAAACACTTAATTGTGGGCATCTATCAATCGGGTAGCTTTGATACTGAAATATATACATCCGGGGATGTGTATATGGGAAGTATTTAGTTTACTGCTTTCTTGTGTGCATATATTGGGAATTGTTGGGCTGCAATGAAATTTTCTGCAGGTACACTAACAGCGTAACGAGTAGACCGATAGTTTCGCTTATATGAGAGAACGTATGTATGCCACCGCCTAGCGTTAAAACTTTAGGTTTCTACTAAGGTGAGAGGGCGTACGGAACGTGCATGCATCATGTTTAAATATATCATACATATCATTTACTCCCTCCTTAAAAATTTTTGTACTCCCGACTAAAGTAAATTTCGTATCCCCTAAATGATCCTCACTTTAAGTCGTATCTTATCTTGTTGATACAGATGGCCCGTACCAAGAGGACCGCTCGTAAGTCCACTGGGGGCAGGGCACCGCGTCACCAGCTCGCTCCACGTGAGCCCCGCCCTGAGCCTACTGAGGTGGAAAGGCTGAGGGCAGAGTTGGCTGAAGTGACTGCCGCCAGGAATGCAACACGGCAACAATTGGAACAAGTGATTCATGATCGTGATCAAGAAACGCTTGCAGTCCAGAGGTTCACAGTGGCAAACCGCAACTGTCAACGCATGTTGGTCCGTGTGATGGAACAGAGGGATGAAGCCTGGCACGAGGAGAACGTTCTGAGAGCTCGTCAGTTTGAGCTCGAGCAACAGTTGGAGAACGCTGAAGAATACAATGATAATCTTCATGAAGAAGTGCACCGCCTGAACAACGAGCTTAATCCCCTGCTGCCTCAAAACAACAACGCCGATGAGGACATGGGTTCGGGAATCTTCATGGCTGAGGATGATGATGAAGTGGAGGTTGATGGACCACAGGATGCCCCACCTGCAGAAGCACCAGAGGAAGAGCCAGAAGAAGAAGAAGACGAGGAGTTAGAGCCTATCAGTGATGAGGACGGCGGGGAGATCCTTGACACTGACTCGGAGGATGATGCTTAGAGTAGTCATCACGTGCCTATAATGTTAGGATCGTCTTTTGTGCCCTCCCTGTGAAGGAGTGAGGCCTTGTAATAACTTGACTCTGGGATGTAAGGTTGAACCATATGTTTCCTAATGTAGTTTGAACCTGTTAATTTCGATCACAACTTGATGTCTTATTATGTTGCGTTCGATGATGGTGTCACGATTAGCACCCTTCGGTGCCGCGACGAAACCGAGGGCCTCCTATGGCGCGCGACATAAGGCTGTGCTGCTTGGCACGCGCAGGTATCGAGGTGGCTAGTCATGATCCACCGTGGAACTCTTCACTGAGAAGTCTCTTTGTGGTCAGTTTGAAGTAGCCTTTCACAGTCAACTAAAAATCTTGAGATGTTATCCAAGTACCGTGCAAAAGGTCAAAAATCACGTAGATAGCAACGTAAACGGTCCGGTAACCGTTGTGCTCCCTGTGAGTGAGCCTTTATCAACGAGCATCTTGTTGGATTACCAAGTATGATCTCGTCAAACGATGCGCTAGAATGGATTGTGTGGTTGTGGTGAATTATTGTGCCTTAATTATTATGAGAAATCTATTCATACAGTCAGATTGACATTTCGCAATAATTCATCTACAAATTTCCCACATCGTCAGTGCTCATTGGCTATGCATTTTTGCAGATGTCGTACAATCTACGTCGGGGTCGTGGAAATGAGGAGGAGGAACAGCCACCCCCTCCGCCACCACCTACTCCGGCCGAGTTGATGCAGATAGTGGTCGAAGGGCAGCGCATGTTGGCGGATGCTATGCGCCAGCTGGCTAACCGAGAGGCTCGTCCTGGCCGCCAGGGCCCAGAGCCAAATCAGTACAGCGATTTCAAGGACTTTCTAGATATAAAGCCCCCGCTCTTCAAGGAAGCGGAAGAACCACTGCAAGCTGACGAGTGGTTGAATACCATTGAACAAAAGTTTCGTCTGCTACGCCTAACTGATGAGCTGAAAACTGAATATGCTTCCCATCAGTTGCATGGTCCGGTGGGAATTTGGTGGAGCCACTATCGTTCCACACTACCTGCCAATGTCCCGATTGCTTGGGATCAGTTTAAGGCGGCATTCCGGGGAAATTATATCCCTCCCGGTCTTATGGCAATCAAGCACACAGAGTTTATGAGGCTGTCGCAAGGAAACAAAAGCATGACTGAATACTTGCAGTCCTTCAACAACCTGGCAAGGTATGCCACTGAGTTTGTGGATACCGATGCCAAAAAGATTGCTAGCTTCAAAAGGGGCCTCGGCCCAAAACTGATGAAAACAATGGGCACTAGCAAATGTACTACTTTCAATGATTTCATCAGCGATGCTTTGACCCAGGAGAACAACAATACTATTTATTCTGCCTCTAAGAGCCGTAAAAGGGCCCTTGAGGCAAGTGCTTCTCAGTCAAGGGCCTTAGCGACACCGAGGTCTTCCCCTCGCCCTCCTGCCACAAATGCTAAGTTCCGTCCTCCACAAAAGAAGGTGCCAATGAAAACTGGGTTTCGTAAGGCATATACAGTGGCTCTGCCAAAGAGTAATGCGGGCCAAGGCAGCTCCAGTGTTCCTCCTAGCAACATGCCTTGCTGGAACTGTAACAAGCCAGGCCATTGGTCCAGGAACTGTCCGTACCCGAAGAAAAATGTCAACCAAGGTAGTCGTCAGGGACACGCCCATTATAACAGCATTGAGGAAATTCCATCTGGTGAGGTGGTCACCGCTGGTAAGTTTCTAGTTGACCAACACCCCGCAGTGGTACTTTTTGATTCAGGTGCTTCGCATTCCTTTATCAGTCCTAAGTTTGCATCTAAATTTGCACACAAGTTGCATACTGTTGAAGGTGTGGGTTATTGTATTAGCGCTGCAAGTGGGAATATTTCCACAAACAAAGTAGTGGGGAACCTTAAGTTTGAGATAGAAGGGCGAAGTTATTCGCTTGCCCTATTGGTTTTACCTGGTTTAGACATAGATGTTATCTTGGGCATGAATTGGATGAGTCAGAACGGGGTACTCATTGACACATCCGCTCGGGTAGTTATGCTCAGAGATCCTACAGATCAAAAAGGTTTTCTAGTACAACTTCCCAGAAAGGTTGAATTGTCGGGGGAAATTCATGCTGTGCAAGCAAAGGCGTTGGCCGAAATTCCAGTAGTAAATGAGTTTCCGGACGTTTTTCCCGATGATTTGCCGGGACTCCCTCCGGATCGGGATGTGGAGTTTAAAATTGAGTTGTTGCCTGGCACGGCACCCATCTCTAGGAGACCCTATAGGATGCCTCCAAATGAACTCGCTGAACTTAAGGTGCAATTGAATGAACTTTTGAAGAAGGGGTTGATTCGTCCTAGTTCATCGCCGTGGGGATGTCCTGCTATCTTTGTAAAGAAGAAGGATCAGTCATTGCGGATGTGCGTAGATTATAGACCTCTCAATGCAGTCACTGTCAAAAATAAGTACCCTCTACCGCGTATCGACATCTTGTTCGATCAGTTGTCCAAGGCTAAAGTCTTTTCCAAGATCGATCTAAGGTCTGGCTACCATCAAATTAAAATCCGCCCGGAAGATGTTCTAAAGACAGCCTTTTCTACCAGATATGGTCTTTATGAGTATCTTGTTATGTCTTTCGGCTTGACAAATGCCCCCGCACACTTCATGTACTTGATGAATTCGGTGTTTATGCCTGAATTGGACAAGTTTGTGGTGGTATTTATTGATGACATCCTGGTATATTCTGTGAATGAGGCGGATCACGCTGAACATCTGCGTATAGTCCTCACAAGACTGCGTGAACATCAACTATATGCAAAGTTCAGTAAGTGCGAATTCTGGCTTCGAGAAGTACCTTTCCTTGGGCATGTGTTGTCCGATGGGGGAATTATGGTGGACCCCGCCAAGGTACAGGAAGTACTGAACTGGAAGGCTCCTATCTCGGTTCACGAGGTCCGAAGTTTTCTTGGGTTGGCTGGCTATTATCGTCGCTTCATCCCGGATTTCTCCAAAATAGCCAAGCCAATGACTCGGTTGCTGCAGAAAGACACCAGGTTTGTCTGGACTCCTGAGTGTGATGCGGCTTTTCACCAACTGCGAACCCTCCTAACCTCAGCTCCGGTTTTGGCACAACCGGATATCGAGAAACCATTTGATGTTTATTGTGATGCCTCAGGCATAGGTTTGGGAGGTGTGTTGATGCAGGAAGGCCGAGTAATTGCATACACTTCTCGACAACTTCGGAAGCATGAGGTGAATTATCCAACGCATGACTTAGAACTGGCTGCAGTTGTTCATGCTTTGAAAGTATGGCGGCATTATCTGCTGGGAAATGTCTGCAATATCTACACCGATCATAAAAGCCTCAAATACATCTTCACCCAACCCGAGTTGAATATGCGTCAAAGAAGATGGCTCGAGTTGATTAAAGATTATAACCTTCAAGTGCACTATCATCCAGGAAAGGCAAATGTAGTTGCGGATGCTTTAAGCCGTAAGTCTCATTGTCATTCCTTAGTTGAAACTGATTTTCATCGATCTCGCCTTCTACATCCAGCAGTCTTGTACAACATCACTGTCAGTTGTACTCTCAAAAGCAGAATTATTGAGCTCCAAAAGACTGACACTGGTATATTCCACATCAAGCGTAAGATGAAAGAGCAAGAAACTACACAGTTCAGGATAGATGAATAGGGTGTACTATGGTTCAAGGATAGGTTAGTTGTGCCTAAGGACCGAGAGCTTCGAAATGATATTATGTCTGAAGCACACTCCTCTAAGTTGTCCATCCATCCTGGCAGCAATAAGATGTATTATGATTTGAAACCGCTTTATTGGTGGACCAAGATGCGGAAAGAGATAGCTGCATATGTTGCTAGATGTGACACCTGTTGCAGAGTTAAAGCTGTGCACATGAAAGCTGGGCTACTTCAGCCACTTTCCATTCCAGGCTGGAAATGGGAAGAGATAAGTATGGATTTCATTGTCGGACTTCCTCCTACTGTCAAAAATCACAACTCTATTTGGGTAATTGTTGATCGTTTGACCAAATCAGCTCACTTCATCCCAGTGAGAGTGGACTATCGTCCCACTGACTATGCTGAGTTGTACTTCAATCAGATAGTCCGGCTTCATGGGATACCTCGTACTATCATATCTGACCGTGGTCCCTAGTTCACTGCTCGCTTTTGGGAGCACTTGCATCACCTTCTGGGAACCAAGTTAGTGAGAAGCTCTGCTTATCACCCCCAGACATCGGGTCAGACAGAACGAGTTAACCAAATCTTGGAAGATCTGTTGCGAGCATGCGTCATTTCATCCAAGGGTTCTTGGGAAAAATGGTTACCTTTAGCCGAATTCTCGTACAATAACAGTTATCAAGAGAGTATTAAGATGGCTCCATTCGAAGCTTTGTACGGTCGTAGGTGTAGAACCCCACTAAATTGGATCGAATCTGGTGAGAGAAGATTTTATGGTATTGCTTTTGTTGAGGAAGTTGAGGAACAAGTCCGTACCATCCAAAAACATATGGCTGCAGCCCAAGCTAGGCAGAAAAGCTATGCGGATCGTCGTAGAAAACCACTCGAGTTTGAAGTTGGAGACTTCGTGTATTTGAAACTTTCTCCAATGAAAAGTGTCCAACGTTTTGGTGTTAAGCGGAAACTTGCGCCAAGATACGTGGGTCCTTTTCAAATCATAGGCAAGAGTGGAGCTGTTGCGTACAAAATTCAGTTACCTCCAGAAATGAGTGCCATATTCAACGTCTTCCATGTATCTCAGCTTAAAAAGTGTCTTCGAGTTCCTGAGGAACAAGTTCCTTTAGGTGATATCAGGCTGGAATCCGACCTAACCTACGAAAAAAAGCCAGTCCGAGTGATCGATACTCAGGAACGAGTAACTAGAAGTAAAGTGGTTAAGTGGTACAAAGTGATGTGGAGTAATCAGGGAAGTGAGAGTGATGCTACGTGGGAACGGGAGGACTATTTGCGAGATGGTTATAAGGAATTCTATGAAAAATGGTACGCTTTCCAAATCTCGGGACGAGATTTTTATAAGGGGGGAGGGCTGTAACACTTCAAGTGTTTAGTCCTTAATTGCATTGCATTTGCATGGCATAAACATAAGCATGCATCATTCATGTTTGTTATTTTATGTGATGCAACACATGTAATTATTCTAGGGTTTGTTTGATTTATTTCATGAAGTATTTGATAGTTGGTGTAACAAAAAGGTAAGGTAGCCAATCATGACCTACAACACCTTAGTTATACTTAGGGTAACATTTGGAACAAGGTTCATGTTGACCAAAATTACAAAATTGCCCTCCAAGAAAAGTTTGACCACCATTTGACCCTAGAAGGCTCTAGTTTGACCAATTAAAAAGTCTAATTTAGATACCTTGCATGGAAGAGCACCCTTAAGTAAAGTTGTAGAGAAATTCATGAGGAACAAAAGTTCTAATATGGCCATCTCATGAAAATGACCAGAGCATGCTCAAAAATGGCCCACAAGTCAGCTTGAGTGGGAATCAACACTTAGAAAAATTCTAAGTCTGGAAATTGGACTTTTCAGTTTCACTGTACCTCACTTTAGCAACTTGTAACTCACAAACTAGGCCAAACCAGTCTTAGAGCCAATTGACAAAGTTGTTGTCCACACATAGCTCTACAACATTGTCAATATCACCATCACCTGGTTCTCAATAGTTTAGGAGAAATAGTGTCAAGAAGTTAGGGTTTCAGTCGGCATTGATCTCTGGAACTGCATTTCAGTTTCAAGGGGCACCACTTTGGAGCTCTGTAGTTTCAAATCTAGGCCGAACCAGCCCAAACTCCAATTGACAAACTTGTAGTCCTCATGTAGCTCTACAATTTTGGTGTTATCATCTTCTTCTAACTCGAGCTGGATTAGGAGGTGTAGGAGCTCAAACTTCGGCTGTCAGTCGGTCATCGCTGTCACCGATCCCCGATTCAGTTTCGTCAGCGTCAGGTGGCCGACCGTTTCAGGCCATCGCCGCCGCGTGTCCTCCACGCGCCACGCGCGACCTGGCGCCTTGGCCAGCTGCCGAGCGCCTTGAAGAGTGTCTCTGCGGTCGTCCAGACCTCATCCGCCCATCCTCTCCTCCTCCTTCCCTCTCTCATCTCCAGAGCGGAGAAAACCGAGCCGCCATTGCCGTTCTTCTCCGGCGAGCTCAAGCGCGAGCCACACCGCATCCCCGGCCGCTAGACCTCGCCAATCCCTCCGCCTCACCACCCTCCATCTCCTTGACCCACCAAAGCCAGCGATTTGACTCAAGGTGAGCCGCATTGCTTTCTTCCCCGTCTCCGAGAGGTCGCCGGAGCCCGCCATGGGACCTCACCGTGGTCGGGGTGCTTCGGGTCTCTCTCCATCCTCCCTTCATAGCAAAATGGATCCGCCTAGCTTCGGTGAAGCTCGTACCGAGCCTAGACCGCACCGTACATCCTCACCGGCGACGGTGCGCCGCCACCGGACATCACCGGCCGCCGCTCGCGGTGACAAGCCCCTTCCACCCCATCCCCATCCATTCCACGAGCACCAATCGACGCACCGGGTGACGGAGAACACGAGGCGGTGCTCAATTGGCCGAGCGAGCTCTTCTCCGGCGAGCTCGAGCTCGTCGGAGCTCGCGGGTCTCCGCCTCCCCTGTCTCCGGTCGCTGACCGCGGGGGCCCGCCCGTCAGTGTCGCACACGGGCGGGAGCGCTGAGCGGGCCGCGCGCGCGCGAGTGTGGGCCGAGTTTTTCCGGGCCGGCCCAGTCATCCGAAATGAAATTCATTTTTATTATTTTGTCACTGATTTTTGTACAAGTTGGAAAAATATAGATCTAGGGTTTTAATGATCCATAAATCATGAGATAAATTTTATTGGGGTCTACATAATGTGTAGTATTTTAGAAAAATATGGATCTGGCATGAGATGTTTAAATTCTGTAAGAAATTAATAGATCCTTTAAATGTGTTTTGGAATGCATGCAAATTTGTTAAATTTATAAGTTGAGCTGTAGTGTTCCATAAATAATGAAATTTGGTGGGTAGGTTACTCTATGCTAGCCCTAGCTCTGGTAAAAATTTGGGTATCAGTGCTTAAGTAATTTCCAAGTTATAATGCTATCTTGTTATTCTAGGAAATAATTAAATGAATTTTTGTAATTTTTCTACATGTGCAATGTTCATATAAATTTTTGGAGAATGTCTTGGTACCCTAGAGTGTCCAAGAAAATTAAGAAATCTGTTGTTTTACACATTTGACTATGCTTTGTTATTTATACAAAAATCAGCCTTTTTAGCTTGGGAATTTCGTGTAGGAAGTTCCTGTGAATAAATTGAGTTCAAAATTTTACAGTAGTCTCTTTGTGGGTCAGAGAGTCCCCTGTAATTTTTGTAGAATTTTAGGAGCAGTTTACACATATGTTTGAAATTCCACTTAATTACTTAAGTAAATTGAGAAATGGGTTTAAATAAATGTTCTAGGTGGGCACACCTTACTTCCTGGTGTCTTTGTGATATTTGTGAACTTGTAGTAGCATTAGTTTGGTTTTAGAGAATGTTTGCCACATCAATAAATATTTAACCTTTGTAATTTTAGGTTTTCTGGACAGCTAAGTAGTAATTCTAAATTTGGCTTTGATAAAAATTGGTTGCTGGACAACTTGTAAATACCAAAGTTTGAGTAAACTTGATGAACTAGCTTGTGTTAAAATTTGGAAGCATTTGGCTTAGTAGTTTGAGAGTTACTGTTGTTTAAAGTGGCAGTTCAAAATCTGCTACTCTCTGTGTTGGAGAAGACAGATTCTGGAACTTGTGAAGTTTGACATGGAAAACTTAGGAGTTTGGAGTTGAGGTCTGAAAATGAATTGTAGTACATTTCTTAGGCTTTCCAGATTTGCCTTAGATCATATCTTTTGGAATTGTAAATCTCCAGTTGTGATAAAAACAAGTAGCTGCTGTCCAGAATGCTTACTGTGGTGTTTTGCTGATTGATATGGTGTGATATCCTAAGACATGCTACTTTTGTAATTGTTAGGTGTTAGGGCCTTAACTGAGGATGAGCAGCTTTATCTTAGGTTAAGTAGATTAGGTGAGTATTTCTCTACCGGAGAGGAAATTTGCACCTACTCTTTTGAAGTGATTTGAGTAGAGCATTAAATTGTTGTAATGCATTCCATTCCGAGCATATTGCATCTTTCATTATGCATCCATGGTATTTATTGTGCATTCATGCAATAGGTGTACTGGAGGGAGTGACACTTCTCGAATTCGAACAAGCGATACCGGAGGAGGTGCTGAGTCAACCGGAGGAAGTAGCAGAAGAACCCAACGTCGGGGAAGCTCCGTCAGAAGATCTACCTGAGTGCCCTGACCACCGGCCTTCAACTTTTCTGAAAGGCAAGCCCCGGTGCATGCTGAACCTACTGATTTATAAATTAATCTTGAGTACTTTTAATTGTTTACTGCATTAAGTTGTAGGAGTTATATGAAAACACTTGTTGCATTATACCTGTCCTTGTCCAGATATCGTACTGAATCCTATATTAGGTGTAGGCACGTGTCATTGCTTAGCCCTGCTTAGTACGGTAGAAGTCGGGTGATTTCCGGTCATCCGCGAGATGTAGGAAGGAGTCGCGAGTGGCTTATGGCTATCGTGATGGAACCATGCTTAAAAATGAAATCGAGACCGGACGGGAGTTCGATAGTACAGCCGCAAGACACTTCACGTCTTGGGTGTGGAGCTATGCCCGTCTGAGTCGTTTAAGGACCGATTCGCTGTACGTCCTTGAGTCATGTTGAACGCAGTCTAACACTTAGTTGGCCGGATAACCCGTTCCGACCGCGAAGCCGAGTAATGTGGTTCAGGCCGGGAATCGAATGGTAGGTTGCTTCTTGGAGGAGAGAAAGGATGTGCTTGGGGACATTGGCGTGAGACCAAGGGGGGGTTAGAGTCCCTATCACCTGGCAGAGTGTCGCCCTTGGGGTCGCGACATTATTCGGACCCGCGATTCCTGAATCATATGAAACGGTGGCCTGTGCGACCCTGGCAGGGGTCTGCACGGTGAGTGTTAGAAATACCCCTCCAGCTAGATAGGAATTCGATTCAAATCGCCGTCGCTCCTGGTTAGTGAGCACTTGACTTGAGCAGCGGCAACGTAGAACTCATTAAATGAACTGGTGGTTAAGGGAATGATACAATGTTGCCATAATGATATACCTGCTATGGATATAATAATCATGTTGTTTGATTATAATCAAGTGTATGTTTAGTACAGGTGCTAAGATAGATGACAGGTAAATGCTAAAAATAACTGCTAGTATAGGTGATAAGAGTTTCAATTACTTATGCCTTTATGCAAAAATGTTATGTCAGCTAGCCTCTTGTGTAAGCCTTGCATAATCCTTGGTGTCATCTTATTTCTGGTTTTCGACGGGTAAGTCTAGCTGAGTACATTCCAGTACTCAGGGTTTATTCCCTCCTGTTGCAGATGACATGCTTTATCAGGGATTCTGCAAGACGTGTCTCCACCCTGCGGGTGATGATGACTAGATCACAAGGGCGTGATCGTCTTTATGTACTTTCCTCATGCTTTTGCGGGTTGTCGATCATCCAGACTGGCAGTATTTAATTAACTAGTGTGTGTTATGCTTCCGCTACTTTCAAACTTGGTTTGTAATAATTGCTACTCCGTTTGTGTAAACTTATTTCAGCACTACTTGTGAAATGTAACGTATGATGTTGTATGTTGAATGATGCGATCCTGGTTGTAAGCGAGTTGGTTTGAAATCATTCGTGGTTTCGATTGACTACCGGGATTATATGGGCTCAAGTTCGAAAATTTGAGCGCTTCGGTGCTTGTTTTTGTACTTGTGCTCTTATAATTTGATCGGTTCTGTTACAGCATCAGTCAGACCCGCGACCCCTGAATTGTACCAAAGGTGGCTTGTGCGATCCTAGCAAGGGCCTGCGTGGTGAGTGTTAGAAATACCCCTCCAGCTGGATAGGAATTCGATTTGAATCACCGTCGCTCCCGGTTAGTGAGCACTTGACTTGAGCAGCGGCAACGTAGATCTCATTAATTGAACAGATGGTTAATTGGATGATGAAGTACATGTTGCCTCAATTTATACCTGCTATGGTTATTATGGTTTGCTTAATTATCACATAATTGTTTAGTACAGGTGCTAAGATAGCTGGCAGGTTAATGCTGAAAATAACTGCTAGTATAGGTTAAAAGAGTAATCAATACTTATGCTTTTCTGCAAAACATGATGTTAGCTAGCTCCACTTTAAGAAAGCCTTGCATGATCCTTGGTGTCTTTTATTTTCTATTTCGACGGGTATGTCTAGCTGAGTACATTCCCATACTCAGGGTTTATTCCCTCCTGTTGCAGATGACATGCTATATCAGGGCTTTTGCAAGAATTGCCTCCACCCGGCGAGTGATGAGGACTAGGTCACTCGGACATGATCGTCTTTTAGTCTACTTCTCTTCATGCTTTTGTGGGATGTTGATCTGAAAGACTGGCCATGGTATTTGAACTAAGTGTGGGTGTGTTATGCTTCCGCTACTTGATAAACTTGGTTTGTAATAATTGCGACTCCGTGGTGTTGTAAGTTAATTTTTGAACTACTTGTGAAATGTAACGTGGGATGTGTTATGGTGAATGATGCGATCTTGGTTGTAAGTGAGGTGGTTTGAAATCCTTCGTGGTTTCGATTACCTACCAAGATTATATGGGCTCAAGTTCAAAAATTTGAGCGTTTCGACGCTTGTTTTTGTACTTGTGCTCTTATAATTTGGTCGGTTCTGTTACAGCTGGTACCGGAGCAGAGTTCAACATTAAACACATCGTATGAGTATTTGAAAACAAAAGTTTTTGTTTGTGAAAAGTGTTAAAAATCTAAAATTTATTTCTATAGTATGCCAGTGATCACATCCCTTAGCCCAAATAAGGACTCTTAGGTGGCTGAGTAAAATACTAACTTGGGGGTCTTGTTTATTTCTGTTTCATCATCCATACGGTGTGATATTGTATGGATGCCATTCGCTTGGGTGGTAATGTATGGATCAAACACCTCGATGCTCTGGTAAGTGTGAGTTGTGAGAGCATGACCGTCCAACCGGCGGTCTAGGGTGGAGTAGTTGTGGTTACTTGCATACTTACATGTTCAATCATGTAATTATGAAAGTACTTAATTGTGGGTATATCTGTTGGGTAGTTGTGATACTGAAGTATATATATCGAGGATGTGTATATGGAAAGTATTTAGTTTACTACTTACTTGCATGCTTATATTGGGAAACTGTTGGGCTGAAATGAGTTTTCTGTAGGTACACTAACAGCGCAAATGAGTAGACCGATAGTTTCACCTATATGAGAGAGCGTATGTATGCCACCGCCTAGCGTTAGAAGTTTATGATTCTACTAGGTTGAGAGGGCGTATGGAGCGTGCATGCATCATGTTTAATTCATTTCATACATTTTATATTACTCCCTCCTTAAATTTCTATTGTCCTGACTAAATTAAATTTCGTATCCCCTAAATTATCCTCACCTTAAGTATACCTTGTTGCTACAGATGGCTCGCACCAAGAGGACCGCTCGCAAGTCCACTGGAGGTCGGGTTCCTTGACACCAGCTCGCTCCACGTGAGCCCCGCCCTGAGCACACCGAGGCAGAAAGGTTGAGGGCCGAGTTGGCTGAGGTGACTGCTGCTAGAGATGCGGCTCAGCAACATCTAGAGCAAGTGATACATGATAGAGATCAGGAGACACTTGCGGTTCAGAGGTTGATAGTGGACCATCACAATTGTTAGTGCATGCTGGTCCACGTGATGAACTAGCAGGATGAAGCCTGGCATGAAGAGAACATCCTAAGAGCTCGCTAGGTGGAGCTAGAGCAACAGTTGGCAGTTGCAGAAGAATATGACGACAATCTTCATGAGGAAGTGCACCGCCTAAACAATTAGCTCAATCCTCTACTCCCTCATGACAATGATGATGATGAGGAAATGGGCTCTAGAGTCTTCATGGCTGAAGGTGATGATGACATGGAGATTGTTGACGGTAGATAAGTATCATTTTTAACCGTCAATATAGCATGAGAAAAGATCTAAATATAAAAACTATCTAGATATAGGGGTTACACTGACAGAATTCCATGAGTTTTGGTGAATATCTATTTCTGAAGGGGGTTATTAGGAAATAAGTAAAGGAGACCCACATGTCAGATTTACATAGAGACAAAGGGGCTACACATAACTTTTCTAGAACGTGGAAGGTATGAGAAGACTCTAGAAACAAACGGGAGATGAAACGGGCCCAGAGCAGGGGCACCCGTCCCTGGGCCTGGGCGCCCGCCCCTGTGCTGTGGCTAATCAGGAGCCACCTCATGGATTATGCCTCCACCACCTTTGAGGATCAATAATAATCTTTCATCAAGGTCGGTTTGATCTAGGGCTGTGGTGCTTCCTAGAGGGCTATATAAGCAAGGCCCCTGACCCTAGGAGAAACCCTAACTGGAATTCATTCAATTCATTCATCTCATTTAGAGATGTAACAAAACCAACCAATTATATAAAATTAAGTAAGAAAATCATCCATCAAGCAGACGATTTAGCAAACTTAAGCCCGTATAACCCGGTAGTCCGTAAAATCATGACGGATTTCAAACCAACTTACATACCAGCCAAGATCGTAATAAGTTTAGCGGTCACCATCACAAATTACATAAAAGTTCACATCGCAAATACATCGAAGTTTAAACTTAGTTATTATTAACCAAGTTCAAATAAAAGTAGCGGAAGCATTTAGTTCAAACCACACACACTCACATAGAGTTCGAAATAAAGTGCTAGCTGATGATCATCTACAACAAAAGCATCAGACGAGAAGTAGGGAATGACCACTGCCTATGGTCCTAAGCTTCACCCATCGTAGGATAAAGGCAGTTGATACAGTAGCCGTAATACATCTGCCCATCTGCAACAAGTGGGAACAAAGCCCTGGGTACGAGAAGGTACTCAGCTAGACTTACCCGACATAACCAAAAATAAATGACACCAAGGATCATGATAGGCTTTATGGTAGGGTAGCTAACTAATTTGCAAAAAGGCATTTTTAGTATTTAAAGAATCTTTTCCAGAAGCTTTGCATCAAGTTAAATCTTTATTAACCGGTCAACTACATTTGCACCCGTACTAGAGTAACATGTAATTAAACAGGTAAGGATAACCAATGATCATTAACAACTTCCATCATGTCATATTCCATATAACTGTCCAAGTGTTCCATCAATATTACTACGATGAAGTAACTCAAGTCAAGTGTTCACTGTCCAATGAACGATGGCGATTCGAATCGATTATTAACTTGTTGGTAATTTATTCCTCACACAAACCTCACTCACCCGCTAAAGTGAGATATTGGTCACCGAGTCAACTATTCAGGTAAGTCTCGAGTTTGCCAGGAACCACATGTACCCGGGGGCCACCCGACTGCTCTTTGGCCTTATCATCGCGCCCCCATGTCCTACCACACCTGCTCCGGTATAGTGCGTTGCGGGCAATCCACTCGGCCCGAATAGTCTCCCAGCTTCATGGTCGAAAGGTACATTATTCGCCCAGCTAAATGTAAGGCATGCGTTCAACATGACTCGAGGCCCAACAATGGTTGGTCCTTAACCGACACAGACGAAAAACACTACAGTCCGAAACCCTGCAAGTCTTCGTCCGGTCTCAATTTCAAATTAACACTTAGTTATCCTAAGATGACATACTTTTTCAAGAAGATCCATGTAACCACCTATCGCTCGCAGGTGACAGGAAATCACCAGACTTCTACCGGTCTAAGCAAGCTAAGCATTTCTTGACTGTGAAGACCAGGGTAACAAGGGTATTGTAGAACAAAGTTAAACAAGGTATAATGCAGCAACAGCTGCAAACAACTCCTAAACGTAATGCATCAATTAAGGTAAAGCATTAATAAAATATTTGCAAACCGGGAGAGAAATGCTCCGGGGCTTGGCTTTTTCGAAAGAGCTCGGGCGATGGTCGGGACACTCTGGAAGATCCTCACCGACCTCTTCGTCGGCTTCGGGCACCTCCTGCTCTTGCACCTCGGGCCGCTCTTCCGGCTCCTCAGGAACTGCTACCGGAGTTACATCTTGTGATCCTGTATGATGCAAATGTATAAGTGCTCATGCCTAGGTGCATTGCAGAGATAACATGTAATGATCATGATGAATGAGATGTAGATGAACAGGTTTACTTTATTACATATAGTGGAAATACAACTCTTCTACAAGGTAGTCCACATCATCGAAGAACATGTACTCGTATAATACTACAAACATTCTCTACCATGCCAAGTCACCCTAGAAACCTAAGATGCTTCAAAGATACACCAAAGCAAATCTGATCAACTAATCTTGCATTAACAAGGTTAATTAAACCCTAGTTGACACTATGTTTGAACAACAACACCTATTTTGGTAGAACAGAAAAAATCTGAGAAAATTATAGTAGCTTACTATCACCTAATCTAGCATGCCCTAAAAATTTCATTGCATTTGGATTACTAGAACTGCCTACACAAAAATAACAAGCTAGGGCCTAAATAAGATCATGAAAATACTTTGTATTATAAAAAGTATCAAACAACAAATTTAGTATTTTTCCTACATTCTACACAGTAAACAATCACTATATAAAAATTATCAAATGCATGTTTTATATAATTTTTGCTCTCTATCAAAAATAATAAGAACCATCAAATAAAAGCACTTGAACTACACATCATAACTTTTCTACAGAACATGCATGGCACATATTTTTCCTAGAAAGCAGTTTACACAAGAAGATTAATGAAACTAGAACCATATTTTTCTGATCTTTCTTTAATTTACTACATATTTTATAAGATAACAGCAATAACAAGAATTAAATAATTCTACACAGAAAAGTATCACAAAACTAACATGCAACATTTTTAAACTGTAGATCTACTCATGAGAAACACTACAAATTTTGTTTCACAATTTTTGGAGCTATAAATCTTGAGTTATAAATTTTAGAAGTTTTTTTTTCACAATTTCTAGAAATCCTTTTCTTTAAAAACCAAAAATCCAACCGGCCCTAAATGCTACGCACACCCCACGCATTTTCCCCTGCTTGCATCAGAGAGGCTGACAGTGGGGTCCTCGGGCCCGCCTGTCACACACATCGGGAGAACACGGCAGCGTTCTCGCCGGCGGTGAGCTCTCCGGTGATGGAGGCCACCACCAGTCGATTCTCCGCGACAAGGCGAAGCCAAGGGTGCCTAGTATGTGGCCAGATGAGCTCGACATCGAGCTCACCGGCGTGCATGGCGGCGCGGTGGCTCGGCCCGCCGTCGGTCGGCCAACACCGATCGAGATGGGCCACGTGGTGTGGTCTGCGAGCTTCACCGCGCGAATGCGGTGCTCGTGCGCTCGAGAAGTGAGCGAGAAGGAGGATGGAGGGGTGAAGTGATGAGGACATCCTCCGCTATTACCCGCTGGCAAAGACGCAACAAAAAAGGGCCAAGTGGCCTAGTTGTAGTCGGGCGGCGACCGTGTGAGCCTCTGAATAATCCCACCTTGCTTAGCTTGGGAGGAGGAAGCCACCTTAAAAGAGAGAGCCACCCTTCCCCTATCGGACTAGTCTTTTAGGGATATTGGGCCTTTCCCTGAGTGGGTGTGCATAAGAACTATTGGGGTCCGGGCAACCTTAATTTATTGGGTCTCGGCCAACCCTACCTGGGCCGGATGTATCATTTGGTATCAGAGCTGGGCCCTTGTTTAAGGGGGTGGGAATGATGAGGACATCCTCCGCTATTACCCGCTGGCAAAGACGCAACAAAAAAGGGCCAAGTGGCCTAGTTGTAGTCGGGCGGCGACCGTGTGAGCCTCTGAATAATCCCACCTTGCTTAGCTTGGGAGGAGGAAGCCACCTTAAAAGAGAGAGCCACCCTTCCCCTATCGGACTAGTCTTTTAGGGATATTGGGCCTTTCCCCGAGTGGGTGTGCATAAGAACTATTGGGGTCCGGGCAACCTTAATTTATTGGGCCTCGGCCAACCCTACCTGGGCCGGATGTATCATGAAGTCCACAGAGTGGCTCACTCCGGTGAGATCGGCCGAAACTCCGACGAGCTATTACCGTGGCTAGGGGCCGAATCCTCGTGGGCCGTGGCGAGCATGGGACACGCAACGAGAAGGCAAAGCGAGGAGGAAGACGGAGGCTGTGGCGGTGAGCCAGGGCAGTGGCTAAGGCGGTGGTGGAGCTCGGGAGCCGACAATGGCGCAGTGGCCGCGCGGCTGCTGCTGTCGCGCTGCTATGGGGCGAGGAGAGGAGAATGGAGGTGGTAGCTGAGGCGGGCGAGCGCGCGGAGGGAGTAGGCGGGCGCGGAGGGACGCGGGGGGCCACCGCAGGGCGCGTGGCGTGTGGCGTCGGCGACGTACGGCCACACGACAGCCGGCTTCTGCCGCGGGCGCCACGGCGTGTGTGCGCGCGCGCGAGGGAGGAGGCGGACGCGGGCGCGGGCCGGGCCAGCTTGCGCGAGCAGGTCGAAGCGGAGGCGGCGGCCCGTTAAGGCCAAAAATACCTTTTCCTTTTATAAATAAATTTCTAGATTTTCTAAATTGATTCAAATTCAAATTTTGAAGATGAAAAAGGCATTTTCACAAGTTGTCCCCAAAACAAAAGTTGTTCAAAATTTAATTCTCTACAACTTTCATTTAGGGCACTTTTCAAAATTCTAAACAGATTTTGAATTAATGATTTAAAGTCCAATTTTTAAATAAAAACTTATTTTTCTAGAATATTTTTAAAGGCAAAATTTGGGGAGATTTTGAATACAAAAGTTGCTCCAAAAATCATTCTAATTAATTCTAAGTCATTTAAAGTTATAGCCAAACAAGTTTTACCACTCTTAGCAAGCAAATGCAATAATTTAGGGTTCGAACAGATGTTTTTCACACTTCAATTTAATTTCAACTTATATTGCATGTGATGATGAACATGTATGTGATGCTAATGCTCATGCTTTGGGATGTTAATGCATGCTTAACACCCAGGGGTGTTACAGCCCTCCCCCTTATAAAAATCTCGTCCTGAGATTTGGGTTATGAACCATTTGTTATAAAAATGCTCATAAGCTTTTTGTAGATATTCACCCGTTTCCCAAGTTGCATCCCCTTCGTCATGATGACTCCACTGTATCTTATATGTTGTCACCACACTATTTTGAGTAGCCCTCTCTTTAGAGTCCAAAACTCAAATTGGTTGCTCACGATATACCAAATCTGACTTGAGCTTTATGCCTCGGGGTTCCATTCTTTCCTCTAGAACGCGCAAACACTTCTTGAGATGTGATACATGAAAAACTGGGAATATAGCACCCATTGTCTTAGGTAACTCTAACTTATAAGCTACTGGACCCTTTCTTTCCAAGATCTTGTATGGTCCCACAAATCTGGCTATGAGCTTTCTGCGTAGTCTAAACTGTTTCTTCTTCATTAGCGTGACTTTCAGATAAACATAGACACCAACTTCGAACACAAGCGGTCTCCTACTTCTATCTGCATAGCTTTTCTGATGTGATTGAGCGGCTTTCATATTTTGCTGAATGATATGAACTTTCTTCCTGGCTTCTTCTACGAAGTCAATACCATAATATCTTCTTTCTCCAGGCTCGATCTAGTTTAGTGGTGTTCTACACTTTCTGCCATACAAAGCTTCAAATGGTGCCATTTTGATACTTTCTTGATACTTTCTTGATACTCCCATGAACCCCTAGAAGACAACACACATGCTCTCAACATATCCTCTATAACAGCATTAACTCTTTCGGTCTGACCATCTGTCTGAGGATGATAGGCAGTACTATGGATCAAACTAGTTCCCAATCCTTTGTGCAATTGTTCCTAAAAGTGAGCAGTGAATTATGACCCTCTGTCAGACACTATAGTCTTTGGTATGCCATGCAATCTCATAATCTCAGCAATATACTTCTCGGCATATTGAGGTGGTCTATAATCTGTCTTGACAGGTAAAAAGTGAGTTGTCTTTGTAAGACGATCCATGATTACCCAAATCGAATCATGTCCTTTCTGAGTAGTGGGCAAACCTGTGATGAAATCCATACTTATATCTTCCCACTTCCAACTAGGTACGAACAAAGGTTGCAACAATCTGGCAGGTCTCATATGAATGGCTTTCACCCTACAACATGTGTCACATCTGGCCACATAGGGCTGAAATCTCGTTCTTCATTTTTGTTCACCAATAACGAGGTCTCAGTTCTTGGTACATCTTGCTACTTCTGGGATGGATAGATAGCTTAGAAAGGTGAGCCTCATCCATAAGTTTATTCTTAAGCTCCCGATCCTTGGGAACAACAAGACGGTCGTCAAACCATAACACGTCCTGCTCATCCACTCTAAAGTGCTTGGATGGTTCTTCTTTAATTTTCTCTTTGATGTGGAATATCCCTTTGTCGGTTTTCTGGCCTTCTATTATCTTACTCTCCAAAGAGCAACTAATCTGAATAGTATGTAACACGGCAGGGTGCATCAGATCAAAACCATCTTTGAGCAAAGGTTGCGCATTCAGGTAATGTGACTTTCTACTCAAAGCATCTGCCACTACATTGCCCTTTCCAAGATGATACTACACATTCAAGTTGTAACCTTTGATCAATTCTAACCATCTTCGCTGTCTCATGTTCAACTCTGGTTGGGTGAAGATGTACTTGAGACTCTTGTGATTGGTGAAAATATTGCACACATTACCAAGTAAGTAATGTCTCCAAATTTTTAATGCATGCACTACAGCAGCAAGTTCAAGATCATGTGTTGGATAGTTGATCTCATGCTTTCTCAACTGGCGGGAGGCATAAGCAATGACTCTTCCTTCTTGCATAAGAACACAACCTAATGCTATTTTTGATGCGTCGCAAAACACATCAAAAGGTTTCTCAATGTCCGGTTGTGCTAGAACTGGAGCAGTGGTCAACAGTTTCCGCAAGGTGTGGAAAGCTGTCTCACACTCCTCTGTCCACACAAATTTGTGATCTTTCTATAGCAGACTTGTCATTGGCTTGGAAATCTTTGAGAAATCTGGTATAAAATGGCAATAGTAACCAACTAATCCTAAGAAACTTCTAACTTCTGAAACTGTGGTTGGTGTCTTCCAATCCATAACCTCTTGCACTTTACTCGGATCTACTAAAACTCCATTTTCTGACAGAATGTGACCAAGGAAAGAAACTTTCTTCAACCAAAATTCACACTTGCTAAATTTAGCATACAACTTATGATCTCTAAGTCTGGTCAAGACAATTCTCAGATGCTCTTCATGATATTTCTTGTCCTCGGAGTATACTAGAATGTCATCAATGAACACAACCACAAACTTGTCCAATTCTGGCATGAAAACAGTATTCATCAGATACATAAAGTATGCAGGAGCATTTGTTAAGCCAAAGGACATAACAAGATACTCGTACAATCCATATTTGGTGGAAAAGACGGTTTTCGGTATATCTTGTGGCCTAATCTTTATCTGATGGTAACCCGATCTTAAATCTATCTTGGAGAACACTCTGGCTTTGGCTAATTGATCGAACAAAACATCAATATGAGGCAAAGGATACTTATTCTTGATAGTTACAGCATTAAGAGGCCTATAATCCACACACATTCTCAAAGTACCCTCTTTCTTTTTCTTCACAAACAAGGCAGGACATCCCCATTCAGACTTACTTGGCTGGATAAACCCCTTTTCAACAATTCCTCTAGTTGCTTCTTCAGTTCAGCTAACTCATCTGGAGGCATCCGATAAGGTCTCCTTGAAATTGGAGCTGTCCCGGGGATCAACTCAATTTCAAACTCAACATCCCTATCTAGCGGAAGACCAGGTAACTCATCTGGGAACACATCCGAAAACTCACACACTACCAGAATCTAATGAATAGGAGTGACTTCCATAGCACATGTCACACTCACAAGGTCTGTTCTTCTGGGCAATGGTACTCAGAAAGTACCCTCACCCTAGGGATCCTTAAGGGTAAGTACCCGACTCCCTATATCTATAACTGCCCCCCAATCCTTCATCCAATTCATCCCTATGATGACATCTAGAACTACTCTAGGCATAACTATCAAGTTCACTCGAAACTTTCGACTACCTAATTCAAGGGTTGCCCCTCGAACCATCTGATTGGTTAAAACATCAGCCCCCGCTAAACTTATACGGTAACCATAACTCAAATCTGTGCATAGTTGTTCATGTTTCCGTGCAAATGCTTGACTCATGAAAGAATGTGATAATCTAGAATCAAATAGAACAATTGCAAGGTGTTGGTTAACAGGAAACTTACCAGCGGTTACGGGCTCTCCCTTAGGAATCTCATCCACGGTGGTGTGGTGTACCCGAGCAGCATAGGTCTGTTGCTTCTTTCTGGGCGGGTAAGGACAGAACTTTGAAAAGTGGCCTGGCTGATCACAATTGTAGCAGGGTCCCCTCACTATACCAACAGATCATATAGCTCCCTTAGAGTTGCCCTATCCCGCAGTAGTGGCTGTCTTTGCTGATGGCTTCTGTGGTCCCTTGTAGTTCTGGGTTTTATGATGTGGTGGCCTAAACCTTGCACCTGGTGCAGACATACGATAGGCAGAACGATTAGCAGTGAGAACTCTTGGCTATGATGGTCCTGACTCAAAGGCCCTCTTACGAGTCTTGGATGCAGTGTACACGTTGTTATTCTTCTCTTGTTTCAGACAATCACTGATGAAGTCATTGAATCTGGCGCGGGTATTAGTACCCACATGCTTCATCATCTTCAGACTTAACCCTCTCTTGAAACTAGCAATTCTCTTAGCATCTATGTCAACTATGTCGGGAGCATAACGACACAAGTTGTTGAAGGCATGCAAATACTGCATCACGGTTTTGGTGCCTTGATTTAAAGCCAAGAACTCTCCCAACTTCATCTCAACCAGCCCTGGTGGAATATAAACTCCACAGAAGGCTTCAGTGAACTCTCTCCACGAGATCTGATCATTTGGAGGGAAGGTGGTGCGATGATGCTTCCACCACATCCCTGCTGGTCCCTGTAACTGATGTGCAGCATATTTTGTCTTCAGTACTTTAGTCAGCCTCAACACACGGAACTTATCTTCCATGGTGTTGATCCATTCTTCAGCATCAAGTGGCTTTGTTGCTTTCTTGAAAATTGGTGGCCTAGTGTCCATGAAATCCTTGAAGTTGTTGTACTGATTCACCCCATTGCCACCACCTTGGTTGTTACCACGTTGAACATTGTTGGCAATAGTACGCAGAAAATCTTCCATGTTCTTCTGCGATTGCTCGGCATTGCGCTGACTTCCAAGAAACTATGCAAAGAATACCTCTGCAGTGAGTGGTGGAGGGGGCAGCAAATGTGGTTTCGGGTGTGGCTCATTGTGGTTGACGTTATTTTCACCACCCCCACCTGCCCCGGCACCATTACCACCAGTTTCAGTAGCCTCATACGTGGCGCGGCGAGTGTTTGCCATCTGCATATTTCAGCAACAAGTAATGATTAAGTGAAGCTGTAGTAATTGTGAGTGAATGAAAAATTATGTCGTACTGAATTCATTGGAGAGGACAAGGCATACAATAAAATAGAGGCACAATAATCACATTCCAATTGAAACAACACCACTAATTAAATTACTTTGAAATGCAAACATCACGTCCATACAACCAAATTGCCAGCATACATACACTAGACTTTTATGCGCTCAGGTATCGCATGACCAACCAAGTTCCAACATTCTACCAAGTCTCAAGGTTCGAAACAAGATA
The DNA here is from genome assembly GCA_038087645.1 of Saccharum hybrid cultivar R570. NCBI lineage: Eukaryota > Viridiplantae > Streptophyta > Magnoliopsida > Poales > Poaceae > Saccharum > Saccharum hybrid cultivar. The sequence continues at coordinate 2,337,209 of JAQSUU010000293.1, forward strand.
CACCAAGATACATGAAACCAAAAGAAAGGTCATCGCGACAGGGTCTAGTAGCTAACGCAAAGCAACTAGCCTACTCCTCGGGGCCATCATCGGGGTCGGAGACGTCACCATCGCTACCATCAGTAGCGACGTCGTCGTCGGTGGCAGGTGCAACTGCAGGCTCATCCTCGTCGACATCCATACCGGCGGCGTCTGGAGGAGCATATGGGCCAATCTCGTTGTAGAGCGCGTGAAACTCCTCATGCAAGTTGACGTTATACTCCTCTAGCTCCTTAACCCTCTGCCTCAGAAGGTCCCTCTCGTTCTAGGCTTCATTCCTCTCCTGAACCAACTATCCAACCATGCGGTCTGCATTATTGTTGGCCTGAGTCAACGTTTGCACCCGCTGCAGAGCACTATCACCTGTCTCTAGAGCCTGGTCTCGCTGCAAGCTCATGTCAGCAACTGCTCCTGCAAACTAGCTATAGCACGTGCCTGCTTCTTCTTCTGTTTTCTTGCTATGAGCCGATCATCACCACGCAAACCAGTCAAGGTCCAATAGGTACACTCAAGACCCTGGTATGCTCTGATAGCTGCATACATCGCACTCATAGCGTGGTTGTCGCTAGCTTGTCCTTCGTTTGGGCCTCTGACCAAGGCACTTCCTTGCGGCTGCACCCAAATAGCATCGCAAGGATCATCTCTAGGAAAAGTACTAGCCAAGGCTGCTGCCAGCTCATTGGGAAATCTGCTCATTATGTCCCTGATGACACGGAAAGCTGCTCCCTCTGCACCATCAACCGGAGTGCGTCCCTCAAACTCCAAGTGCCAACCATCCCACTCTGGAGCATCACCAAGAGCAGGGACTATGATCTCCACTACTGCAAGTCCATCCTCGGCTAACTGGCTCTCACTCCAAGAGTACACCGGCTCCTGACCCTCCGGGTACCCCACATCATGGAGCACTCTCCAAAGCAAGGTTGGCATGCCAAACTCGCTCAGAAAGGTGTTTGTGCTGCGGTGCTCCCGCGGGGCCAACCGGTGTCGGGGTGCTCTTCCACCTGTGGACTTACGGGTAGTCTGCTTCGTGCGGGCCATCTGTAGCAAAAGTTTTAATTACCCGGTGAGAACATATTTTAAGTTGATACAATTTTTATCAAAAGGGGATAATCACTTTATAAGGGGAGGAATGCATGACATGAATGAAATGCACAAGCAATATGATGTATGTACGTTTCTTTTGTTCTCACAAACTTATGAAATAAATAATATCTAGTGATGAATTCGATGGCATACATGTGATCTCTCATATATGTAACTAATACGTTCTACACGAGAAACGATGTTATGTACCTGCAGAAAATTCATTTCAGCCCAATTCCCCATGAATGCATGAAAGCAGTAAATTTACCTACACGCTCTACACGAATCCCCAGATACGTGTACAACGGTAGTAACTACCCAAAACATCGCCCTATTGACGACATCGCCTCAACGGATGGAACAACCACACATGCGACACTTTTGTAAAAACATGCATAGAACATGTAATTACTCCAGTATCATATAAGCACTCTCCCTAGATCGGCGGTGTATCCGATCATGCTCTCACATCTCACACTTACCGAGGCGTAGAGGCGGCTGATCCATACATTACCACTCAATTAAGTGGCACTCATACAATAGCACGCCGTATGAGCAATGAAAGAGAAATATGGTGCAAGAACCCCAAGTCAGTACTTAAATAAGCCACCTAGAGTTCTTAACTAGGAATAAAGGATATGACCACTGGCACACATTTAGTTTGGAAATTACATTTTTCAAACATAATTTTTTTAAATACACTTGTGAATAGTAAACATGCTAAACCATGCTCCAATGCCAGCTGTAACAGAACCGACCAATTATACGAAATTAAGTAAGAAAATCATCCATCAAGCAGACGATTTAGCAAACTTAAGCCCGTATAACCCGGTAGTCCGTGAAATCATGACGGATTTCAAACCAACTTACACACCAGCCAAGATCATAATAAGTTTAGCGGTCACCATCACAAATTACATAAAAGTTCACGTCGCAAATACATCGGAGTTTAAACATAGTTATTACAAACCAAGTTCAAATAAAAGTAGCAGAAGCATTTAGTTCAAACCACACACACTCACACAGAGTTTGAAATAAAGTGCCAGCTGATGATCATCTCCAACAAAAGCATCAGATGAGAAGTAGGGAATGACCACTGCCCATGGTCCTAAGCTTCACCCATCGTAGGATAAAGGCAGTTGATATAGTAGCCGTAATACATCTGCCCATCTACAACAAGTGGGAACAAAGCCCTAAGTACGAGAAGGTACTCAGCTAGACTTACCCGACATAACCAAAAATAAATGACACCAAGGATCATGACAGGCTTTATGGTAGGGTAGCTAACTCATTTGCAAAAAGGCATTTTTAGTATTTAAATAATCTTTTCCAGAAGCTTTACATGAAGTTAAATCTTTATTAACCTGTCAACTACATTTGCACCTGTACTAGAGTAACATGTAATTAAATAGGTAAGGATAACCAATGATCATTAACAACTTCCATCATGTCATATTCCATATAACTGTCCAAGTGTTCCATCAATATTACTACGATGAAGTAACTCAAGTCAAGTGTTCACTATCGAGTGAACGATGGCGATTCGAATCGATTATTAACCAGCTGGTAATTTATTCCTCACACAAACCTCACTCACCTGCTAAAGTAAGATATTGGTCACCGAGTCAACTATTCAGGTAAGTCTCAAGTTTGCTAGGAACCACATGTACTCGGGGGCCGCCCGATTGCTCTTTGGCCTTATCATCGCGCCCCCGTGTCCTACCACACCTGCTCCGGTACAGTGCGTTGCGGGCAATCCACTCGGCCCTAATAGTCTCCCAGCTTCACGATCGAAAGGTACATTATTCGGCCAGCTAAATGTAAGGCATGCATTCAACATGACTCGAGGCCCAACAACAGTCGGTCCTTAACCGACACAGATGGAAAACACTATAGTCTGAAACCCTGCAAGTCTCCGTCCAGTCTCAATTTCAAATTAACACTTAGTTATCCTAAGATGACATACTTTTTCAAGTAGATCCAGGTAACCACCTATCGCTCGCAGGTGACAGGAAATCACCCGACTTCTCATCGTATGCTTTGACTTTATAGTTAGAATAACTTAGGATTATCCCTATAGTTCGTCCTAATCCATGCTAGTGCTATATATCTAGAGTAGTCTATTGAGATGTTTATTATTATTATTATTATTATTATTATTATTATTATTATTATTATATATATATATATATTATTTATCTTGTGACACTTACCCTATATGAGAAGAGAGATAAAGAAATGTTTATGCTCTCCATTAGTATATACAGTGATACTCATTACTCATTATCCTTAGCATCCCTTCCTAGTGGTACAATGCTACATCGGTATTATTTGTGCGCTTGCGGATTTCATATTCATTTCATAGGAGCATTTGCATATTTTTATACCAGCACCTTTGGTGTCATGCTGGGGTTGACAACCTAGCTTAGGTGGCATTAGAGGTGTCAACAAGCATTTTTAGCGTCGTTCCCGGGGATGGACTTAAAACCTCCTTACTTGGTGATTGCATTAAGAAATGCCAACAGAGATCAATGGGCCAGAGGATGTTCCACCAGAAGGAGAAGAAGAAGAAGAAGAAGAAGAGGAGGAGGAGCTAGAGCCTGCTAGTGACGAGGATGGCGGGGAGATCTTCGACACTGACTTAGAGGATGATGCTTAGATTAGTTTATTGCATAGCTACTGTGCTAGAGTTATCTTTTGTGCCCTATAAGTGTGAGAGTGGGGCTTTGTAATAACTTGACTTTTGGGATGTAACATCGAACCCTATGTTCTCCTGGATGTTGTTTAAACATGCTAAATTTCGGTCACAAGGGATGTCTCATTGTGTTGTGTTCGGTGATGGTGTCACGATTAGTACCCTCCGGTGCTGCGACGAAACCGAGGGCCTCCTGTGGCGCGTGACATAAGGTTGTGCTGCTTGGCACGCGCTGGTATCGAGGTGGCTAGTCATGATCCATCATGGAACTCTACCAATGGGTTCTCTCCTCGTGGTCATTTCCTTAGGTAGCCTTTCCTATTTGGTTAGAAGTGTAGATCGAATCTGGACACCCCTGTTATGTAAGGTTGAAACCCCATTGGTATGGATGTAACCTATCAAGACACGTTTGTGCTCCTTGTATGTGAGCCTTTAATAAATTCCATCTTTTCATTAGAAGCTATGATGTTTGTGAAGTACATCGCATAATTGCGTCAATTGATGCGCTTGATGAGGTTGTGTGGTTGTGATAAATTATTGTGCCTCGGTTGTTGTGTGAATTCATTTTCCCAATGAAATCAGTTTGGCATATTTACACAATTCATCTACAAATTTCCCACATCGTTAGTGCTCATTGGCTATGCATTTTGCAGATGGCGTATAACCTCCGTCATGGTCGTGGCGTTGAGGAGGAACAACCGCCACCACCTCTGCCACCACCCACCCTGACAGAATTGATGCAGACAGTGGTTGAAGGGCAGCGCCTATTAGCAGACGCTATGCGCCAGTTAGTCAACCGGGATGCTCGGCATGGTCGTTAGGGACCAGAGCCAAATCAGCATAGTGATTTCAAGGATTTTCTCGACACCAAGCCCCCGCTCTTTAAGGAGGTGGAGAAACCTCTGCAAGCTGATGAGTGGTTGAATACCATTGAGCAGAAGTTTCGTTTGCTTTGCATGACTAAGGAGCTGAAGACCGAGTATGCTTCCCACCAATTGCATGGCCTGGCTGGTATTTGGTGGAGTCAATACCGCTCTACGTTGCCCCCTAATGTGTTGATCACTTGGGACCAGTTCAAGGCTACGTTCCATGGGAATTATATCCCTCCAGGTTTGATGGCAATGAAGCACACTGAGTTCATGAGATTAACTCAAGGCAATAAGAGTTTGACAGAATACCTGCAAGCCTTTAACATCCTTGCAAGGTATGCAACTGAGTTTGTGGATACTGATGCAAAGAATATTGCTAGCTTCAAGCGTGGCCTCAGTCCAAAGTTGATGAAGACTATGGACAATAGCAAATGTGCCACTTTCAATCAATTCATCAGTGATGCCCTGACCCAAGAGAACAACAATTCTATCTATGCTGCTTCTAAGAGCCACAAGAGGGCCTTTGAGGCGGGTGCTTCATAGTCCCAAGCTCCAACTGCACTGAGGGCTCCTTCTTGTCCTCCTGCAATGGGTGCTAAGTTCCATCCCCCACAGAAGAAGGCTCCAGCCAAGACTGGGTTTCGCAAAGCGTATACAGTTTCTCTTCCGAAGGGTAATTCTGGCCAAGGCAGCTCTAGTGTTCCTCCAAGCAACATGCCCTGCTGGAACTGCAACAAACCAGGTCATTGGTATAGGAATTGCCCGTATCCTAAGAAGAATGCAAATCAAGGTGGCCGTCAGGGGCATGTGCATTACAATAGTATTGAAGAAATTCCATCTAGTGAGGTAGTCACTGCCGGTAAGTTCCTAGTTGACCAACATTTTGCAGTGGTGCTGTTTGATTCAGGTGCTTCGCATTCCTTTATCAGTCCTATGTTTGCATCCAAGTTTGCACACAAAATACATACTGTTGACGATGGGAGTTATTGCATTAGAGTTCAAGTGGTAATATTTCCACAAATCAAGTAGTTAAGGATGTAGAATTTGAAATAGAAGGGTGAAAGTACTTGCTTACCTTAGTGGTTTTGCCTAGACTAGGCATAGATGTTATTTTGGGCATGAATTGAATGAGTCAGAATGGGGTACTCATTGATACATCAACCTGTGTAGTTATGCTCAGGGATCCTACTAATCAGATAGGTTTTCTAGTGCAACTTCCCCAGAAAATTGATCTTTCTAGTGAAGTTCATACAGTGCAAGCGAAGTCAATAGCTGATATTCCCATAGTATGTGAGTTTCCTGACGTCTTTCCCGATGATTTGCCGAGATTACCTCCGGATCAGGATGTGGAGTTTAAAATAGAGTTGTTGCCTGGCATGGCACCCATCTCTAGAAGACCCTATAGGATGCCTCCAAATGAACTAGCTGAACTTAAGGTATAGTTGAATGATATTTTGAAGAAAGGGCTAATTCATCCTAGTTCGTCTCCATGGGGATGTCCTGCCATCTTTGTGAAGAAGGACTAGCCGTTGCGGATGTGTGTAGATTATAGACCTCTGAATGCAGTTACTGTTAAGAATAAGTATCCTCTCCCACGCATTGATATCTTGTTTGATTAGTTTTCTACAGCTAAAGTCTTTTCTAAGAATGACCTGAGGTCTGGTTATCATCAAATTAAAATGTCCTGAAGATGCTCCAAAAACTGCTTTCTCAACAAGAAACAATCTCTATGAGTATCTTGTCATGTCCTTCGGCTTGACTAACACCCCCCCCACACTTCATGTACTTGATGAATTCGGTGTTTATGCCCGAATTGGACAAGTTCATGGTGGTATTTATAGATGACATCTTGGTATATTATGAGAATGAGGAAGATCATGCTGAACATCTATGTATAGTCCTCACAAGACTGCATGAACATCAACTGTATGAAAAATTCAGTAAGTGTGAATTCTGGCTTCGTGAAGTACCTTTCCTTGGGCATGTGTTGTCCGATGGTGGAATTATGGTGGATCCCACCAAGGTACAAGAAGTACTGGACTGGAAGGCTCCTATCTCGATTCACGAGGTTCGGAGCTTTTTAGGATTGGCTAGCTATTATCGTTGCTTCATCCTGGATTTCTCTAAAATAGCCAATCCAATGACTTGGTTGCTGCAAAAAGACACCAGGTTTGTCTGGACTCCTGAGTGTGATGCAGCTTTTCACAAACTGTGAACCCTCCTAACCTCGGCTCTGGTTTTGGTGCAACCGGATATCGAGAAACCATTTGATGTGTATTGTGATGCCTCAGGCATAGGTTTGGGAGGTGTTCTGATGTAGGAAGGCCGAGTGATTGCATACACCTCTTGTCAACTTTGGAAACATGAGGTGAATTATCCAACTCATGACTTAGAACTCACTGCTGTTGTTTATGCTTTGAAAGTCTGGCGATATTATCTGTTGGGCAATGTGTGCAATATTTATACTTACCATAAAAGCCTCAAATATATCTTCACCCAACCCGAGTTGAATATGCGTCAAAGAAGATGGCTTGAGTTGATTAAGGATTATAATCTCTAAGTGCACTATCATCCTGGCAAGGCAAACGTGGTTGCCGATGCTTTAAGCTATAAGTCTCATTGCCATTCCTTAGTTGAAAGTGATTTTCATCTGTCTCGCTTCTACATCCAGCAGTTTTGCACCATATCACAGTCAGTTGCACTCTCAAGAGTAGAATTATTGAGCTCCAAAAGACTAACACTGGTATATTTCACATCAAGTGTAGGATGAAAGAGTAAGAAACTAAGCATTTCAGGGTAGATTAAGAGGGTGTGCTATGGTTTAAGGATAGATTAGTTGTGCCTAAGGACCGAGAGCTTAGGAATCATATTATGTTTGAAGCACATTCCTCTAAGTTGTCCATCCATCCTGGTAGCAGTAAGATGTATCACGATCTGAACCCATACTATTGGTGGACCAAGATGTGGAAAGAAATAGCTGCATATGTTGCTAGGTGTGATACATGCTGTAGAGTTAAAGCTGTGCACATGAAAGCTGGATTGATTCAGCCACTTTCTATCCCAGGTTGGAAATAGGAGGAGATAAGTATGGATTTCATTATTGGACTCCCTCCAACTGTTAAGAATCATAACTCCAATTGGGTAATTGTAGACCGTCTAATCAAGTCAGCTCATTTCATTCCTGTTTGAGCCAACTATCATCCTACTGACTATGCTAAGTTATACTTCAATCAGATAGTCCGACTTCATGAAGTCCCTCGTACTATTGTTTTTGACTAAGGTTCGTAGTTCACTGCTCGTTTTTGGGAGCACTTGCATCATCTTCTGGGAACCAAGCTAGTGAGAAGCTCTGTGTATCACCCCCAGATGCCAGGTCAGACTGAATGAGTTAACCAAATCTTAGAAGATATGTTGAGGGCATGTGTTATTTCGTCCAAGGGTTCATGGGAGAAATGGTTGCCTTCAGCTGAGTTTTCGTACAATAATAGTTATCAAGAGAGCATTAAGATGGCCCCATTCGAAGCTTTGTATGGTCGTAAGTGTAGAACCCCACTGAATTGGGTAGAAGCTGGTGAAAGAAGGTATTAGGGTATTGATTTTGTTGAGCAAGCTAAAGAACAAGTCCGTACCATCAAAATACATATGGCTACAGCTCAATCTAGATAGAAAAGTTAGCGGATCGCCATAGAAAACCGATCGAGTTTGAAGTTGGATACTTTGTATATCTGAAAGTTTTACCTATGAAGAGTGTAAAGTGTTTTGGTGTGAAGCAAAAGCTTGCACCGAGATACGTGGGTCCTTTCCAGATCATAGGCAAAAGTGGAGCTATTGCGTATAAGATCTAGTTACCTCCTGAAATGAGCGCCATTTTTAATGTTTTCCATGTATCTTAGTTAAAGAAATGTCTTTGGGTACCTGAAGAGAGAGTTCCATTAGGGGACATCAAGCTAGAATCCGATCTAACTTATGAAGAAAAGCCAGTTCGTGTGATTGACACTCGAGAGCGGGTAACTAGGAGTCGAGTGGTTAAGTGGTATAAAGTTATGTGGAGTAATCAAGGCAGTGAGAGCGATGCTACGTGGGAGAGAGAAGATTATTTATGAGAGGGTTATAAGGAATTCTATCAACAATGGTACGCTTTCCAAATCTCAGGACGAGATTGTTATAAGGGGGGAGGGCTGTAACACCCCAGGTGTTTGGCTTCCAAAATTGCACCTGCATTTCATAAGCATGAGCATCATTTCATTCACTATGCATTGTTTGGCTTGTAATAAGGGTGTGCAACATACTTTACTAAGTTTGATTCAAAAGTGGTAGCTTATGAAATGTGAGTAGTGCAACATATATATGCAACATGGTGTGGCAACATCTAGCTAAAATGCTTGTTTTGTTTGTTCCAACCTATGTGACATTTGGAAGTGGGTGTAACCAAAGTGTACAATGGTAAATTATATCCTATAGTACCTTAATCACACTTAGGATCATTAGTGGAACAATGTTCATGTTGACCAAAATGACCAAAATGCCCTCCTAGGTGATGTTGACCAAGCTTTGAGCCATAGAATGCTTTGGTTTGACTGTTTAAAAAGTCCAGCTTAGAGATCTTGCATGGAGGAGCACCCTTAATCAAAGTTGTAGAGAATTTCATGGGGAACAAAAGTCTCAATATGGCCATCTCATGAAAGTGGCTAGAACCTGCTCAAAAGTGGCCCACAAGTCAGTGGTAGTAGCTGTTTTAGGACTTAGCAAAAATTGGCTAAGTCAAGCACTGAAACCGTTTCAAAGTACCCATCTTGGGAAGCCTGTAACTCACAAACCATGCCAAACCAGCTCGAGCCCATATTGACAAAGTTGTAGACCACATATCCATCTCCAACTTTGCTGTTAATGGTTTGCACTAATTCGGCCTGGTCAGGGAGATCTAAGGCATCAAAGTTTCCCTGTTAGTCATTGATTACGGCCTCGATTCAGTTTCGTCAGACCTCGGTGGCCGACCGGTCTCAGGCCGTTGCCACCGCGTGGACGCGCCATACCGGCCATACGCGGGTCGTGGCCCCACTGGTCAGCCCGCGATGCCCTCAAGTCTCTATGAGATGATGCTGCTACTCTCATTCCTTCCCACCTCCTCGCTCTCCCTCCTGGCGGAACAACCGAGCAGTCATTGCCATCACCGCTCCGCCGAGCTCGCATGCACTCTCCACCGCACCACCGTTCCTCAAATCCGGCCAACAGCTCTGCTTGGAACCCCTCTACCCCCTTGTCCCATCCACGCCCTCAGCCGAGCAACGGTAGGGTCACATTACCCATTCCGCCACCATGGTGCCTCACCGGCGTTCGTCCACATGATGGCCCACCGTGGCCAACACAGCACCGTGCACCTCCGCTTTCCCTAGCTCATGTTCCTTCTTCTCTATCACATGTAGATGCTAAGGTGATGACGTTACCACCAATGCCGGTTAGGCTGGGCCAGAACATGGCCGCGCACCGCCACGCCATGGCCACGGCCAGGGAGCTCTCACGGCCAGACTCCACCGCTTCACCCTAGCCAATAGCAGTAGCATGGTTAGGTTCGCCTTGGCCCCAGGAAGCTAATGCGCGTCCTATCTAGTCGTCTAGCGGCCGGAGTTTGTCAGAGCGCTGCCGGGTTCTATTGCCGAGCCACCACCGCCATGGCCGATGTACCTAGAGCTCGGTAGGGGTTAGGGTTGGGGGGTCACTCGACGCGGGAGGATGAGGCGAACCTAATGGTGCCCGCAGCCTTACTGGTATCGCCACCGGCAGCGAGCTCCGGCCACCGCCGCTTCTCTGCTCTCTCTCTCTGACTGGGAAGGCCCACTTGTCTATGGTCGTGCACGTGGGTGCGTGTGTTGGGCCGTGTCGACGGGTTGGACCGGCCCAGTGACCGGTTTAGGTTTTCATTTTTGTTCTTCCTTTATTCTTTTCACAGATTTTCATGCTATATTGTAAATTCCATATCCCATTCAATGTAGATCCAAATGAGGTGATTCCAATTGTGTTTAGTTCTAGATGAAGTGTAGTATTTAGTAAAAATATCACATGTATATGTGCTGTTTAGTTTCTGGAAGATAAAAATAGATGTTTGAAATGTGTTTTAAAATAGAGGCAACCTTGTTAAATTGATAACTTGAGTTCTATTGCTCCAAAAATTATGAAATTTTGTGAGTGTGCTATTTCTTGTCTAAGATAGCTCTGGTAAAAATTTGGATGCTATTGCTTGAGTGGTTTTCAAGTTATGATGTTGTTATTTTATATTAGAAGATATTTGAATGAATTTTCATAATTTTTCTGTATGCGCAATGCTCATGAAATTTCATGGAGAGTGTTCTGGTACCCTAAGGTTGCTAAGAAAAATATTTTTTCTATTTATTTATACATTTATTTATGATTTGTTAATTATGCAAAAATCAGCCTTTCTGGATTGTGAATTTTGTGTAGGAAGTTTCTCTGAATAACTTTGGCTCACATTTTTACAATAGCGTCCTGATAGGGTATAGAGTCCCCTGTAATTTTGGTAGAATTTTCTGAGTAGTTTGCGTATGAGTTTAATTTTCCACTTAATTAATTAATTAAATGAAGAAAAGGATTAAAATAAATGACTTGAGTGAACATACCTTACTTTCTGGTGGTTTGATATCATATGTGACCTAGTAGTGTCATTAGTTTAGTCATAGGGATAATTTGACACATGAGTAAATATTTAATTTTCACATTTCTAGGTTTTCTGGACAGCTGGTAGCATTTTTGGGTTTAGGCCTTGAAAAAGGTGTTTGCTGGGAATCTTGTGAATACCAAAGTGGTAGTAAACTTGTTAAACTAGCTTGTGTCAAACATTGGTGGCATTTGGCCTAGTAGTTTAGGAGTTACAGTTGTTTGAAGTGACTGTACAGAAATGGCTGCTCTCTGTTTGGAGAGGGCAGAGTTCTGGAACTTTGGGAATTCGACTAGGTAAACATAGGAATAAAGTCTTGAGATCTGAAAATGAATTGTAGAGCATGTTATAAGCTTTCCAGATTGTCTTTCATCATATCAATTGGATTTTTGGACCTCTAGTTATGGCTAGATTACTGATCTGCTGTCCAGATCTCTGTGGTGCTGTAGTATGCTTCGGTTTGTGATCAGCTTAAGTAATGTTGTTCTTGTTTATTGTTAGGTGTTAGGCCCTTAATTGAGAAAGAACAATTGTACATTAGGTTGTGTATATTAGGTAAGTACTTCTCTACCGGAGAAGAAATATGCACATATTGTGAAGTGATTTGAATAGAGCACTAGTGTTGCTGTAGTCCCATTTCATTCTAAGCATGTTGCACTCCTTATGCATCCTTGAGATTTCTTGTGCATTCATGCAATAGGTGTACCAGAGGGAGTGAAACTCCTGGAATTCGAGGGAGCTCTTAAGGAGGAGGATAAGGAGCAGCCGAGAGAGCCAGAAGAACTAGCCGGCGAAGGAGTTTCCGGAGATGAGCTACCTGAGTGCCCGGATCACCACCCTTCTTCTTTCCTAATAGGCAAGCCCCGGTGCATGCTAACCCATCTTTTGTACACACATATAATTGAGTACTTTTACTTGTTTACTGTATTAAGTGGTAGGAGTTGAGTGAAAACACTTGTTGCATTATATCTACCTTGTTTAGATATAGAACTTGAATCCCAATTTAAGTTTAGGCACGTGTCAATGCTTAGCCCTGCTTCGTGCGGTAGAAGTCGGATGATTTCCGGTCATCCACGAGATTTAGGTGAAGTGGGTCACGAGTGGCTATGTTGACTATCATGGATGGAACCATGCTTTAAAATGAAATTGAGAACGGGCGGGAGTTCGATAGTGCAGCCTCAAGACACTTCACGTCTTGGGTGCGAAGCTATGCCCGTCTGAGTCATTTAAGGACCGATTCGTTGTACGTCCTTGAGTCATGTTGAACGCAGTCTAAAACTTAGTTGGCCGGATAAGCCGTTCTGACCGCGAAGCCGAGTAATATAGTTCAGGCTGGGAATCGAAGTGTAGGTCGCATCTTGGAGGAAGTAAGGATATGCTTGGGGACATTGGTGTGAGACCAAGGGGGGGTTAGAGTCCCTATCACTTGGCAGAGTGTCGCCCTTGGGGATGCGCCATCAGTCGGACTCGCGACTCCTGAATTGTACCAAAGGTGGCTTGTGCGACCCTGGCAAGGGCCTACGTGGTGAGTGTTAGAAATACCCCTCTAGCTGGATAGGAATTCGATTCGAATCACCGTCGCTCCCGGTTAGGGAGCACTTGACTTGAGCAGCGGCAACGTAGATCTCATTAATTGAATAGATGGTTAATTGGATGATGAAGTACATGTTGCCTTAATTTATACCTACTATGGTTATTATGGTTTGCTTAATCATCACATGATTGTTTAGTACAGGTGCTAAGATAGCTGACAGGTTAATGCTGAAAATAACTGCTAGTATAGGTTAAAAGAGTTATCAATACTTATGCTTTTCCGCAAAACATGATGTCAGCCAGCTCCAGTTTAAGAAAGCCTTGCATGATCCTTGGTGTCTTTTATTTTCTGTTTCGATGGGTAAGTCTAGCTGAGTACATTCCCATACTCAGGGTTTATTCCCTCCTGTTGCAGATGACATGCTATATCAGGGCTTCTGCAAGAATTGCCTCCACCCGGCGGGTGATGAGGACTAGGTCACTCGGGCATGATCGTCTTTTAGTATACTTCTCTTCATGCTTTTGTGGGATGTTCATCTAAAAGACTGGCTATGGTATTTGAACTAAGTGTGGGTGTGTTATGCTTCCGCTACTTTATAAACTTGGTTTGTAATAATTACAACTTCGTGGTGTTTTAAGTTAATTTTTGAACTACTTGTGAAATGTATCGTGGGATGTGTTATGGTGAATGATGCGATCTAGGTTGTAAGCGAGCTGGTTTGAAATCCTTCATGGTTTCGATTGACTACCAGGATTATAAGGGCTTAAGTTCGAAAATTTGAGCGTTTCAGCGCTTGTTTTTGTACTTGTGCTCTTATAATTTGGTCAGTTCTATTACAAAAAGTATCTCAAGTGAAGAATCTAAGCACACCATTGCGAAGAGCTCATCGAGACGATCGAGATGGACATATCATTTGCCATATTTGGAGCACTAGAGAGAAAGTCTTGATAAATACGACTCGGAAGACTCTAGAAGACCCTAGAACCATCATCATCACAAGACCTGGGACTAAACCGATGAGATTCCATAGCTTTGCAAAATAATCTTTTCCAGGGATTTATCTAGAAGCTTGGAAGGAAGAAATCCACTCAAGACACGACTCATTACGCGAACAGATCAAAAAGTGGCACTAGAAGGACATAGAAGACAACAGAAGGCATGGGAACGAAGCGGAGGCCCAGCAGCTACCAGGTGGAGCCGATTGGCCCCACATGTTAGGTCAGCTGGCCTGGCTCCCATGCCAGGTGGGTCCCCCTTCGCGTGGTGGCCTCCAACCGATCTCTACAACGCATCTTGACCATTGTTTCATGTTGGTTTGATCTGAGGGCTGTGGTTCATCCCACTGGGCTATATAAGCAGAGGTAGACCCCCGCTTAATCAATCATCTCATAATCAATCCATCATTATTCAGTTTAGGGTAGTCCCTCGAAAGAATAACCTAGAGCTCCACCAGCTAGGCCATAGCTAGAACATAAGAATAGGAATTAGAGGAGGCAAGCAACGCTCGGATTCCGAATCTAGTCGCGAGGAGGCTAGGTATAGCCTTATACTTCTCTCTTGTATTCAACATTATTAATCTATTTGTGTTATTTGTCTTCTAGTTCATTGTGTTCATCTTCTAGTTCATCTTGTTCATCTTATAGTTCAACATATTCTTGTCTAGTTCATCATTCTAGTTCGTCTACTTCATCATGTTCTTGTTTAGTTTGTGTTGATCCTCTAGTTCTTGTTCTAGTGTATGAGTCGAATACTTGATAGGACTTGGTATAATTCTAGATTCATAATTATAATGTTCATTGCCTATGTTGATTATATGTTTAGTATAGTTGGAGTAGTTTTGTGTTTATACCCTTGTTCGTATAGTGCTCATTCCAATGAGCAAGGGGTGGGTGGTAGAAGTTGTATAAGCGTGGTTCTTAGACAATATCTATCTGTGAGTTCTCCATATGTTCCAGGCCATGTGGTAGATCGTGAAGGTGACAATTATAGCTTCGTTGAGTCCTCTATAGTCCACTCCCCGAATATAGGATTAGTAAGGCTGAGTTGCGGGCTGATATCTTGCTCTATTCCTGATCCACCTTAGTAATGTCTCTTGAGTATGAATATGAGGTTATCCTGACCATGATTGCTATATGTAATTGCACTAATCAATGTAGCTCAATGACCTATAGTTAGAATAACCTTAGGAGTTAGTCTCTATTTTCTAGTTCTTTCTAGAGTCACGCCCAAGTAGGAAAATGCTCGGTGGAGCCCCATTTAGGATTACCATGATCTGTTATTAATTATCCTTTATTATGATTGATCCCTATTTTGAGATTAATCTAGTGGAACTCTTATCACAATTGTAAGATATAGCTTTTATTCTTTATACCTCCAAGTGCCTTCTAGTGGTAGAATTATAAATAACGATACCTGGAACTTTCCTGGGTAAAATGCTACAACGGGTGTATTTTATCTGTGTGCTTGTGGATAACCTTTATTCATATTTTATAAGTGCTATGATCATAAGTACAACCACATCTTTTGGTATTGTGTTGGGGATGACAACCTGGCTTAAGCAATGCTAAGAGATGTCCCATATGTCTCTAATGCCTTTGCTGAGGTAGGGTTTGATCTACCTTATTTGTAATCGTGTTAGAGATATTAACAATGGCCATCTCATGAAAGTGGCTGGAACATGCTCAAACAGGGCTCAGTTGGAGTGTTGATTCAACACTTAAATTTTTTTTCTAAGTCTTGCATCTGACTTATAGTTTTGAGGTACCCCACTTTAGGGCTCCGTAGTTCCAAATCCAGGCCAAACCAGTTCAAGCGTCAATTAACAAAGTGGTAGATCTCACATAGCTCTACATTTTTGCTAACTATGGCTCTCACTGAATTGACCTAGATTATGAACTATGAGGCGTTAAAATCACTCTGTTAGTCAGTGTCGTCGAGCTCTGAATCAAAATGAGTTGAGCTCTGTGGCCGACCACCGTCAGAAGGAGAGAGCCACGGCCGCCCGCGCGTGCGTGGAGTGCCACGACGTTGACCGCGTCTGCTTGAAGAAGGAAAAGTCATGCTCTCACTACCTCACCTACCTCCGGCCTCGCTCTCATCCTCTCTAAGCAGAGGGCCACCGCTATCGCACTGCCGAGAGCTCCACCACGCGTAGCTCTGCCACCACCGCACCATTTCCAAATCAGCTCAGCCAAAACCTCCGCCATGACCTTCTCTACGCGCTGCACATCCTAGCTAAGTAGGCTGGGCCCTAGGTAAAGTGGAAAGGTTTGCTTCTTCTCCACCGCCATGCTCGGAGCTCTGCCCACCTTGAGCTCTACCGTGGCCAGAGCAATGCCGTGTTTCTCTATGCTCTGCCTTGGTTGTTTCATGTTACTTGGGTTGTGTAGATGTTGTAGGAGCTACCATTTTAGTTGCTACCATGCTGGACTCGCCAGAATGAGTCACCGCACTAGGCGCGCTTGCCATGGCCACCGCAGAGTCGAGCTCCAAATTTGCTGCACTTATTTGCTCGTCGTTCGATTGGATTCGTGTTCCGTGCGTCGTAGTGGTAGATCTAGCAGGGCGAAAGACGCTACTGGGTGAAATTGACCCAATGGCGTGGAACACTACCACGTTTGAGGTCAGGATTGCCACCATGCATGGTGGCTAGACCACGTCGGTGCTTCGGTTGGACCAACCGGGAGCTAGTTCGACTCGTCGCGAGGTAAGGAGAGACATGGAGGCACTTGTTCATTTTGTGATGCCCGATTTCGCTGCCATTGACATGAGCCACTATCGCCGTCCACCATGAACGATGATGAGGAAGCTCTAGTGCAGTACAGTTAGGGGAAAAGAGGTGCCATGGTGCGGGGTGACACGGAGAGCACGATGGAGCACTCGTCTTCGTCGGAAGGGTCACCGGCGGCGAGGAAACACCGGCCGGAGCTCCTCCCTTGCTCTGTGTGTGAATGACGGGCGGGGTCCATGCATCAGCATTGGTCTCTTCCCACCTGGACTCGCTAGGCCGCTATGGGCCGAGCGGGGCAATCGGGCCGCCCAATAACCTGAGTAGTTGTAGGAAATTTGTTTTTCTTTTATTCTTTTTCATAGATTTGTGTATAATTTCAAAAATTCATATCTCCTGATTGTAGATCCAAATGATGTGGTTCCAATTCATATCTCCTGAGAAGCTCTTGGTACTGTCTAGTTTATATTAAACATATAATATGTGCCTTGTTCTGTTATGAAAATAAAGTTACTAATTATCTCTTTTAATCATGTGGGAAATAGGGGTAATTATATCTTTTTCTGTGTAGCTCCATATGGCATGAAATTTTTATGGTGTACTGTTCATATCATGAATAGCTTATAGTTAAATTTTCATACACTTTGGACACTATATGTAGGAGTTAAGTATTTCTCTTGTTTGGATGGATGGATCTTGTGTGAATTTTCATAATTTTTCTATATATCTAGTAAAGGTAAAAATTGGTGAGTATTGTTCTTACGCTAAAAGGATGCTAGGAAAAATATGAAATCTATTGTTTGATACTTTTTATAGGGTTTTCTATTTATGCTAGAAATAGACATGCCATCTGTTATTTTTGATACAACAAGTTCTGCTTGTCCAATTGCTTTGAAATTTTTATGGTAGTCTATGTGAAGCATGAGGTAGCTACTGTAATTTTGTAGATTTTCTGTGCAGTTTTAATATACGTTGCTTTAATCACCTAATTAACTAAATAAATTAGAAAAGGATATTAAATAATTTATTTATAAGTTGGGACTATACTTTCTAATGTTCCTTTGATATGCGAAACAAGTTGGTAAACTTGGTTTGGTCCAATTATGCTTTTGCGTCATCATTAAATATTTAATTTAGTGAATCTGCCATTTCTGGATAGATTCTGAGAGACTGTTAATTACCCTATGAAAATGATGATTCCAAGTCTTGGGGTTTATAACAAAGTTGTTTTTAATTTCATGATCTGTCTGCTGTTAACTTTTGGTAGCATTTGGCCAACAGCTGTTCTAAGTTGGGTTCAGAGTTGAATTGCTCTCTGTCTATACAGGACAGATTCTGTGTTTACTTGAATTCGACTTGGTTAACTTAAGAATCATGCTTTGAGGTTTATAAATGATTTGTAGAGAATTTCATAAGATTTCCAGAATGTCCTCTTGCAAGTCATTTGAATTTGTAGAACTCCTGCTATGAGTGATTTCATGAACTATTCCATGCATGTGAAACTTGCAACTTTCTGTGAGGAATGTCTTTACTATTATAAGCATGTTGTGATACAAATAAACACTTAAGTTGATAAAGATAAGTTTAGGTGCAGGTGTTAGGCCCTTAACTGAAGATGAACATCTTTATCTTAGGTTATGTAAGTTAGGTAAGTTAATCTTGTGCTTCCAAGTTAAGATAGGTATATGCTTAAAGTGATTTGAATAGAGCTATTAGTGTCCCGTAATGTTTGGTTACATACTTACTTTCTTTTATCCATTTATCATGAGCATCATGTCATTCCTTATGCATCCATGATCTTTATCTTATGCATATACATTCAATAGGTGTACCAAAATGAGTAACACTGCTAGAATTCGAGGAGCCGAGCGAGGAGCAGCAGCAGCCAACGCTGAAGATTTAGGAGGTGCAGCCTTCAGGAGAAGTACCAGACGAGGTCGTCATTGAGTGCCTAGACCATCGTTCGTGCAACTTTGTGAAAGGCAAGCCCTGGAGCATTATAAGCCTCCTAATTTCTGAAATGCAATTAAAGTATTATTGTTATATATATTGTTGCATTAAGTTAGGCGTTGGATGAAAACAATTGCTGCATTGGTTATCCAATCCTTGTCCAGATATTGATACCCTGAATCCTAAGTAACTCAGGCTCGTGTAGATGCTTAGCCCTACTTTAATGCGGTAGAAGTTAGGTGATTTCCTGTCACCTGCGAGTTATAGGAATGTACATGTGTCACGATTGGCTATATTTGCTATCGTGGAAAAGAACTTGTCTTAATTTGAATTAAAGACCGGGCAGAGGCTTGCCGGTTTGCAGTGACTCCGTCTATGTCGATTAAGGACCAATTCTTGGAGCCTTTCCTGTTCATGTTGAATGCATGCCTCTCTCTTAGTTGGCCAGGTCTAGAGACCGACCACAAAGCTGAGTAGCTCAACTCAGGCTAAGAGTCAGCAAGTATAAAGTGCGCCTCAAAAGGGAGCCATAGGCGTGAGTCTAAGGGCAAGTGATTTAAAAGTCCTGATCGTCATGGCAAAAGGGTAATCCCTGAGAGTGCTGGCACTGACCGAACCCATGAAGTTGGTTCCTAAGTTGTACCAAAGGTGACCCACGGCTACCCTTGAAAAGTATGCCATGGTGAGAGTTAGGAATACCCCCTCAGCTGAGTTGTAATTCAATTCAAGTCGCCATCTCTCACCGGTTAGTGAGAACTTGATGGGCTTATTTCCAAAGTAGATACACTAAATCACATGATGGTTCAGGAATGATGATATGATATTGATGGCCTTACTATACCTTCTATGGTTAATATTGTTTGCTCCTAATAAGTGATGCTCTAGTACAGGTGCTAATATAGTTGACAGGTTAATGATGATGAAATTGATGCTAAGATCAATGGGTTACTTATGCTCATAAGCTCTTTTATGCAATTGTGTCAAGCTAGCCCACCTTATAAGCCTTGCATGATCCTTGGTGTTCTTTATTTCTGGTTTTGACGGGTAAGTCTAGCTAAGTACCTTCTCGTACTCAAGGTTTATTTCCCACCTGTTGCAGATGACCAGTTCTACTTTGGTTGCTGCAAGTATTGCCTCCTCCCTGTGGGAGACGGGGACTAGATCATTGGGCGTGATCTCCACTAGTGATCTTACTTGAGATGCTTTTGGTTGGACATGACTAAGATATGGCAATGTATTTGAAACTATGAAGGTATGTACTAAACTATGTTGCTTCCACGAAATGAACCTGGTTTGTAATATTTTATTCGAACTCTGATAGATGTAATCTGTCTGCCACTTGCAAAATGTTGTAACGAATGATGTGTTGTGTTGAATCACTACGATCTTGGTTGGTAGGTTGAAAGTTGTTTGAAATCCTTTGAGATTTTTGGACTACCAGGATTATGGGAGCTTAAGTACATGAATTTGTTCACTTTGGTGATTGTTTTTGTACTTATGTTCTTATAATTTGGTCGGTTCTATTACAACTGGCATTGGAGCAAGGTTCAACACTAAACATGTCATTTGTGTATTTAAAACAAAGTATTTGTGAAAACTCTAAATTAAATACTAAGTGTTTCCAGTGATCATATCCTTTATGCCCAAATAAGGACTCTTAGGTGGCTTATTAAAGTACTAACTTTGGGGTTCTTGCCTGTTTTCTATTTTGTTCTCCATACGGCGTGCTATTGTATGGATGCCATCCGCTTGGGTGGCAATGTATGGATCAAAATACCTCTATGCTCTGGTAAGTGGGAGTTGTGAGAGCATGACCGTCCAACCATTGGTCTAGGGGAGAGTAGTTGTGGTTACTCGCATATTTACATGTTCAGTCATGTATCTATGAGGGTACTTAATTGTGGGTATATTTGTTGGGTAGCTGTTATACTAGAATATATACATTGGGGGGTATATTTGTTGGGTAGCTGTTATACTAGAACATATGGATCGTGCATGCATCATATTCAAGCATACATGACATTTCTTGCATTACTCCCTCCTTTAAAATTTGTTGGTCCCGACTAATTAAATTTTCATATCTCTTAAATGATTCTCACCTTAAGTTATACCATGTTCTACAGATGGCCCACATGAAGAGCACCGCTCGTAAGTCCACCGGAGGAAGGGCTCCTCGGTGCTAGTTAGCTCCTCGTGAGCCCCGTCCTGAGCCTACTTTGGAGGAAAGGCTAAGGGTGGAATTGGCCTAGGTGACTGCAGAGAGAAATGCGGTCCAACAGCGCTTGGAGCAAGTCATGCATGAAAGGGATCAGGAGATGTTGGAGGTATAGAGGTTGATAGTTGCTCACTGCAACTGTGAACATATATTGATTCACGTGCTGAATCAGTGAAATGAAGCCTAGAACGAAGAGAATGCTTTGAGGGCCCGATAGGTTGAGCTAGAGCAGCAGTTGGCAGCTGCAGAAGAGTACAATGACCATCTCCATGTGGAAGTTCACCTACTGCACAATCAGCTTCATCCTCTCCTTCCCCCTGAGGATGAAAATGATAATGATGATGAGATGGGCTCTGGTGTCATCATGGCTGAAGATGATGACATGGAGATTAATGGACCTGAGGACATCCCGCCTGAAGAGGAAGAAGATGAGGATCTAGAGCCTGCTAGTGATGAAGATAGAGGAGAGATCTTTGACATTGACTCCGAGGACGATGCATAGTTTAGCTTACTACTTAGCTAATGCGCTAGAACTAATCTTTTGTTGACCCTCATGTATGGGCAAGTGGTTTGTAGTAAGTTGATCTTTAGGATGTAACATCGAGCCCTATGTTATCTTTGATGTAAGGTTGGAACCTCGATGACTTGGATGTAACCTATCAGACGTGTTGTGCTCCACATATGTGAGCCTTTAATAAATTCCGTCTTTGTTGTCGGTAAACATCGTTGACTATTAAGTACATTGCATTAATGTGTAGATTGATGTGCTTGATGGGTTGTGTGATTGTGATGAATTATTGTGCCTCTATTTATTGTATGAATTCATTCTCTCCAATGAAATCAGTTTAGCATAATTATCCAATTCATCTACAAATTTTCTACATCATCAGTGCTCATTAGCTATACATTTTGCAGATGACTTACAATCTTCACCGTGGTCGTAGCCTTGGGGATGAGGAACAACCACCACCTCCTCCACCACTGCCCACTCTAGCTGAGCTAATGCAGACAGTTTTTGAGAGTTAGCGTATGCTAGCTGAGACAATGCGCCAGTTGGTTAATCGTAATGATCGCAACATCCGCCAGGACCCGAGCCAAACCAGTATAGCAGTGTCGGTACCAACAGTACGGGGGTACCCGCACCTATCACCAAAAAACTAACACGACCGAAACCGCAATAAAAGATAGCCCGCCTCGACCGCGCCCCGGCTCCGACTCGTACGAGGCCCGCTCGACGGGGCGCCTCGACCGCGCCCCGGCTCCGACTCGTACGAGGCCCGCTCGACGGGGTGCCTCGACCGCGCCTCGGCTCCGACTCGTACGAGGCCCGCTCGACGGGGCACCTCGACCGCGCCCCGGCTCCGACTCGTACGAGGTCCGCTCGACGGGGCGCCTTGACCGCGCCCCATCCCATGCCGCGAGGTACTTCGACAACGCTCTGACCCGCGCGAGGCTCGACCGCCCGCTGGGGAGAACTCCGACTCGCGTGAGCCCGGACCGAGCACCTCGACACCTTTTCTTTGCCTACCCCAGGACAAAAGCCATAGCATTCAATGCGGTTACCCACTACCACCTACCGACATGGCTGCGGCCAGGATCGACGTGGGAACAATACCCGTGTCAGATCTCACTGTTTTATCGCCCATCCCGTGATGGGAGGTGAAACCCGTCACTATACCCACCTTACCGCGCACTGTTCACCATCAATCACCCTCGAGGGAGGATAAGACAAGGCCCGTTCTCCACGATATCGGGGGTTCGGCCTTATCCATCCGGCCTCGACCTGGCCTCGACCCAGCCCCGACGCTCGACTTAGTTCAAAGGACGGTATGGCATGGCGCTCTGGGTCATTTCGCCATCTTGTCTCCCACAACGTCAGGGTGTCTAGGGATGGCCGGCCATTCCCAAGGCACGTCGCTACAGTCAACTCAACAGGAATCGACAAAACATCACCTCGAGGCTCCCCATCGTCTTGGCCTTCCCTCACCCTATAAAAGGGCAGGCCAGGGTTCAACGGAGGGGGGACGAAGACGGAACGAAAAACACAAAACAGAAGATTGACATCTCAAGCAACCACCTTTTTCCTCTTTTCTCTTTGAGACTTGGGCTCGACACCCTCTCTCGCATGCTTGTAACCCCTACACGAGCACCTCGGTGCAAGGAAATACAAACATCTCCCCCCGCTAGATGTAGGGCCTTCTTTTGCCCGAACCAGGATAAACCCCCGTGTGTTCTCCTTGCATCACCATCTAGGAAAGAGACACGCAGCATTTACTCATTGGTTTAGGACCCCCGTGGGTCCGAACACCGACAGTTGGCACGCCAGGTAGGGGATCGCTGCGTGCAAACATCGCTTTCTCGCCTTTTTTCCTGGATGGCTGACCCCGAACGTTCAATTCCGTTGGCCACGGTGATCTGGTTTGGGAGTTTGGAGTTCATGTCGCTCGGCTCTGGCTATGACATGGTCCTACTTCCGCCCAGGCACCCAACTGACAAGGACTACGAGCTCTCCCAGCCCGGGGGAGCAATCCACCGGCACCGTCGCTCCAGGCGGGCGCGGGCCGCCCGACGACGACGAGCCTGGTACAGCCACCGTCTTCACCCCGCGGAGGGCGATGGGGTTCCCCGGTCTGGCACCCCCCAGCCAGGCGCTAGCCTAGATCTCCTTTTGGAAGGTTTGGGAAGGACGAGCTTGGCTGAGGGTGACATGCCGACGGAAAATCCCGCCGCTCCCCCGTCCGGTGAGACACCACTGTCCGGAGCATCCATTTCAGCACGGGCAGCGACATCTCCATCACCATTCCCGTTTGGGCTAGACTCGGCTGCCCGGGTGTATGCATCCTCCGTGAGCACCCACATGAGTGCTTATGAGGAACTCCCCGGGCACCATCTATGCTCCACTCTGGACCTCGTTGCATCCGCACCGGCTTCTGATTATCGGGACTCTACGGAGACACCAAAAACATAGCCCCGTGTGACTGCTTCTTTACGTCGCCGCCTCAGTGACGATTGGCAATGGCCACACCTTCCCCCATCATATTACTACTTTGGCGCTCCTGACTCCGACTCGGCTGATGACACCTATGATCCGACCCGCGAGTGCTTCAACATCGACGTTGAAAGCACTTCGGAATCAGAGGACGAAGAGCCGGTCGAAGGAAGGCACACGCCACCTCATGTCGAGCCTCCTACCGAGCGAGACGAGCCTCAGTTCCTTGCGGATCAAGGAGCGCAGCTCGAACAGATTCGCGAGTTGCAGGACAGGCTTGACGAGGAATGGGAAAACCTGGATCTACTCCAACAAACCCTCGAGCGTGAGCGTGCGGAACACGCACTTGGCGGGAGAGCTCACGGGAGAGCTCGTGACGTCAACCGTCTCATCGACGAGGACCGGGTGGTCGACCCCCCGGTTTTCGCCCGAGCCAGCCAGAACGTCGTTGCCGTCGCCATGCTCCTCCGCAACATGCCCGAGCCATCAAACACCGACGCCCGTCAGGCTCGAGATGAAATCCGAGAACTCCTCGAGACCGCCGCCATGCAGCAGGCCGAGAGCTCTGCCTCGAGGCGACACGAGGCAGCCTCAGAGCGGATCCTCGAGCCCTCCCGATAGGAGAGAGAAGCCTCGGTTCACCCCGAGCCTGCCCGGCGAAACCGGGTAGCACCGGCCCCTGAGCCCACCGGCAACGACTGCGAGCCTCGAGACACCCGTGGCAACATCGTCGAGCGCCGCACGCGCAAGCACGGTGACGGTGTGGCTCGAGGCTACCACGTCCACAGGGGCGGACGCTACGACAGCTCGGAAGATCGTAGCCCTTCACCCGAGCCCCCGGGTCCTCGGGTCTTCAGTAAGGCAATCCGTGAGACGGTGCCCCCGGCTCGGTTCCGCCCCCCCCATGACTCTCACCAAGTACAACGGCGAAACCAAACCCGAACTTTGGCTCGCCGATTTCCGCTTGGCGTGTCAGTTGGGCGGGGCCACCGACGACCGGGTCATCATTCGACAACTCCCCCTGTTCCTCTCCAACACCGCCCGAGCCTGGCTCGAGGATCTCCCACCTCGGCAGATCCACGACTGGGACGATCTCGTGAGGGTGTTCGAGGGAAATTTCAAGGGGACCTACATGCGCCCCGGCAACTCGTGGGACCTCCGGAGCTGCAAGCAGAAACCAGACGAATCCCTCCGAGACTACCTCCGACGCTTCTCCCGGCAGCGTACCGAGCTCCCCAACATCACCGACTCTGACGTAATTACGGCCTTCCTCTCCGGCACCACCTGTAAGGAGTTGGTCCGAGAATTGGGCCGTAACACCCCACTCACTGCCAACGGATTGATGGACATCGTCACAAACTTCGCCGCCGGCGAGGAGGCGGTTGGTGCAATCTTTGGCGGCGACTCGGAAAGGGGGGAGCAGAAGGTCGATGATCCCGCGAGTTCCACCCGAGGCCCCAAGAGAAACAACCGCAAGAAGAAGAAAGGCCAGCAGGGCAAGCTCGAGGCCCCGGCCGATGAGCTCGTCGCTGCTACCGAGCACAAGAAACCTCGAGGCCCCCCCGGGTCCCTACCACAAGGGACTCACTAACCATAACCTCGAGGATTGTCACATGCTGCGCAGGTACTTCGGGGGTGCCGGCGCCAAGAAGGACGATAAGGAGGACCCTAAGGGTGACAACAAGGATGGGGAATTTCCCGAGATCCACGACTGCTTCATGATCTACGGAGGGCCCTCGACCTGCCTCTCTGCGCGCCAGCGCAAGCGAGAACGGCGCGAGGTCTTCTCCGTACAATCGGCAGTACCCCGCTTCCTTGATTGGTCCGCGGTGGCCATCACTTTTGACCGTGATGACCACCCGGACTACGTCCCCAACCCGGGGGTCTATCCACTCGTTGTTGACCCCATCATCGCCAACACACGCCTCACCAAGGTGCTCATGAACGGCGGAAGCAGCCTCAACATCATCTACTCCCAGACCCTCGACCTTCTGGGGGTCGAGAGAGCGCGCCTCCAACCTAGCATCGGGGGCTTCCATGGAGTCGTGCCAGGGAAACGAGCGGAACCCCTCGGGCGGGTCGATCTGCCTGTTTGTTTTGGCACACCGGCCAACTTCAGAAAGAAGACTCTCACTTTCGAAGTGGCCGGATTCCGTGGAACGTACCACGCTATCCTGGGACGCCCATGCTATGCTCGGTTCATGGCGATCCCGAACTACACCTACCTCAAGCTCAAAATGTCGGGTCCAAACGGTGTCATCACTGTAGGGCCCTCATATGAACATGCCTACGAGTGCGACGTCGAGTGCGTCGAACACGACGAGGCTATTTTGGAGTCAGCAATCTTGGCTGCATACCTCGACGGTCTTGCCAATGCTATTCCCGACCCAAAACGCCATGCCGGCAGCTTCGAGCGCGCCGAAGATGTCAAACTCATACCCCTCGACCCCGCTGATCCCAAGGGAAAGGCACTGAGCATCAGTGCCACCCTCGATCCTAAATAGGAAGCAGTGCTCGTCGACTTTCTCCGCGCAAACATCGACATCTTTGCGTGGAATCCCTCGGATATGCCAGGCATACCCAGGGAAGTCGCCGAGCATGCCTTGGAGATCTGGGCCGGATCCAAACCGGTGAAGCAACGCCTGCGTCGCTTCGATGAGGAGAAGCGCAGGGTCATCGGCGAGGAGATACACAAACTGTTGGAGGCCGGGTTCATCAAGGAGGTTCATCATCCTGAGTGGCTAGCTAATCTGTATTAGTTAGGAAAAAGAATGGGAAATGGAGGATGTGCGTAGACTATATCGGTTTAAATAAAGCATGTCCGAAAGTTCCCTTTCCCTTGCCACGCATTGACCAAATCGTTGATTCCACTACGGGATGCGAAACTCTCTCATTCTTAGATGCATACTCTGGCTACCACCAAATCAAAATGAAGGAGTCCGACCAGCTCGCGACTTCATTCATCACCCCATTCGGCATGTATTGCTACGTTATGATGCCCTTCGGTCTCCGGAACGCGGGGGCAACGTACCAGCGATGCATGCAACATGTTTTCTGGAAGCACATTGGGTCGACCGTCGAAGCTTACGTCGACGATATCGTGGTCAAAACCCAACAAGCCGACGATCTGGTCAGCGACCTCGACGTTGCATTCAAGTGCCTCAGGGCAAAAAACATCAGACTCAATCCAGAGAAATGTGTCTTCGGCGTCCCACGAGGTATGCTTTTAGGGTTTATCGTATCTAAACGCGGCATCGAGGCCAACCCTGAAAAAATCTCTGCGATAACCAACATGGGCCCCATCCGAGATCTAAAAGGCGTACAGAGGGTCACAGGTTGCTTGGCGGCACTCAGCCGTTTCATTTCGCGGCTCGGCGAAAAAGCACTCCCTCTGTACCGTCTCTTGAAGAAATCAGACCATTTTTCCTGGAACCTTGAGGCTGAGGAGGCTCTCACGAAACTCAAAACCACCCTCTCTAACTCACCAATCCTCGTCCCTCCAACCCCGGGGGAACCACTCCTACTCTATGTCGCCGCGACATCACAAGTAGTCAGTGCTGCCCTGGTTGTCGAGCGGGCCGAGAAGGCACGTACCTTGCTCATTCAGAGGCCGGTCTATTTCGTTAGCGAGGTTCTCTCAGAAACAAAGTGTCGATACCCACAGATCCAGAAACTGCTATATGCTGTCATCTTGACGCGGCGCAAGCTCCGACACTACTTTGAGGGTCACCCGATTACTGTGGTTTCTTCTTTCCCCTTGGGAGAGATAGCCCAGAACCGGGAAGCCTCGGGTAGGGTTGCCAAATGGGCGGTCGAACTCATGGGCGAGGCATTGTCCTATGCACCACGAAAGGCTATCAAGTCACAGGTATTAGCAGATTTCCTGGCTGAGTGGACTGACACACAACTCTCCCCTGCACAGCTCCAGGCGGAGCTGTGGACCATGTACTTCGATGGGTCATTAATGAAAACGAGAGCAGGCGCGGGCTTGCTCTTCGTCTCACCCCTCGGGATTCACATGCGCTACGTCGTCCGGCTTCATTTCCCTGCGTCTAACAACGTCACCGAGTATGAGGCACCCATCATAGGGTTGAGAATCGCCATCGAGCTCGGGGTCTGACACCTTGACGTCCGAGGCGACTCCCAACTCGTGATCGATCAAGTCATGAAGAGCTCGAGCTGCCGTGACCCCAAGATGGAAGCCTACTACCAAGAAGTACAGCGCCTCGAGGACAAGTTTCACGGCCTCGAGCTCAACCACATCGCACGCAGGTATAATGAGGCCGCTGATGAACTGGCAAAAATCGCGTCCAGTCGAGCCACGGTTCCACCAGACGTCTTCGCGAAAGACCTTCAGCACCCATCCGTCGACCTCAGGCCAGACGGGGCGGTCGACGGGGCGTCGCTCGGCCCTCCACCTGAGGCAGAAGCCCCCTCGACTAGGGCTAAAGCCATGCAGGTGGAAGACCTAACGCCACCGTCTGACCTCGAGCCTGACTGGCGCGTCCCGTACCTCGACTACCTCGGCCAAGGGGACCTCCCCTCGGATAAGACTGAGGCTCAACGGATCGCATGCCGTGCCAAAACTTTTGTGATCGTGGGTGACAGCAGAGAGCTCTACCGCCGTAGCCCTACTGGTATCCTCCAACGTTGCATCACAAAAGAGCAAGGCAGGAATCTGCTCGGCGATCTTCACTCGGGGGCTTGCGGTCACCACGTAGCACCTCGAACCCTCATCGGAAACGCCTTTAGACAAGGATTCTATTGGCCGACCGCGGTCTCCGACGCTGTCAAGCTAGTACGCTCCTGCGAGGGGTGTCAGTACTATGCGAGACAAACCCATCTTCCGGCACATGCCCTGCAAACTATCCCCATCACATGGTCGTTTGCCGTCTAGGGGCTCGACCTTGTTGGACCACTGAAAAGAACAACTGGTGGCTTCACTCACCTGCTCGTCGCCATCGACAAATTCTCCAAGTGGATCGAGGCCCGCCCTATCACCAGCATCAGGTCCGAGCAAGTTGTGCTCTTCTTCACTGACATTATTCATTGCTTTGGGGTCCCCAACTGTATCATCACAGACAATGGCACCCAGTTCACTGGCTGAAAGTTTTTGGATTTCTACGACAACCACCACATCCGAGTGCTCTGGTCAGCCGTGGCTCATCCAAAAACAAACGGCCAGGTGGAACGTGCCAACGGCATGGTCCTACAAGGCCTGAAGCCCAAAATCTTTGACAAATTAAACAAACATGGCAAAAGATGGGCCGTCGAGCTACCCTCGGTCCTGTGGAGCCTAAGAACAACGCCGAGTCGAGCCACGGGGTTCACTCCGTTCTTCTTAGTCTACAGGTCTGAGGCTATGCTACCAACCGATATAGAATACGGATCCCCAAGGTTGAAGGCATACAACGAAAGGTATAACGACGCCACAAGACAGGACGCCCTCGACTAGCTCGAGGAAGCCCGAGATGTGGCTCTGTTGCATTCTGCCAGGTACCAGCAGAGTCTCCGACGCTACCACGATAGACACGTCCGCAAGCGTGACCTCAACGTCGGTGACTTGGTGCTACGGCGGAACCAGAACACCAAGGGATGGCACAAGCTCACACCACCATGGAAAGGGCCGTACATCATCGCAGAAGTACGAAAGCCGGGCACCTACAAGCTATCCAACGAAAAGGGCGAAATCCTCACCAACGCTTGGAACATTGAACATCTACGTCGCTTCTTTCCTTAAAAAGCCTCGAGGCTCTGTATTTTCTTTTTCGTCAATAAAGAATACAGCGATGTTCAAACTTTCATTTCGTAATAAGGAAGGATCGCCCCAGCACTCCTAGAGTTGACCCTCCCTCGGGGGCTGCAAGGGGGGAACCCCCGGTCCCCGAAAAAACTTATGCTCTTTTTTAAAAATTTAAGAACCGCTTCTTAGATCGACTTCGCTGAAAGAGCACCCTAAGGTTCGAGAGGGCTCTCGAGTCTGGAGCATCACCTACGCCTCCGAGGCTACGGTACCTCCACTCACCCCTTACACCTTTTAGAGGTACGCCTTCACGATAGGAAGATCTAAACAACGGTTCCTAAATTTAAAGAACATACCCCCTGTCGCTTAGATCAGGCTCTCACACGATTTACAAGGCCGCAACATCACCCTGAAGCTCGAGGGAAGTTGAGCCGTGAGATCACTTACGCCTCCGAGGCTACGGTACCTCCACTCGCTCCCTTACGCCAAAGGGTGCAGCTGCGTGCTAAGTAAATCACGCGAGAACACGGTCCGAGCGATAAAGGGAAGAAAAGCTCGAGTAAAACTAAATCAACCATGAACCGGTTTATGTTTCGAGTTTTTAAGGCCTCCACGGCCGCCACAACCAAAATTCGAAATACTAACTCATTACATGGGCCTTCATGCCCAGATTTGGCTCACAGGCCCTCATCATCAGCAGGCGGAACCACCTCAGCTTCCAGGCTCTTCGGCGGCTTCGATCAGCTCCACGCAAGCATCCACGTTCTCCTCGTCTGTCCGATCTGGGTCTATGACGAAGCCCTCGGCGACGAGATTCATGTCAAACACAAACCCTGAACGGACAACGGCCAGCGCCCTCTTCACGCCGTGATGGAGGCCGTCCCGTATCTTCTCCCGGGCAAGGCGGCCCAGCGCCACCATCTGGCGGACGAAGGAGTTCCCCGGAACATCTTCCCCGGTGTCGGCGTCGGGCTCAACCCCCAGGCCGTCGCATACGGTGGTGATCGCGCCCTAGAGAAGTTGGGTCCTCTGGATCTCGGCTTCGAGGAGGCTCTGGAAGGAGTTGGTAGAAGATTGGGCCTCTCGATTCTCTCTCTCCAGCTCCGAAACACGACAAACAAATTAATGCCCAACGCGGGGCCTTCAACGTCATGGCTGTGACAATCACACTTACCCTCGATATGGGTCTGCAGGCCCACGACCTCATCACGAAGCCCCCCGCACGTTCGCTCGAGCCCCAGGAAGGCGCTGTCCTTGTCGCTGATGGCTGCCTTTAGCGCCTCGATCTCCTGCCGAGCAGACTCGAGAGCTGCGTCCTTCTCTTGGACGGCTCCCTTCAGCGTCGTGACCTCGACGTTGAGGGTGTCACGCTGAAGGCTAACCTGGGAGACATCCTCCTCGAGCTCCTTCACCCGCATGGACAGGGGCTCGAGATCCCTGCGGGCCTGGGCAGCCTCCTCCTGAGCCTTGTCCATGCTAGTGCACATCACGGCCTCGGCCGCCCGTGCCTGCGTCGCTTCTTCTTTCACCACCGCGTACGCGACGCGCAGCTCAGCCATCTCGGCGTTCCGATCGGATAGCCGTTTCTGGGCCTCGTCGACCAGAACCCGTTGCTGGGACAGCGTGCCCCACACGCCACTCTCATCCCGAATGAAGAGCGACTTGCGGCGGGAGTACTCCTTCAGCTCCTGAACGCAATCCGAAAAGGTCACAAAGCCGAGGGAAAAAGACACCAAGAAAACTACGGAGAAAGCCGACGGATCGATCATACCTCGGTGGCATCTCCCATACTCTGCACGGCACCGGATGCCACTCGGAGCAACCGATCAAGATGCCAGCGGACGCCCTCGAGGTATTCCCATCGGTGCACCTCATCTTTGTCACTCAAGACAAAGATGGGCTCGGCGTCGGGGTTCGTAGCGTCCCTAAACTGAAGGGACGGCCCCCCCCACCTCGGCAGCTCCGTCTCTGCCCGCGCTATCGCCAGCGCGGCGATGTCGGGCCACGACGAGGACGACCCGGCCGGGGCGTCTCCCGGTCCCGCGGAAGGACCGGCCTCGCCCGCAGTGTTCACCTCTCCAACGGCTGTCGAGGCACCGGCCTGATCCGTGACCTCACCCCCCTCGACCCCCATCACTTGTTTTCCTTTGTCTAGGGGGACGTCGCCGAGGGTAAGGTGAGGGCGGGCACCAACGACCGCCGGCGCCTCCGGAGCCGGCGCCTCGACCGACGATGGCTCCGGTACCCGCGCCTCGACCGTTGGCACCTCCGGAGCCGGCTCCTCTTCTTCCGGTGCTCCGGATAGGGGCTCGACCGCCCCGCCCTCCACCATGCCCGCTGGCTCTGCCAACGGGTCTTGTTGCGGCCGCAACCCCCTCGCTAGGGCCGCCTCCCGTCCTGACGCGGACGCGACCTCCTCTATGGTCACGTCCGCACCCGCCCGCTCCGCGTCATGGACGGGTGCCTCGCCTGTCGTGACCTCAACGGTAGCCTCGGCCGTCGCCGATGACCTGGGCCCCGTCTCGACCGTATCGAGCGCCGCTACCTCTACCGGTTCGGACCCCTCGACAGCAGGCTCCGGCCCAGCAACCATCGCGGCGTCGACTGACCCCTGCCATTGTCGCAGGCGCCCCTTCGCGGCCTTGACCTCCCGGACCCAGGCCGCATCCTGCTCCGCCGTCCGGTTGAGGACAACGGCGCTGGCCCGCAGCGACTTCACGGGGGTAAGCCCCATCGGCTCCGCCTTCCGCTTTAGCCTGCAAAGTGAGAAGAAATGTCAGCCAACTGATCCAGAGAAAAGCAGGACAACCAAGCTGAGATACTTACCCGGAAATCGGCACCAAGTGCCTCAACCCCGCGCGACCCGAGCCTCCCGGGACGGCCGATGGTGGCCTCGCGGTGGCCTCACCAGCAGGGCGAGCGCTCCTGGGAGCCCCGGCCGACGCACCGCCCTGCGCCCTCTGTGCCTCCGAGGCTAGCTGGCCTCGGGTTCTTACGCCTGCCGACGCCGCCGCCGATGACGACGCCGGTACTGCCGTCCCAGCCCCTACCCGAGCCTGCAGGGCCTGGGCTGGTGCGGACGTCCCTGTTGACCCCTCTCGACGGGTCCGGGGTAAAGCGGCCCCACCCGTCGAGGGGCCCGTCTCCTTCTCCGCCTTCTTCCCCTCGGGCTCCTCGACTACGATGATCGAGGAGGACGCCCCCCCGATGGGCTCCAGCAGGGGGCGAATGTCGGGAAGGTCCCCAAGCCTAGTCGCGATCTCATATCGCGACAGGGCATCATCGTCTTCGCCGCTGCTGTCGTCGTCCTCCCCCGAGACTGTCTCGGAAGGCGACGGCGCCAGGGGGACCCTGTCGATGGTCTGCTGGCGTCGAAGCTTCTTCAACGCCTCCGCCTCCTTGGCCTTGCGGATCGCCCGCTTCTTGGCCGTCTCCTTGGTCTGCTTCTTCTTGGAAGCATGCAGGCGTCGAGCCTCCCGGGCGGGCCGGTCCTCCGAGACTGGCGGATGCGTTTCCCGCAACGCCGACAGATCCTATGCGCCGATCTCCACCACATCAGCGAAATCCACAGATAAACAAAAATAGCAACACCTCAGCCCCGGGATACGTACCACGGACTCGAACCCTTCGGTAGGCCTCATGGGAACCCGGTTGACCTCCTCCGCCTTGAAGTTCCCAACCATCCGGCGCGCTCGTCGGAGGACCTCCTCGAGGGCGAGGGATTCATGGGACATCCGAGTCCCCTCTAGATTTGCCTCTAGAGTCATCTGGTCCAGACGGAGATGACACCGGCACAGCGGCATCACTCTGCGGCGATGGAAGGTCGCTGCCACCGCCGCAGCCGTCAAGCCCCGAAGGCGAAGCTGCTGCAGCGCCGCCAGCAGCGGGTCCAAGCGCGGCTTCTCGGCCTCCGGCACTCCGTACGACTAGCGCTCCTCTCGAGCGGTCAAAACACGGCCGGTGTACCTTGGCAACTGATTTTCATCATTGCGGAGGTAGAACCAACCATCGTGCCACCCACTGTTCGAAGAGATGAGGCGGGCCGGGATGTACAGATCCGCCCGACCCGACCTCACCTGCAGCACGCAGCTCCCCACTCGAGCCGCGCACAGGACGCCCTTCTCCCCTGCCCTCTTGGCAAAGAGCTCGGCCTTGAAAAGGTGAAGCCACAGGTTCCACTGCGGCTCCACCCCAAGGTAGCCCTCGCAGACCACCGCGAAGATGGCAGCCTGCACGACGGCGTTGGGAGAAAGATGGTGAAGCTCCACTCGGTAGTAGTGGAGGAGCGCGCGCATGAAGACCGACGCCGGCACGCCAAACCCCCGCTCGTGGAAGCAGACGAAGCTCACCACATACCCTTCAGGGGGCACCGGTTCCCGGTGGGCAGGGGGCGGCGCCATCCACTCCGGCTGTGACCGGCTCGTCCTTGGCCGCAGCAGCCCGTCCTCGACCAACTCTTCCAACCTCCTCTCCGTCACCGAGGAGGCGGCCCAGTCGTCGGCGGGGAGGATCTGGCTCTTTCCCGCCATCGGTGCTGTCCGAGGGGGGATGGATGGAAAGGATGCGGTGGCGGCGACGTTGCGGGCGGAGAACGCGATAAGGCGAAGATTGCCTGAGGCAGAAGATTGCAGGAACGCAAGGGACCGGTGGGGAACGCAGACCCCTAGGCCTTAACTTTATATGCCCAGGCGGAAGCCCAATGGCCGCGTGAGAAGGTAGGAACAGTTTCCCGCATTAAATGCGCTCACCTAACTGTTTCCTTACATCTCGCAGGAGTCGGGCACGTGGCCGTCCCCCATGTCGTGACCACACGCCACGTCGCCCACTACCGCGCCGATCTCGCCTCCCCAAAAGACGCGCCCGGCTAACGAACGAGGGAGGGATCCGCGGACGAATATCCCCAGGTATGTGGAAAATGGGCCCGAAGCCCGCAATAAGTCTCGAGGGAGCGAAAGCTGGCCCTCGAACAGGGTTCGACAGCTGCCCTCGGGCAATAGAGTTAGGGACGACCCAGGGTGCGCCCGTACATGGCCAAGGGCTCGAGCCACGCTCTCGAGGCACCCCAGGACGTATTCGAGGCCGAAGGAGAAGGTCGTCGTAGGAATCCCTTCGGGGGAGGCGTCGAGCCCTCGAATCCTGTCGAAGGGAATCGAGATCCACACGACCACTTCTTGGCATCTTTGAGGGCGCCTCCGGGCCACTAGCCGACCCCTAACGAACGGGGCAGGGCTCTCACTCGAATTCCCCCGCTAGCAGCTCACCGGAGATCGTCGGAACTCGCGCCCAAACGGGGGTAGTACGGCGTTCTCCACCCCTCCTCCTTTTTTCAGAAAAGGAGCGTGAGGGTCGCAAAAGACGACCGGGACTTTGATCGACCTCGTGCGCGCGAGGCTCGGGGTCCCGACTGCAGAAACGGGCCCCGAGCCCCGGAATAAGTCTCGAGGGAGCGAAAGCTAGCCCTTGAACAGGGTTCGACAGCTGCCCTCGAGCAACAGAGTTAGGGACGACCCAGGGTGCGCCCGTACATGGCCAAGGGCTCGAGCCACGCTCTCGAGGCACCCCAGGACGTATTCGAGGCCGAAGGAGAAGGTCGTCGTAGGAATCCCTCTGGGGGAGGCATCGAGCCCTCGAATCCTGTCGAAGGGAATCTAGATCCACACGACCACTTCTTAGCATCTTTGAGGGCGCCTCCGGGCCACTAGCCGACCCCTAACGAACGGGGCACGGGCTCTCACTCGAATTCCCCCGCTAGCAGCTCACCGGAGATCATCGGAACTCGCGCCCAAACGAGGGTAGTACGGCGTTCTCCACCCCTCCTCCTTTTTTCGGAAAAGGAGCGTGAGGGTCGCGTAGCAAAAGACGGCTGGGACCCTGATCGACCTCGCGCACGCGAGGCTCAGGGGCTTGACCGCAACGAATCGTTCCCCAATCAAATGCGTACAAGACCTCGGAGGAGTCTCAATACTCCACCGAGGTCTCGGGGGCTACACCCGGCGGGTGCGCTCGCGCAGCCCCGCCGGAAAAAAAAAATCACGGCGCTATGACTCCAATTCTGACCAACCTCTGGGAGAGTGGTCACACACTCACCCAAAGGCTCGGGGGCTACTGTCGGTACCAATAGTACGGGGGTACCCGCACCTATCGCCAAAAAACTAACACGACCGAAACCGCAATAAAAGATAGCCCGCCTCGACCGCGCCCCGGCTCCGACTCGTACGAGGCCCGCTCGACGGGGTGCCTCGACCGCGCCCCGGCTCCGACTCGTACGAGGCTCGCTCGACGTGGTGCCTCGACCGCACCCCGGCTCCGACTCGTACGAGGCCTGCTCGACGGGGCGCCTCGACCGCGCCCCGGCTCCGACTCGTACGAGGTCCGCTCGACGGGGCGCCTCGACCGCGCCCCATCCCGTGCCGCGAGGTACTTCAACAGCGCTCCGACCCGCGCGAGGCTCGACCGCCCACTGGGGAGAACTCCGACTCGCGTGAGCCCGGACCGAGCACCTCGACACCTTTTCTTTGCCTACCCCAGGACAAAAGCCATAGCATTCAATGCGGTTACCCACTACCACCTACCGGCATGGCTGCGGCCAGGATCGATGTGGGAACAATACCCATGTCAGATCTCACTGTTTTATCGCCCATCCCGTGATGGGAGGTGAAACCCGTCACTATACCCACCTTACCGCGCACTGTTCACCATCAATCACCCTCGAGGGAGGATAAGACAAGGCCCGTTCTCCACGATATCGGGGGTTCGGCCTTATCCATCTGGCCTCGACCCGGCCTCGACCTAGCCCCGACGCTCGACTTAGTTCAAAGGTCGGTATGGCATGGCGCTCTGGGTCATTTCGCCATCTTGTCTCCCACAACGTCAGGGTGTCTAGGGATGGCTGGCCATTCCTAAGGCACGTCGCTACAGTCAACTCAATAGGAATCGACAAAACATCACCTCAAGGCTCCCCGTCGTCTTGGCCTTCCCTCAACCTATAAAAGGGCAGGCCAGGGTTCAACGGAGGGGGGACGAAGACGGAACAAAAAACACAAAACAGAAGATTGACATCTCAAGCAACCACCTTTTTCCTCTTTTCTCTTTGGGACTTGGGCTCGACACCCTCTCTCGCATGCTTGTAACCCCTACACGAGCACCTCGGTGCAAGGAAATACAAACATCTCCCCCCGCTGGACGTAGGGCCTTCTTTTGCCCGAACCAGGATAAACCCCCGTGTGTTCTCCTTGCATCACCATCCAGGAAAGAGACACGCAGCATTTACTCATTGGTTTAGGACCCCCGTGGGTCCGAACACCGACAAGCAGCTTTAAAGACTTCATGGACATAAAGCCCCCTATCTTTAGAGAGGCAAAAGAACCTTTATAAGCTGATGAATGGTTGAGTACGATAGAGTAAAGGTTTTATTTGCTCAGATTGATCGAAGGTACGAAGGCCTCGTATGCAGGACACCAGCTCTAAGGCCCTGCAGGCATCTAGTGGAACCATCACCAGACCAGCTTCCTTGAAAATGTTGAGGTTGTTTGGGACCAGTTCAAAGAAACTTTTAGGGGATATTTTATTCCTCCTGGTCTCATGGAAATCAAGCACACTGAGTTCATGAAGCTGACTAAAGGCAACAAGAGTCTTAATGAATACCTCTAGGCATTTAACAACCTGGCAAGGTATGCTCCGGAGTTTGTTGATACTGATGCCAAGAAGATAGCTAGTTTTAAGAGGGGACTTTCCCCTAAACTGACGAAGTCTATGGGCAATAGCAAGTGTGTCACCTTCAATAAGTTTATCAGTGACGCCCTGACTCAGGAGAAGAATGATAAGATCTATGCTGCTTCTAAGACCCATAAAAGAAACTTTGAGGCAGGTGCTTCTCAGTCTAATGCGACAGTGGTATCCAAAACCCAATATCATTCACCTACTGCTAATGTCCGGTACAACCCACCTCAGAAGAAGAAGAATCAAGCTAAAACTGGTTTTCGCAAGGGATATACAGTTCCTTGCCAAAGAATACCTCTGGACAGGGCATCTCCAATGTCCCACCAGCTAACAAGCCATGCTAGAACTGTAACAAGCTTGGTCACTGGGCTAATAATTGTCCTTATCCTTCCAAGCAGAATTCTCAGGGAAACGTCCGTCAGGAGCGTGTTCACTATACTACTATGGAGGAACTTTCTGCTGGTGAAGTGGTCACTGCTGGTAAGTTTATTGTTAATAATCATCCTGCAGTTGTGCTCTTCGATTCGGGTGCTTCACATTCCTTTGTGAGTTCTACTTTTGCATCTAAGCATAAGCTGAATGTGATTACAATTATCAAGGGTGGTTATTGTATTAGTACTGCTAGGAACAATATCATGACTAACCAAGTAGTTAAAGATGTAAAGATTGAGATTGGGGATCAAGAGTTTCTTACGGATCTTGTAGTTCTGCCAGGAGTAGGAATCGTTGTAATTCTAGGAATGAAGTGGATGAGTGGGAATGTGGTGTTGATCGATACATCAACCCGTGTGGTAATGTTGAGAGATCCCATAGATAAGAAGGGTTTTCTAGTTCAATTGCCTCGTGATATCGCTATCCACAACACGGGCAATGCTACCCTAGCCAAGGCCATCGAGGATATACCAGTTGTCTATGAGTTTCTGGATGTCTTCCCTGATGACTTGTCTAGATTACCTCTAGACCGTGAAGTGGAATTCAAGATAGAACTCATTCCGGGTACGGCTCCTATCTCTCGAAGGACCTATAGAATGCCACCCAATGAGTTGGCTGAGCTGAAGATTTAGTTGAATGAGCTATTGAAGAAAGGTTTGATTCGGCCTAGTTCTTCTCCTTGGGGTTGTCAGGCTATCTTTGTGAAGAAGGATGAGTCTCTACGCATGTGCGTGGATTATCGACCCCTCAATGCTGTTACTATCAAGAACAAATACCCTCTTCCTCACATTGATATTCTTTTTTATCAACTCTCCAAAGCCAAGGTATTCTCCAAGATTGATTTGAGGTCTGGCTACCATCAAATCAAAATTTGTCCTGAAGATATACCTAAGACGGCTTTCTCTACTTGTTATGACTTTGTTTGAGTATCTTGTTATGTCCTTTGGATTGACAAATGCTCCTGCACACTTTATGTATCTGATGAATTTGGTATTCATGCCGAAACTGGACAAGTTCATAGTAGTTTTCATCGATGATATCCTTGTCTATTCTTAGAATGAAGAAGAGCATGTTGAACATCTGAGGATTGTCTTAGCTCGATTGTGAGACCATCAGCTTTATGCCAAGTTCAGCAAATACGAGTTTTGGTTGAACAAGGTACCTTTTCTAGGTCATGTGTTATCTGGAGATGGAATTTTGGTTGACCCTGCTAAGGTGCAAGAAGTCCTAGATTGGAAGGCACCTACTACGATCATAGAAGTCTAAAGTTTCCTGGGTTTGGCTGGCTATTATCATCACTTCATCTTGGATTTCTCTAAAATAGCCAAGCCCATGACTTGACTACTTCAAAAAGATGAGAAGTTTGTGTGGACTCCGAAGTGTGAAGAGGCTTTCCACACTTTGCGGACCTTACTAACTTCTGCTACTGTATTGGCACAACCTGACATCGAGAAGCCTTTTGATGTCTATTGTGATGCATTGGGTACCGGATTGGGGTGTGTCCTTATGCAAGAAGGCCGAGTGCTGACATTAATTAACTCCAACTTTAAGCTATCAACTAACCATGGAAAGGTCTGAAATAATGTGAAAAGTAGTGTTATAGAGGTTTATTCTAATGAGTTCCACATGTTGTGTTATTCTCACTTGTTTTGCAGGATATGCAGTATTTCATCATATAAAAGTATCTCAAGTGAAGAATTTGAACACACCATTGCAAAGAGCTTGTCGAGACGATCGAGGTGGACGTATCATTTGCCATATTTGGAGCACTGGAGAGAAAGTCCTCGATCGGTACGACTCGAAAGACTCTAGAAGACCCTAGAACCATCATCATCACAAGACCAGGGACTAAACCAACAAGATTCCACAACTTTGCAAAATAATCTTTTCTAGGGATTTATCTAGAAGGTGGGGAAGGAAGGAATCCACCCAAGACACGACTCATTACGCGAATAGATTGGAAAGTGGCAATAGAAGGACGTAGAAGACAACAGAAGGCACGAGAATGAAGCAGACGACTAGCAGCTACCAGGTGGGGCTGACTGACCCCACATGTCAGGCCGGCTAGCCTGATCCCACCTCCAAGAGAGATTAATTTTGCGTGGTGGCCTCCAACCGACCTACGCATCTTGACCATTGTTTCATGTCGGTTTGATCTATGGGCTACGGTTCATCCTCCCCGGCTATATAAGCAGAGGCAGACCCCCCTGAATCAATCATCTCATAATCAATCCATCATTGTTCAGTTTAGTGTAGTCCCTCAAAAGGATAGCCTAGAGCTCCACCAGCCAGGGCATAGTTAGAATATAAGAATATGAATTAGAGGAGGCAAGCAACGCTTGGATTCTGGATCTAGTCACGAGAAGGCTAGGTATAACCTTATACTTCTCTCTTGTATTCAACATTATTAATCTATTTATGTTATTTGTCTTCTAGTTCATTGTGTTCATCTTCTAGTTTGTCTACTTATTCTTCTAGTTCATCTTGTTTATCTTATAGTTTGTCATATTCTTGTCTAGTTCATCATTCTAGTTCATTTAGTCCATCGTGTTCTTGTCTAGTTCATGTTGATCCTCTAGTTCTTGTTCTAGTTTGCGTATGAGTCAAATACTTGATAGGACTTGGTATAATTGTAGATTCATAATTAAAATGTTCATTGCCTATGTTGATTATATGTTTAGTATAGTTGTAGTAGTTTTGTGTTT
The DNA here is from genome assembly GCA_038087645.1 of Saccharum hybrid cultivar R570. Classification (NCBI taxonomy): domain Eukaryota; kingdom Viridiplantae; phylum Streptophyta; class Magnoliopsida; order Poales; family Poaceae; genus Saccharum; species Saccharum hybrid cultivar. The sequence continues at coordinate 2,377,579 of JAQSUU010000293.1, forward strand.
ATACTCTTATTCATATAGCGCTCATTCTAATGATCAAGGGGTGGGTGGTAGAAGTTGTGTAAGCATGGTGCTTAGACAATATCTATCTACGAGGGCTCCCTATGTTCCAGGCCATGTGGTAGATCGCGAAGGTGACTATTATAGCTTTGTTGAGTCCTTTGTAGTCCACTCCCCGAATATAGGATTAGTAAGGTTGAGTTGCGGGGTGATATCTTGCTCTGTTCCTGATCCACCTTAGCAATGTCTCTTGAGTATAAATATGAGGTTACCTTGACCATGATTGCTAAATGTAATTGCACTAATTGATGTAGCTCAATGACCTATAGTTAGAATAACCTTAGGAGTTAGTCTCTATTTTCTAGTTCTTTCTAGAGTCATGCCCAAGTAGGAAAATGCTCGGTGGAACCCCTTTTTTTGAATTACCATGATCTGTTATTAATTATCCTTTATTATGATTGATCCTAGTTTTGAGATTGATCTAGTGGAACTCTTATCACAAGTGTAAGATATAACTTTTAATCCTTATACCTCCAAGTGCCTTCCCAGTGGTAGAATTATAAATAACGATACCTGGAACTTTCCTAGGTGAAATGCTACAATGGGTGTATTTTATTTGTGCGCTTGCAGATAACCTTTATTTATATTTTATAAGTGCTATGATCATAAGTACAACCACATCTTTTGGTATTGTGTTGGGGATGACAACCTGGCTTAAGCAATGCTAAGAGATGTCAGAAACATTTCTAATGCCTTTGCTAAGGAAGGCAAGAAGATGTCAACAAGCATTTCTGGTGCCGTTGCCAGGGAAGGCAAAGGAGGTTTAGAATAATACATATTGAAGATCTAGGAATAATCTTACACATGTGATAATTGAGACACACTATTGATCTTTCACTCAAATAGGCTTACCCTGTCTTTTGTCTAGTCGTGAATATCTTATTATAGGGTAATGTATTTCTAGATTTCTTCATCCAACAAACTACGTTGAGGATCCAGAAGAGATAATTAGACAAGCTAGAGCCAAGCTTAGGAAAAAGAAATCCCCAACAACTTTGTCAAAAGAAGACTAGCCAAGAAGAAGTTTGACACCAGTGTTTGAAGCCATGGCTAACAAGGCTCTCCATGAATTCTCCGCTCAAACCACTACCAACATCAGGACTAGACTAGCAGTCAATGTGGGAGAAGAAGGATTCAAGCTCAAGCCAGCCTTGATCAACATGGTGCAAGCCAACCAGTTTTGTGGGAAAGCACATGAAGATGCAAGTGCCCATCTCCAACACTTCCTGGAGATCTGTAGCACATTCACCATCAAAGGAGTTGAAAGAGATGCTATACTACTCTGCCTTTTCCCATTTTCACTCTTGGGAAGGGAAAAGCAATGGTTCTATGCCAATAGATAGAAAAACACTATATGGAATATCTAATCCACTGCTTTCCTAGCAAAGTTCTTTCCCATAGGCAAAACCAATGCCCTACGTGCAAAGATCTCAACTTTTTGGCAGCAGTACGATGAGTCTATCCCTAAGGCATGGGAATGCTTTCAAGATTACATATTAGAATGCCCTCACCATGGGATGGAGGATTGGTTACTCATGCAGATATTCTATCATGGGCTCACCACAAGTGCCCGTGAGAATATTGATGTAGCTGCTGGAGGATCGTCCTTATCACTCACTATTCGTGAAGCCACCACTCTTGTTGAGAAGATAGCTTTGAACTAGGGATGGAACAAAGAACGCACTCAACCACACAAGAGAGGAGGAATGTATCAAGTCAAGGAGGTGGACATGTTGTCTACCAAGATGGACCTGCTCATGAAGAAGCTTGATGAACATGATCAACAAAAGAAGGAAGTCATGCACATCCACAATTCTCGCATGACTTGTGAAGAGTGTGGAGGCACTAGCCACACAAGAAGCAACTGTCCTAAAGTCCAAGAGGATGTAAACTATATCAACAACAACACCAACTATCATCCTTAATAGAATCAAGAATGGAACCAATAGAATCAAGGATGGAATCAGCAACAAAGATCTAACTACCCAGGTAACTACTCAGGTAACTACCAAGGTAACAATTTCAACCAACCACCTTTGAGAGAGAGGATTGTTAATTAGAATTAAGTTATTGATAATATGTCTAGAAAGATAGCTTCCAATGATAAAGTGCTTGATACTATAAACAATAGAATGGATAGCTTTACTTCTGCCATAAAGAATCAACTCAGCTTTAATAAGATGATAGAATCACAAATCTCTCAGCTAGCCACTTCAGTACCTATGGCTGAAAAAGGTAAGATTTCGAGGAATCCGGAAGAATTAGAAACTATGAATCTTGTAGAGATCTTCAATGCAGGAGAATACTTTGTCGCACCACTCAGACCACTGAGACTAGTATGGGGAGAAGAGGACATGCCAAAAAAGAAAGCAGACCCAGGAAGACCCATCATCCCCATCCGCATCAGAGCTCACACTTTCGACGAAGCTGTCTGTGATTTGGGAGCAAGTGTCAAGATTATGCCTAAGGTAATCTATGAGAAAATTCATGGGCAACCTTTGTTGTACACTATTGACACCATTTTTGGCACGTGTCAAAATGGTCAGAGTGGGCTAATCGGCAGAAGGAAAGTTATTGTATTACGCTGGTAGAATGGTGCCGATGAAGATCAGCTTGTGAGGATTGTTGCCGATGAATGGTGGTAACCGATGGAAAGGTTGTCATTTGACTTAGACTCAGAGGCATTGTTGACAAGATCAGAGATGTTATTGCCGATGCTGATGAAGGAAGATCTAAAGACTACTGCCGATGAAGCTTATGATGACGGAAAGGATGCCGATGGAGAGGAGACCGATGGAAATTTCATCGTAATTAAGGCGTACAAGGAAGTAGATAGGTGTTGTTTTCCTTTTCTATATTTTTTAGAGTATGATTCATGTAAGAGTCATGTTTTTCCTTAGATATGGACTCGATGTCCTAGTCATGTCTAGTTATGTTTCTTTAGATCAGGGTATAAATATAGACATAGGGACAATGTAAAAAATATATTAATCAAATATCAAACCAGTTTTACTCCTATTTGCATCTACTTACTTTTCGGTGACTTCGTCAATTTGCATATTTTTCTTTTTACGAGTTCTCATCGATTCGGTGAGCTGCATCACTTCAGTGTGAACTTCGACGATCCTCGAGTTCTGTGTGAGTACCTCTTGGCCGTGGCTTCCGGGCGTATCGCTATTGTCAGGACCAAAGTACTCGAGTTATCATCCTTATTGATTAATAGGTCAAATCGACTGGCACACTTTGGATATCAGATTAGGTATTAGCCCTTTGTGTTTGCAGATCCACTTTTGCATCAACACATCTTTTGGCACGCCTGGTGGGACGAATCAACATGATCAATATGTTCAATCCTGAGATCGATTCGGGGAACGTCATCGCGATATCAGAAGAAGATCTTAAGGAAGATCAGAAGCAGGCTATGGAAAAGGCTATAGAGGATTACAGGTAGCTTTGCCTGAAATCATTCAGCTTGAACAGGAGCGGAGAAGTCATACAGAAGCAAGATCTACCATTGCCTCAGCAGGTTACCTTTGACTCCAATCCTGGTCAACTTCAAGAGATGGTTAATTCTGCAGTAAATCATGCTTTGATTAACCACTCCAATGTGATATCCAATATTGTTCACAATTTTATGGTTCGAACTTTTAAAGAGGGACAAGTGCCACCACATTACATTGGCCTAGCTTATCTTCAACCAGAACCGGCATCGGTCAATGCTCCATCGGCTCCCTCAGTTGTTGTGGGTACAGAAGTTACTTCTCCTCTAGTCTCAGCAGGTTTGCCTAATGTTCAATCTACACCGATAAGATCAGATCCAGTACTTTTAGGAGGATGAGTTTAGCTCAACACAGATCTATCGGCATCAGCTATGTCAGGGCCTATGTCTCAAAACAGCTAGATTCCTGCTAATTGGTGGGGATATGGTATGCCTCCGGAGTTGCCTGTCTTCAACTCTGGTTTACCTCAAGTGTTTGACGCAGCAGGAAAAGCTCTGGTATCATCGGCTGTTTCGCCGATGAATCAGGTACCTCAATATGCCACATCAACTACTGTGCAATCAACTTCAGGAGGTTTCTAGATGCCTTCGTTTCAAGCACCCAATACAAGTCCATCGGCAAGCCTACTGTCGATGCAGCAGAAGGCCCCTGCTATGAGTCAACCTGGGATGCAGTTCATGCCTCAAGCCGGTTATGCTAATTTTTATCCAACAATTTCAGCAAGTTACCAGCCATCAGCAAGCTTTGTACCGGTGAGTTCTAATAATGGTTGGACATGACAGTTATCTGTTCAACATGCAGTTCAGCAGAATCAGCAAATTGCAGGAATTCAGCAAGGTCATATGCAAGCTGGTTTTTAGAATCAGGCATCGGCAGCTCAGCCGATGAATCCTTTCTATCAGGTTAGTGGGCCACAAGTGGCAGCAAATTCAGCCAGTTCGTCAGCGAGAGGCTGATGCTTTTTGGGCCGATAAGATAGCAGAAATCATGAGAGATCAGTTTGGGAGAAAATCCAAAGTTAATACTTATTCTTATCAGACTCCATACCCTCCAGCATATGATTTAATTCCTCTCCCAAATCAGTACAAGGTACCAGATTTCACCAAATTTTCTGGACAAGATGATACATCAACGATGGAACACATCAATCGCTTCATTATTCAATGTGGAGAGGCAGCTAGCAGAGATGAATTAAGAGTTCGATTATTTTCATCATCTTTGTCTAGATCAGCATTCATGTGGTTCATATCATTGCCACCAAATTCTATTATTACTTGGGCTGATCTAGAAAATAATTTCATAAATATTTCTTTGCTGGAATCCATGAAAAGAAGCTTACCGATTTAGTAAAATTGAGGCAATGTAATGATGAATCGATAGAAAGCTTTTGCAGAGGCTACGAGATGTAAAGAATAAGTGCTACAGCCTGGTGCTGGATGATCGGCAACTTGCCGATCTGGCTTTTCAAGAGTTATTGCCACATCTCAAGGACAGGTATGCTTCTCAGGAGTTTGAAAGCCTGAGTCATCTTGTACAAAGGATCTCTGATCAAGACACTAGGGTTTTTGAGCCTAAAAAGATTTAGAGCAAAAAGTATCATTTGTTGATGAGGTAGAAGATTCTGATTCTAATGAAGAACCAGTTATCGGCTTAGCTGAGTGGGTTAAGAATAAAAGGCCGATATCTTGTCCTTTTGATAGAAAGAGCCAGAGAAATTTACCTTTGACATCACCAAAGCTGACAAGATATTTGATCTTTTGCTTCAAGAAGGTCAAATTAAGTTGTCACCTAATCATGTGATTCCATCAGCAGAAGAACTAAAGAAGATCCTATACTGCAAATGGCACAATGCAACTTCACACAGTACAAATGAGTGCAAGGTGTTCAGACAGCAGTTGCAATCGGCTATCGAATCTGGGAGAATTAAGTTTGGCAACTCCAAGACCTAGAAGCCGATGAAAATTGATCAACACCCTTTTTCAGCAAATATGTTAGATGCCAAGGGTAAGACCAAGGTATTGACATCAGAGGCTGCTGAGAAAAACACATCAGTGGATCCCCAGCATCGAATAACTACGATGACGCAAAAAGCAAGGGTCTACTGGGAGAAAGTGGTAGTTCCAAAAAGCCTCCTCAACCTGGCATTGTGATTACCTATCGAAGGCAGCAGGAGGGTTGGCATCAGCATAGGGACCGATATCAACAACAGCAAGAAGAGAGACATTGGGAAGAGTGGCATCGACATAAAGATCATTAGAGGTGCCCGTTTTTCATCCATTGCTGGGAAGAAGGCATTAAATTGCTAACTGTTGAAAATTGCCCTGAGTGCAATGGTTACTATGGGGCCAATCGGCCAGAATGGAGGTTTTCAGCCTGGTAATCAGGGTTTATCTATCAATGAGCCAATTAGAGGTGGATCATCAGTACATGATCGGCTAGGGGGCAGACTTAGTGTACATGAAATGCTTGGTAAGCGCGCTAGAGTTCCCGATGAAGAAATATTCTACAGGGATCCTAATATACGTCGTGTAGAATCAACCGGGACCTATTATCAGCCGGTTTCAAAAACTAAGCTTCCTTGATGGTGCCCTGAGGGTCTGACAAAGACACAGAAAAGGAGGATGCAGCGTGAGCGACAGGAGGACCTATACCGAGAGGAAAGCTCTTCCAATGAGAGGTCCGGACTCTCTGATGATATGGTATTTATAAGGGCACATCGGCAGATGTTAATATGGTATTTATGTTGCCGATGGAGTTTCTAGCACTCTCTGATGATGAGGAAAAAGTTGTTCTCTCCGATCAAGTAGATCAGCTGGCACTAGATCCAATGATAGCTGTTTTTGAGAAACCTACGGATGATGAGAGACAGCATGTCAAAGCTTTGTTTGTGAAAGGCAGAGTTGATGGGCAGCCTGTATCTAAGATACTTATCGATGGAGGAGCTGCGATTAATATTATACCCTATGTAATGTATCGGAAACTTGGCAAAGGAGATCAAGACTTGACCAAAACCGATATGATGCTAAAAGATTTTGAAGGCAATGTGTCACCAGCTAAAGGGGCATTATGCGTTGAATTAACCATCGGCAGCAAAACCTTGCTGACGACGTTCTTTGTTATCAATGGTAAAGGTGCATACAATCTGCTTCTAGGAAGGGACTGGATTCATGCCAATTGTTGTGTTCCTTCCACAATGCATCAATGCCTCGCACAGTGGGTTAGGGATAAGATTGAGGTTGTCCCTGGTGATTCTTCTTATATCATTGCATCAGCAAAATCAGATACTTATGAGCGAACCAAATGCATATCAGGAGAAGTTTGGGAGAAAGAGTTCCTCAGAGTTGCTGATTATGAAATTCCACTGATCCAAGCAGTCGGTTCTGAGGAGTTTTAATGGATAGGTTTGCTAATGATGGAAAATTAGGTCAGGGGTTCACATAGGCTGATGATTTAGTAGAGATAGATATTGGTAATGGTGATCGGCCAAGGCCTACTTTTATTAGCACTAAGTTAGATTCCAAGTGTAAGCAGTAAATAACCAATTTGTTAAAAGAATATAAAGATTGTTTTGCTTGGGATTATACTAAAATGCCATGATTAGACCGATCGATAGTTGAACATCGGTTACCTATCTAATCTAAATTTCGGCCATATCAGCAGCCAGCGTGCCAATGCAACCCTAATATACTTCCTGACATTAAGGCCGAAATAACTAAATTAATTAAGCCAAAGTTTATTCGGTAGTGTTGGTATGTGGAGTGGATTTCTAATGTGGTTCCTGTTTATAAGAAAAATGGGAAACTTCAAGTTTGTATTGATTTTAGGAACCTCAATAAAGCCACACCGATGGATGGTTATCCAATGCCTATTGCTAATTTGTTGATTGATGCTACAGCTGGACATCAGATTATCAGCTTCATGGATGGTAATGCAGGTTATAATCAAATATTCATGGCTGAAGAAGATATTCCCAAGACTACTTTCAGATGTCTAGGTCATGTGGGGTTGTTTGAATGGATAGTCATGACCTTCGGTTTGAAAAATGCCGGTGCTACTTATCAGAGAGCTATGAATTTTATTTTTCATGAGTACATCGACACATTAGTGGAAATCTATATTGATGATGTAGTGGTTAAGTCTGGGGACATCACAAAATATCTAGCCGATCTACGAAAGATACTGGAGTGCACGAGGAAGCATGCATTGAAGATGAATCCTAATAAATGTGTGTTTGGTGTATCGGCAGGTCAATTCTTGGGTTTTATGGTGCATCAGAGAGGTATTGAAATCAGTAGAAAGTCTATTGATGCAATTAACAAGGTGGTTGCTCCTGCCGATAAAACTGGATTGCAATCTTTGATTGGCAAGATTAATTTTATTAGAAGGTTCATATCTAATCTATCGGGTAAGATCAAAGCTTTCAGTCCATTGCTTAAATTGAAGGCCGATCAGGAATTTGTATGGGGAGCTGAGCAGCAGTGGACCCTAGATGAAATTAAGAAGTACTTGACAAATCCTCTAGTGCTAGTTCCACCCCAACATGGGAAACCCTTCAGGTTGTATTTGTTAACTGATGATACTATTGGTTCAACTCTTATTCAAGAATTTGAAGGGAAAGAACATGTTATTTGTTATTTGAGTAGAAGATTGGTGGATGCTGAGACAAGGTATTCGGCCATCGAAAAACTATGTCTATGTTTATACTTTTTTTGTATTAAATTGAGGCATTATTTGTTATCGGCCGAATGCACGGTCATATGCAAGGATGACGTGGTCAAATACATGTTGTCGATGCCGATATTGAGTGGTAGAATCGGCAAGTGGATTTTAGCATTGTCAGAATTTGACCTACATTATGAATCGGCTAAGGCAGTTAAAGGGCAGGTTATGGCTGATTTTGTCACTCAACACTGCAGCATAGTAGACTCTCTAGAAGTTGCTCCTTGGACACTTTTCTTCAATGGGTCTACATGTGGTGAAGGAGCATGTATCGACATTGTGTTGATTTCACCTCAATCAAGGAAGTATGAGTTGTCATTGCCAATTGTTGCTACATCGACAAACAATCAGGCTGAGTATCAAGCTTTGATAAAAGGATTGGAATTACATAGGGAGATACGTGCCGATGCTGTCAAAATCTTTGGTGATTCTATGCTGGTTATAAATCAATTAGCTGGGATTTATGAATGCCAAAGTGAAGTGTTGATCTCATATCATGAGAGATGCTTGCAATTATTGAAAGAGTTTAAAGATTTTCGTCTTGAACATATTTCTCGATTGCATAATGAAGAAGCTAATCGGCTAGCTCAACATGCTTTAGGGTATCAGCCTATCCAGGAGGTGCTAACATCGGCAGTTGATACCAATGACTGGAGAAAGGAGATTGTCGATTACTTAAGGGATCCATCTAAGAAGGTTGAAAGACGTATAAGATTTCAGGCCACTAAGTATGTGCTCCTCGATGATGAATTATATTATCAGACTATAGATGAAGTTTTACTCAGGTGTCTTAGTGGGGATGAATTGAAAAGCTTGGTGGGTGAAATTCATGAAGGAGTGTGTGGGGCACATCAATCGGCTTTCAAGATGAAATGGATGATCAGAAGGAATGGATACTATTGGCCGACTATTCTTGAAGATTGCTTTAAGTATTTTAAAGGATGTCAGGGGTGTCAGAAGTTTTGTAATATTCAAAGAGCGCCTGCATCGGCCATGAATCCTATAATTAAACCTTGGCCGTTCCGGGGATGGACTATCGATCTCATCAGTCAGATTTATCCACCATCGAGCAAAGGACATAAATTTATTCTTGTTGCTACTGATTATTTCACAAAATGGGTCAAAGCAGTTCCTTTGAAAAAGGTGACATCGGTTAGTATGATTGATTTTGTGAAAGAACATATTGTTTACCGATTTGGTATTCCTCAAACTATCACTGCCGATTAGGGTACTATGTTTACATCGGGAGAATTTGATGAGTTTGCTATTGGTATGGGGATTAAAGTTTTGAATTCCTCTCCCTATTATGCTCAAGCTAATGGTCAGGCTGAGGCTTCTAACAAAGGAATTATCAAACTCATTAAGCGCAAAATTAAAGAAAATCCTAAGGGGTGGCATACAATATTGAATGAGGCCCTGTGGTCATATCGGATGGCATGTCATGGTGCAATCAAAGTAACACCTTATCAATTAGTATACGGCCACGATACAATATTGCCTTAGGAAATTAAAACTGGCTCTAGACAGATATTTTCTCAAGATCAACTGACAGTCGATGACTATGATACTCTTATGAAAGACGAGTTAGAAGATGTGGCAGGTCATCGGTTGAAGGCTTTAGTTAGCATCGAAGAAAATAAGAAAAGGGTAGCCAGATGGTATGACAAGAAGGTGATGGTAAAGGAGTTTGCCGATGGAGATCTGGTTTGGAAGTTGATTTTACCGATTGGGACTAAAAGTTCAAAGTTTGGCAAGTGGTCTCCTAATTGAGAGGGTCCATATCGGATAAACCAATCTGTTCCTGGCAACGCATATATTCTAGAAACCCTCGAAGGGGTTGTATTTCCCAGAGCATTAAATGGAGAATATTTAAAGAAATATTACCCTAGTATCTGGATGGATGCATAAAAGCATAAGTGCCGATAACAGTCCTATTGGTCAGAATCATACAAGGGTATCAGTGTTTCATAGAGCGCTAATGCAATAAATAGGGTTTATAAATTTAGTAAAGATTGGATGGCCGATATCGCACACAGGCGAATCTGATCGGCTTCCTTTATCTCTTTGATATCTTCGTCGGCAGCACCCTCCATTGGCTTAAGTTTTTTCTTTATTGCCAGGGCTTTGCGAGCTTGGATGTCTCTTTCTTGCTAAAGAGCCTTGATAGCATCAGGTAACTGGCTTTCTTCCTACCTGGCATGAGTTAGAGCTTCCTCGACTTCTTTTAGCTCAGCCCGTAGAGCCATTCTCTTTGCCGATAAGTCCAAGATTTTCTACTTAAGTTCGGCACTCGAAGTCTACAAACTGCCGATGTTCTTGTGCTTCTCATCAGCGATCTGTTTTAATTATAGCATCTCTTCTTTAAGCTAAGCCTGAGTGGCTCTATCGGCAATGCGTTGAGCAACCCTTTGATATTGGAGTTGTCGGCTTTCTAAGTGGGCTGCTAGGAAGAGTGCCTCTTCGATGTTGGTAGGGACCTAGCCACGGATTGTTTTGAAGATCGCTTTTGCAAGGTCCGAATCATCTACCAACTGGGCGGTATCTTGCTGCAGCAAGTTTAGTAGAGCCTCAGCTTGGACTTGACTTCTGCCGATATTGCCCCCAGTGCAAGTGAAGAGCTTGCCTCCTCTCCGTCATCATCAGAAATGTTGATGGCAAAGGAGAATAGACTGACTGGGGAGTCTTGTTCTTGAAAGAAGAAAAGGGGTCAGTTGAGGACAAGTATGAATATTATAAATCGGCTAGGTTAGTCGACTTACTTGCTTCAAGGTAATTTCTTATCTTTGACTGGAGGAAGCAACCTGGAGTATGCCATGTAAAGGATCGACTGAGCTTGCCGATTGGATATCTTCAGCTTTAGTATTAACTAGTGCTAAGTTTGATGGCAATTCCTCTGTAGTCTCATCAATAGTTGGTCCTTGGGATATAACGGCCGATGATGTGCCCTATGCAGGAGGATCAACTGCTTGCTTAGTTGCATCGGCCGATTCTGGTTGGCTCGGAGGTGCTGAATCAGATGTTAGGATCGGTACAGACTTCTGCCGTTTTGGCTGTGCCTCAGTATCTGTTGAAGCTTTGTGCTTTGTTTGGGCCTCAGCAACGGTTGGCTAGGGGGCATCGGTACTTGTTGGTTGTGAAGGTTGGACATCTGGTACACTTGCCGACGTACCCGTTTGTTGCTGCAAAAACAGGAGTAAGATATGATTTTTAACAGATTAAATGTAAAGTTGAAGGATTACATGTGAAGGTTTGTCAGAGATGGTAGTGCTTGATGCTAGAGGAGTTGCTGATAATGATCCAACAGTAGTTCTTACATCCTAAAAATTAGTGTTAGTACAGTCTGAGATCAGCGTGAGTTGGAATAAACATGGTTGTTACCTTGAACGCTTTTATCAGGGTCGCTGCGGCAGTCGATGGAGTGGCTCTAGACTTAGCTAGTTTTGGCTTGGTAGTGATGTTCTTAGCACGGGTTCTTTGATGAGTCAGAGCACCCAAGGTAGGGGCGTTGTAGCCAATCGGTGATATCGGGGATACGGGTCGAAGGTCAAAGGGTCTCCCACTCCTGCTCGTGGATGGTGCTGGGTCATCGACCTGTCACAAGAAAATTAGTTACCGATGAAATTAAAAGTGAAAAAAAACTAGTGTTAAAAGAAACTTACTGCGTCATCAGGTATAATATGCTCAGGGTCGATCAGATGCCGATATGTATGAACAGATGCTGCAAATAATTATCCCTTCCACTCTTGCCACCATAACTTATATGATTCAGTGATGAAAGAGGCTGGCACCTAGGTGGATAGATCAACATCTATTGTATCGACATCAAGGAAGAGTCGCACTACCTTGCTCCAGTCCGATCCGCTGGTGATTGTTTCTCTTGGCTTAATCACATCGGCAAAGCAAAGTTTAATTGGCAGTTGTCCAAAGGCCAATTGACGTGATACTACCGATGGATTGTAGAATTCATAGGTGATGTTGGTGTTCTTCCCACTACCAAATGTATTCATTGGGATTGCCCGGGGAGTAATGATGGCCATCATAAGTTCATCATCCTTGTTCAAGGCATCATCGGCAAAATTGAAGAGAAGGGGGAATCTGGCTTCTTCATCTATATAGGGCATCCAGGCCCGATGATCATGGGAGAGACCGTTGTAAAAGCTTTGGAAAAATTGGCCGATCTAATCTTCGTTGGCCTCTGTCCCAGGAAGAACTATTATGGCTTCACCAAAATTGAGGGGTGGGCGTGTTGCCGATTCTTCATCTCTAAGTTCATAGTCTATGGCGATATCTCGCGGGAATTGCTGAGCAAAGAAATCCCATTGCAAGTGTTTGTGCATGTGGGCATTCAACCACATGTTAATGAACCACCACGGGCCTCCTAAGTTGCCGATGGGTTCACCAAGCAGAAGCTTCTGAGACACTTGATGTAAGAGGTGATAAGTGGAACTAAGGAGATATCGGCCAAGAGGGAACCTTACACCGTTGGCTAGTAGTTCAGCTGCGGGGTGGTAAGCATTGGTTGGCCCCTACCGATCGACCACAGAAAATGAATTTTTCTAACCACATGTTTAGGAATGTGGCGTGTTCCCTCTGACCAACTGTCCCAGTCTTCCTGTATTCTTGGATATACCCTGTCCAACCACCGATGTTACGGGTATTCACCCTATACTCAGATTTTCTACTATAAACGGAGGCATCATCGGCAGCTGAAATATCTAAGCCAGTGAGCATGTGCACATCGGCTAGAGTGGGAGTAGCTGGGCCATGTCCAAACATGAAGGTATTTGTTGTGTCTGACTAGAAATAAGCGGCAGCAATCATCATCGACTCATTCTTTTGCATATCGGCAATGGACAGTTTGATGCATTGGTCTAGTTTTCGCTCTGCCCAGTACACCTGCATCGACCCGATTACCCTCAGATACCAATCTTTCCACCCTTGGTGGTTTTAGGCCAAGATCGGAAGGTATCCTTCCATAAATTTAAAGAGAAATTCTAGGCTCTGAAGGGAATTCTATTAGTCTCTGCATTAATCAAATCGGTTGGATCTAGATTGCCCATTGGACCTAAACATTGGATGTGCGCCTGATTGGTTGGGATGACTAGCTTATTGCATAGTTCCTAAGTTTGGAGGATCAAAAGAACAGAGGAAAAGAGAAAGAAAATCACCAACTATATGAACTTGCAAGGGCAAAAGGAATTGCAGTAAAAGGGGATGAAGGTGAAACAAACCGCAGGGACATCAAAGTTGATTGCCATTATCTTGAGAAGGATAGAGACGCGGCTGGAGACTCGAGGTTGCCGCTAGGGAAGGTTCTTGCTGGTTGGGGTCGCACGGTTGCTCGTTGGGGTCGCCGCCGGAGAGATAAGGTGTTGAAAGTTGGAGTCTAAGGGTAGAAGACGAGCATTTGGGAGAGATGTATTTATAGGCCGATTGGAATGGGGGCATTCTGGACTTATCTCTCTGTCGCGCGCATGTAGGTCGAGGTGGTTCAGATGGATATGGTAACTATTCGCACGATAATCAAGGGATTGTGTAGGTGGTTTGATGGCAAGCAATCATGACTCGGAAGAAATCTCGGCGTACAGGATATTCTAATTCCAAGATCGGCAGCGGTAATGTGTTAGGTTCTTGTCGATGGACTATTGCTTTTGTATCTTAACCATAATCAGAACGAGAGTGATTGAAGGTTGTGCGATATTTACTAAGACGCGTGAATCAAGGCTAGATTCAATTGGATTTGGTAACAGATTATGTCATGCTTGGAGGATGAGTTAGATAATTGGGTAAAGGCAATCGTTGTATGGAGTAAATTTCAGAACATTAATGATTTTATACTCCGAAATTGGGGGCATGTGTTGACACCGTTTTTGGCACATGTCAAAATGGTCAGAGTGGGCTAATCGGCAGAAGGAAAGTTATTGTATTACGCTGGTAGAAGGGTGCCGATGAAGATCAGATTGTGAGGATTATTGCCGATGAATGGTGGTAACCGATGGAAAGGTTGACGTTTGACTTAGACTCAGAGGCGTTGCTGACAAGACCAGAGATGTTATTGCTGATGCTGATGAAGGAAGATCTGAAGACTACTGCCGATGAAGCTTGTGATGACAGAAAGCATGCCGATGGAGAGGAGACCGATGGAAATTTCATCGTAATTAAGGCGTACAAGGAAGTAGATAGGTGTTGTTTTCCTTTTCTATATTTGTTAGAGTATGATTCATGTAAGAGTCACGTTTTTCCTTAGATATGGACTCGGTGTCCGAGTCGTGTCTGGTTATGTTTCTTCAGAACAGGGTATAAATATAGACTGAGGTACAATGTAAAAAATATATCAATCAAATATCAAACCAATTTTACTCCTTTTTGCATCTACTTACTTTTCGGTGACTTCGTCAATTTGCATATTTTTCTTTTTACGAGTTCTCATTGATTCGACGAGCTACATCACTTCAATGCAACCTTTGACGATCCTCGAGTTCCGTGTGAGTACCTCTTGGCCGTGGCTTCCGGGCATATTGCTGTTGTTAGGACCAAAGTACTCGAGTTATCATCCTTGTCGATTAATAGGTCAAATCGATTGGCACGCTCTGGATATCAGATTGGGTATTAGCCCTTTGTGTTTGCAGATCCACTTTTGCATCAACATACACAACCATGTGTTTGCAGCTTGCAGATCAGACATTGTGCTACCCCAAGGGGATCCTTAAAAACATTCTCATGGGAGTTGGACACTCAGCTCTACGAGTAGACTTCGTGGTGATAGAAACAAGAGGAGATGATAGAGCACCCATCATTTTGGGACGACTATTTCTCAGCACAGCCAAAGCCATCATCTATGACGACACCGCCAAGATTTGTTTCACCATTGGAGACACCAAGGAGAGATTCGCCTTCAAGAATCGTACACTTACAACACGAGTCCATCCTTAGCACCCGTATGATTACTTGGATTTTGACAAGATCCTAGAAAAGAAGAACAAGGTTCTAGAAAGAAGGTTCTAGAAAGGAATGTTCTAGAAAATAAGGTTCTAGTCAAGAAGAACATCTACACTTATGAAGGCATCTTGCCTACTCCAAACAAGAACAACAACAAGAAGGGGAAGAGCAAAGCAAAGCAACCTGTTCAAGAACCAGTCTTGATGGTCAACACTATTGAACCATCTATTGACCCTGCTTTTCCTCCATCACACCTTGAAAAGAAGGAAGATCCTAGAGTACCTACTATCGATTGTATGATCAAAGAAAGTACCTTCTAAAAGACATTCTGCGACATTGGCTCAAGCGTCAACATCATGTCTACAGTAACATATAAACATTTATATCATGATAGACCCTTGTGCCCAACATATTTGCAGCTGCAGCTGGTGAACCAATCATTTCAATTTCTGAAAGGAATAGCCAAGGACGTAACAGTCAAGATCAGGGATCAAGAAGTTCCTGCCGACTTCATGGTTCTAGACATGGGTGAAGAAGATGACGTCCACCTTATCCTAGAGAGACCGTTCCTTCATACCACCAGTACGATCATCTACATGAAGCAAGGGGAAATTCATTTCCACTTCCCTGGGAGAAGGTACATTGTTACTTTAATAGCTATACTACTTATGAGAAGCCCAAGAAGAACAGATATAGGAGACGCCGCTCTCAGCGTCTAAGACAGCAAGCCATCAAGGAAGAAGGGGCTAATCAGAAAAAGGAAGCTGTTGAAGGAGAAGCTGCCCTAGAGGCAAAAGAAGAAGAGAAGTTTCTAGACAAGGAACCACAGGAAGAGAAATAGAAGACCAAGAAAGTATGGAGAAAGAAAGAGATAACACCACCAAGCACTCCTGCACAAGAAGAAGAATCGCTATCTCCCAACTCACTAGATACTTAGGTACAAATAGAAGAGGAGAAATTAGGGGAGGACTTTGTCCCCTCAGACTCCCCCTCAAGTGTGTAATCAAGCCAGAAGATCTAGTTCAACGGACCTAAATCTCTGAACCTTCGCCGAAAGGTTATATCGGTAGTTATCCTCACATTTACCTTCCTGCATAGTTTTACTTTAGCATATTTATTTTTTGTATCTAGTCATAAGCATTTAGCTTATTTATATTTCCTCCATCATATCATTGCATCTAAATAAACTTGAGCCCCATGTGAATAAGTTTCGGTTGTTCACTGTGGAGGCATAAATTTTTTTTTGCATCTGCATACAAAAATAGAAAATCCAAAAATATTGAGATCTTGTTGAAAATTACTTAATTAGAAGTCCATAAGGTTCCAAACATTGATAAAGCATAAATGGTTTTACCACTAATGCTTAATCTATTCCACAAGCTTTGTTGCCTATTTTGAGTTAAGCAGGATTTAATGAGAAGATTAGCCAGAAGTTTTCATCCACTCTGGAAGGACCTCTTCATCGACCATCCATTTTGGAGACCCAGAGGGACAAGGAACATCTACGCTGTCAAGATTCAAGACGAACGACTACGTCAACATCCAGCTTGGGGGAGAAGCATCCCCCATGTATCTAGATAAGTATTTCTTTCCTTATGTGTGATTTATTTTAGAAAAGAAATAAAAAGATAAATAATTTAGAAAACAAAACAAAAAGAGTCTACTATCTATATTAGTTATTAAATGTTTAGGTAATAAAGAGAGAGTGTACAAGTCTGTTTAACCTGCCCTTAAGGAATTGAGCTCTGGATAATCTGTTTACATCGAAATGATGAATAGTTGCTCTACCATAATCCCTTTCAAGTGCCTAGTGTTCAACCTTAAATTCTCCTTAGTTTTAGGATATGATTATTTTGACATGAAGATTTGCCCTAAACCTAAAACTTGTGGGTTGCAAAAGCTTGATCTAAGTCTAGGTATTTGATGAGTATGATATGAGAAGGTTTTGAGCTACTATTTATCTTGTTCCTAGTGATACTAGAGTTTTGGAGATTTATCTTTTGAAAACTTAAAATTGTTACATGATGAGTTCCTGTATGATGAGTGAATTAAATTCCTACCACAGCTATATATTTGGTAGACTACGAAAACCAGCTCATAGGCTACTTGCTTTGTATTGAGTTTGATCAACCCGTGTAAGACCCTTGTCGAGAGGTTCATCATACTCCCAAGATCAAGATCACGTACACTCCACTCAAATATGCTACTTCTACCCTGAAAGTACGCAACAACATGCTTTCCACTTAGATCCACCAAAAATGTTTTATTCTTACCTTGGGAATGAACAACCAAAAATACTCCTTTTTCCTATTTCATCCATTAAACATTGTCATTGTCATTCAAATTGCTCCAACAGTCCTTGTTATTTATCTCTTGATATGTACTAGCAAAAGAAGCTTGGGTTAAAAAAAGAGAGAGAAAAAAGATTGAAAAAAAAGAAAAAGTATTACACCCAAGTATTCTTCAAAGTCTTCAAAGATCAAAAGAGAGAAGTATCCCCTTAAGGAGCAAAGTAAGATAAGGTTTCCACCATATTTTCACCCTCGCCATGTCACCATTGTTCCACCATATACCCATTCCACATATATAGGTCTGTTGACGGTAGATAACTCATAATTTTAACCATCAACTAAGCATGAAAATGGATCTTTTTATAAATACTTGGTATATGTAGGGTTATCACTGATAGAATTCCATGAGTTTTGGTGAATATCTATTTCTGCAGGGTGATAGCTAAAAACTACGAAGGCTGGTCCACATGTTAGGATTACATAGAGATAAAGACCAAATGTATAAAAAGAATAATCTAGAAGACTTAGGAAGGAAACCCCTGGAAGCTGGGGCCCACCTGGCATAGGCTAGGGGTGGCCGCCTCAGCCCTAGGGGTGGCTACCTCTCCCCCTCAGCCAATGAGGTTGAGTTTCGCGCATCCTGCCTCCACCGACTTTGAAGATGAATAAAAACCATTGATTTAGGTTGGTTTGATCCAAGGGTTGTGGTGCATTTTAGAGGGCTATATAAACAGAGCCCCCAGCCCCTGGATCCCAGTGAATTTAGAAACCCTAATTCATATTTTCCAGAGAGAATTAGCTAGAGAAGGGTCCCTTGAATTGATCTATCTCTATAGGGTTTTAGCAACAAGAGAGATTGAGAGAGTATAGAGTGGAGGTAGATTTGGAGGAAGCCCGACCTGTCGGTGCCTCCTCTCCAATTGTACCTACGGGATCAAGTCTCCTCACCTTTGGCTTGGCTCTAGGATCATTCGGCAATTCAACTTCTAATACTAGTAAGTTCATTGTTATTATTGTTCTTTGGTTTACGAGTTTACTTTATTCGCTTCGTGTTGGGAATAGAGTAATCGTTCATTAGCGTAAGCTTGGGGCTTGGGATAGGTTAAGTGATAGTCCCTTTGTTATCTTTGAAGCCCAATTCCCTTTAGTAGGTAAGGTAGGTCCATAGTGTCGAGGTTAACCATCCTTTATGGTGTCTCTTTTCCTTAGGTACCCCCTTAGAACAATAGTCTCAAAAGCTTGTCATAGGTTAGAGGGAGATAGACGAAGGAGTTCTCTGTATATCACTTAATTCTCACTATCTTGTCTTGCAGCCTAGGGGTAGTAGTTAAGATTAGGTTAGTCTTTTGCACGTTTTCTCCTAGTGGATAAACAAATACGATACTCTGGATTTATCTCCCGGGTGAAGTCCTCATCGATATCCGTGTGCTTGCGGATTATTTCTCTTTGATTCTTTCGTGTGCGTAACTAATATCAACAAGCATTTCTGGCGCCGTTGCCAGGGAGAAAGACGGTCTGCTTAGATAACCTAATTATTGCTCTACCTTGTACCTTTACTTTTATCTTTTCCTTTTCTTTTACCATTTTTTGTATCCTTATGGATAATTTAAATTCCATTCCTATCTTTCAAATTTATGCACCCACAGAAACCAGCCTAGTGCCACATGAATCATAACAATCTATCCAAACACCTAGCTATAGGTTGAGTTCACGGTTGATTGCTTTGGTCCAAAGCCTATCCTTTTCAGGAGAAGGAGACAAAAACCCTTACCTTCACATTAGAGACTTTGAGCAAACATGTGACCGTCTTCGCATAGAGGCCATGTCCGATAAAACCCTCCATTGGAAGCTATTTCCTTTCTCATTAAAGGGAAAAGCTAGACAATGGTATGACAAGGCTATAGGTAAGCAACAAGGAGATTGGGGATCCTTACGTTCCAATTTTTGCCTAGATTTCTATCCCATCTCCCAAATCATCGACCTAAGAGTCAAGGTTTTGACTATTAAGCAAGAACCGGAAGAATCTTTGGCCTCATCCTAGAATTGGTTTACTACACTTTTAGCATCCGGCCCAGACCTTAGTCTATCAGATCCTATCCTTCTGCAACATTTTTATAAAGGTCTGAGTAGAGACATTAGAAAGTTAGTCGACACAACTTTAGGAGGATCATTCTTGCATGTCTCTTATGAGAAAGCAAGATTAATCCTAGATCAAATTCTATCCACCAAATTAGATAACCTCCTAGAAGTAGAGCTAGAACCTCAAGTAGCTGAAGACAACTCTTTGCCAGATATACCATCTACTTCAGCTAGCCCATGTCATGAGCAAGAAAAAGAAGACACTCCACTTCCTGATTTTATGCTAGATATTGAACCTAATCTCTTTTTCGATTTTGGAAACATCTTCAATTATCACACTGTGAAGAAACCACAGAATAAATATTATCCTAGGAAATCTTTCAACATCGATGAGGATATTCCTTGTGGAAAGACCTCAGGAGAGCTAGTGTCTATTATGAGCAACGAGTGGTTGGAAGAGTCAGAGCTTTCTTATGAAATAATCCGTTTGGATACATCTTCTCTTCCAATTCATTGCACAATTAATACAGAACCCATAGATGCTCTCTATAATCCAGTCATGGGTATAAATGTCATGTCTATCTCGCTTGCACAATACTTAATAAGGGACATGACATTAGCCCCAACATTGAAATTCATAGGAGATCTTTCTGGGCATATTATCCCTGTCTTGGAATCCTACTTATCCTACCACTTCAGGTAGAAGATACCCTAGTTCATTTAAGCTTTTACATCTTTGACCCAAGGGACTTTGACCTGTTGATAGGACAACCATTCAGAAGACTTCTCTATGAAGGGCAGACAGGGAAACTAAACATTTGTTTAGGGAAGAAACTCCAATTCCTGCTGTCCATTTCACACTCTCTAAACACTAGGACCGAACCCTATCCATGATATCATCCTTTGGAGGAATTTAGAGCTACTTCTCTAGAATTCTTAGCCAAACCAGAGTTGGAAGATGAAGCTAAATTCTTCATAGAAGAAGAAGCAGATCCCTCTGAGAATGAACCTTTAGATGAGTTTGCAATACCACCTAAACCTCCAATTGAGTTTAAACCTTTACCAGCCAGTCTTAGATATGCCTTTCTAGGAAATGACCCAGAATTTCCTATAATTATAAGTGATAGTCTCACTCAGAAACAGACTTTTTGCTTAATGGCTGTCTTAGAAAAACATAAAGCAGCCTTCGGCTACTCACTCCAGGACCAAAAAGGAATTAGTCCTACCCTTTGTACTCATCGCATCCCTATAGATCCTGATGTACCACCATCTAGAGAACCCCAACGTAGACTCAGTAATGCGATGAGAGAAGTGGTTAAGAAAGAAGTTTTGAAACTGTTTGTAACACCCAATATTTTTCCTAAATTTAAAATAGCTTAAATGGAATTATTTATGCATTTTTTGAGCATGGAATATAGTGAATTGATAATTTTTTTATTAAATTAAAATCTAATATAAGGAGTATAAACATGTCTTTGCACCCATGCTGTTGCATACTTCTTTTTGTTTTTATTGGAATTTGCTGTTATTCAAAAGATTTTCAAAACCATTTGAAAATTGCTTTAGGAAATAGAAAAAAATAATAATAAACCAAATACCCCTCCACTCTCGGCCTTGGCCCAGGCGCGCAGTGGCCTACCCCTTCCTTCCCCACTTTGGGCCAGCCCAGGCGCGCAGTGGCCACAGCAGCCCAAGCCACGTGGGCACTCTCCCGCTCTCTTTCTTCTCTCGCTGCCGGTGGGCCCCACCCGTCAGCTCTCTCTCCAACCTCTCACCGTCCCTCCTCTGATCGAGCCCGTCGCTCGCCTCCGTGCCCCGCGCTCGCGCAAGGACTCGGCCCGCCACGGACCGAGCCGTTTCTCCCCTCCCCCCCCCCCCGCTGCATCCGCCACGTGCCACCCACCGCTCATCGTCCGCGCAACCGCTCTCGTGCGCCCCGGTCAAGTCGACGCCGCTGCCATTAACGGCATGAGGCTGAGCCTGCCGACTGGCTTCCCCGCTCACCCCTCCCTCTCCCCGGGCTATATGAGGAGCACCGGAGCTTCTCCCGCATTCCCCCGCACTCGCCCCCCGCACCCCAGCGCACGAGCCACCGCCGCAGCAGCCTACCTTCCTCGCTGGCCGCCCCTCGCCGTCACGCGTCGTCCACGGCTCACCCCAGCCTCTATCTACGCCCTAGGTGAACCCGTGACTCCTCCCTCTACATCCCGGTCTAGTCCATGTGGAGAATAGGTCGCCAGAGCCCCCGATTGGGTGGCGCCACCATGGAATCGCTCACCGCCAGCGACCGACCACCGCATGGCACTGTAGCCGGCCGGATTCTCTCTTCTTTCTCCCCATCTTCTAATCCCAACCACCCATCGCGAGATCAATGGCTCAGGGATAGCCATACCCCTTTGCTTGTGCTTTTTGCTAAAGAGCCCTCTAGTTTTACTAAAATTTAACCCGCAGTCCTCAGTTAAGTTTAAAACGGGATTTTTCAGATTTAATTTAATAAATTTTCACTTAATTACAAGTTTGCCACTGATTTCAAATGCTTATAGAATGCACATTTTGACTCCGATATGACCCGTTCAAATTGCGTTAGGTTCGTCTTCTCGAGCTCTATGTAGTAGAATCTTTGTTTAGTAGTTTTGGGAATATTTACTTTTGAGGTTATAATTAATTAATTATTTTTCTATAGAAAATCTTTAGAAAATCATAACTTCCACGTTTCAATTCCGATTTCTATGAACTTTACGTATGTGTGATCGTAGCGACGTGTAGAATAGTTTTATATACTTTTCACATCCTATTTCTACTGATTGATGTATTATTCTAATTCTATCTCTTGTTTGCTTCGTGCATGATTGCTCGGGTATGCTTGTGTGGTGATGTATTCTCGAGTATAGATGGTGAGCAGTACCTTGGTGATCAGGAGCAGTGCTTTGAAGACCAGCAGTGCCAGTAGGAATTCGATAATCATGGCAAGTATAGCTTGGGACTCTCCTTGATTACCTATTCACCAAATATAATATGATTCATATGCATGTGTCCTTTTGTCACCTATTAAGGATGACTTAGTGTTGATTATCAAACACCTTGATGACCTTGGGATATGTGCATCTGGGTAGTACTTGCTAGCGCTGATATCATGACCATGATCTTGTAACATGAATAATGGAATATGCAACAACATTAAAATATGATTTTAATTACTGTTAAAAGGGGGCTATTGTATCTGGCTACTTTCCAGATGCTCTAGTTTCTCTCCATAAGGACTTATCTGTAAGTGATCACCAGGATTTACAGTACAGTTGTGAGGGCTACATGGCTCTGGCTCTAGTTGCTTTAGGGACCTTTTCTAGCTTGTTAGATGTTACCTTAATTGGCATTAGAATGGCTCGATGACCTGAGTATAGTGCGGCTTCTGTCAACATGTGTGCAGGTTGCATGTCATGCGCCATCTAGAAGAGGGGCTCTATATTCCCTGGCTGAGTGAATCTAATGGCCCTAACTTGTTAGACGAACCCTAGAGTAGCTTTATATGAATTTACGATGTTTGGGCCTTGCAAACCTACTCATTAGTAAATCATTACTCACAGTGAACGTGTACACCTCTGCGCAGAGTTTTAAAACTGGTATACTAGCCATGCCCACGGTTATGGGTGGCCTTGGGGATTCTTATGGAATAGATGATCACTATTGGTTATTGGTTAATTATGTTGTCATGTATTATCCTTTATTCTTGTTTACAAATGATCATGTGGATATGGGAATTATGCTACCTTGATGCTAATAAATGCTAAATCCTATTTCACACTTAAAAGCTAAACGCAGTTTAACCAGTGTCAGCTTTTAAGCCTCATGAACCCCTTACTATACTTGTTGAGTACGACATGTGCTCACCCTTGCTATTTCACAACACACACCAGATCAAGATTGGAATGATGATTATCGCTATGAGTATTAGGCTTGTTGTCTGCCAGTCGACATGTCCCTGTTATGGAGCCTCCGCGATAGAGTCATCTTAGTTATTAAATTTTTTTATGTAAGGCTATAAGAAGTTTATGTTGCTTTATGTAATAAACTTGGTCATGATGCTACAGTAATTTGTCAACTTATGTGTGCGACTGTTTCCTAGGGCGCACATAAGGTTTTTATACATCCTATTTGTTCCTTCAAAATATGGGTGTGACACTGTTGCACGCTGGAATTATTTATCCTATACCACACAGTGAGTGGGTAAGCCCTGTCCATGTTGTGCCTAAAAAGGGAGGCATGACTATTGTTCAAAATGAGAAGAATGAGTTGATCCCTCAAAGAACCGTTATAGGATGGCGGATGTGCATAGATTATAGAAAGCTCAATAAGGCAACTAGAAAAGATCATTTTCCATTGCCTTTCATTGATGAGATGCTAGAGCGATTAGCCAACCATTCTTTCTTCTGTTTCCTTGATGGATATTCGGGATATCATCAAATTCCTATCCATCTAGATGATCAAAATAAAATGACCTTTACATGCCCTTATGGAACCTTTGCTTATTGTAGGATGTCTTTGAGCTTATGTAATGCACTAGCTTCTTTTCAAAGATGTATGATGTCTATATTTTCTGATATGATTGAAAGAATTATGGAAGTTTTCATGGATGATTTTTCTGTTTATGAAAAAACTTTTGATGAGTGTCTTGAAAACTTAGATAAGGTTTTGCAAAGATGCGAGGAAAAGCACTTAGTCCTTAATTGGGAAAAGTGTCATTTCATGGTTATAGAAGGAATAGTGCTCGAATACTTAGTGTCTAAAAGAGGCATTGAGGTAGACAGAGCCAAAATAGAAGTAATTGAACAATTGCCTCGGCCTATTAATGTAAAAGGAATTAGAAGCTTTCTTGGCCATGCTAGTTTTTATCATAGATTTATAAAAGATTTTTCATTTATTGCTCGACCTCTTACTCGCTTACTGGCCAAGGATGTTTCTTTTGAATTTGATGATGCTTGTTTACAATCTTTTGAGATTCTTAAGAAAGCGCTCATCTCAGCACCAATCATTCAACCTCCTGATTAGTCTTTACCTTTTGAAATTATGTGTGATGCAAGCGATTACGCTATGGAGGCAGTGTTAGGACAGACTAAGGATAAAAAGCATCATGCAATAGCTTATGCTAGCAAAACTCTGATAGGACCTCAGCTTAATTTTGCTACTACAGAAAAAGAGCTTCTTGCTGTTGTCTTTGCTATCGATAAATTTAGATCTTAGTTAGTAGGAGCAAAAGTAATTGTTTATACTGATCATGCTGCTCTGAAATATTTGCTCACTAAGAAAGATGCTAAACCTCATTTGATACGATGGATCTTATTGCTCCAAGAATTTGACTTAGAAATAAAAGATAAAAAGGGAGTAGAAAATTCTATTGCCGATCACTTGTCTAGAATGCAGAAGGTGTGTTCCAACTGAAGAAGGAATCAAAATCATTGAAAGATGCCACTCATCACCATATGGAGGGCACTATGGGGTATTCCGTACACATGCAAAAATTTGGCAATGTGGATTTTTCTGGCCTACAATGTACGAGGATACAAAAGAT
This sequence comes from Saccharum hybrid cultivar R570, assembly GCA_038087645.1. Taxonomy (NCBI): domain Eukaryota; kingdom Viridiplantae; phylum Streptophyta; class Magnoliopsida; order Poales; family Poaceae; genus Saccharum; species Saccharum hybrid cultivar. Next base: position 2,402,730 of record JAQSUU010000293.1, read on the forward strand.
TTTATTTGGAGATATGGTCCATGTCAGAAACACGACAATATCAATTCAAGGGATGCCATGCCACTCGTCAACAATCTCTAGATAGAGCTCTTTGATGTCTGGGGGATTTATTATATGGGACCATTTCCACCATCAAAGAAATGTGAATATATCCTTTTGGCAGTGGACTATGTTTCAAAATGGGTTGAAGCTCTGCCATGCAAGAAAGCAGACAATATGAGCTCCAAGCGGATGTTTGAAGAAATAATATTTCCAAGATTTGGAGTTCCAAGGATAGTCATAAGTGACGGAGGATCACATTTTATCGACAAGCGCTTTGAGCAATACTTGTTGAAACATGGAGTACGTCACAACATTGATACTCCTTACCATCCTCAGACGAGTGGCCAAGTAGAAACATCAACTAAACAAATCAAGAATATTCTCTAGAAAATAGTAAATGAGATGGGAACTGCATGGAAGGACAAGCTTCCTGACGCACTATGGGCATACTAAACAGCATATAAGACACCTATTGGGATGTCACCATATCAGCTAGTCTATGGAAAGACTTGCCACTTACCAGTCGAGTTAGAATTCAAAGCTCACTGGGCCATCAAGAGATGAAACATGGATCTAGAAGCAGCAGGAGAGAAGAGGAAGATGCAACTCTCTGAACTAGAAGAGTGGAGAGAAAAAGCTTATCATAATGCAAAGATATATAAGGAAAGAGTGAAAAGATGGCATGACAAGAGAATCAAGATAAAGGAATTTGCTCCAGGAGATAAGGTACTACTTTTTAATTCAAGGGTAAAGCTCTTCGGACACGGAAAACTTCGAAGCAAATGGGAAGGACCATTCGACGTAGTGAGCTCATCATCACATGGAGCCATCACGCTTCGCAACCATGAAGGTACACTATTCAAGGTAAATGGTCAACGTCTCAAATTATTTTTAGAGCACAATAAAAATTTAGAAGAAATAAACAAAATTAATTTATTTCTCAATTAAGCTAGTTGGGCCCGACCTTTTTACTTTTCAATTTTTGGGATCCAACATATTTTTCTGAATGGCAAAAATACGTAGAAAAGATTGTGAAAAAGCGAAGCCACAGAGGCTCGAGGCCAGAGGCGCCCACCCCTGCCCTATGGTAGATCACTGCAGTCTTTTTCCCTCACGTTTCTTCTACACTCTTCCTCCGGAAAAAGTCGATGCTTCGAATACTCATTGACTTCTCGTCATGTTATACCCCGAAGATGAGCATTCGATACTTTTTCACCCCCTATATAAACAGCCCATGCCTCTAGTCAACCCCATTCTATCTAAAAATCTCCTGCTCCTTGCTCCAAAGCTTGCTACGCAGCCATGGTTAAGTTAGAGCCAGAAAACCTAGATAGGTGGATGATCTGCTATGGGATCGACCTCAACACCATCCTAAAGGAGGAGCCCGAGAGCAAAGCCATCGTCCTCTCCAATGCGCCTACTCCCATTGTCACCATTCCACCATCACCTCGCGCCCATAGCCATTCCTACTTTGCTTAACCCGTGCTCACCGCACCACCTTAGCCTCTACTCTTGGATGGAGCTCCGCCAAAGGGCCCCGTCGTGAAGATACCTGAAGGAACCAAGCTTCTGCCTCCCAAGCACAATGAGGTGCTCATGGGTGTAAAGACCAACAAGAAGGGAGAAATCATCTGCGCCAAGTACAACACCGGGGATCGCACCTACATCGAGGGAGTCCGTGCTCATCCGAGCAAGGTCAAGTTCGTCCCTCCGAAGGAAGCTCCCAAGTCCGCTCTGATCGCATATGAGACTTCAAAGAAGCGCCACAAGACCATGGCAGATCTGGAGAAGGAGCTTGATGCTCAGCGTGCCATTGTCGCATCTCTAGAAGCTTGCCAATGTCTCCAGAGTAGAAGCATTATTAGCACTGACGCTAGGGTGCTAAAATTAGAGAAGAGCTCGGCTAGCATAGAGAACAGGATGAATGCTCTTGAAAAACCCAATAATTAGAGATGATTTATCTTAGCATCTAATAAGGCCTAGTGAGATTTAGTTAAGCGTGCTTAGATTAAAGTTTAGTCCACAGTTTTGCTTAGTTAAAGATTAGTTTATTTCCTTCAAGTCAGTTTTTGTAATCCAGGCCTTAAATGAAGATGCAATAAAGATTATTATTAGATATGTTTTGCCTCTTTTGTCTCCACCATGTTGTGAATGAAGATAACAGGAATCAAGTGTGAGGGAGGCACCCGACGATGTAACTAACGGATTTCTGTGAAACAACAAAATTTTTTGAAAAGATATGACACAGAGATCGTGCTCGTCAAAGTGGACCCCGAGGAGCCACCTGCCAGAGGCGGCCGCCCAGGACCCACTGGCGCCCGCCCCTAGGGTAGATCCACCAGGCTCCTGCTTTTGACCACGGTTAGGTTTTCTCTCCCATGTTCCAAATTTTATACCGAACATGTTTTTCTGATTCACATTAAAGCACCTTGAATTAAATCACTTAATATATATATTTTGAGAAGGTAGATTATTTTAATCATGACCCCAAGATAGACTCACACTATGATAATTCCTGGGAATTCCTGTTGCTGTTGGGAACTTTATTTATAGGGACCCCATTTTACTTAAGTTGTTGTGGAAAGTGAGATAGCATGAGCCATGAGAACCTGATTTCTTGATGTTTAGTCATTTGGAGAATTTCTTTTTAAAATCTTAAAATGATTAGCTGCCCTTCTCCTCTATGGTATTTAAATGCCTATAGAGCCTCGTAGATATATTTTGAAACCAGCATATAAGTTTTTTATTTGTGTTGAGAATGGTCTGTAACACCCCAGGTGTTGATCACCAATTAAGTAGTGGGTTTAAGCTCAAACACGACAAATTAGTGGAGATGACGATGCCAAAGTCAAACCTATGGAAATAAACCCTAATCTAAACTTGGATGCTGCACCCTTCTTTGCATATAGGCCATTTTTACGATATATGCTTGGGTGTTGTTATCAAAGTATCTTCACATGTCTCACATCAATAACTATCTATATTGATCCCTGGAAAAGTTTCATGAAGTTTGGAATCAAAAAGTCACATGAAATGATAAGTTCCATTCCTATTGGAATTTGCCCCATTAAGTTAATGGAACTATAGAACATCAACCAAACCTTGCAAACTTGCCCAAATGACTCTAGAGGGACTCTACAACAAAAGTCATGAAGGGTTCATGTTGAGCAAATGTCAAGAAAATGCCCCGATTGGCCTAAAACCCTAGTTTCGGCTGTATCGAGTTGATACTTTCACCAAAGTAAAAGTTGGACTTCTGTACCACTTATGAGGTTTGACCTTAAACAAAAGTCGTTGTTCATCTTGTGTAGAACAAACTTTGTTTAATGGTTAAGAGCTATTTTGGCCTCTAACCTAGTCAAATAGAGATCACAATGTGGAATCAGCTGCTGTTTTTCAAAGTCTAGAAAATATTCTAAGTCCTGAGTTAGCAGCAATAAGTTGACATGTTTGGTGATCTTTATCTCCATAACCATGCTGAACCAGTCCATGAGCCTTTAATCAAAGTTGTAGCTTAAGTTGTATGCAACAAACTTGGTTAAGAGGCCAAAGGCTAAATCCATCTCTAAGTCTACTAAATAGGGATCACCATTTTGAATCTTCTAAATGTTTTCAGACTTAGCAATATTTTAAGTCTAAGTAGTGGCAACTTGAGTGACATCCCGCGTTCTAGAGTTTTTGTTAAACAACTAGAGTTGAGCCAAATGTAGAAGTTGAAGATAATGTGATGGAGAAGAGTATGCAAAAAGTTGGACTTCGTTTGAGCAAGGTGGGCATCTCAAAATCAGCAAAGACCGAGCTCAACTTAAGCATTATCAAGTCGTTGACACTGTTAACTTTGGGCTTAGTTATCTCCTAATCTGTGGGTCTTATGACCATGGTGCTTAAATGAAAATTGTAGAGTATACCGAGGTGAACAATTTTGACAATTGGCCCATAGTCCAATTCGGCCCTGATCCGGCCTAAAATCATGTTCCACAGTACCCAAACCGCTGCCCGCCACGTGCTCAGGGAAATGACCGAGAGGAGGACGTGTGCCCTGGACGTGCCTGCCATGCGTAGCAGCCAGCGCCTCTCCTTGCCGCATGGTTGTGTCCCTACGCCTCGGTAGCAGGTGCCCAAAGCCCTCTGCTCGCCTCTCCACGCTGCAGGCGCTCGCCCTTGCCTCTGCTCGCCTCCCTTCTCGTTCTGAGCCGAGCGCGGACGCCGAGCCACCATGGCCAGTTCGAGCTCCAGTTCGAGCTTCCTAACCACGCCGTATCTCCTCCCTTCCCTAAGACAAGCACGGCATTGCCTTCCCCGCCACACGCTGAACCCGATGCGCCCTTCCCGAGCTCCTCTCACCGCCGGGGAAGCGTGGCCACCGGTGTCATGGCCGTCGTAGTCCCTGTGTTCGTGGCCCGGCCACCCTACGCCATCCCGGGACGAGCTACGGCTGCTTGGGGGTGCGCACATGCCAGGGCATCGCCTTGGCCCCGCCGCTCGCCGCCGGCGCCGCCCCTGCTGCCGACGGCCGAGCCGCCCCTCCCCTTCTCTGCTCCGTTCCAAGGAAGAAGAAAGGGAAGTTTTGTGTACGTGTTTCTTTGTCTGGCAAGCGGGCCCAAAAGTGCAGCGGGTCCCGCAAGTGAGGGTTATGAGTGGCGCGGTTGGGTATCGGTTCGGGTGCGCCTAGCGATTTCAATAGGGTTGAGTAATTCCGATTTTGAATTTCAGATTTCATGTAAATCTTCAAATATTCATATCTCATTCTAGGAGACTCCAAAAATAGTAAAAGTGGACTTTTTGGAAACCTTGAGAAGAGATCTATGTAATAGAGTCATAAAATGTTACATGTTTGTAGATGTTTTCTGATGTCTTTATTTAAGTGTTAAAAATGCTCTTAAATACCTTTAAATTTGACCAGAGCAAGATCTGGAGTTTTAGAACTCCAAAAATAGTGATTCTTGTTTTGTTAATTTTGTGATGACTTTCACTTGCTAGGAAAAATATTAAACACCCTAGTTGTTTACTGTTTTCTTAAGATTGTGATTTGACCTTGATAAATAAGGAAAACTACATTATATTACTTGTTACTTTATATCTTGAGTTGTGTTGATCCAAATGGTGTGAGATTTTTATGGTAGTCTTATCATGCTATGAGTGTACTGTGGTATAAATTTCATGGTCATTGCTTACTGTATGCTCAAGTTATTGATTTAACTTGTTTATAGCTTGATAAATAGCTTATAAATAATATATAAATGATAAGATAGAAAATGTCATTCCATTACCTTAGTATGATATTTCTCTATCATATTGATTCATAATATGGCCTTGTGTTCACAGAAAATATTGAGTGTTAAGTTTAACTTGCTCTCACATGATTATTGCAATAGCAATTTGTCTTTTTCTTAGAGGTTGATATACATGTCCAAATGGTTTCAAATTTGGACAGTAGACTTTTGGGAGCATGTGTAGGCCACTGTAATTTTGGTAGAATTTATTGTGCACCTTGGATATGTGTTCATAATTCCACCTAATTATCTAAATAAATTAAGAAAATGCATTAAAAGAATTTATTTAGGAATGGACATTATGTTTTCTGGTGTTCGTTAGTCATGTGTGACATGTTGGTAAAGTTAGTTTTGTCCAAGTATATGTTTGCAACATAAGTTAATAATTATTTCTTGCAAATGAGGTTTCTGAACAGATTTAAGAATATTGTTAATTACCCTATGCAAATGATGTTTTCATGTCTTGTGTGCTATAACAAATTTGTTTTGAATTTCATGATCTAGCTACTGCTAAATTTTGGTGGCAATTGGACATATGGTTTAGAAACTACAGCTGTTCTAAGTTGGGTTCAGATTTAGGTTGCTCTCTGTCCTTTCAGGACAGATTCTGTACCTTCTGTATTTCGACCTAGTAAATGTTAGAATCAGGTTTAGATGATTATAAATGAAATTTAGATAATTTCATAAGCTTTCCATAATGTCTTCTTGTAAGTCATTTGGAGTTGTAGATCTCCAGTTATGATTAAATTACTCAGCTATTGGTCTGATGTCCAGAAGGTAGCAATTTCTAGTTCTAGTACTTTGATTAACTTTGTCATGCTTGGGTATTGAAATGTGACTCATATCCTTGATGGTACTTGGGTTGGTACCTTAGGATCTTATAAGACTTGTGTCTTGATTGATGTGTTTGCAATCTTCTATGTTATGCCTTAGTGAGGATTAAGTTAATTAGCTCTAGGTGTTTAGGAGAACTTTGGTATGCTTGTTTGATTACTTTGTTTATTGCACTTCTATGTATTCATACATATGCATTGTTGCACCTCATTTAGGTACGCTAGCAAAAAAAACGTGAAGGACGTGATGTGGATCCAAGCCGAAGACGGTGTTTGGTGGATCTATCCCGAAGATAGAAGGACCGAACAAGTGTTAGACGGAGGGAATGCTCGCCAAGCGAGTTTCTTCTGACATACTCTAACTTGAGTCGGATCCCAGGCAAGCCCCGGAGCATTATAAGCCTCCTATCTTTAAAGCAATTAATTCTATATATGTTATAAGTATTGTTGCATTAAGTGATAGGAGTTGGTTGGAAACCCTTGCTGCATTATATCATTCCTTGTCCAGATATATGAATCCTTGAATCCTACATAGACTAGGATCGAGTAGATGCTTAGCCCTGCTTTAAGCGGTAGAAGTCAGGTGATTTCCTGTCACCTGCGAGATATAGGGATATTCATATATGGCACGGTTGGCTATATTTGCTATCGTGGAATGGAACCATGTGTTAATAAAATGAAAGGAGACCGGGCGGGATGACGATAGTGAAGCAACAAGGCATGGAGGTCTTGGGTGTGAATCTATCCCCGTCTGAGTCATTTAAGGACCGATTCGCTGTACGTCCTTGAGTCATGTTGAATGCAGTCTAACACTTAGTTGGCCGGATAAGTCGTTCCGACCGCGAAGCCGAGTAATGTGATTCAGGCCGGGAATCGAATGGTAGGTTGCTTCTTGGAGGAGAGAAAGGATGTGCTTGGGGACATTGGCGTCAGACCAAGGGGGGGTTAGAGTCCCTATCACCTGGCAGAGTGTCGCCCTTGGGGTCGCGACATTATTCGGACCCGCGATTCCTGAATCATATGAAAAGGTGGCTTGTGCGACCCTGGCAGGGGCCTGCGCGGTGAGTGTTAGAAATACCCCTCTAGCTGGATAGGAATTCGATTCGAATCGCCGTCGCTCCCGGTTAGTGAGCACTTGACTTGAGCAGCGGCAACGTAGATTCCATTAAATTGAACGGATGGTTAATTGGATCACGATGGAAAGGTTGCCTCAATTTATACCTGCTATGGTTAATATTGTTTGCTCCTAATAAAGTGAGTGCTCTAGTACAGGTTCTAATATAGATGCTAGGTTAATGATAATTAACTTGATGCTTAAGCATTAATAATTGATCATCTATATTAAGATTTTATGCAAAATGTTGTCAAGCTAGCCCCATTTTATATCAGCCTTGCATGATCCTTGGTGTCACCTTATTTCTGGTTTCTGACGGGTAAGTCTAGCTGAGTACCTTCTTGTACTCAGGGTTTTATCCCCACTTGTTGCAGGTTATGATGTATCATGACGGCTGCAAGAGTTGGTTGACTCCTGCCGTAGAGGCGGAGTGTGATCATGGGCATGATCCTTCTTATTTACCTTATCTCTAATGCTTTTGTTGGAAGTCGACCGTGGTACTGGCATGTATTTGAAATAAGAATAATGTTAGTTTCAAGTTGCTTTGCTTCCGCTACTTTTGAACTTAAGTTGTAATAACTTTGTTGAACTCCGATGTATATTCAATTACTTGTGAAATGGTTGTAACATATGACTTGTTATGTTGAATCACTACGATCTTGGCTGGTATGTTGGTTGGTTTGAAATCCCTCGTGATTTCATGGGACTACCGGAGTTATATGGGCTCAAGTGCGAGAATTTGATCACTTCGGTGATTGTTTTTGTACTTGTGCTCTTATAATTTGGACGGTTCTGTTACAGCTGGTATCGGAGCAAGATTCAACATTAAACTTGTCATATGTGTATTTAAAACAAAGGTTTTGTTTTATAAAATCAGTTTTATCAACTTATAGTTATATATAGGTTTGTGAAATCTAAATTTTAAACCTAAGTATGCCAGTGGTCAATTTCCTTATGCCCATATAAGGATTATTAGGTGGCTTATATAAGTACTAACTTGGGGGTTTTTCATTTATGCAACATCGCACCTACGCTCAGGTAAGTGTGAGTTGTGAGGGCATGACCGTACAACCCTCGGTCTAGGGGAGAGCTAGTTTGGTTACTAGATTATTTACATGTTACACACATGTATATATGAAGGTACTTAATTGTGGGTGATCGAAGATTCGGGTAGTTTTGGTATTACATGTACGTATACAGGGGTATATGTACATAGGAGTACTTAGAATTTTACTTCTCTGCTTTCATTGTGTGCTATATTGGGAAATGTTGGGCTGCAATGAAACTTTTCTGCAGGTACGCTAACCACAAATGCGTAAGTCGAATGTAGCTGACGACTAGCTATATATCGAGAGAGTGCGTGTTATGCCACCGACATAGGACGTGATCGCCACCTTAGGTTGGCAATCTGGTGAGGACGAATAGGACGAAGCATGCATCTTCATGATTATTGCTTTATGCATAGCTATGCTCCTCTCACCCTTGTTCAAATGATAAGTAACTTGTGATCAATGTAGTACACTATCTTTCTTGTGTGAAGCTAAACATGAATGTCTTACTCTATGTTGCTCACCCAAGCATTTGCCAATGCTTTAAACCTCCCTTCAGTAATTATGGGTTCTCATGAATGAATTAAATTCGTGTTGGTCTAAGGTAACAAAAAAATTTAGAGCTACTAGAATAACATGTTTGTGTGCTCTCTTGTTAGGTAGAACAAAGGCAAGCTTTGTTTTGTTTGTTGAACGTTGACTGTTAGAACGGTTTCTGTTGTAGTGATGCTTGCGTGATCATAATGGTGTTTGCTGTAGTTATAGAGAATACCAAAATCGTAGCTAACTTACTTATCTAGCTTGTCCTAAAATTTCAAGACCCTAGGCCTTATGGTTTGGGAGTTATAAATTTTAGAAGTTGTTGTCAAAATCTGCTCATGTTCAGAACAGATCTGTATGTTTGGTTTGTTTGACCTATGTGCATAAGGAATCATGTCTTGGAGATAATAGAAGAAGTGTAGTACTTTTTCTAAGCTTTCCAAAATGTCCTGTAGCACTAATTGTGGTGGTATAAATCTCTAGTTATGAGCTTGCAAAATGGAATGACAGAATCTGTCCGAATCGGGGCAGAGATGTCTTCTTTGTCTTGTTTGGCCTTGTTGGCTATAGAATCATCTTAATATGATAATGAGAAAGTTATAGACAACTTAATAAGCTTTACATAAAGTTAAGGCTCAGCCTTGTTGTGTCCCTAGAACTCCAGTTTTGCATTTTTGAAGTTCTTGTTAGTTTTCTGTCCATATTGATACAGATCTAAAATAGTAGCATTTTTGGTCATGTTAATCTATGAATTAGCTTTTGGTGAATAACTAAAGTGTAGTCATATTCCTAAGCTTTCTAGAAAGTCTAGGATCACCTTTGTGGGATGTCTACAACCTTAGTTATGGTTGAAACAAGTAACTACTGTGCTGCTGTCCAGATTCTATGCGCATGCTAAGTTGGCTCCCTTAGCTAGCATTTGTTTAGAGCTAAACTTGTAGTTAGTTCATGCTTGAGATAAATGCTTATTTTGGGTGAGCCTTGTGCCTTGTATTGGTTGCTTAAGCCCATTCGTTTGAATTTTCTCAAATGGTTGTTTAATTGTGATGTTGTATGTATGATTGTTATCTAGGTAGTGCCATAGTTGTCACCTCGTTGTCCTCGGTGAGCATACGAGGGTCACATAGCTTTATCCTAGAACAACGTTCACATATGTAATTGTATGGTTGTTGTCTCCAATTAGGTTCTCTCTCTTAGGAGCCTAAGCCTGTAGACTTGGTGGTTAGCCCTTGAATGTTTGTATCCATGCCTTTGCTTGATCGAAAGCCTAAAGTTTAGTTCTTCTATATGTTTGTATAAGCCGTGGATGTTTTCCAACCCTTTTTGTGAAGACCCTTATCGAATGACCCACCAAGTTAACTTTCATCAATGCTAGGCGTGAGTGGAATCAAGTAAAAATCTCGTGCTTAGTCACCTTCGGCAATTAAGCTATGTTCTCTTGTGCTATGTTTTGATCTGCGAATAGCTTCCCTGTGGATTCTAAACCTTGTGACTACCTTTGCTTGCTATCCCTCCTTGTATGGCGCTTGTTCTTACAACCCATTGGTGCCACTTGAAATTTCACTTTCATTGTGCGTTTAGTAATGGTGTTATGAGTAGCCGCTGATGGTGCCGCGACGAAACTAAGGGCCTCTTGTGGCTGCAGACACATGGCTGGCTGCCTGACACGCGCTGGTATCATGGTTTCTAGTCATGATCCATTATCAAACAACAGACGATGTGCTATTTTCTTGTGTTCCTTCTGGGTTATCTCTCCATATCATATCGTAAGATCCATATCTTAGACCTAAAGTAGTGGAGCTTCCTCCTGAAGTTGCTAAGAGGATAACCTTTGAAGAACAGGTCACCGACATAAACTTTAACAGACTGCAATATATGGTAGTCAAGTGACTCTACATAGTTGCCCAAGTATTGACAACCAGCATCTAGGGAGCCACGTATCTCAGCTCTGTTGGATAAAAAGGACACACAACACTTACTTTTGGATAAGTTATCTGTGGGATGAGAATCGATTGTCGCATTGTGCATATGACCAGAGCTATCCAAGTCGCAATCTTGGGTGCATAATGACCATACAATCGAAATCAACCATCTCTAGAATAACTTCGTATTTGTCAACTTCGATGCCAACCATCTATTCTGCATCAACCACAGTTGTTGTGGTCAAGAGTAAAGATTTGAAACTTTTTAGTGTTGAGAGACAACTGATTAGTTACCAATAGAAAGGTTAATCTCCAGCTAGGTAACGACTCTTTGGTAGCTATGAAGGCTATGTCTTAGAGAGCAATAACCAACAAGAAGTTAATCAACTAGCCAACAACTTGAGTGATATTCTATCTTCTAGAGCCATTGTGACCAAGTCAATTCCATCTTGGACAATCACACAGATAGTGCAAGGTGTTCTATCAGCTAAGGTGAAGAGTAGAGAAAGTATGTGTTTTGCCTTGCAAAAGTAACCCGCCAGTTCAAAGCGTGTGCATCCTCGAATTGATATGTAATTTAATAGTCGAGATCTGCTGTTGGATGACCCTTTTGAGGTCTCATAGATACTAGTTTACACTCTTTCATTTGCTTTTGCTTTCTCGTATCCCTAATGTACGAGCAGCCTTGGTTTCTGCAAATCAATGTATGCCATCGCGAATCAAAAGCAATTTGAAAAGTGTCAAACAATAGATTTCCCATCTTAGAGCTGCTATATGACCCTAAAGAGAAAGTCTCATGGTGAAAGGTTGGCCTGACAAAGTTGTTATGCTGCAAGTCAACTCAACTTACAGTACAACTAAGTCACTAAGGAAAATTTTATTCAATCGCTTGGTGGTAGACTACTCCCCACGGTTAAGTGAATAATTACAACTTTTGTTGTCCTTAAGGCCTCACTACATTTTGTGTTGGTACTAATTTCCAATGATGACATACTTTAGTACCTTATAAATGTTTTTACCTAAGAGATTACATCTGATTCAACCCAGATAACTATTGTCTTTGGATAAAAAGAATCTTTTAGATAGTTGTTGGCAGAAATACGAAGCCGACAGAGTCAGCTATCACATTCACTAACCCCTCAACAGACTCAGATAATACAGTGTTGTCATCAGAGAAAGAGAACTGCACGCATGGAATAGTAAGTAGTTTCCATTCGTTGATATCTGAGTGATTGAACATTTACGACCAACATAGACCTTGTCTATTGGTTAGTCAGTATCCTATAACCTTAGAGAATGTTTGTCGTCTATGATCTCACCCCTTGGGAAGGTTGTACTCAAGCCATTATGGTAGATGACTGCTTTTCAAACTTTGGGAACATAGGATCATATCCACGAGTATACTTCTGAAGATTTCGGTCTAGTGTCAAGTCATACGGACCATGTTATGTTTATTAAAGAATCAGATACTTGTGAGTGGTCGCTCATGGACCAAATGATCTCCGTACATTGAGAATGTCGTACTGTGCTATCTTGGATTCCTCCAAAAGTAACAATGCTTCATGGAAGTCAATGAAGGAAATTCTTCAGACAAATTTTACCATGAAGAGTAAGTATCAGAAAATGCCTTGACCAAATTAGTTCCACCAATGTCAAAGCTTTGTAGCCAAATGCTATAGCAGATGATGGGAACTAGATAACGTACCTCTCTTCCATAAAAAGGTCTTCCATTCCGAATCTCGGGACGCGATTCTTTTAAGGGGGGAGGGCTGTAACACCCCAGGTGTTGATCACCAATTAAGTAGTAGGTTTAAGCTCAAACACGACAAATTAGTGGAGATGACGATGCCAAAGTCAAACCTATGGAAATAAACCCTAATCTAAACTTGGATGCTGCACCCTTCTTTGCATATAGGCCATTTTTACGATATATGCTTGGGTGTTGTTATCAAAGTATCTTCACATGTCTCACATCAATAACTATCTATATTGATCCCTGGAAAAGTTTCATGAAGTTTGGAATCAAAAAGTCACATGAAATGATAAGTTGCATTCCTATTGGAATTTGCCCCATTAAGTTAATGGAACTATAGAACATCAACCAAACCTTGCAAACTTGCCCAAATGACTCTAGAGGGACTCTACAACAAAAGTCATGAAGGGTTCATGTAACACTTCAAGTGTTTAGTCCTTAATTGCATTGCATTTGCATGGCATAAACATAAGCATGCATCATTCATGTTTGTTATTTTATGTGATGCAACACATGTAATTATTCTAGGGTTTGTTTGATTTAGTTCATGAAGTATTTGATAGTTGGTGTAACAAAAAGGTAAGGTAGCCAATCATGACCTACAACACCTTAGTTATACTTAGGGTAACATTTGGAACAAGGTTCATGTTGACCAAAATTACAAAATTGCCCTCCAAGAAAAGTTTGACCACCATTTGACCCTAGAAAGCTCTAGTTTGACCAATTAAAAAGTCTAATTTAGAGACCTTGCATGGAAGAGCACCCTTAAGTAAAGTTGTAGAGAATTTCATGAGGAACAAAAGTTCTAATATGGCCATCTCATGAAAATGACCAGAGCATGCTCAAAAATGGCCCACAAGTCAGCTTGAGTGGTGATCAACACTTAGAAAAATTCTAAGTCTGGAAATTGGATTTTTCAGTTTCACTGTACCTCACTTTAGCAACTTGTAACTCACAAACCAGGCCAAACCAGCCTTTGAGCCAATTGACAAAGTTGTTGTCCACACATAGCTCTACAACATTGTCAATATCACCATCACCTGGTTCTCAATAGTTTAGGAGATATAGTGTCAAGAAGTCAGGGTTTCAGTCGGCGTTGATCTCTGAAACTGCATTTCAGTTTCAAGGGGCACCACTTTGGAGCTCTGTAGTTTCAAATCTAGGCCGAACCAGCCCAAACTCCAATTGACAAACTTGTAGACCTCATGTAGCTCTACAATTTTGGTGTTATCATCTTCTTCTAACTCGAGCTGGATTAGGAGGTGTAGGAGCTCAAACTTCGGCTGTCAGTCGGTCATCGCTGTCACCGATCCCCGATTCAGTTTTGTCAGCGTCAGGTGGCCGACCGTTTCAGGCCATCGCCGCCGCGTGTCCTCCACGCGCCACGCGCGACCTGGCGCCTTGGCCAGCTGCCGAGCGCCTTGAAGAGTGTCTCTGCGGTCGTCCAGACCTCATCCGCCCATCCTCTCCTCCTCCCTCCCTCTCTCATCTCCAGAGCGGAGAAAACCGAGCCGCCATTGCCGTTCTTCTCCGGCGAGCTCAAGCGCGAGCCACACCGCATCCCCGGCCGCTAGACCTCGCCAATCCCTCCGCCTCACCACCCTCCATCTCCCTGACCCACCGAAGCCAGCGATTTGACTCAAGGTGAGCCGCATTGCTTTCTTCCCCGTCTCCGAGAGGTCGCCGGAGCCCGCCATGGGACCTCACCGTGGTCGGGGTGCTTCGGGTCGCTCTCCACCCTCCCTTCCTAGCAAAACGGATCCGCCTAGCTTCGGTGAAGCTCGTACCGAGCCTAGACCGCACCGTGTACCCTCACCGGCGACGGTGCGCCGCCACCGGACATCACCGGCCGCCGCTCGCAGTGACAAGCCCCTTCCACCCCATCCCCATCCGTTCCACGAGCACCAACCGACGCACCGGGTGACGGAGAACACGAGGCGGTGTCCGATTGGCCGAGCGAGCCCTTCTCCGGCGAGCTCGAGCTCGTCGGAGCTCGCGGGTCTCCGCCTCCCCGGTCTCCGGTCGCTGACCGCGGGGGCCCGCCTGTCAGTGTCGCGCGCGGGCGGGAGCGCTGCGCGGGCCGCGCGCGCGCGAGTGTGGGCCGAGTTTTTCCGGGCCGGCCCAGTCGTCCGAAATGAAATTTATTTTTATTATTTTGTCACTGATTTTTGTACAAGTTGGAAAAATATAGATCTAGGGTTTTAATGATCCAAAAATCATGAGATAAATTTTATTAGGATCTACATAATGTGTAGTATTTTAGAAAAATATGGATCTGGCATGAGATGTTTAAAGTCTGTAAGAATTTAATAGATCCTTTAAATGTGTTTTGGAATGCATGCAAATTTGTTAAATTTATAACTTGAGCTGTAGTGTTCCATAAATCATGAAATTTGGTGGGTAGGTTACTCTATGCTAGCCCTAGCTCTGGTAAAAATTTGGGCATCAGTGATTAAGTAATTTCCAAGTTATAATGCTATCTTGTTATTCTAGGAAATACTAAAATAAATTTTAGTAATTTTTCTACATGTGCAATGTTCTTATAAATTCTTGGAGAATGTCTTGGTACCCTAGAGTGTCCAAGAAAATTAAGAAATCTGTTGTTTGACACTTTTTACTATGCTTGGTTATTTATACAAAAATCAGCCTTTTTGGCTTGGGAAATTTGTGTAGGAAGTTCCTGTTACTAAATTGAGTTCAAAATTTTACAGTAGTCTCTTTTTGGGTCAGAGAGTCCCCTGTAATTTTTGTAGAATTTTGGGAGCAGTTTACATATATGTTTAAAATTCCACCTAATTAAATAAGTAAAATAAGAAATGAGTATAAATAAATATTCTAGGTGGGCACACCTTACTTTCTGGTGTTCTTGTGATATTTGTGAACTTGTAGTAGTATTAGTTTGGTCTTAGAGAATGTTTGTCACATCAATAAATATTTAACCTTTGTAATTTTAGGTTTTCTGGACAGCTAGTAGTAATTCTAAATTTGGCTTTGATAAAATTGGTTGCTGGAAAACTTGTAAATACCAAAGTTGGAGTAAACTTGATGAACTAGCTTGTGTCAAATTTTGGAAGCATTTGGCTTAGTAGTTTGAGAGTTACTGTTGTTTAAAGTGACAGTTCAAAATCTGCTACTCTCTGTTTTGAGAGGACAGATTCTGGAACTTGTGAAGTTTGACATGGAAAACTTAGGAGTTTGGAGTTGAGGTCTGAAAATGAATTGTAGTGCATTTCTTAGGCTTTCCAGATTTTCTTAGATCATATCTTTTGGAATTGTAAATCTCCAGTTGTGATAAAAACAAGTGGCTGCTGTCCAGAATGCTTACTGTGGTGTTTTGCTGATTGATATGGTGTGATATCCTAAGACATGTTACCTTTGTAATTGTTAGGTGTTAGGGCCTTAACTGAGGATGAGCAGCTTTATCTTAGGTTAAGTAGATTAGGTAAGTACTTCTTTACCGGAGAGGAAATTTGCACCTACTCTTTTGAAGTGATTTGAATAGAGCGTTAAATTGTTGTAATGCATTTCATTCCGAGCATATTGCATCTTTCATTATGCATTCATGGGATTTATTATGCACTCATGCAATAGGTGTACCGGAGGGGGTGACACTCCTCGAGTTCGAACAAGCGATACCGGAGGAGGTGCTGAGTCAACCGGAGGAATTAGCAGAAGAACCCAACGTCGGGGAAGCTCCGTCAGAAGATCTACCCGAGTGTCCGGACCACAGACCCGCAACCTTTCTGAAAGGCAAGCCCCGGTGCATGCTGAACCCATCGTTTTATAAATTAATCTTGAGTACTTTTAATTGTTTACCGCATTAAGTGGTAGGAGTTATATGAAAACACTTGTTGCATTATACCTGTCCTTGTCCAGATATCGTACTTAATCCTATGTTAGGTTTAGGCACATGTCAATGCTTAGCCCTGCTTAGTACGGTAGAAGTCGGGTGATTTCCGGTCATCCGCGAGATATAGGGCTGGGTCGCGAGTGGCTTATGGCTATCGTGATGGAACCATGCTTTAAAATGAAGTTGAGACCGGGCGGGAGTTCGATGGTACAGCCGCAAGACACTTCACGTCTTGGGTGTGGAGCCATGCCCGTCTGAGTCGTTTAAGGACCGATTCGCTGTACGTCCTTGAGTCATGTTGAACGCAGTCTAACACTTAGTTGGCCGGATAAGTCGTTCCGACCGCGAAGCCGAGTAATGTGGTTCAGGCCGGGAATCGAATGGTAGGTTGCTTCTTGGAGGAGAGAAAGGATGTGCTTGGGGACATTGGCGTGAGACCAAGGGGGGGTTAGAGTCCCTATCACCTGGCAGAGTGTCGCCCTTGGGGTCGCGACATTATTCGGACCCGCGATTCCTGAATCATATGAAACGGTGGCCTGTGCGACCCTGGCAGGGGTCTGCACGGTGAGTGTTAGAAATACCCCTCCAGCTGGATAGGAATTCGATTCGAATCGCCGTCGCTCCCGGTTAGTGAGCACTTGACTTGAGCAGCGGCAACGTAGAACTCATTAAATGAACTGGTGGTTAAGGGAATGATACAATGTTGCCATAATGATATACCTGCTATGGATATAATAATAATGTTGTTTGATTATAATCAAGCGCATGTTTAGTACAGGTGCTAAGATAGATGACAGGTAAATGCTAAAAATAACTGCTAGTACAGGTTATAAGAGTTTCAATTACTTATGCCTTTATGCAAAATGTTATGTCAGCTAGCCTCTTGTGTAAGCCTTGCATAATCCTTGGTGTCATCTTATTTCTGGTTTTCGACGGGTAAGTCTAGCTGAGTACATTCCAGTACTCAGGGTTTATTCCCTCCTGTTGCAGATGACATGCTTTATCAGGGATTCTGCAAGACGTGTCTCCACCCTGCGGGTGATGATGACTAGATCACAAGGGCGTGATCGTCTTTATGTACTTTCCTCATGCTTTTGCGGGTTGTCGATCATCCAGACTGGCAGTATTTAATTAACTAGTGTGTGTGTTATGCTTCCGCTACTTTCAAACTTGGTTTGTAATATTTGCTACTCCGTGGTGTAAACTTATTTCGGAACTTCTTGTGAAATGTAACGTACGATGTGTATGTTGAATGATGCGATCCTGGTTGTAAGCAGTTTGGTTTGAAATCCTTCGTGATTTCGATTGACTACCGGGATTATATGGGCTCAAGTTTGAAAATTTGAGCGCTTCGGTGCTTGTTTTCGTACTTGTGCTCTTATAATTTGGTCGGTTCTGTTACAGCTGGTACCGGAGCATAATTCAACATTAAACACATCTTACGAGTAATTAAAAACAAAAGTATTTGTTTGCGAAAAGGGTTAAACACTAAAAAAAAATTTATTTTTTTAGGTATGCCAGTGATCACATCCCTTAGCCCAAATAAGGACTCTTAGGTGGCTTATTATAAAGACTAACTTGGGGGCCTTGTTTGTTTGTATTTCGTCGTCCATACGGCGTGATATTGTATGGATGCCATCCACTTGGGTGGTAATGTATGGATCAAGTGCCTCGACGCTCTGGTAAGTGTGAGTTGTGAGAGCATGATCGTCTAACCGGCGATCTAGGGGAGAGTAGTTTTGGTGACTTGCATACTTACGTGTTTAAACCATGTAATTATGTAAGCACTTAATTGTGGGAACCTTATTATCGGGTAGCTTTGATACTGAAGTATATACATCTGGGGATGTGTATATGGAAAGTATTTAATTTACTGCTTTCTTGTGTGCATATATTGGGAATTGTTGGGCTGCAATGAAATTTTCTGCAGGTACACTAACAGCGTAACGAGTAGACCGATAGTTTCGCTTATATGAGAGAACGTATGTATGCCACCGCCTAGCGTTAGAACTTTAGGTTTCTACTAAGGTGAGAGGGCGTACGGAACGTGCATGCATCATGTTTAATTATATCATACATATCATTTACTCCCTCCTTAAAAATTTCTGTACTCCCGACTAAAGTAAATTTCGTATCCCCTAAATGATCCTCACTTTAAGTCGTATCTTATCTTGTTGCTACAGATGGCACGTACCAAGAGGACCGCTCGTAAGTCCACTGGGGGCAGGGCACCGCGTCACCAGCTCGCTCCACGTGAGCCCCGCCCTGAGCCTACTGAGGTGGAAAGGCTGAGGGCAGAGTTGGCTGAAGTGACTGCCGCCAGGAATGCAGCACGGCAACAACTGGAACAAGTGATTCATGATCGTGATCAAGAAACGCTTGCAGTCCAGAGGTTGACAGTGGCAAACCGCAACTGTCAACGCATGTTGGTCCGTGTGATGGAACAGAGGGATGAAGCCTGGCACGAGGAGAACGTTCTGAGAGCTCGTCAGTTTGAGCTCGAGCAACAGTTGGAGAATGCTGAAGAATACAATGACAATCTTCATGAAGAAGTGCACCGCCTGAACAACCAGCTAAATCCTCTGCTGCCTAGAAATATCAACGTCGATGAGGACATGGGTTCGGGAATCTTCATGGCTGAGGATGATGATGAAGTGGAGGTTGATGGACCACAGGATGCCCCACCTGCAGAAGCACCAGAGGAAGAGCCAGAAGAAGAAGAAGACGAGGAGTTAGAGCCTGTCAGTGATGAGGACGGCGGGGAGATCCTTGACACTGACTCGGAGGATGATGCTTAGAGTAGTCATCACGTGCCTATAATGTTAGGATCGTCTTTTGTGCCCTCCCTGTGAAGGAGTGAGGCCTTGTAATAACTTGACTTTGGGATGTAAGGTTGAACCGTATGTTTCCTGAATGTAGTTTGAACCTGTTAATTTCGATCACAACTTGATGTCTTATTATGTTGCGTTCGATGATGGTGTCACGATTAGCACCCTTCGGTGCCGCGACGAAACCGAGGGCCTCCTATGGCGCGCGACATAAGGCTGTGCTGCTTGGCACGCGCAGGTATCGAGGTGGCTAGTCATGATCCACCGTGGAACTCTTCACTGAGAAGTCTCTTTGTGGTCAGTTTGAAGTAGCCTTTCACAGTCAACTAAAAATCTTGAGATGGAATCCAAGTACCGTGCAAAAGGTCGAAAATCACGTAGATAGCAACGTAAACGGTCCGGTAACCGTTGTGCTCCCTGTGAGTGAGCCTTTATCAACGAGCATCTTGTTGGATTACCAAGTATGATCTCGTCAAACGATGCGCTAGAATGGATTGTGCGGTTGTGGTGAATTATTGTGCCTTAATTATTATGAGAAATCTATTCATACAGTCAGATTGATATTTTGCAATAATTCATCTACAAATTTCCCACATCGTCAGTGCTCATTGGCTATGCATTTTTGCAGATGTCGTACAATCTACGTCGGGGTCGTGGAAATGAGGAGGAGGAACAGCCACCCCCTCCGCCACCACCTACTCCGGCTGAGCTGATGCAGACAGTGGTCGAAGGGCAGCGCATGTTGGCAGATGCTATGCGCCAGCTGGCTAACCGGGAAGCTCGTCCTGGCCGCCAGGGCCCAGAGCCAAATCAGTACAGCGATTTCAAGGACTTTCTGGATACAAAGCCCCCGCTCTTCAAGGAAGCGGAAGAACCATTGCAGGCTGACGAGTGGTTGAATACCATTGAACAAAAGTTTCGTCTGCTACGCCTGACTGATGAGCTGAAAACTGAGTATGCTTCCCATCAGTTGCATGGTCCGGCGGGCATTTGGTGGAGCCACTATCGTTCCACACTGCCTGCCAATGTCCCGATTGCTTGGAACCAGTTTAAGGCGGCATTCCGGGGAAATTATATCCCTCCCGGTCTTATGGCAATCAAGCATACAGAGTTTATGAGGCTGTCGCAAGGAAACAAAAGTCTGACTGAATACTTGCAGTCCTTCAACAACCTGGCAAGGTATGCCACAGAGTTTGTGGATACCGATGCCAAAAAGATTGCTAGCTTCAAAAGGGGCCTCGGCCCAAAACTGATGAAAACTATGGGCACTAGCAAATGTACTACTTTCAATGATTTCATCAGCGATGCTTTGACCCAGGAGAACAACAATACTATTTATGCTGCCTCTAAGAGCCGTAAAAGGGCCCTTGAGGCAAGTGCTTCTCAGTCAAGGGCCTCAGCGGCACCGAGGTCTTCCCCTCGCCCTCCTGCCACAAATGCTAAGTTCCGTCCTCCACAAAAGAAGGTGCCAATGAAAACTGGGTTTCGTAAGGCATATACAGTGGCTCTGCCAAAGAGTAATGCGGGCCAAGGCAGCTCCAGTGTTCCTCCTAGCAACATGCCTTGCTGGAACTGTAACAAGCCAGGCCATTGGTCCAGGAATTGTCCTTACCCCAAGAAGAATGTCAACCAAGGTGGCCGTCAAGGTCACGTCCATTATAACAGCATTGAGGAAATTTCATCTGGTGAGGTGGTCACCGCTGGTAAGTTTCTAGTTGACCAACACCCCGCAGTGGTGCTTTTTGATTCAGGTGCTTCGCATTCCTTTATCAGTCCTAAGTTTGCATCCAAATTTGCACACAAGTTGCATACAGTTGAAGGTGTGGGTTATTGTATTAGTGCTGCAAGTGGGAATATTTCCACAAACAAAATAGTGGGGAACCTTGAGTTTGAGATAGAAGGGCGAAGTTATTCGCTTGCCCTATTGGTTTTACCTGGTTTAGACATAGATGTTATCTTGGGCATGAATTGGATGAGTCAGAATGGGGTACTCATTGACACATCCGCTCGGGTAGTTATGCTCAGAGATCCTACAGATCAAAAAGGTTTTCTAGTACAACTTCCTAGAAAGGTTGAATTGTCGGGGGAAATTCATGCTGTGCAAGCAAAGGCGTTGGCTGAAATTTCCGTAGTGAATGAATTTCCGGACGTTTTTCCCGATGATTTGCCGGGACTCCCTCCGGATCGGGATGTGGAGTTTAAAATCGAGTTGTTGCCTGGCACGGCACCCATCTCTAGGAGACCCTATAGGATGCCTCCAAATGAACTAGCTGAACTTAAGGTGCAATTGAATGAACTTTTGAAGAAAGGGTTGATTCGTCCTAGTTAATCGTCGTGGGGATGTCCTGCTATCTTTGTAAAGAAGAAGGATCAGTTGTTGCGGATGTGCGTAGATTATAGACCTCTCAATGCAGTCACTGTCAAAAATAAGTACCCTCTACCGCGAATCGACATCTTGTTCGATCAGTTGTCTAAAGCTAAAGTCTTTTCCAAGATCGATCTAAGGTCTGGCTACCATCAAATTAAAATTCGCCCGGAAGATGTTCCAAAGACAGCCTTTTCTACCAGATACGGTCTTTATGAGTATCTTGTTATGTCTTTCGGCTTGACAAATGCCCCCGCACACTTCATGTACTTGATGAATTCGGTGTTTATGCCTGAATTGGACAAGTTTGTGGTGGTATTTATTGATGACATCTTGGTATATTCTGTGAATGAGGAGGATCACGCTGAACATCTGCGTATAGTCCTCACAAGACTGCGTGAACATCAACTATATGCAAAGTTCAGTAAGTGCGAATTCTGGCTTCGTGAAGTACCTTTCCTTGGGCATGTGTTGTCCGATGGAGGAATTATGGTGGATCCCACTAAGGTACAAGAAGTATTGAATTGGAAGGCTCCTACTTCGGTTCACGAGGTCCGGAGTTTCCTTGGGTTGGCTGGCTATTATCGTCGCTTCATCCCGGATTTCTCAAAAATAGCCAAACCCATGACTCGATTGCTGCAAAAAGACACCAGGTTTGTCTGGACTCCTGAGTGTGATGTGGCTTTTCACCAACTGCGAACCCTCCTAACCTCAGCTCCGGTTTTGGCACAACCGAATATCGAGAAACCATTTGATGTTTATTGTGATGCCTCAGGCATAGGTTTGGGAGACGTTTTGATGCAGGAAGGCCGAGTAATTGCATATACCTCGCGGCAACTTCGGAAGCATGAGGTGAATTATCCAACGCATGACTTAGAACTGGCTGCAGTTGTTCATGCTTTGAAAGTATGGCGGCATTATCTGCTGGGAAATGTCTGCAATATCTACACCGATCATAAAAGCCTCAAATACATCTTCACTCAACCCGAGCTAAATATGCGTCAGAGAAGATGACTCGAGTTGATTAAAGATTATAATCTTCAAGTACACTATCACCCAGGCAAGGCAAATGTGGTTGCGGACGCTTTAAACCATAAGTCTCATTGCCATTCCTTAATTGAAACTGATTTTTACCAATCTCGCCTGTTACATCCGGCAGTCCTGTACAACATCACTGTCAGTGGTACTCTTAGAAATAGAATCATTGAGCTCCAAAAGACTGATCCGGGTATCTTTCACATAAAACGGAAGATGAATGAAGGAGAGACTAAGCATTTCAGGTTAGATGACGAAGGTGTGCTGTGGTTTAAGGATAGGTTAGTGGTACCTAAGGACCGAGAGCTTAGAGATCAGATCCTGTCCGAAGCACATTCGTCCAAGTTGTCCATCCATCCGGGTAGTAATAAGATGTATTATGATTTGAAACCCCTTTATTGGTGGACCAAGATGCGGAAAGAGATAGCAGCATATGTTGCTAGATGTGACACCTGTTGCAGAGTTAAAGCTGTGCACATGAAAGCTGGGCTACTTCAGCCACTTTCCATTCCAGGCTGGAAATGGGAAGAGATAAGTATGGATTTCATTGTCGGACTTCCTCCTACTGTCAAAAATCATAATTCCATCTGGGTAATTGTGGATCGTTTGACCAAATCAGCTCACTTCATTCCAGTTAGAGTGGACTATCGTCCCACTGACTATGCTGAGTTGTACTTCAATCAGATAGTTCGGCTTCATGGGGTACCTCGTACTATCGTTTCTGACCGTGGTCCCCAGTTCACTGCTCGCTTTTGGGAGCATTTGCATCACCTTCTGGGAACCAAGTTAGTGAGAAGCTCGGCTTATCACCCCCAGACATCGGGTCAGACAGAACGAGTTAACCAAATCTTGGAAGATCTGTTGCGAGCATGCGTCATTTCATCCAAGGGTTCTTGGGAAAAATGGTTACCTCTAGCCGAGTTTTCGTACAATAATAGTTATCAAGAGAGTATTAAGATGGCCCCATTCGAAGCTTTGTACGGTCGAAAGTGTCGAACTCCACTAAACTGGGTGGAAGCTGGGGAAAGAAGGTATTATGGCATTGATTTTGTCCAGGAAGCTGAGGAACAAGTCCGTACCATCCAGAAACACATGGCTGCAGCACAAGCGAGACAGAAAAGTTATGCGGATCGTCGTAGAAAACCACTCGAATTTGAAGTTGGAGACTTCGTTTATTTGAAAGTTTCTCCAATGAAGAGTGTCCAACGTTTTGGTGTTAAGCGGAAACTTGCACCAAGATACGTGGGTCCTTTCCAGATCATAGGCAAGAGTGGAGCTGTTGCATACAAAATCCAGTTGCCTCCTGAAATGAGTGCCATATTCAACGTCTTCCATGTATCTCAGCTTAAAAAGTGTCTTCGAGTTCCTGAGGAACAAGTTCCTTTAGGTGATATCAGGCTGGAATCCGACCTAACCTACGAAGAAAAGCCAGTCCGAGTGATCGATACTCAGGAACGAGTAACTAGAAGTAAAGTGGTTAAGTGGTACAAAGTGATGTGGAGTAATCAGAGAAGTGAGAGTGATGCTACGTGGGAACGGGAGGACTATTTGCGATATGGTTATAAGGAATTCTATGAAAAATGGTACGCTTTCCAAATCTCGGGACGAGATTTTTATAAGGGGGGAGGGTTGTAACACTTCAAGTGTTTAGTCCTTAATTGCATTGCATTTGCATGGCATAAACATAAGCATGCATCATTCATGTTTGTTATTTTATGTGATGCAACACATGTAATTATTCTAGGGTTTGTTTGATTTAGTTCATGAAGTATTTGATAGTTGGTGTAACAAAAAGGTAAGGTAGCCAATCATGACCTACAACACCTTAGTTATACTTAGGGTAACATTTGGAACAAGGTTCATGTTGACCAAAATTACAAAATTGCCCTCCAAGAAAAGTTTGACCACCATTTGACCCTAGAAAGCTCTAGTTTGACCAATTAAAAAGTCTAATTTAGAGACCTTGCATGGAAGAGCACCCTTAAGTAAAGTTGTAGAGAATTTCATGAGGAACAAAAGTTCTAATATGGCCATCTCATGAAAATGAACAGAGCATGCTCAAAAATGGCCCACAAGTCAGCTTGAGTGGTGATCAACACTTAGAAAAATTCTAAGTCTGGAAATTGGATTTTTCAGTTTCACTGTACCTCACTTTAGCAACTTGTAACTCACAAACCAGGCCAAACCAGCCTTTGAGCCAATTGACAAAGTTGTTGTCCACACATAGCTCTACAACATTGTCAATATCACCATCACCTGGTTCTCAATAGTTTAGGAGATATAGTGTCAAGAAGTCAGGGTTTCAGTCGGCGTTGATCTCTGAAACTGCATTTCAGTTTCAAGGGGCACCACTTTGGAGCTCTGTAGTTTCAAATCTAGGCCGAACCAGCCCAAACTCCAATTGACAAACTTGTAGACCTCATGTAGCCCTACAATTTTGGTGTTATCATCTTCTTCTAACTCGAGCTGGATTAGGAGGTGTAGGAGCTCAAACTTCGGCTGTCAGTCGGTCATCGCTGTCACCGATCCCCGATTCAGTTTCGTCAGCGTCAGGTGGCCGACCGT
Source organism: Saccharum hybrid cultivar R570 (assembly GCA_038087645.1). NCBI lineage: Eukaryota > Viridiplantae > Streptophyta > Magnoliopsida > Poales > Poaceae > Saccharum > Saccharum hybrid cultivar. The sequence continues at coordinate 2,427,899 of JAQSUU010000293.1, forward strand.
TTCAGGCCATCGCCGCCGCGTGTCCTCCACGCGCCACGCGCGACCTGGCGCCTTGGCCAGCTGCCGAGCGCCTTGAAGAGTGTCTCTGCGGTCGTCCAGACCTCATCCGCCCATCCTCTCCTCCTCCCTCCCTCTCTCATCTCCAGAGCGGAGAAAACCGAGCCGCCATTGCCGTTCTTCTCCGGCGAGCTCAAGCGCGAGCCACACCGCATCCCCGGCCGCTAGACCTCGCCAATCCCTCCGCCTCACCACCCTCCATCTCCCTGACCCACCGAAGCCAGCGATTTGACTCAAGGTGAGCCGCATTGCTTTCTTCCCCGTCTCCGAGAGGTCGCCGGAGCCCGCCATGGGACCTCACCGTGGTCGGGGTGCTTCGGGTCGCTCTCCACCCTCCCTTCCTAGCAAAACGGATCCGCCTAGCTTCGGTGAAGCTCGTACCGAGCCTAGACCGCACCGTGTACCCTCACCGGCGACGGTGCGCCGCCACCGGACATCACCGGCCGCCGCTCGCAGTGACAAGCCCCTTCCACCCCATCCCCATCCGTTCCACGAGCACCAACCGACGCACCGGGTGACGGAGAACACGAGGCGGTGTCCGATTGGCCGAGCGAGCCCTTCTCCGGCGAGCTCGAGCTCGTCGGAGCTCGCGGGTCTCCGCCTCCCCGGTCTCCGGTCGCTGACCGCGGGGGCCCGCCTGTCAGTGTCGCGCGCGGGCGGGAGCGCTGCGCGGGCCGCGCGCGCGCGAGTGTGGGCCGAGTTTTTCCGGGCCGGCCCAGTCGTCCGAAATGAAATTTATTTTTATTATTTTGTCACTGATTTTTGTACAAGTTGGAAAAATATAGATCTAGGGTTTTAATGATCCAAAAATCATGAGATAAATTTTATTAGGATCTACATAATGTGTAGTATTTTAGAAAAATATGGATCTGGCATGAGATGTTTAAAGTCTGTAAGAATTTAATAGATCCTTTAAATGTGTTTTGGAATGCATGCAAATTTGTTAAATTTATAACTTGAGCTGTAGTGTTCCATAAATCATGAAATTTGGTGGGTAGGTTACTCTATGCTAGCCCTAGCTCTGGTAAAAATTTGGGCATCAGTGATTAAGTAATTTCCAAGTTATAATGCTATCTTTTTATTCTAGGAAATACTAAAATAAATTTTAGTAATTTTTCTACATGTGCAATGTTCTTATAAATTCTTGGAGAATGTCTTGGTACCCTAGAGTGTCCAAGAAAATTAAGAAATCTGTTGTTTGACACTTTTTACTATGCTTGGTTATTTATACAAAAATCAGCCTTTTTGGCTTGGGAAATTTGTGTAGGAAGTTCCTGTGACTAAATTGAGTTCAAAATTTTACAGTAGTCTCTTTTTGGGTCAGAGAGTCCCCTGTAATTTTTGTAGAATTTTGGGAGCAGTTTACATATATGTTTAAAATTCCACCTAATTAAATAAGTAAAATAAGAAATGAGTATAAATAAATATTCTAGGTGGGCACACCTTACTTTCTGGTGTTCTTGTGATATTTGTGAACTTGTAGTAGTATTAGTTTGGTCTTAGAGAATGTTTGTCACATCAATAAATATTTAACCTTTGTAATTTTAGGTTTTCTGGACAGCTAGTAGTAATTCTAAATTTGGCTTTGATAAAATTGGTTGCTGGAAAACTTGTAAATACCAAAGTTGGAGTAAACTTGATGAACTAGCTTGTGTCAAATTTTGGAAGCATTTGGCTTAGTAGTTTGAGAGTTACTGTTGTTTAAAGTGACAGTTCAAAATCTGCTACTCTCTGTTTTGAGAGGACAGATTCTGGAACTTGTGAAGTTTGACATGGAAAACTTAGGAGTTTGGAGTTGAGGTCTGAAAATGAATTGTAGTGCATTTCTTAGGCTTTCCAGATTTTCTTAGATCATATCTTTTGGAATTGTAAATCTCCAGTTGTGATAAAAACAAGTGGCTGCTGTCCAGAATGCTTACTGTGGTGTTTTGCTGATTGATATGGTGTGATATCCTAAGACATGTTACCTTTGTAATTGTTAGGTGTTAGGGCCTTAACTGAGGATGAGCAGCTTTATCTTAGGTTAAGTAGATTAGGTAAGTACTTCTTTACCGGAGAGGAAATTTGCACCTACTCTTTTGAAGTGATTTGAATAGAGCGTTAAATTGTTGTAATGCATTTCATTCCGAGCATATTGCATCTTTCATTATGCATTCATAGGATTTATTATGCACTCATGCAATAGGTGTACCGGAGGGGGTGACACTCCTCGAGTTCGAACAAGCGATACCGGAGGAGGTGCTGAGTCAACCGGAGGAATTAGCAGAAGAACCCAACGTCGGGGAAGCTCCGTCAGAAGATCTACCCGAGTGTCCGGACCACAGACCCGCAACCTTTCTGAAAGGCAAGCCCCGGTGCATGCTGAACCCATCGTTTTATAAATTAATCTTGAGTACTTTTAATTGTTTACCGCATTAAGTGGTAGGAGTTATATGAAAACACTTGTTGCATTATACCTGTCCTTGTCCAGATATCGTACTTAATCCTATGTTAGGTTTAGGCACGTGTCAATGCTTAGCCCTGCTTAGTACGGTAGAAGTCGGGTGATTTCCGGTCATCCGCGAGATATAGGGCTGGGTCGCGAGTGGCTTATGGCTATCGTGATGGAACCATGCTTTAAAATGAAGTTGAGACCGGGCGGGAGTTCGATGGTACAGCCGCAAGACACTTCACGTCTTGGGTGTGGAGCCATGCCCGTCTGAGTCGTTTAAGGACCGATTCGCTGTACGTCCTTGAGTCATGTTGAACGCAGTCTAACACTTAGTTGGCCGGATAAGTCGTTCCGACCGCGAAGCCGAGTAATGTGGTTCAGGCCGGGAATCGAATGGTAGGTTGCTTCTTGGAGGAGAGAAAGGATGTGCTTGGGGACATTGGCGTGAGACCAAGGGGGGGTTAGAGTCCCTATCACCTGGCAGAGTGTCGCCCTTGGGGTCGCGACATTATTCGGACCCGCGATTCCTGAATCATATGAAACGGTGGCCTGTGCGACCCTGGCAGGGGTCTGCACGGTGAGTGTTAGAAATACCCCTCCAGCTGGATAGGAGTTCGATTCGAATCGCCGTCGCTCCCGGTTAGTGAGCACTTGACTTGAGCAGCGGCAACGTAGAACTCATTAAATGAACTGGTGGTTAAGGGAATGATACAATGTTGCCATAATGATATACCTGCTATGGATATAATAATAATGTTGTTTGATTATAATCAAGCGCATGTTTAGTACAGGTGCTAAGATAGATGACAGGTAAATGCTAAAAATAACTGCTAGTACAGGTTATAAGAGTTTCAATTACTTATGCCTTTATGCAAAATGTTATGTCAGCTAGCCTCTTGTGTAAGCCTTGCATAATCCTTGGTGTCATCTTATTTCTGGTTTTCGACGGGTAAGTCTAGCTGAGTACATTCCAGTACTCAGGGTTTATTCCCTCCTGTTGCAGATGACATGCTTTATCAGGGATTCTGCAAGACGTGTCTCCACCCTGCGGGTGATGATGACTAGATCACAAGGGCGTGATCGTCTTTATGTACTTTCCTCATGCTTTTGCGGGTTGTCGATCATCCAGACTGGCAGTATTTAATTAACTAGTGTGTGTGTTATGCTTCCGCTACTTTCAAACTTGGTTTGTAATATTTGCTACTCCGTGGTGTAAACTTATTTCGGAACTTCTTGTGAAATGTAACGTACGATGTGTATGTTGAATGATGCGATCCTGGTTGTAAGCAGTTTGGTTTGAAATCCTTCGTGATTTCGATTGACTACCGGGATTATATGGGCTCAAGTTTGAAAATTTGAGCGCTTCGGTGCTTGTTTTCGTACTTGTGCTCTTATAATTTGGTCGGTTCTGTTACAGTTCATGTTGAGCAAATGTCAAGAAAATGCCCCGATTGGCCTAAAACCCTAGTTTCGGCTGTATCGAGTTGATACTTTCACCAAAGTAAAAGTTGGACTTCTGTACCACTTATGAGGTTTGACCTTAAACAAAAGTTGTAGTTCATCTTGTGTAGAACAAACTTTGTTTAATGGTTAAGAGCTATTTTGGCCTCTAACCTAGTCAAATAGAGATCACAATGTGGAATCAGCTGCTGTTTTTCAAAGTCTAGAAAATATTCTAAGTCCTGAGTTAGCAGCAATAAGTTGACATGTTTGGTGATCTTTATCTCCATAACCATGCTGAACCAGTCCATGAGCCTTTAATCAAAGTTGTAGCTTAAGTTGTATGCAACAAACTTGGTTAAGAGGCCAAAGGCTAAATCCATCTCTAAGTCTACTAAATAGGGATCACCATTTTGAATCTTCTAAATGTTTTCAGACTTAGCAATATTTTAAGTCTAAGTAGTGGCAACTTGAGTGACATCCCGCGTTCTAGAGTTTTTGTTAAACAACTAGAGTTGAGCCAAATGTAGAAGTTGAAGATAATGTGATGGAGAAGAGTATGCAAAAAGTTGGACTTCGTTTGAGCAAGGTGGGCATCTCAAAATCAGCAAAGACCGAGCTCAACTTAAGCATTATCAAGTCGTTGACACTGTTAACTTTGGGCTTAGTTATCTCCTAATCTGTGGGTCTTATGACCATGGTGCTTAAATGAAAATTGTAGAGTATACCGAGGTGAACAATTTTGACAATTGGCCCATAGTCCAATTCGGCCCTGATCCGGCCTAAAATCATGTTCCACAGTACCCAAACCGCTGCCCGCCACGTGCTCAGGGAAATGACCGAGAGGAGGACGCGTGCCCTGGATGTGCCCGCCATGCGTAGCAGCCAGCGCCTCTCCTTGCCACGTGGTTGTGTCCCTACGCCTCGGTAGCAGGTGCCCAAAGCCCTCTGCTCGCCTCTCCAAGCTCCAGGCGCTCCCCTTGCCTCTACTCGCCTCCCTTCTCGTTCTGAGCCGAGCGCGGACGCCGAGCCACCATGGCCGGTTCGAGCTCCAGTTCGAGCTTCCTAACCGCGCCGTATCTCCTCCCTTCCCTAAGACAAGCACGGCATTGCCTTCCCCGCCACACGCCGAACCCGATGCGCCCTTCCCGAGCTCTTCTCACCGCCGGGGAAGCGTGGCCACCGGTGCCATGGCCGTCGTAGTCCCTGTGTTCGTGGCCCGGCCACCCTGCACCATCCCGGGACGAGCTACGGCTGCTTGGGGGTGCGCACATGCCAGGGCATCGCCTTGGCCCCGCCGCTCGCCGCCGGCGCCGCCCCTGCTGCCGACGGCCGAGTCGCCCCTCCCCTTCTCTGCTCCGTTCCAAGGAAGAAGAAAGGGAAGTTTTGTGTACGTGTTTCTTTGTCTGGCAAGCGGGCCCAAAAGTGCAGCGGGTCCCGCAAGTCAGGGTTATGAGTGGCGCGGTTGGGTATCGGTTCGGGTGCGCCTAGCGATTTCAATAGGGTTGAGTAATTCCGATTTTGAATTTCAGATTTCATGTAAATCTTCAAATATTCATATCTCATGCTAGGAGAATCCAAAAATAGTAAAAGTGGACTTTTTGGAAACCTTGAGAAGAGATCTATGTAATAGAGTCATAAAATGTTACATGTTTGTAGATGTTTTCTGATGTCTTTATTTAAGTGTTAAAAATGCTCTTAAATACCTTTAAATTTGACCAGAGCAAGATCTGGAGTTTTAGAACTCCAAAAATAGTGATTCTTGTTTTGTTAATTTTGTGATGACTTTCACTTGCTAGGAAAAATATTAAACACCCTAGTTGTTTACTGTTTTCTTAAGATTGTGATTTGACCTTGATAAATAAGGAAAACTACATTATATTACTTGTTACTTTATATCTTGAGTTGTGTTGATCCAAATGATGTGAGATTTTTATGGTAGTCTTATCATGCTATGAGTGTACTGTGGTATAAATTTCATGGTCATTGCTTACTGTATGCTCAAGTTATTGATTTAACTTGTTTATAGCTTGACAAATAGCTTATAAATAATATATAAATGATAAGATAGAAAATGTCATTCCATTACCTTAGTATGATATTTCTCTATCATATTGATTCATAATATGGCCTTGTGTTCACAGAAAATATTGAGTGTTAAGTTTAACTTGCTCTCACATGATTATTGCAATAGCAATTTGTCTTTTTCTTAGAGGTTGATATACATGTCCAAATGGTTTCAAATTTGGACAGTAGACTTTTGGGAGCATGTGTAGGCCACTGTAATTTTGGTAGAATTTATTGTGCACCTTGGATATGTGTTCATAATTCCACCTAATTATCTAAATAAATTAAGAAAATGCATTAAAAGAATTTATTTAGGAATGGACATTATGTTTTCTGGTGTTCATTAGTCATGTGTGACATGTTGGTAAAGTTAGTTTTGTCCAAGTATATGTTTGCAACATAAGTTAATAATTATTTCTTGCAAATGAGGTTTCTGAACAGATTTAAGAATATTGTTAATTACCCTATGCAAATGATGTTTTCATGTCTTGTGTGCTATAACAAAGTTGTTTTGAATTTCATGATCTAGCTACTGCTAAATTTTGGTGGCAATTGGACATATGGTTTAGAAACTACAGCTGTTCTAAGTTGGGTTCAGATTTAGGTTGCTCTCTGTCCTTTCAGGACAGATTCTGTACCTTCTGTATTTCGACCTAGTAAATGTTAGAATCAGGTTTAGATGATTATAAATGAAATTTAGATAATTTCATAAGCTTTCCATAATGTCTTCTTGTAAGTCATTTGGAGTTGAAGATCTCCAGTTATGATTAAATTACTCAGCTATTGGTCTGATGTCCAGAAGGTAGCAATTTCTAGTTCTAGTACTTTGATTAACTTTGTCATGCTTGAGTATTGAAATGTGACTCATATCCTTGATGGTACTTGGGTTGGTACCTTAGGATCTTATAAGACTTGTGTCTTGATTGATGTGTTTGCAATCTTCTATGTTATGCCTTAGTGAGGATTAAGTTAATTAGCTCTAGGTGTTTAGGAGAACTTTGGTATGCTTGTTTGATTACTTTGTTTATTGCACTTCTATGTATTCATACATATGCATTGTTGCACCTCATTTAGGTACGCTAGCTGAAAAACGTGAAGGACGTGATGTGGATCCAACCCGAAGACGGTGTTTGGTGGATCTATCCCGAAGATAGAAGGACCGAACAAGTGTTAGACGGAGGGAATGCTCGCCAAGCGAGTTTCTTCTGACATACTCTAACTTGAGTCGGATCCCAGGCAAGCCCCGGAGCATTATAAGCCTCCTATCTTTAAAGCAATTAATTCTATATATGTTATAAGTATTGTTGCATTAAGTGATAGGAGTTGGTTGGAAACCCTTGCTGCATTATATCATTCCTTGTCCAGATATATGAATCCTTGAATCCTACATAGACTAGGATCGAGTAGATGCTTAGCCCTGCTTTAAGCGGTAGAAGTCAGGTGATTTCCTGTCACCTGCGAGATATAGGGATATTCATATATGGCACGGTTGGCTATATTTGCTATCGTGGAATGGAACCATGTGTTAATAAAATGAAAGGAGACCGGGCGGGATGACGATAGTGAAGCAACAAGGCATGGAGGTCTTGGGTGTGAATCTATCCCCGTCTGAGTCGTTTAAGGACCGATTCGCTGTACGTCCTTGAGTCATGTTGAACGCAGTCTAACACTTAGTTGGCCGGATAAGTCGTTCCGACCGCGAAGCCGAGTAATGTGATTCAGGTCGGGAATCGAATGGTAGGTTGCTTCTTGGAGGAGAGAAAGGATGTGCTTGGGGAATTGGCGTGAGACCAAGGGGGGGTTAGAGTCCCTATCACTTGGCAGAGTGTCGCCCTTGGGGTCGTGACATTATTCGGACCCGCGATTCCTGAATCATATGAAAAGGTGGCTTGTGCGACCCTGGCAGGGGCCTGCGCGGTGAGTGTTAGAAATACCCCTACAGCTGGATATGAATTCGATTCGAATCGCCGTCGCTCCCGGTTAGTGAGCACTTGACTTGAGCAGCGGCAACGTAGATTCCATTAAATTGAACGGATGGTTAATTGGATCACGATGGAAAGGTTGCCTCAATTTATACCTGCTATGGTTAATATTGTTTGCTCCTAATAAAGTGAGTGCTCTAGTACAGGTTCTAATATAGATGCTAGGTTAATGATAATTAACTTGATGCTTAAGAATTAATAATTGATCATCTATATTAAGCTTTTATGCAAAATGTTGTCAAGCTAGCCCCACTTTATATCAGCCTTGCATGATCCTTGGTGTCACCTTATTTCTGGTTTCTGACGGGTAAGTCTAGCTGAGTACCTTCTTATACTCAGGGTTTTATCCTCACTTGTTGCAGGTTATGATGTATCATGGCGGCTGCAAGAGTTAGTTGACTCCTGTCGTAGAGGCGGAGTGTGATCATGGGCATGATCCTTCTTATTTACCTTATCTCTAATGCTTTTGTTGGAAGTCGACCATGGTACTGGCATGTATTTGAAATAAGAATAATGTTAGTTTCAAGTTGCTTTGCTTCCGCTACTTTTGAACTTAAGTTGTAATAACTTTGTTGAACTCCGATGTATATTCAATTACTTGTGAAATGGTTGTAACATATGACTTGTTATGTTGAATCACTACGATCTTGGCTGGTATGTTGGTTGGTTTGAAATCCCTCGTGATTTCATGGGACTACCGGAGTTATATGGGCTCAAGTGCGAGAATTTGATCACTTCGGTGATTGTTTTTGTACTTGTGCTCTTATAATTTGGATGGTTCTGTTACATGGTCAAGCCATGATAGACCCTTGCGAGAGGATGTCATGCTCATATGATCAAGTGCACTTACACCCACATATATCTGTTGCTCCTACATTGGGAGTACGCAAAAACATGCTTTCGGCCTTCTATCTATCTCCTACACTAGGAGAAGATACATATACTTTTTAGGACTTCTACATGCTCCAAGAATTGTCATCATCTATGTGTTTCAAAGAATTTATCGTCATCATTATCTTCAAGAAGTTATTGTATCCAAGAATGAGACATGGGGCTATGCAAAATAAACGTCAAAAAAACAAAAAGGTCTGAAGCATTCAAAAAAAGAAGTGAAAGCCCATGATCTCTGAAGCATTCTATTCCCAAAAGAAGAAGAAGAAGGAGGAAGCATTGTTCAGAAGAAAGATTTTTCAGAAGAAGATTGTGCAAGAGAAGATTGTTTAGGAAGGAGCATTATTATCGTAATCTTAGCCACCCAATATTCCACACACTTGCACACACTTGATCTAGAGTATGGCATTCCCCTCTGAGGATCCTGTTTTGACTAGGCAATATACACAGGTAAAGATGCAATTCCTTGAAATACCTTGAACTCCATATAAGCCTCTTTAGAAATAGGAATAAGGCATTCTCTACGCTTGCCTCAAGTGAGTCCCACAAATACTACATATACTGAGAGATTCGAGTGTGCTACATGATGGTGAAGGGTAAGCTAAGTTTTCTTTGCAAAAATATTATAAAACTCCAAGTGACAGGACTGATAGAAGAAGGAGCTCTACTTCATGTTGTTCCATCCTCAACTTCCCAAAGTTTATGGTAGACACTTTGAATCCCACAGTGCAGGTATGATCAGGGATAATCTAATGTTGATGTCTTAGTTTGAGGCTATGCTTAAAGTAATCCATCCTTTTCCTCAAGGACAAGTAAAAGACAAGTGTGGGGGAGTTTGTTGACGGTAGATAACTCATAATTTTAATCATCAACTAAGCATGAAAATGGATCTTTTTATAAATACTTGGTAGACGTAGGGTTATCACTGATAGAATTCCACGAGTTTTGGTGAATATCTATTTCTGCAGGGTGATAGCTGAAAACTACCAAGGATGGTCCACATGTCAGGATTACATAGAGATAAAGACTGAACATATAAAAAAGAACAATCCAGAAGACTTGGGAAGGAAACCCCTAGAAGTTGGGGCCCACCTGGCATAGGCCAGGGGCGGCCGCCTTAGCCCTAGGGGCAGCCGCCTCTCCCCCTCAGCCAATGAGGTTGAGTCTCGCGGATCCTACCTCCACTGACTTTGAAGATGAATAAAACCCATTGATTTAGGTCGGTTTGATCCGAGGGCTATGGTGCATCCTAGAGGGCTAAATAAACAGAGCCCCCAGCCCCTAGATCCCAGTGAATTTGGAAACCCTAATTCATATTTTCCAGATAGAATTAGCTAGAGAAGGGTCCCTTGAATGGATCTATCTCTATAGGGTTTTAGCAACAAAAGAGATTGAGAGAGTATAGAGTGGAGGTAGATTTGGAGGAAGCTTGGCCTGTCGGTGCCTCCTCTCCAGTTGTACCTACGGGATGAAGTCTCCTCGCCCAAGGCTTGGTTCTAGGATCATTCGGCAATTCAACTTCTAATACTAGTAAGTTTATTGCTATTATTGTTCTTTGGTCTATGAGTTTACTTTATTCGCTTCGCATTGGCAAATAGAGTAATCGTTCAGTGTAAGCATGGTGCTTGGGCTAGGTTCACTCGTAGATGCTCCCTATCTGGCCGGAACCGTAGTAGTAGCGAGGGAAGTGACAATCCCTTTGTTATCTTCGTAGCCAAATTCCCTTCAGTAGGTAAGGTAGGTCCGTAGTGCCAAGGTTAAGCATCCTCTATGGTGTCTCTTTTCCTTAGGTACCCCCTTAGAACAATAGTGTCAAAAGCTTGCCACAGGTTAGAGGGAGACTGACGAAGGAGTTCTCTCTATATCACTTAATTCTCACTATCTTGTCTTGCAGCCCAGGGGTAGTAGTTAAGATCAGGTTAGTCTTTTGCACATTTTCTCCTAGCAGATAAACAAATATGATACTTTGGATTTATCTCCCGGGTGAAGCGCTCACTGATATCCGTGCGCTTGCGGATTATTTCTCTTTGATTCTTTCGTGTGCATAACTAATATCAACAAGGTCCACACACATGCACATCATAATCTAAGGGTATGATTTCCCCTGCGAGGATCTCGATTTTGATTAGGCAATACATACTAGGTAAGTATGCTACATCCTTGAAATACCTTCAGCTCGACATAAGCTTGTTAGTTATAGGGAGAGAAGAGCGAAGGTATGATGCTACTATGCCTTATGCCAAAAATACCACAAATCTTGAGAGGAGAGAAGGCAGAACACCATTGTTGCCTTGGAGAGGAATCCACAAATACCACATATGAGAGACTTGAAAGGATCATATGAAGGAATCTCTGAGTTTTTTTTAAAAACCTTGCAAAACTCTGGACTAAAGGTTGATCGAAGAGCTTGAGACATAGTGCTTGACTTGATCATTCTGCTTTTCAACTACTCAAGACCCAATTAAAGGTTACAAGCCCCATGGCTGAAGGTAATATGAGTAAGTTGGAAGTTGAAATGGTTTATTCTAACTCGGAGAAGAATTTTTGTTTGAACATCTGTGTACTTTTGAGGTGTGAAAGCATTGTAGAAACTCCTGATCCATCATATTAAACCAAACCACTATTTGCTAAGGGACTAGCAAAGGGTAAGCTTGAGGGAGTTTGTTGATGTTAATTAACTCCAACTTTAAGCTGTCAACTAACCATGGAAAGGTCTGAAATAATGTGAAAAGTAGTGTTATAGGGGTTTATTCTAATGAGTTCCACGAGTTGTGTTGTTCTCACTTGTTTTGCAGGATATGTAGTATTTCATCATATAAAAGTATCTCAAGTGAAGAATCTGAACACACCATTGTGAAGAGCTTGTAGAGACGATCGAGACGGACGTATCATTTGCCATATTTGGAGCACCGGAGAGAAAGTCCTCGATGGGTATGACTCGAAAGACTCTAGAAGACCCTAGAATCATCATCATCATAAGACCAGGGACTAAACCAATAAGATTCCATAGCTTTGCGAAATAATCTTTTCTAGGGATTTATCCAGAAGCTGGGGAAGGAAGGAATCCACCCAAGACACGACTCATTACGCAAACGGACTGGAAAGTGACACTACAAGGATGTAGAAGACACCAGAAGGCATGGGAACGAAGCAGACGATCGGTGGCTGCCAGGTGGGGCCGGCTGGCCGGCCTAGTCCCACCTCTAAGAGAGATCAACTTCGCGTGGTGGCCTCCAACTGACCTCTATGACGCATCTTGACCATTGTTTCATGTTGGTTTGATCCAAGGGTTGCGGTTCATCCCCCTGGGCTATATAAGCAGAGGCTGACCCCCCCCCCCGAACAAATCATCTCATAATCAATTCATCATTGTTCAGTTTAGGGTAGTCCCTCGAAAGGATAACCTAGAGCTCCACCAGCTAGGGCATAGCTAGAATATAAGAATAGGAATTGGAGGAGGCAAGCAACGCTTGGATTCTGGATCTAGTCGCGAGAAGGCTAGATATAACCTTGTACTTCTCTCTTGTATTCAATATTATTAATCTATTTATGTTATTTGCCTTCTAGTTCATTGTGTTCATCTTCTAGTTTGTCTATTTGTTCTTCTAGTTCATCTTGTTTATCTTATAGTTTGTCATATTCTTATCTAGTTCATCATTCTAGTTCATCTAGTCCATCGTGTTCTTGTCTAGTTCGTGTTGATCCTCTAGTTCTTGTTCTAGTTTGTGTATGAGTCAAATACTTGATAGGACTTGGTATAATTCTAGATTCATAATTATAATGTTCATTGCCTATGTTGATTAAATGTTTAGTATAGTTAGAGTAGTTTTGTGTTTATACTCTTATTCGTATAGCGCTCATTCCGATGATCAAGGGGTGAGTGGTAGAAGTTGTGTAAGCTTGGTGCTTAGACAATATCTATCTACGAGTGCTCCCTATGTTATGGGCCATGTGGTAGATCGCGAAGGTGACTATTATAGCTTCGTTGAGTCCTCTGTAGTCCTCTCCCCGAATATAGGATTAGTAAGGCTGAGTTGCGGGGTGATATCTTGCTCTGTTCCTGATCCACCTTATCAATGTCTCTTGAGTATAAATATGAGGTTACCTTGACCATGATTGCTAAATGTAATTGCACTAATTGATGTAGCTCAATGACCTATAGTTAAAATAACCTTAGGAGTTAGTCTCTATTTTCTATTTCTTTCTAGAGTCATGCCCAAGTAGGAAAATGCTCGGTGGAACCCCCTTTTTTTTAATTACCATGATCTGTTATTAATTATCCTTTATTATGATTGATCCCTGTTTTGAGATTGATCTAGTGGAATTCTTATCACATGTGTAAGATATAGCTTTTAATCCTTATACCTCCAAGTGTCTTCCTAGTGGTAGAATTATAAATAACGATACCTAGAACTTTCCTAGGTGAAATGCTACAATGGGTGTATTTTATCTGTGCGCTTGCGAATAACCTTTATTCAAATTTTATAAGTGCTATGATCATAAGTACAACCACATCTTTTGGTATTGTGTTGGGGATGACAACCTGGCTTAAGCAATGCTAAGAGATATCCTGAACATTTCTAATGCCTTTGCTAAGGAAGGGTTTGACCTACTTTATTTGTAATCGTGTTAGAGATGTCAACACCGAGTCATTGCTTATGCCTCGCGCCAGCTTTGAAAGCACGAAGCCAATTATCCTACTCATGACTTAGAGCTCACCGCAGTTGTTTATGCCCTAAAGATTTGGAGACATTACTTGCTCGGTAATGTGTGCAACATCTATACTGACCATAAAAGTCTCAAGTACATCTTTACTCAACCAGAGTTGAACATGCATCAACAACGATGGTTAGAGTTAATTAAAGACTACAATCTTCAAGTGCACTACCATCCTGGCAAGGCAAATGTGGTTGCTGATGCTTTAAGCAGAAAAGCCCATTGCAATTCTTTGGTTAGTGAAGACTTTCATCTGGCACATCTTCTACGTCCTTTGGTACTCCACAATATCATTGTGGATTGCTCTCTAAGAAGTTGAATTATCGAACTCCAGAAGACTGATGTGGGTGTGTTTCACATCAAGCGGAAGATGAAAGAGCAAGAAACCAAGCATTTTACGGTGGATGACAAAGGAATTCTCTGGTTCAATGATAGACTTGTAGTACCAAAGACAAGGAACATAGAAATCAAATTATGGCTGAAGCCCATTCTTCTATATTGTCCATCCATCCTGATAGCAGTAAAATGTATCAAGATCTCAAGCCCTATTATTGGTGGACCAAGATAAAGAAAAGAAATTGCGACCTACGTTGCAAGGTGTGATAACTGTTGTAGAGTTAAGGCTATTCACATGAAGCATGAGTTATTGCAGCCACTCTCTATTCCTGGCTAGAAGTAGGAAGAAATTGTTATGGATTTCATTATTGGATTACCCACTAAAGAAAAGGGCTTTGATTCAATCTGGGTTATCGTGGATCGTCTAACCAAATCCGCTCACTTTATTCTTGTCAAGTCTACCTATCACCCTCACAATTATGCTGACATTTATTTCCAGTAAGTAGTACGTCTCCACGGTGTGCCCAAATCCATTGTTTCTGATAGAGGACCTCAATTCATGGCTCACTTTTGGGAATGCTTGCATCAGAATCTTGGCACTCGTCTAATCTGTAGTTCTGCCTATCATCCGCAAACATCAGGGCAGGTTGAGTGTGTTAATCAAATTCTTGAAGACATGCTTAGAGCTTGTCTTATCTCTTGCAAAGGCTCTTGGGAGAAATGGTTGCCTCTCACTGAATTCTCTTATAACAACAGTTACCAAGAGAGTATCAAGATGGCTCTTTTTGAAGCTTTATATGGTCGCAAGTGCAGGACTACTTTGAACTGGGTGGAACCCAGAGAAAGAAGATTCTATGTTATTGATTTTATAAAAGAAGCCAAAGAGCAAGTTCGAGCTATACAGAAGAATATGACTACTGCTCAGGCTAGATAAAAGAGCTATGCAGATAAGAGAAGAAAACCTATTGAGTTTGAAGTAGGTGACCATGTATATCTGAAGGTATCCCCTATGAGAGGAGTAAAACATTTTGGAATCAAAAGGAAGCTTGAGCCTCGATATGTTGGACCTTACTGGATTATCGAGAAAAGTGGAAGAGTAGCCTATAAGCTCGATTTACCTCGTGACATGGGAGCTATCTTTCCGGTATTCCATGTGTCTCAACTAAAGAAATGTCTCTGCATTCCCGAGGAAAGAGTAGCAGTGAGGAGAATCAAATTGAAATCTGATCTCTCTTATGAGGAGAAGCCTGATTAGGTTCTGGATACTCAAGAAAGGGTGACCCGTAGTCAAGTAGTTAAGTTATACAAGGTAGTTTGGAGTAATCATAGTGATCGGGATGCAACATGGGAGTGGGAAGATTATCAAAAGGAAAATCATCCGACTTTCTATACTAAATGGTACGCTTTCCAAATCTTGGGATGAGATTTTTATAAGGGGGGAGGGTTGTAGCACCCTAGGTGTTTGGCTCCCACAAATTGCATGTTCATTTCATAAACATGTGCATCATCTATCTCATCATGTAATTGTTACTTGGAACATGTGTATGCACACATTCTCAATCTTGTTTGTTTCATACATGATTGCTTGTGAATTGTAGTTAGTGCAACATGTGGGCGCAACATGAGTTCTCATATCTTGAAACATGGAAACATTTTAGTGTAACATGACTAGTTTGAGTTTTGCAACAAGGCTATGAAACATGTGAAACATGGTTTTGCAACATAGAGTAATTTGAGTGTTTTGTTTATTTCATCACATGTGGTACTTAGAAGTTGGTGTAACACTTGTGTAGAGTGGTTAATTATGGTCTAATACACCTTGAGTACACTTATGGTAATTAGTGGAACACTGTTCATGTTGACCAAAATGACTAATTTGCCCTCTAGGTGAGGTTTGACCTTGAGGTAACCTACAGAGTGACTTAGTTTGACTGATTAAAAAGTCTAACCTAGAGACCTTGAATTGATGTGCACCCTTTACCAAAGTTGTAGAAAATTTATCAAGGAACAAAACTCTTAATGTGGCCATCTCATGAAAGTGGCTAGAACATGCTCAAATAGAGCCCACAAGTCGGTTGGAGTGTTGATTCAATACTTAAAAAATTTTCTAAGTCTTGCATCTGACTTATAGTTTCGAGGTACCCCACTTTAGGGCTCCATAGTTCCAAATCCAGGCCGAATTAGTTCAAGCTTCAATTAACAAAGTGGTAGATCTCACATAGTTCTACATTTTTGCTAACTATGGCTCTCACTGAATTGACCTAGATTATGAATTATGAGGCGTTGAAATTGCTCTATCAGTCAACATCATCGAGCTATGAATCAAAATGACCTGACCTCGATGGCTGACTAGTGTCAGAAGGAGAGAGCTGCATGGCTCACCCACATGCGCGTGGAGCACCACGATGTCGACCGCGTCTGCTTGAAGAAGGAAAAGTCGTGCTCTCACTGCCTTACCTACCTCCAGCCTCGCTCTCGTCCCCTTTAAGAAGAGGGCCACCGCCATCGCACCGCCGAGAGCTCCACCATGCGCAGCTCTGCCACCACCGCACCATTTCCAAATCGGCTCGGCCAAAACCTCCACCATGACCTTCTCTACGTGCTGCACATCCTAGCTAAGCAGGCTAGGCCCTAGGTAAAGCGGAAAGGGTCGCTTCTTCTCCACCACCATGCTCGAAGCTCCACCCACCTTGTTCTCTACCATGGCTGGAGCAATGCTGTGTTTCTCTATGCTCTGCCATGGTTGTTTCGTGTTACTTGGGTAGTGTAGAAGCTGTACGAGCTACCATTTTAGTTGCTACCATGCCGGACTCACTAGAACGAGTCACTGCACTAGGCGCGCCTGCCATGGCCACCGCAGAGTTGAGCTCCAAATTTTCTGCACTTATTTGCTCATCATTCAATTGGAGTCATGTTCCGTGCGTCGTAGTGGTAGATCTAGCAGGGCGAAAGACGCTACTGGGTGAAATTGACCTGATGGCATGGAATGCTACTGCGTTTGAGGTCGGGATCACCACCGTGCCACCATGCATGGTGGCTAGACCGCGTCGATGCTTTGGTTGGACCAATTGGGAGCTAGTTCGACTCGTCGCGAGGTAAGGAGAGACATGGAGGCACTTGTTCGTTTTGTGATGCCCGATTTCGCTGCCATCGACGTGAGCCGCCATCGCCGTCCGCCATGAATGACGACGAGGTAGCTCTAGTGTAGTAGAGTTAGGGGAAAAGAGGTGCTAAGGTGTGGGGTGACATGGAGAGCATGATGGAGCGCCGGTCTCTTCCCGCCTAGACTCGCTACGTCACTGGCGGCGAGGAAACACCGGCCATAGCTCCTCCCCTGCTCTGTGTGCGAATGATGGGCGGGGTCCACTGGTCAGCGCCGGTCTCTTCCCGCCTAGACTCGCTGGGCCACCGTGGGTTGAGCTGGGCATTTGGGCCGGCCCAATAACCTGAGTAGTTGTAGGAAATTTGTTTTTCTTTTATTCTTTTTCACATATTTGTGTATAATTTCAAAAATGCATATCTCTTGATTGGTAGATCCAAATGATGTGGTTCCAATTTTGTTGAGTTCCTGGTACTGTCTAGTTTATATTAGAAATATAATATGTGCCTTGTTCTCTTATGAAAAATAGGGTTACTAATTATCTCTTTTAATCATGTGGGAAATAGGGGTAATTATATCTTTTCTATGTAGCTCCATATGGCATGAAATCTTTATGATGTACTGTTCATATCATGAATAGCTTGTGGTTAAATTTTCATACACTTTGGACACTATATGTAGGAGTTATGTATTTCTCTTATTTGCATGGATGGATCTTGTGTGAATTTTCATAATTTTTCTATAGATCCAGTAAAGGTAAAAATTGGCGAGTATTGTTCTTATGCTAAAAGAATGCTAGGAAGAATATGAAATCTGTTGTTTCTTACTTTTTTATAGGGTTTCCTATTTATGCTAGAAATAGACATGCCATCTGTTATTTTTGATACAGCAAGTTCTGCTTGTCCAATTGCTTTGAAATTTTTATGGTAGTCTATGTGAAGCATGAGGTAGCAATTAAAGTATTATTGTTATATATATTGTTGCATTAAGTTAGGTGTTGGATGAAAAAGCTGCATTGGTTATCCAATCCTTGTCCAGATATTGATACCCTGAATCCTAAGTAGCTCAGGCTCGTGTAGATGCTTAGCCTTGCTTTAATGCGGTAGAAGTTAGGTGATTTCCTGTCACCTGCGAGTTACAGGAATATACATGTGGCATGGTTGGCTATATTTGCTATCGTGGAAAAGAACATGTCTTAATTTGAATTAAAGACCGGGCGGAGGCTTGCCGGTTTGCACTGACTCCATCTGTGTCGATTAAGGACTGATTCTTGGAGCCTTTCCTGTTCATGTTGAACGCATGCCTCTCTCTTAGTTGGCTAGGTCTGGAGATCGACCATGAAGCCGAGTAGCTCAACTTAGGCTGAAAGTCAGCAAGTATAAAATGCATCTCGAAAGGGAGCAGTAGGCATGAGTCCAAGGGCAGGTGATTTAAAAGTCCTGATCATCTTGGCGAAGTTGATTCCTGAGTTATACCAAAGGTGACCCATGGCTACCCTTACAAAGTATGCCAGGGTGAGAGTTAGGAATACCCCCTCAGCTGAGTTGTAATTCGATTCAAGTCACGTCTCTCACCGGTTAGTGAGAACTTGACGGGCCTATCTCCAAAGTAGATACACTAAATCACATGATGGTTTAGGAATGATGATATGATATTGATGGCCTTACTATACCTGCTATGGTTAATATTGTTTTCTCCTAATAAGTGATTGCTCTAATACAGGTGCTAATATAGTTGACAGGTTAATGATGATGAAATTGATGCTAAGATCAATGGGTTACTTATGCTCATAAGCTCTTTTATGCAATTGTGTCAAGCTAGCCCACCTTATAAGCCTTGCATGATCCTTGGTGTTCTTTATTTCTAGGTTTTGATGGGTAAGTCTAGCTGAGTACCTTCTCGTACTCAGGGTTTATTTCTCACCTGTTGCAGATGACCAGTTCTACTTTGGTTGCTGCAAGTATTGCCTCCTCCCTACGGGAGACGGGGACTGGATCGTTGGGCGCGATCTCCACTAGTGATCTTACCTGAGATGCTTTTGGTTGGACATGACTAAGATCTAGCAATGTATTTGAAACTATGAAGTTATGTACTAAACTATGTTGCTTCCACGAAACGAACCTGGTTTGTAATATTTTATTTGAACTCCGATGGATGTAATATGTCTGCCACTTGCAAAATGTTGTAACGAATGATGTGTTGTGTTGAATCACTACAATCATGGTTGGTATGTCAAAAGTTGTTTGAAATCCTTCGAGATTTCTAGACTACCGGGATTATGGGAGCTTAAGTACAGGAATTTGATCACTTCGGTGATTGTTTTTGTACTTATGTTCTTATAATTTGGTCGGTTCTATTACAAAAGCTCTGAGTTTTATTTTGAAAACTTATAAAAACTCTGGAATAATGGTTGAGCAAAGACTTGAGACGTAGTGCTTGACTTAATTATTCTATCTTTCAATTGCTCAAGACCCAAGTGAAGGCTAAGAAGCTCCATAGTTGAAGGTAATATGGGTAAGATTGAAGGCTAGATCAGAGTTTTCTAATCTGGAGGAGAATTTTTGTTTGAACGCATGTGTACTTTTGAGGCATGAAAGCATAGAAGCAACTCTTGATCCAACTTTTTGCTGAGTTTAGCTTTGCTAAGGGACTAGCAAATGTTAAGTTTGGGGAGCTTGTTGCTAGTAGTTATCTATCATATTAAATTGTCAACATAACATGAAGAAATGCTAGAAATGGATCACCAATAGAAACTTAGGGGTTTAAACTGACAATTTTCATAAGTTTTGGTGAATCTATATTTTCTGTAGGGTATATCTAGAAAACCAGAAAGAGGGATCAGAACATCAAAAGGAATTAAACTTAACCATGATGAAAACTAATTTAGAAGACTCCAAAGGACTCTAGGAGGCAACCCCCTGAGGCAGAGCCTGAGAGGCTGACTGGTGGGGCCAGTCAGCCCCAACCTAGTGTCGCTCAGCCCCTGGCGGTGGCCCCCACCTGTCAGCTTCTGGAATGTTCCTTCACCGCCTCCCTAGACTACCATTCTTCAAGTCGGTTTGATCCAAGGGTTCACGTTAGACCCTCTAGGCTATATAAGGTGACACTAGCCCCCAGAGGCATCAAGTCATTTGAGATCAAATCATCCAAAGCTAGAAACGCTAATATCCTCATAGTTCCTCTAGTTTCTAGGGCATAGCTAGTTAGGCTTGGTCTAGAGGGAGGCAAGCAGATCTTTGCTTGGATTCCCAACATCATCTAAAGCTTGGTTCGGTATAATTCTTGTACCCCTCTCTCATTGTATCTCTATTATTTTTATATGTTTTGGTACAATTGTTAGGACAATATAGTATTCATCTTATTCATGTTCTTGGTTGCAATGTTAATTGTCTACTTTGATTATATGCTTAGTATAGTTAGTTTATCGTTGTGTTTATGTATAAGTTTGTATAGCATTCACCCTAATAAGGTACCATGGGTGGGTGGTAGAGATCATGTAAGCGTGGTGCTTATATGTTATTTGTCTATGAATACACTCTATATTCTGGGTCATGTGGTAGATCGTGGATGTGACACTCTTATTGAGTCCTTTGTAGTCCACTCCCTGAGTGTTGGTTGAGGAAGTAGGGCCTAGTTACGAAGAAAGGGAGAGGTTTCTGTACTTAAACTTCCCTAAGTAATGCCCCTTATGTGTGGATATAATAATGATTTTAGCCATGATTACTAGGTGTAATTGCACTAATCAACGTATGCTTTGACTTGTAGTTAAGGATGACTTAGGAATTATTCATCTAATATTCTAACTTGACCATGCTATTGCCATAGATAGGAGTACTCTAAGTGATTTACTTATTATAATGCTTGATCAGTGCTTATCATATACATCTTATCCATTGACTTACCCTGTTATGAGTAGAGTGATTAGTTATGGTTTATTTCTCCATCAATGTTATAAGTTATCAATACATGTACAAGCATCCTAGGCATCATCATTAGAGATGACAACCTAGTACAAGTGATGTTGAGAGATGTAGGTATATAATAGGTGGCTATTAAAACAAGTGACAAGTTAATAAATACCAACAATGTTGCACTTGTGCTGATGCTACTACAATTTGGGAGTATATGTGTGTGAAGGAGGTCCTAGGCACACATATATTTGATGCTCAATTTTATTTATAAAATTAGGTGTTACACTCGTCGTGAAATATGGTTATCAAAGTGTCACTAGATGTTCTAACTCATTGCATATGCATTTAGATTCTAGTGAGTGCTAACACCATTAAAAATGTTTGTGAAAATATGCTAACGAATGTGCACAAGGTGTTACACTTGGTGGTTAGCACATTTGATCAAGGTTGGTGAAGTTGGAGAAGTGGAGGCACTGTTTTTCAGTGACCGACGCTGCTCTGGCAGTGACCGGACTCTGCCTTGTGCATTCGGTCACACTGCATAGAGGAGGCGCTGTCTCGGTCTGAGACTGGATGATAGAAGAAGGAGAGGACCAGACACACAGGGCTTGCATCCAGTTAAGAGGTGATGTATGCTGACGCAAATAGTCTTGGCACGTAGAGAGGATCGAACGCTGTCGTATTTCTGGTCACACCTAAGCGGATGTGTCTAGTCACAGAATTGCGGCTCAAGATGCTTACTGGAGTCGATTGGACTCCATGTTGGAGAAGCATCCGGTCGAAGAGAAGCATGTCAGGTCAGTGGCTTGGCTGCATAGGCGAGCGTGCGATTGGACTCGGCTGTCATGAGTCTAGTCATCTTCTGGTGCATTTGGTTGCTCATTAACTCTTGCACGATCATTTTCTGACCATTGGTGATCGATGGGCATGGTTGTACCGAGGGGATTCATGGCGCAAATCTGAGGACCGGACACTGGGCGACGTGTGTTTGGTTGATCTGACCGGCGTGTCCGGTCAATGCGAGGCAGGCTCTGTTTTGAGCCTAATGGCTCTATTTCATGGGGCTCCTATTTAAGCCCCATGGCTGGCTCTTGCTCACCCTCTTGGACATTTCTATTAAGACTACATCCTAGTGAGCATTGCCAACACTCTCTAACTCACCTTGCTTGATTGGATCATCATCTAGTAAGATTTGGGAGCATCCAAGTGCATTGCTTTGAGTGATTGCATCTAGAGGCACTAGGTGATTGTGTTTCGCTGTGGATTTCGCTTGTTACTCTTGGTGGTTGCCATCACCTAGACGTCTTGGTGCAGCGAGGATCATCGAGTGGAGGAAGGTGATTGTCTCTAGCTCCGACCATGGTGATTGTGAGGGGTTCTTGACCTTTCCCCAGTGAAGAGCCAAAAGGTACTTAAGTGGATTGCTCGTAGCTTGTGGATCCCCATATTGTGTTGGTTGTGCAGCACCCGATTGTGGGTTAGGCATGTGATGCCTATTAGCATGTGAACCTCTAAGTGGTGAACCACTACAATAAGGACGTAGCTTGCTGGCAAGCAAGTGAGCCTTAGGGACAAATCATTGTGTCATCATTGTCTCTAGGTTTCTCTTGTGTTTGATTGATTATCTCTTGCCACGGTGGTATAACATTACTACCTCTCTTGTATTTACTTTTCTAGTGTAGCTAAGCTCTTTAGTGTAACTAGTTTTGAGAGCTAGCTTGTGTCTTGTCTAGTGGTTAGTTTGGCTCTTTAGTTAGTCTTTGAGAGCTCACTAACTTAGAGAGTAGTGACTTAGCCTCTTGTTGGAATTAGAGATCATAGCAACTAGAATTGTGGATAGGAGACTTGTATTTTTAGTAGGCTAGCGCAACACTCGCTTCGTCACTTAATTATCTAACCACTAGGCTTAAGTGTTGTTGTAGAAATTTTTAATAAGCTATTCATCCTTCCTCTAGCCTTTAGAACCTTTCAAGTGGTATTAGAGTTGTGTCACCATGATTTGAGTCTTAACAACCTACAGTGTCAAAATGGCTCGAATCAACAACACCAAGAAGCCACTCTAATTTGATGGCTCCAATTATCCATATTGGAAGGCAAAATGACCACCTATATCAAGTCAATCAATAGAAAGGTGTCATAGAACTGTCTAAATTATAAGACCACAAGTATGAAAAAAATCACCGAAGTGATCAAATTCTCACACTTGAGCCCATATAACTCCGGTAGTCCAATGAAGTGACGAGGGATTCCAAACCAACCAACATACAAGCCAAGATCATAGTGATTCAACATAACAAGTCACATGTTACATCTATTTCACAAGTAATTCAATATACATCGGAGTTCAACATAGTTATTACAACTTAAGTTGAAAAGTAGCAGAAGCAAAGTAATTTGAAACTAACATTGCTCTTATTTCAAATACATGCCAGTACCAAGGTCAACTTCCAACAAAAGCATTAGAGACAAGTAACTCAGAAGCATCATGCCCATAATCACACTCCACCACTATGGCAGGAGCCATCCAATTCTTGCAGTATCCATGATACATCACAACCTACAACAAGTGGGAATAAACCCTTAGTACGAGAAGGTACTCAGCTAGACTTACCTGTCATAAACCAGAAATAAAGTGACACCAAGAAGTATGCAAGACTAATATAAGTGGGGCTAACTTGACAACATTTTGCATAAAATCTTAGTACAGATAAGTAATCATTAATGCTTAAGCATCAAGTTAATAACCATTAACCTGTCATCTATATTAGCACCTATACTAGAGCAATCACTTGATTAGGATCAAACAATATTAACCATAGCTGGTATAATAAGGCTGTCATCATCATATCATCAATCCTGAACCATCATAATAATTAGTAAGATCTATGTTGCCTCTGCTCTGTCAAGCTCTCACTAACCGATGAGAGACGGTGACTCGAATCGAATTACAACTCAGCTGAGGGGGTATTCCTAACTCTCACCCATGACTTCCCCCGTCGGAGAGCATTAGGTCACCTTTGGGACAACTCATGAACTAACTTCACATGTTTGGTCAGCACCAACACTCTCAGGGATTACCCTTCTGCCAGGACGATCAAGACTCTTAAATCACCTACCCTTGGACTCATGCCTATGGCTCTCTTCTGAGTCATACTTTATACTTACTGACTCCTAGCCTGAGTTGAGCTACTCGGATTCACGGTCAAACACTCGAGTTTGGCTAGCTAAGAGAGAGGCATGCGTTCAAAATGATAAGAGGATATACAGTGAATCGGTCCTTAACCAACATAGGTGGAGTCACTGTAAGCCTACCACTCTACAAGTCTCCACCTAGTCTTCATTCATATTATACCGGGTTCTTTTCCACGATAGCAAATATAGCCAACCGTGTCACATGTATATTCCTATAGCTTGCAGGTGATAGAAAATCACCCGACTTCGACCACATAAAGCAGGGCTAAGCATCTACTCGAGCCTGAGCTACATAGGATTCGTGGTAATAATATCTAGACAAGGATTGGATATCAATGCAGCAAGTGCTTTCATCCAACACCTATCACTTAATGCAACAATATATATAACATAGTACTTGACTGCATTTCAAAAAATAGGAGACTTATAATGCTCTGTCATCTGACATGAGTCAGTCAAGTTAGCTTGCACTGTATTGATGATGTCTCCACTCTAGGCATGCACTCGGGGTCCTTCCATCCTCAGGATGGATCCACCAACACCATTTTCGGTTTTAGCTCCACATCATGTCCTTCACGTGGTGCATCTAGCGTACCTAGATGAAATGCAAGATGCAAGAATATGAATACATGGAAATGCAATAGATGATGAATCACACTAATCAAGGCAAGTACAAGGTTATACTAAAGACACTTAAGCACATTACTTTGCTTAGTTAACATCACACAAACCAACATGCTAAGATAGCAAAGAGGGCACACTCAGCATGGCACACAAGTTCCACATGATCTCAGGTGTATTTAGCTTAATTACCAAGGACGTGAACCACACTTAGCAACATGCGAAGCATGATTCTAAAGTTCACTAGGTCAAATTAAAGCAAACACAGAATCTGTTCTGAGCAAACAGAGAGCAACCAAAACTGAGAGCCAACTTTGAACAGCTATAGCTCCTAAACTATATGGCCAAATGCCACCAAAATTTAACAATAGCTAGATCATGAAATTCATAACAACTTTGTTATAGACCACAACACATGAAACCATCATTTACATAGAGTAATTACATCATCTCAAAATCTATCTAGAATTGGTAGATTCACTAAATTAAATATTTAGTGATATAGCAAAAGCACAATTGAGCTAAACCAAGTTTACCAACTTATTACACATATCAAAATGACACCAGAAAGTGTGGTGCCAACATCTAAATAATTTATTTAATACCCAATATTAATTTATTTACATAATTAGGTGAATAAAGGAACCTATATAAAAACTATACAATAAATTCTATAAAAATTACAGCAACTACAACATTCTTCTAGAAGGCTACCATAAAAGTTTTATAGCAATTGAGCAAGTATAGTTTCCTATACTAAAAAGAATAGATAGAAAGGCTGATTTTGGCATAAATGAGAAACCCTATTGAAAAGTGTCAAACAACATATTTCATATTTTTCTTAGGCCCTTACTAACATGAGAATAGAACTCCCCAAATTTCACCTTTACTGGATGTATAGATAAATTATGAAAATTCACACAAGATCCAACCATGCAAATAAGATAAATACATAACTCCACTATACAGTATCAAAAATTGATGAAATTTAAACTATAGGCTACTCATGGCATAACAGCACCCCATAAAAATTTCAAGTCATTTGTAGCTATCTATAGAGAGATATGATTATCCTCTTTTCATGCGTGAATAAAAGGCATTAATAATAACTCCATTTTTCATAACAAAACATAGCATGTTTCCTATTTTTAATAAAAACTAGAGTCCTCAAGAAACCCAACAAAATTTGAACGAACTCATTTGGATCCCTAGAACTCGAGATATGTATTTTAAAAATTAGCATTCAAATCAGCGTAAATGAATAAAAGAAAAACAAAACCTAAACCAAACTAGGCCAGCTTGCGTGAGCCGCTCGGCCCACGACTGCCTTTGGTCAATGGTGCTGACAGCAGGGCTCGCTGATTAGAGGGACAGAGACAGGGAAGGGAGGAGTTGACAGTGAAGCTTGCCACTGGTGAGTTGGCTGGTGGAACCAACAGCAGCATCATGCTCCTCGTGTGATTCCACAGCGATAGAGGTGCTTTGGCGACCCTAGGAGTAGCTAGGAATGCTCGTTGCCGACAATGGCGGGCGGCGGAGCTCCGGTGGGGATGCACCAGCGACGGCAAGCCCCCATTGCCTCGACCAAGCTTGGTATGAGCTTCACGAGGTCACAATAGAGCTATTTGAGAAGAAAAAGGAGGATGAAAGAGACCCTAACTACTCCGACCACGGTGAGCTCGAACTCTGGTGAGGTCGATTCATGGCAGCGACAGCAGATTCAGTGAATACGGCCTCACCTACGGTCGAAAGGCTCAACTGAGAGGTGGATGAGCTAGAGGGGATGACAACAGAGTAGTGTGCGAGGTTAGGCGGGTCACAGTGTTGTGGTACGTGCACGCAACGGCGGCAAAGCTCGAGTGGCACGCGGTGTCGCTCTTCTCCACCTTGGCGAGCACGGCAGAGGGGAGAGGAGGTGAAATGGAGGAGGGGGGAGCTGGAGGGTGGCATGGTGGCTTTGAGGGTGCATGGCTCGGCCAGTGGGCCCATGCCGGCATATGGCTTGACAGATGGTGAGCTTTGACCTGATGCTGGTTGGCCATTGAGCTCAGCTCGGCTCTAAATTAGAGCTCCTTTCCCGACTGAAACCCGATTTTCCACGCCTCACAACTCTCAAACTAGCTCGATCTGGCTCAAGGTACATTTGGCAAACTTGTAGAGCTACAAGTGGACTACAGTGTTGTCAATTGGAGCTCAAACTGGTTCTGCCTAGATTGGAAGATACATGCTCCAAAGTATGGCACTTTGAAACTAGAAACCAGCTATGACTTAGCCAAAATGTTGTCCCTAAACAGCCCCCAATTATGCCTTCTGGTGCACTTTTGAGGGTGTTCTGGCCATTTTCATGAGATGCCCATATTACAACTTTTGTTCCTCTATAAAAGTTCTACAACTTTGTTTAAAGGTGCATCATCATGCATTGAGTTCTAGCTGCACTATTTAATCAGTCAAACAAAAGAGTTCTAGGGTCAACAAGAGTCAAACTAGTTCTTAGAAGCATAATTAGGGCTAATGACCTTTATGAACATTGTTCCTAATGACATTCTAAGTGTAGCTAGGGTGTTTTGGTGAGTCACCACATTCATTTGCATATGATCCAAGTGCCCTAGCTTCTCAAATTAACTAAAACATATACATGAAACATACGAAACATTCAGCTGAAATTCTAAAATAGAGCCATGCAACACTTGAAACATGGTACATGGGACATGTATAACCCTTCTAAGGTACTAAGCATAACATAGATACATCACATATGATACACACAAAGCCTCCTATCTTTACAGAAGAACCACTACAAGGTGATGAATGGTTAAGCACCATAGAGTAGAGGTTTCATTTGCTTAGGTTGACTAAAGGTATGAAAGCATCATATGCAGGACATCAGCTGCAAGGACCTGCAAGTATCTGGTGGAACCATCATAGGACCACCTTCCCTGCAAATATTGAGGTTGTTTGGGACCAGTTCACATAAGCTTTCAAGGGACATTTTA
This sequence comes from Saccharum hybrid cultivar R570, assembly GCA_038087645.1. Taxonomy (NCBI): domain Eukaryota; kingdom Viridiplantae; phylum Streptophyta; class Magnoliopsida; order Poales; family Poaceae; genus Saccharum; species Saccharum hybrid cultivar. The sequence goes on from JAQSUU010000293.1 coordinate 2,455,636, forward strand.
TTCCTCCTGGCCTTATGGAAATCAAGCACACAGAGTTCATGAAGCTGACCCAAGGCAATAAGAGCTTGAATGAGTACCTCCAGGCTTTTAATAACCTAGCAAGGTATGCCCTAGAATTTGTTGACATAGACACCAAGAAAATTGCTAGCTTCAAGAGGGGACTTTCCCCTAAGTTGATGAAGTCCATGGGCAACAACAAGTGTATAATGTTCAATGAGTTTATCAGTGATGCTCTAACTCAAGAGAACAACGATAAGATTTATGATGCTTCCAAGAGCCACAAAAGGAATTTCGAGGCAGGTGCTTCTTAGTCTAAAGCTCTTGTGGTGGCCAAAACTCAGTATCGCTCACCTTAGAAGAAGAATCAGGCTAAGACTGGCTTGTAACAGAACCGTCCAAATTATAAGAGCACAAGTACAAAAACAAGCGCCAAAACACCTAAATTTTTGAATTTGAGCCAATATAATCCCAGTAGTCAACCAAATCATGAAGAATTTTAAACCAACATGATTACAACCAAGATTGCATCATTCAACATAAACACATCACATGATACATTTCACAAGTACTTAAAAGAGACTTACAACACCACAGAGTCACAAATTATTACAAACCAGGTTTAGAAAGTAGCGGAAGAATTAGTTGTACACACACTTAGTTCAAATACGACTGCTAGTCTTACAGATCACATTCCCACAAAAGCATTAAGGAAAGTAGACTAAAATATGATCACACCCAAGTGATCTAGTCCTCGTCACCTGCCGAGTGGAGGCAGTTCTTGCAGAAGCCCTGGTAAAGCATGTCATCTTCAACAGGAGGGAATAAACCCTAAGTACGAGAATGTACTCAGCTAGAGTTACCCGTCGAAACAGAAATAAAGGATACCAAGGATCATGCAAGGGTTTTCTTAAGTGGAGTTGGCTGACATCTCATTTGTGGAAATGCATAAATAATGGTAACTCTTTTAACCTGTGTTAGCCATGATTTTTAGCATTAACCTGTCATCTATCTTAGCACCTGTACTAAACAATCATTCAATTATTAAGCAAACATTAATAACCACAGCTGGCATAAATTGAGGCAACATTTAAATCATCATCCAATTAACCATCCATTCAATTAATTGAATCTACGTTGCCGCTGCTCAAGTCAAGTGCTCACTAACCAGGAGTGATGGCGATTCGAATCGAGTTTCTATCCAGCTAGAGGGGTATTTCTAACACTCACCGAGACACGCCTTGCGAAGGCTGCTCAGGTCACCTTTGGTACAGTTCAGGAATCGTGGGTTTGCCTGATGCCGCATCCCAAAGGGAAACACTTCTCTAGGTGATAGGGACTCTAACCCCCTTGGTCTTATACCAATGTCCCAAGCACATCCTTACTTCCTTTAGAATGCGCACTTGATCCCCTGATTCCTGGCATGAACTGTATTACTCGGCTTCACGGTTGAAGCGGCTTATCCGGCCAACTAAGTGTTAGATTGCGTTCAACATGACTCAAGGACGTATAGTGAATCGGTGCTTAAACAACTCAGACGTGCATAGCTTCGGCATGGTTCTTTTCCATGATAGTAAATATAGCCAACCATGACACACTTCATCTTAAAGCTTGTGGATGACTGGAAATCACCCAACTTCTACCGCACTAAGCAGGGCTAAGCAATGACACGCGTCTAACTTTAATTGGGATTCAAGTTCGATATCTAGACAAGGATAGATATAATGCAGCAAGTGTTTTCACTCCATTCCTACCACTTAATGCAATAAACAAGTAAAGTACTCAAATGATATGTACACAAAAGTTAGGTTAGCATGCACCAGGGCTTGCCTTTCAGAAAATATGAGGGACGGTGATCAGAGCACTCAGGCAGCTCCTCAACGGCGCTTTCTTTGCTTGCCGGCACCTTGGGCTCCTCTAGCTGCTCCTGCTCCTCCTCCTGATGCACTCCCTCGAACTCCAAAAGCGTCACCCTCTCCAGCACACCTATTGCATGGATGCACAGATAAATCTCATGGATGCATAATAATGAATGCAACATGCTCGGTGAATGCAATGTGAACTGCAGTAACAACTTAACACTCTATTCAAATCACTTTAACAAGACGTGCAAATCTCTTCTCCGGTAGAGAAGTACTTACCAAATCTACGCAACCTAATGTACAATTGCTCTTCCTCAGTTAAGGACCTAACACCTAGACAACCAACAAAGCGCAACATTACTCAGGCTCACATTAACACCAACACATTTCAGCAAAAACTAGAATCTGGATAGCAGCTAGGTATTTCAACCATAACTGAAGATATAAAACCCCAAATGGCATGATACAAGACAATCTAGAAAGCTTATAAAATGCTCTAAAAATCATTTTCAGACCTCAAGACCTGATTCCCATGTTTACCTAGTCGAATTATTAAAGTTCCAGAAATCTATCCTCTCCAAACAGAGAGCAGTCATTTCTGGACAGCAACTTCAAATTGCTAGAACTCCTAAACTACTAAGACAAATTCCACCAAATTTTGATACAAGCTATCTTAACAAGTTTACTACGACTTTGGTATTCACAAGATTCTCAGAAAACACTTTTATCAAAGCCTAATCCTAGAAATTCTACTAACTATCCAGAAGGCCTAAAAATGTTATAATTAAATATTTACTTATGTACCAAACTAACCTTTTAGCCCAACCAATGGAACTACTAGTTCACCCATGATATAAAACCACCAGAAAGTAAGGTGTGCCAATACAAATCATTTATTTTAATCCCTTTTTTAATTTAATTAGTTAATTAAGTGGGAAAATAAACCTATGTGCAAACTATTTAGAAAAATTCTACAAAAATTATAGGGCACCCTATACACTACCAGGAGACAACAACAAAATTTGAGCCCAAGTTGCCAACAAGAACTCTCTACACAAAATTCACAAGCCAGCAAGCCTGATTCTAGCATAATTAAGAAATCCTATTGAAAGGTATCAAACAACAGAAACAATATGTTTCCTAGAAATCTTAAGGTACCAGGACACTCTCTACATAATTCATGATCATTGGACACATAGAAAAATTATGAAAATTCATTCAAGTATTACCAATTATAAAATGAAAAAGACATAACTTGAAAACTACTCAAGCACTAACATTCAAATTTTTACCAGAGCTAGCGTATACATAGAACAGCACACTCACCAAATTTCATAATTTTTGAAGCAAAGAACTCAAGTTATACTATTAAAAATTTTGACTCCATTTTAAAACACAATTCAAATGTCTATTTAATTCTTCCAGAATTTAAATATATTTTTACTAAATACTACACTTTATACATAACCTAATAAACTTGGAACCACCATATTTGGATCCATAATCTTTGATATATGGATTATACAAAATAGCCTACAAATCTGTCAAAAGATAAAAGAAAACAAACAAAAATGAACCCTACATGCTACTGGGCCGGCCTGCTAACTCACGCGGCTTGCTTGCCTGCACGGACCATGTCGGCCTCCCGCCCACGCTTGCACGCTGACTGCAAGGGTCCACGCGGCAAAGAGAGGGAAAACAGGGGAGGAGAGGTGACAGCGAGAGTTCACCGCCGGTGGCGGCTCTAGCGAGGCTGAGTGCAACGGCGTGCTCACCTCGACAGTGCAAACCTAGGGGTGCAGCTTATGGGGACTAGTGCAGTGGCTATGGAGGGTGGCGACGACAATGGTAGCCCATGGCTACGGGCTTGCTGGCTCTAGTGAGCTAGCAGCAGCGTAGCCCTACTAGCCAACCCCGTGAGCATTAGTAGCTCAAGGCGAACACAAAGCATAGAAGAGAGATAGTAAGAGGCTAGAGGAGCATGGCCATGACAAAGGTGGTGCTCTGGTGAGCTATGTCCAAGGTGGATAGCAACAGACACGGCAAATGTGCCCTTACCTCCATGCGATTGGCCCCACTAAGAGGTGGAGGAGGTAGAGGGGTCCAGGGCGAAGCTGTTGGCAAGGTCTAGTAGGCGGTGGTGCTATGGTGAGCGCGCTTGGTCGTGGCGGAGCTCGTGGTGGCGCCTGCTCGCTGGAGAAGGCAGCGAGAGAGGAGAAGTGAGGGAATGGGAAAACTCGACCGGGACTTAGTATTTCACTTCTTCAGACATGCAAGAGCGATGCCGTGGCGTCCTACGCGAGCGTGGGCAGCCACACGATGGCCGAAGCCTAGCATCGGTCAGCCATGATTTGGTCTGAATGTTCTGAATCGGAGCCGAATGAGGTGACTGACAGCGAAACTTTGGCATCACATTACTCCTAATCTAGGGCGATCTAGTGTGAGCCATAGTTAGCAAATTTGTAGAGGGACATGAGATCTACAAGTTTATCAATAGGAGCTTGAGCTAGTCTGGCATGGTTTGAGGGTAATATGGCTCCAAAGTAGGGTACATCGAAACTGTTACTACATATGACTTGGCCAAAATTTGCTAAGTCCCAAAACAGCCCCCTTGACTGACTTGTGGGCCATTTTTAAGGGTGTTATGATCATTTTCATGAGATGGCCATATTACAACTTTTTTCCCTAACAAATTTTCTACAACTTTGTTTAAGGGTGCACCTCCATGCAAGATCTCTAAGCTAGACTTTTTAAATAGTCAAACAAAAGTACTCTAGAGGTCAAAACCTAGTCAACATCACTTAGGAGGGCAATTTGGTCATTTTGGCCAACATGAACATTGTTCCACTAATTATCCTAAGTGTAGTTAAGGTGTTATAGGACATAATTAACCACTCTACACATTGGCTACACAAATTTCCAAGTGTCACATAAGTTGAAACAAGCAAAACAAGCATTTCTTCAAAATGTTTCACTACCATGTTGCATATGTTTCAAGCCCTTGTTGCAACAACTAAACTTGTCATGATATACTAACAACATTGCCATGTTTAAATGCATGAGACACCTGTGTTACATCTACATGTTGCACCAAACACATTTCATAAGACAACAATTTTGAAACAACACAATTGAGTATGTTGCATACTCATGTTGCAGTTCAAACAAATGCATGAATGAGATGATTAATGTTAATGCTTATGAAATGCAAGTGCAAAAGTGGAAGCCAAACACCTAGAGTGTTAAAACCTTCCCCCTTATAAAATCTCACCCCAAGATTTGGAAAGCATACCATTATTGATATAATTCCTTATAACCCTCTCGTAAATAATCTTCTCTTTCCCAAGTAGCATCACTCTCACTACCTTGATTACTCCACATTACTTTATACCACTTAACCACTCGACTCTGAGTTACCCACTCATGAGTGTCAATCACACAAACTGGCCTCTCTTCGTAAGTCAAATCGGATTCTAGTTTGATATCCCCCAACAAAACTCTTTCTTTAGGAACCCGAAGACATTTCTTTAACTAAGATACATGGAAAATATTGAAAATGGCTCTCATTTTAGGAGGCAACTAGATCTTATATGTGACCGCTCCACTTTTTCCTGTGATCTAGAAAGGACCAACATATCTCGGTGCAAGCTTTCACTTCACACCAAAACATTTTACACTCTTCATAGGTGAAACCTTTAGATAAATAAAGTCTCCAACTTCAAACTCTATCGGTTTTCTACGGCGATCAGTGTAACTTATCTATCTAGATTAGGCTATAGCCATATGTATTTTGATGGTACGGACATGTTCTTCAGCTTGCTCAACAAAATCAATACTATAATACCTTCTTTCCCTAGCTTCTACCCAATTCAGTGGTGTTCTACACTTGCGACCGTACAATGCTTCGAATGGGGCCATCTTAATACTCTCTTGATAACTATTATTATACAAAAAATCAGCTAAAGGCAACCTTTTCTCCCATGAACCCTTGGACAAAATAACACACGCCCTCAACATATCTTCTAAGATTTGGTTACCACGTTCAGTCTGACCTGATGTTTGGGGGTGACAAGCAGAGCTTCTCACTAGCTTGGTCCCCAAAAGATGGTGCAAGTGCTCCCAAAAATGAGCAGTGAACTGCGGACCTCGGTCAGAAACAATAGTGCGAGGGATTCCATGAAGTCAGACTATCTGATTAAAGTACAAATCTGCATAATCAGTAGGACGATAGTCTGCTCGGATAGGAATGAAGTGAGCCGACTTGGTTACATGGTCTACAATTACCCAAATAGAGTTATGATTCTTAACAGTGGGAGGGAGTCCAACAATGAAATCCATACTTATCTTCTCCCATTTCCAACCTGGGATAAAAAGTGGTTGAAGCAATCTAGCTTTCATGTGCATGGCTTTAACTCTACAGCAAGTATCACACCTAGCAACATATGCAGCTATCTCTTTCCGCATCTTGGTCCACCAATAGTGTGGCTTCAGATCATGATACATCTTACTACTACCTGGATGGATGGACAACTTAGGAATGGGCTTCGGATATAATCTAATTCCTAAGCTCTCGATCCTTAGGCACAACTAATCTATCCTTAAACCATAGTACTCCACCCTCATCTACTGGGAAATGCTTAAGTTCTTGCTCTTTCATCTTATGCTTAATGTGGAATATGTCGGTGTCAGTCTTTTGTAGCTCAATAATTCTACTCTTGAGAGTGCAACTGACACTGATGTGGTGTAGGACTGCCAGGTGTAGAAGACGAGATAGATAAAAATCACTTTCAACCAAGGATTAACAATGGGAATTACGGCTTAAAGCATCGGCTACAACATTCACCTTGCCCGGATGATAGTGAACTTGGAGATTATAATCCTTAATTAGCTCGAGCCATCTTCTTTGATGCATGCTCAACTCTGGTTGGGTAAAGATATATTTGAGGCTTTTATGGTCTGTATAGATATTGCACACATTGACCAACAGATAATGTTGCTAGACTTTCAAAGCATGAACAATTGCCGCGAGCTCAAAGTCATGCGTTGGATAATTCTCCTCATGTTTCCGAAGTAGGCGAGAGGTATAAGCAATCAGTTGGCCTTCCTGCATAAGAACACCTCCCAAACCAATGCCTGATGAATCACAATACACATCAAAAGGTTTCTCGATATCTGGTTGCACCAAAACTGGAGCCGAGGTTAGAAGGGTTTGCAATTTATGAAAAACTGCATCACACTCAGGAGTCCAAATAAACCTCGTGTCTTTTTGCAGCAATCGAGTCATGGGCTTGGATATTTTAGAGAAGTCCGGGATGAAGCGACAATAATAACCAGCCAATCCTAGAAAACTCTGAACCTCATGCACCAAGATGGGAGCCTTCTAGTCCAATACCTCTTGTACCTTGGTGGGATCCACCATAATTCCACCATCGGACAACACATGCCCAACGAAAGGTACTTCATGAAGCCAAAATTTACACTTGCTGAATTTTGCATACAACTTATGCTCACATAGTCTTGTGAGGACCACACGCAAATGTTCAGTGTGATCTTCCTCATTCTTAGAATAAACCAGGATGTCATCTATAAATACCACCATGAACTTGTATAATTCGGGCATAAACACCGAATTCATCAAGTACATGAAGTGCATGGGGGTATTGGTCAAGCCGAAGGACATAACAAGATACTCATAGAGACCGTATCTTGTAGAGAAAGCAGTTTTTGAAACATCTTCAGGGCGGATTTTAATTTGATGATAGCCAGATCTCAGATCAATCTTGGAAAAAGACTTTAGCTTTAGACAACTGATCAAACAAGATATCGATGCGTGGTAGAGGATACTTATTCTTGATAGTAACCGCATTCAAAGGTCTATAATCTACACACATCCGCAGCGACTGATCTTTCTTCTTCACAAAGATAGCAGGACAACCCTACGGAGATGAACTAGGATGAATCAGCCCTTTCTTCAAAAGATCATTCAACTGGACCTTAAGTTCCACTAGTTTGTTTGGAGGCATCCTATATGGCCTTCTATAGATTGGTGTTGTGCCAAGCAATAGCTCTATTTTAAACTCCACATCATGATCTAGAGGCAATCCCGGCAAATCATCAGGAAAGACATTAGGAAACTCACATACTACGGGAATATCAGCTATTGACTTTGCTTGCACCGCATGAACTTCACTAGAGAGATCAATTTTCTGAGGAAGTTGCACTAGAAAACCTTTCTGATCAGTAGGATCTCTGAGCATAACCACCCATGTTGATGTATCAATGAGTACCCCATTCTGGCTCATCCAATTCATACCCAATATGACATCTATGCCCAGTCTAGGCAAAACTATTAAAGTAACCAAGTACTTTTGCCCTTCTATTTCAAATTCTACATCACTAACTACTTGATTTGTGGGAATATTATCACTCACAGCTCTAATGCAATAACCCCCACTTTCAACACTATATAATTTGTGTGGAAACTTTGATGCAAACATAGGACTTATAAATGAATGTGAAGCACCTGAATCAAATAGCACCACTGCGGAATGTTGGTCAACTAGGAACTTACCAATAGTGACTACCTCACCAGAGGGAATATCTTCAATGCTAGTATAATGAACTTGCCCCTGATAGCCACCTTGATTTGCATTCTTCTTAGGATAAGGGCACTTCCTAGCCCAATGACCCGGATTGTTGCAATTCCAGCAAGGCATGTTACTTGGAGGGACACTGGAGCTGCCTTGGCTAGAATTACCCTTAGGAAGAGAAACTATATAAGCCTTGTGAAACCTAGTCTTGACTGGAGCCTTCTTCTACGGGGGACAGAACTTAGCACCCGTTGTAGGAGGACGAAAAGAAGCCCTCGGTGCAATTGAAGCTCTGGACTGCGAAGCACCAGCCTCAAAGGCCCTCTTGCGGCTCTTAGAAGCAACATAGATAGAATTATTGTTCTCTTAAGTCAGGGCATCGCTGATAAACTTATTGAAGGTGGCACACTTGATAGTGCCCATGGTCTTCATCAACTTAGGACTGAGTCCACGCTTGAAACTAGCGATCTTCTTAGCCTCAGTATCAACAAACTCAGTTGCATACCTTGCAAGGTTATTGAAGGCTTGCATGTATTCAGTCAAACTCTTATTGCCTTGAGTTAACTTCATAAACTCAGTGTGCTTCATTGCCATCAAACCAGGAGGAATATAATTTCCTCATAAAGCCACCTTGAACTGGTCCCAACTGATTTGGACATTTGGGGGCAGCATAGAGCAGTAATGGCTCCACCAAATACTAGATGGGCCATACAACTGGTGAGAAGCATACTCGGTCTTTAGCTCATCTGTTAGGCGAAGCAGACAAAATTTCTACTCAATGGTATTTAACCACTCATCAGCTTGCAAAGGTTCCTCCACCTCCTTAAAGAGCGGGGGCTTGGTGTCGAGGAAGTCCTTGAAATCACTGTACTAATTTGGCTTTGGTCCTTGATGGCCATGTCGAGCATCCTGGATGACTAGCTGATGCATGGCCTCAGCTAACAGGCACTAACCTTCGACCACCGTCTGCATTAGTTCTATCGGGTTGGGTGGTGGCAGAGGAGGTGGCGGTTGTTCCTCATCCTCAACGCCACGACCATGATGAAGATTGTACGTCATCTACAAAATGCATAGCCAATGAGCACTAACGAAGTGAAAAATTTGTAGATGAATTGCGTAATTATGCCAAACTGATTTCATTGGAGAGAATGAATTCACACAACAAACAGAGGCACAAAAATTCATCATAACCATACAACCTCATCAAGCTCATCATTTGATGCTTTAATGCGATTTACTTGACAAACAACGATGTTTACTAACAACTTGATGGAATTTATTAATGTACTTGACAAACAACGAAGATTGTACGTCATCTACAAAATGCATAGCCAATGAGCACTAACGAAGTGGAAAATTTGTAGATGAATTGCGTAATTATGCCAAACTAATTTCATTGGAGAGAATGAATTCACACAACAAACAGAGGCACAAAAATTCATCATAACCATACAACCTCATCAAGCTCATCATTTGATGCTTTAATGCGATGTACTTGACAAACAACGATGTTTTCATCATTTGAGCACAAGCACGTCTAATAGGTTACATCGAACCATTAAGGTTCCAAATCTTATAGCAACGATAACGTAGGGTTTGATGTTACATCCCGAAGATCAACTTACTACAAAGCCACTCTCCCATGCATGAAAGGCAACAAAAGATAACTCTAGTGCATTAGCTATGTGATAAGCTAAACTACACATTGTCCTCTAAGTTAGTGTCGAAGATCTCTCCTCCGTCTTCATCACTAGCAGGCTCTAACACCTCATCTTCTTCTTCTTCAGGTGGAACATCCTTTGGTCCATCAATCTCAATGTCATTATCATCTTCAGCCATGATGACACCATAGCCCATTGTTGACGGTCACTAATGCTCATTTTTAACCATTAACTATTGCATGAAATAGCATGAAATAAACTACCATGCATAGTTGTAGGGTTTGAAACTAACGAGTTCCACGAGTTTTGGTGAATCTATATTTTATAGGGGTTAAACTAGAAAAAGACCAGAATCACTAAATAGAAGTATCTTAAGTGATGAATTGGAGTACACCATTGTGAAGATCTCATCGAGGCACATGAAATAGAGTTTTAGTTCACCCAAATCGGAGTCCAGATGACAAAGTTACGCCTTCCGAAAGATTACATATCTCCTTCATCCGGACTCCGTTTTCAGAGATCCAGGACTTTTTGGAAAGCTTACGAAAATGTCTAACAGCCCACACTAAATATGAGCCCATTTGGGCCAAGGGATGGGGCGGGCGCCTAGCCCTTTGGGCAGGCTCCTAGGTCCTACAGCCAATCAGACTCCGTCTCACGGATCCTGCCTCCACCGCCTTTGAGGATCAATAAAAAGTCATTAATGAAGGTCAATTTGATCCAAGGGCTATGGTTCTTTCTAGAGGGCTATATAAGCAGCCCCTAGGACCCCCCTAGGCACCATATCTCTTCTAGAGAGCAAAAGCTAGGGTTTCAATTTTCCATCCAAGTAGAAGAGGGTCCCTCTAGATCATCTAGTTCTAGTTCTTCTAGTTCATCTTCTAGATCTAGATCTAGTTCATCTAGTTGTATCTAGAAAATAGGAAGAGAGAGAGAAGGAGAGAGCTGAGGAGGAGCCGGATTTGTCGGATCTTCCTCAATATTGTACTTTTGCAGCATCTGGTTCATCATTCAGCAATCTCTAGGTTCTTCAATTATTATTTCTAAGTTCTAAGTTCTTTATTTAATTCTTACTTTATTCCATTTACTTGAACTCCACTTGTATTTGAGTGCTCTAGTTATAGTACTTGGCTAGAGTAGTAAACCCTAGCATAGACATGGTGTCTAGGCTATAGTTTACCTAAGTTTGCACCCAATCTCACGGTTAGTTGTGGTAGCCCTCAGAGGTGACAGCTCTGTCAGGTCATTGCAATCCACCCCGTTCAGGTTGGTGTTTCATAGAGCTTTTGTAGCCTTCCCCTGACTACTTTCTTCCCAGTCTCTTTCAAGAGTCAGAAAGGTATTGTTGCTCCATAGTAAGTAAAGTATAGTAAGCCCGATCTTGATCACCCAATCAACTTAGAAACCCCTAGAAAGTTCCTCTTTTCCCGCTAAAAAAATATATATCTTTCTTCTCTTACCTTTATCCTTGTACGGCCTTGATTCTCTAGTACACTTCATGTTCCCCGTGGAAATCGATACTCTAGAATACTCCCGAGTGAAAGCTACATTGGTATCCATGCGCTTGCGTATTATTCTGTGTGCGTTTAAAATACCCAACAAGCTTTCTGGCACCATTGCTAGGGATGGTAGCTGTGCTAGTTTAGAACCAAGTTCGTTTGTGTATCCTTTTTTTCTTTTTACCACCTTTTTACCACCACCTATACCATATGGATTCTACTCCTATTCATAAATTCTCTGCACCAAAGGGCGAGTTCTTAGAGCCACCACAACCATTAAAAAGCCAATCATAACATCTAGCTATGAACTCAAACCTGGCTTTATAGCCATGGTGCAGGCGCAATCCTTCTCTGGGTTAAAAGATGAAAATTCTTATACCCACCTTTGGGAATTTGAGAACTTGTGTTCTTGCCTTGTTATCGCTGGCATGACACAGGAGACCCTTAAATGGAAATTGTTTCCATTCTCCCTTTTAGGTATAGCGAAGCAATGGTATGCTCATACCATCGGAGGAGTAATTGAAAACTAGGATGAACTTCAAGTCAAATTTGGTCTCGCTTTCTTCCCTATTTCTAAAGTTAATGCTCTGCGAATAGAAATTCTTAAATTTGAACAAAAGGAGAAGGAGACTCTAGGAGCAGCCTGGGCTAGGTTCACAAGCCCTAAAAACACTGGCCCAGACCTGTCTTTGCCTAACCACGTCCTTCTAAATCACTTCTACCATGGTCTTAGCAAAGAAGCTTCTCTGCACCTCGACATATCTTCTGGAGGCTCATTCACGCACATGTCCTTTAGTGAGGGGGAAGCTATCCTTGAGAAAATCCTTGAAAACACCCCCTACACTGGCATTTTTGATGAGTTTCCTAAAGAAGAAAAAGAAGTCGAGTTAAGCCCTGACCAACAAAAAGGAGATACACACAACTAATTCTGAAATTAAATCAAATCCTTCTAATGATTTGGTTATTGAAGAATCTCCTACTACGGAAACACAAAAGATGTTGGAAGATGATGAGCCCAATCCTTCCACATTCCTCTTTGAAATTGAGGATGATCTTTTTGAAGATTTTGGGAATGCTTCGAACTTTCTAGTTCAAGTAAAGCCTCTAGAACACTCTACACCATTTAAGGATGATGATGTTCCACACAATGATCCATTCTTAATGGAACACATCAAAGGACTCTCGGCCATCATGAGCCATGAGTAGTTAGCAGAAACGGAGTTATTTAGTGAGGTAGCCTGAATTATTGCCCCCTCATAAGTTCTAATGTGCATCCTAAAAAAGAAAACCATAGAGGCTCATTATAATCCTACCGTTGGGATGAACATTATTTCTAAGGCTTTGGCTGAAGAACTTTGCCCCAACGAGTCCTTGATCCCATCTCATAAGCTTTTAATAACTCCATCTAGAGTTACTCTAGAAAGTTACGGGGTCATGAGGACTATTCCCTTGCGCATAAGAGGCTCTGAGTATCGTCTAGACTTTCACATCTATGACATCTTGGACAGGTCCATTTTGATTGGTGTACCTTTGGGGACACTCTTTCAAGAGCGACCAAAACAAAGTCTCTTGAATTTAAAGTTGGGAAACTCTACTATCAATGTCTCGCTTGCACGCTCAAATAACGTGATAGTAGAACCCAGGCTCGAAGAAGATCCTATTGAGGAAGTTTTAATGAGATCTCTAGAAGACATAGCCCAACCTCTTTTGGATGATGAACACTTCATCGAAGAAGAGGAGGAGCTAGCAGGACCTATTGAGCTAGACCCATTTGAGGTGCCACCACAACCCTTAATTGAGCTTAAACCTCTTCCTCCTGGTTTGAAATATGTCTTTCTCAATAACAATCGAGAAACTCCTATCATCATAAGTGACAAGCTCTCCCAAGAAGAAACCCATAGGCTTGTCACTATCCTAGAAAGACATAGATTAGCTATAGGCTACTCACTCCATGATCTCACAGGAATTAGTCCCATTCTCTGCACGCATCGTATCCCTATAGATCCTGATATCTCACCATCAAGGGAACCACAACAGAGACTTAACAACGCTATGCGCGAGGTTGTTAAGAAAGAAGTCTTAAAGCTTTACCAAGCTAGGATTATTTATCCTGTGCCACATAGTGAGTGGGTTAGCCCCATCCAAGTGGTGCCAAAGAAAGGAGGAATGACAGTCATTAAGAATGAAAAGAATGAACTCATTCCTCAACGAACTGTCAATGGGTGGAGAATGTGCATAGACTATCGAAAACTCAACAAAGCTACAAAGAAAGATCACTTCCCGTTACCCTTCATTGATGAAATGTTGGAACGGCTTGCAAACCACTCTTTCTTTTGTTTCCTTGATGGGTATTCCGGGTATCACCAAATCCCAATCGACCCCGATGACCAAAGTAAGACCACTTTCACATGCCCATATGGAACTTATGCATACCGACGAATGTCGTTCGGATTGTGCAATGCACTAGCTTTTTTCCAATGGTGCAGGATGTCTATTTTCTCCGAGATGATCGAGAAAATCATTGAGGTATTCATGGATGACTTTACCATCTATGGAAAAACCTTCGATGACTGTTTAGAGAATTTAGACAGAGTCTTACAACGGTGTGAAGAAAAGCACTTAGTCCTCAACTAGGAAAAATGCCATTTTATGGTTTGAGAAGGAATAGTGCTAGGACACAAGGTGTCCGAACGTGGGATAGAAGTGGATAGAGCAAAGATTGAAGTCATTGAACAACTTCCACCTCCCACGAATGTGAAAGGAATGCGAAGTTTTCTAGGTCATGCGCGGTTCTATAGGTGTTTTATCAAAAACTTTTCTCAAATCACTAGACCCCTCACTAGCCTATTAGCTAAGGATGCACCTTTTGTCTTCAATAATGAGTGCCATGAAGCTTTCCAATTTCTCAAGCAAGCACTCATTTCAGCTCCAATCATCCAACCACCCGATTGGATGCTGCCTTTTGAGATCATGTGTGATGCTAGTGATTTTGCTGTTGATGCCGTTCTTGGCCAAACAAAGGATAAGAAGCACTATGCCATATCCTACGCTATCAAAACCTTGACTAGGCCACAACTCAATTATTCTATCACTAGAAAAGAGTTGTTGGCAGTTGTCTTTGCAATAAACAAGTTTAGATCTTACTTAGTGGGAGCAAAGGTAATCATCTATTCAGATCATGCTACTCTTAAATACCTGCTCACTAAGAAAGATGCTAAACCTTGGTTGATTCGCTGGATTCTTTTACTCCAAGAATTTGACATAGAAATAAAAGATAAGAAAGGAGTAGAGAATTCCGTAGCCGATCACTTGTCTAGGCTTCAATATAAGGAAACACATGAGCTACCTATCAATGACTACCTAAGGGATGACACACTCCTCATGGTAACACACTCGAACCCTTGGTATGTAGATATTGTGAATTATATGGTTGCATGCTATGTTCCACCAGTTGGAGACAAGAGAAAGCTCAAATATGAAGGTCATTACCACTTATGGGAGGATCCATATCTCTATCAGGTATGTGCTGATGGATTGTTATAGAAATGTGTCCCAATGGTTGAAGCCATGAAAATCATAGAGAGATGTCATGCATCACCCTATGGAGGACATTATGGAGCATTTCATACAAATGCAAAGATCTAGCAAAGTGGATTCTTCTAGCCAATGATGTATCAAGATACAAAGGAGTTTGTTAGAAGATGTGCCAGATGTCAGAAACATGGAAATATCAATACTCGAGATGCAATGCCACTCCAGAACAACCTCCAAATAGAGTTGTTTGATGTATGGGGAATTGATTACATGGGACCATTCCCTAAGTCTAGAGATGCTAAATTCATCTTGGTGGCAGTTGACTATGTGTCTAAGTGGGTAGAAGCCTTACCATGTCAAGCTGCCGATTCCAAGCATGCCAAGAAGATGTTTCAGGAAGTGATATTTCCAAGGTATGGGATGCCAAGAATTGTCATAAGTGATGGAGGATCACACTTCATTGATAAGTCCTTCAGACAGTTCCTTGCTGGATATGGAGTCAAACACAATGTTGCAACTCCATACCATCCCCAAACAAGTGGTCAAGTAGAAACGTCAAATAAGCAAATCAAGAACATTCTACAGAAGACCGTGGACGAAATGGGAAAGAAATGGAAGTACCAGCTCCATGATGCACTCTGGGCGTACCGAACTACATACAAAACACCCATAGGCATGTCACCTTATCAGCTATGTATGGAAAAACATGTCACTTGCCTATTGAATTAGAATTTAAAGCTCATTGGGCAATCAAGAAATGGAACATGGATCTCTATCTAGCTAGCAAGAATCTTCAGATGCAAATATCTGAGCTAGAAGAATGGAGAGAAAATGCTTATCATAACTCCAAGATTTACAAGGAAAGAACCAAAAGATGGCATGATAAGAGAATTAAGCACAAGGAGTTCAAGCCTGGAGATAAAGTTCTACTATTCAACTCAAGAGTAAAGTTATTTGGTCATGGAAAACTTAGAAGCAAATGGGAAGGACCCTTCAAGGTGATTGAAGTTGCATCTCATGGCACCGTCACACTTCAGGATGATTCAGGTAACATATTCAAGGTAAATGGTCAATGTTTGAAAGTTTTTCTTGAACCTGGAAACTTAGAAGAAATTGATGTAGTTGAATTCTTACAATTTAAAGATCTAATTTAAAAACTCTATCATGAAGGCTCTAGACAACTAAGGCTCAAACACCTAACACTTAATCAAGTTCCATGAGTTTTGTTGTCTATTTGAGTTCTGCAGGAATTAAGAAGTTTGAGAACAGTGAGAATTACATGCAAACCATAAGAGTGAATGACTATGTCAACATCCAGCTTGGTGGAGGGCATCTCCCATGTATCTAGCTAAGTATTTCTTATTCCCTTTTATATCTTAATTTAAGTTTGCTTGCTATAATCTAAAACAAATAAAAAGATGCATAACCATAGAAACCAAATAAATGTTTTCATTGCTATCACTACTAAATTTTGACCCTATTTCAACGCACCAAATGTGTTGCAATAGATCCAAAGTCGTTGCAACAGCAGCAATTGCAACACAAATTTAGCGTTGGGAGGCGTTGCAAGATCAAGGGTGGCAATAGGCTTGCACAATGCTTTTTTGTGCGGTGTTGCAAATGTGTATTGGAATTGCAACACCTGGGGCGTTGCAACCTAAGGTTTTGCAACAGTTGAATGTGTGGTAACAGCAACTAATGCAACGCCTTAGACGTTGCTGGACCATGCAATGGCAACATGCCATGGTGTAGCAAATGGTGCACTAGCAACGCCGAACATGTGTTGCAACACAATGTATTGCCACGCATAACGCGTTTGGTAATAAGGATTATGTCACAACACCAAGAAATGGTGGCAACATGTGCAATTACCACGCCCAAGATTTGGTTGCTATAAGGTGCACCCTCTATTGTATCGCATAACGAATGTGGCAACAAGGATTATGTCGCAAGACCAAAAAGTGGTGGCAACATGTGCAATTGCCACGCCCAACATTTGGTTGCTATAAGATGCATTGGATATTGCTACGCATAATGAGCGCGGCAACAAGAATCTTGTTGCAACACCAAGAAGTGGTGGCAACATGGGCAATTGCCACGTTGTCCGTGCCGTTACTATAAGGTGTCTATTGCTACGCAAAGTGTACGTTGCTATAGGATATATTGCCACAAAAAATAGGGTTGCCAATATCCACTTTTACAACGCTTTTTGGGTTAGTGCTACCAGACAATATTGCATCGCCATTAATTAGAAACTCAATAGACATCAACAAAGCATTTGTACAGATTCCATTAAACAAAAATATTAACTTGTTTAATTTGTTCACATCTGAAATCAAACGATCCAAATTCAAACTCAGGCTACACACATTATTGAAACTATCCCACAATAAAGATATTCAACACCTTTGTTCCTAAATAGCAACATCTAAAGTGCCTATCCCACAATAAAGATATTCAACACCTTTGTTCCTAAATAGCAACATCTAAAGTGCCTAGACATCACTGAAGCTCAGCTTGGCTTGATTTAGACCATCCCATCACTCATGGGCTCCACTCAAACTCTAGCTTCCTCCTGACATTTGGCATATGCATCAGTTTCTCAGTAAATGACATTGTAAATCATATGTTGATAAGGATATGTAATTATCATAGGAAATGAAGCTGTACAAAATAATTGTCTATGTGAAATCATAAATACATAAGAAACGCCTATGTGAAATCATATATATACACAAGAGAAAATAAAGCAACAATAAAGCTAGTAACAACGACACAGTTAATATATCCATTTTATACATTTATTTTTTCAGATTATACAGTTTTCAGTGAAAGCTGACACAATGGCATATACAACCTCGAAACCACGCAGGCAATACTTGCTTACATATCATGCTATCTTAGAACTGTGACAAATCAATGACCATGTATCGCACAGTTCAGTGCATTTGCAGTGATTATGAGGATTGCAGATTAACATCCCTTAGTTTGGAATTTCAATAATGTACAAACCTGCTATCCTTGCTCCCTCCAGTTGATGAATCAACTACTGTCGACTTCTTCATGTGAGGTGCTGCCAGTGCAATCAAATAGTATAGATCAGTGAAGTGCAACCAAAGCCAGCTACTGATGTTGTCCAATGCAAAACAAGACAAGGCAAATATTGTAAGAAATAGCCACTGCAAAATAACTATGAATTAATTATAAATAGGAATTGACGCCTATTTTTTCATAAATCAAATGGGAAATTGTCAACAGTCATATTGCAGCATATATTCTTTTAGCCTGAAAGCAACAACTAGGATGAGAAAAACATCTAAACAGTGGTTTCTCCACTCATCGTAAGTAGTGTTGTGCTGGCTCCAACAATGTCACAGTTCTGACTCAGTGAATACAAGCTCTAAATACTAGCTAATGTGGCTGCTGTTGTTTCTGGATTCCATCAAGCAATGTAGTCTACATGCTTCAATTCTAATTCAATACTAATTCAAACTGAAAATGGACTACAACAATGAGAACCAATCAGCCCAATAAAGAAAAACTGCCCTTCAAACTAAAATATGTACTACAATAATCGAGTACTAATTCAAAGCTACTACAATTTTGACATTATTTGAACAAAGAAGGGTAGTACAAGGCAAATCTGAGTTGTGTAAAGTGATTATTTGGTTTCCTTTTGAACCAAAGTTTACAGAGATGGCGTTCAAGGTTTATTAAAAAGTCATCTTTGCTCTTTTTCCTAGTTCAAGGTTTCCTTTTCAACTTACTCATCAGATCAGAAGAAAGGTCCCTGTGTGGAGGCAAACCTCTAGTATTTCCTGAAACAAAATCACCACCATTTAATGAGCATCTAGCTGCATGTTTAGAGATTTATAAGAAAATATTTTGTGGTCCTTGAATTTAGTATGCATTAGGGGGTAACAACTTGGTTACTGTAAACACTAAAGGTGATTGTTCCCAAATCAACGATACGCTGAAAATACCAGTCCCTCATCATCAGAAGTCAACAAGGAATACTGCAAAAACTAAAACCCCTTCTACATGTTCTACTACAATGCTCCAAGGTACTGTTGGCAGTGATTCAGTTTCAGATGACAAGAGAAAGGCTGTAGACCAATAGTAGCATCGGTTCCCTTAAATCTTCCAAAAGTGTCCAGATATATACAAAGTAATGCGTGGCAATTTTCTGCCCCAGGTGCTACAAGGCTCACGGCACATTCCAGAGATATAGGATAACATAAGCTGAGAAACAACAAATAAAGGAGCATACTGCAGAGTGCAGACTGCAGACCCATGGTAGTAATTCAGTTTCTCATGAATGTATACTTGACATAGTATGCTAGCTTACATTGTGAAACTTCGCAGGTATGATAAAATGCACATTGGTGCATGGCTAGGAAATACCTTCGCAGGTATGATGACCCCCGCTGGAGGCTCTGGGATGAGTTTGTCACACTGAGGATTAAAATAGGTAGCATTCCTACCCGTGACCTGTGTATAGACACATCACCTTAAAGCTAAAAGCAATTCCACAGAATATGCCTTTGAATTAACATGCCTTCATCTGAATTTCATATACCATGGGGGTGCTCAACTAGTATTCAAAACAAATTAATTACTTAACATGTTATAATTACCATAAAACAAATGTACAAGTGTGACAATGTATACAAGAAATCAATCAAACACACAAACCCATGAAATACTCAAAATGTGGGCCCTTTTGCTATACCGAAAAGGCCAGAAGTACAAGTGTTTCCTACAGTAGCATATTACAACATATTAAGATTTTATAGCAACCAAACCAACATGTGGCAATAGCAACATGCTATTGCATCGCTTTAGGTATTTAGTTGCGATAAATATCTACCTATTGCAATGGTCGTGAGGAATACTACAACCAATAAAAACTGTGGCAATAGCAATAAATTGTTACATCGCCTTAGAAATTTAGGCTCCGTACGGTTGGGCTGATAAGCCGACTGAAAAACACTATTGGTTGATTTGTTATGAGAGAAAAATATTGTTCCGGCTAAAAAAACAAGCTGAAAAAGACGGATTATAAGTCGGGCGAACAGACTATTAGTTGCAATAAACAACTGCCTATTGCAATGATCGTAAGAAATATTACAACCAACAAAAACTAGGGCAATAGCAATAAGCTATTACATCGCTTTAGGAATTTTGTTGCAATACACGGTCTACCTATTGCAATGGTCGTGAGAAATATTACAACCCAACAACACTGTGACAATAATTTTAAGCAATAGCAACATTGTTCTATTTGGTTGCAAGAGCATCAGACAATTGCAACGCCAATCAATACTAATGCAACTAAATGTCATCATGACAATATTATTAACCAATAGCAACACTTTCCAAAAAAGGATGGTTATAGATCTCACCTCTTGCAACGCCAAACGTAAAAATTACAATGCACTATTTTTATGGTAATACAATCCCCCTATTGCCACATTTTTGGACAAATGTTGCAAAATACACCCCTATTACAACACAATTTGTGATGATGCAAATAGCGTGAAGTGGCAATAGGGTCAAAATCTTGTAGTGATATATGTTAGTTCTATGAAATGTTTAAATAAAAGTGGAGTGTACAAAGTTTTACCTGCTAAAATAAGTTCCTAGAATAAACTCTTATATGGAAAAGATGAATAGTTGCTCTGTCGTAATTCCTTTCAAGTACCTAGTGTTCAACCTCAAACTCTCCCAAGTTTTAGAATATAACTGTTTTGATCTAAGATTTGTTCTGAACCTAAAACTTATGGGCAGCGAATGCTTGATCTAAGTCTAGATAGTTGGCGGATATGACGTGGAAAGATTTTGAGCTGCTGTTTGTCATGTTCCTAGAGATGCTAGAGTTCTGGAGAATTTATCTTTGAAAATCTAAAATTGCTGCATGATGAGTTCTTGTATGACGAGAGTTTAATTCCTACCACAGCCATATATACATGCTCACTAGATTAGAAAGACTTTCGTTTGTTAGCTTAGCTGATAGTAAGCATTGAGTGTGGCTAGTCTATGTTGACCCTAAGGGATTAGTCATGCGGTTAAAATCAAGATTCACGTGCACTCCACCTACTTATGCTGCTTCTACCCTGGAAGTATGCATCTAAATATTTTCCATTAGACACATCCCAATAAATTGTTCTACTCCTACACTGGGAGTGAACAAAACCCTTCATCCATTGCTAGCCCCTTTTGTTATAAGCTCTAGATTCATATTGCTACCTTTTATCTATGTTTCAAAAAGAGTCTTGGGAAGTATTTATCCTACTCAGTTCCTATTCAAAAAAAAAGAAAGAAGAAAAAAAAAGAGAGTGAGAAAGAAAAAAAGAGAGAATAAAAGGACAAGGGTCCTAACTATGAGAGATTTTCAACAACCCAAGTTCTCAGCAAATTCTTCAAAGTTCAAGAGAGGTATAAATTTCCTTCAAGGAGCAAAACTAGAATTAGATGTTCACCATTATTCTTTTACCGCCTTTACCGCTTCATTTCCATCTACCATCACTCAACCCATATATTTTGGACCACACACATGCACATCTTGATTTGACTGTATGGCCGAACTTGTCCCTCTGGATCCATGTGTCTGACTATGCAATAAATGTTTGCAAGTATGGATTCCTTGTCTCCCCACCTATGAGCTCCATATAAGCCTATTAGAAGTAGGGTGAGAAAGAGAGAGGGCATAATGTTACTATGAATAATGCCAAAAATACCACAAAGGAGAGACTTGGAAGGGTCATACATAGGAATCTCTGAGTTTTATTTTGAAAATCTTGCAAAACTCCGGAATAATAGTTGATCAAAGAGCTTCAAACATGGCGCTTGACTTGATCGTTCTGCCTTTTAACTCCTCAAGACCCAAGTGATGGCTACAAGCCCCATGGTAAAAGATAATATGAGTAAGTCTGAAATTAGAATAGTTCACTCTAATCCGGAGGAGAGTTCTTGTTTGAATGCATGTGTACCTATAAGGCATGAAAATATTGTAGCAACTCCTGATCCAATGTTGAGATTTGCTTTGCTTAGGGACTAGCAAAGGTTAAGCTTGGGGGAACTTGTTGACAGTCACTAATGCTCATTTTTAACCATTAAATATTGCATAAAATAGCATGAAATAACCTACCATGCATAGTTGTAGGGTTTGAAACTATCGAGTTCCATGAGTTTTGGTGAATTTATATTTTACAGGTGTTAAACTAGAAAAAGACCAGAATCACTAAATAGAAGTATCTTAAGTTATGAATTGGAGTACATCATTGCAAAGAGCTCATCGAGACACATGAAATACAGTTTTAGTTCACCCAAATCAGAGTCCAGACGACAAAGTTACGCCTTCCGAAAGATTACAAACGGGCTTCTAGAGCAGTCCGGAGTAAATTGGGCATATCTCCTTCATCCGGACTCCATTTTCAGTGATCTAGGACTTTTTGGAAAGCTAACGAAAAGATTGAGCCCAATTTAGGCCAAGGGATGGGGCAGCTGCCCAGCACTTTGGGCAGGCGCCCAGGTCATGCAGCCAATCAGACTCCGTCTCGCAGATCCTGCCTCCACCGCCTTTGAGGATCAATAAAAAGTCATTGATGGAGGTCAGTTTGATCCAAGGGCTGTGGTGCTTCCTAGAGGGCTATATAAGCAGCCCCTAGGACCCCCCTAGGCACCATATCTCTTCTAGAGTGCAAAAGCTAGGGTTTCAATTTTCCATCCAAGTAGAAGAGGGTCCCTCTAGATCATCTAGTTCTAGTTCTTCTAGTTCATCTTCTAGTTCTAGATCTAGTTCATCTAGTTGTATCTAGAAAATAGGGAGAGAGAGAGAGAGAGGAGGAGAGAGCTGAGGAGGAGCCGGATCTATCGGATCTTCCTCAACATTGTACTTTTGCAGCATCTAGTTCATCATTCAGCAATCTCCATGTTCTTCAATTATTATTTCTAAGTTCTAAGTTCTTTATTTAATTCTTACTTTATTCTATTTCCTTGAACTCTGCTTGTATTTGGGTGCTCTAGTTATAGTACTTGGCTAGAGTAGTAAACCCTAGCATAGACGTGGTATCTAGGCTATAGTTTACCTGAGTTTGCGCCCAATCTCACGGTTAGTTGTGGTAGCCCTCAGAGGTGACAGCTCTATCAGGCCATTGCAATCCACCCCATTTGGGTTGGTGTTTCGTAGAGCTTTTGGCAGCCTTCCCCTGACTACTTTCTTCCCAGTCTCTTTTGAGAGTTGGAAAGGTATTATTGCTCCCTAGTAAGTAAAGTATAGTAAGCCCGATCTTGATCACCCAATCAACTTAGAAAACCCTAGAAAGTTCCTCTTTTCCTGCCAAAAATATATATCTTTCTTCTCTTACCTTTATCCTTGGACGACCTTGATTCTCTAGTACACTTCACGTTCCCTGTGGAAATCAATACTCTGGAATACTCTCGGGTGAAAGCTACATTGGTATCCATGCGCTTGCGGATTATTCTGTGTGCGTTTAAAATACCCAACACCCATCTCATTGTCATTGTCATGAGGAAGAAGAGGATAGAGCTGATTGTTTAGCAGATGAACTTCCTCATGAAGGTTGTCATTGTACTCTTCTGCAGCTACCAACTACTACTCAAGCTCAACCTGCCGAGCCCTCAAGGTATTCTCTTCGTGCTAGGCTTCATTCCGCTGGTTCAGCATGTGGACCAGCATGTGCTCATAGTTGCGATGGGCAACTTTCAACCTCTGAACCACAAGCATCTCCTAATCCCTTTCCTGTGTCACTTGCTCCAAACATTGCTAGACCGTATTTCTCTCAGCAGTCACCTCGACCAACTTCGCCCTTAGCCTTTCCTCCACAGTAGGCTCAAGACGGGGCTTATGAGGAGCTAACTGGTGCTGAGGAACCCTACCTCTGGTGGACTTACAAGCAGTAGTCCTGGTGTGGGCCATCTATAGAAATAGGGTATAACTTAAGGTGAGGATATTTTAAGAGATACGAAATTTAATTTAGTCAGGACAATCAAATTTTAAGGAGGGAATAATATGATATGTATGACATGAATAAACATGATGCATGTATGTTCCGTACATCCTCTCACCCTAGTAGAATTTTAAACTTCTAGCGCTAGCCGGTGGCATACATATGCTCTCTCATACAGGCAAAACTATTGGTCTACAACAATGCGTTGTTAGTGTACATGTAGAAAATTTCATTTCAGCCCAACATTTTCCCAATAAAGCATGCAAAGTAAGTAGCAAACTAAATACTTTCCATATATACATCCCCTGATGTATATACTTCAGTATCACAACTACCCGACAGATATACCCACAATTATGTACTTTCATTAATATATGATTGAGCATGTAAGTATGCGAGTAACTGAAAGGTCTTGATGGCTAGAGGGTGGTGAATAGCCTTTTAAAATTTTCTACAAAGACAAGCTAAACAAGTTTATCAATATAACAAATAGTGAGATGCGAGTTTTGCTTAGCCTACGGGGTGTTTGCAAGCCACCTATCCAATTCATAATTCTAGTATTTACACTCAACCACACAAGTCAAACCGAGAAGGTAACTACAACTACAACTAGCAAGCTACACAAAGGAGCTACTAAAGCAAAGCAAACTAGATAGCAAATATAACTAAGAAAGTAATGCGGAGTTGAGTTAGGAGAGTTTCACCGAGGGGCGAAGTATTGAGCCAACCAATATGACCAACAATGAATACCAAGATAACCGAACACCGGGATCAATCAATCACAATATGAAAGTGATGACACGAAGATTTATCCCGAGGTTCACGTGCTTGCCGGCACGCTAGACCCCGTTGTGTCCCTCTTCACCACGTGGTTCGGTGGCTAATCGGTCTCACACCGAGCCTCTTCAAAGGCGCCACAAGAACCTACCAAATGGCAAAAGGTTGCAATGACACGAGCAATTCACCAGTGTTGCCTTTGGCGCTTCGCTAAGGTAGGCACAAACCCCTCACAATTACCGGAGGTGGCCAAGAACAATCACCAACTCTTGCCAACGCCTCCAAGCTGCTCCAAGCCGTCTAGGTGGCGGCAACCACCAAGAGAAACAAGAATCCTGTAGCAAATCAACCACCAAGTGCCAACTAGATGCAATCTCACAATGCAAATGCACTTGGATCACTCAATCTCACTTCAAATATGCAAAGGAGCAAGAGAGATGAGTGGGAGAGGAGTTGCTTAGCTCAAAGTGCTCACAAGTATGTCAAATGTCCGAGAGAGAGAGCCTTGAGCTGACCAACGAGTATTTATAGACGTACCCCTTCGAATAGAGCCGTTAGAAACTTAAACAGCTGAAATCGTGCGGACCGGATGCACTGGTCCAACTGACCGGACGTGCTGGTCGCACAACGGCTAAGTCGTGAAGCACTGACCGGACACGCTGGTCCAACTGATTGGACGCGCTGGTCGCACAACAGCTAAGTCATGAAGCACTGACTGGACGCGCTGGTCCAACTGACCGGACGCGCTAGTCGCACAACGGCTAAGTCACGAAGCACTGACCGGACGCGCTTGACACGCTGACCGGACACGCTGCGAACGACCGGACGCGCTAGTCCTGTGACTGACCGGACGTGCCGGTCATGCCTGAGCAACGCACAACAACACAATGACCAGACGCGCTAGAGAAATGACTGGACGCCACAGTGCCAGCGTCCGGTTAGAGTCTAGTAAGCTCCCTGAACGACCGGACACGTCCGATCGACTGTGACCGGACGCGCTTCGCGTCCGATCATCAAACTAAAATACGCGCAGACACTGAACACTGACCGGACGCATCCGGTCATGCAAAGACCGCGTCCGATTCAGCGTCCGGTCACCTCTGTGACCTCCGTTCACCTCTATTTCTTTTCCGACTTCCGGCGTAGTGGAAAATAGTCATTTCAACTCCTCAAAAATGCCTGAATCCTGCCTCGCAAGCTCGGCAGGAGGGAGAGAGGACCCCAAACCCTCTCTACCGCTCAAACTCCACTGCTTTCGCAAATGTGCTAACACCACCAAGTGATCTCGTCATGTGTGAGTGTGTTAGCATTTTCACAATCATTTTTCGAGGTGATATTAGTTCTATCCAAATGCATATGATTATGAAATGCACACCTAGAGGCACTTAGGAGTTCAATAGCCGCGTCATTCCCCTCTTTATAGTACGGCTATCTAACCTATAATGTAACCACACCCACTAGGTGTCTTGGTTACTAAAACACAACCCTTAAGCATATACCTTTGCCTTGATCATGTAAGGTTGCGTCCAAATCCAAGTGTGGCTATCATGATCACCATGTCCAACTTGCCACCAACCTTGGAATGTACTAATCCTCATATGCTACATACAACTTAGGCATAGGATTAGTACTTAGGCATTGTCACTAATTACCAACACCAAACATAGGACTTTCAATCTCCCCCTTGTTGGTAACTGGTGACAACCCTTTCACAAAGATGTTATGATAAAATTTTGATTGAACCCATGTCACATTGTCCAAGTATATTACCATGTGTAAGAATTATGGACATGTGATCATGAACTCAAATTGATAACAATGGCTCCCCCTACATGTATGTTATATGTTTGGAATTTTGAAGCATACATGTTAGATAGGAAAGATTAGGAGCATTGACTATCAATAGGTGCTAAGTGTTTGAGATTATAGACCTTTGAAGCGTGATACCATCGGAGTAGCGATAAACACCATCTTAGCACCTTGTGTAGTTAGATACCACTTGGAAAAGCACAAACATAACTAGAAACCTCGTGAGATCAACATTATAAGCAAGGTTCTAGTACCACTTTGAAAAACATAAAGCAAGAAAAATCTAACTACTTCCTATTCATGCTATTACCTCAATATACCATTCAAATTATACTAGCAAGTCACCACACAAGCAAAGTATCGGAGAAAAAGAAATGCATAACTATGCATCATACATATGAAGTGCACATGTAAATGCAACATTCATGTTTAAGAGCTTGCTCCCCCTACTTGTGTGCTCAAAATTATCTTTGTGAACAAAATTTTTCTCCCCCTTTGTGCTTCTCCTCCTTTGAGTTCTATCTTTGTGAACAACAATTTCTCCCCCTTTGGCACCAATGACCACAAGGGACCAATTTTAGATAGATTATCATGTTGAAATATGGGGTGAGGATCAAGTTTGTGATTCAACCTAGATTGCTTGCATAAATAAAATGCTTCGATTTGACCAAGGGTAAGCTTCTTCACACCTCACTAGAAGGGTTATCATGCACCATGTTGAAGCAAATATTTAGACAAGTTTTCTAGATTAAATACTTAGGATCACAAGCTACTTAAACAAGTTATATGCTACCACCAGATCATACAAGTCATGGAAACAATAGTGGCACCATATAAATTTCAAATTCATTCGATTTTCATGAATGAGCCTAGAACATGTAAATTATGACTAGATGCACTAAACAAGTCCTTAACATAGAATGTATGACATGTCAACCAAATTGTACCTTGGGGCTCGAAGGAGAGGCATGTCATATATGGGGTGCATCAACTCATGTTGGAGAAGTCAAGTATGTTCAACTCATTCTTTAGCTTGTGAAATCTCTTCTCATCAAGTGGCTTGGTGAATAGATCGGCTAATTGATCTTCGGTGCCCACACTCTCAATAGCAATGTCACCCTTTTGTTGATGATCTCTAATAAAGTGATGGCAAACATCAATATGCTTTGTTCTTTGATGTTGAACCGGATTGTTGGTTAGCTTCACGGCACTTTCATTGTCACATAGCAATGGCACATTCTTGAAGTTGATTCCAAAATCTTTCAATGTAGCCTTCATTCACAAGATTTGTGCACAACAACTACCCGCGGCGATGTATTCGGCCTCGGCGGTAGATAGTGCAATACTATTTTGCTTCTTGGATGACCATGAGACAAGTGATCTTCCCAACAATTGACAAGTACTGGAGGTGCTCTTTCTCTCCACTTTGTCACCGGCATAGTCGGAATCCGAATATCCAACTAGCTCAAAGCTTGCACCTTTCGGATACTATAATCCAACATCTTGTGTATGATTTAAGTACCTCAATATTCTCTTTGTTGTCTTCAAATGACTTTCTCTTGGTGAGGCTTGAAATCTTGCACACATGCATACACTAAACATCACATCGGGCCTTGATGCCATCACATAGAGTAGACTACCAATCATTAATCTATATAGCTTTTGATCCACCATGTTGCCACTCTTGTCATTATCCAAGCTTCCACTAGTGCTCATTGGAGTAGTGATTCCTTTTGCATCTTCCATACCAAACTTCTTTAGCATATCCTTTATGTATTTGGTTTGGCTTACAAATGTTCCTTCCTTCATTTGTTTAATTTGAAGTCCAAGAAAGAAACTAAGTTCACCAATTATTTACATTTCAAATTCCTTTGCCATCATTTTCCCAAACTCATCACAGTAATCTTGATTGGTTGAACCAAATATGATATCATCAACATATATTTGCAACACAAACAAGTCTTTCCCAATCTTCTTAGTGAAGAGTGTTGTATCAACTTTGCCCATGACAAATCCTTTGGATAGCAAGAAGTCCCTCAATCTTTCATACCATGCTCTAGGTGCTTGCTTCAATCCATACAAAGCTTTTCTCAATTTGTAGACATGATTAGGTTTCTTGTCATCTTCAAAACCGGGAGGTTGCTCCACATACACCTCCTCTTGAATGTACCCATTGAGAAATGCACTTTTCACATCCATTTGATATAGCTTGATATTGTGAGCACAAGCATAGGCAAGTAGAATCCTAATTGCTTCCAATCTTGCAACCAGGGCATAAGTTTCACCAAAGTCAAGACCCTCTATTTGTGTGTAACCTTGAGCCACTAGTCTTGCTTTGTTCCTTACTACTATCCCATCTTGATCTTGCTTGTTGCGAAAAACCCATCTTGTTCCAATGACATTGTGATCCTTAGGCCTCTCAACTAGTTCCCATACTTCATTTCTCTTGAAGTTATTGAGCTCTTCATGCATTGTATTTACCCAATCCGGATCTCTCAATGCTTTATCAATGTCCTTGGGTTCTTCCATTGACACAAATGAAGAGTGAGCACAAAAAGATGCCAATCTTGATCTAGTTTGAACTCCCCTTTGTATGTCACCAATGATGGAATCCAATGGATAGTCTCTTGCAATGTTATTTGGTTGAAGCACTTGGACTTGATTGCTTGGATGTTGATGTTGATCATAAGTTGGAGATGATGAACTAGCCACTTGTTGATCTTGTTGCACTTGAGATGATGTACTAGCTTGATTTTGCATTAGAGAACCACTAGCTTGTGTAATTGGACTTTGGAGCACTTGATCTTTGTTGTCATCCACATCAATCACTTGCTTTGGCCTAATATCACTAATATCCATTTCTTTTATAGCATTACTCAATTGAGTTCCTCTCACATCATCCAAGTTTTCTTCTTCATTTTGAGAACCATTGGTTTCATCAAACTCAACATCATGCACTTCTTCAAGTTGACCACTAGCCAAATTCCAAACTCTATAAGCTTTGCTAGTAGTTGAGTAACCAAGTAGGAAGCCTTCATCACATTTCTTCTCAAACTTGCTTAATCTAGTGCCCTTCTTCAAGATGTAGCATTTACAACCAAATACTCGAAAGTATGCAATGTTGGGCTTTCTTCCATTTAAGATCTCATATGGTGTCTTCTCTAAGAACTTGTGGCAATAGAGGCGGTTGCTATAGAAGCAAGCCGTGTTGATTGCTTTGGCCCAAAAAGAATGACTCACATTATACTCATTCAACATTGATCTTGCCATGTCAATCAAGGTTCGATTCTTCCTCTCAACTAAGCCATTTGATTGAGGTGTATACTTGGTCGAGAATTGATGTTTGATTCCAAGCTCATCACATAGATCATCAACTCTTGTGTTTCTAAACTCACTTCCATTGTCACTTCTTACCTTCTTGATTGTGGTCTCAAACTCATTTTGCACTCTCCTGATGAACTTCTTGAATATGTCAAATACATCACTTTTGTCCCCAAGAAAGAATACCCATGCATATCTAGTGAGATCATCCACAATCACAAAGCCATACTTGTTGCCACCAATGCTTGTGTATGTAGTTGGCCCAAATAGATCCATGTGCAACAACTCAAATGCCTTGGAAGTACTCATAATGCTCTTCAATAGATGAGTGTTGCCCACTTGCTTTCTAGCTTGACATGCACTACATAGCTTATCCTTCTCAAATGTGACATCCTTCAAGCCTCTAACTAAGTCATGCTTCACTAACTTGTTCAATTGCTTCATGCCAACATGACCAAGTCTTCTATGCCATAACCAACCCATACTTGATTTGGTGAGCAAGCATGTTAAAAGTTGAGTGTCACTAGCATTGAAATCAACCAAGTATAGATTCTCGTATCTAAAGCCTTTGAAGATCAAGTTAGAGCCATCAACACTAACTATCTCCACATCATCAACAACAAATATGCACTTGAAACCAAGATCACACAATTGAGCAACTGAGAGAAGATTGAAGTTCAACTTTTCAACTAAGAGCACATTGGAAATGCTATGATCATTAGAGATTGCAATCCTTCCAAGAGCCTTTACATCACCCTTGCTATTGTCACCAAAAGTGATGCTATCAATGCCACTATCATTTGATTTGAGAGAGTTGAACATTCTTGAATCACCGGTCATATGTTGAGAGCACCCACTATCAAGCACCCAATGCCTTCCTCCGGCCTTATAATTTACCTACAAAACAATTTAATGTCTTTTAGGTACCCATACTTGCTTGGGTCCTTGGAGGTTAGTAACTAAGCTCTTTGGTACCCAAATGGCCTTCTTCTTTGGACCCATAATTGGTGTACCAACAAACTTAGCATGCACACCTTTCTCACTGTTGGTAAGCACATAACAAGAATCAAAAGGAATGTAAGGTACATTAACATTTTTCTTGTTCTTATTCATTTCGTTGCAATTAATCTCTAGATGCCCAACTTGCTTGCATCTATTGCAATAACGACCATTGCCCTTCACAAAGCGAGACTTTGGAGCAGCAAAGGCCGCCTTGCCCTTCTTGGGAGTATAGCCCAAACCCTCTTTGTTAAGAGAGAACCTTTGGCTACCCAAGCATTTTAGCAAGCGGGCATCCCCACCATAGGCATTGCCTAATGCGCGGGTGAGATCATCCACCTCTCTCTTGAGAGTCTCATTCTCAACCACAAGTGATGAATCACTAGTAGTAGAGATAGAGTTGGTTGTGGCGGATGATGATAAGCTACATGAAGCATTAGTAGGACCAACAAATAAAGAATCATCAATAATATCACATGTTAGTCCAATATCACAAGTGACAATCACTTGCTCCTCCTTAGCTTCCTTCATGAGCTTCTCCAACTTGAGGTCCTTTTCCTTGATGAGCTCAAGTAGAGTGGAGTGGGCTTCCTTAAGCCTAGTGTGAGCAACTTCAAGATCCTCGTGGTCTTCCTTTAGACACTCATGAGAGGCCTCTAGCTCATCAAAGGATTTCCTAAGAGCTTTGAGCTCTTGTTCAATTCCTTTGCACTCCTTACTCTTTTTTAGAGCAACAAGCTCCTCCATCAAGGAATTATTTTCATTGCTCTTGGCAATGAGCTCTTGTTCTAAGATTTTGTATTTCTTGGTGGTCCTCTTATAGCCCTTGCTCATTTGATCTATTATGCCTAATAGATCATCCTTGGAGTAGTCCTCATCCTCCTCATCATCACTCCTACAACCATCACTAGCACAAGAATCATCATCACTATCATCATGTTTTACCTTAGTAGGCTTGGCCATAAGGCATGTCAATATAGTGTCAAAGATGGATGGCTTGTTGGAGAGGGCGATGCTTGCAATGGCTCGCCGAGTGGTCCTCTCATCATCACTAGAGCTATCATCATCACTATCGGAATTATCACTATCCCAAGTGACCACATAGCCACCATCCTTCTTCTTCTTGTTGATAGTGAAGCTCTTCTTCTCCTTCTTGTTCTTCTTCAACTTCAACTCCCCATCATGATATCTTTTGTCTTCATAGGGGCACTTTGCCACTATATGATCGGGGCTATTGCAATTGTAGCAAAGCACCTCATTTGCCTTCATGAAGTCCCTTCTCTTTCTTGCACCATATCCTTTCTTCTTCATGAACCTCCCCATCTTGTGCACTAGGAGGGCCATGGTCTCATCATCGAATGGATCATCATCATCACTCTCCACCTTGCTCTTGCCCTTAGAGGATGAAGCCTTGAATGCAATGGCTTCTCTTGCTTGACCTTGATCTCCTTCTTCTCATCTTCATCTTCATCATCATCATATTGAGCATCGGTCATGACATCTCCAAGCACTTGGTTTGGAGTCACCTTGTCCAAACCCTCTCTTTGGATCATCTTCCTCAAGATAGCAAACTTCTTAGGTAAGTTCATCAAGAACTTATATGAGAAGTCCTTGTCCTTGACATCTTCTCCTAGGCTCTTGAGATCATTGACAATAACTTGTAGGCTATAGAACATCTCCGGTATAGACTCATCATCCTTCATTTTGAAGCTTGCAAATTTATCCTTGAGCATATAGAGCTTGGCACTCTTTACCATTGAAGTGCCCTCATATGTTTCCTCTAATCTTGTCCACACTTCACTTGCCATATCAAGATCCTTGATTTGCTCAAAGACCTTTACATCAATCCCATTGTAGAGAGTATTGAAAGCCATAGTGTTACATTGGTTGTTGATACGATCATTGTAGGTGAGGTTGTCGGGATCAATGATAGCATAATCATGGTGTGTCACCTTCCAAATGTTCTCATGAATAGAGCCAAGATATTGCTTCATCTTTCTTTTCTAATGATCAAAAGATGTGACACCATCAAAGAATGGAGGCTTGCCCCTGACATGGTTGAACACAACTTGAGCCACCTTACACCGAGGTTGTTAAGCCTTGAAAACGGTGACCATAGCTCCAATACCACTTAAAAGGTCTTGATGGCTAGAGGGGGGTGAATAGCCTTTTAAAATTTTCTATAAAGACAAGCTAAACAAGTTTATCAATATAACAAATAGCGAGATGCGAGTTTTGCTTAGCCTACGGGGTGTTTGCAAGCCACCTATCCAATTCACAATTCTAGTATTTGCACTCAACCGCACAAGTCAAACCGAGAAGGTAACTACAACTACAACTAGCAAGCTACACAAAGGAGCTACTAAAGCAAAGCAAACTAGCTAGCAAAGATAACTAAGAAAGTAATGTGGAGTTGAGTTAGGAGAGTTTCATCGAGGGGCGAAGTATTGAGCCAACCAATATGATCAACAATGAATACCAAGATAACCGAACACCGGGATCAATCAATCACAATATGAAAGTGATGACACGAAGATTTATCCTGAGGTTGACGTGCTTGCCGGCACGCTAGTCCCCATTGTGTCCCTCTTCACCACGTGGTTCGGTGGCTAATCGGTCTCACACCGAGCCTCTCAAAAGGCGCCACAAGAACCTACCAAATGGCAAAAGGTTGCAATGACACGAGCAATTCACTAGCGTTGCCTTTGGCGCTTCGCCGAGGTAGGCACAAACCCCTCACAATTACCGGAGGTGGCCAAGAACAATCACCAACTCTTGCCAATGCCTCCAAGCTGCTCCAAGCCGTCTGGGTGGCGACAACCACCAAGAGAAACAAGAATCCCGCAGCAAATCAACCACCAAGTGCCAACTAGATGCAATCTCACAATGCAAATGCACTTGGATCACTCAATCTCACTTCAAATATGCAAAGGGGCAAGAGAGATGAGTGGGAGGGGAGTTGCTTAGCTCAAAGTGCTCACAAGTATGTCAAATGTCCGAGAGAGAGAGAGAGAGCCTTGAGCCGGCCAACGAGTATTTATAGACGTACCCCTTCGAATAGAGCCGTTAGAAACTTAAACAGCTGAAATCGTGCTGACCGGACGCTGGTCCAACTGACCGGACGTGCCGGTCGCACAACGGCTAAGTCGCGAAGCACTGACCGGACGCGCTGGTCCAACTGACTGGACGCGCTGGTCGCACAACGGCTAAGTCGCGAAGCACTGACTGGACGCGCTAGTCCAACTGACCGGACGCGCTAGTCGCACAACGGCTAAGTCGCGAAGCACTGACCGGACGTGCTTGACGCGCTGACCGGACGCGCTGCGAACGACCGGACGCGCTGGTCCCGTGACTAACCGGACGCGCTGGTCATGCCTGAGCAGCGCACAACAACACAATGACTGGACGCGCTAGAGAAATGACCGGATGCCACAGTGCCAGCGTCCAGTTAGAGTCCAGTAAGCTCCCTGAACGACCGGACGCATCCGATCGACTGTGACCGGACGCGCTTCGTGTCCGATCATCAAACTAAAATATGCGCAGACACTGAACACTGACCGGACGCGTCCGGTCTTGCAAAGACCGTGTCCGGTTCAGCGTTCGGTCACCTCTGTGACCTCCGTTCGCCTTCGTTTCTTTTCCGACTTCCGGCGTAGTGGAAAATAGTCATTTCAACTCCTCAAAAATGCCTGAATCCTGCCTCGCAAGCTCGGCAGGAGGGAGAGAGGACCCCAAACCCTCTCTACCGCTCAAACTCCACTGCTTTCGCAAACGTGCTAACACCACCAAGTGATCTCGTCATGTGTGAGTGTGTTAGCATTTTCACAATCATTTTTCGAGGCGATATTAGTTCTATCCAAATGCATATGATTATGAAATGCACACCTAGAGGCACTTAGGAGTTTAATAGCCGCGTCATTCCCCTCTTTATAGTACAGCTATCTAACCTATAATGTAACCACACCCACTAGGTGTCTTGGTTACTAAAACACAACCCTTAAGCATATACCTTTGCCTTGATCATGTAAGGTTGCATCCAAATCCAAGTGTGGCTATCATGATCACCATGTCCAACTTGCCACCAACCTTGGAATGTACTAATCCTCATATGCTACATACAACTTAGGCATAGGATTAGTACTTAGGCATTGTCACTAATTACCAACACCAAACATAGGACTTTCAGTAACCACAACTACTCTCCCCTAGACCAACGGTTGGATGGTCATGCTCTCACAACTCACACTTGCCAAGTCATGGAGGCACTTTGATCTATACATTACCATCCAAGCGGATGGCATCCATACAATATCACGTCATATGGACAACAAAATAGAAGACAAACAAGAACCCCCAAGTTAGTACTTTAATAAGCCACCTAAGAGTCCTTATTTGGGCTAAGGGATATGATCACTGGCATACTATAGAAATAATTTTAGATTATTTACACTTCTATGTTTTGTAAGATGAAAAACACTTTTTTGCAAACAAAAGCTTTTGTTTTAAATACACA
Organism: Saccharum hybrid cultivar R570; assembly: GCA_038087645.1. Taxonomy (NCBI): domain Eukaryota; kingdom Viridiplantae; phylum Streptophyta; class Magnoliopsida; order Poales; family Poaceae; genus Saccharum; species Saccharum hybrid cultivar. Next base: position 2,491,170 of record JAQSUU010000293.1, read on the forward strand.
TATGATGTGTTTTGTGTTGAATTCTGCTCCGATGCCAGCTGTAACAGAACTGTCTAAATTATAAGAGCACAAGTACAAAAACAAGCACCGAAACACCTAAATTTTTGAACTTGAGCCCATATAATCCCGGTAGTCAATCGAAATCACGAAGGATTTCAATCCAACCCATTTACAACCAAGATCACATCATTCAACATTGTAAGAGAACCGTCCAAATTATAAGAGCATAAGTACAAAAACAAGCGCTGGAACGCTCAAATTTTCGAACTTGAGCCCATTGAATCCTAGTAGTCAATCAAAATCATAAAGGATTTCAAACCAACACGATTACAACCAAGATTGCATCATTCAACATAAACACATCACAAGATACATTTCACAAGTACTTAAAAGAGACCTACAACACCACGGAGTCACAAATTATTCCAAACCAGGTTTAGAAAGTAGCGGAAGCATTAGTTATACACACACTTAGTTCAAATATGACTGCCAGTCTTACAGATCACATTCCCACAAAAGCATTAAGGAAAGTAGACTAAAAGATGATCATGCCCAAGTGATCTAGTCCTCGTCACCTGTTGAGTGGAGGCAGTTCTTGCAGAAGCCCTGATAAAGCATGTCATCTGCAACAGCAGGTAATAAACCATGAGTACAAGAATGTACTCAGCTAGACTTACCCGTTGAAATAGAAATAAACGACACCAAGGATCATGCAAGGCTTTTCTTAAGTGGAGCTGGTTGACATCTCATTTGCAGAAAAGCATAAGTAGTAGTAACTCTTTTAACATGTGCTAGCAGTTATTTTTAGCATTAACCTGTCATCTATCTTAGCACTTGTACTAAGCAATCATTTGATTATTAAGCAAACATTAATAACCACAATAGGTATAAATGGAGGCAACATTTAAATCATCATCCAATTAACCATCCGTTCAATTAATTGAATCTACGTTGCCGCTACTCAAGTCAAGCGCTCACTAACCGGGAGTGACGGCGATTCAAATCGAGTTCCTATCCAGCTGCAGGGGTATTTCTAACACAAACCGCTCAGGCCCCGCACTAGGGTCGCACAAGTCACCTTTAGTACAGTTTAGGAAAGCACGGGTTCGACTGATGCCGCATCCCCGAGGGCAACACTCTGCCAGGTGATAGGGACTTTAACCCCCCCCCCCCCTTGGTCTCATGCTAGTGTCACCAAGCACATCCTTACTTCCTCTAGAATGCGCACTTGACCCCCCGATTCCCGGCCTGAACTGTATTACTTGGCTTCGCGGTCAGAATGGCTTATTTGTCCAACTAAGTGTTAGACTGCATTCAACATGACTCAAGGATGTACAGTGAATTGGTCCTTAAATGACTCAGATGGGTATAGCTTCGTACCCAAGACGTGAAGTGTCTTGCGGCTACACTATCGAACTCCCACCCGGTCTCAATTTATTTTTTAGCATGGTTCTTTTCCATGATAGCAGATATATCCAACCGTGACCCACTTCATCCTAAAGCTCGCGGATGATAGGAAATCACCTGACTTCTACCGCACTAAGCAGGGCTAAGCTATAACACGGGCCTAAACATAATTTAGGATTCAAGTTTGATATCTAGATAAGGATAGATATAGTGCAGCAAGTGTTTTCACTCAACTTCTACAACTTAATGCAATAAACAAGTAAAAGTACTCAAATGATAAGTATATAAATGTGGGTTAGCATGCACCAGGGCTTGCCTTTCAGAAAGGATGAGGGGCGGTGGTCAGGGCACTTAGGTTGCTCTTCGTCGGGAACTCCTTCGCCGGCTGGCACCTCGGGCTCCTCCGGCTGCTCCTGCTCCTCCTCCTGATGGGCTCCCTCAAACTCTAGAAGCGTCACCCCCTCCGGCACACCTATTGCATGGATGCATAGATAAATTTTATGGATGCATAAGCGTAAATGCAACATGCTCGGTGAATACAAATGTGAACTGCAGTAACAACTTAACACTCTATTCAAATCACTTTTATAATACGTGCAGACCTCTTCTCCAGTAGATAAGGACTTATCAAGTCTATGCAACCTAATATATAATTGTTCTTCCTAAGTTATGGACCTAAACCAATAAGAGCAAGTCACTTGAGCTTGTCACAATCCTAAACCAAATTCAACAACGCAGAAATCTGGGCAGCAGCTCGGTTTTTCAACCATAATAGGAGATATACAAATCCAATTTACATGATACAAGAAAATCTCGAAAGCTCACGAAATTCTCTACAATTCATTTTCAGACCTCAAGACCTGATTCCCAAGTTTACTTAGTCGAAATCATAAAGTTCTAGAAATCTGTCATCTCCAAACAGAGAGGAGTCATTTTTGGACAGCAACTTCAAACTACTAGAACTCCTAAACTACTGGGCCAAATGCCACCAAATTTTGGCATAAACTATTTTAAGAAGTTTACTACAACTTTGGTATTCACAATATTCTTAGAAAACACTTTTATCAAAGTCTAAACCCAGAAATGCTACCAACTATGCAGAAAGACTAGAAATGTAAAAATTAAATATTTACTCATGTGCCAAACTAACCTTTTGACCAAACCAATGGCACTACTAGTTCACACATGACATAAAACCACCAGAAAGTAAGGTATGCTATCCCAAGTTATTTATTTTAATCTCTTTCTTAATTTAATTTAATTGAAGGGCAGGCCTAGTGCAGTTGGTGAGTGCTAGCTCACCGAGTCACCAGGTCCTAGGTTCGAAGCCGTCTCTTTGTAGAATTTCTACGGGGGTAAGACTTTGCTTAGGTTATTCCTTTCCCCAGACCCCACTCATGTGGGAGCCTCTAGCACTAGGTCTGCCCTTTCTTCATTTAATTAGTTAATTAAGTGGGAAAATAAACTTATGTGAAACTATTTAGAAAAATCTACAAAAATTATAGGGCACCCTATACACTACTAGGAGGCTACTGTAAAAAGTTGAGCCAAAGTTGCCCATAGGAACTACCTACACAAAATTCACAAGACAACAAGGCTGATTCTAGCATAATTAAGAAATCCTATTGAGATGTATCAAACAACAGAAAACATATTTTTTCTAGTAATCCTAATTTACCAGGACACTCTCCACAAAATTTCATGCTTAATGGACATATAGAAAAATTATGAAAATTCATTCAAGTATCTCCTAATATAAATTGACAAAGGCGTAACTTGAAAACCACTCAAGCACTAACATTAAAATTTTTACCAGAGCTAGCATACACATAGAAAAACACACTCTCTAAATTTCACAATTTTTGGAGCACTAGAACATAAGTTATAAAATTAACAAGTTTGACTTCATTTTAAAACACATTTCAAAAGTCTATTTAATTCTTCTAGAATTTAAATAACACATATACATTTTATATTTTTCCTATATACTACACTTTACACATAACCTAACAAACTTTGAATCACCTCATTTGGATCTACATTGCTTGAGATATGGATATTACAAAATGGCATTAAAATTTGTGAAAACAATCAAAGGAAAATAAAAAACAAAACCCCTAACCGACTACTGGGCCAGCCTGCTAACGCCAGTGCGGCCCACTACCTCACGCAGCTGGATCGGTCAGCGCAGCCTAGTTGGCCTGCGTGGCCCGTGGCGGCCTCCCGTGCACGCGCGCACGCTGACGAGGAGGACCCATCGGCTAGAGAGACAGCGAGCAGGGGAGGTAGAGGCGACAGCGAAGCTCGCCACCGGCGAGCTGGCTAGAGAAGCTGAGGCCACCATCTTGCTCCCCATGTGAATCCGCACCGGTTGATGTACTACGGGCTTCCTAGGGTTAGCTGGGAGGACACGCCACCAGCGATGGCGGGTGCGGTGGTGTCGGGCGGGGTGCGCCGGCCAACTCTGACCATGGGGGCCCGACCTAAGGCTGGAGTGAGCATCACAGGGACCTAGGCAACTCGCTATGCTACTGAGAAGAGGGAGAGGGAGGCACCAAAGGGGTTGGCCACGATAAGCTCAAGCAAGGCAAAGCTTCGGCGAGGTCCTGCTCATGGTCGCGGTGGCGGAATCGCCGAATGCGCCCTCACCTTGCAATGATAAGTACCACGGATGGGTGGAGAAGCTAGAGGAGATGATGGTGAATCTTGGGGCGGTGGATTTTGGGCAATGGTGTGGTGACGGCAGTGTGCAAGTAGGGCAGAGCCACGGTGGCAGTGGTGGCTTGCTCCTCCGCCTCGGCGAGCACATAGAGGGAGAAGAGAAGCGAAAGGGAGCGAGGGGCGAGCGGTCAGCTTTGTTGTGGCCTTGAGGCACTCACGACCGACCGGTGGGCCCGTGGCTAGCATACGAGTGCCACAGCGTGCCCATGCAGCGGTCACGACCTGAGGCCGGTCAGCCATCCCCCTCCATTCGGTTTGAACTGTAACACCAGCAACAGTGTGTTGCTACATTGCAACAATGCGAAACCAAAAACAGCAGCACACTCTCTGTCCTATATCTCATGATCCAGGCCGAATCTCGAGGTGAGCCAATTGATAAAGTTGGAGCTTGAGAAATTCTCTACAACTTTGTTTTAATGAGTTCAGTCCAGATCAGCACGGTTGGAGAGATACAAGGCAAAGAACAGAAACTGTTTTGGAGAAGATAACAGGAATCCAGCAAGGCATAAAATCTGAATTTTGGGATGTTTAGATGGAGATTCATAAGATGACCCAAAAATAAAGTTGGTATCTTATAAAATTTTCCACAACTTTGCTATATATGACTTTGACAGATTTGGAGTCTAAGATGGACATTTTTGTCCATTTCAGCAGATGTACACCTCAACTTACTAGTGAAACAATACCCCAACTGACTAGTGGGACACTTTTGAGGGTGTTCTGGTCATTTTCATGAGATGGCCATAGTACAACTTTAGTTCCCTAACAAATTTGCTACAATTTTGTTTAAGGGTACACCTCCATACAAGATCTCTGGCTTAGACTTTTTAAATAGTCAATCAAAACACTCAGTAGGTCAACACATAGTCAACAACACTTAGGAGGGTAATTTGGTCATTTTGGTCAACATGAAATTGTTCCACTAATGATCCTAAGTTTGATTAAGGTGTTATAGGACATAATTAACCACTCTACACATTGGTTACACACAATTCCAAATGTCCCATAAGTCGAAACAAGCAAAATAAACAATTCCCTTACTTTGTTGCACTACCATGTTGCATATGTTTCAAGCCCTTGTTGCAACAATTAAACTTATCATGTTATACTAATAACATTGCCATGTTTCAAAGTATGAGACACTCATGTTACATCTACATGTTGCACCACCCACATTTCATAAGCCAACAATTATGAAACAAGCATATTCGAGTATGTTGCATACTCATGTTTCAAGCAAAACAAAGGCATAAATGAGATGAATGATGCTCATGCTCATGAAATGCAAGTGCAAATGTGGAAGCCAAACACCTGGGGTGTTACAAACATAACACATCACATGTTACATTTCACAAGTACATAAAAAGAGGCTTACAACACCACGGAGTCACAAAAATTACAAACCAAATTTAGAAAGTAGCGGAAGCATAAGTTGTACACACACTTAGTTCAAATATGACTGCCAGTCTTATAGATCACGTTCCCACAAAAGCATTGAGGAAAGTAGACTAAAAGATGATCACGCCTAAGTGATCTAGTCCTCATCACCCGCTAGGTGGAGGCAGTTCTTGCAGAAGCCCTGGTAAAGCATGTTATCTACAACAGGAGGGAATAAACCCTAAGTACGAGATTGTACTCAGCTAAACTTACCCGTCGAAATGGAAATAAAGGACACCAAGGATCATGCAAGGCTTTTCTTAAGTGGAGTTGGCTGACATCTCATTTGCAGAAATGCATAAATAATGGTAACTCTTTTAACCTATGATAGCCATGTTTTTTAGCATTATCCTGTCATCTATCTTAGCACCTGTACTAAACAATCATTCTATTGTTAAGCAAACATTAATAATCATAGCAGATATAAATTGAGGCAACATTTAAATCATCATCCAATTAACCATCTGTTCAATTAATTGAATCTACATTGCCGCTGCTCATGTCAAGTGCTCACTAACCGGGAGCGATGGTGATTCGAATCGAGCTTCTATCTACCTGGAGGGGCATTTCTAACACTCACCAAGACACGTCTCACGAAGGCTACTCAGGTCACCTTTGGTATAGTTCAGGAATCGCGGGTTTGGCTGATGCCGCATCCCCAAGGGCAACACTCCATTAGGTGATAGGGACTTTAAACCCCCTTGGTCTTATGCCAATGTCCCCAAGCACATCCTTACTTCCTCCAGAATACGCACTTGACCCCCGATTCTTGGCCTAAACTGTATTACTCGGCTTCATGGTCAGAACGGTTTATCCGGCCAACTGAGTGTTGGACTATGTTGTTGACACTTCTTAGCATCACTCGCGTTAGGTTGTCATCCCCAACATGACACCAAGAGTGTGGTTGTATTGTACTCATGCCACTTAACTATATAAAGATATTAAAGTATATATCCGCAAGCATATAGATAAATACACCTATTGCAGTATTTCACCCAAGTTTATCCTAGGTATCGTTATTTATATTTAACCAAAGGAGATAAAACAGAGGGGCACATATTAATTAAAGGCTACTCTACACATGTGATATGAATATTCAAAATCACTATCCTTTACTCTCAAATAGGAATCAATCAAATAAAAAGAGATAAAATATATGATAATCAGACCATTTAGATGATATTCCTTAGAGCAGTACTACTATGGCAAGTCATTGATCAGAATATAAAGTAAGAGAATAACTCCTAAGTAATCTGTTAACTATTAGTCATAATCTACATTGATTAGTGCAATTATATCAGGCAATCATTGGCTAGGTTATCTCATATCCATAAACAAGGAACATCTCCATTATGAAGCTGAGAAATAGAGTAACAACTAAGTAATGAGACCACGTTCTACTAAGTTCTACACTCAAGGAGTGGACTACAAAGAACTCAACAGGAATGTCACACTAGTGATCTACCACATGGCCCGGAGTATAGAGTGAATTTGAAGGTAAACAGTGCATAAGTACTACACTTACACGATGTTGACCACCCACCCATGACTTAATAAGGTGAGTGCTTTTGCAAACATGTGTATAAACATAATGATAAACTATCTATGCCAAATATATAATCAAAGCAGACTAATCTCATAATAATCAAGGATATAATATAGATTAGGAACAAGATCATATCTAATGTATCAAGAATAATGATCAAGTACAATGAACTAGAACTAGACAATGATGAACTAGAAAAATTACAAACTAGAACATAAACAATTAGAACAGAAAGAACTAGAACATGAACTAGATCAAGAACTAGAAGAACTGATGAACTAGATGAATATCTGAAGAACAATGTTGATACAAGAGAGAAGAACTGGATTTACCAAGCTCCTCTTGACTAGATCTGGAGCCCAAGGCTGCTTGACTCCTCTACTTCTAATTCTAATCTAGCTATGCCTAGATCTGATGGAGCTCTAAGGAGATAAGAGTTGCTGGTTGGTCTTCTGGTTGATGATTGATTGAATGAATTCCCCTTTGGAGGGGGGGTCTAGGGCCTCGTTTATATAGCCCAGAGCATGGAACCGTGGCCCTTGGATCAAATCGACCTTCACGTAGGGTTAGGATGCATCCTTGGAGGCGGTTGAAGTAGCTTGCAAAGGAAGGAGCCGAGGGGCGGCGACCAATGGCCGGTCGGCCTAGGGTTGAGGCTGGTCGGCCCCACCTAGCGGCGCCTCATGGTGGCCCTCCTCGTGGAGTCCTCTGGTGTCCTCTAGAAGCCTCTTGCGTATTCGTGACGTGGAGATTATTCCGATTGACGTGGGTTCCTTCTCGTGGAAGATATCAATTCCTAAATTATTCTGATAACCCCCTGCAAAATATAGATTCACCAAAACTCATGGAATTTCGTTAGTTGACAGCCTAAACCTATGTTGGTGATCATTTATTAGCCCTTTATATATTTATTTTAACCCTTTATTATGGTAGATAACCATCGTCAACAACTCGCCCAAGCTTACCTTTTGCTAGTCACTTAGCAAATATTCATAATGGATTAGGAGTTGCTACAATGCTTTCACGCCTCAAAAGTACACATGCGTTCAAACAAGAATTTTCCTCCGGATTAGGTCTAACCATTCTAACCTTCAAACTTACCCATGTTACCTTTAACTATGGAGCTTACTAGCCTTCACTTGGGTCTTGAGCAGTCGAAAAGTAGAACAATCAAATTAAGAACTATGTCTCAAGCTCTTCATTCAACTATTATTCTAGAGTTTTGCAAGATTTTTAAAATAAAACTCAGAGTATCTTTTTGTATGACTCTCTTAAATCTCTCAATATATGTGGTATTTTTGGATCCTCTCCAAGGCAAAGTGAGATTTTCCTTCTCTCATCCTACATCTAATGCTTTATCTGGAGCTTATAGGTATGGAAACAACGTGTACATAATTGCAAAGCATATTTTGTAAAGTCAAACAATGGATCCAGAGAAACGAGGCATATGATCAAATCAAGAAGTGCATGTGTATGGATCAAGGAGTGGTTTATTTATGATGAAGGTGATAGTGGATCTAATTCTAATTTTGCGCCTTTGAAAGGGATTTTGATCTCTCTTTAAATAATTGAAGAACTTAGACTAAGAGATATTTTGGGCTATAGTTTTTTTAGAGAGGCGGGCATCTAAGTACCCATTGTTTTGGTAGGACACTTGTCCATGTTTTACTCTCCATATATTTCTCTTTCTTCTCTTTTTTTAAATATATAAGCCCAGAACATTTTTGTCTATAATGAAAGATTGAGAGATAATAATAACTTGGAGCAACAATAACTAGGGCTTATGAAATGTATGGATAGGTGACAAAAATCCTATAAGACATGTGAGTGGTGTTCTCTCCTAATGTAGGAGAAAAATATATTTGGTGGATCTAAATGAAAAGGCATGTTGTTGCGTACTTCAAGTGTAGAAGTAGCATATTTGAGTGGAGTGTACGTGATCTTGATTTTAAAAGTATGACAAGCTTCTAAGGGTCAATAGAGCTCGACAATGCTCAATGCAAGTACAAGTAGTAAAAAGTATGAATGGAGTTTTCTATCCTATGTATGGCTGTGGTAGGAATTTTAAGCCTTGTCATACAAGTACTCATCATGGTATTTTAAGATTTCAAAAGATAAAATTCTCCAGAACTCTAGCATCAGTTGGAGGAAGATAAATAGCAGCTCAGATTTTCTCATATCATACTCCTCAACTACCTAGATTTAGATCCAACATTTGCAACCCACAAGTTTTAGGCTCAGAGTTTATCTTTAGATCAAGACAGTTCTACCTAAAACTCGGGAGAATTCGTGTTTGAAAACTAGGTACTGGAAAGGAATTACGATAGAGCAACTATCCATCATTTCCATTATGTTTAAAATTGAGTTCTATGGTAATTAAGTTCTAATACTCTCTTGTATCTTTTATTTTAACTAATATATTATCTAGCTAATATTATCACATATCACTCTTTTTATTTGGTTTCCTTAAGTTATGCATCTTTTTATACTTTTTAGAATAAAAGATAAATCACTTGAAAAGGAATACTTATCGAGATATACGGGGGACGCTCTCCCCCAAGCTGGATTTTGACGTAGTCATTCATCTTGAGTCCTCGATTGCGTAGATGCTCATCACTCCTTCTTTGATGATTGTTCAAGGCAGAGCTCTTGAGTGAGTGAAGACATCAGGGGCTTCATAGGGAATTTCTCTTTTTCCTATTGAATTTCAAATAGACAACAAAACTCATGGAACATATTAAGGGTTAGTGGAAAACTATTCCCTAATTATTTTTGGAGTCTTGAATTATCTTTTATGATTCAATTGGTTTTTCTTCATTATATATATATATATATATATATATATATATATATATATATATATATATATATATATATATATATATATATATATATATATATATATATATATATATATATATATATATATATATGCCTCCACAGTGAGTAATTATTATGGATTGCTACACACCACACTATTACTCACATGGGGCCTAGAGTTTATATATTTCTAGATGCAATGAGATGATTCAAAATATAAAAGTTATTTTTATTTTCTTTTCAAATGCAATGTAGAATTTAAATTTGTATTTAATTCTAAATAGTATGCATGTTATTAATGGAAAAGGTATTTTTATTTTCAATGCAATGATATGCTAAGGGAATGTAAACAAAGTAGATATGCTTAATTTAAATGTGCGGATAAATACCGATTTACCTTTTGGTGAAGGTTTGGAGATTTAGGTTCATCGACCTAGACCTTACGTCTGGTTCAGTCTTCAGAGGTTTCTTCTAGCTTAACTAAAGAGCTAGATGGTTGCTCGTCAAGTGTTGAAGAACTTGATGATGATGTTGATGTTTCTTTTCTTCTCCATACTTTCTTGGACTAAGGAGTCTCTTCCTGTGGTTCACTCTTCTTAGGCTTCCCTTCTTCTTCCTTTGGAATAGCTTCTTCTTGGGCAACTTCTTTCTCTTTGATGGCTTGTTTCTTTTGGCATTGAGAGCGGTGTCTCGTCTTGTTCTTTCTAGGCTGCTCACAAGTAGTGTAACTATTAAAGTAACAACGTACCTTCTCTCTAGGGAATTGGAAGTAGATTTCCCTAGTTCTTATGTAGATGATCGTGGCAGTGGTGTTGAGGAAGGGTCGTCCTAAAATAAGGTGGACATCGTCTTCTTCTCTCATGTCAAGAACCATGAAGTCGGTAGGAATGTAGTGATCTCTTATTTTGACCATAACATCTTTCACTACTCCCTCCGGGCGTCGGAATGATTAGTCCTCCATCTACAGTTGTACATATGTATGATACATGGGTCTAGTATTATACAAATGTTTATATGTTACCTTAGACATTATGTTGGTGCTAGAGCCGATGTCGCAGAACGTCTTATAGAAAGTACTTCCCTCGATCAAACAATCGATGGTGGGTACTCCAGGATCTTCCAGCTTAGTGAGGTATGGTGATGGAAGGAGGTGGTCAAGTTCTAAATCAATAGTGTTGACCATCCATACTGTTTCTTTTGCCTGATGCTTAGCTTTGTTTCTCCTTCTCCTATTCTTGTTCTTCTTCTTTGTTGGGGCAACGGTTGTATCCTCGTAGAGGTACGGCGTCTGTGGGTGAACTCGAATGTTGAGGGTACGCTTCTTGAAATTGAATCTTTCTTTTCTCCCATTGATTGTGAAACAAATCTTGGCGCTATCTGCGTAGATGATGGCTTTGGTGGTACTCAAGAATGGTCACCCCAAGATGATGGGTGCTTTTTCGTCTCCACCTGTTTCTACAATCACAAAGTCTGCCAGCACATACGAGTGTCCAACTACAATCCAGACATCTTCAAGAATTCCCTTGGGGTAGCACAGTGTCTGATCTGCAACCTGCAAACACATAGTTGTATACAATAAAGGATCACCATGAATTTTCTCATAGATTACCCTTGGCATGATGTTGACGCTTGCTCCAAGGTCACAGACAGCTTCTTCAAAACTATGGGGTCCAATGTGAATAGGGATGACAGGTCTCCCTAGGTCTTCTTTCTTCACTGGTTGAGTGTCATCTACCCATGTTCCCCATTGCGTTGGAGGTGCGGTGAAGTATTGCCCTGCATTATAAATGTCTACAAGATTTGCAGTTTCTAAATCCTCCGGCTTCCCCGGAATCTTACCTCTTTCGGTCACTGGTACAGAAGCTGCTAGTTGAGATATTTGTGATTCTATCATTTTATTAAATCTATGTTGATTCTTTATGGCATAAGTAAAGCTATCCATTCTAGTATTAATATTTTCAAGCAATTTATCATTAGAAGCTATCCTTCTAGACATAGTATCAATAACTTTATTCTGATTAGAAATCATTTCTCTCAAGGGTGATTGATTAAAGTTATTATTAAGATTATTACCTTAGTAGTTACCTAAGTAATTAATCCTTGATTGTTGATTCCATCCTTGATTTTGTTGAGGATGATTGTTGAAGTTGTTGTTGATGTAGTTCACATCCTTTTGAATCTCAGGGCAGTTGCTCCCTGAGTGGCCAGTGCCTCCACACTCTTCATAGGTCATGCGAGAATCATGGATGTGCGTGACTTCGTTCTTCTCAGTGGTGCGTTCATCGAACTTTGTAACACCTCTGGGTGTTAAGCATGCATTCACATCCTAATTCATGAGCATTTGCATTTCATACATGATCATCATCCCATGTAAATTAAGTTAGAATTTATTTAAAACTGTGATAATCATGTTTGAGCTCTGAGTTTGGTAAAAATCCTAGGTAAAAGTGGTAAAAATTTATGGAGCTATAACTTTAAATAACTTAAAAATAATTAGCATGATTTTTGGAGCAAGTTTTGTATTTAAAATCTTCCCAAATTTTGCTTCTAAAAATATTTCAGAAAATTTAGTTTTCATTTAAAAATTTGACTTTAAATCATCAATTCAAAATCTATTTAGAATTTTGAAAAGTGCCCTAAATGAAAGTTGTAGAGAATAAAATTTTGAACAACTTTTGTTTTGGGGGTAATATGTGAAATTGTCTTTTTCATCTTCAAAATTTGAATTTAAATCAAATAATAAAATCTAGAATTTTATTTAGAAAAAGAAAAACGGTTTCTTACCTAACGGGACGCCGCCCCACTTTCGGCCCAGCGGCCGAAGCCAGCCCGCGCCCGCGCCCGCGCCCTCGCCCGTGCGTGCTCGCCGCGCCAGTGCACCAGCCACGGTCAGGAGCTGCCCGCCCCGTGGCCGCCGGCGTACGGCTCCGCCCGACGCGTGGCCGTAGTGGCCCCCACGGCTGCGCCACGCCTCCAAAACGGCTGGCCCGAGCGCTGCTCTCGCCATCCTCGCCATTTCCGCTCCCTACTGCTCGCATTCGCCTCCCGCAGCTCAGCTCGCCGCGGCAGCCGCCATGCCATCGCCACCGCCGTTCCGCCCTCGCTGCTCCACCTCTCTTTGATTCGTCACACCCCCGGCTTTGCCTCGCCTTCGGCTTTCCCAGACGCGAACCGTCTCCGCGGCTCGTGCTCAGGTGAGGGCCAATTTGGCCGCGCTCCTCCTCCACTGCCGCCATGGCCGCCGTTGGCCGGCGCCCGTGGCCGGAGCTCCTCCGTCGTTCTTCTCCCTCCATTTTTCCCTTGTCATGACTGCCTCCACCTCGCGGATCTCGTGCGCGCCTCATCGGCCACCACCGTGGCCTGCACCGGCCGGCCACCGTGCGACCGCACCGCCACCCTGCCATGCGTGCCGGTGAGCTCAATGCCGAGCTCTTCTGGCCACATGCTAGGCACCATTGGTTTCGCCTCTCTGCAGGGAAGCTGCTGGTGGTGACCTCACCGCCAGCGAGCTCACCGGCGGCGAGAATCGCGCAGCCAGCGTCTCCCTCTCCTCTGTGTGGCTGACATGTGGGGTCATGGGCCCACCTGTCTGCCTCCTTTCGCGCTTGCGTGCGCACTGCACCGGGTGCATCCAGTATTTTCAGCGACTGATGATAAATGGATTTTTGAAAATGATTTTTCAGAAATTGTTAAAAGGGTTTCTAAAATCCATAACTTCCTCATTTTAGCTCCAAAAACTGTGAAACAAATTTTGTAGTGTTTCTATTGACTAGATCTATAGTTTAAAAATATTGCATGTCAAGTTTGAAATACTTTTCTATAGAGTTTTTATTTAATCACTAAAACTGCTGTTTTTTGTTAAATATGTAATAAATCACAGAAAGCTCAGAAAAATATGGTTCCACTTGAAATATCTTTCTTTTGTGATGTACTTTCTAGGAAAAATATATGCCCTTCATGTTCTGTAGAAAAATCTTGAGGTGTAGTACAAGTGTTTAATATTGCTAATAATTGTTATTTTTGCTAGAGAGAAAATTATGAATAAAACATGCATGTAATAATTTTTATATGGTGATTATTTATTGTGAAGAATGTAGGAAAAATGATAAATCTGTTGTTTGATACTTTTCATAGTATAAAGTATTTTTATGCTCATTTTTAGGCCCTAGCTTGTTATTTTTGGGTAGACAGTTCTAGTAATTCAAATGCAATGAAATTTTTGTGGTATGCTAGATTAGATGATAGAAAGCTACTGTAATTTGCTCAGATTTTTCTGTGCTACTAAAATAGGTGTTGCTGTTCAAACCTAGTTGCAATTAGGGTTTCATTTAACCTTGTTAATGCATGACTAGTGAATAGGATTTTGCTTTGGTGTATCTTTCAAGCATTTAATAAAATGTGCTGGCTTAGCATGGTAGTAATAGAAGAGAATACAGTAGATGACATGTGCTTGTAGTCTGTATTCTTGGATGATGTTGACTACCTTGTAGAAGAAATGTATCTCCACTTTATGAAATAAAGTGAACCTAATTATCTACATTTCATTCATCATGACCATTACATGTCATTTCCGCAATGCATCTAGGCATAAGCACTTATACGATTGCATCATACAGGATCGCGGGAAGTAACGTCGGTAGCAGTTCCCGAGGAGCCGGAAGAGCAGCCCGAGGAGCAGGAAGTGCCCGAAGCCGGCGAGGAGGTCGGTGAGGAGCTTCCAGAGTGCCCAGACCACCGTCCGAGCTCTTTCGAGAGAGGAAAGCCCCGGAGCATTTCTCTCCCCCGGTTTGCAAATATTTTATGAATGCTTTACTTTAACCACTGCATTAAGTTTAGGAGTTGTTTGCAACCGTTGCTACATTATACCTTGTTTACTACGTTCTACCCTATCCTTGTCACCTTGTCATTCACAGTCAAGTAATTGCTTAGCTTGCTTAGACCGGTAGAAGTCAGGTGATTTTCTGTCACCTGCGAGCTATAGGTGGTTACCTGGATCTGCTTGAGAAAAGATGTCATCATGAAATAACTAAGTGTTAATGTGAAATTGAGACCGAACGGAAACTTGCAGGGTTTCGGACTGTAGTGTTTTCCGTCTATGTCGATTAAGGACCGTCCGTTGTTGGGCCTCGGGTCATGTTGAACGCATGCCTCACATTTAGCTGGCCGGATAAAGTACCTTCCGACCGCGAAGCTGGGAGATTATTCGGGCCGAGTGGATTGCCCGCAACGCACTGTACCGGAGTAGTAGTGGCAGGATACGGGGGCGCGATGATAAGGCCAAAGAGCAGTCGGGCGGCCCCCGGGTACATGTGGTTCCTGGCAAGCTCACGACCTTACCTGAATGGTTGACTCGGTGACCAACACCTCACTTTAGCGGGTGAGTGAGGTTTGTGTGAGGAATAACTTACCAGCTAGTTAATAATCGATTCGAATCGCCATCGTTCACTGGATAGTGAGCACTTGACTTGAGCTACTTCATCGTAGTAATATTGATGGAACATTTGGACAGTTATATGAAATATGCCATAATGGAAGTTGTTAGTGATCATTGATTTTCATTACCTGTTTAATTACATGTTACTTTAGTACAGGTGCAAATGTAGTTGATAGGTTAATAAAGATTTAACTTGATGCAAAGCTTTTGTAAAGAT
Organism: Saccharum hybrid cultivar R570; assembly: GCA_038087645.1. Classification (NCBI taxonomy): domain Eukaryota; kingdom Viridiplantae; phylum Streptophyta; class Magnoliopsida; order Poales; family Poaceae; genus Saccharum; species Saccharum hybrid cultivar. Next base: position 2,506,752 of record JAQSUU010000293.1, read on the forward strand.
TCTCTAAATACTAAAAATGCCTTTTTGCAAATGAGTCAGCTACCCCACCAGACAGCCTATCATGATTCCTTGGTGTCTTTTATTTTTGGTTCTGTCGGGTAAGTCTAGCTGAGTACCTTCTCGTACTCAGGGCTTTGTTCCCACTTGTTGTAGATGGGCAGATGTATTACCGCTACTGTATCAACTGCCTTTATCCTGCAATGGGAGAAGCTTAGGACCATGGGCAATGGTCATTCACTACATCTCGTCTGATGCTTTTGATGGAAGATGATCCTGAATTGGCACTGTATTTTGAACTCTATGTGCGTGTGTGATTTGAACTAAATGCTTCCGCTACTTTCATTTGAAACTGGTTTGTAATAACTATGTTTAAACTCCGATGTATTTGTGCCACGAACTTTTATGTAACTTGTGATGGTGACCGCTGAACTTATTACGATCTTGGTTGGTATGCAAGTTGGTTTGAAATCCGTTGTGATTTCACGGACTACCGGGTTATACGGGCTTAAGTTTGCTAAATCGTCTGCTCGGTGGATGATTTTCTTACTTAATCTCGTATAATTGGTCGGTTCTGTTACAAACTTCTTCATGAGCAGGTCTATCTTGGTAGACAGCATGTCTACTTCCTTCAATTGATGCATTCCTACTCCTCTATTGCGAGGTTGAGTGTGTTCCTCGTTCCATCCCTGGTTAGAGGCCATCTTCTCAATCAGAGTGGTTGCTTCAATGATGTTGAGCGATAAGAATGATCCTCCAGCAGCTGCATCCATATTCTCACGGGTACTAGAAGTGAGCCCATGGTAGAATGTCTTAATGAGTAGCCAATTCTCCATCCCATGGTGAGGGCATTCTGATATGTAATCTTGAAAGCGTTCCCAAGCTTTAGGGATTGATTCATCGAGTTGTTGCTAGAAGGTTGAAATCTTCGCACGTAGAACATTTGTCTTCCCCAGTAGAAAGAATTTTGCTAGAAAAGCAGTAGCACAGATCGACCATGTGGTATTCTTGTCCTTGTTGGCGTAGAACCATTGCTTTGCTTTTCCCAAGAGTGAGAAAGGGAACAAGCGGAGCAATATGGCATCTATTGCGACTCCCTTGATGGTGAAGGTGCTACAAATCTCTAAAAAGTGTTGGAGATGAGCACTCCATCTTCATGTGCTTTTCCACAAAACTGGTTTGCTTGCACCATGTTGATCAAAGAAGGCTTGAGCTCAAATCTGTTATTTCCCACATTTACTGTCGGTCCAGTCCTGATGTTAGCAGTGGTTGGAGTGGAGAATTCACGGAGTGATCGGTCAGCCATCGCTTCAAAGTCTAGTGTTAAGCTTCTTCTCAATTGGTTGATCTCAGACGAAGTGGTTGGAGCCTTCTTGAGCTTTCCTCTTGTTCTTCTATTAGAGCTTCGAGGTTCTCAACGTAGTTTGTCGGGAGTTCAAAACTAGTCATACATCACCCTGCATAAGATAAAAAAAATAGACACAGGACAGGGTGAGCTTGTTAGAGTAAAGGATCAAGTGATGTAGTTCGAATATCACATGTGTAAGAGTGTTCCTAGATGTGGAAGTGTGTTTATGCTCTTATGAATCTTTTCTAACTTAGTGTGCCATTCCGTTGCCTCCCCGGCAACGGCGCTAGAAATGCTTGTTGACACTTCTTAGCATCACTCGTGTTAGGTTGTCATCCCCAACATGACACCAAGAGTGTGGTTGTATTGTACTCATGCCACTTAATTATATAAAGATATTAAAGTATATATCCGCAAGCGCACAGATAAATACACCCATTGCAGCATTTCACCCAAGTTTATCCTAGCTATCATTATTTATATTTAACCAAAGGAGAACAAACAGAGGGCACATATTAATTAAAGGCTACTCTACACATGTGATATGAATATTCGAAATCATTATCCTTTACTCTCAAACAGGAATCAATCAAATAAAAAGAGATAAAATATATGATAATCAAACCATTCAGATGATATTCCTTAGAGAAATACAACTATGGCAAGTCATTGATCAGAATATAAAGTAAGAGAATAACACCTAAGTAATCCATTAACTATTAGTCATAATCTACATTGATTAGTGCAATTATATCAGACAATCACTGGCTAGGTTATCTTATATCCATAAACAAGGAACATCTCCATTACGAAGCTAAGAAACAGAGTAACAACTAAGTAATGAGACCACGTTCTACTAACTTCTACACTCGGGGAGTGGACTACAAAGGACACAACAGGAATGTCACACCCGTGATCTACCACACGGCCCGGAGTATAGAGTGCATTTGCAGGTAAATAGTGTATAAGTACCACACTTACACAATGTTGACCATCCACCATGACTCAATAAGGTGAGTGCTTTGCAATCATGTGTATAAACATAATGATAAACTATCTATGCCAAATATATAATCAAAGCAGACTAATATTATAATAATCAAGGATATAATATAGATTAAGAACAAGATCATATCTAATGTATCAAGAATAATGATCAAGTACAATGAACTAGAACTAGACAATGATGAACTAGAATAATTACGAACTAGAACATACACAATTAGAACAGAAAGAACTAGAACATGAACTAGATCAAGAACTAGAAGAACTGATGAACTAGATGAATATCTAAAGAACAATGTTGATACAAGAGAGAAGAACTGGATTTACCAAGCTCCTCTTGACTAGATCTAGAGCCTAAGGCTGCTTGACTCCTCTACTTCTAATTCTAATCTAGCTATGCCTAGATCTGATGGAGCTCTAAGGAGATGAGAGTTGTTGGTTGGTCTTCTGGTTGATGATTGATTGAATGAATTCCCCTTTGGAGGAGGGTCTAGGGCCTCGTTTATATAGCCCCGAGCATGGAACCGTGGCCCTTGGATCAAACCGACCTTCACGTAGGGTTAGGATGCATCCTTGGAGGTGGTTGAAGTAGCTTGCAAAGGAAGGAGCCGAGGGGCGGTGGCCAAGGGCTGGTCGGCCTAGGGTTGAGGCCGGTCGGCCCCACCTGGCGGCGCCTCGTGGTGGCCCTCCTCGTGGAGTCCTCTGGTGTCCTCTAGAAGCCTCTTGTGTATTGGTGACATGGAGATTAGGCTGATTGACGTGGGTTCCTTCTCGTGGAAGAAATCAGTTCCTGAATTATTCTGATAACCCCCTGCAAAATATAGATTCACCAAAACTCGTGGAATTTCATTAGTTGACACCCTAAACCTGTGTTGGTGATCATTTATTAGCCCTTTATATATTTATTTTAACCCTTTATTATGGTAGATAACCATCGTCAATATATGTTCAACATGACTCAAGGACGTACAGCGAGTCGGTCCTTAAACAACTCAGATGGGCATAGCTTCGCACCCAAGACGTGAAGTGTCTTGCGGCTGCACTATCGAACTCCCACCCGGTCTCAATTTATTTTTCAGCATGGTTCTTTTCCACGATAGCAAATATAGCCAACCGTGACCCACTTCATCCTAAAGCTCGCGGATGACTTGAAATCACCCGACTTTTACCGCACTAAGTAGGGCTAAGCAATAACATGCGTCTAACTTTAATTGGGATTCAAGTTCGATATTTGGACAAGGATAGGTATAATGCAGCAAGTGTTTTCACTCAACTCCTACCACTTAATGCAATAAACAAGTAAAGTACGCAAATGATATGTACACAATAGTTAGGTTAGCATGCACTAGGGCTTGTCTTTTAGAAAACACAAGGGACGGTGATCAGGGCACTCGGGCAGCTCCTCAACGGTGCTTTCTTCGCTTGCCGGCACCTCGGGCTCCTCCAGCTAATCCTACTCCTCCTCCTGATGCGCTCCCTCAAACTCTAGAAGCATCATCCCCTCTGGCACACCTATTGCATGGATGCACAAATAAATCTCAAGGACGCATAAGAATGAATACAACATGCTCGGTTAATGCAATGTGAACTGCAGTAACAACTTAACACTCTATTCAATTCACTTTAACATGACGTGCAAATCTCTTCTCTGGTAAAGAAGTACCTACCAAGTCTACACAACCTAATGTATAATTGCTCTTCCTCAGTTAAGTACCTAACACCTAAACAACCAACAAGAGTAACATTACTTAGGCTCATACAAACACCAACACATTTTAGCAAAAACTAGAATCTGGATAGCTGCTAGGTATTTCAACCATAACTGGAGATCCGAAATCCCAAATGACATGATACAAGACAATCTAGAAATCTTATAAAATGCTATACAAATCATTTTCAGACCTCAAGACCTGATTCCCAAGTTTACCTAGTCAAATTCTTAAAGTTGCAGAAATCTATCCTCTCCAAACAGAGAGGATCCTAAACTAGTAATCCAAATTCCACCAAATTTTGATACAAGCTAGCTTAACAAGTTTACTATGACTTTGGTATTCACAAGATTCTTAGAAAACACTTCTATCAAAGCCTAATCCTAGAAATGCTACCAACTTTCTAGAAGGACTAAAAATGTTACAATTAAATATTTACTTATGTATCAAACCAACCTTTTGGCCCAACCAATGGCACTACTAGTTCACCCATGACATAAAACCACCAGAAAGTAAGGTGTGCCAATCCAAATCATTTATTTTAATACCTTTCTTAATTTAATCAGTTAATTAAGTGGGAAAATACACCTATATGCCAACTATTTAGAAAAAATCTACAAAAATTACACAGGATCCTATACACTACTAGGATACTACTACAAAAATTTGAGCCCAAGTTGCCAAGAACAACTCCCTACACAAAATTCATAAGCCAGCAAGGCTGATTCTAGCATAATTTAGAAATCCTATTGAAAGTATCAAACAATAGAAACAATATTTTCCTAGAAATCTTAAAGTACCAGGATACTATCCACAAAATTTCTTGATCATTGGACATAAAGAAAAATTATGAAAATTCATTCAAGTATCACCAATTATAAAATGACAAAGCCATAACTTGAAAACTACTCAAGCACTAACATTCAAATTTTTACCAGAGCTAGCCTATACATAGAATAGCACACTCACCAAATTTCATAATTTTTGGAGCATAGGAACTCAAGTTATACTATTAACAAGTTTGACTCCATTTTAAAACACATTTAAAATATCTATTTAATTCTTCCAGAATTTAAATAACACATATACATTTATATTTTTCCTAAATACTACACTTTATAAAGAACCTAACAAACTTGGAACCACCTTATTTGGATCTATAATCTTTGAGATATGGATTATACAAAATAGCCTACAAATCTATGAAAAGATAAAAGAAAACAAACAAAAATGAACCCTACACGCTACTGGGTCAGTCTGCTACCTCGGCGCGGCCCGCTAACTCGTGCGGCTTGCTCACTTGCGTGGCCCATTTGGCCTGCACAGCCCGTGTCGGCCACGTGCCCGTGCTCGCGCGCTGACTGCAAGGGTCCACGTTGAAGAGATAGGGAAAACAGGGGAGGAGAGGCGACGACGAGAGTTCACCGCCGGTGGCGGCTCCAGCAAGGCCGAGTGCACCGGCATGCTCATCTTGATAGTGCAAATCAAGGGGTGTAGCTTGTGGGGACTAGTGCAGTGGCTACAGAGGGTGGCGATGGCAATGGTGGCCCATGGCCATGGGCTTGCCAGCTCCGATGCGCTAGCGATGGCACGGTCCTACTGGTCGACCCCATGAGCATCAGTAGCTCGAGGCGAACACAAAGCACAGGAGAAGAGAGACGGTAAGAGGCTAGAGGAGCACGACCACAACAATGGTGGCACTCCAATGAGCTATGTCCAAGGCGGATGGTAATAGACATGACAAATGTGCCCTTACCTCCGTGTGATTGGCCCCACTAAGAGGTGGAGGAGGTAGAGGGGTCTAGGGTAGAGCTATTGCTGGGGTCTAGTAGGCAGTGGTGTAGTGGTGAGCACACGCGGCCATGGCGGAGCTCACGGTGGCACCTGCTCAACAGGGAAGGTAGGGAGGAGGAGAAGTGAGGGAATGGGAAAACCTGACCGGGACTCAGTATTTCACTTCCTCAGACATGCAAGAGCGACGCCATGGCATCATACGCACACACAGGTAGCCACACAGCGGCGGGAGCCTAGCGTCAGTCAGCCACGATTTAGTCTAAATGTTCTAAATCGGAGCTGAATGAGGTGACTGACAGTAAAATTTTGGCATCACGTTACTCCTAATCCAGGCCGATCTGGTGTGAGCCATAGTTAGCAAAGTTGTAGAGGAATATGAGATCTACAAGTTTGTCAATAGGATCTTGAGCTAGTTCAGCATGGTTTGAGAGTTACATGGCTCCAAAGTAGGGTACATCAAAACTGTTACTGCATATGACTTGGCCAAAATTTGCTAAGTCCCAAAACAGCCCCCTTGACTAACTTGTGGGCCATTTTTAGGGTGTTATGATCATTTTCATGAGATGGCCATATTACAACTTTTGTTCTCTAACAAATTTTCTACAACTTTGTTTAAGGGTGCACCTCAATGCAATATTTCTAAGCTAGACTTTTTAAATAATCAAACAAAAGTACTCTAGAGGTCAAAACCTAGTCAACATCACTTAGGAGGGCAATTTGGTCATTTTGGCCAACATGAACATTGTTCCACTAATTATCCTAACTGTAGTTAAGGTGTTATAGGACATAATTAACCACTCTACACATTGGCTACACATATTTCCAAGTGTCACATAAGTTGAAACATGCAAAACAAGCATTTCCTCTAAAATGTTTCACTACCAAGTTGCATATGTTTCAAGCCCTTGTTGCAACAATTAAACTCATCATGCTATACAAACAACATTGCCATGTTTCAATGCATGAGACACCCATGTTACATCTACATGTTGCACCAAACACATTTCATAAGCCAACAATTATGAAACAACACAATTGAGTATGTTGCATACTCATGTTGCAGTTCAAACAAATGCATGAATGAGATGATTGATGCTAATGCTTATGAAATGCAAGTGCAAAAGTGGAAGCTAAACACCTAGGGTGTTACATGGCTTTCACAAGGGGTACACGGTTTCTCTACCAAAGAATACTTCTAGGCAGGGCAGTTCCAATGTTCCACCAGCTAACAGGCCATTTTAGAATTATAATCAGCCTGGTCATTGGTCCAAGAATTGTCCATATCGTCCCAAGCATAATTCTCAGGGAAACATTTGTTAGGGGTGTGTTCACTACACTACTATTGAGAAAATTCCTGCTAGGGAAGTGGTCACTGCCGGTAAGTTTCTTATTAATGGTCATCCTGCAGTTGTGCTCTTTGATTTGGGTGCTTCACATTCCTTGTGAGTTCTACTTTTGCATCTGAACATAAGTTGAATGTGATTACAATTGCCAAGGGTGGTTATTGTATTAGTGCTACTGGGAACAACATCATGACTAACCAAGTAGTTGGGGATCAAGAGTTTTTAGCAGATCTTGTACTCCTACCAGGCGTAGGAATAGATGTGATTCTGGGAATGAAGTGGATGAGTGGTAAGGAAGTTGTTTGAGTTTTCACATGAAATCAAAAGAAAAAGGGAGGTGAATGAATGAGTTTTAGTCAATCGAATGGCTACTTGAATGTCTTCAGAGCTGGATCATGACCAATCGGCCTCTGGCCGCAGACACCGTGTGGCATCCTCACTCGCTACATGAACACCACCTCGCCTAGCTCACTCAATTTGGAGAAGTTAGTGTCCTCTGCTCTCTCCATCTCACTCATTCTCCATCTCTCTCGCTCGCTCTCTTTCTCTCCCATGCTGCCATGGCTACCTGGTAGAATAGAGCTACAGGCCGCCGTGCGCTCTTGCCTCTCTAGGCTTCCATAGCCATCGCTAGCACCTCTAGCAACCCCATCTCACCATTCTCCACCGCGCGCTGACTCTCCTGCTGCCCCTTTCTGACAGCGCCTTCGACTGCTGCCTGGGCCACCGACCGCTACGGGGCAGCCTACCTCTGTGGCCGGCAACATGTAGGCCATCACTGGTCGGGTTGCGCCCCTTTGCTGGTGCGCACAGGCCCTGGCTTGTTGCATCACCACTGGCCCTAGCCCCAATAGCCAGAATCCACCTCTCCCCGCTGATCCTCTACTCTATCTCCATGAGGAAGAAGAAGAGAGGGAGTAAAATGAATTAGAAACTCTTCGTTGGGTCCAATTATGAACTGCATGACTCATGTGAATAGTGCTCCTAGGGACCTAATTGCTAGAATCTTATTTTTGAAAAAGTGCAGGGACCTCAAGGCAAAAGTGTTTTCCCTTTTCTTTTTTTCTTTTTCAAAATTATTATTTCATTTAAATGGCTGAAATTTTGAAAATGCAGAGTAAATCATAGGAAATTCATAAAATAGCAAATGAGGACTTTTTTGGAATCCTTGTGCCTAAGTTGAGCTACTCAGAAGGGAGCCATAGGCGTGAGTCCAAGGACAAGTGATTTAAAAGTCCTTATTGTCCTGGCATAAGGGTAATCCCTGAGAGAGTGTGTTGGTATTTATTAACTTAACACTTGATTCGGTAGTCACTATCTTCCCTCCTACACTTCTAGCTATCTTATACCAGGTTGTCATCCTCAGTTGATGGAGCTAAAAATGTTTATTGGCACTTCACATCATCATGTGACCAAAAATAATTATAAAGATATGAATGCAAAAATATATCTGCAAGCACACAGACAATTATACCATTGTAGCATTTTACCGGGAGTATTCCAAGTATCATTATTTATATTTTTACCACTGGGAGGAGCTAGGAGCAGGCTCAATATTTATAATGCAACTTATAGATGAGATCAATCACATAGCACATGCTCAAACAGGGGTAAGCCAATGATAGTAAATATATGATAAGTGATAAGCAAAAGCATTGATAGCCCAGAGATAGAAATAGACTACTCATTGTTCTAGTTAGACATCCAGGAGATTAGTCAAGAGATTCAATTCTTATGTTATTTCTAATTTACTAAGTCTTTCATCTACACTAGCACATATATTATCATATATAGCATAACGACTCTTTATCTATGCATAAGGAACATTACCAATAAGGAAAAATAATACGTAACTTGATCTCCCTTGGCAACCGGGTTCTACTTGGTCTATTATACGGGGAGTGGGCTATAAAGGACTCAACGAGAGTGTCACAACCATGATCTACCACTAGGCCCAGCATATAGAGTGCAACCGTAGGTAAACTATATCTAAGCACCTCTCTTACATAAAGTTGACCATCTAATCCACTCGAGTACCGAATTAAGCGCTTTGCGATCTAATGCATAAACTCATTATCAATCATGACTATATCAAATATAATACTAGATCAAACTAGGAACATATTAAACAGAAATATAATATTGAAATAGAACAAAGTCTTAGAAGGGATACAAATTATACCAGCCTCCAATAGATAAGGCGAATCCAGAATTCCCAAGTCAGAACTGGAACTCTTCTTAAACATAGCTAGTAGCCTACACTAGAACTTTGAGTAGCTAATCTAATTCTCTGGTAGAGACTTGATGTGCAGAGCTCTGGCTTTGAATGGCTTTTCTAAATTGAATGGAATGCTTTAGCCTAGGGGTAGGGGCTCTACTTATATAGGGCCAAAGGATGAACCATGACCCTCGGATCAAACCGACATGAAACGACGTCGTAGATCAAAACCCTAAGTCGGTAGAAGGAACATTCTAGAAGACGGAGGCTGATAGGGTGGGGCCACGGGCGACCGCCTTGGCCCATGGTTAGCCCATCATGGTGCCTACTAGGTAGGCCCTGCCTTCTTCCACATGTCTTCTCGTGTCTTCTAGATGCCTCTTAAGTCGGTGCCGCAGTAAAATATTGCAATTTATTCCGACGTGTAGGTCCACCTTGCTCCTTTTCCTGTTTAATCCTTGAAAAACACAATTTCACCAAAACTCATGGAATTTTGTTAGTTTAAAACCCTAAGTCTACATTGGTGATCATTTATGTCCATTTCTATGCCTTGTTGATGCTATAATTTTAGTAGTTTTTAACCGTCAATAACTCCCCAAGCTTAACCTTTGCTAGTCCCTTAGAAAACTTAAACTTGGTCATTAGAAAAATGTTGTAGCTCCTCTACAAAAATTATTCAAGAATTCATCTTTAGATTAGAATAAATAACTTGACTTTCAAACTCACTCATTGCCATCAACCATGAGGCTTAACTTTCACTTGGGTCTTAGGTAACTAACAAATAGAAAAGCCAAGCACTATGTCTCATGTTCTTTGTTCCACCTCTATTCCTGGGTTTTTTTATAAATTTTCAAAATAAAACTCAGAGATTCATTTGTATGAGACTCACAAGTCTCTCATATATGTGGTATTTTTGGACTCTCACCTTCCCTCATACCCTACAACTAAAGTTTATGTGAAGCTCATGGGTATGGTAGTAGCACATACATACTTGCAAGACATATATTGTAAAGTCAAACAATGGATCTAAAGAGAGTTAAGCCATATGATCAAATCAAGATGTGCATGTGTGTAGAATATATTTGGTGGCTAACCTAATTCTACTATGCTCCTTGCATCCTATTTCTCTTGTTTGAAACTTGGAAGCTTTGATAGAGAGTATGGGCTATGCTTTTTTTCAATTTTCAATTTGGACACTTGTCCACTTTTTAAAAATAGTGTCAAAATTAATAACAATAACTAAAACTAACTAAAGAAATAATTATACATAAGAATAAAGTAAAAACAAGGAGGGATAGAAAACTTACCAGAAACATGGGGAACTCTTCCCCCAAGCTAGCTGTTGCTGAAGGCGATCAATGAGGCAGGCATGGATGGAACTAGGGTAGTGCTCAGAACTGGTCCCACTAGTGCTGCTGCTGCATCTCTTTCAAGGTCTATCTTGCTTGCTGCTGCCACTACTGTGTTTGATGAAGCTGGTGCTGCATGTTAGCTTGGCCTTTCTGGAGATCACAGAGCAGGGTGTTGGTCTGCTGACGCTCCATCATCTGCTCGTGGTACCCTGGTGCGGAGAATGAGGCACGTTTGGGCTGCATGTGTGGCTGACCTCCAGAGGAGACCTCCTGCACATCAAAAGTGAAGCAGACACTCTGTAACACCCCAGGTCTTAGGCTTGCATTTGGCACTTGCATTGCATGAGCCTCAGCATCATTTGTTCATATATGAGCATGGAACATATGTGATGCACTATTGAAACATATGGAACAAACTAGTGCAACATGTGAAACATGTATATATGGAATGTGCTTGAGACATCTCCTTGAAACATGTGCAACATACCTTGTTATTCTGCGTTTCAATGTGTGTATGTTTGGTGCTCATGCCTAGTAATGCAGGTGAGTGTTGATGTCACTTCTTTTATGTGTCTCACATCACTCTCTATCTATAGTGATCCCTAGAAAAGTTTCATGAAGTTTGGAATCAAAAAGTCACATGAAATGGTAAGTCATGTCTTTGTTTCTATGACTTTGCTAAGTGTTTGGATTGCACCATTAAGTGGATGGAGTTACATAACATCAACCAAACCTTGTGATCTTGCCCAAATGACTCTATATGAACTCTACAATAAAAGTCATGAAGGGTTCATGTTGAGCAAATGCCCAGAAAATGCTCCAATGGATCAAAAAGGATAATTTAAGCTTTATCGAGATCCTGCTTTGGTCAAAGTAGAACTGTAGGTTCTGGGCATGTTTTGATGGTGGACCTTGAATAAAAGTTGTAGTATTTATCATGAGGAACAAACTTTGTGTAATGGTCAAGAGCTAGTTTGGCTTCTAGCTTGGTCAAATAGAGCTCACAAGATTGAATAAGCTGCTGTTTTTTAGAAGAGCGGAAATTATTCTAAGTCCTTGAGTGGCAGCAACAAGTTGACATGTTTGGTAACCTTTATCTCCCTAACCATGCTGAACCAATCCATGACCCCTAAATAAAAGATGTAGTTTAGTTTATGTGCGCCAAACTTTGTTTAAGGACCTAGGTCTAAATCTATCTTTAAGTTTGTCAAACAGAGGCTTGAAATTTGATTGTTCTATAGTTTTCAGCACTTGGAATTCTAAGTCTGAAATTCTTGTCTTTTGGGTTGGCACGTTGAGTTCTCCAAATTTTGTTAAGCAACTTGAATTGATCCAAAAATAAAAGTTGGAGATAACTATCTTGTGGAGAGTATGCAAAAGGTTGGAATCAATTTGATCAAGTTTGGCCCTTCAAAATCCAAGAAAACCGAGCCCTACTCTAAGCATAGTTTAATTGTTGATAGTGCCTAATTAGAGCTTAATGAACCACTGATGTAGAACCCTAATGGCCGAGCACCCTTAACCAAAATTGTAGAGCGTCTTGTGGGCTGCAAATTTGCTTTTGGGACCCTGATCTAATTCAGCATGTAGCCAGCCCAAATTCATCTTCCACGCCGGCCACACCATCACCCGCCACGTGCTCATCGTAATGCCTCAAAGGGTGACACTTGCTTTGGACGTGGCGGCCATACCCGAGCTGCGCCCCACCTTGTCTCCATGCGTGCCCCAATGCCTCGCTCGATGTGGAGAGCACCAGGGCGCTCGACGAGCTCCATTCCACGCTCCTACTCGCCCTCGCTCACCTCCTCTCTCTCCCTCGAATGCCGCTCGCGGGCTCCGCCACCATGGACGCCGGAGCCAAGCTCGCTGCCGCCCGTGAACTCTCTACTCTGCACCTCCTCAGCATTAGCCATCAATGTCAGCACCCTCACCAGTGCACGACCCACCTTCGGTGCCCGTTTCCTGGCCGCGAACTTCGCCGGAGGTCACTACCGCTAGGAGCACTGCCGTCGGCGTCGCCTGCTGTCGTGGCCTCGTAGCCATAGGCCGTCTCGAGCCGAGCTAGCACCACCACCAGCTCCGCCGCCCCCTCCTTGTCCTTGTGCGCCCCTCCGTGGCCTCTCTTCATCGCCGTAGAGTGCAGCCACTAGAGCTGTGGCCGCCATGGACGTCTGCGCGCGTGGTCGGGAGGCCATAATGCATCTCTAGCTGTGATTCCACCACCGTTGGGTGCGCACGAACCCCGTGGTGCTCCCCCACACTCCATGGCCGTCGGTGTGGCCTCCTCTAGCCGGAGCAACAAGCTCTGATGAGCTCCTCTGTTTGATTTCGCATCAGGGACCTTAGGCTTGAATTCGACTGAAGACAGGGGGGTTTCTACGGAACCTATGACTCATATGAATAGTGCCATGAGGACTGCTTTGTAATTATTTTGCAGGAACTTTGAAATTACATAGTAAATCATAGGAAATTCGTAAAATAGCAAATGAGGACTTTTTGGAACCCTTGTGAAATTGTATATGCAGTAGATCTATAATATGGCATGTTTTAGTTTAATGCTTTAGCTATAAAAATAGATTTATGCATCTTGGTTTTCAATGCTAGTTGCATTTGTCTTTTTTATAATTATAGTTGTAGGGCTCCAAATGAAATGAAACTTTTGTGGCATGCTACTAATGTGACGTTTGATGTGTGGTAAAAATTTCAAGAATTTTGGTGGTAGTATGAGTGAGTTATTGATTCATCTTGCTCTCATATGAATTCTTGTAATAGCAATTTGTCTTTTTATAGAGGGTGCTATGCTTATCCAAATGGTATGAAATTTGTACAATAGATTATTGTGTGCATATTTAGCCCACTGTTATTTTGGTAGAGTTTATTGTGCACTTTTGATATGTGTTCATAATTCCACCTAATTATCTAGATAAATTAAGAAATGTATAAAAATAAATTATTTAGTAATGGACACTATGTTTTCTGGTGTTCATTAGTCATGTGTGGCATGTTGGTAAAGTTGGTTTTATCCAATTATGTGTTTGCAACATAAGTTAATAATTATTTCTTGCAAATGAGGTTTTTGGACAGATCTGGAAACTTAACAAAGTTCTTCATGATAATATGCTTTGTTGTAAAACTTGTTTGTACAAAAGTTGTAGATAATTTATGTGTCTAGATGCTGTTAAAACTTGGTGGCATTTGGCTATGTGGTTTAGGAGTTATAGGTGTTTAAAGTTGGGTTACATAATTGCTTGCTCTCTGCCTTGTTAGACCAGTTTCTGTGTTTGTGTTAATTTGACATGTTAAACTTTGGAATCATGCTGTGATGATTATAAATGAAATGTAGAGAATTTTATAATATTTCTATAATGTCTTATTGCATATCATTTGTATTTGTAGATCTCCAGGTATGATTAAATTACTCAGCTTATGTTCTGATGACTAGAAGGTGGCAAATTCTAGTTTTAGCGCTTTGATTCACTTTGCCATGCTTGTGTGTTGAAGTGTGACTCATATCCTTGATGGTACTTAGGTTGGTACCCTGTGATCTTATGAACACTTGTGTCTTGATTGATGTGCTTGTTGTCTTCTATGTTATGCATTAGTGAGGAGTAAGCTAATTAGCTCTAGGTGCTTATGTGAACTTTAGTATGCTTGCATGATTACTTTGTTTATTGCACTTCTATGCATTCATACATATGCATTGTTGCACCTTATCTAGGTACACTAGATGCACCACGTGAAGGACGTGATGTGGAGTTGAACCCGAAGATGGTGTTGGCGGATCCATCCTGAAGATAGAAGGACTAGACAAGTGCTAGGATGGGAGATGCTCGCCAAGTGAGTTTCATCTGACAAACAATGACTTGAGTCAGAGTCCAGGCAAACCCCGAAGCATTTTAAGCCTCCTACCTTCAAAACAATTAATTCTATATATGTTATAAGTATTGTTGCCTTAAGTGGTAGGAGTTGGTTGGAAACCCTTTCTGCATCATATCATTCCTTGTCCAGAGATATGACTCATTGAATCATACATAGACCAGGATCGAGTAGATGCTTAGCCCTGCTTAAAGTGGTAGAAGTTAGGTGATTTCCAATCACCTGCGAGATATAGGGATATTCATATATGGCACGGTTGGCTATATTTGCTATCGTGAAAAAGAACCATGTGCTAATAATATGAAAGGAGACCGGGCGGGATGACGATAGTGAAGCAACAAGGCATGGAGGTCTTGGGTGTGGATCTATCCCCGTCTAAGTCGTTTAAGGACCGATTCGATGTACATCCTTGAGTCATGTTGAATGCAGTCTAACACTTAGTTGGCCGAATAAGTCGTTCCGACCACGAAGCCGAGTAATACAATCCAGCCCAGGAATCGAGGGGTCAAGTGCGCATTCTGGAGGAAGTAAGGATGTGCTTACGGATACTGGTATAAGACCAAGGGGGTTAAAGTCCCTATCACCTAGCAGAGTGTTGCCCTTGGGGATGTGGCATCAGTCGAACCCGCGCTTTCTTGAACTGTACCAAAGGTGACTTGTGTGACCCTAACGCGGAGTCTGCACGGTGAGTGTTAGAAATACCCCTCCAGCTAGATAGGAACTCCATTGCTCCTGGTTAGTGAGCACTTCACTTGAGCAGCGGCAATGTAGATTCAATTAATTGAACAGATGGTTAATTGGATGGTGATTTAAATGTTGCCTCAATTTATATCTGCTATGGTTAATATTGTTTGCTCCTAATCAAGTGAGTGCTCTAGTATAGGTGCTAATATAGATGATAGGTTAATGATGTTTAACTTGATGCTTAAGCATTAATGATTACTTATTTGTATTAAACTTTTATGCAAAATGTTGTCAAGCTATCCCACTTTATATCAGCCTTGCATGATCCTTGGTGTCACTTTATTTCTGGTTTTTGATGGGTAAGTCTAGCTGAATACATTCTCGTACTTAGGGTTTATTGCCACTTGTTACAGGTTGTGATGTATCATGGCGACTGCAAGAGTTGGATGGTTCCTGCCATAGTGGCGGAGTGTGATCACGAGCATGATCCTTCTAAGTTATCTTGTCTCTAATGCTTTTGTTGGAAGTCAACCTTAGTACTGGCATGTATTTGAAATAAGAGTAATATTAGTTTCAAATTACTTTGCTTCTATTACTTTTCAACTTAAGTTGTAATACTATCTTGAACTCCGATGTATATTGAACTACTTGTGAAATGGATATAACATGTGGCTTGTTATGTTGAATCACTACGATCTTGGCTTGTATTTTGGTTGGTTTGAAATCCCTCGTGATTTAATTGGACTACCGGAGTTATATGGGCTCAAGTGTGAGAATTTGATCACTTTCGCTGATTGTTTTTGTACTTGTGCTCTTATAATTTGGACGGTTTCGTGACATGTATGTTGGTTGGTTTGAAATCCCTTGTGATTTCATTGGACTACTGGGGTTATGTGGGCTCAAGGGTGAGAATTTGATCACTTCGGTGATTGTTTTTGTACTTGTGCTCTTATAATTTGGATGGTTCTATGACACACTCCCACCATGATTAGTCTCAAAATTACTGCCTGCCATTGGGCACTCGGCGTCTGCTACCAGGCACCATTAGATTGTTGGGGCTACTATTCCCAGCCAGTGCATGGAACACGGGGTCCTCGGGAGGACCCGGCCTGGTCAAATCCCTAGTAGGTGGTCTATGCAGGGTCCTGTGGGGCAATGTCTATGCCATAGTAGCATGTAGGTGGGTCGCGTGCAAGTCTCGCAGAAGCACTCCTGTCAACTGCACCTATGGAAGAAAACACAAGAAGACAATCGGTGGTATACAAGTAGAGACCTGAGTTAGGTAATGGGATCCCCATCTTGTGACCAGGGTAAGTCATGATAAGGCTTCCATTTGGTCTAGTTTTTAGCATAACCCTGTCGAAAGAAATCAACACCTATGGTGGATCATGCTCCCGGGAGATAATCAGCCAAAGAGTTTTCTAGCAGTCCAAGGTTACGGGCTATCCTAGAGACAAGTGAAGTGCACTCAACATTACCCTTATGAGAAAAGATAGCAGCCCATTACATCATCATATATTGCACAGGTTACACCCTAGCACATTTTATCATGGCATATAGCCATTTCATGTCTTCTCTTCTAACAGATCGTGTATTGGGCCTAAAGAACATGGTCATGCCCATCCATTTATGCATAAAATGTAAGGTTGGCAATTGGATGGAACTAGTGTGGGGGTGGTCACATTCATCTTCATCAGTTATTTCTTTCCAAAATTGTGATCTATCGAAATCGAGGACAGCAATGTCTACATTGATAATGCAATCTTCTCTAAATCCAAGCAAGATGCTAAGTTCTTTCTAGGTAGGATTAAATGCATGATTAAAAAGTCAGAAAGACATTCTATCTTGATCAATTTCTAGGGTACATAAGAATTGAGCTGTTAATAATTTAGTACCCTGTTCATTTATCACCTAGAAATTATCCTAGCCTACGGTAGAGAAAATGGTAGGAAATTCAACATCCATACCTGAAGCAACCATGAGATGGTTGGAGTAAGCGTTGGTGTGCTCGTAGATGCGGTTCTTGATTTTCTTGTACTTCTCCTTCTCCACATCATCAAGGTTCATGTCCACCTCCTCATCATCATGTTGAGGGTGTCTAAACTCGAGGATGATCTTGCCGATGAATCAAGGTTCATGTTGGACGCCTGTGAATTACTTCAGGTCATTTGGCAGGAACTTGAACCAATGAACCTCCTAATAAATCCACTCATCCTTTTGGTGAGGGTTCAAGAATTTAAAGTCCACTAAACTGGACTTTTCTATTGTTCATGGTTCGGGTGTACTCTCTGATCCCGGAGATGGTGTTCCTAATGGTTGATCTTCTTCTATCATTTTACAATAGTGTTGAGCTCTAGTCTTGGCTTGAATGCAAACTATTCTTCTTTTCCATTTATGTTGAATTTGATTTCTCCTACACCGACATTGATGTGGGCATTGGCAGTGCTAAAAAAGGGTCTCCTAAGAATGAGTGACACTTTTGAGTCTGGTTGCATGTCTAGCACCACAAAGTCCACTAGCACAAAGAAGTCTCTTATCTTCACTGGGGTGTTTACAACGATTCCTTTGGGGTAGCAGATTGATTGATCTGCCAATTGATTGCACATTGTTGTAGGCTCCATTGTTGAATAACTAAGATTGTCGAAGACTACCTTGGGCATCACACTAACACTTGCTCCAAGATAGCATAGTGCATTGTTAAAGTGTTGATCTCTGATTGAGCAATCAATAGTGGGGCATCCTAGGTCCTTTTTCTTTGCAAGTGAAATGTTGAGGATGGCCGCACTACACTCTTCTGTCAACTTGATCACCTCGGTGGTGGGCAGTGGTCTCTTTTTGTTCAAAACATCTTTGAGGTACTTTGCATAGGTAGGGACCTGTATGGCATCTAGCAGAGGTATATTGATATATAATTTTTGAATTGCCTCTATAAACCTACCAAACTGCTCATCTGATTGAACCCTTCGACTTCTTCGTTCGAATGGTAGGAAGTTGGTGTCATAGAAATCTTGTGTCATCTCATATGACTCTTGTGGGATAACTTCTTCCACTCCATCATGTTTCTTTTCTTCTGTTGCTACTAGTATTGCTGGTGTCCTCTCTGTCCCTTTTGGATAAGGTGGATCCCGACTGGACTTGCCATGTCTTGTGGTTATAGCATTAACCTGCTCAGGGTTAGTGGCAAAAGGCAATGCAGCAGCTAACTGTGCTATTTGTAATTCTATCTTTTATTATAGCTAAGTTGACCTTTTATAGCAGCAGAAAGATTATCCATCTTAACATTTATGTTTTCTAGAAATTTATCATGTGTAGCGAGACTTTTGATGTTATCATTAATCTTAACTTGTTCTAGAATTAATTCCCTCAAGGATGGTTGTTTAGAGTAATTACTTGGGTACTTACCTGGATAGGTGTTCCTTTGTTGACTCCATCATTGCTTCTATTGAGCAGCATTGTTGATGATAGTGTTTATATTTTCTTGAGAATTAGGGAATTCCACTTCCAAGTACTTTCCACTTCTGGTTTGGGAATGGAATGCATCTTGGATGTAACAGAACCAACCAAATTATAAGAATGTAAGTACAAAAACAATCACCGAAGTGATCAAATTCCTGTACTTGAGCTCTCATAACCCCGGTAGTCCGGAAATCTTGAAGGATTTCAAACAACTTTCACATACAAGCCAAGATCATAGTGATTCAACACAACACATCATTCGTTACAACAGTTCACAAATAGTATATGGATTACATCCATCGGAGTTTAACATAAAATATTACAAACCAAGTTTGTTTTGTAGAAGCAATATAGTTCGATACATAACTTCATAATGTTTAAATACGTTGCCAGATAGTAGTTATGTCCCACAAAAGCATCTTAGATAAGATAACTAGTAGAGATCGCGTCCAACGATCTAGTCCTCATCTTCGACTGGGAGGAGACAGTACTTGCAGCACCTAGAATAGAACAGGTCATCTGCAACAGGTGGGAAATAAACCCTGAGTATGAGAAGGTACTCAGCTAGACTTACCCATCATAAACCAAAAATAAAGTGACACCAAGGATCATGGAAGGCTGATATAAGTGGGGCTACCTTGACAACATTTTGCATAAAAGCTTAGTACAAGTAAGTAATCATTAATGCTGAAGTGTCAAGTTCATGATCATTAACCTATCATCTTTGTTGGCACCTGTACTAGAGCACTCACTTGATTAGGAGCAAGAAATATTAACCATAGTAGGTATAATAAGGCCATCATCATCATATCATCATTCCTGAACCATAATTATTATTTAGTGCATCTACTTTGGAGATACTCCTGTCAAGTTCTCATTAACCGGTGAGAGACGGCGACTCGAATCGAATTACAACTCAGCTGAGGGGGTATTTCTAACTCTCACCATAACATACCTTGCAATAGTAGCCATGGGTCATCTTTGGTACAACTCAGGAACCAACTTCACAGGTTTGGTCATCGCGGCGGTGGAGTGAGAATGCGGCCTTACCAAGTCTTGGCTCACTGTGCGGAGAGGACGAGGGGATAAAGGGGTTTAGGGCAGAGCGATTGATGTGGTTTGGTACGCGGTGGTGTGGTGGTGACCGCGCACGATCGTGGCGGAGCTCGTGGTGGCAGTTGCTCTCTGGAGAAGACAACGAGGGAGGAGGAAGAGTGAGGGAATGGAAAAACACTGACTGGGACTTGGTTTTTCACTCTCTTAGGCATGCAAGAGCGATGCTGTGGAGTCCTACGCATGTGCGGGCAGCCACGCGGTGTTCTCCCTCTGACGCCGGTCGGCCACGGTGTTCACTGAAGATTTTGAACTCAGTCTTCGAAAGCTGACTGACAGAGCATGTTTGACGCTCTAGAACTCCCAATCTAGGTCGATCTACTACAAACTGTTATTAACAAAGTTGTAGAGTGAAGTGAGGTCTACAAGATTGTCAATTGGAGGTCAGGCTAGTTCGGCTTGGTTTGGAAACTATAGAGCCCTAAAGTGGAGTACATCAAACTGCAACTGCATTTTTGACTTAGCCAGAAATTGCTAAGTTCAAAACAGTCCCCTAACTGACTTGTGGGCCATTTTATAGGGTGTTCTAGTCACTTTCATGAGATGGACATACTACAACTTTTGTTCCATAACAAATTTTCTACAACTTTGTTTAAGGGTACACCACCATACATTGACTTTTGATAGCACTTTTTAAGTAGTCAAACAAACTAGTTCTAGGGTCAACACAAGTAACACCAATACTTAGAAGCATAATTAGAACTAATGACCTTCATGAACATTGTTCCTCATTGACTCTAAGTATAGCTAGGGTGTTTTGGTGAGTCACCACATTCATTTGCACATGATCCATGTATTCTAGGTTCTCAAATTAACTGAAACCAGGAATTGAAACATATGAAACATTCAATTGAAACAAGCGAAATAAGCAATTGAAACATCGAAACAAGGGCATGCAACACTTGAAACATGGCCTATGGGGCATGCTGTTGACGGTAGATAAGTGTCAATTTTAACCGTCAACGAAACATGAAAAAGGACCTAAAACATATTTACCACTTAGATATAGGGGGTCTACTAACATAATTCCACAAGTTTTGGTGAATGTCTGTTTCTGCAGGGTGTCAGCTAAAAAGAACCAAGAAAGGCCCACATGTTAGGTTTACATAGAGACAAAGGGGCTACGCATAACTTTTCTAGAATGTGGAAGGTATGAGAAGACTCTGGAAACAAACGGGAGGCGAAACAGGCCCGAAAGTGGGGTGTCCGCCCCCCTCCTTGGGCGCCCGCCCCAGTGGCTCGGCCAATCAAGCACGAGCTCGTGGATCCTGCCTCCACCACCTTTGAGGATGAATAATAATCATAGATCAAGGTCGGTTTGATCCGAGGGCTGTGGTGCTTCCTAGAGGGCTATATATGTAATAGAACCGACCAAATTATAAGAGCACAAGTATAAAAATAAGCGCCGAAACGCTCAAATTTTCGAACTTGAGCCCATATAATCCCAGTAGTCAATCGAAACCATGAAGGATTTCAAACCAACTCTTTTACAACCAAGATCGCATCATTCAACATACACATCACACGTTACATTTCACAAGTAGTTCAGAACTTCGCTTACAACACACAGAGCCGCAAATTATTACAAACCGAGTTCATAAAGTAGCGGAAGCATAACACATGCATTTAGTTTAAATACTACTGCCAGTCTTACAGATCAACATCGCACAAAAGCATTTAGGGAAGTAAAATAACAGACGATCACACCCGAGTGATCTAGTCCTCGTCACCCACGGGGTGGAGGCAGGTCTTGCAGAAGCCCTGATAAAGCATGTCATCTGCAATAGGAGGGAATAAACCCTGAGTACGGAAATGTACTCAGCTAGACTTACCCGTCGAAATGAAAAATAAGAGACACCAAGGATCATGCAAGGCTTTCATAAGTGGAGCTGGCTGACATCACCTTTGCGGAAAAGCATAAGTAATTTAACTCTTTTAACCTGTACTAGCAATTATTTTAGCATTAACCTATCATCTATCTTAGCACCTGTACTAAGCATTCACTTGATTATAATCAAACAATAATATTATTATATCCATAGTAGGTATAAATTTGTGGCAACATTATATCATTCACTTAACCATCTGTTCAATTTAATGAGATCTACGTTGCCGCTGCTCAAGTCAAGTGCTCACTAACCGGGAGCGATGGCGATTCGAATCGAATTCCTATCCAGCTAGAGGGGTATTTCTAACATTCACCGAGTCACACCTGGCGAGGGCTGCTCAGGTCACCTTTGGTACAGTTCAGGAGCTACGGGTCTGACTAATGCCGCATCCCCAAGGGAGACACTCTGCCAGGTGCTAGGGACTCTAACCCCCTCTTGGTCTCACGCCAATGTCCCCAAGCACAACCTTTACTCTCCTCCAAGATGCGACCCACCAGTCGATTCCTGGCCTAAACTGTATTACTCGGATTCGTGGTCAGAATGACTTATCCGGCCAACTAAGTGTTAGACTACGTTTAACATGACTCAAGGATGTACAGCAAATCGGTCCTTAAACGACTTAGACGGGCATAGCTCCGCACCCAAGACGTGAAGTGTCTTGCGGCTGCACTATCGAACTCCCGCCCGGTCTCCAATTCATTTTTAGGCATGGTTCCATCCACGATAGCCAACATAGCCACTCGTGAACCATTCCTACATCTCGCGGATGACCGGAAATCACCCGACTTCTATCGGACTAAGCAGGGCTAAGCATTAACACGTGCCTAAACCTAATTTAGGGTTTAAGTATGATATCTAGACAAGGATAGGTATAATGCAACAAGAGTTTTCATACAACTCCTACAACTTAATGCAGTAAACAAGTAAAAGTACTCAAGATTTATATTTAAAACAATTGGGTCAGCATGCACCGAGGCTTGCCTTTGAGGAATGAGGACGGGCGATGATCCAAACACTCTGGTAACTCGTCAATGGTGGTTCCTTCGTTGATTGCCTCTTCGGGTTCTCCCGGCTGCTCCTGATCCTCCTCCGGAATCGCTCCCTCAAACTCGAGAAGTGTTACTCCCTCCGGTACACCTATTGCATTTATGCACAATAAATCTCATGGATGCACAAAGAATGCAACATGCTTGGAATGGAATGCATTTCAGCAATTTAAGTACTCTATTCAAATCACTTCAACATTACGTGCAAATCTCTTCTTCGGTAGAGAAGTACTTACCTAATCTACATAACCTAACGTATAGATGTTCCTCCTCAGTTAAGGCCCTAACACCTAACAATCACAAGAACAATATTACTTAGGTTACCACCAACCAAGCATAAAATGTCACAACAACACATTCTAGACAGCAGCTACGTATTTCTATCACAACTGTAGATTCCCAAATCCTAAAGGCATGATACAAGACAATCTGGAAAGCTTATAAAATTCTCCACAATTCACTTTCAGATCTTAACACTTAATTCCAAAGTTTACCTAGTTGAAATTCCAAAGTTCTAGAAATTTATCCTCTCCAAACAGAGAGCAGTCATTTCTGGGCAACCATTTTAAACAGCTACAACTCCTAGATTACTAGGCCAAATGCCACCAATTTTTGACACAAGCTAGTTTAACACGTTTACTACCACTTTGGTATTCACAAGTTTCCCAGCAAACACTTTTATCAAGGTTCAAATCCAAAAATGCTACCAGCTATCCAGAGAACCTAGAAATGCGAAAATTAAATATTTATTCAGGTGTCAAACTACCCTTATGACCAAACTAATAATGCTACTAGTTGACACATGACCCAAAACCACCAGAAAGTAGGAGGTGCCAACCCAAGACATTTATTTCAACCCCTTTCTTAATTTACTTAATTAATTAAGTGGGAAATTAAACTCATATGCAACTGCTTAGAAAAATTCTATAAAAATTACAGGAGGCTCTCTGGCCCACTAGGAAGCTACTGTAAAAATTTGAACTAAAGTTATTTAAAGAAACTCCCTACACAAAATTCACAAGCCAAAAAGGCTAATTTTTGCATAAATAGGAAACCCTATTGAAAAGTGTCAAACAATAGATTTCATATATTTCCTAGTATCACTCTAACCTAAGAACAACACTCCCAAAATTTTACCTTTACTAGACCTATATAAAAATTATGAAAATTCATTCAAATATATCCTAATATAAAATGACAACATCATAACTTGAAAACTACTCAAGCAATAGGATCCAAACTTTTACCAGAGCTAGTATATACATGAAATAACATACTCACCAAATTTCATAATTTTTGGAACAAAGAAGCTCAAGATATGATTTAAACAAGTTTGCATGCATTCAAAAACACATTTAAAGTTTCAATTCAATTCTTCCATAAGCTCTACTACAAGTGCTCAAATTATATTTTTATTAAATACTACACTTCACTACGAGTCTAACAAAATTTGAATCACCATTTTTGGATCTATATTGCATGAGATATGGATTTTACAATGTAGCAAGAAAATCTATGAAATAAATAAAGAAAAACCAAAAATGAAAACTAAAACCGGTCACTGGGCTGGCCTGCGTACGCCAGCGCGGCCCATAATGACGCGCGGCCTGTGTCGGCTCCTGCGCGCGCGCGGTCGCTGACAGGGCGGGCCCCCCGGTCAGAGAGAGAGGGAGCAGAGGAGGACGGCGATGACTGGAGCTCGTCGGCGGTGACGATTCTGGCGAGACTGCGAGCACCACGGTCTTCACCTCATCTTCTCGCGTTGATTGAGCCAACAAACCTAGACTCTACCGGCTTGGGGAGGGGCAATCCGCGGCGATGGCGGACGGCGGTGAGCGGCGGTGCTGCGCCGGCAGCTCCGGCCACCTACGGTCAATCCAAGCTCGGTACGAGCTTCACTGACCTCGAGTACACCTAAAAAGCCTGGCTCGTGGAGCGGAGACGAACCAGTGGGGGCTAGCCACGGTGGCGCTCAACTCCAGCGAGGCGCAGTCATGGCGGACGCGCCTAGTGCGGGACACGTTCTGGTGAGACGGCGAGGAGATAGGGCACTACACCTTCGGAGGACACACTATGACCAACGGCGCACCCCATGCGCACCCTAACTCGGCCAAGGGCTAGCCACAGAGAGCGAATGGGAAGAAGCTTGTCCTTGCGGCAATGGCGACCGCGGTGAGAGCGCGCTATGTTCACCTTCCGTTCCGACCTCTACAGCTCAAACCGCGAGATGACATCTTCGCCTAAGCTGTTATAGGCCACGAGAAGGATGAAATGAGGGTGGGATAGGATGGAGGCATGCTGTGCATCTCTGGCCATGGAGGACCGCAAGAGCAGCGGCGCTCTGGTGAGCTCTGGGTGGGGAAAAGTCGGCAATGTGACTTTACCTCGACTCGATGAGCTCAAGGAAGAGGTGGAGGAGATGGTGGTGTCCCTAGCGGAGCTATGGACGGGGTCTGGGTGGCTGCAACACGACGATGATCTCACACAAGGACGGCGGAGCTCGTGGCAACGGCAGCGGCCCTCTTTTCCGCCTCAGCATGCTCGGAGGGAGGAAGAAGGGAGGAATGAAGGGAGAGGCGAGCCGTGGACGTCATGGCGACTGTAGACGCTCGCGACCTGGCTGGTGGGGCCACGGCCGGCATACGGCCGCCATCGCATGTCCACGTGTTGGCGCGGGCCTGTGGCAGGTCGGCCACACCGATGGCTCTGAAACTCTGAATCGAGTCAGACAATGGTGACGGATAGCTGAAGTTTGAGCTCCTATATCTCCTAATCCAGCTCGAGTTAGCAGAAAATGATAATATCAAAATTGTAGAGCTACATAAGGACTACAACTTTGTCAATTGGCTCAAGGACTGGTTCGGCCTGGTTTGTGAGTTATATGGTGTCAAAGTGAGGCGCATTGAAACTGAAATTTCAATTCCAGACTTAGAAAAAATTTCTAAGTGTTGAGCACCCCTCAAGCTAACTTGTGGGTCATTTCTAAGCATGTTCTGGTCATTTTCATGAGATGGCTATATTAGAACTTTTGTTCCTTATGAAATTCTTTACAACTTTGCTTAAGGTTGCTCCTCCATGCAAGATCTCTAGACTAGACTTTTTAAATGGTCAAACCAAAGCATTCTAGGGTCTAGGTTGGTCAACAGCACATTGGAGGGCATTTTGGTCATTTTGGTCAACAAGAACATTGCTCCACTAGTTACCCTAAATGTAATTAAGGTGTCATAAGATGTAATTAGCCACTCTACACATGGGTTACATAAAATTCCTAGTGTCACATAAATTGAAACAAGCAAAATAATATTTCTACCCAAATGTTGCAATAACATGTTGCACATGTTTCAATACTTTGTTGCATCAATTGAGCCTATCATGGTGTACTAACCACATTGTAATATTTCAGAGCATGAGATCCCATGTTGCAAGCAAAAATGAAGACATGAATGAGATGATTGATGCTCATGCTTATGAAATGCAATGCAATTATGGAAGCCAAACACCTGAGGTGTTACAATATAAGCAGGGCCCCTAGCCCCTAGAGGAGGCATCCTTTAAACCCTAATTCATTATTTCCCAGCCGGGATCAGGTGAGAGGTGTCCCATGAAAGGATGACCTCTCTAGAGGATTAGGTCTAGCTTCTCCAATATAGTAGATTAGTATCTTGGGAGAGAGGGTCGAGTTGGGATCTTGCTCAAGGTTCCACAGATCTAATCATGGAGGCTTGGTAAAGCCTTGTATCTTCACTTCAACATTCTATAAGACTTATACTTATTCTCTTATTTACATGCATATGCTTAATTTGAATATATCTTTCTAGTTGAGTTTATCATTGCTTTTGTGTGCTAGTTCATAGAGTGCTTAGTCTAGGCTTTACCGGTTGGGCTAAGTAGCCAAGCCTCATGTAAGCGTGGTGCTTACACGATGCTCTACCTATGAGTACACCATGTTCCCTGGTTGTATGGTAGTTACGGGAGGTGACAGCCCCGTCCATATCGAATCAAGCAGGTTCTAAAATTGTAGGACCGTAGTCACATTAGTAGAGGTATCCTTTGTGGTACTTTCTCCTGTCTAGTGGCGTCCTGAAGTACACAAGAGTATGGTAAGTCTTAGCATAGTTGGGTATACCTTTACCATGTGATAAGATTTTCATAGGAATCTACCTCACCCATTGACCTCCCAAGTTAACTAGTTGCGTATCTTTAGTAACCTATCCCATGTGTGTCATATTGCATAAATCCTATCATTCATGTATCATTTACCCCTGCTATAGTCTAGTTGGTTTACTAAGTTAGTAGATACATGATGGTAAATTATCGGATTCTTTAACCCTTGCTTCCCTGTGGTAAAATATAAATAACGATACCTAGAATACTCCCGGTAAAATGCTACAATGGTATATTCTGTGCGCTTGCAGAATCCTTCATATTTTAGTTGCACTTAATTTATACCAACAAGCATTTTTGGCACCGTTGCCGGGGAAGCAATTGGCATAAAGATTTTGATATTGATCTTGATGTCTACTAAGTTAGTGTATCACTAGCTTTAGTAGGATTACCCTTGTTCTATTGAATGTGGAATAGACAGGACAAAAGATGTCGTTTTGACCTTCCAACAATCTTCCACAAGACATTGAAGAGCCTAGGGTGCCTTAACATTCAACACTAAACAACACTAGAAGTCTGCCATCTCACAGGTTTGTGTATACATATATATTATTCTAACCATGAGTAGATTGGATTAAAGGTCATCGTTACAAGAACTCAACTCACATCTCAAGTGACGAAATTAGAAGCTACACCACTCACAACCATCTTGTGAGTCATGGTAAGTATGATCAATAAAGGTGAGATAGTCCTGCTCATGGACTTTAAAATTAATTGGTAGTTATCTTTTTAATTGTTGCATCTCATTGCATGTTTACTTTCTATAATCCATGCATCCACTCCATTTAGTTTATGTTTTCTCATACAAATCTATTGCATGTTTAGTTTCTTGCATACATCCATGTTGCCTGCATCTTTATAAAAAATCCTCACCATGATCACACTCTTTCATCTCTAATTGAGTAAATCTCTATAGTGCTTTCATGCTACCTTTATCTACCATAGTATGCTTTGGTTTGGAAGTACTGTTGACATGCTTCCAAAGGCTTTTTAAATTAAGCATGGTGCTTAGGTTAAATAGCCTTCCTTAACCCAATTAAGACATGGAGTCTAGTTTGGTTATTGAAATAAAAATTGCTAGTGTAGACAATGGTTATTTTGTCGGACTAACCCCTGTAGAAAACTCATAAATCCAATTCGGGTAAGTCAAGAGATGAACTCACTTCAGAGATGAACCAAGGCATATGATGAACTCCAACAACTTTGCACAAAAGACACAGCTCATTCATCGTCCAAGGAAGAATTGTAAGTATCAAATATCATTCACATTGTCTTTTGTTGCAAGTTACCTTTGCCTTGAACTATGTTAAAGTGCCATAAAAAAGTTGTTAGAAAACATGATAAATAAATCCTATGCTAAAGTAACTCGAAAACCATCTCTTTGTTAGCATAGAAGAAATTCAAATAGATAGTGGATAATAGCCCATAGTTTGAATTGTTGCAATCCTTTGCGTATGTGTCCACTAACATTTTGTAGGAAAGAATCTACGATGTGCCTATTCATGGTTTGTCATGAACCTATCAAACCACCACTTTAGTGATAGAACAAAGAAGGAGAGAAGAGTGCCACAAGAAGGATCAACATCTTGAACTCACTCAAAAGAAGTGGATGAACAAGGTGACAAGCTATGAACAACCTTGAAGACATCATAGCATTGAGCCAAAAACTCGTGCTAGGATGTCGATGAGGAGCAGGGCACAACTCACCTCATTTTAGCCAACCAAAGACCTGCTCTCATTGTTCTTGAAGACACCATCTTGCAAGTTGGTGGCGAGGACAAGGATGACATAATAGCATGCATCCTTGTGTCAACCAATCACCAATCAAGGGTTGACTACTGACCAAGCCTTGAAATACCATGACTATGGTTGCAAGATGATGTTCCTAAGCCATTGGAGATAAAGTCTACATACAAATATTAAGGAAACTCCTTCCTTAATCATCAAGATGGATGGCGTATCATTAACTGAACAACTCTTCGCCATGCCGCTAGAAGACAAAGACCATCAAGGAAGAACTCGAGTCTACATCTCCAATGAACATCAATTCAACAAAAGACTCAACAAAAATCAAGAATGGTTGATGAAAGAAGATCATGCAACTGTTTGTATCCTCATCTCCTAGATTGGACAGTCCAAAGAAAAGCAGAATGCAAAGGAGAGATCTTTGCTCAACAAACCTAGAGTCAAGAGCCCTCTTCGATAGATTTAAGAATAGAGGACGAACAGTGTCTAAGGACATGGAGTTACAACACACTCTGAGGGATGATTCAATACTCACACTTGGCTTCAAGTGATGAGCGACAACAAGGCTCAAGCTTAGGGGAGGAAGGCTGCTGATTCCTCTAATGATGATCCAACAATGCTCTTCCTCTTCTCAAGCCCCCGTAGCTCTGGCATGCTGGTTTGCAATCCCTCCACTCATAATTACTTTCTCTCTATAAGATTAAATGTTTCTATAGATAGCATATATGCAAATCAAACTTAAGACAAAGTAAAATCAATCCTTAAGAGAAGAAGTAATGGTGAGTAAATGTTCTATGCTAATTAAAAGGTTCAAACCAACTTTTCTATAGCATAGAAAATGACCTTTAGCTCTATGAACAACACTACCCTTTTCATTGTTTATACATTCCTTCGGGTATGTGTTGTCCACTAATCCTCTGCAGAGAAGAAATAATTAGTGGAGCCAAAGGTCTGGACATAATGAAAAAAAAGAGAGAAGAGGAAGGAGAAAGGAGTGTAAATCTAGAGGACTATGAACAAGTCAAGGAGAGAGGTGAATTGAGCAAGACGAACCCCAAGAAAAAGGAAAGGACCACTAGAAGCATCTACTCTTCATCACAGTGTGCTCTAGTGATAAAGGTAACATCTTAAGGTAAGTTATAAATATTTAAAAAGCTTTCCTCGACTCTAGTATGCACATAAAGAAAGGAGCAAACATGTTTGAATTACAACTTGCTTGATTCAATTTGACTAACTCAACATGTCTTGTTTCTTAAGCTTGTTCATAACATCACTCCCTTGATTTCATAGTCATAATTAAATGAGCTGAATGTTACATCTTTGGGAGATGATTGTCTTAATCATGAAAATGTTTGATATAAAGTTGACAATTCTTCCATTGTTTAAGCAATTCCACTCTTTTTGATAAAAGTGTTTAATTGCTACATTCATGCTCATCCTTCTGATCTTGCCACCCATAAAATGAACAACACACACCAATCTCATCATGTTCAATGTGCCTAAGGTTAAAGAAGAATAAATAAGGTTCTGGTTCTGTTGGTGTTTTCTACCAACATGACCCATGCACTTGATCTCTACCTTGTCTTTGTAAGTAGGACACACTTCAATGAAGGGGAATAATTAGTTGATTTCCCAAATCCTCCAAGTGAAGTTCTGAATGTGCAATACTGAACAAGATGCTGCCAACTTCCACAATAAAAGCTTTAATTTAAACTGTTGGACACGCAAAGAACATGGGTGACACCTTCCTCAGAGTTACCCTCTTAAGAGGTGCAGTTATCAAGGTCTCTACCTTTGGGATCAAATGATGCACCTAAGGAGTGAACATGCCAAGAAGTCCTATACGGAGGACGTAAATCACTGAACCCTCGCCAGGGAGGTAAACTTGGTAGTTATCCATATTTCCCTTTTTTGGCATTGCATTAATTACTTCCTCATTTAGCATATCTACTTTCCTACATTATCATAATCAATTTAGGTTGCATTTTTACTTTGCTACATCTGCATTAGAAAGAAAATAAATATGTCTTGCATTACATCTTAAAACTGCTAAGCCCCATATGAATAAATTTATGGCATAAAACCCATAAGTCTATTTGCTGCGGTGGCATAAAAATAAAATAAAAATGCATTCATCATTCTCTATAAATCCTTGCATATATATAAATATGAAAGTATAAAAATGTTGTTATAGAGATCCTGCTAGAAAGGTACACATGTTAAGAGGTTCTAGATGCTCAAGGCTTAGAGGTTTATCGCTAACACTTAATCAAGTTCCACAAGCTTTGTTGTCTATTTGAAGCATCATAGAATTTGAAGGATCAAAGAAAGCTAATAGACAGCAGGATGATCTATCCCCCGTCAGAATGCTGTCTCAGCAGTCATCATCATAAGCACTCTGATAAGGGGAGTACACCTTTACTATCTATCAACTGTGTCAAGCAAGACTACATCAACATCTAGCTTGGGGGAGAGCATCCCCCGTGTATCCACCTAAGTATTTTTTTATTACCTATCTATTTACTTATATATTTCTGCTTTGATATATGAAACAAATAAAAAGATGCATAACCTTTAGAAAACCAATTAATGTTTCCCTTTCTATATATTTATGTTTTCTATATGATCTTTAAGTTTGCTAAATAAATATAGGAGAGTTTGCAAAGTTTTACCTTGCTAAAGTGATCCCCTAGAATAATCTCTTGCATGGAAATGATGAATAGTTGCTCTGCCATAATTCCTTTCAAGTACCTAGTTTTCAACCTTGAACTCTCCCGGGTTTTGGATACAACTATTTTGATCTAAGATTTGCTCTGAACCTGAAACTTGTGGGTAGCAAATGCTTAATCTACGTCTAGGTAGTTGGCGGATATGATATGGGAAGGTCTGAGCTGTTGTTTATCTTGTTCCTAGAGATACTAGAGTTCCGGAGATTTTATCTTTTGAAAAAATGCTGCATGATGAGTTCCTGTATGACGAGAGCTTGAATTCCTACCACAGCCATATATACATGCTTGTAGACTAGGAAAAACTTCCACTTATATTTACTGCTTGTGAGCATTGAGTATGGTCAAGCTGTGTCGACCCTAGGGATTGGTCATGTGATTAAAATCAAGATCATGTACACTCCACCGATATATGCTGCTTCTACCCTGGAAGTACTGTAACACCCAAATTTTAGGAGTAATAAATTTTAAATAATTTAGAGAAAGGGAATTAAAATTTTAAAAGAAATATTTGGTGTTGCATTCATGCTGTTGCATTTATTTTATTTTGTGGTGTGGGTTTATTTTATTTTGATTTGAATTTGAAACTCTATTTGAAAAGCTTTGGAAAATAAACAAATGAAGAAAAGAAAGAAGAAAAAAAAAACACAACTTACCTTCTTACCTGATTGGCCCGAAGGCCGTCGGACGGCCTGCTCTCCCGCGCCTGCCCGCGTGGGCCGTCCAGCGCCGTCGCGTCCCGGCCCAGCAGCCGAGCCCAGCAGCCAAGCAAGCCGAGCCAGCCGCGCGCCTCTCCCTTTCTTCGGTCGCTGACGGGTGGACCCCAGGTGGCAGCCGCGTCCTCTTCCTCCGGTCGTAACCGGGACGGACACGAGCTATGCCTCAACCGAATCAAATCACGTATCTTTGTATCCTACCCGAAATCGACGAGGTGAAGCTATAAAACTGGTAGCCGCATGTTTCCTATTTCCGTTTTTCATCTAAAACACGAGTTCATCCACGTGAAATCGAGTTGGCGAGTTGGAAAACCTAGGCGGGTTTCGGTTGAACGTCGCCGTCGGTTGCGGTTAGTCTGGTGCCTTTCTTCTTCGCTTAGGTGAGTTCGTTAGCTCCTCCTCTCCCTTCCCATGTGTTTCTTTTGAATTCTTGTGCATTTTACCGTGAGGTTTGGAGTTTCCCCGTGGCCGGTAATGGCGCCGCCGCCCTATCCAAGCCGCATCCCGATTTCGAGCTGTTGTAGTTTTCCTAAGCTATGTAGATAGGTTCGGGGAAAGTTTCTCGTTCGGTTGGTGTCGGTTGGGGGATGTTTGGTGGTCGGGAACGGCGAATCCGGAGTTTTCCGGCGAGCCGTTGGTGTCGGCCATGGCGGCCACCGGCCGGCGCTGGGGAAGGTGACCGCGCCCTCTCTTTCCTTTGCTAGAAGCATTTTCAGCCGTCCATTCGCTGATCAGCGGTTAGGATTAGAAGATACCCCTTCGCGGGGTAGATTTATTAAAGAGCCCCTGGACTTCTTCATAATAGAACCCGCGGTCCTTAGCGCAATATCCTAAATCCGTTTTCGTGTTTTGAAAGCGTATTTTCTCCCGGATAAGTCAAAAATACGTTTTCAGGTATTTACAGTTTTGCCACTAGAATTGTTTTGGTCGTAAAATCCTCGTTTTAACTCCGATTTGATCCGTTCAAATTGCGTTAGGTTCGTATTTGCGAGCTCTATATGTTAGTGTAGTTGTACAGTCAGTTTTGATAATTTAGTTTTCGAGTTTATAATTTAGTATTTATTTATCTATAGGAAATCTTAGAAAATTCATAACTTATACGTTTTAACTCCGAATTTGGTGATCTTTGCGTCTGTGTGATCGTAGAAACATGTAGAAGAGTTTTATAAACTTTTATTACTGTTTTGCTACTGTTGGTGTACTGTTATAATTGTATCTCTTTGTTTGCTTTGTGTATGTTTGCTTGGATGCATGTGTGTTGTTGATTGATGATCGAGTATGGAAGGTGAGCAGTATCTGGACGATTCGGAGTATTACTTTGAGCCAAGTCAGCAGTATCACTTGGAGAGCTTTGATCAAGGCAAGTATAACACAGGACTATCCTTGTTACCTATACATCAAATTGTCATACATATGCATGTGCTTACCTTGACAACCTTAGAGATTATAACTTAGTGATTGGTTATCTTGATTCCTTGTCAACCTTGGGAATGCATATGGGTAGCTACTGCTAGTGCTTAAACTAAGAACAATGATCTTGTAATTTGATTAATGGATTAAGCAATCAACCTTTAAGATGATTTTATTACTGTTAAAAGGGGCTAGAGCATGTGTATTATTTTGATGCTCTGGTTTCTCTCCATAAGGACTTATCTGTACATGATTATCCGGGACATACAGTACAGCTGTGAGGGCTATATGGCTCTGGCTTTAGTTGTTCAAGAGACCTTTTCTAGCTTGTTAGTGGTTACCTTAAATGGCGTAAGAATGGCTTGCCACTTTGGGTGTAGTGCGAGCCCCTGGCCTAGTGTGTATAGGCTGCGGTTGTTGTGCCACAGGGAAGGGGGGTTCTACATCTGCCTGCCGAGTGAATCTAATGGCCCTAACTTGTTAGACGAACTTTTGAGTGGCTTTCTATGGTTCTCGGGTGTTTGGGCTTGATCTCCCCACTCATTTGGAAATCATGACTTACAGTGAAAGTGTACACCTCTGCGCAGAGTTAAAAACTGGTATACTAGCCGTGCTCACGGATACGAGCGGCCTTGGAACATTTACAGATAGATGATCACCATTGCTATATCATGTTTAATTATTGTTGATTATTATTATGCTCATGTTAATGCTATTCGTTATCATTATTACAATTGATCATTGGTTCTTTAATGGGAAGTGGTTTATTTTGATGCTACACAATTGCTAATATATGATTAAAAGCTAAATGCAGTTAAACAGTGTCTAGCCTTTTTGAGCCTCATGAAACCCTGTGTTATATTTGTGGAGTTCGACATGGACTCACCCTTGCTATTTCCACCATAACAGATGAAGATAATGAGGAAGATTATCGGAATGAGTACTAGTCTTGGTGTCAACCAGTCAACCGTGTCCCTATGTGGAGTTTCCGCTGAAGAACTACTATTAGTTATTATTACCTATCGTTCAAGACTATGTCTTAAATACTTATTCGTTATGTAATAAGCACTGTGATGGTACTTTGTAATTTGTCAACTTATGTGTGCGACTGTTTCCTGGGGCGCACATGAGTCTTTTATGCATCCTATTTTTGTCCTTAAAAATGGGTGTGACAGATTGGTATCAGAGCCGTGTTGACTGTAGGACGCGAGCCTAGTTAGAATGGTCGTTAATAGCATCCATATTTCACTTAATTCATGCTTCCTCTTTTCACCTTGTTAATTACTAAAGTTTTATGCTTCCCCTACTTTATTCTATTGTGAAAATACATTGATTCTATCTAATCTATGTCTAAATTTTATAGATGCCTCTACATCCCCGTCTGTCAGCTGCACAGTACGTTGCCCGTTTCAAACCTCAGGAGCCGTATGAAGATGGTGATCAAGAGCTATCTGATGCTGAATCAAGAGTTGGTGATACACCAATGGAGGATGTAGTTATGGGGTGGACTACGAAGTTTCATATCATGGTTCCTAAAGCTGATGCTTTCTTCCATGACATGTTGACAAGAACATTGGACAACTACTACTACGACTGGGAAGCTACGTTGGAGTATCGCAGTGCAGAGTATAGTCATCCATGGATGGATTCCTATTGGGAAACAGAGTTATGGGTTAAGAAAAGGGATCCTACCACTAAGGAGCCTAAGGTGGAGTCAAAGTTCATTACCAGAGTGAGCCGGGCAACTGTGGAGACAAGCATGGAGGATGTCGCTTTTAATGCATTTGTTTACTACCATGGTCTACGCTCGGACAAGACGTTAAAGGGTGCACTCCGGCATTTTCCTTGTTTCATACATGACAAGGGTATTTGGACCGTGCCGCCTGCAGATGATTCCTCCTTGACTTTACAAGCTACGGTGGGATTAGCTCAAGAATTGGCTCTCCATGAGGTGGATTTGAAGGATGAGTTGCTAAAGGAAAAAGAACTTAAGGAGCAAGCTTATAAGGAGATTGATCAATTAAGGGCGGAGTTAGGTCATCCCAAGATTTATGAGAAGCTTAATTAGGAAATAGGAAAAATCCCTATGTAATATGAACGATAGTAGTTGCGAGTTAATTTTAAGTTTGGATTGTTTTAAGAGTCAGTTTGTGGTGTGAACAATTGTGTGATTGATGGATTGTTATTATGATAATGTGTGATTTGGATCTTTGTAATGTGTGCTGGAGTTTTGTAGACATGCCTATAAGTTCCATGGTTAATAATATTAAGTTTGATCAAAATATATTAGTTGAATATGAGGTTAACTTAGTTCTGTCCTTTGCTGATTTTTGGATCAGTCTGGGATGTTTTAGAAATAACTTAAAATCCGTTCATGAGAAATTCAAGAAAGTTTTACTGGGAATAATTAGACTTTTATATCTTTCCAATCCCGCAAGAATCACCTTAATATCTATTATGAGCTAAGAGATATACCTGTTTCAAGTTGGAGTTACTGCACAGTCTGGAATTTTGAAACAGTTTCGGTTAAGTTCAGTTTTTGGCCAATTTATTGATAGAATCAGAAGAAGTGTTGTGAATAAAAGTTGTAGATAATTTTGTAAGCTTTCCAACCATGTAAAGATCATCTGAATTGGACGTCTGTAGCTCGAGATATGACAGTTTTACTGAGTTGCTGAAATTGGAGATCGCCCAGAAAAATCAGATTTTGCTTATCTATTGAATACATCATTTCGGATTGTACTGAATTTCAATTTCTGTGTTTTTGGAAACAGATGTCAGGCAGAGGTCATGGCAGAGGTCGTGGAGGTGCTAACCTACCCATTACTATGGAGGAACTCATGCAAACTCAGAACCAGATGATGCAGATGTTTATGCAGCACATGCAGAACAATCCCGCTGCAGGAGTACCACCGCCTGTGCAAGTGAGGGATAAGCGTGGGGAATTTTTAAAGGGACGCCCTCCAGTGTTTTCTCATGCTGCTGATCCTTTAGAGGCAGATGATTGGGTGAGGGCAGTGGAGAAACAGCTGAATATAGCCCAATGCAATGATATGGAGAAGGTGTTATATGCATCTGGTCAGTTACAGGGGACAGCTCAGACTTGGTGGGAGTCGTATCAAGCTGCACGCCCTGACAATGCTCCTCCTATCACTTGGAATGAGTTTGTTAGAGATTTTCGAGCTCGTCATATTCCTGAAGGTATAATTGAGCTGAAGCAGGAAGAATTCAGAAACCTTAGGATGGGACAGATGAGCGTTAGTGAATATCATGATAGATTTACCCAGTTGGCTCGCTATGCTCCTAATGAAGTGAGGGAAGATGCAGACAGACAGCGTCTTTTCTTGAAGGGAATTTATTATGATCTTCGCTTGCAGTTGAAGGGGAACAACTATGCTAGTTTTCAAGAGCTGGTAAATAAAGCTATTGTGCTTGATAATGAGCGCAGAGAGATGGACAGGAAGAGGAAAATGAAGGTACAAGGCTCAGGAAGCAACAACCGCCAGCGCACTAATTCTCAGCATGGTTTTCATCAGAAGTTTCAAGGACCGGTTAGTCAATGGAATCGCAATCCGAATCAGAGGTGGTCCCAGAATTGGCAAAGTAATCAGTCACAACAGCGTTCATCATATCCACAACATCAACAGTATCAGCAGACTGGGCAACAGACTCCTCGCACTGGAAATTCTAATGTTACCCCCATGAAGAATAGTGCTCCCAGCACGCCTACTAGATGCTTTGTCTGTGCTAAAGAGGGGCATATGTCTTATCATTGTCCTGAGAAGCAGAACCAGCAGACTCCTCAGAGCCAGAAGAGCAACCAGAGGCAATCTGGTACTGGAAGGGTGAATCACGTGTCTTCTGATACAGTTCATGATGCACCAGAAGTTATGATTGGTACGTTCAATGTACATTCCACTCCTGCAACTGTTCTTTTTGACTCTGGAGCATCTCATACATTCATATCCAACATTTTTGTTAAAATGCATAGTATACCCATGCTAGCTATGAAAGAACCTCTGTTAGTAAATTCACCTGGAGGTACCATGCAAACCAGTAATCGTTGTCTTCCAATTAGTATGGTATTAAGGGGGGTAGAGTTTAAGATAACTCCTATAGTGTTGAGGACATCTGGTATTGATGTGATATTGGGTATGGACTGGATGAAGTCAAATCAGGCAGAGATTCAGTGTCAGCAGAAAGTAGTAGTTGTGACTGCACCTAATGGAGATAAAATCAATGTGGATGTAGCAGTGCAGAAGCAACCAACCGCTGTGGTGAATCAGCTTGAAGATACTAATAAGGAGAATTCAGTGATTGAGGAATTTCCGGATGTCTTCCCAGATGAATTGCCAGGTATGCCACCTGACCGAGACATTGAATTTCTTATATAATTACTTCCTGGAACTGCACCTATAGCCAAACGACCATATAGGATGGGAGTAGATGAATTAGAAGAACTTAAGAAACAAATTAAAGAATTACAAGATAAAGGTTTTATTCGACCTAGTTCATCACCTTGGGGAGCACCAGTTATTTTTGTTGATAAGAAAGATGGCGGTCAGAGGATGTGTGTTGATTATAGATCACTAAATGAGGTAACTATCAAGAATAAGTATCCTTTGCCCAGGATTGATGACTTGTTTGATCAGTTGAGAGGTGCTTGTGTGTTCTCTAAGATTGATTTACGTTCTGGTTATCATCAGTTGAAGATTCGTGTTTCTGATATTCCAAAGACAGCTTTTACTACAAGGTATGGATTGTATGAGTATACTGTTATGTCATTTGGATTGACCAATGCACCTGCATACTTTATGTACATGATGAATAAGGTGTTCATGGAATATTTGGATAAGTTTGTGGTGGTATTTATTGATGATATACTGGTATTTTCCAAGACAGAAGTAGAGCATGCTGAACATTTGAGGTTGGTATTGCAGAAACTTAGAGAGCATAAACTGTATGCGAAGCGAAGTAAATGTGAGTTTTGGTTGAAGGAAGTTTCTTTCCTTGGTCATATTGTTTCTAATGGAGGGATATCAGTGGATCCAGGTAAAGTAAAGGATGTATTAAATTGGAAACCACCTATTGATGTTAGCGAGATTCGTAGTTTCTTGGGATTAGCTGGATATTACAGACGATTCATTGAAGGGTTTTCTAAACTTGCTAAACCTATGACATCTCTATTAGAGAAGAATGCCAAGTTTGTGTGGTCAGATAAATGTTAAGCTAGTTTTGAGGAATTGAAGAAGAAGTTGACTACATCGCCTGTTTTGGTTTTGCCAGATTTGAGTAAGAAGTTTTCTATTTATTGTGATGCTTCTCGTCAAGGTTTGGGATGTGTTCTTATGCAAGAAGGCAGAGTTGTGGCTTATGCATCTAGGCAGTTGAGAAAGCATGAGTTGAATTATCCTACACATGATTTGGAGTTAGCAGCTGTAGTTCATGCTTTAAAGATTTGGAGACATTATTTGATTGGACATAAGAGTGATATATACACTGATCATAAGAGTTTGAAGTATATTTTCACTCAGTCAGATCTGAATTTGAGGCAACGCAGATGGTTAGAATTGATCAAGGATTATGATATTGAGATACACTATCATCCTGGTAAGGCTAATGTAGTAGCTGATGCTCTTAGTAGGAAAAGCTATGTCAATGAGATACAGACATTGACTATGACTAGTGAGTTATGTGCTGAATTTGAATATTTGAATTTGGGAATTGTTACTAATACAATGGAATTAGTAATAGAGCCTACTTTAGAGCAAGAAATCTACAAGGGTCAGTTGAAGGATGAGAAACTAAAGAAGATAGCGGAAGATATAGTGATTGGTAAGTCACCAGGTTTTCGGATGGATGATAATGGAATTTTGTGGTTTGGAAAGAGGCTGTGTGTACCTGAGGATCAAACTGTTAGACAAGCAATTCTTCGCGAAGCTCATGAGTCAGCTTATTCTATTCATCCTGGTAGTACTAAGATGTATTTGGATCTGAAACAGAAATATTGGTGGCTTGGATTAAAGCGAGATGTGGCTGAGTATGTGGCATTATGTGACACTTGTCAGAGGGTGAAAGCAGAGCATCAGAGACCTGCTGGATTGTTGCAACCAATGAAGATTCCTGAATGGAAGTGGGAAGAAGTTGGTATGGACTTTATAGTGGGGTTACCTCGTACTCAGAAAGGTTATGACTCTATTTGGGTGATAGTAGATCGATTAACCAAAGTTGCTCATTTTATACCCGTTAAGACTACTTACCGTGGACCAAAATTGGCAGAGTTGTATATGGAGAGGATAGTATGTTTGCATGGAGTTCCAAAGAAGATTGTATCTGATCGAGGATCGCAGTTTACGTCGCATTTTTGGAAAGCTGTGCATGAATCATTGGGAACAAAATTGAATTTTAGTACAGCATATCATCCACAGACAGATGGACAGACTGAAAGGACCAACCAGGTATTAGAGGATATGTTGAGAGCTTGTGCATTGCAATATGGAACTAGTTGGGATAAGAGTTTGCCTTATGCAGAATTTTCTTACAATAATAGTTATCAACAGAGTCTTAAGATGGCACCGTTTGAAGCTTTGTATGGACGTAAGTGTAGAACTCCATTGTTTTGGGATCAGACAGGTGAATCTCAGGTGTTTGGTACAGATGTTCTTAGAAACGCAGAAGATCAAGTGCGAGTGATTCGAGAGAATTTGAGAGTAGCGCAGTCTCGTCAGAAGAGTTATGCTGACAATAGAAGAAGAGATTTAGTTTTTGAGGTAGGTGATTATGTCTATTTGAAGGTGTCACCTATGAAAAGTGTGAAGAGGTTTAACATGAAAGGTAAACTAGCACCAAGGTATGTTGGACCATTTAAAGTTATTACTAGACGTGGGGAAGTTGCTTATCAATTAGAGTTGCCTGAGAATTTATCTGGAGTACATGATGTGTTCCATGTTTCACAACTTAAGAAGTGTTTGCGTGTGCCTGAGGAGCAGATACCTTTAGAAGAATTGACTGTTAAGGAAGATCTTACATATGAAGAGTTTCCGATTAAGATTTTGGAGACTGCTGAGAGAGTTACTCGAAGTCGGGTTATTAAGATGTGCAAAGTGCAGTGGAATCGATATTCAGAGGCAGAGGCAACTTGGGAAAGAGAGGATGAATTG
This sequence comes from Saccharum hybrid cultivar R570, assembly GCA_038087645.1. Classification (NCBI taxonomy): domain Eukaryota; kingdom Viridiplantae; phylum Streptophyta; class Magnoliopsida; order Poales; family Poaceae; genus Saccharum; species Saccharum hybrid cultivar. The sequence goes on from JAQSUU010000293.1 coordinate 2,547,504, forward strand.
AGAAAATCATATCCACAGTTGTTTGAGTAAGCAGTCCAATCTCGAGGACGAGATTCTTTTAAGGGGGGTAGAATTTGTAACACCCAAATTTTAGGAGTAATAAATTTTAAATAATTTAGAGAAAGGGAATTAAAATTTTAAAAGAAATATTTGGTGTTGCATTCATGCTGTTGCATTTATTTTATTTTGTGGTGTGGGTTTATTTTATTTTGATTTGAATTTGAAACTCTATTTGAAAAGCTTTGGAAAATAAACAAATGAAGAAAAGAAAGAAGAAAAAAAAAACACAACTTACCTTCTTACCTGATTGGCCCGAAGGCCGTCGGACGGCCTGCTCTCCCGCGCCTGCCCGCGTGGGTCGTCCAGCGCCGTCGCGTCCCGGCCCAGCAGCCGAGCCCAGCAGCCAAGCCAGCCGAGCCAGCCGCGCGCCTCTCCCTTTCTTCGGTCGCTGACGGGTGGACCCCAGGTGGCAGCCGCGTCCTCTTCCTCCGGTCGTAACCGGGACGGACACGAGCTATGCCTCAACCGAATCAAATCGCGTATCTTTGTATCCTACCCGAAATCGACGAGGTGAAGCTATAAAACTGGTAGCCGCATGTTTCCTATTTCCGTTTTTCATCTAAAACACGAGTTCATCCACGTGAAATCGAGTTGGCGAGTTGGAAAACCTAGGCGGGTTTCGGTTGAACGTCGCCGTCGGTTGCGGTTAGTCTGGTGCCTTTCTTCTTCGCTTAGGTGAGTTCGTTAGCTCCTCCTCTCCCTTCCCATGTGTTTCTTTTGAATTCTTGTGCATTTTACCGTGAGGTTTGGAGTTTCCCCGTGGCCGGTAATGGCGCCACCGCCCTATCCAAGCCGCATCCCGATTTCGAGCTGTTGTAGTTTTCCTAAGCTATGTAGATAGGTTCGGGGAAAGTTTCTCGTTCGGTTGGTGTCGGTTGGGGGATGTTTGGTGGTCGGGAACGGCGAATCCGGAGTTTTCCGGCGAGCCGTTGGTGTCGGCCATGGCGGCCACCGGCCGGCGCTGGGGAAGGTGACCGCGCCCTCTCTTTCCTTTGCTGGAAGCGTTTTCAGCCGTCCATTCGCTCATCAGCGGTTAGGATTAGAAGATACCCCTTCGCGGGGTAGATTTATTAAAGAGCCCCTGGACTTCTTCATAATAGAACCCGTGGTCCTTAGCGCAATATCCTAAATCCGTTTTCGTGTTTTGAAAGCGTATTTTCTCCCGGATAAGTCAAAAATACGTTTTCAGGTATTTACAGTTTTGCCACTAGAATTGTTTTGGTCGTAAAATCCTCGTTTTAACTCCGATTTGATCCGTTCAAATTGCGTTAGGTTCGTATTTGCGAGCTCTATATGTTAGTGTAGTTGTACAGTCAGTTTTGATAATTTATTTTTCGAGTTTATAATTTAGTATTTATTTATCTATAGGAAATCTTAGAAAATTCATAACTTATACGTTTTAACTCCGAATTTGGTGATCTTTGCGTCTGTGTGATCGTAGAAACGTGTAGAAGAGTTTTATAAACTTTTATTACTGTTTTGCTACTGTTGGTGTACTGTTCTAATTGTATCTCTTTGTTTGCTTTGTGTATGTTTGCTTGGATGCATGTGTGTTGTTGATTGATGATCGAGTATAGAAGGTGAGCAGTATCTGGACGATTCGGAGTATTACTTTGAGCCAAGTCAGCAGTATCACTTGGAGAGCTTTGATCAAGGCAAGTATAACACAGGACTATCCTTGTTACCTATACATCAAATTGTCATACATATGCATGTGCTTACCTTGACAACCTTAGAGATTATAACTTAGTGATTGGTTATCTTGATTCCTTGTCAACCTTGGGAATGCATATGGGTAGCTACTGCTAGTGCTTAAACTAAGAACAATGATCTTGTAATTTGATTAATGGATTAAGCAATCAACCTTTAAGATGATTTTATTACTGTTAAAAGGGGCTAGAGCATGTGTATTATTTTGATGCTCTGGTTTCTCTCCATAAGGACTTATCTGTACATGATTATCCGGGACATACAGTACAGCTGTGAGGGCTATATGGCTCTGGCTTTAGTTGTTCAAGAGACCTTTTCTAGCTTGTTAGTGGTTACCTTAAATGGCGTAAGAATGGCTTGCCACTTTGGGTGTAGTGCGAGCCCCTGGCCTAGTGTGTATAGGCTGCGGTTGTTGTGCCACAGGGAAGGGGGGTTCTACATTTGCCTGCCGAGTGAATCTAATGGCCCTAACTTGTTAGACGAACTTTTGAGTGGCTTTCTATGGTTCTCGGGTGTTTGGGCTTGATCTCCCCACTCATTTGGAAATCATGACTTACAGTGAAAGTGTACACCTCTGCGCAGAGTTAAAAACTGGTATACTAGCCGTGCTCACGGATACGAGCGGCCTTGGAACATTTACAGATAGATGATCACCATTGCTATATCATGTTTAATTATTGTTGATTATTATTATGCTCATGTTAATGCTATTCGTTATCATTATTACAATTGATCATTGGTTCTTTAATGGGAAGTGGTTTATTTTGATGCTACACAATTGCTAATATATGATTAAAAGCTAAATGCAGTTAAACAGTGTCTAGCCTTTTTGAGCCTTATGAAACCCTGTGTTATATTTGTGGAGTTCGACATGGACTCACCCTTGCTATTTCCACCATAACAGATGAAGATAATGAGGAAGATTATCGGAATGAGTACTAGTCTTGGTGTCAACCAGTCAACCGTGTCCCTGTGTGGAGTTTCCGCTGAAGAACTACTATTAGTTATTATTACCTATCGTTCAAGACTATGTCTTAAATACTTATTCGTTATGTAATAAGCACTGTGATGGTACTTTGTAATTTGTCAACTTATGTGTGCGACTGTTTCCTGGGGCGCACATGAGTCTTTTATGCATCCTATTTTTGTCCTTAAAAATGGGTGTGACAAGTACGCATCCACATACTTCCCATTTAGACACATCCCAAAATTATTCTACTCCTACACTGGGAGTGCGCATCAAAAATATTCCTTCATCCATTGCTAGCCCCTTTTGCTATGCAATAAAGCTCCAAATATCCTTTTGTTATTACCTCTGTTAATATTTCCAAAAGAGGCTTGGGTGCTCTAAAAAAAGGAGAAAAGAAAAATAAAAGAAAGAGGACAAATGTCCCAACATAGAGAGGTCTTGAGCAGCCCATGTTCTCCCTAAATTATTCAAAGTTCAAGAGAGGTATAAATCTCTTCAAGGAGCAAAAGTAGAATTATGTGCTCACCATTATCATTTTCTTGCCCCTTCATTTCTACTCACCATCATCACCCTTTGCCACAATCACCATATATCCATTCAACCCATAGGACCACACACATGCACATCTTGATTTGACTGTATGGCTGGACTCATTTCTCTGGATCCATGGTTTGACTGTGCAATAAATGTTTGCAAGTATGTATTAGTTGTCTCCCCACCTATGAGCTCCACATAAGCCCATTAGTTGTAGGGTGAGAGAGAGAAGGCATAATGTTACTTTGCCTTATGCCAAAAATAACACAAATGAGATACTTAAGAGGGTCATACAAAGGAATCTCTGAGTTTTATTTGAAAATCTTACAAAACTCCAGAATAATGGTTGATCAAAGAGCTAGAGACATGGTGCTTGACTTAACCGTTCTGTCTTTCAACTGCTCAAGACCCAAGTGATGGCTACAAGCCCCATGGTGGAAGGTAATATGGGTAAGTTTGAAAGTCAGAATAGCTCACTCTAATTCGGAGAAGAGTTCTTGTTTGAACGCATGTGTACTTTTGAGACGTAAAAGCATTGTAGCAACTCTTGATCCATCACTGAGTTTATCTTTGCTTAGGGACGAGCAAAGGATAAGCTTGGGGGAGTTGTTGATGGTAGATAAGTGTCAATTTTAACCGTCAATGAAACATGAAAAAGGACCTAAAACATATTTACCACTTATATATAGGGGGTCTACAGACATAATTCCACAAGTTTTAGTGAATTTCTATTTCTACAGGTGTCAGCTAAAAAGGACTAAGGAAGGCCCCCATGTCAGGTTTACATAGAGACAAAGCGGCTACGCATAACTTTTCTGGAATGTGGAAGGTACGAGAAGACTCTGGAAACAAACGGGAGGCGAAACGGGCCTAAAAGTGGGGTGCCCGCCCCAGTGGCTCGGCCAATCAGGCGCGAGCTTATGGATCCTACCTCCACCGCCTTTGAGGATGAAAAAAAATCATAGATCAAGGTCGCTTTGATTTGAGGTCTGTGGTGCTTCCTAGAGGGCTATATAAGCAGGGCCCTTGGCCCCTGGAGGAGGCATCCCTTAAACCCTAAGTCATTATTTCCAAGCCAGGATCAGGTGAGAGGTTTCCCATGAAAGGATGACCTCTCTAGGGGATTAGGTCTAGCTTCTCTAATGTAGTAGATTAGTATCTTGGGAGAGAGGGTCAAGTTGGGCTCTTGCTCAAGGTTCTAGATCTAGTCATGGAGGCTTGGTAAAGCCTTGTATCTTCACTTCAATATTATGTAAGACTTATACTTATTCTCTTATTTACATGCATATGCTTACTTTGAATATATCTTTCTAGTTGAGTTTATCATTGCTTTTGTGTGCTAGTTCATAGAGCGCTTAGTCTAGGCTTACCGGTTGGGCTAAGTAGCCGAGCCTTGTGTAAGCATGTTGCTTACACGATGCTCTACCTATGAGTACACCATGTTCCCTGGTTGTATGGTAGTTACGGGAGGTGACAGCCTTGTCCATATTGAATCGAGCAGGTTCTTAAATTGTAGGACTGTAGTCACATCAGTAGAGATATCCTTTGTGGTACTTTGTCCTGTCTAGTGGCGTCCTAAAGTGCACAAGAGTTTGGTAAGTCTTAGCATAGTTGGGTATACCTTTACCATGTGATAAGATTATCATAGGAATCTACCTCACCCGTTGACCTCCCACGTTAACTAGTTGCATATCTTTAGTGACCTATCCCATGTGTGTCATATTGCATAAATCCTATCATTCATGTATCATTTACCCCTGCTATAGTCTAGTTAGTTTACTAAGTTAGTAGATACATGATGGTAAATTATCGGATTCTTTAACCCTTGCTTCCCTATGGTAAAATATAAATAATGATACCTGGAATACTCCCGGTAAAATGCTACAATGGTATATTATGTGTGCTTGCAGAATCCTTCATATTTTAGTTGCACTTAATTTATACCAACACATGCCAAACCCCTCTAGTGTACTAGGCATAACATAGGGACACCACACATGATACCCCTATGCATAAGCACCAATGAAACATCATGTTGCAACATTGGAACATGAGATGATGCACATGTGATAATGGAATGAATGTGCTCATGTGATGCAATGCAAATGCACAAATGCAAGCCAAACACCTAGGGTGTTACATTGGATGGCCTAATGGTTTTGTTTATAATTATCTCATTTGTTGAGATAATCTAGGAGTACATCCATCTTGGTTGATAGTGCATATAGTTCTTCTGATGTCTCCTCACTCTGATGATAGTGTTGAACATCACCTTGGGACCAGCTTTGATTTTCAGATGTTCTTTCCATGAATACTTCAGCTTTCCCAAGTATGAGTGACAAAAACGATCCTCCAGCAGTGGCATCCAGTTGTTCATGAGTCTTCTGAATTAATCCATGATAAAAACCTTGCATGAGCAACCAATCTTCCATTCCATGATAGGGACAATCTGAAACATAATCTTGGAAATGCTCCCATGCTTCTAGAATGGTTTCTCCCTTCTACTATTGGAAATTGGAAATCTTTCCTCTTAAGGCATTGGTTTTGCCTATAGGGAAGAACTTTTCTAGGAAGGCCTTTGAACATTTTGCCCATGTATTGATGTTATCCTTGTTGGTGTAGAACCACTGCTTCGCTTTTCCCCAGAGTGAGAATGGGAATAAGTGGAGTAGTATGATATCTTGAGCAACGTTCTTGATGACAATTGTGGTGCCAATCTCTATAAAATTATGCAGATGAACACTTGCATCTTCATGTACCTTTCCACGAAATGGTGTAGCTTGCACCATGTTGATGAGGCTTGGCTTGAGCTCGAACTCCACATTGTTGGTGTTGACTACAGTGACTCCACGATTGCCCTTTGAACAATCAAAATAAGGTAAAGCTTGAAGATAAGTTTTATACTCGATTAATTTCTTAGTCCCTCTAGTCAGAAGGCTTTAATAAGAATTTGGCCATGAGAGACCTTCTTAAGTATTGCAAAAGAAGGGGCCCGCTAATAGAGCTAGTCCAGTGCGGATGTTTGCTATGCTCGGAGCAGTGAACTCACGCAGCATCTTCTTAGCCATAGCTTTAGGAACTGTTGTAGAGCTTCTTCTTCTTCTTGATTGATTTGATTATGATGAATAGAATTTGGTGAATCACAACCAACCTGCAATACCCTGTATATGATAGGAACAAAGACAAACAAGGGTAAGCCTATAAAAGCAGAGGTACTAGTTATGACTCAATCAATAAGTATGCATTTGTTTATTCTTTCTTTCCAAAGCCTTAATTGCTCCTCTCCGGCAACGACGCCAAAAATGCTTGTTGATATTGATTAACTTGACACTTGATTCGGTAGTCACTTTCTTCTTCCCTACACTTCTAGCTATTTTATACCAGGTTGTCATCCCCGGTTGATGGAGTTAAAAATGTTTATTAGCACTTCTCATCATCATGTGACTAAAAATAATTATAAAGATATGAATGCAAAAATATATCTGCAAGTGCACAGACAATTATACCATTGTAGCATTTTACTGAGAGTATTTTAGGTATCATTATTTATATTTTTACCATAGGGAGGAGCTAGGAGCATGCTCGATATTTATAATGCAACTTATTGATGAGATCAATCACATAGCACATGCTCAAACAGGGGTAAGCCAATGATAGTAAATATATGATAAGTGATAAGCAAAAGCGTTGATAGCCCATAGATAGAAATAGACTGCTCATTATTCTAGTTAGACATTCAGGAGATTAGTCAAGAGATTGAATTCTTATGTTATTTCTAATTTACTAAGTCTTTCATCTACACTAGCATATATATTATCATATGTAGCATAATGACTCTGTATCTATGCATAAGGAACATTACTAATAAGGAAAAATCAAGACGTAACTTGATCTCCCTTGGCAACTAGGTTCTACTTGGTCTATTATGCGGGGAGTGGGCTACAAAGGACTCAACGGGAGTGTCACAACCATGATCTACCACTAGGCCCAGCATATAGAGTGCAACCACAGGTAAACTATATCTAAGTACCTCGCTTACATAAAGTCGACCACCTAATCCACTCGAGTACTGAATTAAGCGCTTTGAGATCTTATGCATAAACTCATTATCAATCATGACTATATCAAATATACTACTAGAGAAAACTAGGAACATATTAAATAGAAATATAATATTGAAATAGAACAAAGTCTTAGAAGGGATACAAATTATACCAGCCTCTAGTAGACAAGACGAATCCAGAATTCCCGAGTCGGAACTCGAACTCTTCTTAAACCTAGCTAGTAGCCTATACTAGAAATTTGAGTAGCTAATCTAATTCTCTGGAGGAGACTTGATCTCCAGAGCTTTTGGCATTGAATGACTTTTCTAAATTGAATGGAATGCTTTAGCCTAGGGGCAGGGGCTCTGCTTATATTGGGCCAAAGGATGAACTGTGACCCTCGGATCAAACCGACATGAAACGACGACGTAGATCAAAACCATTAGTCGGTAGAAGGAACATTCCAGAAGATGGAGGCTAACGGGGTGGGGCCATGGGCAGCCGCCCTGGCCCACGGTCAGCCGACCGTGGTGCCTGCCAGGTAGGCCCTGCCTCCTTCCTTGTGTCTTCTCATGTCTTCTAGATGCTTCTTAAGTTGGTGCCATAGTAAAATATCGCAATTTATTCCAACATGTAGGTCCACCTTGCTCCTTTTCCTATTTAATCCCTAAAAAACATAGTTTCACCAAAACTTATAGAATTCTATCAGTTTAAACCCCTAAGTCTACATTGGTGATCATTTATGTCCAATTCTATGTCTTGTTGATGCTATAATTTTAGTTGTTTTCAACCGTCAACAGAGTGCTAGTGCTGACCGAACCCACGAAGTTGGTTCCTGAGTTGTCCCAAAGGTGACCTAATGCTCCTCGATAGGGGAAGTCATGGGTGAGAGTTAGGAATACACCCTCAGCTAAGTTGTAATTCGATTCGAGTCACCGCCTCTCACCGGTTAGTGAGAACTTGACAAAGAAGCAGCAACATAGATCTCACTAATTATTATGATGGTTCAGGAATGATGACATGATGATGACAACCTTATTATACCTACTATGGTTAATATTGTTTGCTCCTAATCAAGTGAGTGCTCTACTACAGGTGCTAATATAGATGGCAGGTTAATGATTATTAACTTGACGCTTAAGCATTAATGATTAGTTACATGTACTAAGGTTTCATGCAAAATGTTGTCAAGCTAGCCCCACTTATATTAGCCTTGCATAATCCTTGGTGTCACTTTATTTCTGGTTCTTGATGAGTAAGTCTAGCTGAGTACATTCTCGTACTCAGGGTTTATTTCCCACCTGTTGTAGATGACCTATTCTATCACGGGTGCTACAAGTATTGCCTTTTCTTGGCTGGGGATGAAGACTAGACTATCGAGCATAGTCTCTGCTAGTGTTCTTACCTGAGATGCTTCTGTGGGACATGACTTTACTCTGGCAATGTATTTGAACTTATGAAGTTATGTATTGAACTATGTTGCTTCCGTGAAACAAACTTGGTTTGTAATATTTTATTTAGAACTTTGATGGATGTAATCCATATGCTACTTGTGAACTATTATAATGAATGATATGTTGTGTTGAATCACTATGATCTTGGCTTGTATGACGAAAGTTGTTTGAAATCCTTCAAGATTTCTGGACTACCGGGGTTATGTGAGCTTAAGTATAGGAATTTAATCACTTCGGTGATTGTTTTTGTACTTAAGTTCTTATAATTTGGTCGGTTCTGTTATAAAAGGTGTGAAAGGTGGTGGAGTCCAAGATCGAGATAGAAGATCTAGAGAATCCCAACATGGCCAAAGAGGTGTTCTTCCAAAACAATGATATTACTCTTAATGCCATTCATGATTCATTGGATGAGAGAACATTTGAGCAAATCAAGAACATTAAGAAGGCTCATGAGGCATGGAAGAAGTTGGAGGAATCATTTGAGGGCACTCAAGCGGTGAAGGGTGCAAAGGTGTACTAACTAGATCCTAACATATGGGTATGTTAAGCCTCAGGATCAATGGTTCTGAATCGAAGGACCCCCCGACCGACCCCTCCAGGATTGCCTAGGGGCTCAAGGGCTATACCCATCGGGTACGCTCATGCGCACCCTCTGAAGAAGAAACTTGACAAAGCCTAGACTTGGTGCGGCCCCTGTATAGGGCTCGGGGGCTCATCCGGGCCTCAGGCTCCCAATCGACGACACTCTCGAGCTTGGGCCTTGGCTCCTGCCCGGCTTGCAACACCAGCCAAGGCTCGGGTGCAAGAAGACAAGCCCCAAGCCAACGAGGCTCGGGGGCTCCCAGACGCTATGCTCTGGGCGTGGTTGTTGGCGGTCACTAACGACCATTTCTAACCACTAGTTAGAGTCCGAAATAGGAGAAATAAGCATACTTTGACACATATGCCTTTACTATTAACATGTTTCCACTTGTATTCGAGAAAATACGTTTTGCAAGACACATCTTTGGGAACAAGTAGAAAATACACAAAACCAAGTAAAAAGCGCAAAGCAGAACGTGTATTCCAAAAATATGCAAAGCAAAATAAGAAGAGAAGCCCACCTACACAAATTACCTGGATGAGATACCGACGTAGGAGGGGTCCAGGCCTAGCCCAGAGCCCATAGGAGCAAGGTGGTGGCAAGTGGGGCCAGCCAGGGTGCGCCCGCACCCTAGGTGCACCCTCACCCCACCACCGCCTCTTAGGCCCACGCTTCTCTAGCGGTTGCATGCCACCATGCATAGTCAGTTTTTGATGGTTACCAAAATATCAATGCCAAACCAACCATGCTTCACTATTTAAGAAGAGGAGGAGCTCACCTCTAGAACACACAACATCATCTTGGAGCTACACCTCACAACACACCTCGTATTCTTTTCATAGTTTTAGTAGTAGTATTTGTAGCTAGTAAGAGCTACTTGGATAGCTTGTCTCCTTGGAAGAAAGAGCTACTTGGTATGAATACTATGAAGAGTTCTTTCATATTCAAGCTTTCATCTTATTCATATAGCAATGCATATGAACTAGAGTATAGTTGTCATCATGTTATAATCGTGATATATGAACTAGCATATAGTTTGGATATCAAGATCTCAACATGTTCAACTCCATGCTTAAACATTCATATGATGAGTATGAGTAGAAGTAGGGTTAGGTTGAGGTGGCAGTTCATTGTTGTGGCAAAACCAGCTAAATTATATGGCCCACTTGTGCCTACCATTATCTTCTAGACTTCTGATACAACACATGCAAGCCAAATAACTCCGGTAGTCTGTCGGGTGTCCTCGGGGAACCCCGAATCATCTATATTTTACAATTCATATAGGATCAACAATGGAGTTGTTACAATATTACAACATTTGATACAAAATAACTTACATCGGAGTGCTGAAGAATTATAACATTAGTTTACAAAGCATGTATAAGTCAAACTTTTATTTAAGCTCCAAAAGATGAGTAGAATTGTGAAAGCATCCGAGATGAAACATCTAAGGTAGAAGAGGTAGCCAGACCATGATGAGCCCATCGGCATGATCTCACTAAGCTGCTCGAGTTAGAACCTGCAATAGGGGTTAACAAACCCTAAGACTTGAGGGTACTCAACAAGTCTTACCCAACTAAAGAAAAGACTCCAAGGATATGCTGGTTTAAAGGTAAGGTAGAAGTAAGAAGTAACTTTTGCAGAAAAGCTTACTATAAGGGAATCCTTAGTTTCAATATTTTAGCAGTGTATTAGTTTATCATCGATATCTAGTTTGCACCTGGTCTAAATCAATCACTTCTTTAATCATCGAAGCTCATGTTCAACTCATATCATCTCTTATCCATCAGTATCTATGTTTCATTGATTTACTATGATGCAGGGCAGAGGATCGAGTCTACTTCACCAAGAAGCAACAGCGATTTGAATCGTTTTGGCCTAGTTGGGGTTTCCTTACCACACGACATATGTAGGTCTAGGTCTAGACTTGAACCTACATATATCAACCTTCACTCGGATCCTCCAAAATATGAACCAGTCCAGCGCTACCCGAGAGCACAGTACACCACCTCCCTGCGCCACTCCTAGTGGATTCACAGGATGGGTACACACTACTCTCACCATCTCCACACTCCCAGTGCGTGGTTGTCGTTTCACATGATGGAATAGCTAAGGTATTAGGCTTATCAGAGTATGTGGCCAGTACTGCAAAACTCTCGAACACATAACAAGCCTACAATGGTACGGTCCTCAATCGACATAGGCGGGGTCACTACGTCAGGACTCAAACCTGACGCAAGCCAAGATTCTGCCCGGCCTCAATTTAACATTATTAACATCATAGCATTCACAAACCCATAAACAGAGTTGAGAAGAGCAAGGTAAAGCTGTTACTCTCTAATGGTGAAACTATCGTTCGACTTCCATCACAGACTAAGCATTACTAAGCATGAGAGGAAACGTTCTCTTTATACTAACAGGGTATAACTAAGGATAGCCGTAAAACAAGGAAATCATGCAGCAATGGTATAGATCAACTCCTAGTTACTTAATGCATATCTCACAACACTTAAAGTGTAAAAAAGATTTGTAAAAGCTATAGAAGGGTGTGATGCACCTATGCTTGCCTGCTTGCAGAGAAGGTTAGTCTCCTCAGAGATATCCAATAGACGCCAACATCTCTGGTGGATGGATCGACTTTGAGACTTGATCAACATGAGTCTTCTCACTCTCATACATACTACACGTAATAAATGATGCTCTGCTTAATATGATGTAATGCATGCCATGATGCATGAGGTATGATGCAAGACATGTAATGCATGATATAACTCTAATAAAGTTAAGAAAGTTGAGTACAACTTTCCTTCACCAAGGAACCAAAATGATTGTCATAAAAGTAGTTTAGTTATTAACCTCTAGTTACTTAGTTAACTAATCATGAAAGTAATTACACTAATCAAGGACCAACAGATAATTAACATGAGAAACATCCTACAAAACATAACCATCTTACTCGACTTCTGTACTCAAGAAGCAATCAAGGTTTGGTAAACATGCATTCTCTAATGAAATGCTTAATTAAATGATTTAAAGTTATAAACTAAATAGTGAACATAAGCATATCAAGAAGGTAATCACTTTGCCATGAAATAACAGGTGTGGATGTGTCTTCAATCAATCCCAAACACACTCAAATCATTTTAGGAGTTATCCTATTTATCTTGCATTTATTAATCAATTAATTAAAAGGCATATGATTAAGTGGATAACTAAAATTATCAAAACCATACCATAATTTTTATGAGGGTAGATCTAAGCATATAAAACATACTCACAAAGTTTCATAATTTTTGGATAAACATTTTAACCTATAAAAATCATTGAAGTTGCATTTATTAATTAAAAGAGGTATTTTTAGATCATAACAAAAGTACTGAAAATATGCATTTCATATTTTTCCTAGGTAGAGTATATCATAAAGAGCTCACACAAAAATTTTCATATTTGTATCACACTTATACCATGTTATACGAATTAAACAAAAAGCAGCACTAATATATAATTAGAAAAAGGAAAATGTTTTTCTTTTTAGCCCATCTCCATTTCTCTCACCTGGCCCACCTGCGGACGACCTGTGATCAAACCGGCCCATCCTGCACTGTCTGCGGCTGGGCTGGTGGAATGGTGACGCTGCACCGACGGCATGACGATCTCTGGCGAGGCAAGGCGGCTGATGATGCGATCTCCGGCCTTGGGGATGGTACACTCTACTTCCCCACGGCCTCCCGCACCCATCCCCACTGTTGGCTAAGCAAAACAGCACTCTGGTGAGCTCATCACCGGTCATGGTGGCACGGTGGCGCGGACACGACGGCAAGGGCGGTGCTCCGGCGTGTCCCGTGCGTGGCTGGCAAAACCAAAAGGTGGGTGAGCTTCAAGGGAACAAGGGAAAGTTGAAACAACAAACAAGGTGGCAAGAGGAGCTCTGGGTTGTCCCGACCATGGTGGAGCTCCCATGGCGGCCATGGCCAGCCGCCGTGGTGGAAAAGGAGGCGCGTGACTGATTTCAGTGGTGCGAGGCGCGGTTGACGGGTCAAGGCGATGCGCGGGCGCATGTCCATTCTATCGGTGCGAGGAATTGGACGATGGTGAAGGAATGGTGGCAAATTTGATCAGCAGCGGTGAGCTATGCCGACGGCGAATGATAGAAGATGAAAAAGATGATGATAGCGTTCGGAGCTTCGATCCAGATAAGGGCGAGGCAAGACGGCGGCGAGGCACCAGCAGCTGCTTGCACTACAAGAAATGTGTGGTTTTTTGACGTATTTAGTATGACAACAGGCCATAATATCATTATATCATCCGGTTTATGACATTCTATTTTAGACACTTTGACTTAGTGACAATAAAAAGTTGTGTGTCACAAAAAACGTCATACAACTAGTTCAATCCCATCCAGTGACGATATGCGCTGCGTCATAGAGGCATTTTCTGTGTCACGAAGGTTAATTTACAAATGCCATCAAATCTATGATAGAGTTTGTGCGTCACAAAATAAGTTATTGATTTTTTTAAACATTGTTGTCTATGTTGGCATGTTCCAAAGCCACATGGCCAGGTGGGTGCATATACTTTTGAAATTCATTGTTCCAACATATTTCAGCCCGTGCTATCTATATTTCACAACACACATTGTAGATCTCATTTTTCTTTATAACTCCCGTATAAATCTGCATCCAAGTATATATATAGCAAAGGTGTGTTTTTTTTAAAAAAAATGAGATAGCAGAAAAAAATCTACTGGGTTATTTTTTAAAATAAAAAACTTCCTGCGTTCGAAGCCTTGAACGCATGACCCTAATCATAAAGTGATATAGGCTAACCTAACCACTTAGGTATGAGTGTGTTTGTGTTTGTTGTTGCCCTCATTTTCTTTTATATATGGACTATTGTTGGACGTGGACCTCCACTGAGAAGCCCAAGAGCACGTGGGCTTGCTTCTTGACCAGCCGGCCCAGCCCACGACTCCCTCCCTTCTCTCTGCGTACCATGTGTCGCTACCATCGGAACCTACCGACGAAAGCCACCGCGCCAGGTCCAAGTCCCCGCGATTGGGAACTCCCGCCACTCGCGTCATTCCGAAGACCAGGAGCCGCGTGCGGAAATCAAAAAATGGAACCACCCGCGCCCTCCGTCCAAACCCTGCGCGAGTCCAAAGCCGCTGCCCAGGCCCCCACTACTATTTCACGTGCCCAGACCCGCGGACCCCATCATACAGCCCCACCGCGCGCGGGAGTGGGAAACCCATCGACAGCGCCGCGCCTGGGTCGATCCCGCGCGTGGAATCCAAAAATCCCCGCGCAAACCACGCCCCACCTTTCTGAATAAGAAAAGGTTAGTGGATTTCATTAGCGTGGAGTTTCAATATTTTTATTCAGTGTGCCTCTTAACTACAGATTTCTATATGTGGTATTTAATCATTTGATTCCAATGATTAAATTTATGCTAGATGCCGCACATATACTGATATACATCATATTGGAGCCGTTCGGCTGTGTTGATAAGCCGGCTGAAAAACACTGTTGGCTGATTTGTTGTGAGAGAAAAATATTGTTCCAGCTAAAAAAACAAGCTGAAAAAGACGGATTATAAGCCGAATGAACAAGGCTATTAGATTTCATATACCCATATTTAATCCTCGTTGCACTACGTTTTCCTTTTTTTTTTTTTTGCTTTGCCACCGTTTGTACAGGGGTTCAACATCTTTATATGAACAACATCTATACATATTGATTTAATCTAGGAACTATACATACTGAATTTTAATACCTGTCCATTCATTCTCGAATACATTTTTGTGGGCCCGTGGTACAGTTACAAGACTTTTATTAAACGTTGGTTCATGGATTTGACCCCTTATCTAGCATTTTTTTGGTATTTTCACACTTCTTTAACAAAAACAATTTGTACATTAGCTAGTACAAATGCACGTGCGTCACACACATATTTATATGAAATCAAGTTATTATGCAATAGGAGTATTAATGAGATTGTTGACCTGTTTCAACAAATTAACTCGTATCACAACTACAAAAATCATTTACCGTTTCAAAATGCTATTAGAAATTCAATTATTAAATTGTTGAAGGACTCTAATTTCTCTTTTTAATCTTTGGCTAAAACTTGTAACTAATCTTTTTCCCTTATACTAACTTTAAATTTGATGATTTTTTTTCAATTTTTTTTAAATCATGCTCTATCAATTTATTGTGTTCTTACAGCTATATTTTTTGTGTCATCTTTTCATGTGACTGTGTTTTATCAATTTAAAATTTGAATTTCACAAAATAACAACTTCAAATGTCATTTTGAAATATTAAATGATTTCAGATGAAAAAGTCATGAACATAAAAGTTTTAGAACTCATCAAGATCTATGCAACTTCTATTTTAGACATTTGTTTATCCGACATAGTGGTAGTAACATTGTTTACATCTCTCTAGAAACAATGTTACTACCACTATGTCGGATGAGAGAGATGTAAAATTTGTGAACAATGTTACTACCACTATATCGGATGAACAAATGACCAAAATAAAAATTGTAGATCTCGAAAAGTTATAGAACCTTATAGTTGACAACTTTTTTATTTGAATTAATTTCGTCAAGGAAAACTATGTTTGAATTTCTCAAATTTAAAGTTTGGATTTTTCAAACGACCTCAGATGGAGAAACAACCAAAATGAAAGTTGTAGATCCAAAAAGTTAAACAACTTTGTAGTTGATAATTTTTTAAAATCATCTTGTCAAGCAAAACTACGTTTGAATTTCCAAAAATTTGAAATTTAAAATTTTTAAATGACCTCGGGTGGACAAATAACAAAAATAGAAGTTGTAGATCTAAAAAACTTATGCAATATTGTAGTTGACAAGTTTTTTATTTGAAATCAACTTGTCAAGGAAAACTATGTTTGAATTTCTCAAATTTGAAATTCAAATTTTGTAAACGACCTCAGATGGAGAAACTACCAAAATAAAAGTTGTAGATCTCAAAAAGTTATACAACTTTATAGTTGACAATTTTTTCATTTAAATTTATTTAGGGCCTCAAACAATAATTTAAACTCGATTTAGGATAATATGTGGGGAAAGAAAATCAATTATAGACAGAAATGAGTGATGAGTGGAGTGGTTAGATGAGGATCGGTTTACAACTATGTAATTTATGAATTTCTCAGTTGAAAAACATTTACAATCACAAAATACTAATTTTGCTGTATAATCTTCTTATTTTTATAAAGTGATACTATAATTATTAAATGTATTCCAACCATAAAATAAATTAAAAAAGAGATGCAATTCTTCCAAACCTGGCTGCATTCGACTCATCCGTCCATCTCCCCGACGTCCACACACTTGGGCCTATTTGGCCCATTCGATCTCTTGGCTCCCGTAGCCGTCCGATCACATCAGACGGCTCAGGTTGCTGTCTCGACTAGTAAAAAGCGGTGCCATCCGGCTCCTTTGCAACCCTAATTTCTTTCTTCCCCTCTCCTCACTTTCTCCCATTCCGCTCGCGGCGGCGGCGTCCTAGTAGCGCGCAGCGTCGCGGAGGGCCGGCGAAGCAGCGGCGGCGGCGTCCGAGAAGCGCGCCCGCATGCGTTGTGGAGGGCATGCGTAGCGGCGGCGGTGGTAACCGAGACGCCCTCGCGCATGCTGGCGTGAGGGCGAGATGCAGCGGTGCCGCGGAGGCCCGGTGGCAGTGGCCGACGCCCTGGCGCCGCGCGTCGGAGAAGACCGGCACCGCCAAGATCGACCGAGCCCGCCGGTGTCATGCTACCCCAAATGCGAGCTGAACGCACGCGGCGGAACTTCGCCGACTGCACCGTGATGATTGAGGAGCTGTGGCGGAAGGCGCTGGACTTCGCGTCCCTCGTGCACGGCTCTGTCTCCTTCAAAGGTGACAAGCCCGAGACTGCGGCGTATCGGCGGGCACGCGCGAGGACGAGGGTGGCCAAGGTACCTCGCGCCGCTTTACAGCATTTCTTTCGTCGAAGTGCTCCTAGAGATGGTTTGAACTGAACCCCATCGAAATCGTAGCTGCTGTCGTGACCTTTGTTTGTTTGGTTTTGTTAGTTTGGCAAGGGGCTGTCGAAGAACGACAAGGCGCAGAACCTCGCACGGCAGCACTGGCACGAAGCTGTAAGGCCTCTTTTAGATGGGCAAAAAGACCTAAAATTTTTAACGTAGTACCCATCGCATCGAATCTTTGGACGTATATGCAGTATTAAATGTAGGAAAAAAAATTAATTAATTACATAGTTTGTTTATAAATGTCGAGATAAATTTTTTGAACCTTTAAATAAATTTTGTCAAATAACAACGAAAAGTGCTACAGGAATTTTTTTCCAAACATTTTCACAACTAAACGGAGCCCAAGTCACATGCTACATAACCTAGGACATACTATATAAACAAACAATTGTTTTAGCTCCAGTGAGATCAGTAGTTTAGTAATGCTGCTGCTGCTTTTGCATCTGTGTGGTTGTTGGCAGATTGAACCGAGGCATCGGTATGAGCACAATTTGCACATCTATTTTGATGTCTGGGCCAAGAGCGAGAGTACAGAGTCCTTTTATTGGTAAGGGTGCGTTTAGTTCATTCAAAGTTCCAAAAATTTTACAAGATTCCCTGTCACATCGAATCTTTGGACGCATACATGGAGTATTAAATGTAGGTAAAAAAAATAACTAATTGCACAGTTTGTCTGTAAATGTCGAGACGAATCTTTTGAGCCTAATTAGTCCATAATTGGATAAATTTTATCAAATAACAACGAAAAGTGCTACAGGACCTTTACACCAACTTTTACACAATCTAAACACTACCTAAGTGAACCTGAATTCACTTGCTGCTACTCTATTTAAATTTGTCAGCTTGGAAATAAGCGAGGCGAATATAAAATATATATATGGAAATTTTCAGCTACTCCATTTATGGAATTTTGAGATCTTTACTGTCACCTTTCAAACGCAGATCTTACATGCATTCCACAATGAAACAAGGCCCTTGTTTAGATTGAAGAAAATTTCAACCCGATGAATAGTACCACTTTCGTCTTATTTGGCAAATATTGTCCAATCATGGACCAACTAGGCTCAAAAGATTCATCTCGTGATTTCCAACTAAACTGTGTAATTAGTTATTTTTTTACCTATATTTAATACTCCATGCAAGCGGTTAAAAATTAATGTGATGGAGAGAGAGTGAAAAAACTTGGAACTTTGAGGCAAACTAAACAAGGCGAAGAGCTGACTCTTCCCTGCATTGTTGTAATCTGTTATGCAGACAATTGATGAGGCACCTGTATCACTGCATGGATTGGCAGTGGGTCTACTGATTGATGCAGTTGAGGCTTTGTTCACTTCCCATGCCAACCCAAAATATTTTCTCTTCCACCCATCACATCGAATCTTTCGACGCATGCATGAAGCATTAAATGTAAGTAAAAAAGATAACTAATTACATAGTTTGTCTGTAAATATCGGGACGAATCTTTTGAGCCTACTTAGTCCATGATTGGACAAATTTTGCCAAATAACAACGAAAGATGCTACAGTAACTTTTTACCTACTTTTCGCGAAGTGAACACACCCTGAGTACTTGGGTATTACTTGGGTATTATTGGGGTCGATAGCATAGTTATGAATTCTATTCCGGTATCGGCCGGAATGTCTCGTACCGGCCCCTAAACCGATATAGAAGAGCATCAATCCCATACCGGGTCAAATACCGGTCAATACCGGTCAACGTCGGTCAATACCGGCCAAATACCGGTCAATACCGGTCAAATACCGGTCAATACCGGTCGTGGCTGCATGTATTATATTTTTTCATGTATGAACTTTGGAGTTTAAACTTTGAAATAAGGTCTTATGAACTTGTTGAATGATATCTTAGTTCGGTAAAAATGTTAATTACACCATAAGTTAAGTCAAAAAATATTTATATATACATTTATGTATAAGTTTATTCACATATTATTATTATTATAAAGTCTGGAATGGTACACTGGTATGGGACGGTACCAAAACGTTCCATTTCAATAGCCAAAACGGAATGGGCTTCGGAATGGAATTTACAAGTTAGGTCGATAGGAGGAAACAAAAATTGTCAGACTTTAGTCTATATTTAAGTTGTGCTGAAACCTTATGTTGGTTTGTTTTATTAAGGCCTTGTTTAGTTCCCAAATCAGTACCCCAAATTTCACTATGCAAAAAGGAGATTCCCCATCACATCAAAATGTCGGCAAATGCATGTAGTACTAAATGTAGATGAAATCAAAAACTAATTGCACAGTTTTGTTGTACTTTGCGAGATGAACATTTTGAGTCTAATTAATCATTTTTTGGATAATTTTTTGCACTAAAAAACAAACGCGCTACAGTGTTCCGGAACACTGTAGCGCGCAGTCCTGATTCCGGTGTCCCAAATCAGGAACTGAACACGGCCTGAATTAAGTTGATTTGAATTTGGCAATGAATGTAATGATATTGATAATTGATGTAAGATCTGTGTATTGGTTATGCTATTGTTATGGTTTTGTAATTGGATTTTCTATTTCAGATTTACCTAAAAAAATATGGCCCAGAATGTGTGGCCTGTGCTAGCCCAAAAAAATATAGTGTGGGCTGGCCCAACAAAAATGTGTCATGGGCTGGCTCAGTAAAAATGTGGCATGGGCTGCAGGAAAAAGTATGGGTTGGGCTGTATTCAATGAATAAATGGGTCAAAAATTGAAAAACCGGGAAGAAAAAAAAACAGGGCTGATAATATTTGTGGCCCACTGTAAGCCTGCCAACCACATGATTTGTGGCCCACTGTAAGCCTGCCAACCACATGATTTGTGGCCCATTGTAAGCCTGCCAACCACATGGGCTTTAAGTGGCCATATTTTAATTTTATGACATTCAGAAATCAACTCAGTGCCACATCATCTGCATATATGGCATGGTGCAAGAACTTGTGACAATAAACCAATGTCATAACTTGTGACCTGAAATATACAAATGTCACATACCAAATTTGTGACGGTGGTTTTTTGACGTTTGTATTTTCGTCAACTGAATGTCACAAATCTTAAGTTGTGACATTAATTCTATATATTTTGACGTAAATAGAACGTCAAAAAACCACACAGTTCTTGTAGTGTTGAGCTTGCCCAAAGCGGTGAGGCGGGGCGGTGGCAACAGTGGTGAGTAGGCAAGGAAGCAGCTCCCGGATGTCTACTATTCAAACCTGACAGCCAATCTTCAGAACTCTCTCTCTCACGATTTTGTAAAGCAACGCGATAAACAAGCTTAAGCAAAGTTGTACACCCAACAAAGATCCCCAATTTTGCTTAAAGACTCATTCCCCAAAACTTAATGGTTTAAAAGATTTTTGAAACAAAGGAAGAGTACTTTGAAACTGAAACTGAACATTTTCAGTGAGGGTTAAAAACAGTTTTTAGTTAATAACTTTGGGAATTATTTTGTGATAAACCACTGTATAAACATGACCATTAATTACTCAGCAGCATAGTCCAACTAAAGCATCAAACAAAGAAATAAAGTTTGACCATATTTCATTTATGAAATCCCATTTAAATAAATCCCAAAAATTGAATCTTTATAACTAATAATCAACACTTAGGCAAAAATGACCAAGTGTGAGAATTAGCCATATAATTCCATCTTTGAGCTCATAATTAACCATGGTTAATTTATAAACCATATCAAACTTGGATTCTATATGAAAGTACACACTTTGCTCTACAAAGTTGATTTTAACAAAATTTTAATTGTTTAAGCAATATCTTAGGCATATGTAACATGTGAACATTTGTTTGCATGCAACATATGAAACTTTATGCATGCGATACTTGAAACAAAAGGTGCATTTATGTGACAATACTTGTTGGTTATGCATGATGATGCTCATGATCATGTTTTAGCTACTTTTTAACATCTGGAATGTTACAACCTTTCCCCCTTAAAGAAATCTCATCCCAAGATTTTACAGTACTAAAACCTGTGGGTCAATGAACGAAAAAGGAAATATATCAAGCACATGATCTTGTGAGAAGTTCACAAAGCAACAAGTATCGGTTTGAGAATTACAACCAAGATCAAGGGAAAGTTGCAATTGACAAGGAGTTTGGAACTCAGGAGAAACATTGATATGAATTTTTCCCAACCGAGATTCCACGAAGAGAGAGAAATCACATTGATAATGAACTATAATGGACCATGACCGTAGACCCAACTAGCAAGCACTTAGCGGTACTTCCTTATGGTGGCCAACCATAAGTGACCACAGGTTTCAACACTGTATGGAGGTCACAGATCATGATACCTTCATAGAACATAATTATTGTAACTCTCAACCAACATATTCTAAAGGTCAAGGATCACATCCTAATTACTTACACATTATATAAAGCAAGTTATTAAACTAAACACCATATATAAACCTATCATGCTAGGATGACAATGCATATCAAGCTTAGATAAATAAACACTCCATGCAACATGAACCACTATTAGTTAATGATTCACTTAACTTTAACTAAAGGATCATAAAGAGATCAAGTGGATAGCATTAACATCAAAGAAACCTTACATATTCCATACTATCATTTCTTAAATAAAAACTATGTGAGACCCTTATATGCAACATTTTAACACCAAACTTAAAACATAGCAAAGCTATATCTGAACATTGTTGTGCAACACTTATGCAACATAGACATGCTACTATCGAAACATATCATATGAACATATGAAACAAGACTTATTACTTAACTACTAGCAAGCTTATGCACGAGAGACTAATTATATGGACCCTAAGCAGCTATTACATAGCTAAACATAAAAAATTAAAGATCACATGATACATATTTAAACTTATATAGAGATTTCATATGGGTGTTTAAAACTACTCATTTTTTACCAGACAAAGTTTAGATAGTAACAACCATGTCTTAAACATATGAAAACGGAAAACAAGAGTTGTAACTTACATGAGCAACACACTTTACTACTTTCATTAATAAGAAATTAGGGTAGACAAGGAATAACTACAAGAATTATATACATACCTCTAACAACTAAGTACTTAAGTAAATCATTTTAATATTTAAATAACAGGCGAATTATGAACATCATTAAGAAGTGAAAGGGTTGTCAAGTTTCGATACTATACCAGTACCACCATATGGTACAGTTGTAGTAACTTTCAACCACATATGTTGGCCAACAATTCAAGGCGTAACATGTTTCAGGATAGAGAAAACCAAGGGATGACACATGTTTAGGTGGAGAAGCCAAGGATCTTTCCTAGGTTTTTGTATTGTGTTGGCATAATAAATAATTGCTTCCAGAAGTTCCTCAAGGACTAGGAACTTATGTAGTGAAGATAATTAAAGGAAAGTTTATGGGTAGAAACCTGGTACAAAATGGGATAAAATGCAACAACTATAATGGAGAATAGCTGTCTCTTTCCTAGAAGGAGGAAATCATAACATCATTATTTTATTTTAACTTTAAGTGAATGGTATGATGCATGCTCGTCCTAAACATCTTCACAACGTTAGTTAGTTTATAACTTATCTAGGGCAATACTTTACACACTATCTTCATGGTAGTACGGGACGTTGAAAGACACTTGTCAGAGCATTGTTAGAGAAGTTCGACTCTCTATCTGGTTTGTCAAAGAAGTTGGACTCTCCACTTTGACTTGTTGAAGAAGAGTTGAAAACCTTTCGTCATCTTCTATTTGAGTCACCAGAAAGTCTTTATAGAACTTTGGTAGCAAGCATAAGAGAGGTTTATAAGTATGTTTAATTTGTTGCCTCAAAAACTTTTAGCTTGTAAATTCCTTTTGAATTTTTCAAATGTAATGTTATAGAAGATCGAATGTATGAGCTTCGATACCAGTTGTGGCAGAACCACCTAAATTATGTGGCCCACATGTGCCTACCATTATCTTCCAGACTTCTGATATAGCACATGCAAGCCAGATAACTCCAGTAGTCTGTCGGGTGTCCTCGGGGAACCCCGAATCGTCCACATTTTACAACTCATATAGGATCAACAATGAAGTTGTTACAACATTACAACATTTGATACAAAATAACTTACATCGGAGTGCTGAAGAATTATATCATTAGTTTACAAAGCATGTATAAGTCAAACTTTTATTTAAGCTCCAAAAGATGAGTAGAATTGCGGAAGCATCCGAGATGAAACATCTAAGGTAGAAGAGGTAGCCAGACCATGATGAGCCCACCGACATGATCTCACTAAGCTGCTCAAGTTTGAACCTGCAATAGGGGTTAACAAACCCTAAGTACTTGAGGGTACTCAACAGGTCTTACCCGACTAAAAAAAGACTCCAAGGATATGCTGGTTTAAAGGTAAGGTAGAAGTAAGAAGTAACTTTTGCAGAAAAGCTTACTATAAGGGAATCCTTAGTTTCAATATTTTAGCAGTGTATTAGTTTATCATCGATATCCAGTTTGCACCTGGTCTAAATCAATCACTTCTTTAATCATCAAAGCTCATGTTCAACTCATATCATCTCTTATCCATCAGTATCCATGTGTCATTGATTTACTACGATGCAGGGCAGAGGATCGAGTCTTCTTCACCGAGAAGCAGCGGCGATTCGAATCGTTTTGGCCCAGCTGGGGTTTCCTTACCACATGACATATGCAGGTCTAGGTCTAGACCCGAACCTACATATATCAACCTTCACTTGGATCCTCCAAAATATGAACCGGTTTAGCGCTACCCGAGAGCAATGTACACCACCTCCCTACGCCACTCCTGGTGGATTCACAGGATGCGTACACACTACTCTCACTATCTCCACACTCCTAGTGTGCGGTTGTCATTTCAAATGATGGAATAGCCAAGGTATTAGGCTTACCGGAGTATGTGGCCAGTACTACAAAGTCTCAAACACATAACAAGCCAACAACGGTACGGTCCTCAATCGACACAGGTGGGGTCACTACGTCAGGACTCAAACCTGACGCAAGCCAAGATTCCATCCGGTCTCAATTTAACATTATTAACATCATAGCATTCACAACCCATAAACAAAGTTGAGAAGAGCAAGGTAAAGCTGTTACTCTCGAATGACGAAACCATCGTTCAACTTCCATCGTAGACTAAGCATTACTAAGCATGAGAGGAAACATTCTCTTTATACTAACAGGGTATAACTAAGGATAGCTATAAAACAAGGTAATCTTGCAGCAACGGTATAAAACAAGGTTGATCTATACCGGGGCTTGCTTGTGTTGTAGAGAAGGTTAGTCTCCTCAGAGATATCTAATAGACACCAACAACTCTGGTGGATGGATCGACTCTGAGACTTGATCAACATGAGTCTTCTCATTCTCGTACATACTACACGTAATAAATGATGCTTTGCTTAATATGATGTAATGCATGCCATGATGCATGAGGTATGATGCAAGACATGTAATGCATGATAGAACTCTAATAAATTTAAGAAAGTTGAGTACAACTTTCCTTCACCAAGGAACCAAAGTGATTATCCTAAAGGTACTTTGTTATTAACCTCTAGTTACTTAGTTAACTAATCATGGACCAACAGATAATTAACATGAGAAACATCCTACAAAACATAACCATCTTACTCGACTTCTGTACTCAAGAAGCAATCAAGGTTTGGTAAACATGCATTCACTAATGAAATGCTTAATTAAATGATTTAGAGTTATAAATTAAATAGTGAACATAAGCATATCAAGAAGGTAATCACTTTGCCATGAAATAACAGGTGTGGATGTGTCCCATGGTCTTCAATCAATCCCAAACACACTCAAATCATTTTAGGAGTTATCCTATTTATCTTGCATTTATTAATGAATTAATTAAAAGGCATATAATTAAGTGGATAACTAAAATTATCAAAACCATACCATAATTTTTATGAGGGTAGATCTAAACATATAAAATATACTCACAAAGTTTCATAATTTTTGGATGAACATTTTAGTCTATAAAAATCATTGAAGTTGCATTTATTAATCAAAAGAGGTATTTTTAGATCATAACAAAAGTACTGAAAATACACATTTCATATTTTTTCTAGGTAGAGTATATGAAAAAGAGCTCACACAAAAATTTTCATATTTTTATCACACTTATAGCATGTTATACGAATTAAACAAAAAGCAGCACTAATATATAATTAGAAAAGGAAAACGTTTTTCTTTTCAGCCCATCTCCCTTTCTCTCACCCGGCCCATACTTGGCCCACCTGCGGACGCGGACCATCCGTGATTAAGGCTGGATAACGAGCTAGCTCGGCTCGGCTCGACTCGACTCGTTATGGCTCGTTAGGATAACGAGCTAGCTCGGCTCGGCTCGTTATCTTAACGAGCCAGAAAGCCTGCTCGCCTCGGCTCGTTAAAAGCTTGAGCTGGCTCGTTAGGCTCGCGAGCCAGTTATAAAAAATATATAAAATTTAATATTTGCATTTATCAAAAGTTTAAAAATAGTAATAATACAAAAATAATATATCCAATAGCCTTAAATTAAATAAAATATTTGTATGAGCTAACATATCAATCATTGTAGAGTGCAAGACATGATGTAATACAAATATAATATAAGTTATGATGATTTTTTCCTAAAACTATGACTCGTTTGGCTCGCGAGCTAGCTCGAGTTGGCTCGTTATAGCTAACGAGCTAAAATCTTGGCTCGGCTCGGCTCGTTATGGTAACGAGCTGAGCCGAGCCGAGCTAGCCACGAGCCGAGCGAGCTAACGAACTTCGAGTTTTTCGTCCAGTCTTACCCATGATCAAACCAGCCCATCCTGCGCTATCTGCGGCCTGGCTGGTGGAATGGTGACGCTGCCCCAGTGGCGTGACGATCTCCGGCGAGCCAAGGCGGCTGACGACGCGATCTCCGGCCTTGGGGATGATACACTCTACTTCCCCACGGCCTCCTGCACCCATCCCCACTATTGGCTGAGCGAAACGGCACTCTGGTGAGCTCATCACCGGACATGGCGGCGTGGTGGCGCGGACACGACGACAAGGGCGGTGCTCCGGCGTGTCCCGTGCGTGGCTGGCAAAACAAGGGAAAGTTGAAACAACAAACAAGGTGGCAAGAGGAGCTCCAGGTTGTCTCGACCACGGTGGAGCTCTCACGGCGGCCATGGCCAGCCGCGACGGCGGAAAAGGAGGTGCGTGACTGATTTCTGTGGTGCGTGGAGCGGTTGACGGGTCAAGGCGATGCGCGGGCGTGTGGCTATGCTATCGGTGCAAGGAATTGGCTGATGGTGAAGGCATGGTGGCAAATTTGATCAGCAGCGGTGAGCTGTGTCAATGGCGAACGATAGAAGAAAAAGATGATGACAGCGTCAGGGGCTTCTGTAACACCCCAGGTGTTATCTTGCCTCCTAATGCACTTGCTTCACATGAGTATAGCCTTATCATAAGCATCTCATCTTGTTGCCCAAGTTTAAGTAAGTGAAACATGCTTGTGCCATTATGTTTCTTTGTCTTGTAATGCTATGATCATGTGTGCAAATGTAAGTTATTGCTTTGAATGTTTGTAAACATGTTAGGATTGCTTAACTATGCATTTGGAGCATTTCTCATGTTAATAGCTTATGCTAACTTAGCTCCTAAAGTGTTGTTTTCCATGCTTTGTTAGTATAGTGTGCTAGCTGACCTCTCAGAATCTCCATCTTAGACTTTGAATCAGTCCAAGTCAATTATATCAAAGTTGTAGTAAATTTTATAAGCTTCAACTTTGTCAATTGACCCATCTCATGATTAAGCTCTTAAGCCTGTCAAAACTGCAGTTTACTACTGTTCTGGAATTCTGTTAGTTCCCAAAAACAGATTCTATTCCTTGATCTATATCTCGCAAACTATGCTAATTCAAGCTTGACTCCTTAAAGCAAAGTTGTAGAGAATTTCCTGAGCTACAAGTTTGTCAATTGGCACTTTGGCTAATTCGGCCTAGTTCATGAGCTACAAGGTCTGGAAGTTCATGCTGTTTTGAAGCTTCGAAAATCGGCTAAGTCTGGGTGACTGAACTTTTCAGTTTCAGTTTGCGTGTACCTTACTTTGGCGTATTTTCTTTTGAAAACCGTTGAGAATTAGATGAAAGTTCTTTAAGAAAAGTTGTTGTCCTCATATAGCTCTACAACGCTATGGAATTGATTTAGCATTTCCTTACTCGGTTTGGGAGATGGAGATGGACGAACAATGCAGTTTCAGTCGGTCTAAAACTGAACTGCATGATTCAATTTCGGGTACCCTACTTTGGAGCTTTGTATCTCTCCAACCATGTCGAATTAGTCTTTGATCCTTTAACGAAAGTTGAAGTACTCTTGTAGCACTACACAATAGTGAAATCGGGTGATCAAATAATGAATTGGTTTGAGAGATATAGAGGAGAGAAAATAGAGTTTCAGCTATATGTTTGTAGTAGTTTTGGGTGGTTTCCAGTTTCTGAAACTTGATCGAAGCCGTGTCGTGGTTGACCGTGTGCAGAGGCTCGACGCCACGTGGCCCTCGACGACGCCCGCTGTTCGACACCTCGCGCCCACGCGTCGTTGCACCGTATTGAAGAAGTCGAGCCCCTCCTTCGGTCTTCCCCCTCGCTCACTCACATCCTCCCTCGGTCGCTCGCTTACTCGCTGCCGTCGCTGTCGCCCCTTCTCCCTCGACCTCGTAGCCTCGGCCGAGCAGCAGCGCTGCCCTTCCTCCCTGTAGCGCACAGCCACGCCGCCCTCCGCTCCTTGCACCGCACGCGTTAACCCTAGTCGAAATCCGTGCGCTGCCGGCTGCATCGTCGTCGTTCCGGGTGTCGGTGTCGCATGCTGCCGCAGCTCTGCCGCTGCTGGCTGCAGCCGGACATGGCCACGGCCTGGCGCAGCCCCGACTGGCCACGGCCAGAGCCTGGTCGGCCCTTCCCCGTCACCCACAGCGACCTCCCCGGGCGTGCTCCTCCGTTCCCTGCGTGCTCTGCCCGTCCCTGCGTGCTCTGTCCGTGAAGAGGAAGAAGAAGGGAGTAGATTAGAAATAGAAGCTCTTTGTTGTGTTCACTTTGCAAAAGTGCTAGAGACAAAGGATTTACATTTAGGGGCTTACATGAATTGTGGAGAGTTTTGTGTTCACTCTGCATAATGTTTTCTCTTTTTTTTTCGGAATTAGTATTGCATTTAAATGGCTAAACTTCAAAAATACATAGTAATTGGTAGAAAAATCATAAAATACCAAATGAGGACTTTTTGGAATCCTTGCGAAATTGTCTATGCAGTAGATCTATAATATGAAATGATTTAGTTTAAAGTTTTAGCTGTAAAAATATGTTTATGCAACTAGATTTTGAATGCTAGTTGGATCTGTTATTTTTAATAACTATAAATATATAACTCCAAATGAAGTGCAATTTTTGTGGCATGTTACTCTTGTGATGTATGATGTCTAGTAAAAATTTCAAGATTTTAGGCTTGATAGTTTAGGAGCTATAAAAATAACAAATGCTATATGCTGCTTTGCTTCTATTCTGGACAGTTCTGCATGTATGCATTGTTTGGCTTAGTTAAGTTATGAATCATGCCTTGATGACAATAAATGAATTGTATTACTTTTCATAATCTTTTCAAAAAGCTAAAGATCACAATTTTTGGTTAAGTATATGTTTAGTTATAGTTGTTTAAAGTACTGTGGCAGTTTCTGCCCAAACCCAGACAGCATTGCTTGGTGTGCCCTGTGTGACCTTGTTAGTGGCAGAATTAGTTCTAGATGTTTTTAGAAAAGTTGTTCACAATTTGTTAATATTTCTAAAAAGTCTAGAACCATAATTATTGGGTTTATAAAACTCAAGTTATAACGATTTAAAGTGGCATATCAGATTCTGTCCATATTTTGGACAGAGCTGCAATTATTTAATTAATTGACCATGCTAACTGTAGAATCATCTTAAGATGATTACAAGAAAGTAGTAGATAACTTTATAAGCTTTCCATAAAGTTGAGAATCATATTTGTTGGAGGTCTAGAACTCCATTTATGCTTCTCTGAAGTTTCTATCAGTTTTCTGTCTATAATTATACCACTGCTGTTGGGCTGCATGTGTGGTGTTACTCGTGCAACTGGTTTCATGGTGTAAATGATGTTTACTGTGGTTTTGGTAAATACAAAAGTTGTAGATAATTATCTTATCTTGCTTGTGTTAAATTTTTATGATCCCAGGTCTGATAGTTTAAGAGTTGCATGCTTAATAAGTCTACTGTCAGTTTTTAATTACCTTCTGTGCAGACTTTAAAGATTGACATGTTTGGTCATGATAACTTGGGAATCATGTTGAGATGATTAAAGATGAAATGTAGATAATTTCATAAGCTTTCCAGAATATCTTCTTTCAAGTCATTTGGATTTAGGGATCTCTAGTTATGATTGATTTACTGAGCTACTATATGTATGTCCAGAAAGTGACAGATTTTAGTTGTAGTGCTTTGATTAACTTTGCCATGCTAGTGTGTTGAAGTGTGACTCATACCTTTGAAAGTACTTGGGTTAGTACCCTGTGGCTTGTGTCTTGCTTGATGTGCTTGCCATCTTCTATGTTATGCCCTAATGTGGATTAAGTTAATTAGCTCTAGGTGTTTATGAGAACTTTGGTATGCTTGTTTGATTACTCTGTTTATTGCACTTCTATGCATTCACACATGTGTATGGTTGCATCTCATATAGGTACGCTAGCAGAAACGTGTGAAGGATGTGGCGTTGGAACCAAACCCGAAGACGGTGTTTGGTGGATCCATCCCGAAGATAGAAGGATCGGGCAAGTGCTAGATGGGAGGATGCTCGCCAAGTGAATTCATCTGACATACTCTAACTTGAGTTGGATCCCAGGCAAGCCCCGGAGCATTATAAGCCTCCTATCTTTAAAGCAATTAATTCTATATATGTTATAAGTATTGTTGCATTAAGTGGTAGGAGTTGGTTGAAAACCTTGCTGCATTATATCATTCCTTGTCCAGATATATGAATCCTTGAATCCTACATAGATTAGGATCGAGTAGATGCTTAGCCCTGCTTTAAGCGGTAGAAGTCAGGTGATTTCCTGTCACCTGCGAGATATAGGGATATTCATATATGGCACGGTTGGCTATATTTGCTATCGTGGAAAGGAACCATGTGTTAATAAAATAAAATAAGACCGGGCGGGATGATGATAGTGAAGCGACAAGGCATGGAGGTCTTGGGTGTGAATCTATCCCCGTCTGAGTCGTTTAAGGACCGATTCGCTGTACGTCCTTGAGTCATGTTGAACGCAGTCTAACACTTAGTTGGCCGGATAAGTCGTTCCGACCGCAAAGCCGAGTAATATGATTCAGGCCAGGAATCGAATGGTAGGTTGCTTCTTGGAGGAGAGAAAGGATGTGCTTGGGGACATTGGCGTGAGACCAAGGGGGGGTTAGAGTCCCTATCACCTGGCAGAGTGTCGCCCTTGGGGTCGCGACATCATTCGGACCCGCGATTCCTGAATCATATGAAAAGGTGGCTTGTGCGACCCTGGCAGGGGCCTGCGCGGTGAGTGTTAGAAATACCCCTCCAGCTGGATAGGAATTTGATTCGAATCGCCGTCGCTCCCGGTTAGTGAGCACTTGACTTGAGCAGCGGCAACGTAGATTCTATTAAATTGAACGGATGGTTAATTGGATCACGATGGAAAGGTTGCCTCAATTTATACCTGCTATGGTTAATATTGTTTGCTCCTAATAAAGTGAGTGCTCTAGTACAGGTTCTAAAATAGATGACAGGTTAATGATAATTAACTTGATGCTCCAGCATTAATGATTACTTATCCATAATAAGCTTTTATGCAAAATGTTGTCAAGCTAGCCCACTTCATATCAGCCTTGCATGATCCTTGGTGTCACCTTATTTCTGGTTTCTGACGGGTAAGTCTAGCTGAGTACCTTCTTGTACTCAGGGTTTTATCCCCACTTGTTGCAGGTTATGATGTATCATGGCGGCTGCAAGAGTTGGTTGACTCCTGCCGTAGAGGCGGAGTGTGATCATGGGCATGATCCTTCTTATTTACCTTATCTCTAATGCTTTTGTTGGAAGTCGACCGTGGTACTGGCATGTATTTGAAATAAGATTAATGTTAGTTTCAAATTACTTTGCTTCCGCTACTTTTCAATGTAAGTTGTAATAACTATGTTGAACTCCGATGTATATTGAATTACTTGTGAAATGGTTGTAACATGTGACTTGTTATGTTGAATCACTACGATCTTGGCTTGTATGTTGGTTGGTTTGAAATCCCTCGTGATTTCATTGGACTACCGGAGTTATATGGGCTCAAGTGCAAGAATTTGATCACTCCCGTGATTGTTTTTGTACTTGTGCTCTTATAATTTGGACGGTTCTGTTACAGCTGGTATCGGAGCAAGATTCAACATTAAACTTGTCGTATGTGTATTTAAAACAAAGGTTTTGTTTTATAAAATCAGTTTTATCAACTTATAGCTATATATAGGTTTGCGAAATCTGAATTCTAAACCTAGTATGCCAGTGGTCAATTTCCTTATGCCCATATAAGGATTATTAGGTGGCTTATATAAGTACTAACTTGGGAGTTTTTCATTTATGCATCTACACCCAGGCCAAGGTATGTATGTGTGATGACTCTCCCACACTATGCTATCCGGTGTGTCAGATCAAAGGTAGCCTTCATATATGAAATAGCCATATATGTTGCTAGTTTACTTTTATGCAACATCACACCTTCGCTCAGGTAAGTGTGAGTTGTGAGAGCATGACCGTACAAACTGCGGTCTAGGGGAGAGCTAGTTTTGGTTACTGGATTATCTACATTTTACACACATGTATATATGAAGGTACTTAATTGTGGGTGATCGAATGATTCGGGTAGTTTTGGTGCTACATGTACGTATACAGGGGTATATGTATATGGGAGTGCTTAGAATTTTATCTTTCTATTTCATTGTGTGCTATATTTGGGGAATTGTTGGGCTGCAATGAAACTTTTCTGCAGGTACGCTAACCATGAATGCGTAAGTCGAATGTAGCTGGCGACTAGCTATATATCGAAAGAGTGCGTGTTATGCCATCGACATAGAACGTGATCGCCACCTTAGGTTGGTAATCTTGTGAGGACGAATAGGACAAAGCATGCATCTTCATGATTGTTGCATTATGCATGGCTATACTCTTCTCACCCTTGTTCTATAGTAAGTAACTTGTGAGTGATGTGGTACACTATCTTTCTTGTGTAGAGTAAAACAAGAATGTCTTACTCCATGTTGTTTGAGAAAAGTGTGTGCTTAGCCTTGCTAAAAATAGTTGTGGTTACATGCTTGAACCTGTAAATGTTCTCTAGTTTATCCAAGCGGTGGATATGTTGTTCATATAAGCAATTGCAAGTGCTTTAGACCTCATTTCAGTAATTGTGATTCTCATAAATGAATTAAATTGGTGTTGGTGTAAGGTAATAATGTTTAGAGCTGCTAGAATAATATGTTTGTGTGCTCTCTTGTTAAGTAGAACAAAGGCAAGCTTTGTTTTGCTTATTAAACATTGGCTGTTAGAATAGTTTCTGTTGTAGTGATTCTTTCGTGCTCATAATGGTGTTTTCTGTAGTTATAGAGAATACCAAAGTTGTAGCTAACTTACTTATCTAGCTTGTCCTAAAATTTCATGACACTAAGCCTTATGGTTTGGGAGTTATGACCTTTAGAAGTTTACTGTCAGGTTTTGTTTATGCCCTGAATAGATCTAAATGTTTGGTTTGTTTGACCTGTGTGCATATGGAATCATGTCTTGGAGATAATAGAAGAAGTGTATTACTTTTTCTAAGCTTTCCAAATTGTGCTATAGCACCAATTGGGGTGGTCTAAATCTCTACTTATGAGCTTGTAAAGTGGAATGACAGAATCTGTCCAAATCTGGGCAGAGATGTCTTCTTTGTCTTGTTTAGCCTTGTTAGATATAGAATCATCTTAATATGATAATAAGAAAGTTATAGACAACTTAATAAGCTTTACATAAAGTTAAGGCTCAGCCTTGTTGGACCCCTAGAACTCCAGTTATGCAATTTTGAAGTTCTTGTCAGTTTTCTGTCCATATTGGTACAGATCTGAAACATCAGCATGTTTGACCATGCTAACCTATGATTTAGCTTTTGGTATGAATAACTAATGTGTAGCCATCTTTCTAAGCTTTCTAGAAAGTTTAGGATCACCTTTGTGGGATGTCTATAACCTCAGTTATGATTGAAACAAGTAACTACTGCGTTGCTGTCCAGATTCTGGGCACATGCTAAGTTGGCTTTCTTAACTAACGTTTGTTTGGACTAAACTTGTAGTTAGTTCATGCTTGAGATAAATGCTTATTTTGGGTGAGCCTTGTGCTTTGTATTGGTTGCTTAAGCCCATTCGTTTAAATTTTCTCCCATGACTGCTTGATTGTGATGTATGTGTGCTTATTATCTAGGTAGTGCTCTAGTTGTCACCTCGTTTGTCCTCGGTGAGCATACGAGTGTCGCATAAGCTTTATCCTAGAACAATGTTCACGTTACGTAATTATTTGGTTGTTGTCTTTAATTAGGTTCTCTCTCTTAGGAGCCTGAGCCTATAGACGTGGTGGTTATCCCTTGAATGTTTGTATCCATGCCTTTGCTTAACCGAAAGCCCAAAGTTTTATCCTCCTATATGTTTATCTAAGCCGTGGATGTTTTCTAACCCTTTTTGTGAAGACCCTTATCGACTGACCAACCAAGTTAACTTTTGTCAACGCTAGCCTTTGACCATGGTTCGTACATTGCCAATTGTGGAGACCGTACCCAAATCCATGTTGGACCTTCTGAATTCCTCTCCTAAAGGTTAGCTAGTATGACGCAATGTATCTCTGCTATGGCCTCTAAATCATGTGCTTGCAAATTCGTGCATCTACCTTATCAACTCAATCTATGACTACGTGTCGGTTTTCGCCCTTAAAATTTGCTTAATCCGTCCCCAACCTTCTCAAGATGTTTATCAGTCTTGATCTCATGTTGTTGCTCAACATGATCGAATCTCCGTTAATTAATTATCTATCTGGTACTTCCCTCGATGGACGCAAGTCGTACACATAAGTTAAGCAAGAGTCTCTTGCTCAGTTATCCTGGGCAATTGTGCGATGTTCTCTTGTGCTATATTTTGATCTTCGGATCATTTTTTGTGTTGATTATAAACCTTGTGACTACCTTTGCTTGCTATCCCTCCTTGTATGGCGTTTGTTCTTACAACCCATTGGTGCCACTTGAAATTTCACTTTCGTTGTATGTTTAGTAATGGTGTTATGAGTAGCAGCTGATGGTGCCGCGATGAAACCAAGGGCCTCCTGTGGCTGCAGACACATGGCTGGCTGCTTGGCACGCGCTGGTATCACGGTTTCTAGTCATGATCCATTATGAAACGACAGTCGATGTGTTATTTTCTTGTGTTCCTTCTTGGTTATCTTTCCATATCGTATCGTAAGATCCATATCTTGAACCAAAAGTAGTAGAGCTTTCTCCTGAAATTGCTAAGAGGATAAACTTTGAAGAACAGGTCACCGACATAAACATTAACAGACCACATGAAGTGGTAGACTTGTGACTCTACTTAGTTGTCCCAATATTGACGAACATCGTCTAGTGAGCAACGTATTTCATTCCTATTGGATAAAAAGGACACACAACAATTAATGTTGGACGAGTCATCCGTTGGATAAGACTCGATCATCACATTAAGCAATTTTTAACCTTTATATGCATAATGGCCATACAATCGAAATCAACCATCTCTGGTGTGCCTCTTTATCTGTTAACTTCGATGGCAACCATTCGTTCTGCATCAACCACGATTATTGTGGACAATCACACAGATAGTGCAAGGTGTTCTATCAGCTAAAACAAAGAATTAGAAAAAGCATGACCTAGTTCCGATCTGTATCCTTGTGCCCATAGGTACCACCAACGGTTTGTCCATAACTTTATTGGACGAAGTGTCAAGGAATATTCGGCAGCGGTTCCTTATCCTTGTAGGAGTGTTCTCTAGGCAAAGTATGCGTTTTGCCCTGCAAAAGTAACCTGCAAGTTCAAAGCGTGTGCATCCTCGGATTGGTATGTAAATTAATAGTCGAGATCTACTGTTGGATGACCCTTTTGAGGTCCCACAGATACTAGTTTACACTCTTTCATTTGCTTTTGCGTTCTCGTATCAACAATGTACGAGCAGCCTTGGTCTCTGCAAATCAATGTATACCATCACGTATCAAAAGCAATTTGAAAAGTGTTAAACAACAGATTTCCCATCTAAGAGCTGCTGTTTGATCCTAAAAAGGAAGCCTCCAGGTGAAAGGTTGGCCTGGCAAAGTTGCTACGCTGCAAGTCAACTCAACTTACTGTGCAACTAAGTCACCAAGGAAAATTTTACTCAATCGCTTGGTGGTAGACTACTTCCCGTGGTTTAGTAAATATTACAACTTTTGTTGTCCTTAAGGCCTCGTTACATCTTTCTTTGGGAATTATTTTCCAATGATGACATACTTTAGTACCTTATAAATGTTTTTACCAAAGAGGTTGCATCTGCTTCAACCTAGATAATTGTTGTCTTTGGATAAAAGAATCTTATTAGATAACTATTGGCAGGAATACGAAGTCGACAGAGTCAGCTATCACATTCACTAACCCCTCGATAGACTCAGATAATACAATGTTGTCATCAGAGAAAGAGAACTGCACACATGGAACCTTAAGTAGTTTTTCATTAGTTGATATCGGAAGGATTGAACATTTACGACCAACATGGACCATATCTATTGTTTAGTCAGTATCCTATAACCTCAGAGGATGTTTGTCATCTATGATCTCACCCTTTTGGAAGGTTGTGCTCAAGCCATCTTGGTAGAGGACTGCTTTTCAAACTTTGTGCACATAGAGTCATTTCAACGAGTATACTTCTGATAATTCCGGTCTAGTGTGGAGTTCATACGGCCCATACTATGTTCACTAGAGAAGAAGATATACTTGTGTATGGTTAGCTTATGGACCAATTGATCTCTGTATAATGAGAACGAAGTACTGCGTTGTCTTAGATTCCTCCCAAAGTAACAATGCTTCATGGAAGTCAATGAAGGAAATTCTTTAGACAAATTTTACCATGAAGAGTAAGTATCAGAAAGTGCCTTTGGCCAGATTGTTCACCGATGTTGAAGCTTTGTAGCTGAATGCTATAGCAGATGTTGGGAACTAGATAACGTGCCTCTCCTCCTTAAAAAGTCTTCCATTTCGAATCTCGGGACGCGATTCTTTTAAGGGGGGATGGCTGTAACACCCCAGGTGTTATCTTGCCTCCTAATGCACTTGCTTCACATGAGTATAGCCTTATCATAAGCATCTCATCTTGTTGCCCAAGTTTAAGTAAGTGAAACATGCTTGTGCCATTATGTTTCTTTGTCTTGTAATGCTATGATCATGTGTGCAAATGTAAGTTATTGCTTTGAATGTTTGTAAACATGTTAGGATTGCTTAACTATGCATTTGGAGCATTTCTCATGTTAATAGCTTATGCTAACTTAGCTCCTAAAGTGTTGTTTTCCATGCTTTGTTAGTATAGTGTGCTAGCTGACCTCTCAGAATCTCCATCTTAGAGTTTGAATCAGTCCAAGTCAATTATATCAAAGTTGTAGTAAATTTTATAAGCTTCAACTTTGTCAATTGACCCATCTCATGATTCAGCTCTTAAGCCTGTCAAAACTGCAGTTTACTACTGTTCTGGAATTCTGTTAGTTCCCAAAAACAGATTCTATTCCTTGATCTATATCTCGCAAACTATGCTAATTCAAGCTTGACTCCTTAAAGCAAAGTTGTAGAGAATTTCCTGAGCTACAAGTTTGTCAATTGGCACTTTGGCTAATTCGGCCTAGTTCATGAGCTACAAGGTCTGGAAGTTCATGCTGTTTTGAAGCTTCGAAAATCGGCTAAGTCTGGGTGACTGAACTTTTCAGTTTCAGTTTGCGTGTACCTTACTTTGGCGTATTTTCTTTTGAAAACCGTTGAGAATTAGATGAAAGTTCTTTAAGAAAAGTTGTTGTCCTCATATAGCTCTACAACGCTATGGAATTGATTTAGCATTTCCTTACTCGGTTTGGGAGATGGAGATGGACGAACAATGCAGTTTCAGTCGGTCTAAAACTGAACTGCATGATTCAATTTCGGGTACCCTACTTTGGAGCTTTGTATCTCTCCAACCATGTCGAATTAGTCTTTGATCCTTTAACGAAAGTTGAAGTACTCTTGTAGCACTACACAATAGTGAAATCGGGTGATCAAATAATGAATTGGTTTGAGAGATATAGAGGAGAGAAAATAGAGTTTCAGCTATATGTTTGCAGTAGTTTTGGGTGGTTTCCAGTTTCTGAAACTTGATCGAAGCCGTGTCGTGGTTGACCGTGTGCAGAGGCTCGACGCCACGTGGCCCTCGACGACGCCCGCTGTTCGACACCTCGCGCCCACGCGTCGTTGCACCGTATTGAAGAAGTCGAGCCCCTCCTTCGGTCTTCCCCCTCGCTCACTCACATCCTCCCTCGGTCTCTCGCTTACTCGCTGTCGTCGCTGTCGCCCCTTCTCCCTCGACCTCGTAGCCTCGGCCGAGCAGCAGCGCTGCCCTTCCTCCCTGTAGCGCACAGCCACGCCGCCCTCCGCTCCTTGCACCGCACGCGTCAACCCTAGTCGAAATCCGTGCGCTGCCGGCTGCATCGTCGTCGTTCCGGGTGTCGGTGTCGCATGCTGCCGCAGCTCTGCCGCTGCTGGCTGCAGCCGGACATGGCCACGGCCTGGCGCAGCCCCGACTGGCCATGGCCAGAGCCTGGTCGGCCCTTCCCCGTCACCCACAGCGACCTCCCCGGGCGTGCTCCTCCGTTCCCTGCGTGCTCTGCCCGTCCCTGCGTGCTCTGTCCGTGAAGAGGAAGAAGAAGGGAGTAGATTAGAAATAGAAGCTCTTTGTTGTGTTCACTTTGCAAAAGTGCTAGAGACAAAGGATTTACATTTAGGGGCTTACATGAATTGTGGAGAGTTTTGTGTTCACTCTGCATAATGTTTTCTCTTTTTTTTCGGAATTAGTATTGCATTTAAATGGCTAAACTTCAAAAATACATAGTAATTGGTAGAAAAATCATAAAATAGCAAATGAGGACTTTTTGGAATCCTTGTGAAATTGTCTATGCAGTAGATCTATAATATGGAATGATTTAGTTTAAAGTTTTAGCTGTAAAAATATGTTTATGCAACTAGATTTTGAATGCTAGTTGGATCTGTTATTTTTAATAACTGTAAATATATAACTCCAAATGAAGTGCAATTTTTGTGGCATGTTACTCTTGTGATGTATGATGTCTAGTAAAAATTTCAAGATTTTAGGCTTGATAGTTTAGGAGCTATAAAAATAACAAATGCTATATGCTGCTTTGCTTCTATTCTGGACAGTTCTGCATGTATGCATTGTTTGGCTTAGTTAAGTTATGAATCATGCCTTGATGACAATAAATGAATTGTATTACTTTTCATAATCTTTTCAAAAAGCTAAAGATCACAATTTTTGGTTAAGTATATGTTTAGTTATAGTTGTTTAAAGTACTGTGGCAGTTTCTGCCCAAACCCAGACAGCATTGCTTGGTGTGCCCTGTGTGACCTTGTTAGTGGCAGAATTAGTTCTAGATGTTTTTAGAAAAGTTGTTCACAATTTGTTAATATTTCTAAAAAGTCTATAACCATAATTATTGGGTTTATAAAACTCAAGTTATAACGATTTAAAGTGGCATATCAGATTCTGTCCATATTTTGGACAGAGCTGCAATTATTTAATTAATTGACCATGCTAACTGTAGAATCATCTTAAGATGATTAAAAGAAAGTAGTAGATAACTTTATAAGCTTTCCATAAAGTTGAGAATCATATTTGTTGGAGGTCTAGAACTCCATTTATGCTTCTCTGAAGTTTCTATCAGTTTTCTGTCTATAATTATACCACTGCTGTTGGGCTGCATGTGTGGTGTTACTCGTGCAACTGGTTTCATGGTGTAAATGATGTTTACTGTGGTTTTGGTAAATACAAAAGTTGTAGATAATTATCTTATCTTGCTTGTGTTAAATTTTTATGATCCCAGGTCTGATAGTTTAAGAGTTGCATGCTTAATAAGTCTACTGTCAGTTTTTAATTACCTTCTGTGCAGACTTTAAAGATTGGCATGTTTGGTCATGATAACTTGGGAATCATGTTGAGATGATTAAAGATGAAATGTAGATAATTTCATAAGCTTTCCAGAATATCTTCTTTCAAGTCATTTGGATTTAGGGATCTCCAGTTATGATTGATTTACTGAGCTACTATATGTATGTCCAGAAAGTGACAGATTTTAGTTGTAGTGCTTTGATTAACTTTGCCATGCTAGTGTGTTGAAGTGTGACTCATACCTTTGAAAGTACTTGGGTTAGTACCCTGTGATCTTGAGGCTTGTGTCTTGCTTGATGTGCTTGCCATCTTCTATGTTATGCCCTAATGTGGATTAAGTTAATTAGCTCTAGGTGTTTATGAGAACTTTGGTATGCTTGTTTGATTACTCTGTTTATTGCACTTCTATGCATTCACACATGTGCATGGTTGCATCTCATATAGGTACGCTAGCAGAAACGTGTGAAGGATGTGGCGTTGGAACCAAACCCGAAGACGGTGTTTGGTGGATCCATCCCGAAGATAGAAGGATCGGGCAAGTGCTAGATGGGAGGATGCTCGCCAAGTGAATTCATCTGACATACTCTAACTTGAGTTGGATCCCACGCAAGCCCCGGAGCATTATAAGCCTCCTATCTTTAAAGCAATTAATTCTATATATGTTATAAGTATTGTTGCATTAAGTGGTAGGAGTTGGTTGAAAACCTTGCTGCATTATATCATTCCTTGTCCAGATATATGAATCCTTGAATCCTACATAGATTAGGATCGAGTAGATGCTTAGCCCTGCTTTAAGCGGTAGAAGTCAGGTGATTTCCTGTCACCTGCGAGATATAGGGATATTCATATATGGCACGGTTGGCTATACTTGCTATCGTGGAAAGGAACCATGTGTTAATAAAATAAAATAAGACCGGGCGGGATGATGATAGTGAAGCGACAAGGCATGGAGGTCTTGGGTGTGAATCTATCCCCGTCTGAGTCGTTTAAGGACCGATTCGCTGTACGTCCTTGAGTCATGTTGAACGCAGTCTAACACTTAGTTGGCCGGATAAGTCGTTCCGACCGCGAAGCCGAGTAATGTGATTCAGGCCAGGAATCGAATGGTAGGTTGCTTCTTGGAGGAGAGAAAGGATGTGCTTGGGGACATTGGCGTGAGACCAAGGGGGGGTTAGAGTCCCTATCACCTGGCAGAGTGTCGCCCTTGGGGTCGCGACATCATTCGGACCCGCGATTCCTGAATCATATGAAAAGGTGGCTTGTGCGACCCTGGCAGGGGCCTGCGCGGTGAGTGTTAGAAATACCCCTCCAGCTGGATAGGAATTCGATTCAAATCGCCGTCGCTCCCGGTTAGTGAGCACTTGACTTGAGCAGCGGCAACGTAGATTCCATTAAATTGAACGGATGGTTAATTGGATCACGATGGAAAGGTTGCCTCAATTTATACCTGCTATGGTTAATATTGTTTGCTCCTAATAAAGTGAGTGCTCTAGTACAGGTTCTAAAATAGATGACAGGTTAATGATAATTAACTTGATGCTCCAGCATTAATGATTACTTATCCATAATAAGCTTTTATGCAAAATGTTGTCAAGCTAGCCCACTTCATATCAGCCTTGCATGATCCTTGGTGTCACCTTATTTCTGGTTTC
This sequence comes from Saccharum hybrid cultivar R570, assembly GCA_038087645.1. Classification (NCBI taxonomy): domain Eukaryota; kingdom Viridiplantae; phylum Streptophyta; class Magnoliopsida; order Poales; family Poaceae; genus Saccharum; species Saccharum hybrid cultivar. The sequence continues at coordinate 2,588,785 of JAQSUU010000293.1, forward strand.
TGACGGGTAAGTCTAGCTGAGTACCTTCTTGTACTCAGGGTTTTATCCCCACTTGTTGCAGGTTATGATGTATCATGGCGGCTGCAAGAGTTGGTTGACTCCTGCCGTAGAGGCGGAGTGTGATCATGGGCATGATCCTTCTTATTTACCTTATCTCTAATGCTTTTGTTGGAAGTCGACCGTGGTACTGACATGTATTTGAAATAAGATTAATGTTAGTTTCAAATTACTTTGCTTCCGCTACTTTTCAATGTAAGTTGTAATAACTATGTTGAACTCCGATGTATATTGAATTACTTGTGAAATGGTTGTAACATGTGACTTGTTATGTTGAATCACTACGATCTTGGCTTGTATGTTGGTTGGTTTGAAATCCCTCGTGATTTCATTGGACTACCGGAGTTATATGGGCTCAAGTGCAAGAATTTGATCACTCCCGTGATTGTTTTTGTACTTGTGCTCTTATAATTTGGACGGTTCCGTTACAGCTTCGGTCCAGATAAGGGCGAGGCACCAGCAGCTGCTTGAGCTTGCCCTGGTAAGCTGCTGCGTGCCGGCTACTTGCAAAGCGGTGAGGTGGGGCGGTTCCAACAACAGTGAGCAGGAAAGGAAACAGTTCCTGGACGTCTACTGTTCACACCAGACAACCGATCTTCAGAGCTCGCTCTCTCACGATTTTGTAAAGCAACGCGATAAACAAGCTTAAGCAAAGTTGTACACCCAACAAAGATCCCCAATTTTGCTTAAAGACTCATTCCCCAGAACTTAACAGTTTAAAAGATTTTTGAAACAAAAGAAGGGTACTTTGAAACTGAAACAAAACTTTTTTAGTGAGGGTTAAAAACAGTTTTAGTTAATAACTTTGGGAATTATTTAGTGATAATCCATTGTATAAACATGACCATTAATTACTCAACAGCATAGTCCAACGAAAGCATCAAACAAAGAAATAAAGTTTGACCATATTTCATTTATGAAAACCTATTTAAATAAATCCCAAAAATTGAATATTTATAACTTATAATCAACACTTAGGCAAAAATGACCAAGTGTGAGAATTAGCCATATAATTCCATCTTTGAGCTCAGAATTAACCATGGTTAATTTATAAACCTTATCAAACTTGGATTCTATATGAAAGTACACACTTTGCTCTACAAAGTTGATTTTAACAAAATTTTAATTATTTAAGCAATATCTTATATATAAAATCACAAAAAGCCTTAATCATAAAATATTGACATCATTTCATGTAACTATAAAACCTGACATGTGAAACATAACTCAAGGAACATATGAAACACTAACTATGCAACATAGGATTTCTATACTTGAAATGTGAATTGTTTTAATGAAACTTATGGTAAGCAACATATGCAACATTGAAACATATGGATATTATAACTGCAACATAGCATATGCACCTATGAAACACCACAAATGCACCATGGTTATGCTATTATTGCAACATAGGGAACATGACATTACGAAACATATGAAACAAGGCATATGTAACATGTGAACATTTGTTTGCATGCAACATATGAAACTTTATGCATGCGATACTTGAAACAAAAGGTGCATTTATGCGACAATACTTGTTGGTTATGCATGATGATGCTCATGATCATGTTTTAGCTACTTTTTAACATCTGGGATGTTATAGTTGTTCGTTTAGGTTTGCCTACATCCTTTACCTATCGATCCGAAGGGTTGGGGACTAGGGGTTATAGTTAGTTTCTTTGTACACGGGTGTGGTGCTTGGGTACACGAGAACCTACCGATATGATAGTATCCCACGATTGAGGGGTAGACAGTAGGTGGTGATAGCCCTATGTGTCCATTGTAGTCCCCCATGTTCAGGTCTTGTGTAGGAGTTTTAAAGTCTCTCGCACTTGCTAGCAGACCAGTGCTCGGAGATCTTCCCATCCATCTTAAACTTAGCTCTAACTCTAGTCATATAACTTATATGATCATCAACTGTTCTTTGCACAAATATATTAGAACATGCCAGCTCCACATAGAAACATTCTTTTATTCTTTTGTTTCCTTTTATCCTTGAGTGTAGCCCACATGTGTTTCCACTATCCTTGAAATACCGTTTTTACCCCAATCATGAACTAAGGTCCATCATGCAAGCATGTAATCTTATTCATGCCCATGCTAAATACATTATACCATGCCCTCCTTTGGGAAAATATAAATAACGATACCCTGAATACTTCCGAGTGAAATGCTGCAATGATAGTTCCGTACACTTGAAGATTTGGTCTGTAATCATATTAGAACTATTGTGGTTGGTGTTCCTTGGTGGCGTTGCTAAGGTTAACTCAATCTTAGCAATGGTGCTTGTTGACAGTAGTTATCTATCATATTAAACCATCAGCATAACATGAAGAAATGCTAGAAATGGATCACCAATAGAAACTTAGGGGTTTAAACTGATAATTTCCACAAGTTTTGGTGAACCTGTATTTTCTGCAGGGTATATCTAGAAAAGCAAAAAAGGGGATCAAAACGTCAAAATGAATTAAACTTAACTACGACGAAAACTATTCTAGAAGACTCTAGAGGACTCTAGGAGGCAATCCCCCAAGGTAGAGCCTGAGAAGCCGCCAGGTGCGGCCAGCGGGCCCCACCCTGGTGTCGCCTGGCCCCTGGCGGTGGCTCCCACCTATCAGCTTCCGGCTCCCTAGACTGTCATTCTTCAAGTCGGTTTGATCCAAGGGCTCACGTTGGACACTCTGGGCTATATAAGGAGACCTTAGCCCCCTCGGAGGCATCAAGTCATTTGAGATCAAGTCATCCAAAGCTAGAAACCCTAATATCCTCAGAGTTCCACTAGTTTCTCGGGCATAGCTAGTTAGGCTAGGTCTAAAGGGAGGCAAGTAGATCTTTGCTTGGATTCCCAACATCGTCTAGAGCTTGGTTCAGTATAATTCTTCTACCCCTCTCTCATTGTATCTCCATTATTTTTATATGCTTTGGTACAATTGTCAGGACAATATAGTATTCATCTTATTCATGTTCTTGGTTGTAATGTTCATTGTCTACTTTGATTATATGCTTAGTATAGTTAGTTTATTGTTGTGTTTATGCATAAGTTCGTATAACATTCACCCTAACAAGGTACCATGGGTGGGTGGCAGAGATCATGTAAGTGTGGTGCTTATATGTTATTTGCCTACGAGTACACTCTATATTCTGGCCCATGTGGTAGATCGCGGATGTGACTCCCATTGAGTCCTTCGTAGTCCACTCCCCGAGTATAGGTTGAGGAAGTAGGGCTTGGTCACGAAGGAAGGGAGAGATTTTTGTACTCAAACTTCCCTAAGTAATGCCCCTTATGTGTGGATATAATGATGATTTTAGCCATGATTACTAGGTGTAATTGCACTAATCAACGTATGCTTTGACTTGTAGTTAATGATGACTTAGGAATTATTCCTCTAATATTCTAACTTGATCATGCTATTGCCCTAGGGAGGAGTGCTCTGGGTGATTTACTTATTATAATTCTTGACCAGTACTTATCATATACATCTTTGTTGACACTTCTTAACGTCACTCGTGTTAGGTTGTCATCCCCAACATGACACCAAGAGTGTGGTTGTATTATACTCATGCCATTTAACTAAATAAAGATATTATAGTATATATCCGTAAGCGCACAGATAAATACACCCATTGTAGCATTTTACCTAGGTTGTCCTAAGTATCATTATTTATAATTTTATCAAGGAAAGGAAAATTGAAACGGGACTATATAAATAGTTACAATGGCGGTAGAGATAATCATTTGCACTTACTCAATAATAAATATCAAAACAACTAATCACTTGTCATGAAAGGGGTAAGACAAATAAGATAAATGGTAAATGATAATCATGGGTATTCCAGAGGCAAGAGGGAGTTAACATTATTCAAGTCAAGTAGTCATGGAGATTAATTTAGAGATGTAAATTATAAGTATTTCTTATTCAATCAGTTTATTAATCAATCTAGCTATACACATTCATTTATGATATAATCAACATGTCATCTATGAATAAGGAATATTACTGAGAGAAAAGTCAAGAATAGAGTAATGATCTCTTCCCTGTAACCACGTTCTACTAAATTCTATTCTCGAGGAGTGGACTACAAAGGACTCAACAGAAATGTCACACCCGCGATCTACCACATGGCCCGGAGCATAGAGTGTATTCGTAGACAAGCATAATCTAAGCACCACGCCTACAATATGTCAGCCACTCAATCCTATCCAGAATTGGATCAAGCTTTCTACGAACATATGCATAAACTCTCTACTAATCATATTCATATCAAGATGTAGAACAAGAACAATCTCAAGAACAGAATAAAGTTGAAATATTGAAATATATTGAAGTAGCATAAAGTCGAATGATGATTACAATGAAATTACCAAGTCTCCGACGAACGATCCTGATCCCAAGCAGTTGCTTGCCTCTACTTGAATCAATCTAGACTAAACTCTAAACTTGAACTAGAACTCTAACTTTCTTTCTCTTTGGAAACCCTAACTTCTGGCCTTGCCTTCACAAATGAGGAAGAGATGATCTAATTCTTCAACTGATTCCTTGAGAGGAGATCCTAGGGGCTGTTTATATAGCCCAGGGCGTGGAACCGTAGCCCTTGGATCAAACCGACCTTGGCATGGGGTTTAGATGCATCCTTAGAGGCGGTATATGTAGCTTGCAAGAGAAGGAGCCGAGGCGGCGTAGAGAAGGGCTGGTCGGCCTAGCCCTAGGGCCGCTCGGCCCCACCTAGCGGCGGGTTGGCTTGTGTCACCTCGTGGAATCGGTTTAGGTCTTCTAGAATCCCTATCTGCATCCGTGACATGGAGATTAGGCCGATTACTTCGGTTTCTTCCTTTGGAAGGAGGATCAATTCTGTATTATGCAGCTTAGCCCTTGAAAAACATAGAATCACCAAAACTCGTGGAATTTGTTAGTTTAAACCTCTGAACCTACTGTGGTGATTCTTTTTTATCATTTATTCCTCTTATGTTGACAGTTTAAAATGATAGTTAATTACCGTCAACAACTCTCCCAAGCTAAACTTTGGCTAGTCCCTTAGCAAAACTAAATCTAGAGATAATTAAGTTACTTCAAATTATCATCCTTAAAAAATACACAAGCCATTAGAAAAGAATTATCCTCAAAAAAGATTTTGAAAATTTGCTATAGTTCCTTGGCCATGGGGTTTTAACTTTCACTTGAGCTTTGGATAATCAGAAATTAGAAGTAATCAAGTCAAGCACTATGTCTCAAATTCTTCATCTCTATTTCCATCCTAAAGTTTTTAATTATATTTTTGAAATAAAACTCAGAGTCTGTATTGTATGACACTTACAAATCTCTCAATATATGACATTGAAATTCCTTACCATTCTCTCAAGGTATTTTGGAATAAGGCAGAATATCATTATGCCTTCTCTCTCACCATATGACTAAGAAGCTTATGTGGAGTTTATGGGTGAGATCACTCATACATACTGTAACGCCCCAGAGTCCAAATGGCTCAGATCCACTCTGCACGCTGAATGAACCACACCTACCACCATCCCACTTACGCTTTCGTCCTCGCTTCGCGTAAAAGGATTAACCCGGGGATGGTGAGATGGACTCTAGAAGCCTTATATGTTGGTCTATCCCACTCTAAACAATCAAGGTGGGACTAAACTCTCTACAATATCTCATAACATTCACATGGGCCACTATGGGCCAAATTCCAAATTGGGCCGGGTGTGACATACACCCCCCCTCAAAGAACCCGACGTCCTCGTCGGGCCCAACATACCCACAATCAGGCAAACGATAACCAGGAACGTTCCCTCTTAGCACACGCGACCGTGCGCCCAGTGCTGGTACATGTGCCACGCCGTGCACTCCGCAGAGCCTACACGCGCAATGAATCCCATGTCCAGCCCCTGGCCCGCACACGCCCGTGGCTGCGAAGGTCGGCTTTGATACCATTTGTAACGCCCCAGAGTCCAAATGGCTCAGATCCACTCTGCACGCTGAATGAACCACACCTACCACCATCCCACTTACGCTTTCGTCCTCGCTTCGCGTAAAAGGATTAACCCGGGGATGGTGAGATGGACTCTAGAAGCCTTATATGTTGGTCTATCCCACTCTAAACAATCAAGGTGGGACTAAACTCTCTACAATATCTCATAACATTCACATGGGCCACTATGGGCCAAATTCCAAATTGGGCCGGGTGTGACACATACTTGCAAAACATATATTTTAAAGTCAAACAATGGATCTAGAGAAACTAGTCATACAATCAAATCAAGATGTGCATGTGTGTGGATACAAGGAATAGGTTAAATATATGGTGGAAGTAATAATGAATCCTAATTCTACCTTGCTCCTTTAGAAAGATTGATCTCTCTTAAAACTTAAGAACTATATATATATATATATATATATATATATATATATATATATATATATATATATATATATATAGAGAGGCGAGTGTCTAGCACCCATTGTTTTGGTAGGACACTTGTCCATGTTTTACTCTCTATATATTATTTTTTTACATAGCTCATACTTCTTGTCTATCATGAAACAATTGAGAGATAATAACAATAAACATTTGGAGCAATAATAACTGAGGCTATGAAATGTATGAATAGGTGGAAAAATCCTACAAGGCATGTTTTTATTGTTCACTCCCAATGTAGGAGTAAAACATTTTTATGGTGGTTCTAAATGGAAAGGCATGTTGTTGCGTACTTCTAGTGTAGAAGCAACAAATTTAAGTGGAGTGTACATGATCTTGATTTTAAGAGTATGATAGGTCTCTAAAGGTCAACAAAGTTTGACAGTACTCAATGTAAATACAAGTAGCAATAAAACAAGTGTTGGTTTTCTATCCTAGCATGTATGGCTGTGGTAGGAATTTAATCTCTCTGTCATACAAAGACTCATCATGTGCATTTAAATTTTTTTTCAAAAGTGAACTCTTTAGGACTTCATTGAAACTTAGAATGTCACACCCGGTTTTCTAAAGAACAAAACCAGGCCAGCCATATGTGTGCCCAGGAAGTCCACACATATGTTAGAATGAAAAAGTATCAGAAACAATGTTATTATATAGCGTATACATAGCTATAAATTAACACTTACATCAGAGTATCGCGGAACGGTGACTAAACTTTAGGCTCCATTCTTCTCAGGGACGGCTAACTGGTGGACCCGTATGCCAACTATTTCTGAAAGACTTCTGGAAACTCCACTACCTCTTTATCCTTCTTCTGAGTAGAACCTTACTACACACTGGAGTGTGGTGGAAATAGCAAGATTGAGTCCATGTCGAACTCAACAAGTATAACATAGGGTTCATGAGGCTCAAAAAGGCTAGACACTGTTTGACTGCATTTAGCTTTTAATCATTATTTACTTAGCAATTGAGTAGCATCAAGGTAACCCAATTCCCATTAATGAACCAATGATCATTTGTAATAAGGATAATGAATATCATTAACATGAGCATAATAACATCAGCAATTAAGCATAATATAACAATGATGATCAACTATTCTGTAAGAATCCCCAAGGCCGCTCGTATCCGTTAGCATAGCTAGTATACCAGTTTTTAACTCTGCGCAGAGGTGTACACTTTCACTGTGAGTCATGATTTCCAAATGCGTGGGTTTGCAAGGCCCAAAACATCAGAAACTATATAAAGCCATTCAAAAGTTCGTCTAACAAGTTAGGACCATTAGATTCACTCAGCAGGCAGACGTAGGAACCCCCTTGTCAAATGGCACAATTCCTTCTCGGCTATACTCATAGACTAGAGGTTGTCCTACACCTAACGTGTCAAGCCATTCTTACGCCATTTAAGGTAACCACTAACAAGCTAGAAAAGTTCTCTTGAACAACTAGAGCCAGAGTCTTATAGCCCTCATAGCTATACTGTATGTTCCGGTTATCACTTACAGGTAGGTCCTTACGAAGAGTAAGTAGAGCAACAATATAACCCCTTGCTCTAGCCCCCTTTCAACAGTAGTAAAATCATCTTAATGGTTGGTTGCTTAATCCATTAGTCAAATTACATGATCATTGTTCATAATTAAGCACTAGCAATAGCTACCCAAATGCACAACCCATAGGTGACAAGGGAACATGAAATCAACAGCTATGTTATAATATCTACGGTTGTCAAGGAGGACACATGCATATGAATAATATTTTTAGTGAATAGGACAACAAGGATGGTCCCATGTTATACTTGCCTTTTTCCCAAGGTTAGACTGCTCAGAATGTTCAGCTGCTATCTTTCGGTCTCCAACTTTTGCTTCAACTGTCGATCCTCAGCTCCTAGTCTTCAGCGCTGACGAACCATGCTTCCTCTACTTACAGCAACTAAGCAACACAAATAGACAAACAATATACACATCTAAGAACATGCATCAAACAAAAGAAACGCTTTAAAAGAGAACGCACTAAAGGACAAGGTACGTTGCTACAGTCACGAAAACGCAAGAACGACAGATAACAGAGCTACCATTAAAGAGAACACACGACTATCGAGACGATTACAACATAACGCAGAAGACCGACTATAAACTTAGTGCATATTAGTTATTGAAATAAGGTGATAAATATTCTAAAGAAATATTCTAAAATTAGATTAATCAATTGAATTATAAAGCTAAGTTTAACCCTGGTCATATTTTATTTATAAGTATTGCCGACTTTGCAGAGATAAAAGAACATGTGAGAACAACTATTCCAATTATATGAGATATGCGCTTGGGCTAAGTAAATTGTAATTTAAACATATTTAAGTTGCCATTAGCTAAGTTCATGCTTAGTTAAAAAGAACTGATGTGACAAGATTATATATTATTTTTAATTATAAAACTAATAACAAACATATTAATTAATATAATACTCAGATATATATGGAAAATGTCACACCCATTTTAAGGAGCAAATGGAATGCATAATCTTATGTGCGCCCAGATCAATCACACATAAGATGACAAATAAAAATAGTATCATCGCAAATGTTTATTACATAACGAATAATATCTCAGAGTCTTCACATAACTAAGCGGAAACAAAAGATAATTCTTGTGGTAGCTAGCTCCATAGCACAGGCACGTCAACTGGTTGACCACAAGTATAGTAATCTTCAGGGAAGTAGAAGTAGTAGTTACTATTTGCACATTCGGAAGTCCATCCTGAGGTGTGGGGGAATGCAAGGGTGAGCACAAAAGTACTCAACAAGTATAACATGGGGTTCATGAAGCTCAATTAGGGTAAACACTGGTTTGACTAATGTAGCTTTTAGTTGATCATGTTTTAAGCAATTGAGTAGCAACAAATAGGTGATATTCCCATAATAAACACATGATCATGTAAAGAGAATAATGAATAGCAAGAATAAGTAAATTAATAGTGATTTCTATTCCATAAGGGTCTAAGGCCGCTCGTGACCGTGAGCACGGCTGATATATCAGTTTTACACTCTGCAGAGGTTGTACACTTTCACTATGAGTCGTGATCCCCAAAAGTTCGAGGTCATGACTCCGCATTGGATGGTTAAGTTTTACTATGAAGTCTTTCCAAGGTTCGTCTAACAAGTTAGGGCCGCTAGGTTTCTATACCCTGCAAATGTAGAGCCCCCCTTCCGTATGGCACAATAACACGCAGCCTATACTCATAGGGACAGAAGCCGCACTACACCCGACCCGGAACACACCCCTCTTGCGTCATAAAAAGTAACCACAAACAAGATAGAAAAGGTCCTCTTATATGACTAAAGCCAGAGCCATGTAGCCCTCATAGCTGTACTATAAGTCCCGGATGTTCGCTTACAGATAAGTCCTTATGGAGAGGAATCTAGAGAAAACTCTAGTCCTCTTGTTTCTTGTTGCTAAAAATCATCTTTTAGTGTTATTGCATATATCATTAATCAAATTACAAGATCATTGTCTATGTGAGCACTAGCAAACTACCCAATGCTATAACCATAGGATTCAAGGAATAAGATCAACACTAAGGCATCCTTAACAAGGAAACACATGCACAATGAATTAAGTGAATTTAAGTGAATAGGTAACAAGGATAGTCCCATGCTATACTTGCCTTGATCTAGCTGATCCTGTTGTCCTGGTTCGTAATAGTACTCTTGATCACCAACGAACTGCTCACCATCTATTCTCGATTAACACACCAACAACAATCATCCAAGAGCAATCATACAATGAAAACAAAGCTACAATTAGAACAGTACACCAACAGTAGCAAAATAAGTTGAAAAGTTTGTAAAACGAATCTACATCTCACTAGGTTCACACAGACGTGAATTGCACGCAAATCGGAGCTAAAACAAAAAAGTTATGATTTAAACAAGCTTTTCTTTATTAAGGTAGTAGATTAAATCTAATCTCAGAATTTAAAAGTGGAGAACCTACTAAACAGTAGCACTATCATGTAGATTATGAAATTACGAATCTAACGCGACTTGAACGGGTCAAATCGGAGTTAAAACGGAGAAGTTAGGGCTAAAACAAAATCAGTGGCAATTCTGTAAATAGCTGAAAACATAATTTATTCTTAACCGAAACAAAATACACCTTCAAATGAAGAAAATGAAATCTAAAAACATGTTTTGGACTGTAGGTTAGATCATAGAAAACCGGAGGGGCTCTTATGCAAAACTGACAGCCGAAAGGGTATGTTTTAATCTGGGCCTTGGATTCAATCTAAACGGTCTAGATTAGAGATGAGGGAGAGAGAGAAGAGCAGCCCACCACCAACAGTGATCCGACGGCGGAGGCCATGGCCGGCGGCGAGAAATCTCGCCGGCGTTGAGCAATCTTGCGTTACAGTAGGTAATTGGATGAACCAAAAGCATAGAGAGATAGGGAGGATGCCCGCAAACTCACCAAGGGCGAAAACGGGGTCGGAGACGTATGGAGGACGACGCGCGGCTTCCAATGGCGGCGGTGAACTTGGTAGTAGTAGAGTCGACGAACTCGTCAAACCGTTCGTGAGCGGCGACGGCTACTTGAGTTGCGGCGACTGGAGCTTGTATTCAGGCGTGGCTCGCGATTAAGGTTGGGAAGAGAGGCGGCGCGAGCGCGACTACTTATGAGGAGATGCTCAGCGTGTGGTGCAAGGCAAGCAGAGGTTGGGGCGATGTCGGACTCTACCGAGGTGCCCGGCTCGGTAACGAGCTAGAGGAGGAAGAGGATACCACTTACACCCGGGCCCGGCGTGGCAGTGACACGGAGAGAAGGAGAAGGGTGCGACGGGCTTCATCCGGTTGACTGGGCCGGCCCATTACGTGGCTTGCGGCGAGAAAGAGTAGTGGCTTCAGCTGGCTGCGGGGCACGGGCTGGGCTGAAAGGCCAAAAGCCAGAGAGGCAGGGGAAAGAGATTTTCTATTTCCTCTTTCTCTTTTCTAATACTTCAAAGCCATTTTCAAATAGTTTTTGAAATCCTTTTCTCTTGTAATAAGAACCAATCATCACAAATAAAAATATGCGGTGGCATGTGTGCACAAGCATGTATCTAACCTTATAGTTGATTTTATTTATTGAAGATTATTATTTCTCTAAGTTAAAATGCTCACAAAATTGCAAAAATAAATCAAATTCTCCTATTTTAAAATGATGCAAATTTTAGGGTGTTACAATTCTACCCCCCTTAAAATGAATCTCGTCCCGAGATTCGGACGATGCTTACTCAAACAACTGTGGGTACGCTTTTCTTAAATCTTCCTCTCTTTCCCATGTAGCCTCTGCTTCCGAATACCGACTCCACTAAACCATACACATCTTTATAACTCGGCTCCTAGTAACTCTTTCTGCTGTCTCCAAGATCTTTACTAGGTACTCATCATAGGTAAGATTTTCCTTAACAGTGAGTTCCTCTAGTTGTATCTGTTCTTCCGGCACACGCAAACATTTCTTTAACTGAGACACATGGAACACATCATGCACACCTGCTAAGCTCTCAGGCAATTCCAATTGATATGCTACTTCACCACGTCTCTCTAAGATCTTAAAAGGACCAACATACCTGGGTGCTAACTTTCCTTTTTGGCTAAACCTTTTCACACCTCTCATAGGTGACACCTTTAGGTAAACATAATCTCCTACTTCAAAAGTCAATTCTCTCCATCGAGTATCAGCATAACTTTTTAGTCATGACTCAGCTGCTTTCAAATTGTTTCTAATCATTCTTACTTGTCTCTCGGCATTCTTAAGCACATCAGGACCGAACACTTGACTCTCTCCTATCTGATTCCAGAACAACAGAGTTCTACACCTCCTACCATACAAAGTTTCAAAAGGTGCCATCTGTAGACTTTTCTGATAACTATTATTGTAGAAAAACTCTGCATATGGCAAACTCTTATCCCAACTAGTACCATACTGCAAAGCACAAGCTCTCAACATATCTTCCAATATCTGATTAATCCTTTCAGTCTGCCCATTTGTCTGAGGATGATATGCTGTGCTAAAATTCAGCTTAGTCCCTAATGACTCTTGAACTTTCTGCCAGTAATACGATGTGAATTGAGTGCCTCGATCTGACACTATCTTCTTTGGAACACCGTGCAAACTTACTATCCTTTCCAAATACAGTTCAACCAACTTTACACTAGAATATGTTGTTCTGACCGGTATAAAGTGAGCAACTTTAGTCAAACGATCCACTATGACCCATATTGAATCAAAACCTCTCTGAGTGCGTGGTAACCCTACTATGAAATCCATACCAACTTCTTCCCACTTCCACTCAGGTATCTGCATCGGTTGCAACAATCCTGCAGGCCTCTGATGTTCAGCTTTAACTCTCTGACACGTATCACATAGTGCAACATACTCTGCAACATCTCTTTTCAAACCATACCACCAATACTTCTCTTTCAAATCCATATACATCTTGGTACTTCTAGGATGAATAGAGTAAGCAGACTCATGAGCTTCACGTAGAATTACTTCTCTTATAGCCTTGTCCTCAGGCACACATAATCGTTTCCCAAACCATAGAGTTCCTTTATCATCCAAATGGAATCCAGGTGCCTTACCCTTCGGTATATTCCCAACTATCTCCTTTATTTTGTCATCTATCAACTGACTCTTGCGTATTTATTGCTCCAACACAGGCTCTATTACCAATTCCACTGCATTAATGGCAATACCCAAGTTCAAATGTTCAATCTCAGCACACAACTCGTTCGACATAGGCACTACTTGTACCTCATTAGCATAGCTCTTCCTACTAAGAGCATCAGCGACAACATTAGCCTTGCCCGGATGATAATGTACCTCCAAATCGTAATCCTTAATCAACTCTAACCATCGACGTTGTCTCAAGTTTAGATCCGACTGGGTGAAAATATACTTCAAGCTCTTATGATCCGTGTAAATATCACTCTTATACCCAATCAGATAATGCCTCCATATTTTCAAAGCATGTACCACTGCTGCTAACTCCAAGTCATGAGTAGGGTAATTTAACTCATGCTTCCTCAACTGTCGAGATGCATAGGCCACTACTTTGCCTTCTTGCATAAGCACACAACCAAGACCCAAATGAGATGCATCATAATAGATAGAAAAATTCTTACTCAAATCTAGCAAAACTAATACCGAGGCTGTTGTTAATCTTTTCTTTAATTCCTCAATATTAACCTGACACTTATCAGACCACACAAACTTAGCATTCTTCTCTAACAATGCTGTCATTGGCTTAGCAAGCTTAGAAAACCCTTCAATAAATCTTCTATAATATCTAGCCAATCCCAAGAAACTACGAATTTCTCCCACATCGGTTGGTGGCTTTCAATTCAACACATCCTTTACCTTGCTAGGATCCACTGAAATTCCATCATTAGAGACCACATGACCCAAAAAGGCAACTTCCTTCAACCAGAACTCACACTTACTATGCTTAGCATAGAGCTTATGCTCTCTAAGCTTCTGCAGGACCAACCTTAAATGTTTGGCATGTTCTTCCTTAGTCTTGGAATATACCAATATGTCATCGATGAACACCACTACAAACTTGTCGAGATACTCCATAAATATCTTATTCATCAGGTACATAAAGTACGTAGGAGCATTAGTCAAGCCAAAAGACATTACTATATACTCATACAAGCCATACCGTGTTGTGAATGCTGTCTTTGGTATATCAGTAGCATGAATCTTCAATTGATGATAAACAGAGCAAAGATCAATCTTAGAAAACACACAAGCACCTCTCAACTGATCAAACAAATTATCAATCCTAGGCAGTGGATACTTATTCTTAATAGTTACCTCGTTAAGTGACCGATAATCAATACACATCCTTTGAGAACCATCCTTCTTGTCAACAAAAATCACCGGAGCTCCCCACGGTGAAGAGCTAGGACGAATGAAACCTTTCTCTTGCAACTCTTTTATTTGTTTCTTAAGTTCCTCTAATTCATTAACCCCCATTCTATATGGACGCTTAGCTATAGGTGCAATTTCAGGCAATAATTCAATAATAAACTCAATGTCGCGTTCGGGTGGCATACCTAGCAAGTCATCGGGGAACACATCCAGAAATTCATCCACAACTGGATCCTCCTGATTAACATTATCATCAAGTCGATTCACTATAGTTGTTTGCTGCTTCTGCACTACGATCTCCACACTAATTCGATCTCCCTTCGGTGTTGTCAGGGCTACTACCTTTTCCTTACACTGAATCACTGTCTGATTTTGCTTCATCCAATCTAGTCCCAGAATAAGATCAATCCCAGCTGTTCTCAACACTATAGGGCTCACTTTGAATTCTACCCCCCATAAATTAAACTAATAGGGAGGCATTGGTAGAAAGCTTGGATACTTCCCCCAAGTGAATTGACTAATATGGGGTTTCTCATGGCACATAAAGGGATGCTATGTGTCTTAACAAATAATTGAGATATGAATGAATGCGAAGCTCCAGAATCAAAAAGAATAGTGGCAGGAATGGAGTGAACATCGAACGTACCGAGCATAACTTCAGGTTCCGCCATCGCGGTTTCTTCAGACACATGAGTCACCTTTCCGTAGTATGGTAGCTTCTGGTTACTGTTCTGCTTCTGGGGGGTTTGCTGATTGACCTTCTCAGGACAGTTATAAGACATGTGACCTTTTCCACAACGAAAACACTTGGTGGGAGTATTAGGAGCACTAGTCTTTATTGCGGTGTTGTTGGGGGTACTCTGACGCTGATTCTGGTTCCCATTCTGCTGCGGAGGGCGGTTATTGCCGTTCTGCGGCTGATAAGGAGGACGTTGCAGGAACTGATTACGTGGAGGAAGTTGACCACGATTCCATTAGTTAGGCGGATACCTCTGCTGATAGCCTTGTTAAAAACCAATGCGCTGGCGAGTGTTGTTTCCAGATACCTATCCCTGAAGCCTCTTCCTCTTGGCGTCCATCTCCTTGCGCTTGTTATCCACCACAATAGCGCGATTCACTAATGTTTGATAATCTGGGTAAGCATTGGACATCAGCTGCAATTGAAGACCATTATGTAGACCCTTCAAGAAAAGTAGCTGCTTATCGGCATCATTAGCTACCTCATTTGACGCATAACGTGACAACTGAGCAAACTTGTCCCAATATTCAGCTACAGGCATAGATCCCTGTGTTAGGTTGCGGAATTCCTCTGCCTTCAGTGCCATCACTCCCTCTGGTATATGATAGGACCTAAAACTCTCTGTAAACTCTTGCCAAGTAACGGCGGGAGCATTGATAGGATGGCCATACTGATATGAATCCCACCAGTCTTGAGCTGCTCCTTGAAGTTGTCCCGAAGCAAACAACACCTTCTGTTGATCATTACACTGAGCAATGTTGAGCTGCTTCTCCACTGCACGAAGCCAATCATCAGCTTCCAATGGATCAGTGGCATGGGTGAACACTAGGGGATGACCCTTCAAAAATTCACCACGCTTATCTCGCGCAGGTGCTCCTCCAACTGGCTGGTTTTGCTGATTGTTTACCAGAGCCTCCATCAACTGTGTCTGTATTGCCAAAAGCTCATGAATAGTAGGTGGTGGACCAGCTCCATGACCACGGCCTCGACCTCGTCCTCTTCCAGACATCTGTCATCCAATACAATATCAAATCTTAGAAATTACCTCATTATAGACTATTCTAGAGATAGCAAACAGAATCTGATAACCTTCTGGACATATCCTAATTCTAGTACTTCAGTAAAACTGACCTATCTCGAGTTACAGATATCCAGTAGAGGTGTTCTTTATATGGTTGGAAAGCTTATGAAATTATCTACAACTTTGCTTTAATTCACAAACCCAGATTCTGTCACGAAGTTAACCAAAAGCAGGACCCAACAGAAACTATTTCTGGTTTCCAGACTGCGCAGAAACTTCATCTTGTAATGGTTATATCTCATGATACAGAATAGATAAAAAGGTGATTCTAGAGACATTGGAAAGATAAGTGGGTCTAGTTACTCTCATAAAAAGTTCAGAATTTTTCGCTGAACAGTTCATTTCGAGCATAAAAGGAAAGGCAGACCGCTCTAGAAAGGACAGAAAAGATAGAAAAGGTTAATCCAACTAAACTATTTATTTATCATACTTAAACTTAGTATCTTTAACTAGGAACTTTTGTAGACAAGCCCACAAGCTCCAGCACTCATTACATGGAAAAACCAACTCACACATAGGCACAATAATAACTCAACTAACCACACAAAGTTCACACGACACCACAAAACTCAACTTAACTCGACACTATTCGTACTATCGTATTATTACATAGATGGTATTCCAACTCCTAGGGATGGGCTTGATGTTCATGATAGTCATAGATCGCCTCCATGCCTTGATCAATCCTTAGACCATCTATCACCTCTTGGTACCTCTTGACGTCTTTTCCCAAAGCTTTAACCATGGCTTCCAACCGACGATTCTTCACCATCATGTCATGACCAAAATCCACCATGACTCGAGGAATTAGTTCCAAATTCCCAGGGTTCATCATTACCCATCCTTGCTCCGGGTCTCCACGGGGAAAATAGCGATATTGATCATCTTGCATAACATCATAGCGGAGGTGACGAAGTCCCAAGCATGCTTCAAAGGCTGCATCTTCTATGCCATCTTCTATAGTGGCACGACGACCACTATGGGAAAAACTCTGGTCCAGCAGATAAGTATCCATCTCCTTGTTCTTGACGAATACACGTACATTGCACTTCTAGTAAGTAGCTTCCAAAGGATGCTTGTCCTCCCAGCTGTCACACCCAGTTTTAAGGACAAAACCAGATATACACTATATGTGAAATAAAGAGGTCAAATCTCACATATAGCTGCAGATAAGTGTAATATCAAAAGACAAATGCTTATTAAACATAACACAAATAGTATAAGATATAACCTTAGAGAACAACACAGCGGTAAGACAACTCTGAACACCGGGTGTAACCATCACTCTAGGA
Source organism: Saccharum hybrid cultivar R570 (assembly GCA_038087645.1). Lineage (NCBI taxonomy): Eukaryota > Viridiplantae > Streptophyta > Magnoliopsida > Poales > Poaceae > Saccharum > Saccharum hybrid cultivar. The sequence goes on from JAQSUU010000293.1 coordinate 2,606,289, forward strand.
TCAAACTGACTGGTTGATCACAAACCTAACAATTCTAGAATCTAGCAGTCTGGTACCCTTCCTGAGATGTGGGAAATAGCAAGGGTGAGTCCATGTCGAACTCAACAAGCATGACATGGGGTTCATGAGGCTCAAGAGGCATGACACGGGTTTAACTGCATGTAGCTTTTAGTTGGCAAAGTTTTAGCATATGAGTAGCATCAAGTTGTCTTTAATCCCAGAATCAACATATGATCAGGTAATATGAAGAATGAATAGCAAAACATAAGCATATTACAGTTCAATAGTGATCATCTATTCCATAAGGGTCCAAGGCCGCTCATGACCGTGAGCACGGCTGATATACCAGTTTTACACTCTGCAGAGGTTGTACATTTTCACTGTGAGTCGTAATCCCCGTAAGCCCGAGGTTTGCAAGGCCTCAATAGGCATACATGTTTCACTATGAAGTCTTTCCAAGGTTCATCTAACAAGTTAGGGCCGCTAGGTTTCTGTAACCTACAAATGTAGAGCTCCCTTTCATATGGCACAATGACGCGCAGCCTATACACATAAGGACAGAAGCCGCACTACACCCAACCCGAGAAACACCCCTTTTACACCCCTTTCGAGTAACCTCTAACAAGCTAGAAAAGGTCCTCTTATATGACTAAAGCCAGAGCCATGTAGCCCTAATAGCTGTACTGTAAGTCCCGGATGTTCGCTTACAGATAAGTCCTTATGGAGAGAAACTAGAGCACCAAAAGATAGCCCAAGGCTCTAGCCCTCTTTCATTATGTTACTAAAAAGTCATCTTTTAATGTTATTGCATATTCCATTAGTCAAATTACAAGATCATAGTTTATGTTGAGCACTAGCAATAGCTACCCAATGCAAAACCATAGGCGACAAGGTACAAGATCAATTTCTAAGGCATCCTTAACAAGGAGACACATGCATAGTGATTTAAGTGCTTTTAAAGTGATTAGGTAACAAGGATGATCCCATGCTATACTTGCCTTAACTTAGATCCTTCTTCAAATCCAAACCTTCAATGAACTGCTTCTTGATCACCACGTAAATCTCACCGACTGGACATGATTGTAAAGCACCACACAAGCATCCAAACAATCATACACGAAGCAAACAATAGATCTAAATTAGAACAGTACACCAAACATATGATATAACAAGTGAAAAGGTTTTTGAAAACGTTCTACACATCGCTACAAACACACAGACGTGAAAAGCACATTAATCGGAGCTACGGTACGAAAGAAATGACTACCGAGACTTTTATATTATATTAAAGAAAAAGCCAATACGCTTTGATTTATTTTAATTGAGCAAAACAATGTAAAGAGTTATTAAGACCAGATTAGTCAAAAGATAATTTAATTCAAAAGCCATGTTGAAGCTACTCATGTTTAGTTTGTAAACAATATCATATAATTTAATCAAGTTAAACTTTATCATTGCAAAAGATATAAACATATAAAAGCTTTTAACCTAATTGTATATGATGTAAGCAAATTATAATTTAGAAATACATTTATGTTCGTTAGTAATTAATCACATTAATATTCATGTATTTAGCACCGAAGTATGAACATATATTGCTTTCATATTACAAAACTAGTTTCATGCAAATTAACCAAGTTAATATTAATATTTTAATTATAGACACATGTCATGAGATGATTAAACATCACTGCTAGCATGTCGACATGAATCTTGACACGATAAGAAACAACTAAATCGGAGTCAAAACGACCTGAGTATGCGTTGTATATTTTTATGGTATTTCTGGATTTGTTTTTCTAAAAGAAAACGGCCACAAAACATATCCATGTCATCGTGATGTCATCATGATGCCATCAAGCTAAGAAGATCATAACTGGGCACGCACGGTGCACTGAGATGTCAATGTAGAACAAAGCAAACTCACCTAGAGGGTTTTCACGTTCAGAGATATGAAACGTAGACGACGGACGAGAGGCTTGACTGGGTGGACGGTGACGTTCTTGCGCCCATCAGCGGTGGAGTGTGAGCAGCACCGAGCACGAGCAGAGAGGCAGAAAAGCGCCTGCAGCTTCATCACCTTGAAGCGAAAAGCGGCACGAGGTTCTTGGCAGCCACGGAGCAGCAAATGGCGAGCACATACAGCAGCGACGGCTTTGCTCTGCTCGTTGGCAAGATTCAAACGCGGCGGTGAACTGGTTAGGCTAGAGCTCGGTGTGGTGGACGGTAGCTTCCTCGATGAAAAGCTCTGCAGTGATTTGTGAACGGTGGAGAGACTTCAGACGACGTGCATGGCTACGGCGGCGTCGGCTCCTAATTCGGTTCGATCCCGAGCTCGGCGTAGGGCGCAGGGCTAACTAGGGCAAGGGCGGCGTGCTCTAGTGAGACGGCGGCTGGCACTGAGCTCGATGGATGGACGAGCTCAGCTACTCGGCAGCGGCGGCGTTAGGGTTGTGCGGCTGCTGTGTGCACGAAGGCGAGACGTTGACTTGCGGGTTAGGGTTGAGGACGCGGTGCAGCGGACGCGCTGCTATTTAAGAGAGGCGCGCGGGCTTGCGGATCAAGGCAAAGCGACGCAGTGGAGACGGACTCCTCCGACAGAGCAGAGTCCGGCTCGAGCTCGACATGAGGAAACAGGAAGACCGACCCTGACCTGACGCACAGTCCCTGACTGGCAGCAAAATTGAGAGGGAAGGGAAAAGAAGCTGTCGCCTGTGCAGCTTGCTCTGGTTGAGCCGCACGCATAAAAACAAGGCTAGCGACTAGCAGAGAAACAAGGCCGGAGAAAAGGAATTGCATAGCTGAACCAAACACGTCCTGGCCAATAGCCGATCAGCCGTGTCTGCGTGGCCTAGGGCAACTAGCTGGCGCCGCCATCTATTCTTGACAAGGCATCATCCTGTACGAGCAGCAGATCAGCCGTGTATACGCGTATATGTGTATATGAAATAAAACAAAGCGGCCAGCTGCTAATCATGTGAAATTACCTATGCTTCTCCACGTATCTCTCCAAGGCAGTAGAAATATTTCAAGTGACGTCAACTTGTATGGAGCCTATAAACATATATTTTCTTGGCTGCCTTTTTCTCCTCTTTTATTTTCAAAGCCATTTTCAAACGTTCCCAAAAGCGGTTTCGAATCATTTTGAGTTTTGGACTAAAACCACTCATCCCAATAAATCCAATGCACCGGCATGAATGCAAGAAAAATGTTGCTAACCCCTATGGTGAATTTAATTTAATGAAAAAGTTTAGTTTTCTATGTTTTTATGAGCACAAAAATTCACAAATAAATCATTTTAGCTCTATTTTCAAAGAAGCAAATTTTAGGGTGTTACAATTCTACCCCCTTAAGATGAATCTCGTCTCGAGATTCGGAAGATAGTGATCCAAGATATATGAAAACTCTGACTATAGATCTTCTTCACTTAATCAAGTAGCCTCGTCCTCTTAGCGTCACTCCATTGTTTCTACATACCTTGATAATCTTATTTCGAGTAATTGGCTCACTATTTCTGAGATTTTGACAGGTATTCCAATCAGCCTTGAGATAACTCCAAACCAATTCTTGGGTAACTTCCAACTGTTAGGCCATTCCATGTTTCTTTGCTAGCAACCTTAAATGAACCGTTGTGGCGGGAAGCTTGCTCACTCTTCACATCAACATTCTTTACACTTCTCATAAAGGCAACCTTGAGATCACTTTGTATGATGTCACACCCAAAATTTTCTATTTTGGGTTGTGCATGAAAAACACTAAATAAAATAAATGATTTCAATATTTGAATAAATTTATTAGATAAGTTAAGTTGCTGCTAAATTAAATATAGATAATTGTGGTTTTAAACTTTTTCATATTAATTTGATAATGTGGTGTTTGTGTGATGCTTGTCTTTGGTGTTGGTGAGTTCTATTATTTTCAAAATACCATAGGACGACGTTTACTTATCACCGGAAATTTTTTTGGCATTTTCTGGATTTAAAATTTCAATTTCCGTGAGCTTAATCTTTTTCCTTGATCTCTTCATAAATCTTTTCATGAGCTCAAACTCATTTAGTTGAGTTCCTTATCTCTCCAAGAGTCTCCAGGATTTTTCCCGTGATTTTTCTGAGCTCCGGACTATTTTTCACGGCCAAAAAGGTAATTCTAGATTTTCTGGAATTATTTTATTCGCGGAATTAAAATAATCCCGAAATTAAGAAAATCCGAAAAGTTTCCAAACCCTACGACTATATATATGCCGGCGTAGCTCTCGACGCCCTGATTTCAGAAGTACAACCCTTATCGCGAGCCGCCGCTCGTAGCTCCCTCCACCTCTCGCCGAAGTTCTGCATCTACAGCTTACGTTCCGGCGAACTTCCGACGAGCTTTTCCGGCCAAACCGTCGCGTTCCGACGCCAACCACCACCACCAAGAGGCAGCCCTCATCGTTCTCTACATCGTGATATATCTGTTTGCACGAATCCATCGTTGTTTGTTCGAGTTCCCATCTCATCTTGTTTTTCTCCGGCGAGGTACCACCATGGCTGACCGGAGCTCCTCCCAGCTCAAGGTAGAAGATGATACTATTTACAGTTTTGCCACTAAACTTGTTTTGATCATAAAATCTTCGTTTTAACTCCGATTTGACCCGTTCAAGTTGCGTTAGGTTCGTATTTGCGAGCTCTACATGTTAGTATAGTTGTACAGTAGGTTTGGAAAGTTTAATTTTCGAGTTTATATTAAAATAATTATTTATCTATAGGAAATCTTAGAAAATTCATAACTTTCACGTTTTAAATCCGAATTTCGTGATCTTTACGTCTGTGTGATCGTAGTAACGTGTAGAAGAGTTTTACAAACTTTTTATATTATTTTGCTACTGTTGGTGCATTGTTTTAATTATATCTCTTTGTTTGCTTTGTGTATGATTGCTCGGATGATTGTGTGTTGATGCTTGACGATCGAGTATAGACGGTGAGCAATTTCTTGACGATCAGAAGTATTATTTTGAGCCAGACCAGCACTATCAACAGGAAAGCTTTGATCAAGGCAAGTATAACATGGGACCATCCTTGTTGTCCTATTCACTGAAATTATCATACATATGCATGTGTCTTCCTTGACAACCATAGAGATTATAACTTAGCTATTGATATCTTGTTTCCTTGTCACCTATGGGTTATGCATTTGGGTAGCTACTGCTAGCGCTTAATTATGAACAATGATCTTGTAATTTGACTAATGGATTATGCAATCAACCAATTAAGATGATTTTATTACTGTTGAAAGGGGGCTAGAGCAAGGGGTTATATTGTTGCTCTGGTTTCTCTCCATAAGGACTTACCTGTAAGTGATAACCGGGACATACAGTACAGCTGTGAGGGCTATATGGCTCTGGCTCTAGTTGTTCAAGAGACCTTTTCTAGCTTGTTAGAGGTTACCTTAAATGGCGTAAGAATGGCTTGCCACGTTGGGTGTAGGGCGAGCCCCTGTCCTTAGTGTGTATAGGCTGCGGTTGTTGTGCCACTGGGAAGGGGGGTTCTACATCTGCCTGCCGAGTGAATCTAATGGCCCTAACTTGTTAGACGAACTTTTGAATGGCTTTATATGGTTTCTTGTGCTTAGGGATTCATGACCCCTTAGCATATGGAAATCATGACTCACAGTGAAAGTGTACACCTCTGCGCAGAGTTTAAAAACTGGTATACTAGCCGTGCTCACGGATATGAGCGGCCTTGGGGATTCTTACAGAATAGTTGATCACCATTGTTATATCATGTTTAATTATTGTTGATTATTATTATGCTCATGTTAATGCTATTCATTATCCTTATTACAATTGATCATTGATTCATTAATGGGAATTGGAATACCTTGATGCTACTCAATTGCTAATTATATGATGATTAAAAGCTAAACGCAGTCAAACAGTGTCTAGCCTTTTTGAGCCTCATGAACCCTGTGTTATACTTGTTGAGTTCGACATGGACTCATTCTTGCTATTTCCCCCACACTCCAGTGTGTAGTAAGATGCTACTCGGAAGAAGGACAAAGGTGTAGTGGAGTTTCCAGAAGACTAGTAGAAGTGCTAGGCATATGTTACCCCCAGTCAGCCGTCCCTGAGAAGAATGGAGCCCGAAGTTTAGTCACCGTTCCGCGATACTCTGATGTAAGTGTTAATATAGCTATGTATACGTTATATAATAACATTGTTTCTGATACTTTTTTCATTCTGGCATATGTGTGGACTTCCTGGGCACACATATGATTAGCCTGGTTTTGTTTTTTAGAAAACCGTGTGTGACAGAGTGGTATCAGAGCGGTGTTGACTGTAGGACGTATGCCAAGTAGCACTAGACGTATTCTAAAACTTATTTTACTATAAAACTAATTTGTCATACCTTGACTCATTGATTTTGACTATTTTCTCTTCCTTGTCTTGTTGTATCCCCTCCTTGATATAGCTTCCTTTGAGCTATTATTTCTTACTCCATTGGATTTTGTTTTATGTTGATTTTACTAAAAGTTTTCTGATCTTACCTTGTTCAAAAGTTCGATGACCTTTCATCATCTCCAAGGTGCCATTAGGATGACCACCATTGTTGAACAAGCACGTGTAGTATCGATGATGTGATGTGTGTTTGTTTTGCTTGATGTGTCGCTTGTGTGTTATCCTTGTTCTCATATTTCAAAGGTGGCTCGAAAGGTATAAGTCTTGAGGAGTAGCTTGATCTATGCTAAGTGGGGTAGGTTTTACGTAATACTCCGCATGCTGATTTCTATAGCAGTCTGCAATGTTTCTGTTATATCTCAAGATATGGACATGAGAAATTTATGAAACTTTACTGGGAATAACTAGACTTCTGTATCTTTCCAAACCCACTGGATTTACCTTTTTACCTATTTTGAGCTAAGAGATATACCTGTTCTAAGTTGAGGTTACTACACAGTCTGGAATTCTGGAACAGTTTTGGCTAAGCTCTGTTTTTGATTAATTTAATGACAGAACCTGGAAAAGTGTTATTAATAAAAGTTGTAGATAATTGTATAAGCTTTCCAACCATGTAAAGATCACTTCATTTGGATCTTTGTAGCTCGAGTTATGCCAGATTTACTGAACTGCTAAAATTGGAATTCGCCCAGAAATTTTTTGCATTACTTCCTTATCTTGTATAAGTGAATATATCATTGGATATCTTTGAATCTCATTGATTTGCCTGGGAATCTTACATTAGAGATGATTATGGTTATCCAGTATAAAAGGGATGTGATTTACTTTGGTGTCCCCTAGTTTCTTTTTCTTAAGGGGTAGCAAAGTTGTGAGTGTTGCAAGATGAATGTTTCGTATGTCCTAGAGCTTCACTTGGAAGAAGTGGTTATCTCTATGATTGGAAGTCTATAGTTAGTTTCATGAAAACTTAGATGACATCACCTCCATATCAAGTATGTTTAGTAAGTTTTAAGTGAAGGACTTATCAGCAAGCCTTAAAGAAAGTGTTGCCTTCAATGACATTGTCAGGTGGAACAAAATCTTTGTTAAGTGGGGTAGTGTCCGTTACCATCATCAATCTCAAGCGACGAGGTACCAAGAACTGAAGATCAAACTTTATCTTTCTTGTCATCTTTTGGCTATCCTTGATCCATGTCTTATATCTCATCAACATAAATCAAAGAAGCGTGAAGACTTGAAGATTAGTGTTATCTATCTCTCTAGTCTCTCTTAATCTCGTTTCTGCCTTATCCTGTTTTTTTTAGAACAGTCTGTCTTTCTTAGCTTATATCTCTATTTTTGGATGCCCAAAAATCATGAATAAATTCTGGACAATAGTAGACTTCAATATTTTTCTCTGACCATAAGAACCACCCTGATAGCTATTATGGTTTGGGATTTATGAAAATCACAAGGCGACGTATCTATGCTGTCAGCAATCTGGAATAGTTTCTGTTGTGCACAGTTTTTGACCACGTTAACTGTAGAATCTGGAGAAGTATTCTATAAGAAAGTTGTAGTAAATTTGATAAGCTTTCCAACGGTATAAGCTACAACATCATTGGATTCGTAGAACTTGAGTTATAACTGTATTTCTGCACTGCCATTTTTCTGCTCGCGAGGAAGTACAAGTTACTTGTTCTTGCATATGCTCATGAATATCTTTGAGATGATAGAAGGACATGATGGTAGTTATCACTCAGAAACACATGTAATCTATCCATTGGTGTTCTCCAGTTGATCTCTTCTTAAGAGGGGTTGCCGAACTAAAGGCGATACAAGATGGAGGTTTTATACGTTCTATTTTCGTCATCTGGAAGCATCAGCTATCTACATGGTTGCAAAGTCATTATCGAGCGCAGGTATCCTTTCTCAGGGTGGGTAACCTGTTAGAACCATCTACAAGAATCGTAAGGGTCTAAAGGAGACATTTACAAAGTTGGTTATGAGTTTGTGGCATCATCATTGGGTAGGAGTTGATGGAGGAAAAGTGAAGACTTGCAAATCAACTTTATCTTTCTCCCTGGTCTCTCCGAATCTCGGGACGAGATTCTTGTTAAGTGGGGTAGATTTGTCACACCCAAAATTTTTTATTTTGGGTTGTGCATGAAAAACACTAAATAAAATAAATGATTTCAATATTTGAATAAATTTATTAGATAAGTTAAGTTGCTGCTAAATTAAATATAGATAATTGTGGTTTTAAACTTTTTCATATTAATTTGATAATGTGGTGTTTATGTGATGCTTGTCTTTGGTGTTGGTGAGTGCTATTATTTTCAAAATACCATAGGACGACGTTTACTTCTCACCGGAAATTTTTTTGGCATTTTCTGGATTTAAAATTTCAATTTCCGTGAGCTTAATCTTTTTCCTTGATCTCTTCATAAATCTTTTCATGAGCTCAAACTCATTTAGTTGAGTTCCTTATCTCTCCAAGAGTCTCAAGGATTTTTCCCGTGATTTTTCTGAGCTCCGGACTATTTTTCACGGCCAAAAAGGTAATTCTAGATTTTCTGGAATTACTTTATTCGCGGAATTAAAATAATCCCGAAATTAAGAAAATACGAAAAGTTTCCAAACCCTACGACTATATATATGCCGGCGTAGCTCTCGACGCCCTGATTTCAGAAGTACAACCCTTATCGCGAGCCACCGCTCGTAGCTCCCTCCACCTCTCGCCGAAGTTCTGCATATACACCTTGCGTTCCGGCGAACTTCCGACGAGCTTTTCCGGCCAAACCGTCGCGTTCCGACGCCAGCCACCACCACCAAGAGGCAGCCCTCATCGTTCTCTACACCGTGATATATCTGTTTGCACGAATCCATCGCTGTTTCATCGAGTTCCCATCTCATCTTGTTTTTCTCCGGCGAGGTACCACCATGGCTGACCGGAGCTCCTCCCAGCTCAAGGTAGAAGATGATACTATTTACAGTTTTGCCACTAAACTTGTTTTGATCATAAAATCTTCGTTTTAACTCCGATTTGACCCGTTCAAGTTGCGTTAGGTTCGTATTTGCGAGCTCTACATGTTAGTATAGTTGTACAGTAGGTTTGGAAAGTTTAATTTTCGAGTTTATATTAAAATAATTATTTATCTATAGGAAATCTTAGAAAATTCATAACTTTCACGTTTTAAATCTGAATTTCGTGATCTTTATGTCTGTGTGATCGTAGTAACATGTAGAAGAGTTTTACAAACTTTTTATATTATTTTGCTACTGTTGGTGCATTGTTTTAATTATATCTCTTTGTTTGCTTTGTGTATGATTGCTCGGATGATTGTGTGTTGATGCTTGACGATCGAGTATAGACGGTGAGCAATTTCTTGACGATCAGAAGTATTATTTTGAGCTAGACCAGCACTATCAACAGGAAAGCTTTGATCAAGGCAAGTATAACATGGGACCATCCTTGTTGTCCTATTCACTGAAATTATCATACATATGCATGTGTCGTCCTTGACAACCATAGAGATTATAACTTAGCTATTGATATCTTGTTTCCTTGTCACCTATGGGTTATGCATTTGGGTAGCTACTGCTAGCGCTTAATTATGAACAATGATCTTGTAATTTGACTAATGGATTATGCAATCAACCAATTAAGATGATTTTATTACTGTTGAAAGGGGGCTAGAGCAAGGGGTTATATTGTTGCTCTGGTTTCTCTCCATAAGGACTTACCTGTAAGTGATAACCGGGACATACAGTACAGCTGTGAGGGCTATATGGCTCTGGCTCTAGTTGTTCAAGAGACTTTTTCTAGCTTGTTAGAGGTTACCTTAAATGGCGTAAGAATGGCTTGCCACGTTGGGTGTAGGGCGAGCCCCTGTCCTTAGTGTGTATAGGCTGCGGTTGTTGTGCCACTGGGAAGGGGGGTTCTACATCTGCCTGCCGAGTGAATCTAATGGCCCTAACTTGTTAGACGAACTTTTGAATGTCTTTATATGGTTTCTAGTGCTTAGGGATTCATGACCCCTTAGCATATGGAAATCATGACTCACAGTGAAAGTGTACACCTCTGTGCAGAGTTTAAAAACTGGTATACTAGCCGTGCTCACGGATACGAGCGGCCTTGGGGATTCTTACAGAATAGTTGATCACCATTGTTATATCATGTTTAATTATTGTTGATTATTATTATGCTCATGTTAATGCTATTCATTATCCTTATTACAATTGATCATTGATTCATTAATGGGAATTGGAATACCTTGATGCTACTCAATTGCTAATTATATGATGATTAAAAGCTAAACGCAGTCAAACAGTGTCTAGCCTTTTTGAGCCTCATGAACCCTGTGTTATACTTGTTGAGTTCGACATGGACTCATTCTTGCTATTTCCCCCACACTCCAGTGTGTAGTAAGATGCTACTCGGAAGAAGGACAAAGGTGTAGTGGAGTTTCCAGAAGACTAGTAGAAGTGCTAGGCATATGTTACCCCCAGTCAGCCGTCCCTGAGAAGAATGGAGCCCGAAGTTTAGTCACCGTTCCGCGATACTCTGATGTAAGTGTTAATATAGCTATGTATACGTTATATAATAACATTGTTTCTGATACTTTTTTCATTCTGGCATATGTGTGGACTTCCTGGGCACACATATGATTAGCCTGGTTTTGTTTTTTAGAAAACCGGGTGTGACATATGATGAACTCTTGTCCCCATTGATCCAAACTACATTGCAATAACTCTTCACAATGATTGGCTATATCCCTTTTTAATCCATACTATCAGACCTCCTACTTCATACATTCACCTTCCAACATAGTCTCCTTACTTTCTTTGCCCAAAGTAGGTTCTATCACCAATCTTGAAAACATATGTCCATTCATGTCCAGGTTAAGTTGTTAAACACTTAAGAACAATGCTTAGTTCTTGGTGTCATCCAAATCTTCTTAGCACACTCTCCCTTGCTAAGGGCATCAGCAAGACTTTTGCTTCTTCCAAATGATAGCATCTTCCATGTCTTAATCAACTCAAATCCAATGATAACGTCACCAACTCAACCCTAACTTAGTGTAAATACCTTCTAGACTCTTAATTCCATGTAGATATCTCTCTTATGTCCAAGAAGATGTTCCACAGTGGATATCTCCATACCATGTGTCAAGTGGTCCAACTCAGTTAGCTCACTTAATGCGTATTTTTCTTGCCGAGATGTTTGTCCATCATTGTAATACCTCCAACGATCCTCTAATAGAATCTCACTATCCCAAAGTAACTCTGAGTCACACCTGCATCCTTGAGGTTCTAACTCAACACATCAATTCTTGTGTTCTTCTTCATAATTCCACTGTTAGAGATAACCTATCCAAAACTTACAAGCCATGTTTGGTATAGCAGTGAGGTTTCCTAAGTCTATGTAGAACCAACTATAGATTTCTAGCATCGCCTTCCTACGTTATCCATGCCAATTTACCTTTGAAGGTTGAATTCCCAACTGATGATAGCTCGAATTGAAGACCAATCCTGATGATTACCCGAGCTCCATGTAAACGATCCAACAATTATCAATCTTGAGTTGAGGATAGCTGTGCTTGATGTTGACTTCTCAACCATGGGGTTAACCCATTCTTCCAAGTGAAAAACTAGAATGCATGAAATCTCCATCTTGCATCTTCTTCAACTTGGCTACCCCCCTTAAGAAAAGATAAACTAGGGGAACAAAAAAGGATAGCTTGCATCTTCTTTTGAGTGAATTAACCATCATAAAGATCTTCTGATATCCCAAGGATACTCATGTCTATAAGCAGGAACAAGTGATCTAAAATTCCTCGCGGGTAGATAAACAACAGTGCAGAAAAACAACCATAACTCGAGTCCCGTTAATCCAATTAAGTTGCACCTTATACCGTTGGAAAGCTTATCAAATTGTCTACAACTTTGTTAGTGATCACCTCCCCAGATTCCGATTTTAAAATATGGTTTCAGAGTGACATGAAATCTGTCCAGAAAGTCTGGCAGCACAGATGCGGCATCTTGCAACAGTTGTATATAGAGTTCCAAAATTTATATGATGACACGCCTTACTTGGTTGAAAAGCTTATGAAATCCTCAGCAACTTTTGTATAGAACACTTTCCCATATTCTGTAGTTAAGGTAGTCGAACATAGTGCCCAACTGAAACTGTTCCAGGGTTCAGGCAGCGCAGTTGCATCAACTTGTGATTTTCATAACTCCCAAACCATAATAGCTATGAAGGTGATTCTAGAGGCATTTGGAATATGTTCAAGTCTGGTTGTTTCCATAAAAATTTCACAAACTTTCGCTAAGCAGATATTTCTGAGCACTGAAGAAAAGACAGACTGCTCCAGAAAAGGTAGAATCGAGAGAACAAGGTAAACTAACCCAACTATATATTGCATTGATCCTTATACCTTATAAACCTAGACTAAATGAAATTGTGGACAAACTCCACAAGATCATTGCAATCATACAAAGATCCAAAACAAGCACATGCACAATGCATTCAACAAAGCATTATAGGTGCACAAAGCAAACATTGACTCAACTTGTGATACTACCATCCTCTTTATATTAAGGGCAAAGGATCCTAAATCTACTCTTCTGATGACGCAAGAAGGTGGTAAGAGAAGATTCTAAAAGCATATCAAGACAATGAGTATAGATGAGAGCAAAGGCTTAAAATAAGCATCAAGGAGGAGACAAATATCAAGGATAGATATATAGTAGAGAAGAAAATGTCAAAGATTATAGAACAAGGATTTTATTGCAAGTTCAAAACCTTAAGATGGCCAATTTCTCACTAGGCTTGCGTCCTACAGTCAGCATTGCTTTGATACCACTCTGTCACACCTAGTTTTAAGGGCAAAACCAGATATACACTATATGTAAAATAAAGAGGTCAAATCTCACATATAGCTGCAGATAAGTGTAATATCAAAAGACAAATGCTTATTAAACATAATGCAAATAGTATAAGATATAACTTTAGAGAACAACACAGCGGCAAGACAACTCCGAACACCGGGTGTAACCTTCACTCCAGGATCAAACTGACTGGTTGATTACAAGCCTAACAATTCCAGAATCTAGCAGTCTGGTACCCTTCCTGAGATGTGGGAAATAGCAAGGGTGAGTCTATGTTGAACTCAACAAGCATGACATGGGGTTCATGAGGCTCAAGAGGCATGACACGGGTTTAACTGCATGTAGCTTTTAGTTGGCAAAGTTTTAGCATATGAGTAGCGTCAAGTTGTCTTTAATCCCAGAATCAACATATGATCAGGTAATATGAAGAATGAATAGCAAAACATAAGCATATTACAGTTCAATAGTGATCATCTATTTCATAAGGGTCCAAGGCCGCTCGTGACCGTGAGCACGGCTGATATACCAGTTTTACACTATGTAGAGGTTGTACACTTTCACTGTGAGTCGTAATCCCCGTAAGCCCGAGGTTAGCAAGGCCTCAATAGGCAGACATGTTTCACTATGAAGTCTTTCTAAGGTTCGTCTAACAAGTTAGGGCCGCTAGGTTTCTGTAACCTGCAAATGTAGAGCTCCCCTTCCGTATAGCACAATGACGCACAGCCTATACACATAAGGATAGAAGCCGCACTACACCCAACCCGAGAAACACCCCTTTTGTGCCCTTTCGGGTAACCTCTAACAAGCTAGAAAAGGTCCTCTTATATGACTAAAGCCAGAGCCATGTAGCCCTCACAGCTGTACTGTAAGTCCCGGATGTTCGCTTACAGATAAGTCCTTATGGAGAGAAACTAGAGCACCAAAAGATAGCCCAAGGCTCTAGCCCTCTTTCATTATGTTACTAAAAAGCCATCTTTTAATGTTATTGCATATTCCATTAGTCAAATTACAAGATCATAGTTTATGTTGAGCACTAGCAATAGCTACCCAATGCAAAACCATAGGCGACAAGGTACAAGATCAATTTCTAAGGCATCCTTAACAAGGATACATATGCATAGTGATTTAAGTGCTTTAAAAGTGATTAGGTAACAAGGATGATCCCATGCTATACTTGCCTTAACTTAGATCCTTCTTCAAATCCAAACCTTCAATGAACTGCTTCTTGATCATCACGTAAATCTCACCGTCTGGACATGATTGTAAAGCACCACACAAGCATCCAAACAATCATACACGAAGCAAACAATAGATCTAAATTAGAACAGTACACCAAACATATGAAATAACAAGTGAAAAGGTTTTTGAAAACGTTCTACACATCGCTACAAACACACAGACGTGAAAAGCACATTAATCGGAGCTACGGTTCGAACAAAATGACTACCGAGACTTTTATATTATATTAAAGAAAAAGCCAATACACTTTGATTTATTTTAATTGAGCAAAACAATGTAAAGAGTTATTAAGACCAGATTAGTCAAAAGATAATTTAATTCAAAAGCCATGTTGAAGCTACTCATGTTTAGTTTATAAACAATATCATATAATTTAATCAAGTTAAACTTTATCATTGCAAAAGATATAAACATGTAAAAGCCTTTAACCTAATTGTATATGATGTAAGCAAATTATAATTTAGAAATACATTTATGTTCGTTAGTAATTAATCACATTAATATTCATGTATTTAGCACCGAAGTATGAACATATATTGCTTTCACATTACAAAACTAGTTTCATGCAAATTAACCAAGTTAATATTAATATTTTAATTATAGACACATGTCATGAGATGATTAAACATCACTGCTAGCATGTCGACATGAATCTTAACACGATAAGAAACAACTAAATCGGAGTCAAAACGACCTGAGTATGCGTTGTATATTTTTATGGTATTTCTGGATTTGTTTTTCTAAAAGAAAACGGCCACAAAACATATCCATGTCATCGTGATGTCATCGTGATGCCATCAAGCTAAGAAGATCATAACTGGGCACGCACGGTGCACTGAGATGTCAATGTAGAACAAAGCAAACTCACCTAGAGGGTTTTCACGTTCAGAGATATGAAACGTAGACGACGGACAAGAGGCTTGACTGGGTGGACGGTGACGTTCTTGCGCCCATCAGCGGTGGAGTGTGAGCAGCACCGAGCACGAGCAGAGAGGCAGAAAAGCGCTTGCAGCTTCGTCACCTTGAAGCGAAAAGCGGCACGGGGTTCTTGGCAGCCACGGAGCAGCAAATGGCGAGCACATACAGCAGCGGTGGCTTTGCTCTGCTCGTTGGCAAGATTCAAACGCGGCGGTGAACTGGTTAGGCTAGAGCTCGGTGTGGTGGACGGTAGCTTCCTCGATGAAAAGCTCTGCAGTGATTTGTGAACGGTGGAGAGACTTCAGACGACGTGCATGGCTACGGCGGCGTCGGCTCCAAATTCGGTTCGATCCCGAGCTCGGCGTAGGGCACAGGGCTAACTAGGGCAAGGGCGGCGGCTCTAGTGAGACGGCGGCTGGCACTGGGCTCGATGGATGGACGAGCTCGGCTACTCGGCAGCGGCGGCGTTAGGGTTGTGTGGCTGCTGTGTGCACGAAGGCGAGGCATTGACTTGCGGGTTAGGGTTGAGGACACGGTGCAGCGGACGCGCTGCTATTTAAGAGAGGCGCATGGGCTTGCGGATCAAGGCAAAGCGACGCAGCGGAGACGGACTCCTCCGACAGAGCAGAGTCCGGCTCGAGCTCGACATGAGGAAACAGGAAGACCGACCCTGACCTGACGCACAGTCCCTGACTGGAAGCAAAATTGAGAGGGAAGGGAAAAGAAGCTGTCGCCTGTGCAGCTTGCTCTGGTTGAGCCGCATGCATAAAAACAAGGCTAGCGACTAGCAGAGAAACAAGGCCGGAGAAAAGGAATTGCATAGCTGAACCAAACACGTCCTGGCCAATAGCCGATCAGCCTTGTCTGCGTGGCCTAGGGCAACTAGCTGGCGCCGCCATCTATTCTTGACAAGGCATCATCCTGTACGAGCAGCAGATCAGCCGTGTATACGCGTATATGTGTATATGAAATAAAACAAAGCGGCCAGCTGCTAATCATGGGAAATTACCTATGCTTCTCCACGTATCTCTCCAAGGCAGTAGAAATATTTCAAGTGACGTCAACTTGTATGGAGCCTATAAACATATATTTTCTTGGCTGCCTTTTTCTCCTCTTTTATTTTCAAAGCCATTTTCAAACGTTCCCAAAAGCGGTTTCGAATCATTTTGAGTTTTGGACTAAAACCACTCATCCCAATAAATCCAATGCACCGGCATGAATGCAAGAAAAATGTTGCTATCCCCTATGGTGAATTTAATTTAATGAAAAAGTTTAGTTTTCTATGTTTTTATGAGCACAAAAATTCACAAATAAATCATTTTAGCTCTATTTTCAAAGAAGCAAATTTTAGGGTGTTACACCAGCAGACGTACTCAAACGTAGGATCCCAATCCGTGAAGTAGGCACTAAGCATATCAACCAGTCGATGGTGTGAAGGAGTATCACAGCTTGACTTGTGATGGATCTTTGTAACCCAACCCATAGGAAGGGACGACACACCAACTTCAGCGGAACCATCTTGTGGAGGCGACGGGGGCTGTTCTCCATCTTGGGCAAGCTCATCATATTCATCATCACTCAAGTACACAACCTCCTCTTTAGGTTCAAGTTCTTCTTGAGGCATATCTGGTTCTGGCGCCTGAACTGGTGAAGGTGGCGGGGTTGGTGCAGTGTCTTCTGGTTCCTTCTTAGGCTCCATTGGTTCATACAGGGAACGGGGTGGAAAGTAGCCTCCAGTGGTGATACGGGCAGTCTTACGGGCACGAGGCATCTAAAGAATTTAGTCCAAAGATAAGTTAGAATAGAAGTAATATTTTCACTATAGAATAAGGCAAAAGGAGCATAAAAATTTAGCAATTATCAAGAGTAAGGTGATAAGCATGAAACAAGTAAAGAAAAGGGAACTAATCACGACCATTACTACTAGGCTTGCGTCCTACAGTCAACATGGCTTTGATACCAATCTATCACACCCATTTTAAGGAGCAAATGGAATGCATAATCTTATGTGCGCCCAGAGATCAATCACACATAAGATGACAAATAAAAATAGTATCATCACAAATGTTTATTACATAACGAATCATATCTCAGAGTCTTCACATAACTAAGAGGAAACAAAAGATAATTCTTGTGGTAGCTAGCTCCATAGCACAGGCACGTCAACTGGTTGACCACAAGTCTAGTAATCTTCAGGAAAGTAGAAGTAGTAGTCACTATTTGCACATTCGGGAGTCCATCCTGAGGTGTGGGGGAATGCAAGGGTGAGCACAAAAGTACTCAACAAGTATAACATGGGGTTCATGAAGCTCAATTAGGGTAAACACTGGTTTGACTAATGTAGCTTTTAGTTGATCATGTTTTAAGCAATTGAGTAGCAACAAATAGGTGATGTTCCCATAATAAACATATGATCATGTAAAGAGAATAATGAATAGCAAGAATAAGTAAATTAATAGTGATCTCTATTCCATAAGGGTCCAAGGCCGCTCGTGACCGTGAGCACGACTGATATATCAGTTTTACACTTTTCACTATGAGTCGTGATCCCCAAAAGTCTGAGGTCATGACTCCCCATTGGATGGTTAAGTTTCACTATGAAGTCTTTCTAAGGTTTGTCTAACAAGTTAGGGCCGCTAGGTTTTTGTGCCCTGCAAATATAGAGCCCCCCTTCCGTATGGCACAATAACACGCAACCTATACTCATAGGGATAGAAGCCGCACTACACCCAACCCGGAACACACCCCTCTTGTGCCATAAAGGTAACCACTAACAAGCTAGAAAAGGTCCTCTTATATGACTAAAGCCAGAGCCATGTAGCCCTCATAGCTATACTGTAAGTCCCGGATTTTCGCTTATAGATAAGTCCTTATGGAGAGGAATCTAGAGAAAACTCTAGCCCTCTTGTTCCTTGTTGCTAAAAATCATCTTTTAGTGTTATTGCATATATCATTAATCAAATTACAAGATCATTGTTTATGTGAGCACTAGCAAACTACCCAATGCTATAACCATAGGATTCAAGGCATAAGATCAACACTAAGGCATCCTTAACAAGGAAACGCATGCATGATGAATTAAGTGAATTTAAGTGAATAGGTAATAAGGATAGTCCCATGCTATACTTGCCTTGATCTAGCTGATCCTGTTGACCTGGTTTGTAATAGTACTCTTGATCACCAACGAACTGCTCACCGTCTATTCTCGATTAACACACCAACAACAATCATCTAAGAGCAATCATACAAAGCAAACAAAGCTACAATTAGAACAGTACACCAATAGTAGCAAAATAAGTTGAAAAGTTTGTAAAATGAATCTACATCTCACTAGGTTCACATAGACGCGAATTGCACATAAATCAGAGCTAAAACGAAAAAGTTATGATTTAAACAAGCTTTTCTCTATTAAGGTAGTAGATTAAATCTAATCTCACAATTTAAAAGTGGAGAACATACTAAACAGTAGCACTATCATGTAGATTATGAAATTACGAACCTAACGCAACTTGAAAGGGTCAAATCGGAGTTAAAACGGAGAAGTTAGGGCTAAAACAAAATCAGTGGCAATTCTGTAAATAGCTGAAAATGTAATTTATTCTTAACCGAAACAAAATACGCTTTCAAATGAAGAAAACGAAATCTGAAAACATGTTTTGGACTGCGGGTTAGATCATAGAAAACCGGAGGGGCTCTTATGCAAAACTGACAGCCGAAAGGGTATGTTTTAATCTGGGCCATTGGATTCAATCTAAATGGTCCAGATTAGAGATGAGGGAGAGAGAGAAGAGCAGCCGGCCACCAACAGTGATCCGACGGCGGAGGCCATGGCCGGCGGCGAGAAATCTCGTTGGCGTTGAGCAATCTTGTGTTACACTAGGTAATTGGATGAACCACAAGCACAGAGAGATAGGGAGGATGCCCGTGAACTCACCAAGGGCGAAAACGGGGTCGGAGACGTACGGAGGACGACACACGGCTTCCAATGGCGGCGGTGAACTCGGTGGCAGTAGAGTCGACGAACTCGTCAAACCGTTCATGAGCGGCGACGGCTACTTGAGTTGCGGCGACTGGAGCTTGTATTGAGGCGTGGCTCGCGATTAAGGTTGGGAAGAGAGGCGGCTCGAGCGCGACTACTTATGAGGAGATGCTCAGCGTGTGGTGCAAGGCAAGCGGAGGTCGGGACGGCGTCAGACTCTACCGAGGTGCCCGACTCGGTAATGAGCTAGAGGAGGAAGAGGATACCACTTACACGTGGGCCCAGCGTGGCAGTGACATGGAGAGAAGGAGAAGGGCGCGGCGGGCTTCGTCCGGTTGACTGGGCTGGCCCATTACGCGGCTTGCAGCGAGAAAGAGTAGCGGCTTCATCTAGCTACGGGGCGCGGGCTAGGCCGAAAGGCCAAAAGCCAGAGAGGGGGGAAAGAGTTTTTCTATTTCCTATTTTTCTTTTCTAATATTTCAAAGCCATTCTCAAATAGTTTTTGAAATCCTTTTCTCTTGTAATAAGAACCAATCATCACAAATAAAAATATGCGGTGGCATGTGTGCACAAGCATGTATCTAACCTTATAGTTGATTTTATTTATTGAAGATTATTATTTCTCTAAGTTAAAATGCTCACAAAATTGTAAAAATAAATCAAATTCTTCTATTTTAAAATGATGCAAATTTTAGGGTCTTACAGAAAAGCATATGACATGAAAAACATTAGTACTACTGCACAGAGAACGTCGATGCGAATCTAACGTAACTTAATTGGAGCAAAACAGATTTCAAACGAATAAATGTTCCAGGATTAAAGTCGTATAACTATGAAGAACAGATATGTACTGTAATGTGAAATTATCTACACAAGTCTATCATATATGCAACGTACTTAGACTAAAACAAATTTTAATTTAAAATATACTGTACATTAATCATATTAATCAATTTAATATTGAACTATATATAGAAAACATGTGGCAACTGAACGAAAGCACTTATGTTTCAAGGTTGAACTAAGCATCTTATAATTCAAAAGACATTTAGTTTAATATTAATTAGATTAACATTAATTTAGGACAGATTGAAGTATAAACCCGTGTTGCGTTTAATTAGAAACTCAATTGCACAAGCATAAATCAAATTAATATCTTACTTATAAATTTTAAAGATGTAAGACATGTTAAACGTTGTTGCTAACACATAACCTCGATCGGCACTATTGCAAAGTTTCAAAAAAAACAAGAACGGATTTAAACCCGAATTTCTTTTAATTGGAAAGCTATTAAATATATTAATCTAATTACTATTTAAATTAATAAATTCATAATCAAGTGACATTATAAACATCATTACTAATACATAGTTTACGTCGACACAAACACGACACGACGCGAATGGAATTGCAACCCTTAGTTATTTTCTAATTAATAGCGATTAAATAATTATTAATCAAAAAGTTTCTAAATCAATAAATTTATAATTATAATACATGACCAACGTTGGTACTACTGCGTAGAGCGCGACTACACGAATCTAACATGACTTCAATCACTCGAATCGGACGTAAAACGAATAAACGGCGGAGGAAAAACGATGGATGGCAAAACTGTAAATAGTATCATCTTCTACCTTTGAGTATGCTCGTGCTGAACAGACTCTGCTCCTTGAAGCTTCGGTCATAGAGGAGGGAGGAGCTCGGCTAGGCTGCAGGAGAGGACCTCGGCGTGGCGACGTCCAATCAGCAGACCGACAAGAGCGCAGCCACGGAGGTTGGTCAGCCATGGTGGTTCCTCGCCAGAGAAGAAAAAGAAGACATGGGGAACGATTAAACGGTGATGGATTTGCGGAAAGGAATACATGACGGCATGGAAAAGATCGAGATGAACCTCGGGGTGGAAGTGGAATTCGCCGGAGATGTTCGAGGTGGCCGAAAAAGCTCGCCGAACCATCGCCGGAAGTTCGTCGGAACGCAAGGTGTAGATGAAAAACTTCGGCGAGGGGTGGAGGGAGCTAAGAGCGGCGGCTCGCGATAAGGGTTATACTTCTGAAACCAGGGCGTCCAGGGCTACGCCGACATATATATAGTCGTAGGGTTTGAAAAATTTTCAGATTTTCTTAATTTCAGGATTATTTTAATTCCGTGAATAAAATAATTCTAGAAAATCTAAAATTACCTTTTTGGCAGTGAAAAATAGCCCGGAGCTCAGAAAAATCATTGGAAAAATCTTGGTGACTCTTGGAAAGATAATGAACTCAACTAAATAGGTTTGGGCTCATGAAAAGATTGATGAAGAGATCAAGGAAAGATTAAGCTAACAAAAATTGAAATTTTAAATCCAGAAAATACCAAAAAGTTTTCCGATGAGAAGTAAACATCGTCCTATGGTATTTTGAAAATAATAGCACTCACCAACACCAAAGACAAGCATCACACAAACATGACATTATCAAATTAATATGAAAAATTTTAAAACCAAAATTTTCTATATTTAAATTAGCAGCAACTTAACTTATCTAATAATTTTATTCAAATATTAAAATAATTTATTTTATTTAATATTTTTCATGCACAACCCAAAATAGGGAATTTAGGGTGTGACGTAGAACAAGATAAATGGCAACTCAAAACTCTTTCACTTCTTATCTCCCAACTACCTAAGCTTTGGATCAAGCATATTCCTCCGCAGGTTTAAAGATTTGGTAATGAATATTTTTGAAATAGAGGAATAATTCTTAAATGAAGCTAGGTACTTCAGAAGAATTACAAATGAAGCAACTATTTATGATAGTTCAAGTTTTTTATTCGACACAAAAAACAAGTTCATACACTCTATTTTTATTTCAAAAGGCTCACAAAGAAAAATAGTCTAAACATATTAATATATATTTTTGTATTTTTATCATATTCCCAATTTTTTTAGATACAGTAGTAATACTAATAATAATATGAGTAAGAAAAACTTACTGTCTGAGGGGGTCCTCCCCCAAGCTGGCTTAACTTTGGTCACTGAGGTGGTGCTGGTGGCGGGTAATCGACACCCATTTGCTCGAAGAAGTAGAGGAGGCCTTCATACGTTTGTGTCCCTTCATCACGCATCTCCCCAAGCGTGTTGCTCGTGCTCCCCTACCATTGTGTATGCTGATGTAGCGTGTTTATGATACCTTGTTGCCCTGTCTCAAGATGAGTGAGACAGGTATCACAGTTCTAGAAGTCTGGCTAGTGGTATGGCTGAGGCTAAGGATGAGGCAGGTATTGCTCCGGCTGGTACCCGGGGTAGCCATGAGAGGCATGGTATGAGTATGGTAGTGGTGTAGGTGCTGCATCATGGACTCCCCTCGCAGAAAAAGACATGCGTCCTCTCTGGATGTACGCTGAATCTTCGTATTCCTGCGGAACATAATTAGAAAAATTACCTTGCCCCCAATTTTCTTCTGGCATGAGCGGATCATAGGAAGTTTGATCTTCCCATGCCCGGTGTCTCGGTTCAGATAGTCCTAGTTGGTCAAATCCTTGATAGTGAGTGAAAGCTGGTGCAAGGGGTGCACCATCTTCCCCTATGTACCTAGACACAATGTTTCTCGTTATTCTGGCGGACGGACTTCTTCCAACTCCCCTGGTTAGTCTCTGCAAATCAAGCAAAAATGTCTCCACGGCATATAGACCAAGTGGTCTGTTCGGCATCCCTTGTATGTTACAAATATTCTATAGCCCTTTTGTTTCAATAGATGTGCTTGACTGAAAAAGTAAATGTCAAGAGATCGACAGGGTGTGGAGATGTAGGTAATACTAGCATTCCCTGACAAATTCAGGTTTCTGGCAAGACGTGTAATCCAAGAAGTGATGGTGATAGGGCCTCGCAAATTGTGAAGGATAGCCCAAAATGTTACCATGAGCCTAACAGGGGATATTTTACGTTTCTTGATCATAGCATACATTAATTTCATCTTCTCGATCCTAACTATGTGACCTTTCCTCCTAGGAAAGAAAGTGATCCCTAACCATTTATGTATAATTCTCAAAGTGGGATTGTGAATGTCATTTGTGCATGGGTCGGAACAGTAGCCTTTGCCCGAAATATCTTCCCAAAATTGCTCTCTATGAAAATCGCTCAAAAGTTCATCTATTTCTACTCCGCAAGCATCAGGGAATCCTAGTCTGAGGCTGAATTCTTTCCAAGTAAATTCATATTATTCGTTAAACAACCTAAAAGAAATATAAGTCTCGGTGAAAGATAGAGTGCAGAGGAATTCTAAAGTAAGTAATTTGCATCCATCCTCCGAAATACTCCAATTATTAACCCATCCAATATTGTGAAAAATAAGATCAAATTCAGCATCCATACCTGTTTTTTGTAAGAAGTAGGGGTCAAAGGTTGGGGTATGCTTGAACTCACGATCTTTGTACAATCTCATCAGATCCATCTTGTAGGTGGTGCAAAGCTTTATATGACACTTTTGAAGGAGTACGTGGTGTTCTGGCTGGCAGACGGACGAGGACCGGGGCACGGATGACATGTCTAAGTCAGAACCAGCCCGTGATGATGATCCGGTCTGGGAGCGGGTTCTCTTGCAAAAAGAGAATGCTCCAGCCGCACTCCTAAGTGTTTTCTTGAGTCCACTCATCCTGTTACACAGACAGAAA
This sequence comes from Saccharum hybrid cultivar R570, assembly GCA_038087645.1. Lineage (NCBI taxonomy): Eukaryota > Viridiplantae > Streptophyta > Magnoliopsida > Poales > Poaceae > Saccharum > Saccharum hybrid cultivar. The sequence goes on from JAQSUU010000293.1 coordinate 2,630,384, forward strand.
CACAAATACAACTTGTGGAAATAATGAGGGGTTAGAATAAATAAATAGTTAGGAGTCCGTGATCCAAAAGTCAGTCGTCCATAAGTCAGTCATTCAAGTTGGAAATTTTATATCTTGACTTCTCCTAGTACTTAGATTATTCGGGCAACACTTCCCCTACTAAATGATTTTCTAAACAACTTCTAGCACTTCTCTCTTACTGATTCTTATCTCAATGTGGCTTTAAAAATTTCAGAATACTTCTCTCCACTCAAGAACTTTCAGAATCTACTCAAAAACTAAGAATTCTCAAACCGTACTTGGATTTTGAAATTTCGAGTTGGGGGTATGTTTTCTGAGTGTTTTGCGGTGTGTGGAGTAGAGGGAGAAGTAGCCTTTTATAGGTGTGAGAGAGGGAGGTCGACCGGCCTGGTGGTGGGGCCGACCGGCCCCATGTGGGGCCCACTCATCCATCCCTTCCTTCTCTAACTTCCTTGCTTTGTTATTAAGAGATGTCTTCACCTGCCGATGCTACATGTGATGTGGTGGTTGAAAAAGAATGGAGGAGAGTGAAGGTGGTGGAGTGAAGTGATGTGAAGTGAGGTGATTGAAGTGGGTCCCATGGGTCCGTATGTCTCCCGTATTTGTACCGTATAATCACACAAGTATGCAAAGAAAAATTACTTTTATGTATCTATGAAAAATTAGAATTCTAATGATGGTATTTTTATATTTTTCTGCCACCACAGTGATTATTATTTACCAGAGGTTTTCATGCTTGGTAAATATTAATTATATGGGGCTTTAATAATTATGCCATGAGATTGATTTTTATTATTTTTTATGCATGAATAAGTAAATATGCTATGCAAAAATTAAATGCAAATAAATACTGAGTTACCTCCCAGCGATGGTTCAGGATTTTTAAGTCCACCGAATCGGACTACTCCAGCTGGATTTATTCTTCGGGGGCCATAGTCATCCCTGTGAGTAGTGACTATGTGACTCCTTCATCTATCATCTTTGCAGTGGAGCTTAACTCAGGTCTTGGTCTGAATGGAAAACACTCTTCTCGTCCATCAATGTTGAATTTGACTTCTCCAATTCCGACGTCTATGTGGGCATTTGCGGTACTCAAAAAGGGTCTCCCAAGAATGAGTGACACTCTTGAGTCAGGTTGCATGTCTAGAACTACAAAGTCGACTAGTATGAAGAGTTCTCTGATCTTGACTGGAATCTTCTCGGTGATTCGCACAGGGTAACGGTGTCACACCCGGTTTTCTAAAGAACAAAACCAGGCTCATCATATGTGTGCCCAGGAAGTCCACACATATGCCAGAATGAAAAAGTATCACAAACAATATTATGATATAATATAGACATAGCTATATTAAACACTTACATCAGAGTATCGCGGAACGATGACTAAACTTCAGGCTCCATTCTTCTCAGGGACGGCTGACTGGGGGTAACATATGCCTAGCACTTCTATCAGTCTTCTAGGAACTCCACCATAACACCATCGATCTTTGAGGCAACTTTACTAAAGTCTAGAGTGTGGGGAATAGAAAGAGTGAGTCCATGTCAAACTCTACAAGTATAGCAACAAGGTAGTATAGATCCCATAAACTCATGATCAATGTAACATAAATAATGTAGAGCATAAAACAGTAAACAATGAGCATGTTAGCAATCAAAAGTCATCATCTTAAATGTAAGGATTCCAAGGCCGCTCGTGTCCTTGAGCAAGGCTAGTATACTAGTTTATTAAACTCTGCGCAGAGGTGTACGCTTTCACTGTGAGTTGTGATTTACTCTTTCACCCGAGGTAGCTAATCTCTTGACCCACTTCTAAGAAAGGTCGGCAGGGTTCACTATAGAGCCTTTCAAAGGTTTGTCTAACATATTAGGGTCGCTAGGTTTCATCAGTCAGTCTGTGTGATACAACCAGCCCCAGGGATCCACAGTCTGCTTTTCCCCATTTGCGCCACAAGGGTAACCTCTAACAAGCTAGAAAAGTTCCTCATACTGAGCTAAAGCCAGAGCCATATAGCACTCACAGTTGTACTGTAAATCCTGGAGATTCTCTTACAGATAAATCCTCAAGTTGCTAAAAGGTCATTTTGATTGTTTGTTGCTTAAACATTAATCAAGTCACAAGATCATGGTCACAAAAAAACCCAAGCTATACTTGCCTTAAATCAAGATCCTTTCTCTGATCCAAATCTTCAATTAATAACTTCTTGAATCTCCACGTAAATCTCACCGACTGGTCTTGATCAATAAATCACCACACATGCATCGAGCAATCATACACGAAGCAAACAATGAATAATAATTAGAACAGTACACCAACATCAAGAAAACATGTTTAAAAGTCTATAAAAATATTCTACACACAAACGCGAATTTCACCGAAATCGGATTTAAAACATAAAAGTTATGATTTAAACCATATTTTCTTTAATAAAATAATAACTTAAATCTAACCACAAATTTTAAAAGTGATAAACATGTATAACAGTATGAAGAACATGTGACAAGCTAAATGTAAGCATTTATGATTCATGTTTAAGCTAAGAAGTCATAATTGAAAAAGTCGTTTAAGTTGATATTGATCATATTAACATCTATTTATAGGATACCGGAGTTATAAACCTAAGTAGTTTTGAATAAATTAATAGTCATTAGATAAACATTAATCAACTTAATTATATGTTTCATATTTAACTAAAAAATATATAATTAACAAAGAAATATTTAAGTTGTTATTTACCAAGTTATCAGTTTATTATTTATAAAAGACCGAAGATAAACCTAAATTAACTTTAATTCAAAAAGGCATTGAATACATATTAATAAAAGTGCATCTAAATTGAATTTATATGAATCATGTTTAACTATGCAACTTATAGTTAATAAATACATATTTAAGTTGAAAGATAATCATAAAAGATCGATATTCTCCTTTATTGCTTTTATTTAGAAACAAATTTGTGTAATCATTAATCGAATTAATAGAATTAATTTAATTAACAAGTGACATGGTAAATATTGCCGCTAGCATGTAGGTTACATCGACATGGTCGCGTCGCAACGATAACGAGATTATAACTCTATGTTGTTTTTAACAATAAAAATTATGTGCATATATTAGTTAATTAAATATTCAACTATATATTCAAAAACATGTGACAAAAAAAACAATGTTACTACTGTGTAGATCACGTCAACACGAATCTAACGTAACTTAAACTGAGCCAAACGGAATTATAACGAAGAAACTGTGGGGATCTATTGCTTAGGATAGGTGATGTATTTCTATGGTATTTATGCATTTGTTTTTCTAAAAGAAATCAGCCATAAAGCATATGTGACATGGTCATGGCGTCATCAAGCTAGCCAAAACAAAACTGAGCACGCATGGCCTCCGCTCGTTCAGCAGACTTGGATCCGTGGTGGCACCCTATGAATGACGAACTGGAGCTCACCGAAGCTTTGCTAACCAGCGTTTCAGGCCTCTGTTCACGATGAGAATAGCATGGTGAAAAAGAGGGCAAGACTGCGAACTCACCACGGAGGTTTTAGTGTGCGAAAAACAGACGGAGACGGAACGGAGCCCTCCGGGGCGGTCGGTGCCTCCTGCACTCTACATGGAACACGGCAGGGACATGATCGGCGGTGAAGCGGAGGACGGCATCAACCGCAGCGGCGGAGAACAAGCGCGACTGTGGCGGCGCTGCACTCCGAGCTCGGCAACGGTGTAGGGCTCGTCTGCAGCGGCTTCGGCGGACAGGCTGAGCTCCTTGACGAGATTGGATCAGTGCTATAGCTCTGTGCGAGACGGCGGCGGCGCAGGGTCTCGATCTCTTTTGTTGGTTCACCCAGACGTGCATCTCAGGATTTCCTTTGGCCGATGATTCGAGTCAGAGCAGAGTCTGGCCCCTAGACGATGCAAGGTACGTGACTACGGTGCTCAATGGGTCACGGTGTCAGCGATGCAAATTGAGAGAGGGAGGAAGCGCAACAGTTACAGCTAGGCCACGGCATTGGGCCGGAGCGACCGTGCGTGGCTGGCTGCTAGTTGGAGAGGAAAAGCAGGCCAACTAAGGCCTGTCGGCCTAGAAAAACTGGAGACAAGAAGGATGTCTCTCTTTTTTTTATTTATATTTTTTTTTCTGAAAACAAAATCTTTTTAAAATCATTTTAAATATCAGTTTAGATAGACCAAAATTTCAGTAAACCACACAGAACCAAAAATACATATGCTCCAACATGAATGTAAAACATGTTTCTATCCCCATAATGAATTTTAATTTCATGAAAAATATTATTTTCCTATGTTTTCATGTGCACCAAAATTAATCATTTTGGCTCTATTTCAAAAGGGCAAATTTTAGGGTGTTACAATTCTACCCCCTTAAGATGAATCTTGTCCCGAGATTCGGAAGAGTCTCGGATCCCCTGAGAGAAACAGGAAAAAGATCTTGATAACTCTTTCAACTTCACAACTTGCATACCAGACTTAAACACTTATGTCTCATGGTCACCACTTGTGAACAAAGTTTCCATTGAATGACTATTATTCGTAATTGACCAAAGTCTATCTTGACTACTAACTTTTTGACTTACAACTCAAAGAGACATGGAAACTCGATCTGCATTTGCTCCTCATCATTTATGTCAGTATCCTTAGTGTGCACACATGTAGAACATGTCATTGTCTTCCTTAGGTAGGAGTCGACCACCTTGATACTCAATTTTTCCCTCGATGGTGTTGTTAAGAGCATTGTACACTGGGTATTATGAATCACTCCTTTCTGCGCACACAACCATCCATTACCAAGAACCACGAGGATATTAAGTGACTCTAACACAATGAGGGTTACGGTGAAGTTTTCCTTGTTTATGACAAGACTGACATTCGGGCATATCTGATCTACCTGTATTCCTCCCACTAGGGTTTGAACTAGCAAAGGCCTCCTCATTGGACACTTCACCATCTTGCACGTCTCTACCATGTTGGCGGAAATGAAAGAATGCGAAGCACTAGGGTCAAATAGAGCAAAAACTTATACTGAGCTTACTTGAATAACCACCCACCACTTTGGCAGCTCCATGAATTTTATCTATATCCACATTGCTCAGTCTTCCATTGACATAATTTTGCTACGCTTTACTTTCTTGAGCAGGCTTCTTATGGGCTTTCCTTTTTCGCTTTCGTCGTTGTGGATTCTGACTCAGTTCACTCCCAACTTGCTCTTCAACATTGTTGTTTTGATAGTGCTTAGCTTCATCGTACCCATAACATCCTTCAATGGCAAAAACATTAGCCTTTTCCCACATATCAGTGTGAGACGTCATATAGGGCTCCTGAGTCATGGGATACTACACTTCCTGTTATCAAGTGACCAACATTAGCAACACGAGCAAGTATAGATGATCATAATCATGAGCTATCTAAAGGGACAACTCTCGCCTCCATGGATCTAAAATTATCAACCTTGTACACAGGACATTTTTGCTTGAGAGTGGCAACTCAATCATGGAGACTAACCAATACTTCCAAATAAAGAATTAAAACTTAATAAATCTTCTTTACATTGGCTACCCCACTTAAAATAAAGGGACACCAAATAAGGTAGCTTGAACCTTTTTCTAGATGAGCTAACTAGCATCCATACGTTCTAATATCCTAATGATTCTTTTGTGCATAGGTAGAAACAAGAAATCTGAAGTTTCTCGCGAGCAGAAAATCAGCAACGTGGTAAAACTCCTACAACTCTCGTTTTGTAATTCCAATGAAGTTCCACCTTATACCATTGGAAAGCTTATGAAATTTTCTGCAACTTTCTTATAGAACACTTTTCCAAATTCTATAGATGACTTGGTCGAAAACAGCCATAACAGATTATGTTCCAATTTTCAGACAACATAGTTGCATCATATTGTGATTTTTGTATCTCCCAAACTATAATGGCTATAAAGGTGGTTCCGGAGGAATTGGAAAGATACATGAGTCTAATTACTCTCATAAAAATTTCAGAGCTTTTTGCTAAACTATTAATTTTGAGCATAAAAGAGAAGACAGACTGCTCCAGAAAAGACAGAACTGAGGGAACGATATAGATCAACCCAACTATATATTTCATTAGTCCTTATGCCTTAGGACTATAAACTAAATGAATTTGTGAACATACTCCACAAAAACATTGCAGTCACTACAAAGATCCAAAACAAGCACAAGCATAATGATAATCTAACTAACACATTGGTTCACACATCACGCATTGACTCAACTTACGATTACTATCGTTATCTTCATATTAAAGGCAAAGATGCTAATGTTTCTCTTTCAATATCGCAAGAAAGTGATACGATGAGATTCTAAAAGAATATCAAATCGAGGAATAGGATGAGCATAAGATTTTTTTAAAATAAGCAACAAGGTGGAGATGAATAACAAGGTAAGGATATAGTATAGAAAAAAATACCAAGGTCTATAGAACAAGGATTTTAGTGGCAACTCTTAGACCTTTTAACGACCAGTTTTTACTAGGCTTGCGTCCTACAGTTAACATTGCTCTGATACCACTCTGTCACACCCAGTTTTCTAAAGAACAAAACCAGGCTCATCATATGTGTGCCTAGGAACTCCACACATATGCCAGAATGAAAAAGTATAAGAAACAATGTTATTATATAACGTAGACATAGCTATATTAAATATTTATATCAGAGTATTGCAGAACAGTGACTAAACTTTAGGCTCCATTCTTCTCAGGGACGGCTGACCGGGGGTAACATATTCCTAGCACTTCTATCAGTCTTCTAGGAACTCCACCATAACACCATCGATCTTTGAGGCAACTTTACTAAAGTCTGGAGTGTGGGGAATAGCAAGATTGAGTCCATGTCGAACTCCGCAAGTATAGCAACAAGGTAGTATAGATCCCATAAACTCATGATCAATGTAACATAAATAATGTAGAGCATAAAACGGTAAACAATGAGCATGTTAGCAATCAAAAGTCATCATCTTAAATGTAAGGATTCCAAGGCCGCTCGTGTCCTTGAGCAAGACTAGTATACCAGTTTATTAAACTCTGCGTAGAGGTGTACACTTTTACTCTGAGTCATAATTTACCCTTTCGCTCGAGGTAGCTAATCTCTTGACCCACTTCCAAGGAAGGTAGGCAAGGTTCACTATGAAGCCTTTTAAAGGTTTGTCTAACAGATTAGGGCCGCTAGGTTTCATCAGTCAGTCTGTGTGATACAACCGGTCCTAGAGATCCACAATCTACTTTTCCCTATTTGCGCCACAAGGGTAACCTCTAACAAGCTAGAAAAGGTCCTCATACTGAGCTAAAGCCAGAGCCATATAGCCCTCACAGTTGTACTGTAAATCCCAGAGATTCTCTTACAGATAAATCCTCAAGTTGCTAAAATGTCATTTTTATCATTTGTTGCTTAAACATTAATCAAGTCACAAGATCATGGTCACAAAAAAACCCAAGCTATACTTGACTTAAATCAAGATCCTTTCTCTGATCCAAATTTTCAATTAATAGCTTCTTGAATCTCCACGTAAATCTCACCGACTGGACTTGATCAATAAATCACCACACACGCATACACGAAGCAAACAATGAATAATAATTAGAATAGTACACCAAAATCAAGAAAACATGTTTAAAAGTCTATAAAAATATTCCACACGTCACAACGATCACACAAACGTGAATTTCACCGAAATCGGATTTAAAACAAAAAAGTTATGAATTAAACCATATTTTCTTTAATAAAATAATAACTTAAATCTAACCACAAATTTTAAAAGTGATAAACATGTATAACAGTAGAAAGAACATGTGACAAGCTAAATGTAAGCATTTACGATTCATGTTTAAACTAAGAAGTCATAATTGAAAAGGTCGTTTAAGTTGATATTGATCATATTAACATCTATTTATAGGATATCGGAGTTATAAACCTAAGTAGTTTTGAATAAATTAATAGTCATTAGATAAACATTAATCAACTTAATTATATGTTTCATATTTAACTAAAAAAATTATAATTAACAAATAAATATTTAAGTTTTTATTTACCAAGTTATTAGTTTATTATTTATAAAAGACCGAAGATAAACCTAAATTAACTTTAATTCAAAAAGGCATTGAATACATATTAATAAAAGTGCATCTAAATTGAATTTATATGAATCATGTTTAACTATGCAACTTATAGTTAATAAATACATATTTAAGTTGAAAGATAATCATAAAAGATCAATATTGTCCTTTATTGCTTTTTTTATAAACAAATTTGTGTAATCTTTAATCAAATTAATAGGATTAATTTAATTAACAAGTGACATGGTAAATATTGCCGCTAGCATGTAGGTTATATCGACATGGTCGCGTCGTAACGATAACGAGATTATAACTCTATGTTGTTTTTAACAATAAAAATTATGTGCATATATTAGTTAATTAAATATTCAACTATATATTCAAAAAGATGTGACACAAAAAAAACAATGTTACTACTGTGTCGAGCACGTCAACACGAATCTAACACAACTTAAACTGAGCCAAACGGAATTATAACGAAGAAACTGTTAGGATCTATTGCTTAGGATAGGTGGTGTATTTCTATGGTATTTATGCATTTGTTTTTCTAAAAGAAATCAGCCATAAAGCATATGTGACATGGTGATGGCGTCATCAAGCTAGCCAAAACAAAACTGAGCACGCATGGCCTCCGCTCGTTCAGCAGATTTGGATCCGTGGTGGCACCATATGACTGGCGAACTGGAGCTCACCGAAGCTTTGCTAACCAGCGTTTCAGGCCTCTGTTCACGATGAGAATAGCACGGTGAAAAAGAGGGCAAGACTGCGAACTCACCACAGAGGTTTTAGTGTGCGAAAAATAGACGGAGACGGAACGGAGCCCTCCGGGGCGGTCGGTGCCTCCTGCACTCTACATGGAACTCGGCAGGGTCATGATCGCCAGTGAAGCGGAGGACGGCGTCAACAGCAGCGGCGGAGAACAAGCGCGACTGCGGCGGCGCTGCACTCTGAGCTCGGCAACGGTGTAGGGCTGTAGGCATGACGGTGAAGCAGCAGATGGCGTCTGCGGCGGCTTCGGCGGACAGGCTGAGCTCCTCGACGAGATCGGATCAGGGCTATAGCTCTGTGCGAGACGGCGGTGGCGCATGGTCTCGATCTCTTTTGTAGGTTCACCCAGACGTGCATCTCAGGATTTCCTTTGGCCGGTGATTCGAGTCGGAGTAGAGTCCGACCCCTAGACGATACAAGGTACGTGACTACGGTGCTCAATGGGTCACTGTCTCAGCGATGCAAATTGAGAGAGGAAGGAAGCGTAATAGTTACAGCTAGGCCACGGCATTGGGCCATAGCGACGGTGCGTGGCTGGCTGCTAGTTGGAGAGGAAGAGCAGGCCAACTAAGGCCTTTCGGCCTGGAAAAAACCGGAGACAAAAAGAATGTCTCTCTTTTTTTTATTTATATTTTTTTTTGAAACCAAAATCTTTTCAAAATCATTTTAAATATCAGTTTAGACAGACCAAAATTTCAGTAAACCACACAGAACCAGAAATACATATGGTCCAGCATGAATGCAAAACATGTTTCTATCCCTATAATGAATTTTAATTTCATGAAAAATATTATTTTCGTATGTTTTCATGTGCACCAAAATTAATCATTTTGGCTCTATTTCAAAAGGGCAAATTTTAGGGTGTTACAAATGGAGTGACTGGTCCGCTAGCTGCAGGCACATCGAGGTTGGATGGAGCTTTGCATGTGGAAGTTTATCAAAGATCGCCTTGGGCATCACACTGACACTTGCTCCAAGGTCGCACAGCGCATTGTCAAAATGTTGATCTCCAATTGAACAGTCGATAGTGGGGCATCCTGGATCTTTCTTCTTGATTGATGTGTTGAGGATGGCCGCACTACACTCTTCTGTAGCTTAATCACTTCAGTAGTAGATAGTGGTCTCTTATTGTTGAGGATGTCTCGAACATACTTTGCATAGGTGGGAACCTGCAACGCATCTAACAAAGGTACATTGATATATAATTTTTGAATAATCTCAACAAACTTACTGAACTATGCATCCATCTTGAGTTTTCGATCTCTGCGTGGGATGGGTAAGATATTGGTGTCTTGGAAATCTTGCACTTGTGGTTAAACTTCTTCTACTTCATCATCCTTTTCTTCTGTCACTGTGGGATTACTGGTACTGGTTTTCTCTGTGCCCCTTCTGGATAAGGTGGGTCTTTAGTGGTTTTACCATGTCTGGAGGTTATACCCTTGACCTTCTCATTGTTAGTGTCAAAAGAAGCAGCTAACCGTGATAATTGAGTTTCTACCTTTTTATTATGATCAAGTTGGTCTTTTATAGCAAAAGAAAAGTCATCCATTTTAGTATTTATATCCTCTAGAATTTTATCATTAGAAGCAAGTTTCTTAACAATAGTATCATTAATTCTAGCTTATTCCAAAATTAAATTTCGTAGAGGGGGTTGCTTAAAATCAGAAGAATTATTAAAATTGCCAGAGTACTTAGCTGGATATGTAGTCTGTTGCTTTTGATTCCATCTTTGCTTTTGCAGCGTGGAAGAGTTGTTGATGATGTTTGCATCTTCTTGATTCTCCGAAATTTCCATTCCAAGGTACTCTTCACATCTGGTCTAAGCGTCGAATGCATCTTGAATTGCTTGACGATCTTTCTTAAAATTGGCTCTTTGGTCAAGCCAGTTCAACAGTGTATCCATCTTTGTTGATAGTGCACACACTTCTTCTGGAACTTCTTCAATCTGGCGACAGCGTTGAGTGTTGTCTTGTTTCCAACTCTGGTTCTTTGCTATCTTCTCCATCAGATATTCTACTTTTCCAAGAGTGAGTGACATGAATGAACCTCGAGCAGTAGCATCTAGTTGCTCACGCGATCTTTGGGTTAATCCATAGTAGAATATGTGCATGAGTAACCAATCTTCCATTCCATAGTGTGGGCATTCTAAGATGTTCTCTTGAAATGTTCTCATGCCTCTGAAATGGTTTCTCCTTTTTGCTGCTGAAAATTGTAAATCTTTCCTCTTAAGCCATGAGTTTTGCCTATAGGGAAAAACTTTGACAGAAAGGCCTTCGAACATCTATCCCATGTGTTGATGTCTTCTTTGTTGGTGTAGAACCACTGCTTCGCTCTCCCTTCTAGTGAGAATGGAAAGAGACGAAGGAGTATGATGTCTTGGGTGACGTCCTTGATGATGATGGTGCTTCCAATCTCTAGGAAATTCTGCAGATGTTTAGTGGCATCTTCTTCTTCCTTTCCACCAAATGTAGTAGCTTGCACTAGGTTGATTAGACTTGGTTTGAGCTCGAATTCAAGGTTATCTGTCTGGAGTGTTGGTCTGGTACGAATGTTCCTTACACTTGGAGCTGAACATTCAAGTAAAGTCTTATTAGCCATAGCTTCACTACTGGTGTTGATCTTCCTCTAGATTTGGTTGACTCTTGGATTAGAAATTGATAAGCCACAACCGAACCTGTATTACCCTGCATAAGATATGAACAAAGACGAAACAAGGGTAAGCCTATCAAGACAGAGGTACTAGTTGTGATTTTTATTATGAGTAAGTGATATTGATTAATCTCTTATTGCCATAAAGGTAATTCCCTTGAAAAGTAAATCCCTATGACATCCCGTGTCGGAAAGTGAAGTTTTCCATCTCCCCGGCAACGGCGCCAGAAATACTTGTTGACACTTCTTAACGTCACTCGTGTTATGTTGTCATCCCCAACATGACACCAAGAGTGTGGTTGTATTATACTCATGCCATTTAACTAAATAAAGATATTATAGTATATATCCGCAAACGCACAGATAAATACACCCATTTTAGCATTTCACCCAGGTTTTTCCTAAGTATCGTTATTTATAATTTTACCAAGGAAAGGAAAATCGAAACGGGACTATATAAATAGTTACAATGGCAGTAGATATAATCATTTGCACTTATTCAATAATAAATATCAAAACAACTAATCACTTGTCATGAAAGGGGTAAGACAAATAAGATAAACGGTAAATGATAATCATGGGTATTCCAGAGATAAGAGGGAGTTAACATTATTCAAGTCAAGTAGTCATGGAGATTAATTTAGAAATGTAAATCATAAGTATTTCTTATTCAATCAGTCTATTAATCAATCTAGCTATACACAATCATCTATGATATAATCAACATGTCATCTATGAATAAGGAACATTACTGAGAGAAAAGTCAAGAACAGAGTAATGATCTCTTCCCTGTAACCGCGTTCTACTAAGTTCTATACTCGAGGAGTGGACTACAAAGGACTCAATAGGAATGTCACACCCACGATCTACCACATAGCCCGGAGCATAGAGTGCATTCGCAGACAAGCATAATCTAAGCACCATGCCTATAATATGCCAGCCACTCAATCCTATCCAGAATTGGATCAAGCTTTCTATGAACATATTCATAAACTCTCTACTAATCATATTCATATCAAGATGTAGAACAAGAACAATCTCAAGAACAGAATAAAGTTGAAATATAGAAATATATTGAAGTAGCATAAAGTCGAATGATGATTACAATAAAATTACCAAGTCTCCGATGAACGATCCTGATCCCAAGCAATTGATTGCCTCTACTTGAATCAATCTAGACTAAACTCTAAAGTTGAACTAGAACTCTAACTCTCTTTCTCTCTAGAAACCCTAACTTCTAGCCTTGCCTTCACAAATGAGGAAGAGATGATCTAATTCTTCAACTGATTCCTTGAGAGGAGATCCTGGGGGCTGTTTATATAGCCCAGAGCATAGAACCGCAGCCCTTGGATCAAACCGACCTTGGCATGGGGTTTAGATGCATCCTTAGAGGCGATATAGGTAGCTTGCAAGAGAAGGAGCCGAGGTGGCACAGGGGAGGGCCGATCGGCCTAGCCCTAGGGCTGGTCGGCCCCACCTGGCGGCGGGTTGGCTCGTGTCATCTCGTGGAGTCGGTTTAGGTCTTCTAGAATCCCTATCTGCATCCGTGACGTGGAGATTAGGCCGATTGCTTCGGTTTCTTCCTTTGGAAGGAGGATCAATTTTGTATTATGCAGCTTAGCCCCTAAAAAACACAAAATCACCAAAACTCGTGGAATTTGTTAGTTTAAACCTCTAAACCTACTGTGGTGATCCTTTTTATCATTTATTCCTCTTATGTTGATGGTTTAAAATGATAGTTAATTACCATCAACAATCTTATCTTGTGACTTACCCCTATTATGAGTAGAGTGATTGGTTATGGTTTATTTCTCCATCAATGTTACATGTCATCAATATGTGTCCAAAGCTACACCTTCCCTGTGGTAAAATATAAATATGATACCTCGTATACTATCGGGTGAAGTGCAACAATGGTATAATTATCTGTTCGCTTGCAGAATCCTTTTCATTTATATCTTTATATTCTTTCTAGTCAAATAAAATGTTAAATATCTATTTATTATTATTCTTGTCATAATGCTAGTTAGTACCAACAAACATATCTGGCACCATCACTAGGGATGACAACCTAGTTTAGTAATGCTACAGGTGTAGGTAATTAATAGGTGACTACTAAAATAAGTGAGGAGTTAATAAATACCAACAAGCATTTCTAGCGTCGTTGCCGGGGAAGGTAGCTAGCATAGGAAGTATTGATAAACTTATATTAATTGATGTGATTGAAATAACCATTGACCTCTGCTCAAATAGGCTTACCCTTGTTTTGTCTACTTATGTATCTTATGCAGGGTAATGTATGATCAGTTTGAACCTATGTTGATGGTCCTTAACGGAAACATTATACCTTCAATTAATGCACAACATAATGGTAAAAGGGATATTAGTGCATAGTTGTAGGGTTTATTCTGACAAGTTCCACGAGTTATGTTGCTCTCATAATTTTACAGAATTATTGATATTTCATCACATAAAAGTATCTTAAATGACAAAACAGAACACATCATTGTGAAGATCTTGTCGAGACGAACGAAATGGACATATCATTTGCTATATTTGGAGTCTTGATGAAAAAGTCCCTGATGACTACGCCTAGGAATTCTCTGGAATACTCCGGAACCATCACCAAGCAAGAGTTTTATGGACTAACATCACAATTTCCATAACTTTGGTGATTTGTGAATTTTTAGGGATTAAAACAGAATAAGCCAGGGAGGAGTAGGAGCCAAGGAACAAAACCAAATCAAGTTGAAATTCTAGTAGGAGCCAAGGAACCAAACCAAATCAAGTTGAAATTCCGCAATAATTGACGGGAAGGTTCTAGAGGACACCAGAGGACACGGGAACAAAACGGAAGCTCAACGGCTAACAGGTGGTGCCGGCCGGCCCGACATGCTAGGCCGGCCGGCCTGGGCCCACAAGGAAGTGATCTCTGCTTCGCGTGATAGCCTCCAACGACCTCTATGACACATCTCGACCATTGTTTCAAGTTGGTTTGATCCGAAGGCTACGGTTCATCCCTTCTTTTCCCAGAGAATTGCAGCTTCGAGTTGCTCTGCTAGCTAAATCATTGGAAAGGAAGAGAGTTTTATAGAGAGAAGGGAAGAACTGCTGGGAATTAGAATTCTGAGACTAAGCCTTAAAACAAGTTTAGAGAAGAAGTGCTGTAAAATCTGTTTTTAGAAACTCTCTAGTAGGCTAACTCTCGGACAACTAACTTCTAGACAGATGACTCCTAACTGATTACTCTAACCTATATTTGTAGTTCCTTTTGTGTGTTTGTCTCCTCCTTGTGTGACAGGATGTCGTTCCTCGGTTTCGGGCATCTGACTAGGAGCCAATCCAAGAGGGTTGGTTCCGACATGGACACAGACACACCTGCTTCATCATTAAGAGCCTCCCCAGCCCATCCTTCCGTTGATGGCATCATCAATGAGCTCATGGCGGAGAGGGATGTCCGGCTTCGTGGCCGAATAGAAAAGGAAAAATTCTAAAATATCAAGGACAGGGCATACAAGTTGACGCCGGCGTACCATCCTCAACTCCTACGAGACACAGGTATGGATGTTGAGTTCAACACAATCTTTGTTGCAATAGGCTGGAAGAATCTTGTTCCAATAAATGAACCAGGTGTTAAGCTACTCATAATGGAATTTTTGTGCACCTTACAAATTCTTGAGGCTAGGGCTAGGGTGAGTTTTCGCATGTTCAATAGGCAGTTTACTTGCACCTAGAGAAGACTTAGCGATTTGCTAGGGTTTGATTCGGATTGTGTTCTTGACTTCATTGTTGCTCTTCCTGATTTTTGAAAAGAGCAGTTTTGGAAAGAAATTTCTGATAAAGATAATTGCCATAGACCCAGAAATAGTGATCTTCAGCTGCCAACCTTCCGTTTTATTCACAGGTTTATTTCTTCGACTCTATTCCCTAGGCCTAAAACCTAGACCATTAGGGAAGACAAGTTAAAGATACTTTTTGCAATTGTGAACAAATGGAAGATTTCCCCTATTGTTGCCATGATGCACCAATGATTAGAAATTTTTGGACACATCAAAGGGGATATTGAATGTACATCTTTGATTTTTCGTATCGCCAATAGATTAGGGTTAACAAATAACTGCATTATTTCTCATATCTCTAAACCTCGCTCAATGATAGATTTAGATTTCTTTAGGTAGGCTTAGATTTTAAAGAAAACCAACAATATAATTTTTATGAGGTATCACGGTATGATTACTGAGATCTCGCTTCCTAACCCAGGGCTTGGAATCTATGCCGTTAGAGACTATCTTGTTGGTTTGCAGCCGTTACCCCTGAACATGAGGAGTACATCTGCCCAACTTGTGAACGCATACACTAATCAATCGGGCACATCAAGACAACATTATCTATGGGCACCCTCACCATCACATCACTCATCAAGATCTTCTCAAGTAGATTCTAAAGAGGGACATAGAAGGTCCTGATCACACGACTCTTAGCCCAGATGATCTGTAGATCGTCCTAAACCATCACAAAGACATCAAGAACCACCTAGACACTCTGTCTTAGGTGTAGAAGGGCAATTGGCTCACCTGAACCTTCGAATGGACACCATCTCTGAAGAACAAGTCAATATTAACCAGAGACTCGCTTATCAGCAATAGTGGAGTGCCTAGTTTGGTGTAGACATGGATAACATCTAGCAAAACCAGGTTAGAGATGGAAGAAACTGGGACGCCTTCTTCTCCATCCCTCAGTTCTACCCATACCGGTCGCCGCAGTAATACCCCTTGGGAGAAAGTTCACAAGGACTCTTCTTCAACAACATTTACGACACTGACAACAACAAGCTTGGGGGAGAAGCCCCAAAGTTCTCTTTTCTACCTAGCTTGAGATAGCTAATCTCAAGTGCATCGCCTTCTAGGAGGTAACCCGAGAGCCAGGTATCCTGTAAAGCCCTGATAGTTATCTTATTATTAGTATTACTATAGGTTGTTTAATTTCTATTTAGATAATGAAAAATAACAAAAACCAAATAAAAAGAGTGTTTCCTTTCTTTTTAATAAAAAGATCAAAACCTAAAAACTTGAAGTAGAAACCATAATGGAAATGATGAATAGTTGCTTTGCCTAAATTCCTTTAAAATACCTAGTATTTTGCCTTGAATTCTCCTAAGTTTTGGATATGACTGTTCTGATTTGAGAATCTATCCTAAATCTGAAACTTGTGGTTGACGACTGCTTAATCTAAGTCTAGGTAATTGACAGATATGATATAGAAAGGTCTGAGTTGCTATTATCTTATTCCTAGAGATACTGGAATTCTAGAGATTTATTTTTGAAAACATAAAATTATCACATGATGAGTTCTTGTATGATGAAAGCTTTAATTCCTACCATAGCCATATATACATAATTGCTAGACTAGGAAAACCAGCTCATAGGCTACTTGTTTTGTGTTGAGTTTGGTCAACCCATGTTAGACCCTTGTCGAGAGGATGGTCATGCCCCCAAGATCAAGAAAATTACACTCACAATTTGCACCCCTGCTACTTCTACTCTGGAAGTACGCACCACCATATTCACCCATTTAGATCCACTAAAAAATATTCTACTCCTACACTGGGAGTGAACACCAAAAATATATCCCATAGGTTTTCCTTGTCTACTACCCAAGTTCCCGAAATAATGCTCCAAGCTGTTGTCATTTATTCTCTCAGAGTTTTTATTAGAGATTGGGCTATTTTGCTTGTCAAAAAAAGAGAAAAAAGAGAAGCCCCATGTTTTTTCAAAGTTCCAAGATGAGAGAAGTTACCTTTTGTAAAGGAGCACTGTAGAATTAGTCTTTCACCACTTTTCCCTTCTACAAATATTCTCTATCATATTGTTCATTTGAAACCACACATGCACGTCTTGATCTATGGGTATGGTCTCCCCTCTAAGGATCCTGTTTTGACTAGGCAATATATACAAGGTAAGTACGTCATATCCTTGAACTACCCTCAGCTCCAAATAAGCCTGTAGTTACAAGGGAGAGAAGAGGGAAGGTACAATGTTCAATTGCCTTATACTAGAAATACCACATATTTCAAGAGGAGAGAAAGAAAAACACCATTATTGCCTTGGAAAGGAATCCACAAATACCATAAATGAGAGACTTGAAAGGATCATGCAAAGGAATCTCTGAGTTTTATTTCATAAACCTTGCAAAACTCTGGAAAGAAGGTTGATCAAAGAGTTCGAGATAGTGCTTGACTAGACTGTACTGTCTTTCAATTACTCAAGACCTAAGTGAAGGCAATAAGCTCCATGATTGAAGGTAATATGTGTAATTTTAAAAGATTGAGCAGTCTGTCCATTGTTTAGAAGAAGAATTCTTGTTTGAAATACATGTGTATTTTTAAGGTGTGAAAGTATTGTAATAACTCCTGATCTGTTATGATAGTTTACTAAGGGACTATTAAAGGTTAAGCTTGGGGAGCTTGTTGACGGTCCTTAACGACAACATTATACCTTCAATTAATTCACAACATAATGGTAAAAGGGTTATTAGTGCATAGTTGTAGGGTTTATTCTGACAAGTTCCATGAGTTGTGTTGCTCTCATCTCTTTTGCAGAATTATTGATATTTCATCACATAAAAGTATCTCAAATGACAAAACAGAACACACCATTATGAAGATCTTGTCGAGACGATTGAAACGGATATATCATTTGCTATATTTGGAGTCCCGACGAGAAAGTCCCCGATGAATATGCCTAGGAATTCTCTGAAATACTCCGAAACCATCACTGAGCAAGAGTTTTATGGACTAATATCACAATTTCCACAGTTTTGGTGATTTGTGAATTTTCAGGGATTAAAACAGAATAAGCCGAGGAGTAGGAGCCAAGGAAGCGAACCAAATCAAGTCAAAATTCCGCAAGAAATGACAAAAAGGTTCTAGAGGACACCAGAGGACATGGGAACAAAATGGAAGCTCGACGGCTAACAGGTGGGGCCAACCGGCCCTAAATGCCAGGCTGGCCAGCCTGGGCCCACAAGGAAGTGAGCTCTGCTTCGTGTGACGGCCTCCAACCGACCTCTACGATGCATCTCGACCATTGTTTTAAGTCTGTTTGATCCGAAGGCTGCAGTTCATCCCTCCGGGCTATATAAGCAGGGGCAGACCCTCCTTGAGGAAGAGAATCACAATCATCATCAGTTGATCTCTCATTCAGAAGGCCAAAGAGAAAAGCTAGGGTTTCCAATTAGAAGATTAGAACTCTATTTCAAGTTTAGGGTTAGAATCTAGCTAGATACAAGTAGAGTTGAGCGTGGCTCAGGATTCTGGATTGACGTCAGGAGATTTGGTAATTCTATCATTGTATCTCATAATTATGACTTTGTTCTACTTCAATATCATTATGTTCTTGTCTATTTGGTTCTTAGTTTATTCTAGTTCTATCTTTGATATAGTCTTGATTGATAATAAGTTTAGGCATAAGTTCGTAGAGCGCCTATTTCAACTCCGAATTGGATTAGGTGGTAGAAGTAATGTAGATGTGGTGTCTAGATTATATTTGCCTGTGAATGCACCCTATTTTCTAGGCCATGTGGTAGATCGCGAAGGTGACTTTTATAGCTTCGTTGAGTCCTCTGTAGTCAACTCCCCAAATCTAGGACAAGTAGAACCCGGTTACTTAGGGAAGGATTGCTCTGTTCTTGAATTCCCTGAAGTAATGTTCCTTATGTTCAGATGGAAGATTGATTATGCTATAGATGATAAGGAGTAGATTAGAAAACCCTGACACTTGGTAGATAGGACATAACCCTAGGAATTAAATCTCTAACCATGTCGCTTTAGTCTGTATCCACTTGATCCTATGAGTTCTCTCTAATTATGGATTCCCTACCTTATCTTATTATCATTATCATGATCATCAATATCATTTGGCTTACCCCTATTTAGATAGAAGTGGTTAATTGATTTATATCTATAGTATGTATTTGTAATTCTTATAGCCATATCAAATTTCTCTTTTAAACCCTGTTTAGAAGCTCCCAGTGGTAGAATTATAAATAACGATACCTGAAACTTTCCTGGCTGAAATGCTACAACGAGAGTATTTTATATGTGCGCTTGCGGATAACTTTTTATATTTTATAAGTGCCATGATTATAAGTACAACCGCATTTCTTACGTCATGTTAGGGATGACAACCTAGCGGGTGCGGCGTAAGAGATGCCAACAACCTACCGATAAACTTCATTTCCGATCCAGAAGCTTAAGAGAGTACTAGCTTTATAGTCAGAGGACAACCGTATAAGGCGAAGCTTAACATCAGAGTTTGAAGCCATGTCTAACAAGAGTCTTCATGAATTGTCTGCTTGAACTACAACCAACATCTGTACTGGACCTGAAGATAATATTGGAGACAATGGATTCAAGCTCAAGCCTGCTCTCATCAATATGGTGTACGTCAGCTAGTTTTGTGGAAAAGCACATGAAGATGCTAGTACACGTCTCCAACACTTTCTGGAGATCTGCAACACCTTCACTATCAATTGAGTAACCAAGGATGCTATTCTACTATGCCTTTTCCCATTTTCACTCCTGGAGAAGGCAAAACAGTGGTTTTATGCCAACAAAGAAAGAAACGCCACATGGGATAACTACTCCATTGCCTTCCTAGCAAAGTTCTTTCCCATAGGCAAGACCAATGCTCTGCGTGGTAGAATCTCAAGTTTTCAGTAACATCATGATGAATCTTTCCCTGAGGCATGAGAACACTTTCAAGACTATATATCAGAATGTCCTCATCATAGGATGGAGAATTAGCCACTCATGCAAACCTTTTACCATGGGTTGACCACTAGTACCTGTGAGACAATGGATGCTGCTGCTGGAGGTGCTTTTCTATCACTTAACCCAGAGATGCAACAACTCTTGTTGAGAAGATGGTCTCCAATCAAAGCTAGAATGAAGAACATACTTAGCCTCGCAAGAGAGGAGGAATGCATCAACTCAAGAAGGTAGACATGCTATCTGCCAAGATGGACCTACTAATGAAGAAGCTTGAAGACTGAGTTAGTGAGAAGAAAGAAGTCATGCACATTCATGATTCCCACATGACTTGTGAAGTGTGCGGCAACACAGGGCATTCAGGGAGCAACTATCCTGAAACTCAAGAGGATGTGAACTATATCAATAACAACTACTATCATCCTCAACAGAATTGGGGATGGAATCAGAAACAGAGGCCAAACTACCAACAAAACTACCAAGGTAACTTTTAAGGTAACAATTATAATAATTCCAATCAACCACCCTTGAGAGAGTTAGTTGCTAGTCAATCTAGACTTATGGATCAAATGTCTATGAAAATAGCTTTCAATGATGAAATCCTAGAGAACATATGTACTAGAATGGATACCTTTGCTTCTGCCATTAAGAATCAGCATAGTTTTAATAAAATGATAGAATCACAAATAGCTCAGCTGGCAGCTACTGTTCCTCCATCCGACAAAGGTAAGATTCCGGGGCAGCCAGAAGATTTAGAAATTACAAATCTTGTTGATATTCATAATGCAGCTTTCTACTACACTCAATCGTCAGAGGGAAAGTGGATAGATTATTCACTCCCTGATAAGAATGGTGATCCAGGGAGACCCATCATCCCTATCTCCATTGGACCTCATATCTTTCAAGAAGTTGTCTATGACTTCGGAGCAAGTGTCAACATCATGCCTAAGGTAATTTATGATAAGATTTTAGGAGATCCTTTGTTGTACACAAATATGCGTTTGCAGGTTGCAGATCAGTCACTCTGTTACTCCAAAGGAATTCTAGAAGATGCCATCATTCAAGGAGGATAATCATATGTTCCCATAGACTTTATGGTTCTAGAAATAGGCGGAGATGAGAGAGCACCCATCATTTTGGCCCGACCTTTCCTGAGCACCACAAAGGCCATCATCTACATGAACACCACTAGGATCTATTTCACTATCAAGGATAGGAAGGAGAAGTTCTCATTCAAGGACCGTATACTATATTCTCCCACTCATTCACAGAAGGCATACCTGCCCAAAGAGACAACAGCAGTGACCAAGAAGAAGAAGAACAGAAGAAGGAGAACAAGACTGGCCAGTCACCTAAAGAGACAATCAACATAATCATCACCATCCGATTGGAATACGACCATCTCCTTGCTCCACCATTCCTTGCTAAGAAGGATGATCCTAATGTACCGATGATCGAGTGTACTATGGTCAAAAGATCTTCCACAAGACTTTCTGTGACATTGGAACATGTGTCAACATAATGTCAAAGGTAACATCAATATTTATTTGGTAATGAACCTTTGTACCCAACATATATGCAGTTGTAGATGGTGGACCAATCAATCTGATTCCTAGAGGGCATAGCAAAAGATATAATGGTCAAGATTCAAGATCACTACACTTCCGTCGATATTATGGTCCTAGACATGGAGGAAGAAGATGATTCACCTATTATTATGGGAAGACCGTTCCTCAACACTACCAATGTAGTAATCTACGTTAGATCTAGACAAATGCACTTCTAGTTCCTAGGAGAAAAGGTACGCTGCTGTTTTAATAGTTATACTACTTATGAGCAGCCAAAGAAGACCCGCTCCTAGAGGAGGAGACGCCGATCATCCCACCATCAAGAGGATCAACTCCCTAGGAATGGATGGGGGATTATGAAGGAGAAGTTGAGAAGGACCTGTGTCAACCCCAATTGAATGAATGGGACGATGAAGAGCCTGAAGCACCCACCAAAGAAGAAGCCACTCCGTCAACATCAAGCTCACATACTAAACAGGTATGGAAAGAGAAGATAACATCATCACCATCACAAGAGGAGCAGTCATCTGAGTCTCCATCACTGAGACTAGATGATGCACCTAAAAAGTAAGTACTCTGTCCTATCTGGTTTTGTCCGGAGGACTTTAAAAATCTGAACCCTAGCCGTAAGGTAATATCAGTAGTTATCCATATTTACTTCCAGCATTGCATTAATTATTTCTTTTTAGCATATATACTTTTTTGCATTTACATTGCATTAGAGAAAAGAGAAAAAAATAAAAACATTATTGTATTGCATATCATCATTATTGCATATTAGAATAGAAAATAAAAAGTTCTACTACATTTCATCATTGCATCATATAAATCCTAAGCCCCTTGTGATTAGGTCTACGGTGTGTAAAAGCCCATGGGAATATTCACTATGGTGGCATAAAAATAAAATATTATCATGCATACATATTTCCTTTCTATATTATAAAAATAGAAAATCCAAAAAGATACTAAATAGACCTCCAGCTAAAATTCTACCATTAGAAAATTTGTCTAAACTCACAAGGAGAACAAATTCTTGTATGGCTGACCGCTAACCCTTATTCCTAAACCAAGCCTCGAGTTTTTGGTATTCTTGTTGGAGTATTTTGTAGGATGGTACAAATGATCATGAGTAAAGTCACTCAGCTTTAGACATCTTATCCTACTCGTAGGTGAGAAGAATATCTGCCGACAAACCATGCTCTAAGAAAGGATCATTCAACAATCAACCGACCACGACAACATCTAGCTTGGGGGAGGAGCATCTCCCATGTATCTAGCTAAGTATTTCTTTCTTTTTAGTTTTATTATTTTTGGGTTTGCTATATGTTGGCTAAAGAAATAAAACGATGCATAACAAACCAAAACAAAATAAAAATTTATCCTAGTAGTTATATCGATATAATAAGGTGTGATTTTAAAAAACTTTGAAAGCAAAATAAAAAGTGTGTTTAGTTTTCTATTCTTTAGAGCTAAATAAATAATGGAGTCTAGGTAATCCCTTGCATTGGAAATGATGAATAGTTGTTGTATCATAATTCCTTTCAAGTCCTAGTTTTCAGCCTTGAATTCTCCTGAGTTTTAGATATGACTAATTTGATATAAGATTTACTCTGAACCTAAAACTTATGGGTAGCATATGCTTGATCTAAGTCTAGGTAATTGACGGATATGATATAAGATGATTAGAGCTACTGTTTGTAACACCTCAAGTGTTTAGCTCCATAATTGTATTGCATAAGCATAAGCATGAGCATGCATTATTCATGTTTGTTATTTTATGTGATGCAACACATGTGTTTATATTAGGGCTTGTTTGATTTATTTCATGAAGTACTTGATAGTTGGTGTAACAAAAAGGTAAGGTAGCCAATCATGACCTACAACACCTTAGTTATACTTAGGGTAACATTTGGAACAAAGTTCATGTTGACCAAAATTACTAAATTGCCCTCCAAGAGAAGTTTGACCACCCTTTGACCCTAGAAGGCCCTAGTTTGACCAATTAAAAAGTCTAATTTAGAGACCTTGCATGGAAGAGCAACCTTAAGCAAAGTTGTAGAGGATTTCATAAGGAACAAAAGTTCTAATATGGCCATCTCATGAAAATGACCAGAGCATGCTCAAAAATGGCCCACAAGTCAGCTTGAGTGGGAATCAACACTTAGAAAAATTCTAAGTCTGGAAATTGGACTTTTCAGTTTCACTGTACCCCACTTTAGCAACTTGTAACTCACCAACTAGGCCAAACCAGTCTTTGAGCCAATTGACAAAGTTGTTGTCCACACATAGCTCTACAACTTTGTCAATATCATCATCACCTGGTTCTCAATAGTTTAGGAGATATAATGTCTTGAAGTTAGGGTTTCAGTCGGCATAGTGACTGAAACTAAGTTTCAGTTTCATCAAGCACCACTTTGGAGCTCTGTAGTTTCAAATCTAGGCTGAACCAGCCCAAACTCCAATTGACAAACTTGTAGACCTCATGTAGCTCTACAATATTGGTGTAATCATCTTCGACTAACTCGAGCTGGTTTAGGAGATATTCTTCGTTGAAATCACGCTGTCAGTCATCGAACGACAGTCTTCATTCAGTCGAACCCGACTTCGTGGTCTGTCGTGGCCGACCGGAGGCAGGGCCGCGGCGACGCGTGGGGGCTCGGTGGCGGCCATGCGCCAGCCGTGGTCCCACTGGTCAGTCCACCGCACCTACAAGGTCGCCACGCCGCACCAGAGCCGCCCCAGTTCCTCTTCCTCCCTCATTCGGCTTCGACACAAAGAAAACGGAGCCGCCATTGCCGCCCCTCTCCGGCGAGCTCGTGCCCGCTCACCACCGCATCGCAGTCCACCAGACCTCGCCACTCCCTCCGCCTCACCACCCTCCAGCTCCTTGACCCACCGAAGCCCGTGATTTGACTCGAGGTGAGCCGCATTTCCTTCTTCCCCATCTCCGAGAGGTCGCCGGAGCCCGCCATGGGACCTCACCGTGGTCGGGGTGCTTCGGGTCGCTCTCCACCCTCCCTTCCTAGCAAAACGGATCCGCCTAGCTTCGGTGAAGCTCGTACCGAGCCTAGACCGCACCGTGTACCCTTACCGGCGACGGCGCGCCGCCACCGGACACCACCGGCCGCCGCTCGCGGTGACCAGCCCCTTCCAGCCCATCCCCATCCATTCCACGAGCACCAATCGACGCACCGGGTGACAGAGCACACGAGGTGGTGCTCACTTGGCCGAGCGAGCTCTTCTCCGGCGAGCTCGAGCTCGTCGGAGCTCGCGGGTCTCCGCCTCCCCTGTTCCTCTGTCCCTGACTGCGGGGGCCCGCCTGTCAGTTGCCAAGCGCGGGCGGGAGCGCTGAGCAGGCCGCGCGCGCGCGAGTCGTGGGCCGCGTCTTCCGGGCCGGCCCAGTCATCCGAAATGAAATTCGTTTTTATTATTTTGTCACTGATTTTTGTACAAGTTGGAAAAATATAGATCTAGGGTTTTAATGATCCAAAAATCATGAGATAAATTTTGTTGGGGTCTTCATGATGTGTAGTATTTTAGAAAAATATAGATCTGGCATGAGATGTTTAAATTCGGTAAGAATTTAATAGATCCTTTAAATGTGTTTTGGAATGCATGCAAATTTGTTAAATTTATAACTTGAGCTGTAGTGTTCCATAAATCATGAAATTTGGTGGGTAGGTTACTCTATGCTAGCCCTAGCTCTGGTAAAAATTTGGGCATCAGTGCTTAAGTAATTTCCAAGTTATAATGCTATCTTTTTATTCTAGGAAATACTTAAATGAATTTTTGTAATTTTTCTACATGTGCAATGTTCACCTAAATTTTTGGAGAATGTCTTGGTACCCTAGACTGTCTAAGAAAAATATGAAATCTGTTGTTTGACACTTTTCGATAGGGTTTTCTATTTATGCAAAAATCAGTCTTATTAGCTTGTGAATTTTGTGTAGGGAGTTTCTGTGAATAAAACTTGTTCAAATTTTTACTGTGGTCTCTTTTTGGGTCAGAGAGTCCCCTGTAATTTTTGTAGAATTTTAGGAGCAGTTTATATATATGTTTGAAATTTCACTTAATTACTTAAGTAAATTAAGAAATGGGTTTAAATAAATATTCTAGGTGGGCACACCTTACTTTCTGGTGTCTTTGTGATATTTGTGAACTTGTAGTAGTATTAGTTTGGTCTTAGAGAATGTTGGCCACATCAATAAATATTTAACCTTGGTAATTTAGGTTTTCTGGACAGCTGGTAGTAATTCTAAATTTGGCTTTGATAAAATTGGTTGCTGGAAAACTTGTAAATACCAAAGTTGGAGTAAACTTGATGAACTAGCTTGTGTTAAAATTTGGAAGCATTTGGCTTAGTAGTTTGAGGGTTACTGTTGTTTAAAGTGGCAGTTCAAAATCTGCTACTCTCTGTGTTGGAGAAGACAGATTCTGGAACTTGTGAAGTTTGACCTGGAAAACTTAGGAGTTTGGAGTTGAGGTCTGAAAATGAATTGTAGTGCATTTCTTAGGCTTTCCAGATTGTCTTAGATCATATCTTTTGGAATTGTAAATCTTCAGTTGTGATAAAAACAAGTAGCTGCTGTCCAGAATGCTTTTTGTGGTGTTTTGCTGTTTGATATGGTGTAATATCCTAAGACATGCTACTTTTGTATTTGTTAGGTGTTAGGGCCTTAACTGAGGATGAGCAGCTTTATCTTAGGTTAAGTAGATTAGGTGAGTACTTCTCTACTAGAGAAGAGATTTGCACGTACTAGTAAAATAACTTGAATAGGGTATTTTATTCTGAAATGCATTTCATTCCGAGCATGTTGCACCCATTTATGCATCCATTATATTTATTGTGCATTCATGCAATAGGTGCACCGGAGGGGGTGACACTCCTCGAATTCGAGCCTGTGATTCCGGAGGAGAACCAGGAGCAGCAGGAGCCCGAGGATCCAGCAGGCGAAGGAGACGCCGTTGAAGACTTGCCGGAGTGCCCTGACCACCGGCCTTCAACTTTTCTGAAAGGCAAGCCCCGGTGCATGCTGAACCTACTATTTTATAAATTAATCTTGAGTACTGTTAATTGTTTACTGCATTAAGTTGTAGGAGTTATATGAAAACACTTGTTGCATTATACCTGTCCTTGTCCAGATATCGTACTGAATCCTATATTAGGTGTAGGCACGTGTCAATGCTTAGCCCTGCTTAGTACGGTAGAAGTCGGGTGATTTCCGGTCATCCGCGAGATGTAGGAAGGAGTCACGAGTGGCTTTATGGCTATCGTGGATGGAACCATGCTTAAAAATGAAATTGAGACCGGGCGGGAGTTCGATAGTACAGCCGCAAGACACTTCACGTCTTGGGTGTGGAGCTATGCCCGTCTGAGTCGTTTAAGGACCGATTCGCTGTACGTCCTTGAGTCATGTTGAACGCAGTCTAACACTTAGTTGGCCGGATAAGTCGTTCCGACCGCGAAGTCGAGTAGTATGGTTCAGGCCGGGAATCGAATGGTAGGTTGCATCTTGGAGGAGAGAAAGGATGTGCTTGGGGACATTGGCGTGAGACCAAGGGGGGGTTAGAGTCCCTATCACCTGGCAGAGTGTCGCCCTTGGGGACGCGACATTATTCGGGCCCGCGATTCCTGAACTGTACAAAAGATGACCTGAGCAGCCTTCGCCAGGCGTGACTCGGTGAGTGTTAGAAATACCCCTCCAGCTGGATAGGAATTCGATTCGAATCGCCGTCGCTCCCGGTTAGTGAGCACTTGACTTGAGCAGCGGCAACGTAGAACTCATTAAATGAACTGGTGGTTAAGGGAATGATACAATGTTGCCATAATGATATACCTGCTATGGATATAATAATCATGTTGTTTGATTATAATCAAGTGTATGTTTAGTACAGGTGCTAAAATAGATGACAGGTAAATGCTAAAAATAACTGCTAGTACAGGTTATAAGAGTTTCAATTACTTATGCCTTTATGCAAAATGTTATGTCAGCTAGCCTCTTGTGTAAGCCTTGCATAATCCTTGGTGTCATCTTATTTCTGGTTTCCGACGGGTAAGTCTAGCTGAGTACATTCCAGTACTCAGGGTTTATTCCCTCCTGTTGCAGATGACATGCTTTATCAGGGCTTCTGCAAGACGTGTCTCCACCCTGCGGGTGATGATGACTAGGTCACTTGGGCGTGATCATCTTCATGTACTTTCCTCATGCTTTTGCGGGTTGTCGATCATCCAGGCTGGCAGTACTTATTTAACTAGTGTGTGTTATGCTTCCGCTACTTTCAAACTTGGTTTGTAATAATTGCTACTCCGTTTGTGTAAACTTATTTCAGCACTATTTGTGAAATGTAACGTATGATGTTGTATGTTGAATGATGCGATCCTGGTTGTAAGCGAGTTGGTTTGAAATCCTTCGTGGTTTCGATTGACTACCGGGATTATATGGGCTCAAGTTCGAAAATTTGAGCGCTTCGGTGCTTGTTTTTGTACTTGTGCTCTTATAATTTGGTCGATTCTGTTACAGCTGGTACCGGAGCATAATTCAACATTAAACACATCTTACGGGTAATTAAAAACAAAAGTATTTGTTTGCGAAAAGGGTTGAACTCTAAAAATTATTTTATAGGTATGCCAGTGATCACAACCCTTAGCCCAAATAAGGACTCTTAGGTGGCTTATTATAAAGACTAACTTGGGGGCCTTGTTTGTTTCTGTTTCGTCGTCCATACGGCGTGAAATTGTATGGATGCCATCCACTTGGGTGGTAATGTATGGATCAATTACCTCGACGCTCTGGTAAGTGTGAGTTGTGAGAGCATGATCGTCCAACCGGCGGTCTAGGGGAGAGTAGTTTTGGTGACTTACATCTTTACATGTTAAACCATGTAACTATGTAAAAACACTTAATTGTGGGCATCTATCAATCGGGTAGCTTTGATACTGAAATATATACATCCGGGGATGTGTATATGGAAAGTATTTAAATTACTGCTTTCTTGTGTGTATATATTGGGAATTGTTGGGCTGCAATGAAATTTTCTGCAGGTACACTAACAGCGTAACGAGTAGACCGATAGTTTCGCTTATATGAGAGAACGTATGTATGCCACCGCCTAGCGTTAGAACTTTAGTTTTCTACTAAGGTGAGAGAACGTACGGAACGTGCATGCATCATGTTTAAATATATCATACATATCATTTACTCCCTCCTTAAAAATTTCTGTACTCCCGACTAAAGTAAATTTCGTATCCCTTAAATGATCCTCACTTTAAGCCGTATCTTATCTTGTTGCTACAGATGGCACGTACCAAGAGGACCGCTCGTAAGTCCACTGGGGGCAGGGCACCGCGTCACCAGCTCGCTCCACGTGAGCCCCGCCCCGAGCCTACTGAGGTGGAAAGGCTGAGGGCAGAGTTGGCTGAAGTGACTGCCGCCAGGAATGCAGCACGGCAACAACTGGAACAAGTGATTCATGATCGGGATCAAGAAACGCTTGCAGTCCAGAGGTTGACAGTGGCAAACCGTAACTGTCAACGCATGTTGGTCCGTGTGATGGAACAGAGGGATGAAGCCTGGCACGAGGAGAACGTTCTGAGAGCTCGTCAGTTTGAGCTCGAGCAACAGTTGGAGAACGCTGAAGAATACAATGATAATCTTCATGAAGAAGTGCACCGTCTGAACAACGAGCTTAATCCCCTGCTGCCTCAAAACAACAACGCCGATGAGGACATGGGTTCGGGAATCTTCATGGCTGAGGATGATGATGAAGTGGAGGTTGATGGACCACAGGATGCCCCACCTGCAGAAGCACCAGAGGAAGAGCCAGAAGAAGAAGAAGACGAGGAGTTAGAGCCTGTCAGTGATGAGGACGGCGGGGAGATCCTTGACACTGACTCGGAGGATGATGCTTAGAGTAGTCATCTCGTGTCTATAATGTTAGGATCGTCTTTTGTGCCCTCCCTGTGAAGGAGTGAGGCCTTGTAATAACTTGACTTTGGGATGTAAGGTTGAACCGTATGTTTCCTGAATGTAGTTGAACCCGTTAATTTCGATCACAACTTGATGTCTTATTATGTTGCGTTCGATGATGGTGTCACGATTAGCACCCTTCGGTGCCGCGACGAAACCGAGGGCCTCCTATGGCGCGCGACATAAGGCTGTGCTGCTTGGCACGCGCAGGTATCGAGGTGGCTAGTCATGATCCACCATGGAACTCTTCATTGAGAAGTCTCTTTGTGGTCAGTTTGAAGTAGCCTTTCACAGTCAACTAAAAATCTTGAGATCGAATCCAAGTACCGTGCAAAAGGTCAAAAATCACGTAGATAGCAACGTAAACGGCCCGGTAACCGTGTGCTCCCTGTGAGTAAGCCTTCATCAAAGAGCATCTTGTTGGATTACCAAGCATGATCTCGTCAAATGATGCGCTTGAATGGATTGTGCGGTTGTGGTGAATTATTGTGCCTTAATTATTATGAGAAGTCTATTTCATGAAGTCAGTTTGACATATTTACAATAATTCATCTACAAGTTTCCCACATCGTCAGTGCTCATTGGCTATGCATTTTGCAGATGTCGTACAATCTACGTCGGGGTCGTGGAAATGAGGAGGAGGAACAGCCACCCCCTCCGCCACCACCCACTCCGGCCGAGTTGATGCAGACAGTGGTCGAAGGGCAGCGCATGTTGGCGGATGCTATGCGCCAGCTGGCTAACCGGGAGGTTCGTCCTGGCCGCCAGGGCCCAGAGCCAAATCAGTACAGTGATTTCAAGGACTTTCTGGATACTAAGCCCCCGCTCTTCAAGGAAGCGGAAGAACCACTGCAAGCTGATGAGTGGTTAAATACTATTGAGCAAAAGTTTCGTCTGCTTCGCCTGACTAATGAGTTAAAGACTGAGTATGCTTCCCATCAGTTGCATGGTCCGGCGGGCATTTGGTGGAGCCACTACCGTTCCACACTGCCTGCCAATGTCCCGATTGCTTGGGATCAGTTTAAGGCGGCATTCCGAGGAAATTATATCCCTCCCGGTCTTATGGCAATCAAGCACACAGAGTTTATGAGGCTGTCGCAAGGAAACAAAAGCCTGACTGAATACTTGCAGTCCTTCAACAACCTGGCAAGGTATGCCACTGAGTTTGTGGATACCGATGCCAAAAAGATTGCTAGCTTCAAAAGGGGCCTCGGCCCAAAACTGATGAAAACAATGGGCACTAGCAAATGCACTACTTTCAATGATTTCATCAGCGATGCTTTGACCCAGGAGAACAACAATACTATTTATTCTGCCTCTAAGAGCCGTAAAAGGGCCCTTGAGGCAAGTGCTTCTCAGTCAAGGGCCTCAGCGACACCGAGGTCTTCCCCTCGCCCTCCTGCCACAAATGCTAAGTTTCGTCCTCCACAAAAGAAGGTGCCAATGAAAACTGGGTTTCGTAAGGCATATACAGTGGCTCTACCAAAGAGTAATGCGGGCCAAGGCAGCTCCAGTGTTCCCCCTAGCAACATGCCTTGCTGGAACTGTAACAAGCCAGGCCATTGGTCCAGGAACTGTCCGTACCCGAAGAAAAATGTCAACCAAGGTAGTCGTCAGGGACACGCCCATTATAACAGCATTGAGGAAATTCCATCTGGTGAGGTGGTCACCGCTGGTAAGTTTCTAGTTGACCAACACCCCGCAGTGGTACTTTTTGATTCAGGTGCTTCGCATTCCTTTATCAGTCCTAAGTTTGCATCTAAATTTGCACACAAGTTGCATACTGTTGAAGGTGTGGGTTATTGTATTAGCGCTGCAAGTGGGAATATTTCCACAAACAAAGTAGTGGGGAACCTTAAGTTTGAGATAGAAGGGCGAAGTTATTCGCTTGCCCTATTGGTTTTACCTGGTTTAGACATAGATGTTATCTTGGGCATGAATTGGATGAGTCAGAACGGGGTACTCATTGACACATCCGCTCGGGTAGTTATGCTCAGAGATCCTACAGATCAAAAAGGTTTTCTAGTACAACTTCCCAGAAAGGTTGAATTGTCGGGGGAAATTCATGCTGTGCAAGCAAAGGCGTTGGCCGAAATTCCAGTAGTAAATGAGTTTCCGGACGTTTTTCCCGATGATTTGCCGGGACTCCCTCCGGATCGGGATGTGGAGTTTAAAATTGAGTTGTTACCTGGCACGGCACCCATCTCTAGGAGACCCTATAGGATGCCTCCAAATGAACTAGCTGAACTTAAGGTGCAATTGAATGAACTTTTGAAGAAAGGGTTGATTCGTCCTAGTTCATCGCCGTGGGGATGCCCTGCTATCTTTGTAAAGAAGAAGGATCAAACCTTGCGGATGTGCGTGGACTACAGACCTCTGAACGCGGTCACTGTTAAGAATAAGTATCCTCTACCGCGTATCGACATCTTGTTCGATCAGTTGTCCAAGGCTAAAGTCTTTTCCAAGATCGATCTAAGGTCTGGCTACCATCAAATTAAAATCCGCCCGGAAGATGTTCCAAAGACAGCCTTTTCTACCAGATACGGTCTTTATGAGTATCTTGTTATGTCTTTCGGTTTGACAAATGCCCCCGCACACTTCATGTACTTGATGAATTCGGTGTTTATGCCTGAATTGGACAAGTTTGTGGTGGTATTTATTGATGACATCCTGGTATATTCTGTGAATGAGGAGGATCATGCTGAACATCTGCGTATAGTCCTCACAAGACTGCGTGAACACCAACTCTATGCAAAGTTCAGTAAGTGCGAATTCTGGCTTCGAGAAGTACCTTTCCTTGGGCATGTGTTGTCCGATGGAGGAATTATGGTGGACCCCGCCAAGGTACAGGAAGTACTGAACTGGAAGGCTCCTATCTCGGTTCACGAGGTCCGGAGTTTCCTTGGGTTGGCTGGCTATTATCGTCGCTTCATCCCGGATTTCTCCAAAATAGCCAAACCCATGACTCGGTTGCTACAAAAAGACACCAGGTTTGTCTGGACTCCTGAGTGTGATGCGGCTTTTCACCAACTGCGAACCCTCCTAACCTCAGCTCCGGTTTTGGCGCAACCGAATATCGAGAAACCATTTGATGTTTATTGTGATGCCTCAGGCATAGGTTTGGGAGGCGTTTTGATGCAGGAAGGCCGAGTAATTGCATATACCTCGCGGCAACTTCGGAAGCATGAGGTGAATTATCCAACGCATGACTTAGAACTGGCTGCAGTTGTTCATGCTTTGAAAGTATGGCGGCATTATCTGCTGGGAAATGTCTGCAATATCTACACCGATCATAAAAGCCTCAAGTACATCTTCACTCAACCCGAGCTAAATATGCGTCAGAGAAGATGGCTCGAGTTGATTAAAGATTATAATCTTCAAGTACACTATCACCCAGGCAAGGCAAATGTGGTTGCGGACGCTTTAAGCCGTAAGTCTCATTGCCATTCCTTAATTGAAACTGATTTTTACCAATCTCGCCTGTTACATCCGGCAGTCCTGTACAACATCACTGTCAGTGGTACTCTCAGAAATAGAATCATTGAGCTCCAAAAGACTGACCCGGGTATCTTTCACATAAAACGGAAGATGAATGAAGGAGAGACTAAGCATTTCAGGTTAGATGACGAAGGTGTGCTGTGGTTTAAGGATAGGTTAGTGGTACCTAAGGACCGAGAGCTTAGGGATCAGATCCTGTCCGAAGCACATTCGTCCAAGTTGTCCATCCATCCGGGTAGTAATAAGATGTATTATGATTTGAAACCCCTCTATTGGTGGACCAAGATGCGGAAAGAGATAGCTGCATATGTCGCTAGATGTGACACCTGTTGCAGAGTTAAAGCTGTGCACATGAAAGCTGGGCTACTTCAGCCACTTTCCATTCCAGGCTGGAAATGGGAAGAGATAAGTATGGATTTCATTGTCGGTCTTCCTCCTACTGTCAAAAATCATAACTCCATCTGGGTAATTGTGGATCGTTTGACCAAATCAGCTCACTTCATTCCAGTTAGAGTGGACTATCGTCCTACTGACTATGCTGAGTTGTACTTCAATCAGATAGTCCGGCTTCATGGGATACCTCGTACTATCATATCTGACCGTGGTCCCCAGTTCACTGCTCGCTTTTGGGAGCACTTGCATCACCTTCTGGGAACCAAGTTAGTGAGAAGCTCTGCTTATCACCCCCAGACATCGGGTCAGACAGAACGAGTTAACCAAATCTTGGAAGATCTGTTGCGAGCATGCGTCATTTCATCCAAGGGTTCTTGGGAAAAATGGTTACCTTTAGCCGAATTCTCGTACAATAACAGTTATCAAGAGAGTATTAAGATGGCCCCATTCGAAGCCTTGTACGGTCGAAAGTGTCGAACTCCACTAAACTGGATAGAAGCTGGGGAAAGAAGGTATTATGGCATTGATTTTGTCCAAGAAGCCGAGGAACAAGTCCGTACCATTCAGAAACACATGGCTGCAGCGCAAGCGAGACAGAAAAGCTATGCGGATCGTCGTAGAAAACCACTCGAATTTGAAGTTGGAGACTTCGTTTATTTGAAAGTTTCTCCAATGAAGAGTGTCCAACGTTTTGGTGTTAAGCGGAAACTTGCACCAAGATACGTGGGTCCTTTCCAGATCATAGGCAAGAGTGGAGCTGTTGCGTATAAAATCCAGTTGCCTCCTGAGATGAGAGCCATATTCAACGTTTTCCATGTATCTCAGCTTAAAAAGTGTCTTCGAGTTCCTGAGGAACAAGTTCCTTTAGGTGATATCAGGCTGGAATCCGACCTAACCTATGAAGAAAAGCCAGTCCGGGTGATTGATACTCAGGAACGAGTAACTAGAAGTAAAGTGGTTAAGTGGTACAAAGTGATGTGGAGTAATCAGGGAAGTGAGAGTGATGCTACGTGGGAACGGGAGGATTATTTGCGGGATGGTTATAAAGAATTCTATGAAAAATGGTACGCCTTCCAAATCTCGGGACGAGATTTTTATAAGGGGGGAGGGCTGTAACACCTCAAGTGTTTAGCTCCATAATTGTATTGCATAAGCATAAGCATGAGCATGCATTATTCATGTTTGTTATTTTATGTGATGCAACACATGTGTTTATATTAGGGCTTGTTTGATTTATTTCATGAAGTACTTGATAGTTGGTGTAACAAAAAGGTAAGGTAGCCAATCATGACCTACAACACCTTAGTTATACTTAGGGTAACATTTGGAACAAAGTTCATGTTGACCAAAATTACTAAATTGCCCTCCAAGAGAAGTTTGACCACCCTTTGACCCTAGAAGGCCCTAGTTTGACCAATTAAAAAGTCTAATTTAGAGACCTTGCATGGAAGAGCAACCTTAAGCAAAGTTGTAGAGGATTTCATAAGGAACAAAAGTTCTAATATGGCCATCTCATGAAAATGACCAGAGCATGCTCAAAAATGGCCCACAAGTCAGCTTGAGTGGGAATCAACACTTAGAAAAATTCTAAGTCTGGAAATTGGACTTTTCAGTTTCACTGTACCCCACTTTAGCAACTTGTAACTCACCAACTAGGCCAAACCAGTCTTTGAGCCAATTGACAAAGTTGTTGTCCACACATAGCTCTACAACTTTGTCAATATCATCATCACCTGGTTCTCAATAGTTTAGGAGATATAATGTCTTGAAGTTAGGGTTTCAGTCGGCATAGTGACTGAAACTAAGTTTCAGTTTCATCAAGCACCACTTTGGAGCTCTGTAGTTTCAAATCTAGGCCGAACCAGCCCAAACTCCAATTGACAAACTTGTAGACCTCATGTAGCTCTACAATATTGGTGTAATCATCTTCGACTAACTCGAGCTGGTTTAGGAGATATTCTTCGTTGAAATCACGCTGTCAGTCATCGAACGACAGTCTTCATTCAGTCGAACCCGACTTCGTGGTCTGTCGTGGCCGACCGGAGGCAGGGCCGCGGCGACGCGTGGGGGCTCGGTGGCGGCCATGCGCCAGCCGTGGTCCCACTGGTCAGTCCACCGCACCTACAAGGTCGCCACGCCGCACCAGAGCCGCCCCAGTTCCTCTTCCTCCCTCATTCGGCTTCGACACAAAGAAAACGGAGCCGCCATTGCCGCCCCTCTCCGGCGAGCTCGTGCCCGCTCACCACCGCATCGCAGTCCACCAGACCTCGCCACTCCCTCCGCCTCACCACCCTCCAGCTCCTTGACCCACCGAAGCCCGTGATTTGACTCGAGGTGAGCCGCATTTCCTTCTTCCCCATCTCCGAGAGGTCGCCGGAGCCCGCCATGGGACCTCACCGTGGTCGGGGTGCTTCGGGTCGCTCTCCACCCTCCCTTCCTAGCAAAACGGATCCGCCTAGCTTCGGTGAAGCTCGTACCGAGCCTAGACCGCACCGTGTACCCTTACCGGCGACGGCGCGCCGCCACCGGACACCACCGGCCGCCGCTCGCGGTGACCAGCCCCTTCCAGCCCATCCCCATCCATTCCACGAGCACCAATCGACGCACCGGGTGACAGAGCACACGAGGTGGTGCTCACTTGGCCGAGCGAGCTCTTCTCCGGCGAGCTCGAGCTCGTCGGAGCTCGCGGGTCTCCGCCTCCCCTGTTCCTCTGTCCCTGACTGCGGGGGCCCGCCTGTCAGTTGCCAAGCGCGGGCGGGAGCGCTGAGCAGGCCGCGCGCGCGCGAGTCGTGGGCCGCGTCTTCCGGGCCGGCCCAGTCATCCGAAATGAAATTCGTTTTTATTATTTTGTCACTGATTTTTGTACAAGTTGGAAAAATATAGATCTAGGGTTTTAATGATCCAAAAATCATGAGATAAATTTTGTTGGGGTCTTCATGATGTGTAGTATTTTAGAAAAATATAGATCTGGCATGAGATGTTTAAATTCGGTAAGAATTTAATAGATCCTTTAAATGTGTTTTGGAATGCATGCAAATTTGTTAAATTTATAACTTGAGCTGTAGTGTTCCATAAATCATGAAATTTGGTGGGTAGGTTACTCTATGCTAGCCCTAGCTCTGGTAAAAATTTGGGCATCAGTGCTTAAGTAATTTCCAAGTTATAATGCTATCTTGTTATTCTAGGAAATACTTAAATGAATTTTTGTAATTTTTCTACATGTGCAATGTTCACCTAAATTTTTGGAGAATGTCTTGGTACCCTAGACTGTCTAAGAAAAATATGAAATCTGTTGTTTGACACTTTTCGATAGGGTTTTCTATTTATGCAAAAATCAGTCTTATTAGCTTGTGAATTTTGTGTAGGGAGTTTCTGTGAATAAAACTTGTTCAAATTTTTACTGTGGTCTCTTTTTGGGTCAGAGAGTCCCCTGTAATTTTTGTAGAATTTTAGGAGCAGTTTATATATATGTTTGAAATTTCACTTAATTACTTAAGTAAATTAAGAAATGGGTTTAAATAAATATTCTAGGTGGGCACACCTTACTTTCTGGTGTCTTTGTGATATTTGTGAACTTGTAGTAGTATTAGTTTGGTCTTAGAGAATGTTGGCCACATCAATAAATATTTAACCTTGGTAATTTAGGTTTTCTGGACAGCTGGTAGTAATTCTAAATTTGGCTTTGATAAAATTGGTTGCTGGAAAACTTGTAAATACCAAAGTTGGAGTAAACTTGATGAACTAGCTTGTGTTAAAATTTGGAAGCATTTGGCTTAGTAGTTTGAGGGTTACTGTTGTTTAAAGTGGCAGTTCAAAATCTGCTACTCTCTGTGTTGGAGAAGACAGATTCTGGAACTTGTGAAGTTTGACCTGGAAAACTTAGGAGTTTGGAGTTGAGGTCTGAAAATGAATTGTAGTGCATTTCTTAGGCTTTCCAGATTGTCTTAGATCATATCTTTTGGAATTGTAAATCTTCAGTTGTGATAAAAACAAGTAGCTGCTGTCCAGAATGCTTTTTGTGGTGTTTTGCTGTTTGATATGGTGTAATATCCTAAGACATGCTACTTTTGTATTTGTTAGGTGTTAGGGCCTTAACTGAGGATGAGCAGCTTTATCTTAGGTTAAGTAGATTAGGTGAGTACTTCTCTACTAGAGAAGAGATTTGCATGTACTAGTAAAATAACTTGAATAGGGTATTTTATTCTGAAATGCATTTCATTCCGAGCATGTTGCACCCATTTATGCATCCATTATATTTATTGTGCATTCATGCAATAGGTGCACCGGAGGGGGTGACACTCCTCGAATTCGAGCCTGTGATTCCGGAGGAGAACCAGGAGCAGCAGGAGCCCGAGGATCCAGCAGGCGAAGGAGACGCCGTTGAAGACTTGCCGGAGTGCCCTGACCACCGGCCTTCAACTTTTCTGAAAGGCAAGCCCCGGTGCATGCTGAACCTACTGTTTTATAAATTAATCTTGAGTACTGTTAATTGTTTACTGCATTAAGTTGTAGGAGTTATATGAAAACACTTGTTGCATTATACCTGTCCTTGTCCAGATATCGTACTGAATCCTATATTAGGTGTAGGCACGTGTCAATGCTTAGCCCTGCTTAGTACGGTAGAAGTCGGGTGATTTCCGGTCATCCGCGAGATGTAGGAAGGAGTCACGAGTGGCTTTATGGCTATCGTGGATGGAACCATGCTTAAAAATGAAATTGAGACCGGGCGGGAGTTCGATAGTACAGCCGCAAGACACTTCACGTCTTGGGTGTGGAGCTATGCCCGTCTGAGTCGTTTAAGGACCGATTCGCTGTACGTCCTTGAGTCATGTTGAACGCAGTCTAACACTTAGTTGGCCGGATAAGTCGTTCCGACCGCGAAGTCGAGTAGTATGGTTCAGGCCGGGAATCGAATGGTAGGTTGCATCTTGGAGGAGAGAAAGGATGTGCTTGGGGACATTGGCGTGAGACCAAGGGGGGGTTAGAGTCCCTATCACCTGGCAGAGTGTCGCCCTTGGGGACGCGACATTATTCGGGCCCGCGATTCCTGAACTGTACAAAAGATGACCTGAGCAGCCTTCGCCAGGCGTGACTCGGTGAGTGTTAGAAATACCCCTCCAGCTGGATAGGAATTCGATTCGAATCGCCGTCGCTCCCGGTTAGTGAGCACTTGACTTGAGCAGCGGCAACGTAGAACTCATTAAATGAACTGGTGGTTAAGGGAATGATACAATGTTGCCATAATGATATACCTGCTATGGATATAATAATCATGTTGTTTGATTATAATCAAGTGTATGTTTAGTACAGGTGCTAAAATAGATGACAGGTAAATGCTAAAAATAACTGCTAGTACAGGT
This sequence comes from Saccharum hybrid cultivar R570, assembly GCA_038087645.1. Lineage (NCBI taxonomy): Eukaryota > Viridiplantae > Streptophyta > Magnoliopsida > Poales > Poaceae > Saccharum > Saccharum hybrid cultivar. Next base: position 2,669,468 of record JAQSUU010000293.1, read on the forward strand.
TATAAGAGTTTCAATTACTTATGCCTTTATGCAAAATGTTATGTCAGCTAGCCTCTTGTGTAAGCCTTGCATAATCCTTGGTGTCATCTTATTTCTGGTTTCCGACGGGTAAGTCTAGCTGAGTACATTCCAGTACTCAGGGTTTATTCCCTCCTGTTGCAGATGACATGCTTTATCAGGGCTTCTGCAAGACGTGTCTCCACCCTGCGGGTGATGATGACTAGGTCACTTGGGCGTGATCATCTTCATGTACTTTCCTCATGCTTTGCGGGTTGTCGATCATCCAGGCTGGCAGTACTTATTTAACTAGTGTGTGTTATGCTTCCGCTACTTTCAAACTTGGTTTGTAATAATTGCTACTCCGTTTGTGTAAACTTATTTCAGCACTATTTGTGAAATGTAACGTATGATGTTGTATGTTGAATGATGCGATCCTGGTTGTAAGCGAGTTGGTTTGAAATCCTTCGTGGTTTCGATTGACTACCGGGATTATATGGGCTCAAGTTCGAAAATTTGAGCGCTTCGGTGCTTGTTTTTGTACTTGTGCTCTTATAATTTGGTCGGTTCTGTTACACTGTTTATCTTGTTCCTAGCGATATGAGAGTTCTGGAGATTTATCTTTTGAAAACATAAAATCTTTCATGATGAGCTCCTATATGACAAAGCTTAAATTCCTACCAGAGCCATATATAATGTTTAGATTAGGAAAACTTTCACTCATACATGTTGCTTGCTTTTGCATTGAGTTTAGTCAAGCTTTGTTGATGCCTTATGAGAGGTTTGTCATGCTCTTAAAATCAAGATCACGTACACATCACCCACGTATGCACTACTCCTACACTGGGGGTAGGTGCAACAATATGCCATTCCATCTAGATCCACTCAAAAATGTTTGACTCTTACACTAGGAGTAAACACCAAAAATATACCCTAGGATATACCCTAAATAAATACTCCAAGTTCTTATTGCTATCTCTCAAAAGTTTTGTTGCAGAGAAGAGCCATGTGGCTATGCAAAAGTTATTCATGAAAAAAGAAGAAAAGAAAAAAAGGAAAAAATGGACAGGTGTCCAAGATATCCAAAATAATGGGTACTCTGATGCCTGACTAAAAAAAGAAGGGAAAAAGAGATGAATAAGATAGCCTATGTTTTCTTGCAAAGTTGTTCCAAGTTTTAAAAGAGAGATATGTTTTCAAGGAGTAAAGAAGAATTACGTTAGCCACCATATATATCGACCCCATATATATCCATACACATGCACATCTTGATTTGATTATATGACTTAACTCTCTTTGGATCCATTGTTTGACTTTACAACATATGTATTTCAAGTATGCTCTTTCATGTTTTCTCCATTCCTATGAGCTCCACTATAAGCCTTAGTTGTAGGAAGAGAAAGGCATAACATCACTATTGCCTTGGAGAGGATCTAGAAATACCACATATATTGAGAGATTGGAGAGTGTCATACAATGAAAGCTCTGGGTTTTATTTTGAAAACTTACAAAAACTCCAGAATAATGGTTGAGCAAAGACTTGAGACATAGCTCTTGACTTGATTGTTCTGTCTTTCAATTGCTCAAGACCCAAGTGAAGGCTAAGAAGCTCCATAGTTGAAGGTAATATGGGTAAGTTTGAAGGCTATATCAGTTTATTCCAATCCAGAGGAGAATTTTTGTTTGAACGCATGTATACTTTTGAGGCGTGAAAGCATAGAAGCAACTCCTGATCCAACTTTTTGCTGAGTTTAGCTTTGTAAGGGACTAGCAAAGGTTAAGCTTGGGGAGCTTGTTGCCGGTAGTTATCTACCATATTAAACCATAAACATAACATGAAGAAATGCTAGAAATGGATGACCAATAGAAACTTAGGGGTTTAAACTGAGAATTTCCACAAGTTTTGGTGCATCTGTATTTTCTATAGGGTATATCCAGAAAACTAGAAAGGGGGATCAAAACATCAAAAGGAATTAAACTTAACTGTGATGAAAACTATTCTAGAAGACTCCAAAGGACTCCAAGAGGCAACCCCCCGAGGCAGAGCCCGAGAGGCCGACAGGTGGGGCTGACTAGCCCCAACCTGTTGTTGCCAAGCCCTTGGCGATGGCCCCCACCTGTCAGCTTCTAAAATGTTCCTCCACCGCCTTCCTAGACTGTATCTACACCGTTCTTCAAGTCGGTTTGATCCAAGGGCTCACATTGGACCCTCTAGGCTATATAAGGAGACCCTAGCCCCCTAGAGGCATCAATTCATTTGAGATCAAGTCATATAGAGCCAAAAATCCTAATATCCTTAGAGTTCCTCTAGTTTCTAGGGCATAGCTAGTTTGGCTAGGTCTAGAGGGAGGCAAGCAAATCTTCGCTTGGATTCCCGACATCATCTAGAGCTTGGTTTGGTATAATTCTTATACCCCTCTCTTGTTGTATCTCTATTATTTTTATATGCTTTGGTACAATTATCAGGACAATATAGTATTCATCTTATTCATGTTCTTGGTTGCAATGTTCATTGTCTACTTTGATTACATGCTTAGTATAGTTAGTTTATCGTTGTGTTTATGCATAAGTTCGTATAGCATTCAACCTAGTAAGGTACCATGGGTGGGTGGTAGAGATCATATAAGTGTGGTGCTTATATGTTATTTGCCTACGAATACACTCTATATTCTAGGCCATGTGGTAGATCACGGATGTGACACTCCCATTGAGTCCTTTGTAGTCCACTCCCTGAGTGTAGGTTGAGGAAGTAGGGCCTAGTTACGAAGGAAGGGAGAGGTTTCTGTACTCAAACTTCCCTAAGTAATGCCCCTTATGTGTGGATATAATGATGATTTTAGCCATGATCACTAGGTGTAATTGCACAAATCAACATATGCTTTGACTTGTAGTTAAGGATGACTTAGGAATTATTCCTCTAATATTCTAACTTGACCATGCTATTGCCCTAGGTAGGAGTGCTCTGAGTGATTTACTTATTATAGTGCTTAATCAGTACTTATCATATACATCTTATCTTGTGACTTACCCTAATTATGAGTAGAGTGATTGGTTATGGTTTATTTCTCCTTCAATGTTATAAGTTTATCAATACATGTCCAAAGCTACACCTTCCCTGTGGTAAATATAAATACGATACCTGGTGTACTCTCGGGTGAAGTGCTATAATGGTATAATTATTTGTCTACTTGTAGAATCCTTTTTATTCATATCTTTATATTCTTTCTAGTCACATAAAATGATAAATATCTATTTAGTATTATTCTTGTAGTAATGCTAGTTAGTACCAACAAACATATCTGGCACCATCACTAGGGATGACAACCTAGTTTAGTATTGCTAGAGGTGTAGGTAATTAATAGGTGACTACTAAAACAAGTGAGGAGTTAATAAATATGAACAATGCTAAGGAATGCAAACCAAGAATTTCTAAGTGCCATTACCCAGCGACTGTAGACCCCACAAGAATGTCTGGCGCCGATGCTAAGGGAATATATTCTTGGGTAGTGATGTTTATGAATGCCAACCAGGCATTTCTGGTGTCATTGCCGGTGATGGACTTAAAACCTCCTCACTTGGTGATTGGGCTAAGAAATGCCAACAGTGGCCTTGCCAGTCACTTCCGCGATAGGGTCATGCATGGGCGTGACACAAGAAGACAAGCTTCCCACGGCCTCTAGGGGGCTAGGCGGCTCCTAAGCCTGCATGTCAGCCCTTGGAGCCGACATCCTTCACCACCAAGAACACTCCAAAAGGTCCAACTGGGGAGGACAGTCCAAGTTGACATACTTGACACACAGAGTGTCAGAACAGAGCAACTGGACGACGCCTAAGGCTTGTTTGGCTCCATGACACTGCCACAGTCCACAGAGCATAGCTACAAGACCCTCCAAGATTTTGGCGCATGTAGACCATAGAGTCATCTCCCAAACCACCATCTACCTGACCTATCTCATTATATATATAAAGGATAAGGTCAGACCTAGGGGGAGATAGAAGATCATTCCATTCCATTCCATCTGGTTTGGCTTAGTACCTAGAGAAGAGCAACCTAGAGGAGGGGCACTGAGAGCTCCTCCACCACATCCCACCATCTTCCTCCTCTCCGATGAGGGGAAGACTCCACTAGTGGTGAGCCAACCTTAGGATTAGCACCGAGCTAACCCCCTACCAAATCTCTCTCTCTACACTCTATTGTAACCCCTGATTTTGGGTGCTTTTGAGTATAGGGATCATCAGCTACTAGATGTAGAGCATCGATTGGCCGGAACCAGGATAAACCATTACATCCTCTCTATGATTCTTATGTTCTTGAGTCCACCCAAGCTACCAGAAACCCATACTCTGACACCTACTCGAATAACAATGTTTGTTGTGGTTCCGACCCCACAACAACTGGCGCACAAGGTAGGGAGTAGCGTTAAGTGTGATATATGATCTGTGGTGGCAGGAGCCACCCACCTCATCGTTGGAGCAAGCAGCAGTGCCCCAGACGGTGGTGTTTGCTTCCATAGTGAGTTCTCCATCATGACCAGTGCCTTCACTTTGGGCTAGGTCCTGAACTTTAGGATCCTAGCCCACGTCACCGACTACTATGGTGAGCTTTGTCCACTCCATGGGGCTAGGCTGGCAAGTAATGAGCCCTCGGCACCGCCCCCTTCATGCGTGTCTGCCAAGCGAGGTACGTGTGTCGGCAACATAGGGTAGAGGAGGCAAAGACGCCGGTGGAGCTCGCCGGCGGTGGCACTTCCGATGAGGCCGAGGCCACCCTCACACTCTCCATGCTATTTTGAAATGAGGGAAGTGCTACGGTGGACCTAGGTGCGGCTAGGGGTACTCATTCCTGGTCAAGGCGGATGGAGGGGTTCTGGTGGCGGTGTGCTGGTGACGGCGAGCCTCCACTGCCTCGACTAAGCCTAGTATGAGCTTCGTGAGGTCACTAGAGAGCTACAGGAGGGAAAAGGGGAGGATGAGAAGGGCCCTAGCTACCCCGACCATGGCAGCCTCGAACTCTGGCGAGGTCCCGAACATGGCCGTGGTGGCGAAATCGACCAATGCGGCCTCACCTTCGCTCGAATGGTCCATGGAAGGAGTGGAGGAGGTAGAGGAGGGTGCTGGGGTTTTTTGGACGGGAGGAATTGGGCTAGGGCACGATGACGATGGTGCACGAGTGCGAGGAAGCACGCGGCGGCAATGGCGCCGTGGTGCTCCACCCTGGGCTTGGAGAGAGCGAGAGAGAGGGGCAGAGGCGGGAGTGAGGGCGAGTGCGGCGTCGTGGTGCTCTAGAGTCCCTCTCGGACTTGACCGATGGGCCCGCGGCTGGTGTATGGGTGCCACGGTGTGCCCACATGGTGGTCATGGCCTAAAGCCGGTCGGCCACTGAAGGCTTGCATTTCTCTGAATCGACGTCGACATGATGACTTACAGTGAATTTTGTTCGTCCCTTATCTCCCAAACCAGGCCGTTTTAGTAAAAATTGTAAACATAAAAGTTATAGAGGGATGTGAGGTCTACAAGTTTTTCAATAGGAGCTCGAGCTGGTTTGGCATGGTTTGTGAGTTAGATGACTCCAAAGTAGGGTACATTGAAACGGTTTCAGTGTTTGACTTAGCCAAAAATGCTAAGTCACAAAATAGTCTCAATACTGACTTGTGATCCACTTTTGAGCATGTTGTAGTCATTTTCATGAGATGGCCATATTAAGACTTTTGTTCCTTATGAAATTCTCTACAACTTTGATTAAGGGTCCTCCTCCATGCAAGATATCTAAGGTGTACTTTTTAAATAGTCAAACTAAAGCATTCTAGGGCTCAAGGCTTGGTCAACATCACATAGGAGGGCATTTTGGTAATTTTGGTCAACATGAACATTGTTCCACTAATGATCCTAAGTGTGATTAAGGTACTATAGGACATAATTGACCACTGTACACTTTGGTTACACCCACTTTCAATTGTCACACAGGTTGAAACAAACAAAACAAGTATTTTAACTAAATGTTGCCACACCATGTTGCATATATATGTTGCACTACTCACATTTCATAAGCTACCACTTTTGAAACAAACTTAATAAAGTATGTAACACACTCTTGTTATAATCCAAACAAATGCATAATGAATGAAATGATGCTCATGCTTATGAAATGCAGGTGCAATTTTGGAAGCCAAACACCTGGGGTGTTACAATCCTCCCCCCTTATAAAAATCTTGTCCTGAGATTTGGAAAGCATACCATTATTGATAGAATTCCTTATAACCCTCTCATAAATAATCTTCTCTCTCCCAAGTAGCATCACTCTCACTACCTTGATTACTCCACATTACTTTATACCACTTAACCACTCGACTCCGAGTTACCCGCTCTTGAGTGTCAATCACACGAACTGGCTTTTCTTCTTTATAAGTTAGATCAGATTCTAGCTTGATATCCCCTAACTGAACTCTCTCTTTAGGAACCTGGAGACATTTTTTAACTGTGATACATGGAAAACATTGAAAATGGTGCTCATTTTAGGAGGTAACTAGATCTTATTTGCAACAGCTCCACTTTTTCCTATGATCTAGAAAGGACCCACGTATCTTGGTGCAAGCTTTCGCTTCACACCAAAATGCTTTACGCTCTTCATAGGTGAAAGTTTCAGATATACGAAGTCTCCAACCTCAAACTCAATCGGTTTTCTACGGCGATCAGCGTAACTTTTCTGTCTAGATTGGGATGCAACCATATGTATTTTGATGGTATGAACTTGTTCTTTAGCTTGCTCGAAAAAATCAATACCATAATACCTTCTTTCTCTAGCTTCTACCCAATTAAGCGGTGTTCTACACTTACGACTGTACAATGCTTCAAACGGGGGCATCTTAATGCTCTCTTGATAACTATTATTGTACGAAAACTCAGCTAAAGGCAACCATTTCTCCCATGAACCCTTGGATGAAATAACACATGCCCTCAACATATCTTCTAAGATTTGGTTGACTCATTCAGTCTGACCAGATGTCTGGGGATGATAAGCGGAGCTTCTCACGAGCTTGGTTCCCAGAAGATGATGCAAGTGCTCTAGAAACGAGCAGTGAACTATGGACCATGGTCAGAAACAATAGTATGAGGGATTCCATGGAGTCAGACTATCTGATTGAAGTACAACTTAGCATAGTCAGTAGGATGATAGTCTGCTCAGACAGGAATGAAATGATCTGAATTGGTTAGACGGTCTACAATTACCCAAATGGAGTTATGATTCTTAACAGTGGAAGGAAGTCCAATATTGAAATCCATACTTATCTCCTCCCATTTCCAACCTAGGATAGAAAGTGGCTAAAGCAATCCATCTTTCATGTGCACAGCTTTAACTCTACAGCATGTATCACACCTAGCAACATATGCAACTATTTCTTTCCGCATCTTGGTCCACCAATAGTATGGCTTCAGATCGTGATACATCTTACTACTACCAGGATGGATGGACAGCTTAGAGGAATGTGCTTCAGACATAATATGATTCCTAAGCTCTCGGTCCTTAGGCACAACTAACCTATCCTTAAACCACAGCACACCCTCTTTATCTACCCTGAAATGCTTAGTTTCTTGCTCTTTCATCTTACGCTTGATGTGGAATATACCGGTGTCAGTCTTTTGGAGCTCAATAATTCTACTCTTGAGAGTGCAACTGATAGTGATATGGTGCAGAACTGTTGGGTGTAGAAGATGAGACAGATTAAAATCACTTTCAACTAAGGAATGACAATGAGACTTATGGCTTAAAGCATCGGCAACCACATTTGCCTTGCCAGGATGGTAGTGCACTTGGAGATTATAATCTTTAATCAACTCAAGCCATCTTCTCTGATGCATATTCAACTCGGGTTGGGTGAAGATATATTTGAGGCTTTTATGGTCAGTATAGATATTGCATACATTGTCCAACAGATAATGTCGCTAGACTTTCAAAGCATGAACAACTGTAGCGAGTTCTAAGTCATGTGTTGGATAATTCACCTCATGTTTCCGAAGTTGACGAGAGGTATATGCAATCACTCAACCTTCCTGCATCAGAACACCTCTCAAACCTATGCCTGAGGCATCACAATACACATCAAATGGTTTCTCAATATCCGGTTGCGCCAAAACCGGAGCCAAGGTTAGGAGGGTTTGTAGTTTGTGAAAAGCTACATCATACTCAAGAGTCCAGACAAACTTGATGTCTTTTTGCAGCAACCGAGTCATTGGCTTTGCTATTTTAGAGAAATCCAGGATGAATCGACGATAATAGCCAGCCAATCCTAGAAAACTGCGGACCTCGTGAACCGAGATATGAGCCTTCTAGTCTAGTACTTCTTGTACCTTGGTGGGATCCACCATAATTCCACCATCGGACAACACATGCCCAAGGATAGGTACTTCACGAAGCTAGAATTCGCACTTACTGAATTTTGCATACAACTCATGTTCATGCAGTCTTGTGAGGACTATACGCAGATGTTCAGCGTGATCTTCCTCATTCTCATAATACACCAAGATGTCATCTATAAACACCACCATGAACTTGTCCAATTCAGGCATAAATACCAAATTCATCAAGTACATTAAGTGTGCAGGGGCGTTGGTCAAGCCGAAGGACATAACAAGATACTCATAGAGACCGTATCTTGTAGAGAAAGCAGTTTTTGGAACATCTTTAGGGCGAATTTTAATTTGATGATAGCCAGACCTCAGATCAATCTTGGAAAAGACTTTAGCTTTAGACAACTGATCGAACAAGATGTCAATGCATGGTAGAGGATACTTATTCTTGACAGTAACCGCATTCAGAGGTCTATAATCTACACACATTCGCAATGACTGGTCCTTCTTCTTCACAAAGATAGCTAGACATCCCCATCGAGATGAACTAGGACGAATTAGAAGTTCAGCTAGTTCCTTCGGAGGCATCCTATAGGGTCTTCTAGAGATTGGTGCTGTGCTAGGCAACAACTCTATTTTAAACTCCACATCTTGATCCAGAGGCAATCCCAGCAAATCATCAGGAAAGACGTCAGGAAACTCGCATACTACGGGAATATCAGCTATTGACTTCGCTTGCACCACATGAACTTCACCAGAAAGATCAATTTTCTGGGGAAATTGCACTAGAAAACCTTTTTGATCAGTTGGATCTCTGAGCATAACTACCCGGGTTGATGTATCAATGAGTACCCCATTCTAACTCATCCAATTCATGCCCAAAATAACATCTATGCCTAGTCTAGGCAAAACCACTAAGGTAAGCAAGTACTTTCACCTTTCTATTTCAAATTCTACATCCTTAACTACTTGATTTGTGGTAATATTACCACTTGCAGCTCTAATGCAATAACCCCCATCTTCAACAATATGTAATTTGTGTGAAAACTTCGATGCAAACATAGGACTGATAAAGGAATGTGAAGCACTTGAATCAAACAGCACTACTGCAGGATGTTGGTCAACTAGGAACTTACTGGCAGTGACTACCTCACCAGATGGAATTTCTTTAATACTATTATAATGAACATGCCCCGGACGGCCACCTTGATTTGCATTCTTCTTGGGATACAGACAATTCCTAGATAAATGACCTAGTTTGTTGTAGTTCTAGCAAGGCATGTTGCTTGGAGGAACACTGGAGCTGCCTTGGCCAGAACTACCCTTAGGTAGAGAAACTGTTTATGCTTTGCGAAACCCAGTCTTGACTAGAGCCTTCTTCTGCGGGGGACAGAACTTAGCACCCATTGTAGGAGGACGAGAAGGAGCCCTCGGTGCAACTGGAGCTCAGGACTATGAAACACCTGCCTCAAAGGCCCTCTTGCGGCTCTTAGAAGCAGCATAGATATAATTGTTGTTCTCTTGGGTCAGGGCATCACTGATAAATTCATTAAAAGTGGCACATTTGCTAGTACCCATGGTCTTCATCAACTTTGGACTGAGGCCACACTTGAAACTAGCAATCTTCTTTACATCAGTATCCACAAACTCAGTTGCATACCTTGCAAGGTTGTTGAAGGCTTGCAGGTATTCTGTCAAACTCTTATTGCCTTGAGTTAATCTCATGAACTCAGTGAGCTTCATTACCATCAAACCTAGAGGAATATAATTCCCACGGAAAGTAGCCTTGAACTGGTCCCAAGTGATCGGGACATTAGGGGGTAGCATAGAGTGGTAATGACTCCACCAAATACCAGCCGGACCATGTAATTGGTGGGAAGCATACTCGGTCTTTAGCTCATCAGTCAGACGAAGCAGACAAAACTTCTGCTCAATGGTATTCAACCACTCATCAGCTTGTAGAGGTTCCTCCGCCTCCTTAAAGAGCGAGGGCTTGGTGTCGAGAAAGTCCTTGAAGTCACTGTGCTGATTTGGTTCTGGTCCCTGACGACCATGCCGAGCATCCCGGTTGACTAACTGGCGCATAGCGTCTCCTAACAGGCGTTGACCTTCAACCACCGTATGCATCAATTTTGCTGGGGTGGGTGGTGGCAGAGGTGGTGGTGGCTGTTCCTCATCCTCAATGCCACGACCACGATGGAGGTTATACGCCATTTGCAAAATGCATAGCCAATGAGCACTGACGATGTGGGAAATTTGTAGATGAATTGTGTAAATATGCCGAACTAATTTCATTGGGGAAATGAATTCACACAACAACCGAGGCACAATAATTCATCACAACCACACAACCTCATCAAGTGCATCAATTAACGCATTCATGCGATGTACTTAACAAACAATAATATCTTCCGATGAAAAGATGGAATTTATTAAAGGCTCACATACACAGAGCACAAACATGTCTTATAGGTTACATCTATACCAACGGGGTTCCAACCTTACATAACAGGGTGTCCTCATTCGATCTAAATTTCTAACCAAAGTAGGAAAGGATACCCAGGGGAATGATCATGAGGAGACAACACATTAGTGGAGTTCCATGATGGATCATGACTAGCCACCTTGATACCAACGCGTGCCAAGCAGCACAACCTTATATCACGTGCCATAGGAGGCCCTCGGTTTCGTCGCTGCACTGGAGGGTACTAATCGTGACACCATCACCGAACACAACACAACGAGATATCCCTTGTGACCGAAATTCTGCATGTTTAAACAAACATCCAGGACAACATAGGTTCGATGTTACATCCCAAAGGTCAATTTATTACAAAGCCCCACTCCTACACATGGAAGGCACAAAAGATAACTCTAGCACAGTAGTTATGCGATGAACTAATCTAAGCATCGTCCTCCGAGTCAGTGTCGAAGATCACCCTGCCATCTTCATCACTAGCAGGCTCTAGCTCCTCATCATCATCTTCTTCTTCTTCTAGTGGAACATCATCTAGCCCATTGATCTCAATGTCGTCATCTCCTTCAGCCATGATGACACCCGAGCCCATCTCCTCATCATCGTCATTGCCATGAGGGAGTAGAGGATTGAGCTGATTATTTAGCCGGTGCACTTCCTCATGCAGATTGTCGTTGTATTCTTCTACAGTTGCTAACTATTGCTCAAGGTCCACCTGGCGAGCTCTCAAGATGTTCTCTTCGTGCCAGGCTTCATCCCACTAGTTCATCATGTGGACTAGCATGCGCTAACAGTTGCGATGAGCCGCTGTCAACCTCTAAACCGCAAGTGTTTCTTGATCTTTGTCATGTATCACTTGCTCCAGATGTTGCTAAGCCGCATCTCTAGCAGCAGTCACCTTAGCCAACTCGGCCCTCAACCTTTCTGCCTCGGTGGGCTCAGGGCGGGGCTCACGTGGAGTGAGCTGGTGTCGAGGAGCCCTGCTTCCAGTGGACTTGCGAGTGGTCCTCTTGGTGCGAGCCATCTGTAGCAACAAGGTATAACTTAAAGTGAAGATAATTTAGGGGATACAAAATTTAATTTAGTCGGTACAATCGAAATTTTAAGGAGGGAGTAATATGAAATGTATGACATGAATTAAACATGATTCATGCACATTCCGTATGCCCTCTCACCCTTGTAGAATCATAAACTTCTAACACTAGGCGGTGGCATACATACGGTCTCTCATATAGGCGAAACTATCGGTCTACTCGTTGGCACTGTTAGTGTACCTGCAGAAAATCTCATTTTAGCCCAGCAGTTTTCCCAATATAAGCATGCAAGTAAGCAGTAAACTAAATACTTTCCATATACACATCCCTGATGTATATACTTCAGTTTCACAACTACCTAATAGATATACCCACAATTAAGTACTTTCATAATTACATGATTGAACACATAAGTAGGCAAGTAACCATAGCTACTCTCCCCTAGACCACCGGTTGGATAGTCATGCTCTCACAACTCACACTTACCAGAGCATCGAGGTGTTTGATCCATACATTACCACCCAAGCGGATGGCATCTGTAACACCTCAGAGTCAAAACGGCTCAGATCCACTCTACACACTGAATGAACCACACCTACCACCATCCCACTTACGCTTTCATCCTCGCTTCGCATAAAAGGATTAACCTAGGGATGGTGGGATGGACTCTAGAAGCCTTATATGTTGGTCTATCCCACTCTAAACAACTAAGGTGGGACTAAACTCTCCATAATATCTCATAACATTCACATGGGCCACTATGGGCCAAATTCCAAATTGGGTCGGGTGTGACAGCATCCATACAATATCACGCCGTATGGATGACGAAACAGAAACAAACAAGACCCCCAAGTTAGTATGTTACTAAGCCACCTAAGAGTCCTTATTTGGGCTACGGGATGTGATCACTAGCATTCTATAGAAATAATTTCAGATTTTTAACACTTTTCACAAACAAAAACTTTTGTTTTTAAATATCCGTATGAGGTGTTTAATGTTGAATTCTGCTCCGGTACCAGCTGTAACAGAACCGACCAAATTATAAGAGCACAAGTACAAAAACAAGTGCCGAAACGCTCAAATTTTCGAACTTGAGCCCATATAATCCCGGTAGTCAATCGAACCCACGAAGGATTTCAAACCAACTCGCTTACAACCAAGATCGCATCATTCAACATAAACGCATCATACGTTACATTTCACAAGTAGTTCGGAAATACACTTACAACACCACGGAGTCGCAATTATTACAAACCAAGTTTATAAAGTAGCGGAAGCATAAATACACACACACTTAGTTCAAGTGCGATTGCCAGTCTCACAGATCAACATCCCACAAAAGCATTAATGGAAGTAAACTAAAAGACGATCACGCCCGAGTGATCTAGTCCTCGTCATCCGCCGGGTGGAGGCAATTCTTGTAGAAGCCCTGATATAGCATGTCATCTGCAACAGGAGGGAATAAACCCAGAGTACGGGAATGTACTCAGCTAGACTTACCCATCGAAATGGAAAATAAAAGACACCAAGGTTCATGCAAAGCTTTCTTAAAGTGGGACTGACTGACATCATGTTTTGCAGAAAAGCATAAGTATAGGTAACTCTTTTAACCTGAACTAGCAGTTATTTTTAGCATTAACCTGTCAGCTATCTTAGCACCTGTACTAAACAAACATGTGATGATTAAGCAAACAATAATAACCATAGTAGGTATAAATTTGAGGCAACATGTACTTCATCATCCAATTAACCATCTGTTCAATTAATGAGATCTACGTTGCTGCTGCTCAAGTCAAGTGCTCACTAACCGGGAGCGACGGCGATTTGAATTGAATTCCTATCCAGCTGGAGGGGTACTTCTAACACTCACCGAGACATGTCTAGCGAGGGCTACTCAGGTCACCTTTGGTACAATTCAGGAGTCGCGGGTTCGACTGATGCCGCATCCCTAAGGGCAACACTCTGCCAGGTGATAGGGACTCTAACCCCCCTTGGTCTTACGCCAATGTCCCCAAGCACATCCTTATTTCTGCCAAGATGCGATCTACCCTTCAATTCCTGGCCTAAACTGTATTACTCGGATTCACGGTTGGAACGGCTTATCCGGCCAACTAAGTGTTAGACTACGTTCAACATGACTTAAGGACGTACAACGAATCGGTCCTTAAATGACTCAGATGGGCATAGCTTCGCACCCAAGACGTGAAGTATCTTACGGCTGCACTATCGAACTCTCGTCCAGTCTCAAATTCATTTTAAGCATAGTTCCATCCATGATAGCCAACATAGCCACTAGTGACCCACTTCACCTAAATCTCGCGGATGACCAGAAATCATCCGACTTCTACCGCACTAAGTAGGTCTAAGCATTGACACGTGCCTAAACTTAAATTGGGATTCAAGTTCTATATCTAGACAAGGTAGATATAATGCAACAAGTGTTTTCACTCAACTCCTACAACTTAATGCAGTAAATAAGTAAAAGTACTCAATTATATGTGTGTACAAAAGATGGGTTAGCATGCACCGGGGCTTGCCTTTCAGGAAAGAAGAAGGGCGGTGATCCGGGCACTCAGATAACTCTTCAACGGCGCTTCCTTCGCTGGCTGGTTCTTCTGGCTCCCCCGGCTGCTCCTGATCCTCCTCCAGAAGAGCTCCCTCGAATTCTAGGAGTGTCACTCCCTCCGGTACACCTATTGCATGAATGCACAATAAATCTCATGGATGCATAAGAAGGAATGCAACATGCTCGGAATGAAATGCAACTACAGCAACACTAGTGCTCTATTCAAATCACTTCACAACATGTGCATATTTCTTCTCCGGTAGAGAAGTACTTATCTAATCTAGACAACCTAACGTACAATTGTTCTTCCTCAGTTAAGGGCCTAATACCTAACAATCAACAAGAACAACATTACTTAAGCTTATCACAAACCTAAGCATAATATGGCACAACAGAAATCTAGACAGCAGATAAGTATTTTTACTATAACTAGAGATCCAAAAATCCAAATGATATGATACAAGACAATCTGGAAAGATTATAACATGCTCTACAATTCATTTTCAGACCTCAAGACTTGATTCCTAAGTCTACCTAGTCGAATTCCCAAAGTTCCAGAACTCTGCCCTCTCCAAACAGAGAGCAGCCATTTCTGGACAGTCACTTCAAATAACTGTAACTCCTAACCTACTAGGCCAAATGCCACCAATTTTTTACACAAGCTAGTTTAACAAGTTTACTACCACTTTGGTAATCACAAGATTCCCAGCAAACACCTTTTTCAAGGCCTAAACCCAAAAATGCTACCAGCTGTCCAGAGAACTTAGAAATGTAAAAAATTAAATATTTACTCATGTGTCAAACTACCCTTATGACCAAACTAATGTCACTACTAGGTCCCATATGACATGAAACCACCAGAAAGTAAGGTATGTTCACCTAAGTCATTTATTTTAATCCCTTTCTTAATTTAATTAATTAATTAAGTGGGAAATTAAACTTATATGCAAACTACTCAGAAAATTCTACAACAATTACAGGGGACTCTATACACTACCAGGAGGCTACTGTAAAAATCTGAGCCAAATTTATGAAAAGAAACTCCCTACACAAAATTCACAAGCCAGAAAGGCTGATTCTTGCATAATTAACAAATTATAAAGAAAAGTGTCAAACAATAGAAAAACTATTTTTCTTAGCAACCTTAGGGTACCATGACACTCTCCATAAAATTTCAAGAGCATTGCGCATACAGAAAAATTATGAAAATTCATTTAATTGTCTCCTAATATAAAATGACAACATCATAACTTGAAAACTACTCAAGCAATAGCATCCAAATTTTTACTAGAGCTAGCTTAGACATGAAATAGCACTCCCACCAAATTTCATAATTTTTGGAGCACTAGAACTCAAGTTATCATATTAACAAGTTTGCATCTATTTTAAAACACATTTCAAATATGTATTTTCATGTTCCAGAAGCTAAACAACACATATACATTTGATATTTTTCCTAAATACTACACTTTATCTTGAACTAAACACAATTGGAATCACCTCATTTTGATCTATATTTCTTGAGATAAGAAATTCACAAAAGGGCAACCAAATCTATGAAATAAATAAGGAAAATACAAAAATCAAAATCCTAAACTGACTACAGGGACGACTACCCAACACGCGGCCCATTTATCCCGTGCGCGGATTCACCCAGCCGACGTGGCCCCCCAGCGCATGCGGCCTGCTACGCCTGTCCCACCCGTGCGCATGTCAGCCATGCGGAGCCCGCATGTCGGCGACATAGGGCAGAGGAGGCAAAGATGACGGCGGAGCTCGCCGACGGTGGCGCTTCCAGCGAGGCCGAGGCCACCCTCACACTCTCCATGCTATTCCAAACTGAGGGAAGTGCTACGGTGGACCTAGGTGCGGCTGGGGGTACCCGTGGCCGGTCTAGGCGGACGGCGGGGTTACGGTGGCGGTGTGCCGGCGACGGCGAGCCTCCACTGCCTTGACTAAGCCCAGTATGAGCTTCGTGAGGTCACCAGAGAGCTACAGGAGGGAAAAGGGAAGGATGAGAAGGGCCCTAGCTACCCCGACCATGATGGCCTCAAACTTCAGCGAGGTCCCGAACATGGCCACAGTGGCGAAATCGACCAATGCGGCCTCACCTTCGCTCGAATGGTCCAAGGAAGGATGGAGGAGGTAGTGGAGGGCACTGGGGTGCTTCGGACGGGAGGAATTGGGCTAGGGTGCGATGGTGACGGTGCACGAGGATGAGGAAGCACGTGGCATCAATGGCGCCTTGGTGCTCTGCCCTGGGCTTGGAGAGAGCGAGAGAGAGGGGCAGAGGCGGGAGTGAGGGCGAGTGCGGCGTCGTGGTGCTCTAGAGTCCCTCTCGGACCTGACTGGTGGGCCCGCGGCTGGCGTATGGGTGCCACGGCGTGCCCATGCGGTGGTCATGGCCTGAAGCTAGTCGGCCACTGAAGGCTTGCATTTCTCTGAATCGACACCGACATGATGACTGACAGTCAATTTTGTTCGTCCCTTATCTCCCAAACCATGTCGTTTTAGTGAAAATTATAAACATAAAAGTTGTAGAGGGATGTGAGGTCTACAAGTTTTTCAGTAGGAGCTCGAGCTGGTTCGGCATGGTTTGTGAGTTACATGGCTCCAAAGTAGGGTACATTGAAACTGTTTCAGTGTTTGACTTAACCAAAAATGCTAAGTCACAAAATAGTCCTCAATACTGAATTGTGGGCCACTTTTGAGCATGTTGTAGTCATTTTCATGAGATGGCTACATTAAGACTTTTGTTCCTTATGAAATTCTCTGCAACTTTCATTCGGGGTGCTTCTCTATGCAAGATCTCTAAACTAGACTTTTTAAGCAGTCAAACTAAAGCATTCTAGGGCTTGGTCAACATCACATAGGAGGGCATTTTGGTCATTTTGGTCAACATGAACATTGTTCCACTAATGATCCTAAGTGTGATTAAGGTACTATAGGACATAATTGACCACTGTACACTTTGGTTACACCCACTTCCAATTGTCACATAGGTTGAAACAAACAAAACAAGTATCTTAACTAAATGTTGCCACACCATGTTGCATATATATGTTGCACTACTCACATTTCATAAGCTACCACTTTTGAAACAAACTTAATAAAGTATGTTGCACACTCTTGTTACAAGCCAAACAAATGCATACTGAATGAAATGATGCTCATGCTTATGAAATGCAGGTGCAATTTTGGAAGCCAAACACCTGGGGTGTTACAGTAGCGAGCCCCAAGCACCGACAGATGGGCTCGGGAACTATACGAGTGTCTCTACCATGAAGCCGAGGATCTTCCCTCTGGGGACATGACCAAGGCACAGAACGACCATAAACCTGGGTGTTGATGGTAGTTAACAACAATTATAAACTATCAATATAACTTGTATAAGGGCATGGAAATAATCACCAACATAGGTTTAGGTGTTTAAACTAATAAATTCCACAAGTTTTGGTGAATTTGTGTTTTCAGCATGGTTTATTTAGAAATCGACCCAAACGTTAAAATTAATCACGCTTATTGTCAGATTGTTTTTCTTTGGCAATATGTAGCAACTTGATCACATAGACAAAATCAGATGGTAGCACACGAGACACAGAGATTTATACTAGTTCGAGGCGTGGTGCACGCTAATCCCTACTCCAGTGGTGTGGCTGCTCTTGTATTCGTATGCTCAATTATAGGGGCTGTTGCTCCTAGCTATGAGTAGATGGAATAGGTCGAAGATTAAATCCCAAGCCCGAGGTCCCTACCCTCCTTTATATAGGCAGGAGAGGTAGGGTTATAAAGAGGGCGATCGGGCTAACAAATTGTTTTCCTAGTTTGTTACACTAGATTGATCCTAGTTATCATCTAGATACATCCGCCTTGGTTTGCCTTGATCTCCATGTTGGTCGACTACGTCCGCCCTTGAGTGCTTTCCCCTTGATGGTTGCCGGGCCAATAACTTGGTAGTAATCTGATACATAGGTGGTGCAGGTACCCCTGGCCCATATCTTTGATAGTAGCCCCCGTAGGACTTAATGATAAGCTAGCATGCAGCTTCTAGTGCTCAAGACATCGCAGTCTCCCCTATAAGTTCCACGTACTGTAAGTACATAGTGAGCCTCTTTGGGTGTCGAAGCATTGAATAGTGTAGTTAGATATACCCAGTATTGGGGAGCTATTATGTTGTTGTTCGAGTACCAAGAACATTTCTCGGGTAGCGAGAATCTTCTTCAAGCATCGAGTGTGGCGGTGATTCACTGTACATCAAGGAACATTATTGCCTAGCAGCTGTAAGTGCCTGACTTGGGTGGTACACCCCATATCGGGAAACATAGTTTCCTAGGCGTGGCCCTTGGGACGTTGTCAATGTCACATTCGGGTGATGTACCCGATAACCGGAAGCGTGGCTCCCATGACTTCATAGATGCCAGATTAGGGTAGAAATACCACTGTACTCGAGAAGTTGGTTCTCGACGTATTTCGATGTATGAATAGTGGTTACGCATTATTAAGTCCTAGTTGTAAAACAATAATGAGGATGTGGCAGGTGCGCCTCCATCGCTTGTGCGCCACTAAGCCAGTTGATTTTTAGGGTGACCCGCTGAGCGTCATTCTATTTGTCAGACAATTAGGAAGTCATGTTTCCCTTCGAGACCCATTGAGTAACATGGTACAAATTGTCGTGGGCTTCTTTAGTGAATGGGAAGGACATTGTCTTGGAGCCCTGAGACCAACGTAATAGTATCCTAGTGCAGGTGATACTGTGGGCGAGTAATGAACATGTGAGTAGCTGTCAGCAGTTGTGTGTGTTACTCTTTGAGCTGATAATGGGTAGAATGAGTGAATGTCCACTTCACTGAAAGGAAGCAGCATGACAAAGCTAGTCCAGCGAGGGCACATCATAAACTCTTTTTCTAGATTCCAGATGCTTGTACTTTGGTTACAACCATGGACCAATGTTGGCATTTCTTAGCGTCACTTAAGCTAGGTTGTCATCCCTAGCATGGCACCAGAAATGTGGTATTAAATAAATGCAAATGCTCCTGTAGAAATAAATATGAAATCCACAAGTGCATAGATAATACCGATGTAGCATTTTAACCAGGAGTAAACCAGGTATCGTTATTTATATTTTTACCCATGGGAAGGGATAGCTAAAGATATGAGCAATGAGCATCACTACATGTGATATTGGAGAGTATAACCATGTCTTTGTCTATCTCTCATACAGGGTAAGTGTCACATGAAACATATATATAATGAATGAATAGTAAATGATAAATGATAAGCACATAGCCACATAATAAATGATAAGCACATCTCAATAGATTACTCTAAGTCCCTATCACTAGCATGGAACTAGGACAAACTACATGAATAAATCCTAAGTTATTCCAACTATAAGCCATAGCATACAATGATAGTGCAATTACACTTGGTAATCATGGCAAGACAAGGTTGTACCTACGCATAGGGATATTACAAAGGAAGATGAAGAACATAGCAATCACTTCCATGTAATAGTGTTCTACCTGTCCTATACTTAGGAAGAGGACTACAAAGGACTCAGTAGGACTATCACTCCCACAATCCACCTCACGATCTGGAATATAGGATGCAATCGCAAGAAAATACAGTATAGGCACCATGCCTAAACAATATTTACCACTGACCCATGATATTAATGAGAAAGCGCTATACGATCCTATACTTGAATATAATTCTAATCCAACTATGCCAAGCATATAACCAAAGTAGTCTAAGAACATTATAACTGAGAATATAAGCAAATAGAGCAAAGTCATATACAATATAATAGAATAGAGCAAAGTCATATTCATAGTAGCAGATGAACAATATGAATAACACATGAAATATAGAAGTAGGAGAGAATTACCAAGAACTCTCTTGACAGATCTAAAAACCAAGCGAAGCTTGACTCCTAGTTCTAATCCTATGTAGCTATGCTATGACTATGGACATCTAATTGAGATGGTGGCTCTAGGGCTTGATCAAGGGATTCTCTCTTGAGGAATAATGAATTGAATGAGAATTAGGATTTCTCCCAGGGCCAGGGGCCTTGCTTATATAGCCTCCTCAAATGCACCACGGCCATCAGATCAAACCGACCTTGATACATGGTGTAGATTTATCCTTAAAGGCGGTGGGGTCAAGATCCACGAGACTAGACCTAATTGGTCCACGTAGGTGGGCGGGCGGCCTGCCTACGTGGCCAACCGGCCTTCGGTCTGGTCTGGTGTCTTCTAGAGTCTTTTAGAGTATTCTTGTGCTTGAGGTCTTTCTCTCTATGTAAATCTTACATGTGGGCCTTCTTTGGTCATTTCCTGATAATCCCCTGCAGAAATAGATATTCACCAAAACTCATGGAATTCTGTCAGTGTAACTCCTATAGCTAGATGATATTTATATTTAGGTCCTTTTTCATGCTATGTTGACGGTTAAAATGACACTTATCTACCGTCAACAACTCCTCCAAGCTTACCTTTTGCTCATCCCGAAGCAAAGATAGACTCAGTGATGGATCAGGAGTTGCTACAATGCTTTCACTCCTCAAAAGTACACATGCGTTCAAACAAGATCTCTCCTCTAGATTAGAATGAATTATTCTGATTATAGACTTACTCATATTACCTTCTACCATGGGGCTTATGGCCGTCACTTGGGTCTTGAGCAGTTGAAAGACAGAATAGTCAAGTCAAGCGCCATGTTTCAAACTCTTCGATCTACTATTATTCTAGAGTTTTTGCAAGATTTTCAAATAAAACTCAGAGATTCCTATGTATGACTGTAACATTCTAGTTTTTCTGTAACCCAAAAATCACAACTGAATTTTTTTTCGCAAACATGCCCATGTTTGGTGAGTGCCATGTAGGAAAAACCCTAGTAGATGCACAAGTAGCACCCAATTAGTTGTCTAGCATTTGCATTAATTAAACATTATGTGAGTTGGCTCTTTTGTCTTTATGTGTTGCTTAATAAAATTAACAACTTGTTTTGCTTTTAAATTGATCTTGCTAATTAACAAATAGTCAAATAGTTAATTAACCTCTAAGTGCCTACCATTGGACTCAGACGCACCAACCCTAGACTCTAGTGGGCTACCCCTAAGGGTGTATACATACTTGGCACACAAGTATACACATGTAGGTGCCCTTGGATTAGTTAGTGTGGTGGAGAAGGAAATAGAAAAACCTAAGCTAAAATTCTGAAATGGAAAAGGCCATTTCGGCCTGTGGCTTGAGGCAGCCCAGCCTGCTCACCCCACACGCCCGTAGGCTAGGCCTAGCTGGCCGGGCGGCCCAGCTAGCGACGCAGCCTAGCCCTGCTTGCACGCCACGACAGGCCACTGATGCCAGCTACCACCTGCAGCCGCTTACATGTGGGCCCCGCCATGTCATCCCCTTCCCCCTTGATCCTCCTCTATTTTGAATCGGAGAAAGCGAGCACCGCAGTGCTTGCCGAGGGGATCCAAAGCGGAGGCCCCGCGCTCCTTGCCGCATGATCACAAGCTCACGGGAACAGACGCCTGGGCGAGCGCCACACCCACGATCCAGAGCACTCCGCCCTGCCCCCCAGGTGAAGCCATGCCACACGGCCGGTGACGCCATGGTCGTCCACCTTTTGACCACCCATTTTCGAAATTGGAGGCGCTAAGCATCGTAGCACCACGGCAAGCAACCGAAAGCCCTGCCCCAACCCCCCTCGATCACCCTCCAAGCATCCATCCTCGTGGATCCACTGTCTGCCCCCGTCATGGCCGTGGCTAGCTATAAAAGAGGAGCTCCGGGAGCCCTAGCCCCCTCTCCACCACGCCGCCACCACCTAGTGGCAACATGTTCACCACCCCCGCCTAGAGGGGAAGAGGGGAGAAGGAAGGAGGCCGAGAAACCGGAGCCACCCGTGTTGCGAAGGACGCCGGAGCCGCTCGGGTCACTGGAGTCGACGGAGACGACCCCGTCGCCCTCCCTCGCTGCAGACTGCACGACACTGCGACCCGTCACCACTACACCAAGTCGCCCTACCCCACCACCCTCTTGCCATCGACACCACAGTGAGCCCTTGTTTTCCTCACTTTGCTCTCTGCCCTGTTTTCTCCGTGAGCACCGCCGACGTGTCCACCACTACATGCCTAGGCGAGAAGGGTGCAAAGCCGCCCCTTTTTCGCCGCATACACAAGCATGCACCCATGCGCACCCGCATGAGCCCTTTTAGGGTGGTGCCAAGCCACCAGAGCCTGGGAACGTGGCCACGAACACCGCACGCAAAGCGTGCTCACCATGGCCAGAGCACGGCCATGGTGAGGCGGTCCCTAGCTCGCCGAAGCGGTAGAGGCAAGCAGGGAGATGCTGTCGGGTTCGCCTTGGTAAGGGGAGTGTACCGCGTCGGTAGTGGGAGAAGAGGGAGATCAGAGGGCCACGACGCAACCTCACCTTGCCAGAAAGGCCGCGCCCATGGCACCACCGTGGCGCAGCGGTACCGGGCACTCCTGGGTGCCCCGCACGACAAGGATGGACCGATGAGCTTCGTGATGACCCACCGCGTCTGGCTGTTTGGTTTAGGGGAGGAGAGGGGCTTGAGTTTGCACAAGTTGATTGGCACTTGTCTTGACTATAGCACCACTTATCACCCTCAGACAGATGGGCAAACAGAGAGAGTGAATCAGATTCTCGAGGACATGCTATGAGCTTGCATACTGAAGTATGGGACAGATTGGGAGAAGAGTTTACCACATGCAGAGTTCTCGTACAACAACAGTTATCAGGCTAGTCTTCAGATGTCACCATTTGAGGCCTTATACGGGAGGAAGTGCAGAACCCCATTGATGTGGTCCGAGGTAGGAGACCGAATGTTCTTTGGCCCTGCTAAGATCAAGGAGGCCGAGGAGGGAGTAGCTCAGGTGCGAGAAAATTTGAGAATTGCCCAAAGCCAACAAAAGAGCTATGTAGATAACCGTCGGAGAGACCTCGAGTTCCAAGTTGGAGACCATGTCTACCTCAAGGTCTTGCCTCTCCGTGGCACTTTCCGGTTCCATGTGAAAGGGAAGTTAGCCCCTCGTTACGTTGGTCCCTTCAGTATATGCAAAAGGATTGGGAAGCTAGCATACAAGCTTGAGTTGCCCGAGGAACTGGCAGGTGTACATCCCGTGTTACATGTGTCATAGCTCCGCAAGTGTCTAAAGTTACCAGAGGAATAGGTTCACATAGATGCTCTGGATATTCAGGACACTCTTGAGTACCATGAGTATCCCATTCAAATTCTTAACCAAACAACCAAGGATAGTCGTAGCACTATGATACCGATGTGCAAGGTCCTATGGAGCAATCACACGGAGAGAGAGGCAACATGGGAGAAAGACTCAGAGTTACGGATCCATTACCCCTACTTATTTGAGAGGTATGTCACACCTTAAATCTCAGGACGAGATTCCAATGAGGGGGGAGAACTGTAACATTCCAGTTTTTCGGTAACGCAAAAATCACAACTAAATTTTTTTTTTCGCAAACATGCCCATGTTTGGTGAGTGCCATGTAGGGAAAACCCTAGTAGATGCACAAGTAGCACCCAATTAGTTGTCTAGCATTTGCATTAATTAAACATTATGTGAGTTGTCTCTTTTATCTTTATGTGTTGCTTAATAAAATTAACAACTTGTTTTGCTTTTAAATTGATCTTGCTAATTAACTAATAGTCAAATAGTTAATTAACCTCTAAGTGCCTACCCTTGGACTCGGACCCACCAACCCTAGACTCTAGTGGTCTACCCCTAAGGGTGTATACATACTTGGCACACAAGTATACACATGTAGGTGCCCTTGGATTAGTTAGTGTGGTGGAGAAGGAAATAGAAAAACCTAAGCTAAAATTCTGAAATGGAAAAAGGCCATTTCGGCCTGTGGCTTGAGGCAGCCCAGCCTGCTCACCCGCACGCCCGTAGGCCAGGCCCAGCTGGCCGGGCGGCCCAGCTAGTGACGCGGCCCAGCCCTGCTCGCACGCATGACAGGCCGCTGATGCTAGCTACCACCCACAACCGCTTACATGTGGGCCCCGCCATGTCATCCCCTTCCCCCTTGATCCTCCTCTGTTTTGAATCAGAGAAAGCGAGCATCGCAGTGCTCGCCGAGGGGATCTGAAGCGGAGGCCCCGCGCTCCTCGCCGCACGATCACAAGCTCACGGGAACGGACGCCTGGGCGAGCGCCACGCCCTTGATCCGGAGCACTCCGCCCTGCCCCCCTAGGTGAAGCCGTGCCACACTGACGTCGCCGCCACGGCCCCACAGCCTGTGACACCATGGCCGTCTGCCTTTTGATCGCCCATTTTCGAAATCGGAGGCACTAGGCATTGCAGCACCGTGGCAAGCAACTGAAAGCCCTACCCCGACCCCCTCGATCACCCTCCACGCGTCCATCCTCGTGAATCCAACGTCCGCCCCCGCCATGGCTGCGGCTGGCTATAAAAGAGGAGCTCCGGGAGCCCTAGCCCCCTCTCCACCATGCCGCTGCCACCTAGTGGCAACCTGTTCACCACCCCGGCCTGGAGGGGAAGAGGGGAGAAGGAAGGAGGCCGAGAAACTAGAGCCGCCTGTGTTGCGAAGGACGCCAGAGCCGCTCGGGTCACCGGAGTCAAGGGAGACGACCCTGTCGTCCTCCCTCGCTGTGGACTACACGGCACTGCGACCCATCACCACAGCACCGAGTCGCCCTGCCCCACCACCCTCTCGCCATTGACACCACGGTGAGCCCTTGTTTTCCTCGCTTCGCTCTCTGCCCTATTTTCTCCGTGAGCACCGCTAGCTTGTCCGCCACTGCATGCCCAGCCGAGAAGGGTGCAAAGCCGCCCCTTTTTTGCCACATAAACAAGCACGCACCCATGCGCACCCGCACGAGCCCTTTTGTGGTGGCACCAAGCCACCAGAGCCTGGGAATGTGGCCACGAGCACCGCATGCAGAGCGCGCTCACCATGGCCAGAGCACGGCCATGGCGAGGTGGCCCCTAGCACACCGAAGCGGTAGAGCCAAGCAGGGAGATGCTGTTGGGTTCGCCTTGGTAAGGGGCATGTACCGCATCGGTAGTGGGAGAAGGGGGAGATCCGAGGGCCACGACGCAACCTCACCTCACCGAAAAGGCCGCGCCCATGGCGCCACCGTGGCGCAGCTATACCGGCCACTCCTGGGTGCCCCGCGCGACAAGGACAGACCAATGAGCTTCGTGATGACCCACCACGTCTGGCTGTTTGGTTTAGGGGAGGAGAGGGGCTTCCTTGGCTAGTGTCCACCAAAGCCACCGACATGGCGGAGCACTGCCGTGGGAAGGGGCCGAGCAGGGGAGTTGGGAAGGGGGTGTGACCTCTGGCTGCACTCGGTCCACCGGGCCAGTGAGTAGGAGGAGGAGGGTGAGCGTAGTCCACCGAGAGCCGAGCCAGTGGCCCATAGACCACGTGAGTGCGTCCACCGTAGACCGCCTGCCATGGACCAAGGCCCAATATGAGCCTAGCTTGGCGATGTTGTAGCACTGCAGCCCGACACGTGTCCGGGCCCGGGCCGGCCCAAGTCCGACCCTGACCCAGCCCATCCAGGCCCAAGACCGGCCCGATCAACTTTGACCATTGACCGTTGACCTGGTCAACACTGACCGGTCCCACCTGTCAGTCTCTCAGACCACCTCGCCCAATCACAAGCCACCACATGTCAGCCCCTAGAATTTTCACCTCTTTTTCTTTTTTAGAAAGTGATTTAATCTTCAAAAATTCATAACTAATTAATCGTAGCTCAGAAAACTGCCAAACCATAGTCCAAATTTTTCTAAAAATGAGCTCTACGTCATAGGCCTATGCTTGAGTGTATTTGGATCTTTTGGCTTTCAGTTGCTTCTTTGTGCACCTCTATAGGAGCCGCCAACGCGGTCGTATGTTACGTTTTATAGACCCAGAGGAGCCGCCGACTAAGGAGTTCAACCCTGACTACACTGATGACTTGGGTGATGACCTGCCAGGTGCCACGCCCTACCCATTCGTAGATCCTATTACGCATTGCAAATACTTAGAATTGCTAGTGCTTTACTTTTATGTCATAATATTACTGATAGGTTGCATGGTAGTTTACTGCTTTTTGAGCCACTTACCTTGTTGCAACCTTACACCTGCTCACCCTGCTGTTAGAATAGATGTTGCTTTATCACTCGTTACTCATTACTTTACTCTTACTCGCATTATATCTGTGATGTGATGCTGGTGAATGAGAGGTTTATGAGATAAGGCACGAGGTGCCGTAAACCTGTTAATAACCTGATAATGATCCTGGGGAGATGTTGGCGTGAGTCTTGGGTGTGTGGTGAGGGTCGAGTCAACCGAGCAGGATCTACGGCGAGTCTTGAGGACAAGTCATGCCGGAGGATGCTACTTGGGCGTTCGCCATGTGAGGTGCCTATGGCAGGTACATGTGACAGGGAGAGGTCCTGGGGTGGAGTGTCTTTGTGGGATGGAGCCCTAGGATGGGAGGTGCTATGATGGCACGGGGTGCCGGGTGTTCCGTTGAGCAGAAAACGGTTTCTCGGGGTGGAGTGTCTACGGTGGACGCACTCATGCGGTCTATGGGCCACTGGCTCTAAGGTGGAGGATTTGGAGCCGCATGGTCCTGCTGGAGCCTGACATCACCTTCCCAAGTCACCAGGCGCCCGGCGCGTGGCCTCCACGCGTCGAGCACAACCTGCCACCGGTCGGTGACGATGGAGTTCAGGACTCCGGTTTCAATCACATTGGCCGACTGACAGCGATACTTTGGCGATGATTATCTCCTAATCTAGCTCGAGTCAGCGAAAGATGATAACAACAATTTTGTAGAGCTATGTGAGGACTACAAGTTTGTCAATTGGAGCTTGGACTAGTTCGGCCTAGTTTTTGAGTTACACGGCGTTGAAGTGTGGTACATTGAAACTGAAATTTCAATTTCAGACTTAGAAATTTTCTAAGTGTTGGGCAGTCCCTCAAACTGACTCGTGGGCCATTTTTGAGCATGTTCTGGTCATTTTCATGAGATGGCTATATTAGAACTTTTGTTCCTTATGAATTTCTCTACAACTTTGCTTAAGGTTTATCCTCCATGCAAGATTTCTAAGCTGGACTTTTTAAATGGTCAAACCAAAGCATTCTAGGGTCATGGATTGGTCAATCAGCACCTAGGAGGGCATTTTGGTCATTTTGGTCAACATGAACATTGCTCCACTAATTACCCTAAATGTAATTAAGGTGTTATAAGATATAATCAGCCACTCTACACCTTGGTTACCCAAAATTACTAGTGCCACATAAGGTGAAACAAATAAAACAATATTTCCACCAAAATGTTGCATTATCATGTTGCACATGTTTCAAGACCTTGTTGCATCAATTGAGCCTATCATGGTATACTAACAACATTGTCATGTTTCGAAGTATGAGATCCCATGTTGTATCTACAAGTTGCACCACTCACATTTCATAAGCAAGTAAATTGTGAAACAAGCACATTAGGGTATGTTGCATACTCATGTTGCAAGCAAAATGAAGACATGAATGAGATGATTGATGCTCATGCTTATGAAATGCAATGCAATTATGGAAGCCAAAACACCTGAGGTGTTACAAGGAGGACTTGGGCTGCTCATATATATATATATATATATATATATATATATATATATATATATATATATATATATATATATATATATATATATATATATATATATATATATATATATATATATATATATATATATATATATATATATATATATATATTCAAATGGGGGTATAAATATTTTTCATTCCCCTCTTCTCTTTCTTTCCCCTTCTCTTTTTTTAATAGAATAAACAACACCCAAGCCTCTTTTGAAATAGATAAAGTAAAAAGAGGTAGCGACAAAAATATTTGGAGCTTTCTAGGCTAGCAAGAAAATGGAAGGGATAAATATGATGGAACATCTTTTTGGGTAGTTTACTCCCAGGATAGGAGTAGAACTAGTTTTGGGTGGATCTAAGTGGAATGTATGAATGCGTACTTCAAGGATAGAAGTGGCATGAATGAGTGGAAAAATGTAGATGTGTACTTCCAGGTTAGAAGCAGCACATATGTAGGTGGAGTGTATGTGGATCTTGATTTTAACCACATGACCAGCTCCTAAGGGTCTACATAGCTCGACCACGCTCAATGCTCACAAGCAGTAACAAAATGAGTGTAGAGGTTTTTTCCTAATCTAAAAAACATGTATCTGGCTGTGGTAGAAATTTAAACTCTCATCATACAGGAACTCATCATGAAACAATTTTAATTTTTTTCAAAAGATAAATTCTCTAGAATTCTAGTATCTCTAGGAACAAGATAAACATCAGCTCAAAACATTCTCATATCATATCCGTCAACTACCTAGACTTAGATCAAGCATTCGCTACCCGCAAGTTCAGGTTTAGAGCAAATCTTAAATTAAAACCATTCTATCCAAAACTCAGAAGAGTTCGAGACTAAACACTAGGTACTTGAAAGAAATTACGGCAGAACAACTATTCATCATTATAGCAGAACAACTATTTTAGGGATTTATTTTAGCAAGATTAAACTCTCCTATATTTTATTTAGCAAACTTAATGTCTCACAGAAAAACATATGTATATATGTATATTTATAGAAAAGGGAAATATTTATTTGGTTCCTAAAGGTTATGCATCTTTTTATGTGTTTTATATTTTAATAGAGAAGAAATATATAAACAGATAAATAATGTGATACCCCAAAATTTCTATTTTATGATGTGCCATAGAAAACACTAAAAACAAAACAAAAGATTTTACTATTTTATAAAATGTACCAACTTTATTTAT